>CM065298.1:26993679-28316550 GCA_032871835.1 Dipteronia dyeriana | reverse complement strand
AATGATATAGAAAAACGAAGAGGCAAGGGACACGTGTCAGAAGGAGAACTGGCTTTCGCAGTCAGAACTCCAAAACGTCGCCATCATTAAAGATCTCGCGTAAGGAGGCAAATCGAATTTTCAGGGTCATCATTAAAACACGTCATTATGACAAGATATTTACTCGGGTGCTGCAAAGATATTGAAAACTAATTAAAATATTTTTTCCCGAAGAAACCTTGTTCAGTAAAAATATTTTAAGGAGGTATTGTCATATGTGAATTTTATCGTATGAACACGTCATCAACAAAGAGGATAAATTGTCATGTGGATATCCGAATAGGCATTCAGAAAATATCCTACAAGACATCGCCGAAGAAGAGAAAACCCGAGTAAGCAGATGTTGAATAAAACCTACTCAGGGTCAATCACTACTCGGGATCAGTTAACGACACTCGGGACTGGTTAAATGACGCTTCTACTTGGGCTCAAATGATGTTACTTGGGACCAACTGGTATTATCCTTGCTCGGGATAAATATGAAGAAAACTGAATAAAAATCCTAGCACCTAGTTCACACGGATTAGGTCATTAAAATACACAAAGATATCCATCAGAAGGAATCCCAAAGAGAACAGAATACTGAGCTGGAAGGGTTCCCAATCAGGCAACAAATTTATTTCTTTATAAAAAGACTACGTTCTTATATAAGGAAACAAGTCCAAATTGGACTACATTACTAGAATCCTATTCGATTTCAATACAAGACTCCGAAACAGAAAAGAAGACAATCAACTTCAAACAAGAAAATAATTGTAATTAAATACAAATATCTATTGCTTGTACAAAGCATATTATAGCTCTATAAACATATAAATAGACCCATAATCTCGCCAAAAAAAGGATATAGACAACAATAATAGAAAAATACAAAGAGAAGAAAGAGAGATCGAGAGCTATAAATTCATAGTAGATTTTGGCTTGGTTGATCATTCAACCACCCGTGGACGTTTCTCTGGTCATCGGAGTTTTACCACATAAAAAAACTCGTCTTGTTTACCTTCTCCTCTCTCTCTGTGAAAATCGTAGCCGAAATCCAATCCCTGTTGGTTTTTCTGATACAATCCAGAAATCAACTTCAACACACATGTTCAAGACTTTAGAACTAAAACCAAAAATGCTAGGAGCCAAAAATATGTTATATGAAATTCTCTAGCAAATATTTAGCGCTCATATTCACAAAATAATCAATTAAATTTATAAGGCTCTAAATATAAAATTAAATGTGCTAATTCTAAATATATTCAATTGAAAAGACCTAGCACATGTGAAGACTATCGATCATCATAATAAAATTAATTATCACACAAATAGCCCTAGAATATAACCTAGTCAAAATACAACTCCCAAACATGTAAAATTTTAGATTTTAAAAAAACCTAAATCACATTCTAGTCTCTAATTTGACAACTCTAGCTTATAATTAAACCTCTATCTTCTAACAATATTTGTTCAAGTCACATACACTAAAACAAGAAGAAGACCCAAGGTATTTGAACATTTAAAAGCATATAAATCAAAAGATAAACAAATACCTTGTCAATTTGAGTGCAACCACGAAATTGATGTAGAACATCAATAATATATGAACAAAAGACTTCAAGACCACTTGGAGAAGATAGTAGACTTCAAGATGATTCTCTCACTTTTTAATCACTCAATTTCATTCAGAAATGAGTGAGGTATGAAGATTTGAAGTTGAGAGAAAATCAAAGAAAATTTCTACATAAGTCTTTTTGAATTTGAAAATTGAGAGGGAATGAGTATTTAAAAGAGAGATTGAGAGGGAATCCAAAGTGGCATGGAGGAGTTCACGACTTCTCATATGTGGCACGCCACATACGCACCCCGTAGAGGCTTGTGCGCATCACGGGCATCACGGGGAGGGAGCTTCTCTGTCCCTGTGGAGGCCACATGCCTCCACGGGGGAGGGTGCATGTGGCATTTTGCCACCTTTCTCTCCCTCGTGCACCTCTCGCGTTCTTTGACCGTATTTCGACCTCCGTACTCCGATTTTGAATTTATTTTCGTATTACAAACTGGGAATTTCTCACATACAAAAACGTCTTCAAATTTAGATTAAAATCTTTGAATTCGACTCAATACATAAGGATGAAAACCATACACGATAAACACACGGAAAGTTTCGTAACTTTCAACTTGGAACTCAAAAACTTATAAATAAGTATCCGAAACGTTCAGAACTCATAAGGAACAATATGAGGACATATTCAAGTCCGATACCAATAAAACGGAAACAAACAAACATAAAAACACACAAGTATATCATTTTCTAGAGATAGCTCTATAACATGCATTTTTACAAAAGTTGTCAATTTAAATCTTAGTGCATGTGCATACAACAATATGTGTGTGTATGTGTTATACCAATGATCAAAATGGTACATTGACACAAATGTTATGCAATGTGTTTGTATATTTAAACGCCTTGTAAGAGGAATGAGGTATAGATGTACCTTTGATATACAATAAAGCTTGTTCATTTGGAAGATTTCTTTTTGCTTGATGAGTTGTTAATAACCACGGACCTGGATAACTAATCAATACAAATAAAATATTGTTTTGATATCAAATTATGCTAAGATGACTAAAAAACCTAACAAATTTTAGGTTAAAATATTTATTAACTGATTTTTTTTTCATTGTATACATGTTCTAAATGTATACATTGGATGAATTTTAGTGTTTTATTTATTTATTTAAGCAACTCATTGTTTATGGTTGCATCTTGTTCAGAATTGATGTTAGCTAAAAACAAATAGAGAATTGATTTGAGTCTTACTAGATTAGCGATGAAAGATACTCGAAGAGAAATCCATTATTTTGATGTGTAAAGAAATAGAGTACTTAATATCTTTGAGATATAAGAGATATATAAATGTTAAAGGTTTTATATCTTTTAGAATAGGAACAATGAAATAAAAATTATCATTAATTTTAAGGATCCATGAAAACAAACCTCAAATGTCGATGTGACAGCTTTTGAGGATATAAATTTGTTTAGAACAATGTATGGGTACTAACTGATCGGCATCTAAAATACTTACTTGAGTGTTTTGATTGGTTGAGATTTGACAGGGCTCTAGTGTTTTGGTTGAGATTTGGAAGGTTGGTGCTTGATATTAATTCATAAGCCCAAAACATTAGGCCCTTCCAAATCTCAACCATCAAAACACCAAAGTATTTGAGTGTTGACTAGTAAGTATTAAATATGACCGTGGTTCCTATTCCGGTTCAACCAATTCCAGCCCGGTTCCTCGATTTTGATGGTTCAGTTTTTTTTTTCTAACTCAATATCATATTATCAATTAACCAAAATCTCCCGATCTCTTCAACCTAGATTTTCCCATGTCTACCCAAATCTCAAAATCTTTAGTTATATAAATCAACCCCAAAATTCCCCAACCTAGATTTTCTCAAATCACCTTCATCTCTCTCTCTCTCTCTCTCCATCTCCCTCTCTTTCTCTCTCATAAAAAAAAATCAACCACAAATCACAAATCACCCACCACCGGTCCACTATCACCATCTTTTTCATTCGGCTATCATCCTTTTCTTTCTTCTTCTTCTTCTTCAATTTCTTCTTCTTTCTTTTTCGTCTCAACTTCTTTGTTTGTAGATCGATCATTGATGGAATCGATATGGATCTGTGAAAGAGAGAGAGATCGATGGAATCAATCTGTGGATTTTGGATGTGGATGGAATTGATCTGTGAATCGAGGATGGATATGGGGACTCTGGAAAGAAGAATGAAAGAAGGAGAAAGAGAAGAGAGATAGAGAGGGATCAGAAAAAAAAATAGTGAAAAAAAATTGTAAAAAAAATAAAAAAAATACTGGAACTAACTGTTTCAGAACCAGAACCGACTGTTCTAGAACCGAAACCGAACTGTCGGTTCCAGTCTGATTTCTTTTTTAAAGAAACCGAAACCGAAACCGAAATTGGTACCAAAACCTTAAGCCTCACAGTTTCAATATTTTTTCCACGATTACTATTAGTTTCCACCGTTTGAACCGAACCACAGCCATATCTAGTCTGCACCAAAACATCGATCATTTGTTTATACCCAGTAAAATCTCAAAATTAGTAAATTGATGTCTTGTATCGCAATGTTGGTAATGCGAGTGCCACCTCCTTGTATTAAATTGACGAGAATACCCCTCCTGCCGCCTATTAAAGTGAACATTTCCTGTTCGAACTTGACAGAAAAACCATGGCGCCAAAAAAGGCTTCTTCTCCTTCTCCAATCTCAATCGGTAACCGTCCAAACCCTAGAATTCAAATCGTTGAATCGAGCATTTCCAACCCTAATTTTCTCATTTTATTTATTTATTTATTTTTGCAGGCAATTGTGAGGTTATGATAGAAGCAAACAAGTTCAATTGCAAATCTGATCAAAACAGTCTCCAAATCTCTTTTTCCAAGACTTCAAATATCAAAATCTCAGGTATTTATTCATTTATTGAGTTTTTCCTATTTTTCGAGTTAAGCAATACTCAACTAGGTTTTTTTTTGTTAGCTATATTAATTGCAGAAATGGAAAGAAAATGGGACTAAATCATTTGATTTTTGTTATTATTATTTTATGTTTATCGGATTCAGTTGAGCTAAAATCTATATCGGAGTAAGGATTATATATATATATAATATTTTTCTTTAAAGAATGAACAGACTGTAAATTGATATACGTTTTGTTTGATTTAATGTTTGTGGCAGTGAGAGAAGATATGAATTTGAAGTCTAGTAATGATTTATGTCATTCAAAATCTGAACAAAAAGGTACACTTAATCTTTGTTAATCACATTTTGATTTTGGGGTTTTCAGTATGAGAATTTACATCGTTTGTAATTAATATGGAATTTAACTGAAGATTTTTGTTTTTCTTTTATTTACTCTTCTTTCTTATATAGGGGAAGAGTATATGTTTTTGCTTGTTAATCCCAAAGATGCTGACAGCCGAGAGAAATCCTACCTTCAGGTACATTTGTCTTTGTGTATATATGTGTGAGTCAGTGAGTGCACATTTGCTTGCACGGTGGCATTTGCATTCGTTGCTTTTTACAAATATATTTAGGTACTTCTGTGTTGGAAGGTCCTTGGGCTCTAGATCAGGTTGTAAATGAGTGGAGTGTGTAGGGTCTTAGGTTCAGAACTAAGATTCATAAAAGTGAAAACATTAGTTGTTTTTTCTTTCTTTCTTTCTTTCTTTTTTTTTTTTTTTTCCTTTTGAAGAGGTTATGAAAGAGTTTCCATGGTATTATTATTATTATTATTATTATTATATTTATTTATTTATGATTTTCTGATATCGTTATTAGTATGAAGTCGATCGATTTGTCATCTTCAGAAGCTATATTGCTCCTAAGAAGCTGTATTTGGTTTTTCAGGAAGTTCTGAAGATATACATGAAAGAACTACCCAGTATGAATTATGCCGCAAATACTGGAAAGCAATCAACGTTCCTTGAAAAATGTGTATTGAATGGGTACTGAATGATTTCACTTTCTTTCATTCACATAGCATGACCATACTTGTTTAAAACTAGTCATTACCCCTCATTAACTGTGAGCCATTTGATTCCCACCATGAGAATACTAGTAAATGTATGGGGATTATCATAGTTAGTAGTTGCTCATCGATAATGGTAATATGTTGCTGCTCAAGTAGTTTTTGATCATGTTAAAATTAATCCTGCAGGAAATATTGTACACTGCTTTTGAAATCCAAGCCGATGGAAGGTGATGGAGAGGTAGGCTAGCTGATCTTCTGTTGTGTTGTTTGGTATCTTGTACTTTTACTAGCATTTTTAATAAGAATGTTGAAGAGGAAAGGAGTGATACAAAATAATTGGGACAGCAATGCCACCAGAATCATGCAAAAAAACAAAAACAATAATATAGAACAAGCATCGGTCCAAAATTAAAAAAAAACATATTTATCTGAATATATAAAGTTAAAAACAAACAGATTCCTCTAAATTCATTTGAAGTAGAATCAACAATTACCTGAAAAGGGTGTTAGTTACCTTGTGCTAAGAAAAAAGAGTATTTTACCAACAGAACTCTTTGTATTAATATGACTTCTATGCACGCATAGGTGTAGCACTCAATTATCTATACCGGGTCTTTGGGTGGTAAGTGTCAGCACCTGACAAAAGGTGCAGTTCTCTGAAGAATGTATTTACTACTCAAGGACATCTAGTTCCATACTTCTTTTGCCTTGCCTGACTGAATGTGAACATTTTCTTGCATATAAGCACCACACTAAGTTCATCATGATTGAGCATTTCATTGCAATTAATAAATTAAGCACACTAACAATGGAATTTAGGTTGCACAATATTTCGTGATTGGTTTGAGATTTGTTTCTTCTTTCTTTTACTTATGCAGGTTGTAGCTGCAATTACTTATCAAATAGTCCCCACAGACACTCAGTATGCTGAAGTCCCCCTTGCTGCTGTTATTTCATTCCACCAACATAAGGTTGTTGGTTTGTGTCGTTTTATTCTATTTCTTTGTGATGCTTGCCTTGATTCAAAGTGTCATTAAGTTAAGTGCAGTTCATTCTTGTCAGAATATGATTTTGTTGTTATGAACAACCATAGTGAGTTTCTGGTTTATGATTATGATAATTCATTGCTTTTATCTTGGGGCTGATATTGTTTATCTTGGTTTCCTGTTTTACAGTGAAGAGAGTAGTTACAACAAATCCTATATGAGATGCAAAATATACAAGAGCATTAAATACTGCGGAGAGAATTTAGTATACAAGATTAAATTTTCACACAGTACCTTTGATTTGAAATCTACCTGAAAACTTAATAGATATCAGTTTCATCATGTTAAGGATCCACATACGGTTACTTCACTAATTAATAAGTCACACTAGCGGCTGTTATTAGTACTGCTCATTTTTCTTTATCCTGCTCCTATAGTTATCATGTGGAGGTCATCTGGAAAAAATTTCCCTTAAGCAGCTGGCTTATTTGAATATCTTCAGGGTTTTGGTCATTCCATGTACATGGAATTGAGGAAGAGACTTGAGAATGTAGGAATTCGCTCAATATTTTGTTGGGGAGATAAAGAATCAGAAGGTTTTTGGCTTAAACAGGTAATTCCTCATTTGAACGTCTCCTGAATTGTGTAGGGTATAGTCATACCTGCTTTATGTTTCTATAGCAGCTGGTATGCAACTGTATCTTATTTGGAAAGTTGTCAGCATAATTGAGTTCTGTACGAAGAAAGCAAATTTCCTGGAAGTAACTGGGTGTTTTATTGTTAATTTAAATAAGAAGTTTTTCATATTTAAAGAATTAGGTATTTGATATTTGGTTATAATTGAAACAAGTGCAGGGCTTTGTATCAGTAGCCGAGGTGGATAGAAAGGGTAGAGCTCAGAGACTGCCTATTAGGGCTGACATTCGTAAAGCATTATGCTTTCCTGGTGGTTCAACCCTCATGGTTTCTCATCTTAACAGGGATAACTCAACCAACACTGTAGACTCTCCGAAGTTCTGTTTTCCATTGAAGCCTTGTGAGAAGTCTTCATTAATTTCTGTCAATAGATCTGTAGAACCTGAATCCACTG
Source organism: Dipteronia dyeriana (assembly GCA_032871835.1). Lineage (NCBI taxonomy): Eukaryota > Viridiplantae > Streptophyta > Magnoliopsida > Sapindales > Sapindaceae > Dipteronia > Dipteronia dyeriana. The sequence goes on along the minus strand of CM065298.1, from coordinate 28,308,902 downwards.
GAGAGTGTTACAACAATACTCTGAAGTTACTAAATCAAGTGACCTGCAGAACAGAAAGATATCAAGCTGAACAACTGGTAAAAGATGGGTTATCAAGAGAAGAGAGCAAGTTGGGTGGTAAATAGAAACTAAATATTTTGGTTATATATATATATTGCTTCCATTGAAAAAATTTCCATTTCTTTAATAGTACAGGAATTGTATATCAAGTTATGTATTCCTTTATATCATAATCAATTGAGAACTCAGCTTCGTTACAAGAATGATTATTGATATCAAAATGAGCATAAATCTTGAAGCCTTCAGGGTGGGGGTGGGTCTCATTTTTGGTTTCCGGTGTACGCCTACTTCAAATGCCAATCCACTATCAAAATTTAAGCATTGATTTTTGTGGTTGCTGAGTGTCATCTTTTTCAGTTGGTTAAAGTAAGTTGCTAAGCTAACTTTTATTTATTTGTGATTTTAACAGGATTCTCTGGGTATCTAGACCCAGTGCATAGTTGTGGGGATCCAGCTACTCTTGAGAAGGTGCAGAGCAGCAGTATGGCCACTGATTCAGTCAAAGTTGGACCAGATACAGATGCTAAGAACTGTTCCTGTTCTACACAAGGCACAAAAAGGAAGGTTTGGGAAGCCTCATCATCTTCATTGAAGTCAAAAAAAGTGAAAGGAAGCTTTCATGTTGACTGTCAATTAAGTTCTAAATTCATTTCAGAAGATGATGAAACCTTGGAAATTTCAGGAAGTAAAGCTTTTGTGGAAGTTACTCCTATTGATCCTTTGAGCAGCTCTTACTTAAAAAATGATGCCAAAGATAGACCAATTTGTATGACTTCAGCAGCTCCTACCAGCAAAGAACTGCAGTCAAGTGGAGAGTGCTTTAAGATAATGCTGATGAATATCGCCGATGATTCTAAGAAAACACATCTCACAAAGGTATTTGAATTTCATTTATTTTATTTGGCACAAGGGTGCTCTATAGTTTGTGAAGAATACAGGTGTACTTCCTAATTATTTTTTTCATTTTTTTTTTCTGGGGTTCAAAAATGATCTGCTGTTATGTAGGTTGCAAAACTTTCACCAAAATGGATTCGTTTCTTTTGATTCCACTAGAGAAACAGAGAATAAACATCTAGTTATCTTAGAAAATTTAGAATCATTGATATGAATAATCAATACTAAGTCTGAAGTATTACTATGTTATCCAAGATAACCATAGAAAGTTGCTGACAGAGGAGAAATGTTCCATCAACTAATTAAGGTAAATTAAATGAAAATCTATGTAGAAAGCTAAAAAATATCCACTTTTTTAAGCCTTGGTTTTGTTCAAACTAAGCAATCTCTTGTGATATTTATTTGAAGAATTTTATGTAGACAACACTGCTGCTAACTCTTTAAACTATTTTGGATGTGAAGCTATATATCTTAATGCACTTGTTCATATTGTTTTTGTAACTTTTAAACATTCTGCTTAGTTTTCAGTTTATCAAAATTGTTGATTGCTTTATGTTCTTACATATTTGAGAATATATCCCAGTTTCGTGTGACTTTCCTTCCTATGGTTGTATGTTTGCTGGTTCAATCTTTTCCTTTTATTATCCCAATTTGGCGTGTTTAGTTTTTGCATTATATAAATTATTATTTTTTTCGTGATTTTCATATAAATGTGTAATTTTTTAATCATTAATATTCTTCATACAGGTTATTGAAAACCTAGGGGGTGTTGTGACCTCTGATGGAAGTATATGCACTCATGTGGTCACCGGAAAAGTGAGAAAAACTCTGAATTTCTGCACTGCTCTCTGTTCAGGGTCAGTCATATTGCATTACTTAAAAACATTACATTTTTTTTTTCATCGTATTGTATACAATCCACATCTTTTTCTTAACTTTGTATTTTCTTGGACCAGAAATGGCAATTAATTGGATTGGATTTCTGATCTTCAGAATTATGGACGAGTTTTATATTTGTTTAGAATATATTTTGAATCAAAAATTACATTCACCAAGTTTTCGTCGGCACTTGAAGTTCGTTCATATATTCTATCCCATGTTTGATGTTTATATTAACAGAACCCGAAAGATGATTATTTATTGGAGAAGTGTGTGTGTTGCTTGGTTGCTTTGATAAATATAGCCTACAAGATTTGTCTTCATGCTACAGATCCTAACAATTTGTATGTTGCTTGTTTGCTTTAATACATATAATTGTGTTCTCTCAAAATTCCAGCCATTTTGGGGGCCCTTGAATATTCTTTTTGCTGACTTGCTGTGCATATCATAATAGGACATGTAGACATAATTATTGGTTTCATATATAATTTGTAATGATGAGCTGATGATTCCAAATGCAGGGCATGGATAGTCTCACCAAACTGGTTAAAAGAAAGCTTCAGAGATGGCAGATTTGTTGGTTAGTTGATAAGATTTATTAGTTTATTACAGAATTTATTACCTGTCATATAACTGTTAATGTCTATTCAATTTCGGGATCTGGATGTGCAGATGAATCGTTGTATATATTAAATGATGAAGATTACGTGTTAAAGTATAGAACTGAGTTGAATAGTACTATTCTTAGAGCAAAAGCAAGACCAGGAAGTTTGCTTGAAGGATATAACATAAGCATGTCAGCTCATGTTCAACCAACTGTCAAAACATTAGCTGCTATTGTAAGGTCTGCTGGCGGAAATGTAAGTTTTTAGAATTCCCCCATTGGCTCTGAACAAATCAGTTTTCTTTCAAGATGTGGGTTTGAGTCGGTAATCAGTTACTTAGAGTATCTGATAATCTTGTCATGTGTTCAGGTTATTAATATGTTGGACAAAGTAAACGAAACATCAAAAACAATCTTTATCACATGTGAAGAAGACATGGAAGAAGCATTATCAGGAGTAAAGAAAGGAATATTGACTTTCAGCAGTGAATGGTTGATGAACTGCATCATGAAGCAAGAGCTTGACTTGGAGGCCCCCCAGTTTGCAGAGTCATTGTGAGAACTAATTTATGTGCAGCGTAGATTAGACATACTAATTTTAATTCCTGTTTTTATTACTTATAAGTTTTTATTTAATTTTCATTTTCTAAGTTTTATCAAGTCCTTCCAGGACCAGAATGCCCACCTATGGGTTGCAAGAATGTTAAGGCCCCAGTTTCGCATGAATGAATGGGAAAATGTTGAAGGATATGATTGTTCATGTATGTTTATTTCCGTATCTCTCGTGTGAATCATTGCATTACCAATATACCATCATAGTTGATACTTGATACTTGATTTCAAATCTATAGTTGCCATTTGGTTTGCATTTGTTTGGAAGACAATAAGTTGCAAAAAGTGGATTTAAGTCCTACACATATCAGACTATTTTCTTATTAATTGTTAGCACAGCGCTGGATGTGTGAGCCAATGTCCTTTACGGTTCTTATAGGGTGCGTTTGTTACGCGGGACAAGACAGGACAACTTGTTACAGTTTGTTCTTATCCCACGCTTAGCGCGTCCTTAGCATGAGACAGGAGGGAACAAGATGGGACAAAAATTATAAAAACTTGTCACATCCAAGACCCTAGGATAACTTGTCACGTGATATGCGACAAGTGTCAAAAAGATCAATTTACCTTTTAAATTTTTAAACAATTACAATCATGTTCAATAAATTATAAATTATAAATTATATTATATATTATAATTACATATAGAATATATTTAATAGTATATGATATATATATATATATATATATATATATATATATATATATATATTATATTATGTGTTAATATATGTATATAAGAGGGGTATTCTAGTTATTTGAATCTCTTCTTCCGTCCTGTCCCAACCATACCAAACGCATAACGGTACAATTTATAGTTCTATCCAAACATTCCAAACACAACATAGAACAACATGTTCTGTCATGTTCTGTCCAATACAGTCTCATCTTCGTGCCAAACGCACCCATACAGTTCCTAGGATATGATTCTTTTTAGGGTTAATCATCCGGTGACCATCAACTCTTGTCACCCCTATTAGAATGGTTACCGGATGGGGAATTAGGTTCAAAATGACCATTTTTGATAAACAATGTTACACTAATGACCATTTCATCCAATTCTATCCATTTCCATCCAATAAGTGGCATTTTGATAAATTGCTCAAAAAATAAATAGCACTTTTTGGAGGTGACGTTTCAACACTATCACTGATTTTATAACTTATGTTTAAAAGACACCTATTATGGTGAACGGACAAAAATGCCCCAAACAGTTGTTTCATCAGAATCTTTCATTCATTTTTTTACAGTGAGAGTTATGAAATAGAGAGAGAAAGTTTAATTAAAACTCAAGCGCTACACAGACGCATTGGGGGGTAAAGCTCGCGGTGGAGCAGCGCCCCCGAAGCTTTTTTTTCCTAGTCAGTACTTAATATGTTCGAAATATAATTACAAAAGGCTTAGAGCCTTTAGTAAAAGTCTCGAACCCAGTAAAAGTCTCGAGCTTTTTTGGCAAGTATCCGAGCTTTTTTTACTGGGTTCGAGCTTTTTTACCAAGTGCCCGAACTTTTTTTTAACTTGGCAAAAAGGCTCGAATCAAGTTAAAAAAAGCTAGGGCACTTGGTAAAAATGCTCAAAACAAGTAAAAAAAAACTCGGGCACTTGGCAAAAAAACTCGGGCACTTTAAAAAAAACTCGAATCGAGCTTTTTTACTAAGTTCCCGAGTTTTTTTGCCAAGTGCCCGAGCTTTTTTTTACTTGATTCGAGCCTTTTTGCCAAGTTAAAAAAAAGCTCGGGCACTTGGTAAAAAAACTCGAACCTATTAAAAAAGCTCGGGCACTTGGTAAAAAAGCTCGATTCGAGCTTTTTTACCAAGTGCCCGAGCTTTTTTGCCAAGTGCCCAAGTTTTTTTTTACTTGATTCGAGTCTTTTTGCCAAGTTAAAAAAAAAACTCGGGCACTTGGTAAAAAAGCTCGAACCCATTAAAAAAAACCCGGACACTTGGCAAAAAAACTTGAATCGAGCTTTTTTACCAAATGCCTGAGGTTTTTTAATGGGTTCGAGCTTTTTTGTCAAGTGTCAGAGCTTTTTTTTTACTTGATTCGAGCTTTTCTGACAAAAAACTCGAAGACAAATCAAAAAAACTCGGAAGAATATAAAAAACTCAGAAGAATATAAAAAACTCATAATCATATCAAAATAACTCGGACACTAATAAAAAAGGTTCGAAGTATTTTAAAAAAGTCTCGAACAGAATCTAGAGACTAAATGTTCATACAAAGATTGAGACAACAAATCATAACAAATGGATACATTGTTAAACCACACAGATATATATTATAATGTATAAAAGAAGATCACAAATATATATTATTTTTTTTAACAGAATCTGGAGAGAGACAAGTTTTTTGGAGAGAGATGAGTTGTAGATCGATTTTCAGACAACTATTTTGGAGAGAGATGGGTTATCGTTTTCAAAGTGTAGATAGAAACACAATGAGAATAAAAATATATTATTTAAGGGTAATTTGGGTAGTTCACCATAATAGGTGCCTTTTAAACTTAAGTTATTAAAACGGTGACCTCATTACAACACACACACACAAAAGTGACATATCTCACAATTTTCACTTTTGATAAATAAGAAAATATCATTAATTTATTTTAGATATTTTTTGAAAATCAATTTTTTCTTTTGATTTTTGAAATAAATAATTATATTTAACGTGTGTACATGCATATAGCATATCCCAAACACACACATATTCATATTTCTTTTCAACTTATCTCAAATATACTTTTTAGAATTTTAATCTTCTAAAAAGAGAATATATATGTTTGATATATATGTTATACGTATATACACACACTAAATATAATTATTTGTTTTGAAAAATAAAAGAAAATTTGATTTCTAAAAAATATCTAAAATGAATTAATGACATCTTCTTATTTACCAAAATGTTCACTTATCGGATGAAAATGGATGGAATTGGATGGAATGACCATGAATGTAACATTGTTTACCAAAAATGATCATTTTGAAACAAATTCTTTATTAATTGGTCATTTTAATAGTTGTGGTAAAAGTTGATGATTATCGAATTTTTTTTTTTTTTAATGTATAGAGATCCGTATAAGGTGTCCTGTATAGGGATCCTCTATATTAACATTAATGAGAATTTTGATGAAATTTAATCAATTTTGATATTTAATGTGATTGTTTTTATTTTATATTTATCTAAGTTTAATGAAATATATTTGTATTTTTTTATTTATCTTTACACGTTACTTCTTATTACGAGTGGTAGTACGGTAGTAGTGTATCACCTTCCATATCGGTGGTGACCGGTGAGAGTTTTGAATCCCACTATACATTATTTAAAAGTATTATTCCGACTGTATATGTGTTATTCACCTTATAGTTCAGTTAAAATAATTAAAATAATTTTTTTTTTATTTTTTTATTTTTTATAATAACTATGAAACATACTTAGACCCAGTTTTGTATTGTTGTGCCGTGGGAAGAAGTGCTTTTGGAATTGTTGTAGGGAGAATTGCTTTTGGAATTGTGTGGGAAGAATTAGCTAAGTGTTTGGTAAACTGATTTTTAAAAGTGTTGTGAGAACTAAAGCATTTTCAATATATTTGGTAAACCGAAGTAAAAAGTGTTGTGAGTGTGTAAAATTACTAAAAGGACATAGACATTTAAATGATGCTATAATATATATTTTTCTTATTTATTTATGCTTAGTGTTAAGTATTATATAATTATGGTACTTTATTGAATTAATTAGCCCCATTTTTTTATACTTTATTGAATTAATTAGCCTTATTTATTTATTTCTTTATTTTTTTTTATTTCTTTTTTTTATTCAACTTTATTTCTTTATTTCTTTTTTATTATACTTTATTGAATTAATTAGTCCACATTTTTTTTTGTACAATTATGACAACAGCTTTTTTGTATAGCAATATAAGACCAAATAATTTTGTACAGTTCTGATATAATTTTATATGGTATAATTATGGTACCGTTATAGTATAATTTTGTACAATATACCAAACAAATATCATTGAAAATTTTAAATAAATTATGCAAACCCAAAAGTATATATTATATAAACGAAAACTATCAAACATAACGCTATGTAACATATTACATGAGTTTTTTCATAATTTTGGTAAATTTCGTTAAATACAAAGATAAAGTTGGAAAGTTGGTAAAATTTCATTTAATATCATTGTAGCGCGTTTTCTAAAAGTAGAAGCCAAAATCCAAAAGCATGTACTTGTAGCTTCTCAAAAACTCAGTTGAGAGAAGCTAAAAGTGACCAAAAGCACTTCTTCACGATTTTACCAAACACCTTATCTTTGGTCCAGAATCACTTTTGACCTCAAAAGCAGTTGGGAAATCGATGTCAAACTGGGCCTTAAAAGAGAGATTAATATTTTTTTTTAAACCTCATATTGGTTCATACAAAAAAGGACATTAATCTTATTTTGTCTGTTGTATGTAAATTTTACCAAGCATACACGTCATTGACAGGAAGAAAAAAAAATAGCCGGGAAGATGCCCAAATAGGCATCCGGGAAATATCCTATAAGGCATCATTAAAGAGAAGAAAACCCGAGTAAGCATATACTGAATAAAACCTACTCGGGATCAGCTAACAGCACTCGGGACTGGTTAAATAACATTTCCACTCGGGCTCAAACGGTACTACTCGGGACCATCAGATATTACTCTTACTCGGGAATAAATACGACCCGAGTAAGAACTTGGTGCTTATTTCATACGGATTGTCATTAAATACGTGACGATATCCATCAGGAATGAATCCCAAATGAAATAGAGTATTAAATTAGAAGAGTCTCCAATCAGGAAATAATTTGATTTCTTTACGAAGACTACATTCTTATAAGGAAACAAATCCAAATTGAACTGCACTACTAGAATCCCACTCGATTTCCATAAGAGACTCCGAAACAGGAAAGAAGATAAATCAACCTCAAGCAAGTAACCGAATCACAATTAAATACAAAGATCTTGTATTACTTGTACAAAGCAGATTAGTGTTCTATAAGCATATAAATAGACCCATAATCTGGCTCCAAAAGATATAGGCAATATAGCATACAGCAATCACAGTAAATACAGAGAGAAAAAAAAAGAGATCGAGAGCTTGTAAAACATCTTATTCTCTTAGTGGATTTTGACTTGGTTGATCTTTCAACCACCCGTGGATGTTTCTCCAGCCATCGGAGTTTTACCACGTAAAATTTGTCTTTGTTACTCTCTCTGCATCTCTTTCTCTTTAAATCAATAGTCGAAATCCAATTCTTATTGGTTTTTTTGGCATAATAAAAAAAGCGTCGTCAACATGTCTGTACGTTAATCTCATTTAATCCCAATCAGAGGCATCCTTGACACCAAAATCGGCCTAATGTGAAATCAAAAAGAAGCTCAACAACAGAATCAGGAAATGGTTGGACCACTTTGGAGTAATGGCAGAATTTGAGGATAAGGCACCGACCGGTGAGACTAGAGGGAGGCAGTAGCCAGCACACGAGTCTCACTCTCAGTCTCAGGCCTCACCTCCCAAATGACAACATAACATGAATTCAATTCATACACCATATATATGCTACTATACTAGTAATATGAAATATATCTTTACTTTTCAATCGAGAAAATGGCCGCAGAGCTTTTATTTGTAAGAGGAACAGGTAGCTCTACAGTTTCATGGGAACAAGATTGTACAAGAAAAAACAAATACAAGTCTCAAACTCACCTTCGAGCTTCTCATTCAACTGATAAGCAAAATAAGGTCTACAAACAACTGGGTGTGTCTCTTTTTCTCTCAAACTACATGTATTAGCTTTATTATACGTTGAAGTGACGTTGGCAGATGAATGAACTGTTTGAGGAAATTACTCAAAGGGGTTTTTTCTTTTATCGTTTCTTTGCTTGCTTATTTACTAAAGCGCAGTTTTGGTGGACTCATTGTTGATGAGCATATCAAGTTATACATGCAATCCTTGCTTGCCTCTTTTAACCAAGATAACCACTTTCAGAGTGTGAAATGGAATACTAGTGAATATGTTTAAAACCTTAAATTCATACTACCGCAACTGGTTTTCACTACCGCAACTGGTTTTCAATTTTCAATTGGTTACTATCTCAATTACCTAAAGTTTTGTTTTTGTTGTAGGGTCTGTCTATGATTTTCTTTGATTTGAAATTAGGACATATGGGGTTTTACGTAGTTTTACCTTTACTATCTCAATTAGTTTGAATATGAAATTAGGACATATGGGGTTTTACTTGGTGTTACCTTTTACTATCTCAATTAGTTTGAATAATGACTCTGAGTGGATTGCCAGTTCCCATTGCATGAAGGAACTTTATTATTGTTATCGTTAAACTTGGCCTGGCTTGGATGGTGTACCCTTGAAGATTTTAGTTTTAATGAAAGTTGAGTAACATAACTTTAGTAAAAAGCCATACCGGGCATAAGTGTGACACATATAAGGGAAAAAAAATGCTTGCAATCTGTGTCAAATGGCCAAAATTATTCTGTGAGGATTTTGAAATAAATATGTTATTACTTATTAGACATTCATATTTAGCTTATTTTTCTAGGGAAACTGGCTTATATGTCGCTTCTGGGGACATGCATAACTTCTTTCTTTGGTGAGAGTTGTCGTGTCTATTTTATTCTACATTTTATGGGAAAACCTATACTTGAACCTTTGATTAGCTTTTGACATCACCTTTCCCACTACTAGTTTTATAGATAATCTGATTATAAAATTAATGAGATATTATGGTCATTCATTCATAGTGATTTTTTTTTTTGTTTTGCTGTCACAGAAGGAAATATGTTTTCTTGATGAAATGATTACAATAATTTGTTTCATTGTTTCATATTTGATTTTTGTATTTGATTTACTATATATTTCAATAGAAATGATTGTTGGATCTGTTTAGGTTTGTTTTCATTGAAAAGGAAGATTGAAGATGTAGTTCTTCGTGCTGAGATGTTGGCACCACCAGCACTTGAACTTGAAGAAGCAAGAAGGATTAAGCAGGAAGAGATGATACATGACCATGACCTGTGGGATGATCCAGTTAAATCCAATGAAATTCTTATCAAGTTAGCGGACAGTGAAAAAGTAGTTGATGCTCTCAAAGACCTACAATATAAGGTGATTGCTGAAAAAACTAGTTTTACTGGATTTCTGTCAGAAGACTTCTAATTTCACTGTAGGGAGAAATGTATGGAAAAAGTTTACTATATGTTTGCTCAGGCGTTACCATTTTCCGTCTGAATTTTACCACAATCAACCATTATAATTCAGGTCGTCTTGATTGGCCTCAAGATTAAGCCCATACATAATCTATAATATACATGTATGTCTGCATCTCATATAAAGTTGCTCTAAATGTTTCAGGTCCTTTTTTTCTTGCTTTCTGATAAGCTCCAACCATGTTATACTTTTTTTTAGGTAGGGATGAAGATTATGGCATTTTATATGATTATTTTTTGCTTGCTTTTTGCAGGCTGAAGAGGCAAAGCTGATTTCACAGTTAGCTGAGATGGATGCTATCAATTATGGGCTTTTCAAGCAAGCATATGATGCATCTTTAGATGTGAGAAAACTTTTGGATCAATATGAGATATCCAAGCTTCTTCATGGGCCATATGACATTGAGGGAGCATGTGTTACTATTAAAGCTGGATCAGAGGGTGTCTGTCCTGAGGTTTGATTTTTATGTTCTGCTCTTGAGTTTATTTTGAATGGAAGTGTAAAGGCATTCTTTAAAAAGAAATCTGTTGTAGCATCGAGATTCAGGTCCTTCATGAGTTCTGTTTTGTTTGGAAAAGAAGTAGAAATGAACAATTTGGCTGTGAGGACACTTATTTTTGCTCAGCAGCAGCCCTGTAAACACAATATACATGTAGCTTTTCTTAGGTTTTTGGTATCATCTTCATTAAAATGATATCCCTGTTACAAAGAGAATAATGTTTGGTAGCTATCATGTTCAATAATTTTTCCACCTAAGTATTTCTTACATGGCATGCTATTGCTTTTCGTTATACAGCCTAATGTGCTGTTGTACTCTGCTTATTTGCTGGTGATAATGGAAATAGGTAGCCTTGTCATTACTCCTTCCTCTACCTACTTCATGCATATGTAAATTGTTTTGAGCTTCTCTCTAAATCACTCATTTCTTTACACCTTATTGACTTGTTGACTTTCTCATTTCAACAACTTGCATTAGCTTGACTAATGCAATTGTCCTTAGCTGTAGTTTTCTCCTCAAGTCTTAAATTTCATAGGTGTCTATCTGATTGTGTATTGGAACTATATTGTCAATGCAAACTGGCCACCATTTATTGTTGGTCTTTTGTTGTAAATTATTGTTATTATTTTCTTTTACTATGAAAAGTTTTCAGTAAACAGATATTGACTAAACATGCTCTTTCCCTCTCTTCTTTTTTTAGCTTTACCTTTTCGTTTTGTTTTCATTATAGTAGGAAAATGTTCTTTTTCGATGGAAATAATTTTTAACTTATGCCCCTGCTCTAAGAAAGGCGATATTGTCGTGAACTTTGCAAGTTTTATGATTTGTGGCATAAATTTGGTAGCAAAGGGGTTACTGCATTCACTGAACCTGATAGTCCTATATGGATTCTATGAGGTTTTATTTTATTGAATTGGAATAGGCATTTATCTGAAACAGTTAATATGTTCCTCTCTCTTTACAAGGTACTATATGTTTTTAAACCCAGATATGGGCAGAACAACTTCTAAGCATGTATATCAAATGGGCTGAGAAGCAAGGGTATAAAGGAAGGCTAGTTGAGAAGTGTTGTAGCGAGAACGGGGGTATCAAATCTGCAACCATTGAGTTCGAATTCGAGTATGCCTTTGGTTATCTTTCTGGAGAGACAGGTGTCCACCTCTTGATAACTTCTAAAAATCACCATGAGGTACATCTATGGTTCCATTTTGGCTAAACATTTAAAGGTCAATAATATATATTGCTTTTAGCTGCTGAAAATTTAGAAAGCAACTGCTGTAATCCTAATTACATTTTATGAAGAAATTCATAATACCTTGGCATAGCAATTGTTTTTGTTATACAACTCCTGATTCCTTTTTTTTTGGGGTGTGCTTACAAATGGAAGGCTAGCCCAGCATGTGTGGAGGTTGTTCCTCTCTTCCTAGAAACAGCTTCTGACCTACAAATTAGTGACGAGGATTTAGTTTTCTCACCCCCCTTGATGCTGGGAGAAGCACAGAGCATAGCTGGACCTGCAGTTTGCATTCAGCATATTCCTACCGGCATAAGTGTTCAATCCTCAGGTGCTTGATAATCTTCTACAACTCATTATTATTATTTATCTGGAATTTGATCCGTTGGTAACTTTCTATGTTGTTTATTCCAGGTAATTCTATAATCGTGTCCTGAACAAGATTTCTTGAGAAAAAATTTCACACAAATAAATTAATTGCATTTGTGACAAATAGGATAGGAGTGTCACATAACTTGTCTGGCTTCTTTAAAATTCACATACAAGAACCCTTTCAAAATATTTATCATGCTCTTTCTGTATTTTCCCTGACCTCGAGATTAAACATAAAGACATAAGGAGCTGGAAATTTTCTTGTTTTGCATTGGCTTGACATAACAGGAAATGCTAAAAATAGGAATCTCTTGGTTGGATAATGATCATTTCCTATGTTGATCGTTGTGCTGGCCTTAATAGATCTAGTGACATTTGTAATCAATGGCTGAGATTTATTTATTTATTTATTTTACTTTTATTATTTTCAAATGCATTATATTATCTTTAACTATTTAAGGACAGCACAGAGATCAACATTGGAGAGGATCTCAATCTCTCTCTGGAGTTTTTGATAAAATGGGTTTTCCCACTGCATAACGTGCAGAATTAATTCACTTGCTAGCCGTACTCTCTTTGTAATTACTTTTTAGATTTTACACTTTCACGTTCCTGCTAGCCATGCAAAATTGTTTTGATCTGCTTTCACTTTTATTCTTTCTTTCTAATTAAAACAATTTTTAAATTTCTTAAAGTTGTATCTTCCCTTTACCTATGAGGGGTTAGTAGAATGGTCAGGCTTGTGGTTTGCTCCCACAGGTCTGGACTTTGAATCCCTTATGGGTACTTACAAGGTCAAGACTAAATGCCATAGTGTCTTGTTTGGCGAGGGACCCAGTTTCAAACTCTAGGTTTGCTAGGTTATCCAAAAAAAAAAATCGGTTGTACCTTCCCTTGGATCGGCATTTCTGCTCTCCCTTTTGTTTAAGAAGATGAAAATTATGTTGTTGTCTGCAGGTGAGAGGAACCACTTCACAAACAAGATGAAGGCCCTAAATAGATTGAAAGCCAAGCTTCTTGTGCTTGTAAGGGAGCAATTAGTTTCCAGTGTCTGTTGCATTAAGAGAGATGCTATCATTGATGTTTGGCAGAAAGAGACCCGGAGGTATATTTCTCATCCTTATAAGCTAGTACAAGATGTAAAAACCGGCATCCAACTGCCTGATCTAAATTCTGTTTTGGATGGAAATATTGAAACTATTATCAGAGCATATATCAATATGAGAGAGTCTAGAGATAGAGACTAAACCCTCATTATTACCTCGGTTGTCTCGCTACTATTGAACTGCAATATTCTTGCCATCACTTGTGTGATTCTGAAAATCCAAAAGATGATCAATCCTTTAGATCCAACAATCAATCCTCTCACTTTCGTGATTGAAATAAACCAATGATGTTGTCATGAATATATATAAACTAGAGTTCATTCTTGCTAGCATCATTCATGTTTTCTTTTGTGCCATACTTTGCTAGCATTTAGGATGATGCATCATTAAACCATTTCATTGGTATGAGTTATATTACAACCATTTTCCTTTGAACATGAAAGAGAGTCTAAACTGATCAGTTATGTTTACTTTACAAATTTAGAAGATTTACCATTTAACAGAGTCTAATAATTGAGTTTCTGTCAAGTTAGAATGATTGATTCGATTGCCAATGTGGACAAAATATTTAAATGAAAGTGGGAATTAAGATTGGGATTTTGTAGGCATGATATCTGGAGGACATATTTGCATGAAGATAGAGTCATAGACTAAGCACATGCACATCAAACATAAGATTATTATTTTTTTAATAAAATGAACAATAATATGCTTTAGAAAATAAATAAATGAAATACAATGTGCTTTTGATATAAAATTTTCTCCATGTACAAATGATGGAAACGTGTAATTGTTAATGATGGTCAAACAAACTACAAAGTAGAAAGAAAATAAAAACGAATCCGATTCGTTTTGGAGAATAAAAAATGAAAAAGAATCCGATTCGTTATATTTTGTATTGGATCTTGGATCTTGGATCTTGGATCAAGCTTTGTAATTAAGCACGTGAGTTAAATATGTTGTATATAATTATTTTAAAATCTAAATGGGACGCCTTACTGATTTTTTTTTTTTTTTAATATAACATATACGGTGACGTCAATATGATGAGATTAATTAGATTCTATAAGTACGAAAATCTCACAATCGGAGAGAGGGTTACTTTTACAAAACAGGAGAAAACTCTCACACATGTTTGTAAAATGTGTATGGTGGGACTTGAATCCATGACCACTAGGTGTTGAAGGGAGGTGTACAATCATCTTTACTAAGAGGTGATGTGTACAACCATATTGGTTGGTGATCTATGGATTGAGTTTAGTTGAGGTTCCATATGGTTCGTCATGTAAGCGTTTTTTAGATGTTATTTTTCGAAAATAAAAATGAAAATGAAAACAGTATTTTTGGTTTCAGTTTTGAATTCTGAAAACACGTATGATAGCATATACTGAAAGCCGTCTGGTAGGTTAACCGAAAACTATTAAAAATTGAAATATCAATTTTGGCATCTTGTTTAATATCATTACAACTAAAAACAAATTGATTAAATAATTAATCAATATAATTTTTGTATTGCAATTTTTAAATTAAACAAAAGTAACACATTTAAAATTAATTCAAAAAATGAATTAATCAAAACTAAACTCTTAAATTATAAATAAATAATTATAATATATGTTAAATATTATTATATTTTTATTATAATATTATATATATATATATATATTATTGCATGAATGCTTTTAGCTCTAGTTGGAAATAAATTATTCTGGAATATATATATATATATATATATATATATAAGGGACATTTTGGTCATTTGAAAATCTTGTCCCGTCTTGTCCTAGCCATATCAAATGTATAACAGTACAATTAATAGTTTAAAAATAATGATTTTTTTTATATATAAAAAAAGTGAAAAACAAAACAAAAACAAAAAACAAGTATTTTATGTTTTTCAAATCTTTTATTACTTTTAATACTGGTTTTGTTTTTCAATTTTATTTTTTTAAAAAATAAAATGAAAAACGGTTAACGAACGCGTTTTTGAAATTGTTTTTGAAAAATAAAAACGAAAACAGACCGAAAAATAACTACATTACGGGGCTATAGAGTTTATTTCTAATTAATTTGGTTGTGAAAGGTGTCATACAAGTTTAATACATAGGTATGCAAGATATGGATTCGAAAATTTAATAAAACTTTTTAATGAGTTTTAAAATTATCAACTGTTGCAATATCAATTGTATGGGATGGAGATGTGATACAAATGCAGATGTCTATAATCTATATGAACGGTTGTCCATGAGGTTGGAGATGTAGACCCCCAAATAAATTAAATAAATTAATAAATTTATCACGAATTTGACTTTAATCCAATTATGCAATGTGATCATTATGAACAAATATTAATATTAACCTATCGAATTTGGTCCAAATTTGTGCGAGAACGCAGCCACTTGTGGAATATGCATGTAATTCATCACCGCAACAATAAACAATTTTCTTGTTATGTACAGTACACTACCTATTTTTTATTTTATTTTTAAAACCGAACACAACTATTATTACTATTATTATTATTATTTTTTTTTAAAGTAAAAGTAGCTACTACGCCATAAATAATAAATGGCAAACATTTATTTATGTGAGAAATAATAATTCTTCATCTTAGGGATAGTTTGTTTTTTCCACTTAAACTTTAATAGGTCTTAATCATAATTATTAAATTGTTTTGTTTGTTTTTTTAAGTAATCAAATAACTTAAAAATACCAAAAAAAAAACAACGTAAAAAAAAGTAAAAATTCTTAATTTTTCACTTAATTGCATTAAATGCAATCTAAAATATTTTCTCCCGATACTATCATTTATATATAACATATTTTCAATTTCATCATAATTATATATGGTATAGAAATCTTTATTTTAATATATTACTTATTTTTTATTCCATATTTTATGTATAATTGTTTAATATGAATATAAGTCTAAAATTACTTATTTTTAGATAATTTTACTTTTGAAAAACAAACGTGTTGACAATATATTCAGATGTGAGGAAAAAAAACAAACATGTTATTCAAGTTCAGATTTCAGTCCCTACTCAGTCTTTAGAAAAATTCATGATTGTTCAGTTTTCAGATAAAAAAACAAACGACCTCTTAGACTATGTTAGAGATAACGGAAAGTCAACGCCAACCGATTGAAGTTTAACTACACCAGTTGATTCAAGTTTAGCTTTCAAAGGCTATGTTATAATGCTGACTTTTCTAGTTAGTAAACATCAGAATTAGTTGATGAGCTAGAGAAGTTGATGAACCGGAGGTTACATGTCAGAATTAGTTGGTCAGCTGGAAGTAGACATGACCCCGATTCGACCGGTTCCGGTCCGGTTCCACAGGTTCGGCCAGTTCGGTTCTTTTTTTTTTCTTTTTTTTCCTTATTATACATTTATACTCATTTTAAAAAAAAATACGAAAACATAAGACATGTAATAATATGAAATTGTAAATAAATTTTATTGTGTAAGGTCGTAAACCGAAATTAAAATTAAAAAAAATAATACTAAATACATAAATTGAAATAAATGTATAAAACTAAAAATGAAAAAAATTGGTCTTGCACTTAATTTGTACCAAAATTAAGTTGCCTACGTATCCTCTTGGACTCGGGGTTTAGAGGAATCAAAGACCACGTAGTTCTTTTACATTTTATTGTCTTTTACATATTATTGTCTTTTACATGTGTAATTTTGTAAGTCTGTAACTAATCGCTTCCATCTGTTCTGGTGCCGCTGGTGTGATCATCATCGAAGAAATCATAAATCACTTCTGGCTCCATTTCTTCTTCTGGCTCCATTTCTTGTTGTCTATATCCAGCCTTTGTCCAATCATCAACACACTTGGACTTGAATTGATTCTGGACTCAAAAGCGACCGTCTTGCATCCAAAATATTTCCACCCGCGCTAAACTCTTGTTCCACAGCCACTGTAGAAATCGGTGTTCCAAGAATCTGTTTAGCTGTTATAGACAAGATTGGAAAGTGCTTTTCATGTTCTCACCACCAATGTAGAATATCAAATTTATCCACATCATCGTCTCCTATAAACTCAAAATTGGTACTGTGATAAGTTTTTATCTCATCATACGAGATCGAACTTGATGAAAAAGAAGAAGAACCTCTTAATCTTTTGATCTTTTGGGATAAAAGTGCAGACCCTGCCCCCAACACTCCAAAAGATCGAGTTTGGGAGACATTTTCATTTTGTGGAACACTAATGTTTAGTGATGGACCATAAATTCTACGATATTCATCATATAACTAATAAAATAATATCTTAATTGCATCACAATAAATATTAATTTCTAATTGTATACCTAAACATTTATAATAAAGAGTTAAATAATCTGTCAATGCATCTAGTTTACAACGTGGGTCAAAACACAACGCAAACAGGTAAATAGTTGGAAACTCCCTATAATAGTCTAACCATTTTTTTTCATAGCTTCAATGCATGTCTGTAATTGTATATCAGATGATCAGTCAGCAAATGCACCAGCAATATTACAACCCTCAATAATAAATAATTGAGTAGTAGGATAATAAATACCTGACAAATTGTTAGTAGAACTATTAAAAACTTTTAACAAATTGCAATTTTTTGTACAAACATCCCAATGGTGTGCATAAAGATTGATTTGACTAACATTATATTGCATAAAAGAAACTAATAAATCCCTATATTCATAACTTTCACAAAGCAATTTATAAGTAGAGTTCCAACGTGTTGGAACATCACGAGAAAATCCAATGAGATGTCTACCTGTCTGTTTACAAAATCTTACCCATGCTTTCATAACATTAGGATGTTTCCACAAATATGAGAGGGTCTTTTTAATGGATTTAATAAAAGCTTGAAGAATTTCCAGACCTTGTTGAGCGCATAAATTTAAAACATGGCAAGCACATATTTGTTGAAAAAATTTACTATTAAAATAAGGCTTGCATAATTCAATTAAAGCATGAATAGCTGCTGTATTATTAGAAGCATTATCAAAACCAATTGAAAAAATTTTGTTTTCAATTTTATACTCTTCAAAAATGATTTTCATATTTTTATAAATATTATCAGCAGTATGTGCATCATCAAAAACTCTAAATGTAAGAATTCTTTTTTGTATTGTCCATGTTTTGTCCATTTAATGACAAGTTACACCTAAGTATGAATGCATTCGCCAATTGTCAGTCCATATGTCAGCACATACGGAAACACGACCTATATAGTTCGTAAAATATTTTTTTCCTTTTTATAAATATCATACATTGTGCGCATGAGAGTGGTCCTAGGGACACGACATGCAGCAAGATTTAATGCTTTATGACAGTATTTAATAAAACCAACTTTTTCACCAAAACTAAAAGGTAAATGTTCTACAGCTACCATTATTGCTAATTCTTCTCTATTAGCTTGCTCACTATATTTAAATAATTGAGTGTCAGGGGTAGAAAACCTGGAAAATTAAGATTGTGCATTCCCCTTGGCAAGTTCTGCTGGATGACGGGTCGTAATATGCTTCCTATACGTGCCGTATCCTTCAGATTTAGTCCACTTGTATTCTTTAAGGCAGTAATTGCACACCGCTCAACATGTTCCATTCGGTTTCGTAACTTTCTTCATGTGGAGAACGAATATATCAGATTTGAGCTGCTTCTTATCCTTCTCTACCACCTCTTCAAAATTTGGATCTGCAGCAAGATCGGGTATATTTTCTGATTGGCTTGTCATATTACCTGGGCTAGGGTTAGGGCTAGGGCTAGGGGCGCTAGGCTAGCTAGAATTGGGTTCAGAAATTATTAAAGGGGGGTTTGGATTGATTGGATAGTTTAGAGATTCAAGATAGACTTGCCGTTGCAGAAACTCATGGTAAGCGGTGTCATCAAAACCGATATTATCATGTTAGACCGGATCCGACTCCGACATACGACCCTTACCGGTCATAGAAACGGAATGCCTTGGTGGAATATCTCTTACTCCACTTCCACTTCCACTTGTCATCGAAAAAAATAATTTGTAAAAAAACTCTTAAAAAAAAAAGATAAATGGAAGAAATTAAAATTAAATTTTTTATTGGAAATATATTTTAAAAATTGTTGACAAGGATTTTTAAATGATTTAAAAAAATAATAATTGCAATACACTAAATATAAACAAATAAATAATTGACTAATTGGGAGATAATTGAAGAGAATTAAGATAATTGAGATTTGAGAGAGAGTTGAGACTTGAGAGAGCAATTGTATGATAAGAAATGAATTAGGGGGGGTATTTATATGAAATAAAGAATTAAAGGGGAAAAGAAAATAAAAATTGAGCCGTTGGGCCCAACGACTCTTTTATTTTATTTAAAAAAAAAAAATCAAATAATAATAATAAAAAAGGCCAGGAACCGGGACCGAATCGTCGGTTCCTGACCGGTTTTTTAAGAGAAGGAACCTGAACCGAACCGCGGATCCCACGGTTCCGGTTACGGTTACGGTTCAGGTTCCGGAACAGATTCCACGGTTCCAGTTACAGTTCCGGTTCATTTCACACGGTTACGGTTCGGTTCGGTTCCGTTCCACTGTTCGAACCGAACCGTGGTCATGTCTAGCTGGAAATGGAGGATGCACATTAAAATTAGTTCATGAGCAGGATGTTACTTTGTGGCGGGAATTTTGTTAAAACACACAATATGCATTTCACATTTCCAGTTATTTGATTGGTTGGCTCCCCGTAAATTTAGGGAGTTGCTAGAATATTTTATAGTATAAAAACAGAGACATCTAGTGTCTATGACCATGTTTGATTTTTTGACTTAACACTTAATGACACTTAATGTGTTTCATTTAGATATTTTATTTGATTTTATAAGTGCTAAAATCATTTAATGAACCATTGAAACCACTTTTAAAAAAAAAATGATTTTTTCACACTTTTCACTTAACACAAATCCAGTAGAATTAAGTACAAACTTTACTTCCAAAACTATCTTTACTAATTTTGTATATTTCCAATTCTGTTTTTTGTTAAAACCCTAATTATATTATTACATTTTTTTTCTTCTCACTGTAAAGAACTTTAACATCAGAAATCTAACTTCTTCAAAACAAAAACAGTTGGTGACTGATTTTCCTAGCATATTCCGGTAAGAACTCTTTTTTGTTTCCATAATTTGATAATTAGTTTTATTAATTTTATATTACAGTTTGAGTACATCTTTTTCACTTGTTCTAAAAATTAATTGGAGAATGATTTTCATGATGATTTTGTTTTGAGTTTTTTTGTTTTTTTGTTATTGTTTTGAGATGTTAATTTTGGCAAGAAAAAAAAAGTTATATATATGGATGAGATACACCGGTCTATGCTATTTGGATCAAAATCAAGTATTAGTTGATTTTTTTTTATTAATATTTCTTGAGAATTTTAGAATGTATCACCATAAAATATTATGTTCATTTTTAATGTAATTCAACAAATGGAATAATGTATGAAATATTTTTAATGACTAAATAAATTTATTTTAAAATTAATTTACATGTTAGAGTTGTCCTTAATATATTAAAATATAAATATATAACAAATAATAGTTAGAAGGGTATAGATGTAAAAATATTTATTTTTAGATATTTATAACTTAAAAAAACAAACAACTTATTACTTATATTAAGTTTTCAATGAAAAAAAAAACAAACATGTTTTTCAGTTTTAAGTTTTCAGTCACTATTCAGTCTTCAGTAACATTCAGCACTGTTCAGTTTTCAGATAAAAAATCAAACGAGACCTATATTTAATCTTTGATCAATAATAGAAACATCAAGAAATAGCTTTTTCTGTCTTTCGTTTTCTTCACAAACTATTCAATGGAATTTCCTCCTCTGTTTTTCTATCTGTTAGCTGCTACATAGAAATTGTAGTGTTATTTTTATCAATACCTACTTGTTTTACAGACTCTATATAGATTTATTTTAGGTAGTATTGTAAATAATTCTTTGACATTTGATCAAATGCCAAATCAAACTTTACGGTCTCAACAATCAATAAAAACCACTTATCATCGGTTGACTATTAGTTGACTTTATTTAAATCAAATATAATAATTTTAACCCGTTAATATATATTGAATACAAAAAAGGAAAATATAATTAAAAAATATATATATTAATGATAATAAAATCAATTTCTTAAAAAACAAAATTCTCTTCAAAAAAATATTATTTTAAGTTTTTTAATGATTTTATTCCTTTGTTATTATATTTTTACATATTTTTTATATTTTCTAACATACTTTTAGTTTCTTTTTCATAATTTTTTTTTCAAAAAATATATATATATATATATGAAAAACTCACTTAAGTTAGAAAAAGCTTTGTGAACCTGTGGATAATCAATTGTGAACGGGCAAATGGTGATATACATACATATCATTTTTCTTAATGAAGTTTGTCCTATTAGACACTTTGGTCTTTCTAGTTTAAACAATGATCATTTTTTCTTAAAAGCCAAAATATTAAACGTTTTGTCCCTTTGCTGTTAGGATTTCCGTTAGACTAGACTTTGACCGCAAAAAATTAATTGAAAGACTTTATTACCCTTGAACACATGAATTATAGAGAAAATACGTTTTTACCACTAATGCTATCGTTTTTTAAAATCAGAATTACAAAAAAAAACTGATAAAAGTATTAAAAAAATTGAAAATAATTTTCCTTTAAAAAAAAATGGATCACCGGTAATTAAAAACAACAAAAAATCTCAGTAACTAGAATTTTTTTTTTTTGACATAGTCCATCACCATCATCTTCGGATCCAATTCCTACAGTCATCTCATACATGGAATGTGGAGATTTTTTAATATTGTTTTAGTTTTTTTTTTGCAGTTATATTATTATATTATTCGTTATATTAATGTTTTTTGAAAAAAATTATATGTTTTATTTTTATATTGAGTGGTGCTATTGACACACCCATCACTGAACTATTTATACCTCACTTTTTAAATTATTTAGTAATTTTTTTTTCTTTATCAAATTAATTAAATAGACATACAATTTATCAAATTAGTTAAATAAACATATAATTTTTATTAAAAAAAATCTTATACAAAATAAAACTAATAAAACCCCACTTTCCTTATTCAAAACATTAATGACAAAAGTTTTATTGATATAGATTATTTTAAATAATTGAATGTTTACTATTTTTGTTTATATATATTTTATTTCAGATTTCGATATCATATTTCCCATGTTTAGTATTTATTGATTTATTACTACTTATGCTTATATTTTCTTTCAGATATCGATTTCACGATTACTATATTTAATTAGTTTTTATTGATTTTATTGTTTCATATGTTTGTTTTCTTTTTCTTTTCAAATTCCATATCCATGTTTGTTATTTTTTTTATCGGTTTATTTTATTTCAGATCTTTCAGGTATAGTATAATTTATATCAATTCTTTTGTAGTTTTTATTCCGGATCTTCCAACGTTAGTTTAATGTTATTTATAAAAAAAAATAATGAAATCGCACCAAGAAAACCTAATATGACAAAACGAAATCTTACAAAAACTAACTCAATCGCTAAAAAAAAAACTCATTAGAATATTAATATCACATTCATAATCTACCACCAACAATCCAACCAACTATAAAAAAAATTACATCTAATAAAGATGGTTTTACAAAGAAATAAAAAGAAAAAACAAATCCTAAGAATGAATGTGAGAAATCTATATATAAAGATTAAAGATGAATTGTATTTTATTTTAGAAAGATATGAGGTATATTAAGTTTAAAAAATAAGTAAAATGGTAGTCAAGGAAATAAATCAAAAAATTTAATACAACCATATAATTTTATATAATTAAATCTAATTAAAAAAAAGACGTATAAATAGTTCAGTAGGAGTGTGTCAATAACACCACTCTTTTACATTTCATCGGTATGATTTATTTGTAATTATTAAATCATTAATTCTTATTTTGTTTTTCCTTTTTTACCCTTTCAAGATTATTTCTCATTCATGTCCTCCTAACGAAGTTACAATATTGCCCTTGCTATTTGACAATCAAACCAGTAATCTAACATAAATCCTAACAGTAAAAGAACAAAACGTCCGATATTTTAATTTTTAAGATGAAGAATGTCTATTATTAGAACCAGAGGACAAAGTGTCTAATCAGATAATCAACAAAGAAACGATTACATCCCTTACCAAAAAAAAATTGTTGTGAACCTGTAGCAGTGGATATATAATAAGTTAGAACCCCACCAACCCCTAACCTGTAACTGGATTTGCTTGCCATAGAAGTTGGTGGTGGCGGTGACCAATCAAGCACTCTGATTATAGCAACTCTATTATGTCCATTGTCCTCTACTTTACCAACAATCCATGTTCATATTAACTCTACAAGGTATCAGATTTAATTTTATTCATCTAAGATGAATCATTTTTTTTTTTTTTTTTTTTTTTACAAATTTATGAATAGAAAAGAATCCAAGATGAGATTGGTAAGCCCCTCACACATATATCGAAAGAGGTTATAGTCTGAGTTATATCTTTCTTTTCAAACCTAAAATATTATAATAGTTTAAATAATAATAATAATAATAGATGAATACGACATGAACTTATAAATTATGTTTCAACTTTATATATATACATATATAAACTTGAATTTTGTTTAGACCAAATTTCACCCTAAGTGTGAGACTCGTATCATTTAATTTCAAGTCAGAAATTAAGATCCATTTTATTTATTATCATCGACGATCAGTAAACTCAACCTTGAATTTCTTTAGACCAAAATTAGACCAAATTCGACCGTAAATATAGTGTAGTAGTGTATCTATGTCTACATAAGCAAATTATAAATGGTTAAAAAGAAAAAGAAAAAGAAAAAAAGAAAGAAACTTTTAGACATTTTAAAAAGTGTTGAAATATAAGAACTTTTTTATTTTATAAAATATCCTATTTTTAAATGCATAAAACAAATTCCCCACCCATACCACAATTCAAAAGAAAACTTTATACGTATGTTTGGTGGGATTAAACCCTTTATCATCAAGGAGGAAATGAGGTATATTACCATCTTTATTAAGTGATACATATATATATATATATTAGGGTCAATCTACTTTTGTTTATTCCTTTACATTTAAGAAGAAATAAACACAAAAACAAATTGACCCACTATCCCCAAAGAATGATCACGTATTCACGTGTAGCACACTCAAAATAAATTCAAAAAAATAAAAAAAAAAAGAGTAAAAAAATAATAATACGGCTACGGTCAAAGCTTATAAAAGATATGTTATTTGAGCTGTGACTTGTGAGTTTATAAATCCACAAAGCACGGAGGCAGAACACAACCAGAAACAGACAGGAAAAGCGACGAAGAAGAAGCGGACCTTCAACTCTTCTTCAACTAACAATATGGCTTCTTCTTCTTCTACTTCCAAAGTGAGCCCAACCCAACTCCTTTTTTTTTTCTGTTTTTTTTTGTTGTGTTTGTGTTTTGTAGGAGCTTGTTTTTGTTTTCCCCCCCGTGTCATTGGTGATTCTATTTGTATGTGCTCTTTGGATTTGTTTTTTGTTATTGAAGATGTGTTTTTACCTGTTTGGTTGGTGAGAAAAATGTGGTATAAGTTGTGGGAGAACTTCTGGGTATTTGGTTTTCCAGTGTCTGTGATTTGTAATCCCTGAAAATATGATTTCCATTCAGCTGAACCTAGTGTTTTAACCTAGCTTTATTTGGTAAAAACAGAATTTCAAATTTAGAGGGGGGGTATAGGGTGGATACTCTAAAATAATTTCCAACTTTAATCTAATCATTTAGAATTACAAAAGTTGGATCAATCATTGTCTTATTGGTAATTTTGACTCTCATCAATGGAATTTTGGTAGTTGAGTGGAGATTAAACAGTGGGACTTAATTGTGGCTTTATCATATAATTGGCAATTTGATTGTAATGTCCGTCATTGGGCTGAATAATGAATGGTGGTTCAGTTAATTAATGCAACCGTTGTTAAGATGATTTCTCAATCAACATATTTAAGAAAAGCAATAATGATTTATCACTATTTATGATTCAGGTTCAGTTCATCGTGTAAATTTGTGTAGGTGCTTTTGATTGACCACTGTTTATGCAGGACTGATGCTCCTCATGCTTATTCCTACGAACACTGCTATAAAGTGTGGGATATTTGGAGTTTCACACTTCCCTACGAGAGACCGTCAATTCTCCATTAGAACAACATGGAGCTTTTCTTGTTTACCAGCCTCCCTTGACGCTCGTGATCTTGCTAGGAACAGTGAGCTCCACAGCATAACAAGTGGTAGGATCAAAGGTACATCTTATTTATATGGATACTAATTTGTAACATAGAAAACAATGATACCGTAGCAATTATAATACGTTATACGAATATTATAAGATCCTTTAACTGCGAAGGCTGGAGTTTTTCCTTGTGTAGGATTGTGAAACCTGAACTGTTTACATTAACATCGATAATCTTGTATTTTCTAGAAGAACACCCAAAATTAATGATTTACTTGAAAATCTTGTACTATTTCATAACTTATTAAAGAATATCCTTTATCCTGTTTCAGATTGAATATGTGTGATCTTGAGTTTCTTATTGCACTGATGTTTCAGGTTTTAGATATATGAAGATGTCGTCTCAAGTATTGGAAAAAACAGATAGCAATGTGGAGATCGAAGATTACCAACCAGACTTAGCTCTTTCATCTGCATATGAAAATGCAATGGAAACACTTTCCACGCTCATTACACGACAGAAACGTGGACAGCAAACAAATATTGGTGGTACATATGGAAAACAAGAAAGGATGTCAATGTATCTTAAGGTAACACTCCTAATCATGAAAATGTTGGAAGTCTATGTCATGGAGAGAACTTTATACTTCTGATTCTGTATGTCATCGTCTTTGTTAAGTACAATCGATGAAACATGAATGATAATCCATAATTTCTGTACAATGGAAATGAAATTGGATGCTGAGCTTAAATCATTGCCCTGCATTGTAATCATTGAAATTGTCAATGTGTTTCTTACATAATATATAATGTTCTTCGATGTCCATATTTAAATCTTCTCCTGCTTTTGTACCTTACTTAACCCAATGTCTTTTGGAAGGTCAATGGAGTTCTCTCTATGATATTTCCATCTATTAAAGTAATTCTTGAATGTGTTAGCTATGAATTGGTTGCATTTGGAGGGTGGCCAATTTACACAAAAAACTGCACTTGTTAAATTTATAAAAAGAAAAATTCTATATTAGCATTTAAGTTGTTAAGTGGCTTGTTGTCTGTATGCCAGGCTGTTAACTTACGATCAACTTGTTTTGTGCTCAGAATCAACTAATATAAAGTTTGTTATGCTTTATATGTTTTACCTTTTGGGATGATTGATGATGAATGAGTATTTAATTTGGTTCACCTTTCTTCACAAAAGGGGATTTTGGTTATTAGAATAAAAACTGCTGCTTGAAATACTTACACAAAACTCCTCAGGATGATAGAACTTTTTCTTGTTCATTCTACATGACTTGTTATTGGTTAAAGGATTTTACTCTGAATGCTTGATTTCTTTACAGATACTAGGCTTGGAGGAGCATTTAGTTAAGCTCAAAATTATCCATGTTGCTGGAACTAAAGGGAAGGTACTGTCCTGTTTGAACTTTACTTCATTGCTTAAGAGATAAAAACTAGATTTCAAACCTTCATTTTCAGCCTCCTTTATTATTAATGCAATCTTATTTTTTATATATGCTTCAATTTATTATTCTTAAGCTGGCCTATATCATTATCTTTTATGAAGAGTGGATACCATAAACATCTGGAACATCTGAGAATTTAAATGGCACTAGAAATATGGGGACCTGCTCTTTACTTTTCTTATTTGCTTTCATTTTTTTTGTAAAGAAGGTCAAGGTTTGATTTTTCATATATAAACAAATCTGCGTTGTTTGTACTCAGAAGTGCGAGAAGGTGTTGACGAAGAACAATTTCTTGTGCTGACAAATACTTAATTTCAGGGTTCAACATGCACATTTTGTGAGGCTATTTTACGGGAATGTGGTTTTCGAACTGGACTCTTCACCTCCCCTCACTTGGTTGATGTGAGAGAACGATTCCGCATAGATGGGTAAGTATTTAAGGCCATGTTTGGTAGTTGGGACTATTTGTGGGATTGGATAATTTTTGGGATTACAATCCTAGTCCTATGTTTGGTGCCTCTAAATGGGATGGGACAAACAATCCTAACTCCAAAATAGTCCCACGGCAGCGGGATAAAATATACCCACCTCCCTCCATGGGTTTAGTTATCCCAGGACTATTTTTCTTCGAGAGATCAGTGCATCTAGTGGTTTTCTCTCCGTTGATGGTCTCAAGGTCTTCTTATCTCACTTCATACATTTCGTCTCTGGGTTTCATTGTTCTTGATGATTTTACATAGCTTTAATTGAGATGGGTTTGATTTTCGATTCAATTTCTTCTGTTTTTTGTTTTAATGAAAAACTGATTTTCGGTTGAATTGGATATCTATGATTTGTTTATGTCTGATATGATGGATATATATGTTTTGATTCGATCTGGTTTGTTGTTCGAAGTTGGTTGATTTTGTTGATAAGATTAAATTGTTGGCTTGGATTCTTGGTTGGGAAGATCCCACTGGTTTGGTCAATTACGAAGGCCCATAGCTCCTCCAATCACCAATCACAAAAGCCAGGAAACCAAAAAGAAAATCAGAAACGCACAGAATGCAAAATTAACTAATATTATATGACCCCACTAATATTGGATCCCTTCTTGTGATTGTTGTTAAATCATTTAAGTTTCATTGCATACATGTTCTTGTCTTTTAAATTCAATATTGGCATATTGATGAAGGTGATCTCACCATGAATGGAGATCTGGGTGAAGATTCTGGAATTCTTCAGACTGTTTTATTTTTCAAATATTTTTTTTTTTTTTTTGGATCTTCACCATCCAATGGTGGAGAATTGGAGATCCTTTTAACAAAATAATATTTTTTTTGAAGCAAAATAATAAATCTTTTTTCAATTTATATTTAAAAAAAATTGTTAACTTTTGTTAGTGATTTTTTTTTTTACGTTTACAAACGCCCATTTTCAATCAAAATAAATAAAAACTAAAAGTTAGAAATAATTTTTCAAATAACAAATGCTTTAAATTAATTTTACCTCTTTAAATTTACAAATTAATATAATTTTGTCTAATCCAATCCTAACAAAATCCAAACATTAGATAGGATTATATTTAGTCCAATCCTCTGTTACACCAAACAGAAGATGGTACTAATTTAATCCAATCCAGTCCAATTCAGTACAATCCAATCCAGTCCCGTAAAATAGCCCAATCCAATCCTACGTACCAAACAAGGCCTAAATGTACTAGCTTTTATCACTAATTTAAATAATATTTTCTTATTGGGTACCTGTTAAACATTACTTCGGAATGCACTTATTCTTTGACATAATGGAAGTTTAATCCATTGATAAAGCAAATTTTGATGCAACTTTCATAATGTATGTATAACTATTTATATATAAAAAAAGAAATAATGTGTATGTGTAACTATTAATTTATTTGTTTATTTATATATATTTCTTAAAGGTTGATATGGATATTTCTTTACTTAATCCGTTAAAGCCTTAATTACGAACTAGATGGGATTGGCCAAGTAAATAATAGTTGTGAACTAGCCTCATTTATGTGTTCAACTCTAAACTTCCTTTGTAGGTTGGAAATAACTGAAGATAAATTTCTACACTATTTTTGGGATTGTTGGAACCTGTTGAAGGTAACATTTCAGCTTCTTCATAGTTACTAGAAGATCATGTAATTTAGATTTTCCATTTCTTATCAGCTTCTTAGGTAATGGTAGCTTGATGCCTTAATCTTCTTTGAAGTTACAACGCATAAATGCCATTTTCTTACCTGTAGAAAATTTGATTGTAGGAAAATGTTACAGATGCCTTGCCAATGCCTCCACTGTTTCAGTTCCTCACTGTTTTGGCATTTAAAATATTTGTATGCGAACAGGTTGGTTATGTGAAATCTAACTTTCATTAATGCTATATTTTGAATCTGGCAATGCAGTTGCGATCTGTTATAGTCATGCTGAAGCTAGTGTCGTATGCATCTCGTCTTAGAAGCTTCTTTTTCCTTCTTTCATACAAGTAATTTTCTGGTCATCCAAAGACCAAATCCCAATAAGTGAAGGTCTTTGGCTTCCCTAAAAGTTGAATAGTCTTTTTCAATACTTTTCGTAATGAAGCATATGGAAGGTTCAATAATGACCATTGTATCGGTTGGATTGACCGAATGTTTTCCTTACCAGTAGTTATACTTGGTACTTCAATGGATATCACTTTGGACACTCAAGTCTGTTATTTAATTTTAAAATTGTATGCCCTTTGTATTGTGTATCTCTCGTTTTTAGTGTTTCTTTTCCGTTTTTTATTTTTACTGAAAATAATTTCTGTTCATAGGTAGATGTTGCTGTTATTGAAGTTGGCCTTGGGGGAACAAGGGATTCAACGAACGTGGTATGCATCTCATCATCGAATTGCCTATACTTGTTGTTATGGAGTTTACCAAAAAATTAACGCTGATTAAACTGTTTTAAATCTTATACATATAAAAAGGCAAACAAAATAAATAAATAAATAAATATGAATAACCATGTTCATTGTATTACCTTAGTCTAAAATGACTGAAATATAGAGAAAGATTGCGATGATCAATTGTTCACAGACTCTAGTGATGGAACTATGCAGATTAAAGAGCCTGCTGTTTGTGGAATTACCTCTCTTGGGATGGATCACACGGAGGTTTTGGGTAAGTCACTTTCTGAAATGCTCATTCTTCACAAAAGTATTTTTCTTTTACTAATAGATACAATTTTACAATTTTCTTTGGTGCAAATTTTATGTTACTTTTACTTTTACTTTTTATTAAAGTCCTTTTGTAATTTTGGAACTTATATGGCTCTCATTATAAAATCTCCTTTCATGTTATTTTGCCATTAATTCTTTTTGCATTAGGAAATTTGAATAATGTAATCAGAATCAGGTATTTCTTGCTTACATTACAATATGTATCATAATTTATGCAGGAAACACCCTCAGTAAGATTGCTTTACACAAAGCTGGAATTTTGAAGGTATAAAGTTAATATGCAAGCAGCTCAACCAGCTTGAATATCGTTTTTTTAAGCATTTGTTATTTATTTCATATTGCTGTTTTGATTATTAAAATTGGCAGTTTTCATTTTCGAGTATTTTCTGAATTGAGTTGATGTTTTTCCTGCTCCTGAAGCCTGAAATTCCCGCATTCACAGTGGCCCAGCTCTCTGAAGCCATGGATGTTCTTCAGGAGAAGGCCATTGAATTGTCGGTATAGTTCTTAGCTCAATTGCATGGTTAAATCATATTTTAATTTTTCAAAGTTCCTTATATGTATATACTTTTCTTCTTGAAGAATCTTCTTTTTCTTGCCTTAAAATGATCAGGTGCTTATTCATTTTTGGCCAATTTCTTTAATCATAATTGCTTGTTACATTCTGTTGTATCTGTCTGATTTGTTGTCATAGGGAAGACATGATCATTTCTGAATAAAATGTGAAAAAAAAAATCCATTGTTACTCCAATGATAATTGTTTCATGTGTCTTTACATAAATGTTTTGGTATGTTGGTATGTAAAGATAACTAGATTAACACACATTTATCATGTGAATTTGGGTAACAGTTTGAGAACCAAGAAAATGATATAGGGCCAGAAGAGATTTGTGTAATCATTTCCTATCAAGATGGTACATGTATATCCCATGATCCCATCTAAGTGTAGTCCTTAAACAGACTTTAGTTGTGTAACTGTTTTGCGTCTTTATGTCTTTATGTTGTCCTCTGATGCTCAGAAAGAGCCAAATAGATAAAAAAAAAATTGTTTAATTGAAATTTTGCCAGTCAAGGTTATAATTGAATTATTTATAAATATTTTTATCCTCAATTTGTCATCTTCATCTTTTACCATCACTTTTTTAGGTTTCATGCATATGTGCCCATGCATCTTGCACTCACTCGCACAAACAGAATGTCATCAGAATTGCTGAGAGAACATTTCTTGCAGGTTCCATTGAAAGTAGCAGATCTTCTTGATGATGAAAAGTTGAAGGGACTAAAACTAAGCTTGTCTGGTGATCACCAACTCATTAATGCTGGTCTTGCTGTTTCCCTCTGTAAATCCTGGCTTCGTAGAACGGGAAACTGGGAGAAAATATTTCGCAATGTTGGTTATACCCCATCTATTCTTGATTTTATCATTCTTTTTATGCTTTACATAAACTTATATGATAGATACCAATGGATGCATACAATTTCATGTTATATTTCACTGGAAATGTAAACTCGTGAACCTGTTCCTTGTCTTGGAATGGTCAGAAATTAATAAAAATATATATAATGGGAACTTCTATATGCAACCTTATTTTTATCTGCACGTAAATACACAAATGTCTGGGTGGGTGGATTGGTGTGGTGCCAAATATCTGTCAACGTAAATTTTGGTAATACCAAAAGGAGTATTATCTTTGCAGTAGTTGATTATTTGATACTCTTTGTCATTCATCTTTTATTGCTTTAACACGTTGAATTCACAGTGTGAATTGATAAATGATGAAACAGGATAGCAAGGTATCTGATTTGCCAGATGCTTTTCTTAGAGGTCTTTCAACCGCACATATTTCAGGGAGGGCCCAAATTGTTCATGATATTTCTTCAATGTCCAACTTTTCATCAGAATCCGCTGAAAGTTCCTCCGGAGATCTGATCTTTTACTTGGATGGAGCTCATAGTCCTGAGAGCATGGAGGCCTGTGCTCAATGGTTCTCTAGTGCAGTGAAAGAAAACAAAAATCCATCACTTTCACCAGCATCTACTTTTAGCAAAATTAGAAATATGGAAGTACAAATGAATGGTTACATCAGACAAGAAAAGGAGGAAATCGAGCAACCTAACAAAATTTCAAAGCAGGTAAAGTCTACCACAATCAGCAAGATGTCAGGGCCTGAAATATATAACATATATCCTAAAAAAACTTATATAAATTCCATGTATATGCCTTCTATAGCTCACTCTCATTCCTTTGTGGATTCCTGTTTGTTTTCCAATTATTGGTTCATCATATGGTGTATATGTTTTGTTATAGATTCTTTTATTCAACTGCATGGAGGTGAGAGACCCTCAAGTTTTGCTTCCACGGCTTGTGAGTACATGTGCTTCCTCAGGTACTGCAGCTTTGGGCACAAATAATCAATCATCTGTAATTTTATGTCTTCAATATATTGTATGTTTCTTACACATATGGGATCTTATGAATGACTGAATGTCTTAAGTCTTTCGCTGTGTGAATTTGTTTTATTGTTTTGATCTTTTTATTTATCTATTTATTTATACCATGTATAAATTATGGTGAACCATATATTCTTGCACCACTGAAATTTGTCTTGTTTACCTCCATGTATCGTCTTGGGTGTCTTTTGTCTCCACTCCTTTCATACACATGCGTCCATCATCCCAATCAATTTACAGAGCAATATAAATATTGCCTTGGATCTTATTATTTGTTTTGGGGAATAAACTGCTGCTTGGCTAGGTGACTTTGAGCTCTGATTAATTCCGGATTTGGCATGATCTTGCTCAGGCACTCATTTCTCAAAAGCGCTTTTCGTTCCAAGTATTTCAACATATAACAAGGTTACTTCTCGTTCTTCAGCTATTCCTTTGGATATCTCTGGCAAGGATTTGTCATGGCAATTTAGCCTCCAGAGACTTTGGGAGAGGATTATTCATGGGGCTGGTATTGCCCAACTCTCATTCCTTTTCTAATTATTATTATTATTTTATATTTATATGCCACATTGCTTGATGCTCTTATTGGTTATCTAATTCTCATTCTTCTTGACACAATGAAATCTGTTGAAGTTGAGCTTAACAGATTATAAATTAATAAATATATTACCCATTTGGGGTTTGATAAGACATACATCATAATGTACAACCGTTAGGCGTTAGTTGATAGCAGAATGTACAATTTGGTGCTAATACTTAAAGAAAGAGGTGGTACATTAGTAAATATAGTTTGAATCATAAATATTGGTTGTTTATTTCAAGACACTATACGATGGTCTCTGTAATAGAGTTGATTGTCAAGCTGGAAAAAATAATTTTCATCACAGCAAAGGTGTCCCAAGCTTATATTCAAGTTTCTTTTTGTTTGGTCACATACGTATTTTGGAAAACTGCTGATGGCTAGTGTTTGAAAGATATTTAACATCGATCTAACCATCAACACTGGTTTATTTGGTTGACCAGCAGATCCTGTACTTGACAAGAGTTTCCAGATGGATGGTGTTGAGACCTTACCTCGTGAATTTCTTTATGAAGATACTTCTCCTTGCAGTACTACAGATAAATGTGCTTGCAGTGCTGTAATGCCTTCACTGCCATTGACGATAAAGTGGCTGAGAGATTGTGTTAAAGAAAACCCTTCTCTAAAACTTCAGGTAAGCATACTCTCTCAGATAGTTTATGTATCCCAGAACTGAAATTAAATTGCAAATTTCACTTGTTTATCGTTGACATAGTTTGGATGTGAATGAAATGCTCGTGCTAATGTTCTATGGTGCAAGTTTTCACGATCTTCATATGATAAACCAGATAACCCTGAAGAGAAACATTTGATTTGTTTTTGACAGGATGAGTATCAAAAGCATTGATTTCTTTTCTTTTCTGTCATTTTGTTTTTGTTCTTTTATCATTTATGTATTTGAATGAAATTGATACCGAAGATAGTTATGATAAGAAGCTGGAACTATACATGCTTGTTACAGGTTCTGGTCACTGGCTCATTGCATTTGGTTGGAGATGTATTAAAGCTATTGAAGAGATGATCAAAACATGAACTTCAACATTCTTTTTTCCTGTATTGTTTATTACACATTTGCCTTCGTTGCTTTAAACCTAGATAATTGAAGCAATCATGGCCCATTATTCCATTTGATGCTTGTTTTTGAGTCATCGGAACGGTGATTCTTCCATGTGTTGTTTTTATAATTACACGCTATTGTACTATTATTTATTAAAATAAAAATCATTATTCGAAAATTTATTATGCAAAGATTTTTATCACTATTTAGTAAATTCATTTGCAGCCTTCAATTGTTTTCAATTCATTGTGCTTATACATTCCCAGTTTTAAGATAATTCTCATCTCCCATTGAAATTGAGAAGTCATTGCTGGAAGAATTTAAGCCATTCCCAGAACATTATCTTCTGTTGATGCTTTAACATAGAAAACAACAATTACTCGGTCAGTTATATTTGTTTGTTTATCTATTTGAACTATGTTTACTTATTATTTTTTGTCAAGAATAGTGAAGCTGGAAACCGTACTGATGGAAACAACTTGCTTGGTTGACTAAATCCAATTAGGAATGACTTAGAAATTGTAATCCCTGATTTGTAGGGATTCTAGTGTAGCAGTTTAGGAATTATTGTGGGCAAGGATTCCTATACATTGCCTCTCTATGTATAATGTAGAAATATATAGAAAAATTTCACATGGTATCAGAACCTTTTATGCTATCTTGAGTTGACCTAATTTTGTCGGCCTAAATTGCTGAACTTTTGTTCATCTTTTTATAGCATAACTTGTCAATCACGATAAAGTTTTTCTTTTTTACACCCAACACTCTTCTGCTTCTCGGTTTATATTGTCAGTTCGGGACTCCCTCTCTCTTTTGCCCTAGAAAACCATTCTATTGTACCTATTTTCTCCCATAATATCACCATGTTAGACAAAACAATTGCCACCTAAACTAACACTGCCCCGTCAAAGAATATAGTAGATGCAACGTCAAGTTCTATTTATAGGGTTCGTCAATGGGCATCGATTTGAACTCATTAACGAAGGATCTACATGATATCCAACCTAACTATCAGCTGAATGACAAAAACTGCCTCAAGTGGTCTCAGTTTGTCCCAGTGTTTTTGAAAGGGAAGGGCAAGTTGAGCCACCTTATTGGAATGGGTCGAAGCCAGAAGACTCAACATATGCGGTCTGGGATGAAGCGAATTCTATGGTTGTGTCATGGCTTTGGAATCAATGACTCTTAAAGTAAGTGATACGTGTAAGTTTCTAGAGACAAGGATATTTGAGACACCTGCAGGTAGACATATTCAAGAGTTCGTGATGCTGCCTGGATATATGATATCAAAACTTGAGTTTTAGCCATGAAGCAGGGTAATCGGTCTATAATTGAATATTCTAGCATCTGCAAACTTATGGCAATAGTTAGATCATTATCAGAGTATTAAGATAAAATGTAGTGATGAGATATCGTACTTAAACGGTTTGTGGAAAAAGAACCAAATCTATAACTTTCTGGTTGGCCTTAATGTAAAATTTGATGCTGTGAGAGTCCAAGTTTTGGGTAAAGAAGATTTGCCATCTTTGATTGAAGTTATTGTCATAGTTTGAGGGGAAGAGTCAACGAGGGGTTATGTTAGAACCTCAATCTGGAAAGGTTCAGCCATGGCAGTCATAGAAGCAACCACTAGAACCGGTGTGACCAAGAAAACTAGGTGGATAGAAAGTTCAAGATCAGACAGTAAAGACTCCATGGTGTATGCATATTGTAAGAAGCTTTTTCACATTAAGGATAAGTGTTGGAAGCTTCATAGGAAGCTAGTAAACTTCCAACCTTCTCAAAACCGAAACTGGACAATTAAAAATGGGCAATCAAATGATGCATTTACAAGTTGTCAGCCAATATGGAGTTGATGGTGGCATGCATAGGAAGAAGGATTTATATTTGAAAGCTCAGCTCCGGTAAGTTATTAAATCTCTAATATAGAACACTGTTGAAAATAGTATCTCATCAGACCCAATAATCACAATACATGTTAGCCTATCAGTCCCATCTTTGAGCAAGTCTATTAGAGATGCACGTCATCAACTCCATATTGATTGCTGATTGCTGAAGAAAGCTGAGAGAGTAGTAATACTCCTTGGCTCAGAGGAACATGAACCAACAACAATATACCATGCTTGTATGTCAACCTATCCAAAACATAACGGGCCAAACCCAAACATATGCTTTTAATTAGCTTTTAGTATATATTTTGTAATGTAATTTCGAGTCTATCTATGGGAGGTTTAATTTCAAAAGTTGACCTAGATGAAAACCACTAACGTTAATTTATTAAACATTGAAGCTATTATTAAAACATCAAAAGATCATTAATTAATTATATTCATCTAACATGTTGAGGTATATATATATATGTATATATACAATTCTTGAATTTAGTTGCCAACAGGTTGGCATGATCTTCATCGCTCTTTTGCACCAGGCCTACAATGACAAACTCCCCGGAGAGCTGTGGTTGCCCTAACTATGTCATATTGTTGACCAGGAGGTCAAATGGGTAGGTGGAAGATTCCTCTTTTATGTAGGATAGCCGCTAAAGGATCTCCACCGTTCCTTTGCATCTCGTATAGGCGCGACACACGCCTCGGAGGGTCAGGATGGTCTCAAATGCCCTACTGTCCATGTCATGGCATTTTTCTTGATTCTAATTGGTTAGAGGTGTTTGAGTTGGCTGGGGATGTCACTTTCACAAACGGGGCACCCCTACGTCTGTCACGCTGCATCCATTAGTCATTTTCTCCCACTATTTCCCTTATTTGCGTAGGAGCTTTTTGCACCCAGTCTGCCTACGGGAACTCATGTTCCTCTCTAGTGAAGGCTGAGCTGGACCCCCACCAGACTGTCGGTACTGGGCGAGGAAGCATGATCTGGGCCATCAGTTCTTGTCATTCCCTTTCTTTGATAACTGCACGAATTCATTGTCCAACCACCAACTGCCTTCTGCTATGGCTTCTTCTTTAGTCGAGCTGGTTCACTTCATAGGCTTGCATCAGCTCTTGGTTGATCCCCTAGCGATCCTAGTGGTGATTTTATACTGTTCTCCAAGGTTTACGTCATCATAGCTCCTTTGGATATCGTAGAGATTCATGGGGTTCTTCCATCTTAGTGATCTGTCTCTGTATCGGTGGATTGATTCCTAGGATATGACTGGGATGGGCTGGGTCCTCCCGATACTGACTAAGGCTAGGTGGATCGGAAAGGTCTTTGGTGGACCGACTCTTTTTAGGGCTAGTCATGGTCCTATTGTGGTACATCGAGAAAAGTACTTCTGTGATTTCATGGCCTTTTTTGGACGTTAACAAAATCATGAAAACTTAAAAAAAAAAAAAAACTCTTTAAGATCAACAATAACTGTACCATCAATAGGAATTGCACAGACAACCAGATTATAGACGTAATTCAATTTTACTTTAATTTTTTGTTGTGTATGATGACTGATGCGATCTTTAAATGAAAAATGATTTTTTATTAAATTAAGCAACATAATGATGAAAATCATTTAAAATTTCACAAAATGGAAAAGGCATGCATACATGTGAATGGATCTCTTTTGTTAGTGTTCCATTCCACTTTACTTTTGGTTTGAAGTAAAATGTGTTTAAAAGCTATTGAGACACTTCAACACCTGCTTTTTGGACTCAGCCTGGGCATCACAGTTTGAAAGTGACTCGCTACGTGTTATGTTATAGTAGTTTAAGGGACGACAAATCTTTTTATTTAATTTATTTATTTACAAATTTGAGAATTGAGAGATGGAATAGGAATTGAATTGACATCTGACAACTTATTGACTTGGGTGTGAGTACAGATGAGAGTTTCACCGGAACAATGGACACCCACTTGAATTGCATGAGTCGGGTATGGGTTTCGTTATTCGGATAACGTTTCGGTTTTGAGTCTAAAATGTAAGTCCAAAGCAAATTCGATTTTGGAAAGATACCTGAAACTATGAAACCTAGATGTATATTTTTTTTAAAAAACTCCAAATTCTAATTGATGTTATTTTGAGTTCGTCGGTCGAAACCCAAACCCAAATAATTTCATAGGTTCGAACGGATTCGGATTTCGTCTAAACTCACCGGTGAAATTTTCGGGGTAAGGCTTGAAAATATTCGAGATCGGGCTGGAAAATATTTCAGAGGTTTGGGCTTGGCAAAAACCCGACCCTTTGCAATTTGTCCCTATTTTATCAATTACTGACCTGACCTTACATGTAAAAGCATGTTTGGCATCTAGGAAAATTACCCATTCAAAAGGTTACAAAGAAAAAGTCAAACAAGAGAGGTATGAGGTTTGGCCAATTTTGCCAACTAGAAAATATGTATTTATTTTCCTTTAAAAATCACATATTTGATATTTCAAAGACACAATGAAAGAATAGATTTTATTTTTAAATTTTAAATTTTTTAAAAAGCAAGAATTAATTTAGTTTTGAGATATACATGTAACATAATTCTATAAAATAAATATAATGTATTATTTCTCGGTATATCTAAATTTTAAGATAATTTAAGTAATATCTTAATATTATCTTAAGAGTAATGCTGTTTTGTCAAATTTAGTATTTAAGTCCGGTGTTGATCCGTTCATTTTAATCAAATAAATACAATCTAAATAAATAGATTATATAATATCACATCATTTAGGTAACAGATTTAGATAATAAAGTTAAATAAAATAATATTACTCTTTTTAAAATACATATATATCCTTAAAATTGTACGTAACTATTTAAGTACAGACGAAAAACTTTATATTTAGACCTGACTAGAGATTATTTATTCAACAAGGAAGTTGCCTGAATGCCTGTAAGTTTAGGTTACAAAATCCAATCTATATAGTTACCGATAATAACAATAGTAATAATAATAATAATAATAAAACTGAAGACGGCAATAAACACTAGCAACGACAAAACGGTTTTCTTAGTACCATTCTCCTTCAAGTTTCAGACTCCTATTTTCGGTTTTCTTTCCATTCTCTCTCTCTAGTCTCTATACATACATATTGTCATATTGTGATATACTGATATCGACCTCTCTCTCTGTGTATATATATATATATATATATATATATTCACCCAGTTGTTGGTGTAGTGGTCTGTTCCTGCAAGCTCACATGGCGGGTCTTCACTCTTCCTCAAGACCCATCAACTCATCGTCCTCTTCTTCCACTTCTCCGTCACAAGTAGTCTTCAATTCTCGTCTCTTCTTGCTCCTCACTCTCCTGCCTCTCACTCTCGCCTGC
This sequence comes from Dipteronia dyeriana, assembly GCA_032871835.1. NCBI lineage: Eukaryota > Viridiplantae > Streptophyta > Magnoliopsida > Sapindales > Sapindaceae > Dipteronia > Dipteronia dyeriana. Next base: position 28,269,113 of record CM065298.1, on the reverse strand, counting down.
TTCGCTTTCGTCCTCCAATGGCGTGGCGGTTTGACCGACCCCATCACCCGCTGGTCCCCGGACTCCGACCAGTTCCCCGGCATGCTTCCTCGCACCACTCACTCATCCCAACGCAATTCCGGTTCCGGCTCGGGTTGCGTCGATGTTCTGGGTCGCTCCCACTCCCCTTCCTTTCCTTATTTCAAGGACTGGAAGTTTGATTTCGGGTCGGATCTAAAGCCTAAGGTTGGTGGGGTCAAACGCATTACCATTTATATCGTACTCTATTTTAATGTGTTGGGTTGATCTGCTTTGTTTTTTATTTTTCGATTTTCAATCGGGTTCCTGGATTTTGGAGGATTGTCATTGCTGCTCTGTTTTTTCTTTCTGGATCTGGTATCTGGGTTATGCTGTTTTGCGTCATATTTTCAAAAAAAAATTATTTCATATTTTCAATCATTTCTGTGTTATTGAGAGTTTGGAAATGGATATTCAATTTTTCTTTTTATGGTTAATTTGTTCGTCTAAATTTTGTTTGATTAGTTTGCATTTTGATGCGTATTTCTTGCATTTTGATTTGATTATAGATGCTTTTGCTCAGGAATCGTTTATTGGTTTGTCATAATATTTAGTCAACTTGTACATATGTGGAATTTGGAAAATGGAATTTTGTTTTGTAGTATCTCAGCATTAAATACAGATGCACGATGAAAGTCTACTTTTGTGTATAGTGTGCAAAGAGTAAATTAAATAAGCTTAGCTCAGAAAATCCTTAAAACTACAAAACCTGAATTCTAGTGGAGAAGGAAACTACAAAATCTGTAGGATTTGAGAGGAATTTCTGATTGGGATTCACCTATTTTGATTTTTTAATCTCTAGCTTTTAGATGGTTCTTATTCAATATTTCCAGTGTCTTTTAAAAACTCTGGGAGTTTTCCCCTATTTTTCCATGCATGGGGAAAAATAGAAGTATCCAAGAATTAGTGAGATGATTTAAATGAAAAATCTTGATTTGCTAGGTATCAAGATTCTCATAGAATTTCTCTCTCTTTGCTTGTTATGACTGTTTTTGGGTCTGAATTTTGGTAGCTTCTTTTTAACCATGAACCTTTTCACTGCTTACAATCATTTCGGGATTTTGTTTGAGATTCATCTTAAATGTTTTAATATTATTGACTGTCCCCCATTGATGTGGTCTCTATCCGCCCCCTATTTTCTTGATAAATTGTTGAAGATTTTGATTTTCTCTTTTGTAATATCTTTGCATGCCAGATATGTATTACGACAAGTACTTCAGCTGGCCTAGAACAGACTTTACCTTGGATTTTCTATCACAAGGTTATTGGAGTTTCAAATTTTTTCCTTTTTGTGGAGGGGAAGGCTGCAACGCAGAATGTATCCAGAATCTTGGAATCAATTCCGGTAAGTTGAAATTTTTTCTTCCATATTGACATCTAATGTTGTGGGTTTTGTGGTATTTAACTGCTGCAATGTTTCACCTTTCTTGTATTTGTCTTCTAAATTTTTATTGCCATGACCATGCGGTTATGCAGGGGGTGAAGGTAATATACAGAACAAGAGAATTGGAGGAACAACAAGCTAAAAGGTCTGTTGTCTGTATATGTTCTTGTTAAATAGTTGATGATGATGGAGAGGATGATATTTGCTGTATTTTTGTTGTAATCCTTTATTTAATATTGGTAGTTAGTTGAAAGTACTTGATTTATAAACTTTACAAAAACCCTGAAAAGGAAGATACAAGAGGTGGGGATAAGCGAGTGCTAAATTTATGTTGCAAGGCTGATTCAGTTTCTGTTTATGGCTTAGTGGTCCTTAGGATTGCTCTCTTTATATATTTTAATAAATTCTAGATAGAAGGATTCAATAAATGAAATCCGTTCTTATGAAAAGAAAAATAAAAGATGAAATCTAAAATATTAAGCAGAAGAAAAATTATAAATGTCCATTGTGGAGAGACATGAGCTTGGGAATATATCCTTTGTGATTTTAAACTGGGTTTTTTTTATTGGGTTAACTAGATGTTAACAAGTCTTTTACCTCCAAAACTACTGATTGGGCTTATTTCCTGTTTCTCCATTTTATGTTGACAATTCTATGTTTGATTATGGTTTCCTTTCTTTGATGAGATTTTGACACCTTTTTTTTTTCTTCTGTATATGTTATGTACTGCTATGAGTCTGATGAATTTCATTTTGTTTTTTTATGTTACTTTTGGGGTTAGCCGGATTTGGAACGAGACTTGGTTGGCAAGCTTTTTCTACAAACCGTGTAATTATGAGTTATTTGTGAAGCAATCTCTAAATATGGAAATGGCTATTGTCATGGCAAGGGTATGGGTTTTACATTTTTTATATATGGAATGCTACAATTGCGTACTGAAATTTCGTGATGTTAATTGTTTTCTCTCCTTCCTATTAATTTATAGGAGGCGGGTATGGACTGGATTATCCATTTGGACACTGATGAGCTACTGCATCCCGCGGGAACTCAGGAGTACTCCTTGAGACAATTACTGTCAGATGTACCTAGTAATGTTGATATGGTTGTCTTCCCTAATTATGTGAGTGATTCATTATTCATTAAATAGATAAAATTTTATCTACTGGATATACTTTTCTTATTTTGGAGTTAAGAGAACGTAGTTGTTGACTTCAATTCTGATGGTGGAATGTTATTTTTTTTCTCAGGAGAGTAGTGTTGAGCGAGACGATATCATGGAACCTTTTAGTGAGGTATAAGCTCTTTTTTGGTCGTTTCCTATACTTCTATCTGTGTTCAATAAGAACAAATGGATTAATATGATCAGAAAATTTGGAAATTGGAATATAGGCTATTTCATTCAAAACTTCATCTGTTTCTTCTGATTTGGCTATTTTTGAGACACTTCAATTTTTGCCAAATCTTTTGTTTGTGTGATTGTGTTGTATAAACTTGGAAGTAAAGAGCTGCTATGAACGATATATGAGATGCATTCTGGAGAATAGAGTCTATTACACTTCATGTTTGATCATGATTTTAGGTAGCTAGTTAAATATGACCTTTATAATTCTGTAGGCACACTATCACACAGACATCTCTCTCTCTCTCTCTCTCTCTCCATCATTTCAAACTATGAACTTGGTAGTTCCATTAGAGCTTTTAATTATGTTTTTGGATTTCTAATCTTAACACAGATTATTTAATGTACCCTAACAATATTATTATATATCATGTTGCTCAAGGTCTCAATGTTTAAGAAGAACTACGACCATCTTCCCAAAGACGTGTACTTTGGCAACTATAAAGAAGCAACCCGTGGTAATCCAAATTACTTTCTGACTTATGGAAATGGGAAAGCAGCTGCTCGGATTCAAGATCATCTTCGTCCTAATGGGGCACATAGATGGCATAACTACATGAAGTCCCCAAAGTATGTTGATCATATCTCATATGCTTTCTATAGTTTTGTTGGTGCTCAAGTGCTATTATTTGGACCTTTTATGACTAGCTTAAGCCTTTGGGTCTAATGTTTAATTAACATGGTGTTAGAGCCAAATTTGCCAACCTATGTCCGAGCCTTCCCATGTGATTGTCTTTGTATATGTTTCACATTTGAATCTGTGTTTGTGTTTGGGCTAGGATAACAAGCTCAATGGTCTTGCATGTAAGGGGTTATGTTAGAGTGCTCAAACACTAATGTTTGAGTCCTTACATACTAGGTTAAACTTTAAGGTCTAGTGGTTACCTAACAAGTTTCATATACATGTTTATGTTTTCTCCATGCTGACACACAAAAGCTGTAGAGAACTCATGATCACTTGTAAATTTTTTGTAAACAATGAATCATCAGCAAACACTATGTGATCGGTGATCCTGACTACCCCACCACCACCTTTCCTTCTCTTCTCATCAGTCTACCACCATTTACTCACACCGCATTGTCATTCACAAGATCAGTGTCGATGTCAACTTTGCCACAAGCCCACCCACGCTTTTCACGGCTAACTTTGCCTTGATGACGTTGTCTTTCTCATCTAGGTCTCCCTCACCTCACCTCTGTTATGTTTGGCATTGTATAGGGCAAACTTACCCCCAACAAAACCAATGAAAGTATTTTCAGCACATTAGAAATAACATAACTTCAGATCTCTAAACTGCAAGGAAAAACCCCACCCTGAATTCAGGTTGAGTCACTTTGGGAATCCGTAAAAATTGCCATCCCTACATTTTATTGACTATTAACTCCTTGAAAACATGGCCATTGTGGTTATATTTCATCAAATCACTTGTCAGTATGCTTGTAGTTAATATTATCTAAAGAAAAAAAAAAGCGTGACCTGTGTAAAAGTTGTCCTTTTCTTTTGAAGTTGTCAGAACATTTTGTCTTTCATATGTGGACACAGATTTAGTATGACCTGTGTGTTATATTCATAGTGAAATCAAATTGGATGAAGCTGCTGTCCTGCATTACACATATCCCAAATTTTCCGATCTAACTTCAAGGCGTGATCGATGCGGCTGCAAGCCTACAAAGGAGGATGTTAAAAGATGTTTCATGTTGGAATTTGACAGAGCTGTGAGTTTTTGCTCATGCATTTTCTTATGTTCTTTTGCCTGTTTTTGTCCGTGCATCTTCCATGTTCTTTTGCCTGTATTTTTTTGTGCACTATGTTCTTTTGCCTTTTGTTCATATATTATCTATGTTCTGTTTGCCTGTATTTTTCCCTGCAAGCCTGTATCTTTCCCTGCACTATGTTCTTTCCCCCGAGGCTTTTTTTGAGCACCTCATAGCCTCGAGGCGTAAGCCTCAAAAAGCCTTTTAAAACCGTGGGTGTTCCTTATATTTAACTTGATTAAATTCACTCTGTTCTTTTTTTTTTCCTTATCACATATATTAGATTTACTTTTTCTATTTCTTGTGGAGTGTTTTTGAAATATAATTATATATCGTTGTGGCATAGAATCTTTGTTCAAGATGTAATGGGTTGTGACTAATTCTTTTTGCTAAGGTGTGTTCCACAATTGTATATTTTTGAGTCTTTTTTCTGTCACAGGTTTTGTATGGGTATATCTTCCACCTTTTGTATCTTTTTTTTTATAAATTTTTTTTTCAAATTTTAATTCAACTGAAAGTTTCTGACTATTTTTTTTTTCCTAATGTGTGAACTTGTATGATTTTTTTTTTTTTTTTTAACAAAAACAAAGCATTCCTTAATTTGAACAAAAGCTCTACACCTTTTCAAATCTTGTTGATTTGGATTCTCCTTAATGACTAATAGCTATTAGTCTTTTATGAAATGCCCATTCCGGTACCAAAAGGTCATGAGCAGCATCAGTTTTTTTTTTCTTTCTTTTCTGTATTCATTGGTTTTTTTTTTTTTTTTCACTACAAATTATTTAGGTTTTTCTTGTAGAAAATTCAAACTGTAATAACATTTACTCTTTTTTGTTGTGTTTGGTGCAGGCATTTATAATTGCTTCAACTGCAACCGAGGATGAGATGCTTCGCTGGTAGAATTATATTGAAAGACTAGTACCTTTTTTATGTTATGAAGTTTTATTTTTATGTGAATCTATGGAGATATGTGGGGTTTCATTGTGCACAACAAGAACGGCTTGATAGGCTTTTGGGCATTTTGCACAAATATAAGTAGCTCTGCCATGGTCTTCATAGATTTTAGTGCAGGATTTCATATTTTAACATTGGCATTAGATACTTCGAGTTGATTCTTGCTCAAATACAGTTCCTCTGTTTATTTAGGTACCGTGAGCGCATTGTGTGGACTGATGGAACGCTGAATTTGAAACTTATGAGGAAGGGCATATTGGCTCGCATTTATGCTCCAATGGTGAGTTCAATTACCCAAAAGTTTTTCATCTCAATTCTGCCTCATTTGTTATAACTTGTTGAAAGTTTCCCGAACATTTCAATGTTGTTTTTGTTTAAAGGCCATTATCCAAGGACTGAGAGAATCTGGGGTTTTCAGCTCGGTTATAGCATCAGCTGAGACAACCCTCGCAAAGGACAAGTTTTTATCAGCGGTTGAAAGTAGTAACACTACCAGGGCACAGAACACTGGAATGATTTCGTCAAGAAAGATTGGTGACAAAAGTAAATCTCAGGCAACTGCAAGAAGGGTCTTGGAATTTATCGATGATAACACTTACAGCTCGGCAATCCCACCACAATCTCCTCCTGGATTGGATGACCTTCACATTGATACATAACTAGATTACATCCATATTGATGGTTATATCTTACCCTGCTTCCTGGCAGGAGGAGGATCTAAGATTTTAAATGTCGGCCAAGATAAACTTAATAGGGAGTCAAATATGAGTTTGGCTGCCATGACAGGACATCTCTTTTTTTAGGTTTGATGGAGTTCTTCCCGATCATTACCCAAGCGCTGGTGTACATTTCAGGTTTAGATATTAGGTTCTGTAGAGTGATAGATGTAGAGCGGGATTTTATTTCAACTAGCTTGGTATATTTTCGTAGAATGCTTCAGCGTATAACATAATCGCTTGTGATATGGTGATACACATTGAAAGGGGCATGCCCCATTCATGATACAAAGATTGGTTTATATTCATTGAAAATGGCACATTGCCATTTTTTTTCTGCATTAGAAGTGCAGTCATATTCATGTATCCAGTCTATTCGGATATTTGAAACACAAACCAATTTTATGAATAATCTATGGTAAGCTCCTTATACTCAACGTACGAGCCAACTTTAACAAGTGTTTATTTATTTTTTTTTTATTTTTTTTTTAACTCAGTCGGTTGCAAATATATTATATATATAGCGGTTCTCTCATAAGAGATCCTTTATTTTAATTTCGGTAAGGATCTTTATAAAATTGCATCTATGTTAATGTATTTTTTATGTGGATAATATGTTCAATGAAACCTATCCATGAATAAAATTTGAGAATTTTTTAAACACTACAACTATTTTTTCTTGAATTTGTCTATAGTTCGTTCATTTTCCGATGCCTTTAAATTTAGCAAAATCGGGATAAATAGTTGTAGTGTTTGAAAATTTTTAAAATTTTATTCATAAGTAGATTTCATTGAGCATATCATCCATAAAAAAATATATATCAAAATTTATAAAAATGGATGTAATTTCACGGTGATCCTTACCGAAATTAAAATAAAAGATCCTTTATGAAAGAACCATTATATATATATACATAAATTTTTAAGTCAGTGCACACTGATATAAAATTATCAGTGCGTTGGATGCAAAATATTAGATTTACATATTTGACTCAAAGTATATATACTTATCAAAGCTTGTTCATAATCAACGGTTCACATACAACGTACAGATGTAAGTTATATCAGTAAGTACTGAGGAAAAAAATTGATTATATATATATATGTGAAATTTTAGGTTGTCTACAAAATTTGTATACTAAATTCATATTCAAATGATTTGATATGTGATTTTAACGACTTGTAAATAATGGATGATTGTCAAAAGGAAAAGAGATAGTAGGTTGGGAGAACGAGTAATTTTAGGTTGTCTACAAAATTTGTATACTAAATTCATTTTCAAATGATTTGATATGTGATTTTAACGACTTGTAAATAATGGACGATAAAAGGAAAAAAGAGAGTAGGTTGGAAAAACGAGTTAAAATAGGGATTCTAACCCTCTTTATATTTAATTAGGAACGATTTAAATTTAAAATATTATTGGACTTAATGCTCAATAACGAGGGCGGCGGAAGATAAAATTATTAGCATAAACTTGTGTATTTGTGATTATTGGATTTGTTCGCAAATAAGGTTGATTATTCAAAGACCTGACATGACGTTTTTTTGACAACGATTAATAATACAATGGATCAAGTATTATGTCATGAAAGTTCCTTGTAAGTACTAGTGTTGATTAGTATTGTCCGGAGAAATCAGAACTTAATTAGTGACGTGACTTTATGTCATGAAAGTTTATTGTAAGTATCGGTGTGGATTAGTATTCTCCGTAGACGTGACTTCATGATATGAAAAATAATGTGGTTGCGTTTGATATGTGAGATAGGACAGAATAAGGTAGAACAGTTTGTTTTTGTCCCACGTTTAGTGTGTCTATAGTATGAGACATGACGAGATAAAGTGAGATAAAAATCAAAAAAATTTATCCCACCTAATACCTTAGGGCAATTTGTCCCATAACATAGGACAAGTGTTAAAATGATCGATATACTCTCTAAATTTTTAAACAATTAAAATCGTGCCCAATAAATTATATATTATAATTACATATATAATTATTATATATTATATATGATGTATATATATTATTATAAATTATTAATATTATTTACAAATAATATATATATATATAATGTAATATAATATTATAGTCTATGTTGTTATATATATAAAAGTGGTACTCTGGTCATTTGAATCTATTGTTCCGTCTTGTCCCAGTCATACCAAACGTTTAACAGTACAGTTTATAGTTCTGTCAAGACCTTCTAAACACAATATAGAACAACATGTCCAGTCTTATCCAATCCAGTCCAATTCAGTCCCACCTTATCATGTCTCATCTACATATCAAACGCACCTTGTAAGTACCGGTGTGGATTAGTATTCTTCGTAGAAATCGGAACTTAATTAGTGACGTGGCTTCTCTAAATGTTTGAATCTTGTAAGGTGATGACTGAGTCTAACATGTTAAAAGTCATATGAATGGATGAATCATCGATGACAATTTTATGTATATATTTTGAAGCCTAATAGAAAGATGAATGTGTCTGAGATTTAAATAAATAACTTTCAATTAACGGTTTAAATTCTATATATGGTAAAAGTCTTTGATAAAAAATATATGATCTAGATAGATAAATATAAACCATCCGAAAAAACTTACTTTATAAATATTGAATTTAATTTAATTCATCAAGTTGGCTACCCTTTAAATAGTATGGTCAATTATCACATAACTTGTATGCTCATATCTACACGTTATACATCTAAAAACCTTATTGTAGTATTTTGTTTTGATATTTTAAAGTTTTTCTAATAAAAAAAAAAACCTTAAAAATCTTAGAGAAGTCTAAAACTTGTCGGGATAAATATTAAATATTTTTTTAAACGTACATACTTGTTTAGTTGTTTAACTAAAAGTCTAAAAGTATATTTGGTGCAGTAGTTTTACATATAAACAGTGAACTTATTGAAATTAAGATTAATTATTGAGAGAGCTCACGTGACCTTTTTTTACGGTGATTAATAACACTATGTAATGAAGTTCATTGTATCAGGTACAAGAGAGAATTGTTCGGTTCGGAGCAGAGGTATATACGGTTTGATTAAACCGATGGAGGTAAAAAAACCGAAACGGAACCGTAACTAGAATTGGCAGTTACAAAACCGGTTCGATTACGGTTTAAGCTCTCCAAAAACCGACCATCGGTTTTATATTTATATATACATATAAAAAAAAAAACCGATTAAAACTGTTGATTAAACTTAAACCGAAACGTGAATACCTTTAGTCCTGTAAATACTTGTCTTCCGTTCCCTAGATTTGATTAGATAGTCTTATAAGGAGGCGGCTCAGTCTAAATAGAAAAATCATTCATATAAATCGATGAATACCTACTTCATGAATATATTAATATAATTTAATTCAGGAAGTTGGCTACCCTTTAAATACCGGTGAATATTGCATATCTTGTATTCTCGTATCTACACATTATACGTCTAAGAACTTATAGTATTTTGTAGACAGCTGCTGCTATCAATATGTCATCGGCCGGCCAAGTCTCACCGGTAGTGCGTCCCACGGCCAAATTTCACTCAAACATTTGGGGTGATCAGTTCCTCAACTACAACTTCGAAAAAGATGAGGTAGGTCGAAATTATTGCATGCATATCATGAAAAATATTACATGTCTAAATTGTGTTTCTTTACCACGATCAAATCACGTTGTGTGTTGGTTCTTTAATTATTATAATGTCAAAAGCTAATATTTGTTTGATTTGGTAATTGTATATGCAGATCCTTCATGCTAGTCAGTTAAAAGAGGTTGAAAAACTTAAGATACAAGTGAGAGAAGCATTCTGCTTTATCGGAGCAACTTAATCTTGTCGATGCAATTGAGCGATTAGGGGTGGGATATCACTTCGAAACAGAGATCGAACAACTATTACGACATGTCTATGATTCTTATGATCATCATATAATTAATAATGATCATATTGATCTTTACATTGCTGCTCTTTGTCTTCGACTTTAAGACAACATGGTCATCGTGTGTCATGTGGTAATCAGTCTCATTCATGCATGATCATTGATCAGTACATCTTATTAATCCGACCTTTTAAAATAAAGAATTGATTTGATTATGTAACTTGTGTATATGTATATATCAGATATATTCAACAAAGGCAATTTCAAGGAGTCGTTGAAAAGTGATATGTGTGGAATGCTGAGCTTGTATGAAGCAGCACAGCTGATGGTGCATGGAGAAGATATACTTGAGGAGGCCATTGATTTCACCACCACTCATCTGAAATTAATGGCCACTAATAATAATAATAATCCTTTGGCAGCACAGCAAATACTTCATGTTCTAAAATGGCCCATACACAAGGCTGTTCCAAGGATTGAGACTAGGCGTTACATCTCCATCTACCAAGATAACCAAGCTTTACTAAGGCTTGCCAAATTGGATTTCAATCTACTTCAAGCATTGCACAAGAAAGAATTATGTGAACTTTCTGAGTAAGCTAGTTCAATTCCTTTTCGTCTTTATAATTATAGTATATGGTTCAATATTATTCCCACAAAATCTAGATAGCCTTTTTAATCTGTTAGATGAATCTGATGGCTGAAATAATTTAATGTGATTTCAGATGGTGGAAGAATTTGGATTTCATTGGAAGGTTACCGTTTGCAAGAGACCGATTGGTTGAGGGTTATTTTTGGATGCTTGGACTGTATCATCAGCCAGATAGGCATTACTCTATCAGTAGACAAGTACTTGCCAAAGGAGTTGTTATATTGACCTTTATTGACGATACATACGATGCTTATGGCACATCCGAAGAGCTCACACTCTTTACAGAAGCAATCAACAGGTTTGATCATCCCTATATCTATATATGGATTAATTAGGTAATTAGAAGAGATAGAATATATATTATGATAATTGCAAGGTAATTAATTTTGATTTTCAGGTGGGATATGAGTTGCATGGATCAACTTCCAGAATACATGCAAATCATCTATAAAGCAATGTTGGAATTTTACCAAGAAGTTGAGCAAGAATTAGCCCAAAAAGGATGGTCATATCGCGTTCACTACGGGATAGAAGCAGTATGCATCACTATTATCTATTATTAAAAATTACTGTTTAAAATGTAAAATTAATTGAATTTGCATATATATTGGCATGCACAGATGAAAATGATATGCGGCGCCTATTACCAGGAGTCGACGTGGTTCCGAGATAATCGAACTCCAACATATGAGGAGTATATGGACGTGGCACTAGTATCAGTTGGTTACACCTTTACCATAGCCGAAGCTTTTATGAGCATTAGGGATTCCATGGTAACCAAAGAAGCCCTAGATTGGGCTCTTGGTAGACCTAAAATTCTCAGAGCTTCTGAATTAATATTAAGACTTGTCGAAGACGTCAAATCACAGAAGGTATCAATTAATTAATTAGTTCCCTACTTACGTAGTCCTTCAAATTTTAACAATACCAATATGTTCTCTTTCAATTTCTTTAATTTGTACATGTATGCATGCAGTTCGAGCGAGAAAGAGGACACATACCCTCAAGTGTGGAATGTTACATGAAACAGTATGGCGCATCACAGGAAGAAACATATGAAGAATTCAATAAGCAAGTGAAGAGTTCATGGATGGATGTGAATGAAGAATGCCTTAAACTAGCTCAACATCTTCCGAGGCCTTTGCTGATGTGTGTTCTCAATTTTACAAGAACCACACATCTGATTTACGATGGAGATGATAACTTCACACGCGTTGGGAAACAGATGCAAGCTCATATTGCATCCTTGCTTGTCGATCCTGTTCCAGTATAAACCAATGAACAAGTCTTCATTGCTCTCTATATAATATGCCCTTTAAGAATAATGTGTCAGTGTTTTGCCACGGTGAAACTGAAGGAAGGACTTGATCGTTGTCAACTGGTCATGAGGAGTTGTTAGTTAGTGTTCATTTAATTGTTAGTGTGCAAATAAAGGGGATCCATAATTGTTCGTGGCTTCATTGGTGTTAGTGGTGTCTCCCACTAACACAGATGTTGATCAAATCCTATTGTGTTGCTTAATTGATTTACTGTTTATTGTTATAATTATCTCATTCATACGATCAATTTATAAATAGCTGAATGTAACTGGATTGAGTTTATATTGAATGATATAAAAATAACTCTTCCTTCAAATCTCCCTTTTCTCTCTTCAAAATTCTGCTCTTGTGTATTTGATACACAACATTTATTGATGTAGGAACCGCGGCCCATGTCGAGCAATTTCTTTATTTTCTTATTTTGTTAATTTGGATCTTTTCTTGTTTAGTAAGTTTATTTATTTTAGTTTGATTAAGAATTAAATTTAGGTCTTGAAAATAAATCAAACTTACCTTGTCAAGTTAGGAGTCATGAATCCTAGAAGATTTTGATTAGTTTTGATCTTTTCTAGTTTTAGTCTTTTTTTAGGAATATCGTATTCGAGTCTTATTAGGATTAGTTTATTATAAATAGTCTTATTATTTTCAATTATTGTAACTTTTAAACCTTTGATTGATTTTAATAAAATCGTTCCTTTGGAACATTTATTTGTCGTGGATTCGACATGCTTTTTGAGGATTCGAGAACACCATTTTCTAACGAAGATTAGAGAATGATGGCCCTTGCATGGCGGTCCATACTTGGGTAACTACCGGTCGCTGTGTCAAGGTTCGTCTGAGTGTGTCTCAGGGTTCGACAAAGTGATCATTCTTATTTTTCGCCATACCCCGCTGCATCAATTGGTATCAGAGCGACCGAGTCTACCTTTGTGCTAGGCTCAGTGTCCACGGACCACAACCAACTACCTTCCTAAACACCATATATTCACCCTCCATATCCCCCATAAAAAAAGAAAAAAGAAAAAAAAGTAGAGAAACGAAATTGAAAAAAAAAAATATGAGTGTTTGTGTGATAGCTCTGAGAATTAACAATCAGCCTCAGAGATAGCAGAAATTGTGGATCAACCCAACAGTGTTACAATTTGCAGATCAACCTCAACAGTGCCAGAAATTTCAGTTCAGTCTCACGAGTTCCAGATATTTCAGATTGCGTCCACCATCACACACACCTGAAGCCGCGAGTGAATTATTTTTTCGTAAGCAGTTCTCAGGGTTCAAATTTTGGTACGTTTTTTTTTTCAAACTCTGATTTCGGTTCTCAAAGGGTTTCAATGGTTCTCTTGGTCCAATAATTATTTTTCGAGCTATAATGATTCTCAACCAAGACTTCGATTTTTTTCTGGTCATATGAAAACTGAAGAATTTATTAATTGGTTGAAAGAAGTTGAAGAATATTTTACATATCAGAAAACTAAAGAAAGTCTGAAAGTTTTACTTATAGAAATTTATTTGAAAAACGATGCATTAATTTGGTGGGAAGACTTTCAGAAGGATCGGAAAAGATTTGGAATAGGATCCAATCATGGTCTGTGATGAAACATGTAATGCGGGAGGAATATCTTCCAATTGATTATTTTAAAGATTTTTGTCATGTAGAAGATACAGTTGAAGATATTCGTATGAAATGGAAATTGTCGAAGTAATTGAAGATAAGTCTTGTATCTTAGAAGTTGAAGACTGCGATCCAACCATTGATATTGATTGCACTTTATATGTGGTTGAAGAAAAACTGGAAGTTAAATCAATTTCTATTGATAAAGTTTCCAAGGGTGATAATTTATTAGAAAATCCATACAATTTTTATTGGGGTAATTTGAAGATTATTTTTCCTGATTTGGATTTTGAAGATCCAACATTGTTCTTGCCATCTGAAGTATATTTGTTCAAGCCAGTGATTGATAAGATGGTACATTTGAAGTATAATCCACCCCAAACAAAATCTTGCCAAACTCGAGGACGAGTTTATTTTAAGAGGAGGAGAATACTATGTGAGATGAGAAGAGCTAGCAAGGAGGAATCGTTATTGTCCAAACCTCTACAGGTGTCCAGCGGTCCAAGCCGCAACCAATAGGCATCGCCAGTGGCGAATAGCTTGGACATCTTCTGCATTTCGTTGGACGATTGTTGTGGTGCTGTTGTGGATTTGGAATGAAATACGGAGAGATTTTTCGGTTGGCGTTTACCACTCCCACAAGACAAATATGGGTTCTTCTTTGTTTACCTGTCTTTCTGCGTATTTCAACAGAACTCGAGGACGTGCTCTTTTTAAGAAGGGGTGACTGATGTAGGACAAAGATGAATGAACCGCGGCCCATGTCGAGCAATTTCTTTATTTTCTTATTTTGTTAAATTGGGTCTTTTCTTGTTTAGTAAGTTTATTTATTTTAGTTTGATTAGAAATTAAATTTAGGTCTTGGAAATAAATCAAACTTACCTTTTGGGTAAGATTTGATCTTTGTTTTCAAGTCAAGTTAGGAGTCATGAATCCTAGAAGATTTTGATTAGTTTTGATTTTTTCTTGTTTTAGTCTTTTTTTAGGAATGTCGTATTCGAGTCTTATTAGGATTAGTTTATTATAAATAGTCTTATTATTTTCAATTATTGTAACTTTTAAACCTTTGATTGATTTTAATAAAATCGTTCCTTTGGAACATTTATTTGTCGTGGATTCGACATGCTCTTTGAGGATTCGAGAACACCATTTTCTAACGAAGATTAGAGAATGATGGCCCCTGCATGGTGGTCCATGCTTGGGTAACTACCGGTCGCTGTGTCAAGGTTCGTCTGAGTGTATCTCAGGGTTCGACAAAGTGATCATTCTTATTTTTCGCCATACCCCGCTGCATCAATTTGCTATCAGAGTCAGGTTTAGTTCTTATGGATGCAATATTTCGTAACAACGTTTACAAGATTCTAGCTCAACACGAGTCTAGATTCGTTCAAATTAACACAATTCTCCAAAGAATTCTTAGTGTGCTTCAATATGCGAATCCCTCGCAGCCAAAATACTACCCATAGTGAAACTACTCCCTTCGCTCCGATTGAATCTTTGCACCAACGAGAGCTGTCCAAAATCTCACTACTGAACACCTCTCTTTCTCTCCCTACAAATTTCATCAACAACAGAGCAACTACTATAACATATAGCACCAAAACGGTGATGCCTTTTCCGGATCGAGTGAAATGGGAATGCCAAAGACAGAGACATAAAATTTCACTGGGTCATTGGCTCCTGAAATCTACGGGCGATGTGTATGTGGCTCTCAACGTTGTGCGTGCTGGACAGGTCACTATCTGCGACAGAGCCTCTATATAGCCTAACACTGACCTACTTGACGATCTTAACAAGATTACTATAGGATTATGCTCCAATGTGCAAGAGCGATGTGTCGCTTGGTCTTTGCCTAGAGAGCTGCCGATAGAGACATCCATTGAGAAACTGTCCGGAATTTATCCTTGCAGACACTACAAGAAAAAATGGTTATTGACACGATTTTTTTTCGTCCCAATAGTTCAAAATTCGTCCATATAGATCTATTGTGACGAAAAAATCCATCCCAAATTACTTCGTCTCAGGTGGGTCGCAATAGGTTCTTTGAGATAAAAATTGAAATTTGTCCCTAAAGGATATATATATATATAGGGACAAATTTTTCATCCCAATTGAAAATATATAAGGGCCGAAATTTTTTGTCCATCTAGACAATTTGTGGGGACGAAATTTAGATTTTTGTCCCCTTTGACAACCTACAGAGACGAATAAAAAAGAAAATTATTTTAAGGGGCTTAACTACAAAGCTATCCTAAAATCAAATTCAATTGCAAAAGTGCCATATTTTTTCATAAAGTACCCTCACTTGTCACCACCCACCATATTTATTAACCTTATTTATTACTTATACCAACCAATTTATCAAACAAATAATCTAAACACTATTAGAATATTTTCCTACTCTACAACACTTTGTTTCCCACACTTTTCTTTTTTCAATTTTAAGTTTTAAAAACATTGATGAAGATTATAATTGAGTAGTTTAAAGGTAAGTATATATTTTAAATTAATTTTTACAATCTTATAATCCTTATTGTTAATCAGTCTGACATATATCCTTGAAGTTTTTTTTTTTTTCATTCCAATGGGGATTATCGCCCTATTAAATGAGCATCGGGCCTGAGTGACCCGACATTCGGGTCACCCTGTCCCATGACTTTTTTCAAACCTTGAAAAAAGCTTCGGGATATGATGACCAGACATCGGGTCACTCTACCCCGAGGATTAAAAGCCTCGGGACACCCAGTTCCGAAGCTTATTTTTCGTGGCTATTTTTTTCAATTCAAAGTTTTGATAACACCTTTATTTTCTTTAAAATAATAAAGATTTGATGGGTTGATTATGTTTCTTGTATTTTTTTTTTCAGGATTGAAGATGATACACGTGTAATTGGTTTTGAATTGGAGTGAAAATTGAAAAAATCATCACGATCAATAATTACCAAAAATCGTACATACGAAGCATAAAACTCAATAATTACCAACTATAAAATCCATATTTGTCAAACTAAGAGGTTCTCCATATTATCGGAGGATATGTTTCCAACACCCTAACCCTAACCAAAATACAAAATAAGTACAATTTAATTGGGAAATAATTTGATTTCAAAAAGAGTAATGTGAAGCTTACCAAATTTATTCATAAATTCTTTCCCAAATGTGTATAACACGTGATGTGTCAACATCATATGATGTTAACAGTAGCATTACTCTTTCAAAAATATAGCAGTGTATTTTTGTCAAATTTCAGAATTTAGATTTCAATCCAAGGTCGTATAAAAATTAAGAATTTAAAATTTAAAACAAAAATAAACCATATCTCAATAACATTACTATTAAGGGTATAGTTAACCTGAACCTGTGTCCTTAGAGCACATATTAAGACACTATAAAAGGGTTCTGTTTATGTATTTATTATGATTAAATACAATAAATACAATATTAATCTTTCTTTTTATAGTGTTTTAACAAGTGCTCTAAGGGCACAGATTAACACTACCATACTATTAATAGCAACTTAACCAAACTCACCATTGATAATATGATAATAGACAGGTGGATAGACATTAATGACGATTTTATAACATCATTGGTTGAGATTGAGGTTCATCGGACAACAATATTGAAGTGGTTGACATGATAAAAGTTATAAAATCATACACATTAATGACAATTCATTAATTGCCCCATCATATTATTTGATTGCAGTGATTGGTTATCGATACATCGGTTGTCAAAACCAATTATATCTTAACCATACATTTATTGTAATACTCGTATGTCATGAGATTAACTAATGCCATGAAAAGGTTAGGTCAGAGGATTAAAATATCGTATTTTTTTTGTTCGATATAACACCCGGTTATAATGACGAGATTTCTAACTAGGGTTGCACATTGGGGAAATGAGGATGGATATAGGTCTTCTCATCCTCATCCCCATCTATTTTCCCATTTGGGAAAATAGGAATGGAGAATTTTTGGGGAAGGTATCTCCATCCCTAACCTCATTTCTACATTTTTCCCGTTTTTTCCATTTTCCTTGTTTTTCCCTATTTTCCCATTTTCCCGCTTGATTAGAAATTACAAATTAAGAGAAAAAAACATACATTCCATTATAAATACAAAAAATATCCATTAGTACATTACAAATACAAAAGAAAACTCATTACAAAATAAAGTGTTTCAATAATTCAAAGTGTGTGTGTGTGTATATATATATATATATATATATATATATATATATATATATATTAAATATATTATTCAAACACACATTATATATGAATATATTTATATATGTTTTGGGAAAAATGGGGAAATGGGGATGAGGGAGTCTCCCCATCCCCATCCCCATCTCCATCTCCATCTCCATCTCCATCCCCATCCCCATCTACATTTATATACTTATGAGGGAAATGGGGAAATGGGGAAATGGGGATGGGGGTAGTCTCCATATCCCCACCCTATCCCCATTTCAATTTGGGGATGAAAATCATCCCCATCCACACCTATTTTACTATTTTTTTTAATTCCCCTAATAGGGATGGGGACGTGGGGATTTGGGTAAACTGAGGGAAAATGTGCAACTCTATTTCTAACGTTACTCTAAATATAATCGGTGCCTGAATCAATTTTACTAATGGTGTAAAAGTGGACTGGGCCCAAAGAGCACGGTCCGTCCGACCTGCCAAGGAAGGCAGGTTGTGCCAAGCACGACTCTCATGTGGAGTGTACCGTGCCATTCCCAGCTCATATGTGTGCATCGTGCAGAACCCTAGGTAGAGGGCCCGCCATATCGGCCCGGCAATCCCCGACGTCCTATGCCTAATAGTCGGCACAACGAGCTCTCTACCTAGGGTTCGACACAAGCACAAACACTCACCTCAGACGATTGGTGTGAAACAAGGGTTTTTATTGAATTTTTAAAGATTTTTTATAATACCACTATAACTCTTTCTAGGGTCTGTTACCTTACAGATAGTTGAAATGTTTGAAGTGTTAAACAATTATATGGAAGATAATATATTAGGAACTGCAGTTGTTGCCATTGAGATAAAGTTGAAAAAATATTGGTCTATGATTCCTTTACTTTAAGCATTAGTTGTTATAGTAGATCATATGGTTAAATTATCTGGTTTAGAATATTTGCTTGAGTTTATTGGTACTATTTTGACAATAGATTATTTAGAATAGATTACTGAAATTCAAAACAAGTTGTTCTAAGTTTTTCGTATTTATAAATGTAGGTTTGGCGACGTTGACATGCTACCATCAACAAAACCGGAGACGTAACTGATGTAGACATGTTTTAGTATTTTGAAA
This sequence comes from Dipteronia dyeriana, assembly GCA_032871835.1. Taxonomy (NCBI): domain Eukaryota; kingdom Viridiplantae; phylum Streptophyta; class Magnoliopsida; order Sapindales; family Sapindaceae; genus Dipteronia; species Dipteronia dyeriana. The sequence goes on along the minus strand of CM065298.1, from coordinate 28,250,071 downwards.
TGGCAAAAAAAAAACGACAAATCATCAGGTTCTTCTTCGGCGCAATGATCTGCTGCATCTTCTGGAGTCGAACTGAATAAGTACCTTGAAACATGGTTCGATGCATGCGAAAGCACTGAGAAATTTGATTTGTTGTTATGGTGGAAGACCTATAATGTTAGGTTTTAACTTGTATTCTTAAGTAAACCCAATGTTAACCAAACAAGACTCAATTGATGTGGAATTTTCTGGAGATGTGGGATAACGTTTGGAAGTTGAAGATGGTGTTTGAGGGAAGTTTGAAGACGAAGAAGAGCTGAAGAAACGAAGTCTGGTGGGTTCCGTGACGTAGACTGCTGTGCAGACAGGCGCACAGACCGCTGTACGAAAAGCGGTCATTTCCAGGATATCAAACGCGGTGTAGATCGGGGTCGGAGGCAATGGCATGAAGCGCGACACAAAGAGCGATAGGAAGCGGGGTGCACACCGCGACCTAGACCGCGAAAACAATGTATCTTGTTCAGATTAGGAATGTTGCGTGGGAAAATAGGGAATATGTTTTCTTCTGAAAGTTTTTGTGCTAATCGGAAAAGGAAAGATTTTATCTTCATGAAAAATAGAAAATCATGTACTTGAAGGAAAATGAATTTTCCTTAACAAGAAGACTTGCCATAAATAGGAAATAATATTTATGTGGAACAAGTAATTCTTGTATGTTTAGGAGTATGATTTTCTCTTATGTTAAACTAACTAGTATAAATAGACCTTGTAATTAGGTTATTTTGTGTGTGGAGTCAAGAAACACCATGTAACATCAGAGAGTGGAGAGAATTGAGAGATCCGCGTGGAGGGATCTAAGGGAATATCAGTGGAGGGATCCAAGGGAATATCAGTGGATCAAGTTAGAGATCCGTGGGTGATATTTAGGGGAGGCCTAGGGGATATAGTGGGGTTCTTGGTAGGATTTTGTGAGTGTGGTTTGGGGTTTGGGTGTGAGAGGGAATCCTGGAATATATGGTTGTAACAATTTATCATATAGTGGAATTTTCTCTGTCGTCCTGATGGCCTGTGGTTTTTTACCCTATTTGGGTTTTCCACGTATATCTTGTGTTGTGATTGGTTTACTTTCTCTTATCTATTTTTTCTACTATTGACGTTATTAATTGCTATGAGTTATGAGCATATATTAGGCACGACTATTCCACATTCATCGGTTCTAGAATTCATCCCACCAACATATAGCTACATGTTTCCGGTCCTGTCACACCTAGCACGTGGTGTACTGTTTATCACTGCGTTCACTGTGTCTTCAGAACAAGCATTCAACACGAATGGGTGAATTATTGAACCAAAAAGAAGTTGTTTGACTCTAGAGATGGTGGAGGTATTAACATGCATTCGGGATTGGAATCATGCTCGAAAGAGGTTGCAAAATGAAATTGTAGACGAAGAACTTAATCAAAATTTCTCCAATTTATATGTTGATGAGATTTCCGTTACTAATCAGGTCCAGAACTAGATTATACTTATACATGTACATTTACTTGTAATACGATTGCACTCGTTTTCTATTACAAAGTTTTTATCCCACTGGATTTTTCTTGATAAGATTTTCAATGAGACAATCATATAAATATGTAATACAGAATTCCGAAAGTCAGAAATAAATAAATAATTCTTCATTTTATATTTTTATAATTTCATCTATTTTTTTATTTTTTAATACTTTATCTTTATTCATTCTTTGAATTATTTTATTAACAAAAATAATAAATCTATTACCAACATTTTTTTAACAAAAGTTATAACTTGACATAATTACATTTATATAATTAAATATTTCAAAAAAAATAAAATAAAGGCTCAGCCCGTGTGGCACGCCCATAAAGTGCCCACATACCGGGCCGTGCCACTATTTTTCAAAACGAACCCGGCGTGCCGTGTTTATGTGGAGAATAATAATAAATCGCATTGGTTGACGGCTATAAAAGTTGCCAGAAAAGCAGACACGAAAGTTTCCTACTTTGCAAATGCACGCAAAATCCTTTCCATCCCAAAGGGCAGCTGTAGGAGAAAACGAAAACATCAGAATTTCCCTCACTTCCACTGGGCAAACGAAATCGACGGTTGAGAATGGGCCAGTCTGTGACTGCAAAAGCCTATGAGAAAAAGAATCTGACGGTCTGACCTATCGTAGGTCCCCACAAAGGCTATGTCTCTATGAATTCCCGATATTGCCCACCACAAAACAGATTAATGACTCCAGTGTCCCACCAGTCTCTCTCTCTCTCTCTCTCCCTGTTCGTCGTTTTCACCGTCCCTTACTTCTCAGTTCTCACAAACAAACACTCTTTCTCTTATTACGGAGACGTCTCGAAACCCTAGAAATTGAGCTGCAGAGTGCAGAGTAGCGAATTGCAGGTACTCTCTTTCTCTCTCTGTACTGTTTGGCTCCCTAGAAACGTACATTCCCTCGTTTTCTCGCTCTCTCTCCCTCTCTCTCTCTCTCTCTCTTATCCACATTCTTCCGCTTATCAGCTCGACTATTATTGTTTAATTGCATCGTTAAGTAACAATAACTATAAACCACTCTGAAGCATCAGGCTCTTAAACAAAAATGTTTTTTTTTTAAATAATAATTTATTTAAATATTTGTTTCTTTGTTCTGTTTTATCTTTCATTTTTTTATTGTTTTTTTTTTAGTATAAATTGTTTGAATTCGTTTGTTATTTGTTTTTGTTGATGTGGTGTGCACTGTAAATAAATTTTTGCTAGTCATAACTTTCATTTTCTTTTCGCAGATTTAATTATTTCTTTATTTCCTCTCTGTTGTTGTTTGATTTTTCGTAATGCATTTTAAGGGTGATGCCTTGTGTAATTTTGTTTTTGTTAACTAGATTGATTTGTTTTTGTTTAATTTTTGAAGTTCTTGTAAAGAATAAAGATTCTTGTGAACTTAACAATCTTAGATAATCAATTTGTTTGGATTGAAGCAATGGTCTGTTGATTTGGTGGTCGGAGACTTTAAAATGAAAAGCCACCTAGGTTCAAACCCTGTATTGTAATTATATTCTCATATTTGTCCATTAAACCATTAAACCGCAAGGTGTGGGAGAGACCCTCCCCTTAGAACGGAGTTGCCATTTCGGTCGTGCTTGTAGAGCATAATCTTGTTACGTCCCGATGGACTCTAACCCAATGGTGTCAGCTTTAAACATACTAAAATTGTTTGGATTGAAGTATCATTTCCCATTCAATTGATAAAAGCAAATTTCACAAATTTTAAGGGTTCTTAGGTAGTTAGGCTTGCATCTCCCGACTCTTTTTCATTTATTGTCAACTTATGTCCTGGGTGAGTTATAAGATCTTTGTTATTTGCATTTCAGGATTTCAGGAAAATCTATTCCAAATTTTCATGGCATTTGATATAAACAATTTAATTTTAGCTCCGCAAGATAGCAGTTGTTATACCCAACCTGGATGGCATTGCGACTTCTACTTTGGTTACGGGTGTGGTAAGAATATGTAATTCTTGTCTGTATGGGTCTCGTTATGATTATTATGTTGTTCAGATGTTAATAGAAAATTTCATCTATTTATCCTCCGTGCTGTTGTAGATGTGATAGAAGAAGATGCTTTGAATGAGAAATATTGCGTCCAGGTGCTAAGGATCTTGATTACAAAGACTGATACTGAAATCAACGAACTTGAAAAGGATTTGGTATCTCTTCAGAATGAATTGGCCTGGGTCGAATATGAAGAATGGCCGGATATATGCTGTAATGCTTTGAGAAAAAAGATTGACTCTCTTCATATCTCAGTAAGGAATTTGAGGAATAAAGATAAGAACAATATGGGGGTTCACTTGTCAATAAAACCTGCTGAGAGTTTACATGAAATAATAAAGGCTCTACTCGGAGATCTCTCCAAAGAGACAGTCAAGCAGGTTCATATTCTTTTAAAAACATTTTTTGCTTTTCCCGCAATATTGTGAAATGTAACTCCTCTCTAAACTTTAAAACGATGATGGGATATGAAGCCTTTATTTACTTTGCATTTTCAAGTTCCAATATCAACCATAATATAGTTTACCAGATACTTGATTTTAGGCGTTTGTTAAGCGTTGCTTGGAAGTCCAAGGGGGTATCATGTCAAATTTTTCTTTTTGTGTCCTTCCACAGTTCCTCTTGAGGGAAAAGAAGAAAAGGAAATACAATTCAAAGAACCTTTTTCTGGATGTTGGCAGAGGTGGATGCTTTTGATAGTTATTTTATTATTATGGAGTCTTCCTACAGTAATTTACTCTTTACCTTTTGATATGCATACAGCAATTTTCTTGTTGTCTATGGATTTTGTTTCCTCTTACTTTCTTTTATTGTTGCTCTCACGGATATTCTTTATAAAATCTGCACATTGTACTTCTTCATCCTTTGAACTGAGATACGGTACTTTATGTTTTCCTTCAAGAACGAAGCGCCGCTGGATGTAGTTGTCTTGGACAGCTCTGATTCTCAAGGCCAGGCCACTGAAGATTTGGAAGAGAACAAAAAACATTGTAGTGCTGGTTCTAGTGTCATCGTAAAGGGGGAAATGAAAGAATCCAGTATTACTCTCCTGGAAAATGGTTCAATGTTAAAGACATCTTTGATACTTCTAGAGGATGAAACAAATAATTCAGAAACAGTTAAGGTCTGAAAGCTCTACCTCTTCTAACTTTGACTTCTTAGTGCTTTGCAAGTTTTGATGAAAGGGTGAAAACTCCAGGTTTGGGTTTGAGCACTTGGATTCAAGTACATCTTTGTGCTGAGACCTGTTTAACACCCGTTGGAATTAGCAATTTTACTGATTTATTGCCTCTTCTTGACGACTTATTTTATTTATGGACAGCTTGTCAGCAATTTCAGTCAACACCCTTTGGAATTGGCACCTGGCCACCCTGATGAGAAGATTTTATTGGGCAGCTTTGAATTAGAAAATGCTAGGAAGGGAGAAGAGAAAGAATGTGATTTTACTCCCAAGAAGAAAAAGATGGTCCAAGATTCATCTTTAAAGGCCGCAGACGAGAGTAGACAAAATTTAGAAATGGTTGTGGTTCAGGTGGTCCAAGATTCATCTTTAAAGGCTGCAGACGAGAGAGGACGAAATCAAGAAATGGTTGAGGTTCAGGTAGTTGCTCACCCACTGTGATAATTTATGTAGGCTACATATCATTCAAGAAGTTGTGATTAAAAGCTGACTGATGAAAAACTGTTTGTGTGCGCTTTGTAGAGAAGCAAACTTCAAGATTTGCATGCTTCCAAGTGTAATTCTAACCAACTATTTCTGTAATGTGTGTGTTGTGTAACCTAAGAAGTTTGAGAGTGTAAGCTACCAGTTAAAAAATTGTAAGAATAAGATTTAAGATCAAAACAGACACATCAGAGTATTATCCTGGTTGAAGGAGATTCTGGCTTCTGGCTTTTTAATATGCATCAATAATCTTAATAGAAATCGACATTGTAGCTTTAATTTTTTTGTGAATTGTTTATATTTCCTTAGCCATGATTTTGCACTACTTTATTTCTCCTTTAGCTTAAATTATGTTAGTAATATTTGTGTGCGCTTTTCATGTTGACCATGAACAGCCTGCAGACATTAAATTGAAGAATTCCTGTAGAACCTACTCCAAGAGAAAGAAACCTTTAAACATTTCTGATTCAAAAATCATTAACGAGGAAGCAAAAGACATCAGTTCTATTTCTGCTGCAGGAAAGGGAACAAATATTGGTAAAAAGGTCAAGGTACTAGCAGATTTCTCTCCTCTGCTCTAATTATATCAAAATTTAGGTTGTGATTGTGTTTTTGTCTGCAGCTAAATAATTCTTAATTTACCTAAATTTTGATAGATCTGAATGCAAATGCAATTGTTTTTCTTTTTCAACAATCTGGGTATAAATGTAAGTTATTTATTTTTTGTAAAGCAAAACATATTAAATCCATACTTTGAAATTTGCCTAAATCAAATTTATGTAAATATCAATAAAGTTTCATAATATAGAATAGTTTGTTAATATTATTCATAAATAGTATTTATAATTAAAATCTATCTAAATTAATGGTACTGGTATATATATATTTTAAAATGTCATCACATTTTTATTTAAAATAATAGCAAAATAGTGGAGGGGACCACCTTTGGCCTCTTCCATCTCCACGACAGGGGGGAGGAGAAGGTTGTGCCTCCTTTCAAAGAACAAAGAGGGCCTCCGTCTGCTCCTTTTTTCATGGAGGAGGCCACCGGCCTCCTCCTATACAAAGATTATTGTCAGTAGTGACAGAAGTAAACTTTTGACTTCATCATTGAATTCTGAAGGGAAAGAAAATCCCCCAGAAGCAGATAGGTTAAAAGAAACTATTCTCTTATTTTTATTTGTATCAGGGCAAACTATAATATTCCTGGTAGACGCTGCACAGCAACTGCAAAATCAGTCATTCTAAAGTACCATCCTTGCCTCTTAAATGAGCTTATAGTGTGTTTTTCTTTGAGCAGCCTGCAAATGCTATTGTGCGAAATATCAGGGCTGATGCTTTGAGCGATACAACTGGCAGGAGAAGTAATTCAGATTCCAAGTTAGCAACGACTTCCGGGAAGGCAAAAGGTGGAAATTCCAATATAAATAATACTGATCCTGGATTAGCTACTTCCAGGCTGGTGAAAGTTGAAATTGCTGATGGTAGCCCTGCTGCTTTGCGACATGCAACTGGCCTCAATCAGCAGAGTGATAATTGTGATTCTAGGTTAGGTGCTCGCAGGCAGGAAAATGGTGAAAACTGTGACATGAATCAGAAACTTTGTGATTTTACATTGAAGGTTGCACGGAAACGGATCAAAGAATCAAATTCTACTCTGGCTGGCAAGACAGATTCTTCATATTCATCTTCAGAGGCTGAAGGGAACAGAAAACATTCTCAAATAATTGTCAAGGTTGAAAAAGTTGATCTGACTGATACTAGACATGCTACCATAACTCCAATATTGGAGCTGCAAGATGGGAAAGGAATGGAATCAACCAAAACACTGCCTGTATTGGCTGAAACTGCTGCTACCAATGACAAGTTCAATTTGGACTTGTGTGTGAAGCCACAGAATCAAAAGGCAAGGAAGAAAACCGAGTCAAGTTCGGTAAATGTTCAAGAACCTGTTTTTCTTTCTGCCAAAATGGTTTCAAATTCACCTTCAGTTTCGAAAGCTAAGAGACAGCGGAAAGCTGGACTTGGCTCTGACAGTTCCGGTTCAAAAAAAATTCAGAATGGTCAGTGTGAAGCTGAAGAGAACAGTTCTGCTCGGAATGGGGACCAAAATTCAAATTTACAGCATCAAAAGAAAAGAAAAAAGAATTCGAGTTTACCAATTGCAGTGGAGATTAAAGCTTCAACTCTTAAAATGGACATTTCAAAATCGCAAAGTGACCCAAAAGATAGTACAGGTAAAGATGATCTTTTGATCAGAGAGTCTTACTCAATGCCCTACACAATTGATTCCTGCACTGAGGCTGTGCCGTCTTCGTCTGCTACCAGTAAATTGAATGATATGAAAGTAGTTCAACTGAGGGCCATTGCAAAGGAGAATAAATTAACAAATTATTACAAACTTGGGAGAAGTGATCTGATTGATAAAATAGCCAATCATCAAAGATGCTAATCTAGGCGAATTGGCTTACAAATGGGTTATCCATTTTGGTACCCTACTTTCTTTTATAGTCATGGTTTTGTGAATAATTTTGACAGGAGTGTTCTTTGTACATAATGGGCATGCACTCAGGCATGCGCACGCACAGTGACATACACACAAGAAGGAACAATGTGATGGAAAGGACTATTGCGGATAGATTTGGAAACATTGTGATACATACTTGTGATGAGATAAATCCTATACCAAGTAATTCTGTTAGCACTGATAGTTTTATATGAAAATGTAATTGATAGAAAAAAAAAAGGGTAAAATTGTTATGGGGTATTGTTTTGCCTTACATCTGCTGATACCAATTTCTGGCGCTGAATCTGAGCTGACGATGAGTTGCTCAAAACATGCCCTTTACAGCTGTGTGTATATCTGGTATGAGCATGACTGTATGAGTAGTTTTATGTTTAAATAGCCGCAAGTGTAACGTTCCTTTTAATGTTCCAAGCAAAAACTAAGGTAGTAAAACTAAGTTGAGTCAGGTCATTACTGTTTTCTCAAACAATAACAGACTTGTTTATTGATAGAAGAAAGCAGCCGCTCATCCATAGTGTCTATCCGATTATTGTGTGCTCAAGTTTTTTTTCTCATTGACACTGTAACTCTTAAATGTCATCAATGATCAGATTTCGTGAGCATGATGAATAGCTTGACAAGAACTTCGTTCTACAAGGAACACCAAGATTGCATATGGTAGAAAGACTTCTTGTATCAAACTTATACGACAAACAAAATCCATTCACTAAATGTTGAGCCTAAAATCTACTCCAAACGCTTCATTACCTGTCCCACAGCAAAGGGGTCGTTTTCATACATTTGCCGATAAAACAAACAAAATGCCAGCCATGATCAATTACAGGGACCATGTTCTTTATAGATACGTGGCTTCCACCAGACGCACACAATATGAGCATAACCATCAACATTCTCTAACTGTAAAGTAACTTATATCCTCCTATATCATCAACTATAACAATTTCTCTCCTTCGCTCAAACTCACGTCCTACTTCAAGATCATCTGAATCACGGCCTGAATAAACCAAAGCAATTGCATGCATCAGGACCAAAATATAATGTTAAAGGAAGATGCAAATAAATCTATATCAGAACCAAACTCCAAATCCTAAAATACAAACAGTGTATAAATGAGAAATGAAAGAACTTTATTTATTTGGACAGTAAATTTAACACTCTAGAAATTGCCAAGAGGTCCAATGACAAAAGAGACGGGACCTAGGATAGATGTTGTCCAGAGGTCATCTGTTTTTGGACCCTTGACTCACTTATTTTGCCAAACCTAAATTAAAATCTTGACACTATCAAATGATTCAAATCCACTAACTTTAGTTTATATATTATGAGGTGCATTTATCAGGACAAAATCTATGTTCAGTGTCTTTGATTTAGTCTGTCTAAATCTAAAGTTATTTGATTATTGTGCTCCAAACAATAATGATTTCTATAGCAAACAACCAAACAGGTCCTAAGATTTAGAAAAATCTATTTCTTTGTACACCATATAAATGATCCTATCTATCTAGGTAGAAATAATCTAATCTTTCAGGTTAGCAAACATAAAAGAACTTACAGTAAATTGTATGCCCAGCAGTAACACAAAATAGCTACTGGGAATTATCATAACTTACGTGCTCTGCAACTTGAGATTAGCTGCCTCCACTGCCCGGATGAGATGTTTTACACGATATTTAAGCCTTTCATTTTCCACAGCAAGCTTCTCGGCCTACAAGTCACAACCCCAAATAAACTCTTCTTTCTTCATCACTTTTCAAACAAACGAAAAAAAGAAAGTACTGAAATCCATTACCTTTTTCCTTTCTGTGACAACATCTGCATTTGCATCTTCTAGCTTTGACTGGAGTTCACTTATGGTTTTCCGAAGTTTCTCATCCGATGAATCTGCAAGAATTCCCAAATTTGGGGAATCAAGTTTTGACCTCCATTAAGCGATGCAGATAATATTAGTCAAAATGGTGTACCTCGCGTACCTTTCTTACCGGCAAGAGCAGCTTCAAGCTTGGCTAAGCGATCCTTTAACATAATTAATTATACACTAGTCAGTAATCAGAAATCCGAATTGAACCAAAAGTTTCACTGATTTACAATCATCGTTTTAGTTTAATATCCAATCATATGACAAATAAATAAGTTAAAAAAAACCCTAATGATGAAAAAAATCACATGGATCATCTGGGCATAAAATAGAATCTAATGACATAGCACCACCATTATCAAAATAAGAGATCATTGTCTTGCATCATTTGACTAACCAAAATTTAATTCTAAAAACAAAAAAGCCAAATGAAATAACTGGGCATTTCTCATCTTGTCTTGAAAACTCAAAATCAATGCAATATCCGTATTTAAAGCTAAAATCTTCAAAGGGAAAGCTGTATCAAGCTCAACAATTTTTATTATTATTATTTTTGCACTAAGTCATAAAAATATAAAATGCTCCCTGCATCACATAATCAAGACCAAAATATAACCTTTTTAAAACTCCATGAAAGATCATCTGGGATTTGAATGCATAGAGATCCTTGGTGTAGTCTAACAAAAAGAGGAAATATTACGAATATATTGAAATAAGAATGAAAACCCACCTCGGCAGCAGAGGCTCTTTGGAAGAAGGGACTGAGAAGGGTCTGTTGAATGTCGTTTGGTTTGTCAGTTTCTTCCGCCATTGTTTTCAGCCCCAAACCTTCAGACTCCAAAGCACGTACGCTCACCGCCATTTCTACTACTCTCGAGTCTTTAGTCTTTACTCGATTTCTATTAGTCCAAGTTCCATCCACTTTTTCAGTTTTTATTTACAATGTAATGGGCTAAATACACCAATATCCCTCACGTTTACGATAATTACAGTATAGAACATCAGGATCACGTTTGATATTATATACGTTTTTAAAAAAAAAACTGCTTATGCTTTACAAATTACCTATTTACACCTCATTTTAACTTTTCTTATTAATAGCAACATTAATTTGAACTAAAATTACTAAACAAGACAAAAAAAAAAATATTCTAAAAACACTCTAAACTATTTGTTTTTAGTAAACTACATTAGTCTCAAATCTTCAATTGAAAATCCAACAGATTTAAATATCAAGCAAGGTTGTCAAGGTACCAAGACAATGTGGTTTAATATCATCTGCTTCACACCCTTCAATGATTTGAAGAATACAAGCAAAGCAAAAGACAATAAATTTGCACTATAATGAACAAAAAGGGTAGAAATAAGAACAATCATAGATTTTGTAGAAAAATAGTAACGGCATGTTCGATGATGTTTTTGAAATAGTTTTGGTATTTTTGAGCATAAAAAAACATTAGGGCCCGTCCTGTAACTGTAAGAGTTTTTCAATTGCTGTTTTTTGAAAATAAAAATGAAAACAGTATTTTTTGTTTCAGTTTCGAATTTCGAAAACGGGTCTGGTAGCATATACTGAAAGCTGTATTTTGAAAATGAAAACGGAAAAAACGCGTCTGGTAAGTTAACCGAAAACTATAAAAAAAATTGATTACATAATTACCAATATAATTTTTGTATTGTAATTTTTAAATTAAACAAAAGTAACACATCAAAAATTAATTCAAAAAAACATATCAAAAACTGAATTAATCAAAACTAAACTCTTAAATTATAAATAAATAATTTCAATATATATATATATATATATATATATATATATATTACTATATAATAAAAATATAACTGTATATATGATATTAATATATATATATACATATTATAATAATATATAAAAAATATATTAAATATTATATTATATTTAATTAGAAATATTATAATATATATATATATATAATAATTATAATGTATATATATATATATATTATTGCATGAATACTTTTAGTTCTAGTTGGAAATAAATTATTATGGAATATATATATATATATATATAGGTACTTTGGTAATTTAAAAATCTTGTCCCGTCTTATCCTAGTCATTTGAAACATATAATAGTACAATTAATAGTTAAAAAAAAATATAAAAAAAAGTGAAAAACAAAAACAAAAACGAAAAATAAGTATTTTGTGTTTTTCAAATATTTCATTTTTAACACTGATTTTGTTTTTCATTTTTTGTTCGTTTATTGAAAATAAAATGAAAAACAGTTAACGAACGCGTTTTCGAAAAATAAAAACAAAAATGAACTGAAAAACAGCCGTAGAACGGGGCCTTAAATACCTGTCCGTTGTCTGTTTCGAGATTACAACTTTTGGGAACATAAATACTGATTTTTAACTTTTGGCCTTATTGGCTAAAAACATCATTTGCATGTTTCACCCAGATGAAACCACGACATGGTCTAGAGCTTTTTTGTGACAAACTTTTTTATTTCGCAATTTACTTATACTTTTCATTATTTACCTTTGGGCAATTATTAATCAGATCCTGGACTTTTTTAAAAATTTTAAATTGTTTACGATTTTTATAAAAGTGATCAAATTGGTTCTCACATTTTTTTTAAATGTCAAATAAGTTTCTCTCTTTTAAGAAGTGATCAAATTGGTCCATCTAACGGTTTAGTGATGTTAAATATAACAGTTGACTTTAACAATTTTAGTTGAATTAAGTAAATACCCTTTATTTATCATATTATAACAAAATTGTTTTATATTTTGTATATTAAATTCACCATTATAATTACAAAAAAAAATCAAAAATGTTATTAATGAAACATGATTTGTACCTTTTTTAATTAAAATTTTCTAAAAAAGAATATAAAAATATTTTAAAAAGACAATATAAATTATACCCTTAGTTATTATTCATTCTCAGTTTAGTATTTTACAATTTTTATATAATTGTGTGTTTATTAATATTATACATGCACTCTTGTTAAAATTATTCAAAAATCAAAACTTACAAATAAAATAAATAAAAATATACATGTGTTAAAAAAAAACTATGCATATGTCATTATTATATTGTTTAAGGGTAAAATACACTTTTACCCCTACACAGTTAAAGCTAACTGAAGAAATTTAGTTAAAGGGACTAATTTGACACTTGAGAAAAATGTAAGGACCAATTTGATCACTTTTATAAAAGTTACAAACAACCTGGAATTTTAAAAAAAGCTCAAGACCTACTTGGTAATTGCCTTTTACTTCTTCTTTTTTTTTTTGAATTTTGTTCTTCTTCTCTTTATTTGTTTTTTATCTTCGCTTTATACTTTTTTTCCAAAAGACATTCTCTCTTTCTTGGTGTGTATAAGTGTATTTTCCAATCCATATGTATTCTAATTTATTTTTCATTTTACCTTTTTCTTGTTGTTAACCCTTTTTTAAATTAAAAAAAAAATTTGATTTCATATCCAACAAATCATTGATTCATTACAACCGTGAATGACTATAATAATAAATTTATAATTTTTACATTAGATAAATATTATTATTAGTTAAAATTTGCAGAGTTAATATATTTCATTGGCTTTTCATGAATATAAATTATTTTTTATTTTATTTTTAAAAATTAAATAGTGTGTTCTTAGAATTTTTATTTTTTAAAATGGAGTGTTTTTATAATGGGAATGTCAAAGATAAAATGAATAATTTTAGAATAAAAGAAAGTATCTTTAGAATTTTTTTAAATTTAATTTTTTAAAATGGAATATCTTTAAAAAAGAAGTGTATATAGAAAAAATTGAATCTACAAAAAAAGCTTTCCAAAAAAAATTAAAAAAATTCTAAGCATTATAACTATCTTTCTTCCACGTAGGAAAAATAAAAATAAAAATCAAAATGTATTTAAATATATTTTTTATAAGTAAATTATTTTACTAATAAAAAGAGGCTAATTAGCGATGCCCCCTAAACTATATGCGAATTTACACCTTACATCCAATACTTTTTTTCGCCATTAAACCCCCTGAAATATCGGAAATTAGCAATGGTTGACGGAATACAAACAAAAGTCAGATTCCTTCCATTTTAAACCTATGTGCGCCGCACATGCTATCTTCAGAAGGGCATTTCAATCTTTCTAGGTCATAATTAGAGGGGCAACGTGCAATTAACTGATATAAAATTTTCACCAAATCACCTAAAAACTAGGGTTTGTCAAATTCGTATTTTTTGTCGATTACTTTCGTTCCAAAAGCTATGGTTTGTCGATCTAACCTAGAAATTGTCTCGATCAAGGTTTGTTTCATGTAGTTTTGATAATATAAAAATATAGTGAGGTTAGGGTTTAGAGAAGCAAGGTAACACACTAACACTGGTGGAAAAATGATGGAACTAAGGAAACCTGATGACGAACAACCAGAATACGGTAAGTCTCTTCTGATTTTATGTATAGGTTATGGTTGTTGTGTTGTTTGTTATGTTTTGGTATGAGTAAAGCATTGAAATAAAGAAAAGGTAATTGATTGGTTCAGTCTACAACATAAAAAAAAGGTATTTAAATAAGAGAATGTAGGGGACCACGACAATTCATAATAAAACATATAATCTGACATAGATGTATACCTCATTTGTAATATAATAGAATCTTGAAAATAAACCCCACTTGAATTCGTTTGACTTTTTTTTATGACATTATAGGTGGATTTTGTCTTTACCTTTTTGTACAAATTGAATGGCTCATTTGTCTACTTATGAAACTGAATGCATTGTTGTTTGAACAAATGTTGAATGCCTATCGGTTTGTGTACAATTTTATTGCCTCAATGCTTTCACTCATTTTCTTTTCTAATTCATTTTGTAGATCCACATGACTTAAAAAATTACTTCAGCTTTAGGGTCCATCATGGTAGGGAGTTTGATGAAAATATGGTTAACTATAATAGGGGATCATAAAGTTATTATGACTATGTCAGTCTAGATGAATTGTTTATGTTGGACATTGACGACATTGCCTTAGAACTGGGGTATAACATGCCTATGGGTTATTGGAATGAGGTGTAAAGGTATGGAAAACCCTTTATCATAGGTTGTGATTTAGATTTTTTGTGGTTTCAAGAAAGGGTTCCTGAGAATAGGATTGTACATTTGTCTCTTCAGCCTACACATCCTTTGCAAGTTGTCTTAGGCATTGAATTGCTTCCTATTGGGGTTTATACCCTAAACATGTAACTTGTAAATGGATTTATGAAGTAAATAAAAAATTTTAAAATCCATTTCCATTGCGCGACCGATGAACGGGGTTCCAACAATTGGTATCAGAACCAGTTTTATTTTCGGAACAGGAAATTGTTTTTGATGCTCCTGTATGTATGATTGTGTAGACATGCTTTAAATTGACTGTATGATGTTTTTGTATGTATATTAAATTTTTTAATTTATAAAAACATGATTGATCGTTAATTATATTGTACTGTGGATTTAGGGTTTATGAGTTGTACTTTTTTTTTGTTTATTATTTGTTTTATTGAAAGTTCCCTAAAAACGTGTTTGTACTGTGGATTTAGGGTTTATGAGTTGTACTTTTTTTTTGTTTATTATTTGTTTTATTGAAAGTTCCCTAAAAACGTGTTTGTCTCTAACCTAGAGGAGGGGGGGGGGGGGGGGGGGGGGGGGGGTGGGGGCAATTTTTCTTGATTAGTCAATATTCAAAATTCACCCAATAAAACAAACATACAACATCAAGTGTAAAGTGTGAAAATATAAACAACACAAGATGTATACGTGGAAACCCTCCAAATGGGAAAAACCACGGGCTGTTAAGTGCGCCACACTCGATCGTAGAAATCCACTATATGAGTAAAAAGTTACACCCTCAAGTGATACTCGGACTCTCACTCTCGACAACCTCAGGCTATGGCCACTACCACTCACCACTCTTGGTTCAATCCCTAGTGATATCCCCTAATCTACTACTCTTGGCGTGAGCACCTCCTACTCTACCCCTCGGGCCTTTTGCAGTGGATACCCGACCAATTGCTTGCCAACCTACCCTTGGTTGCAAGGCTTCTCTTGCTTGTGCAACTTCACACCGAAGCCACAAGACTTTGACTCAATGAAGAGTATATGGTCTAAGTGTATATAAGACACTATGCTCAAATGCAATTATGTGTAAGACCAAACACAAAATGCTTAACTAGATGTAGATAATGCAATTAAACATCCTAGTTATCAAACAATGCCTACATGCCCATACCAAGGACTCAATTAGATGTGTAGATAAAATCTAACAACCTAATTGTCAATAAAAGTCCAACCAACACAAGTTGTCACAAAAAATAATCAAGGGCAATTTTGCAATCAAGAAATGCAATCAATGAGGCATACACATAAATGTTCATAAACTATACTAGATGTACAAAGTCAACCTAATCATCAATTATGTATACATGAACATTCATGGATTAGCTATTGAGGCATAAATGACCTAATAATGCAAGCTATCAAAATACAAACCCAAACATGTCATAATTTCAATAAATATGCAATTTATATGAAGAAATACTAATTTAAGCAATAAATGACATGTCTTGGTAAGCTAGAACAATAATGAACAATAATGAACAACAATGGTGGTTCTACTTACCAATCGATGAAAACTCATGCTTGGAATGATGCTTGAATGCAAGATGAAGATGAGTTTGGGGTTTGGAGAGTCAAATAAAAAAGTTTTAAACTTTCTCTCTCTAATGGAGGTTCTCTCTCTCTAAAGATAGGTTCTTTGAGCTCTAAGAAGGCAAGGAAGAAGAAGAGAACATATATAAAGAAGCCCTACACAAAACGGCATCGTTTTTGGACTTGGGAAGCAAAATCCCGCACGACCGCTGTGTATACCGCTGGCCAGGCAAGTGCCTAGGCAGCTGTCCAGGCAGCAGTGAATGGCTGGACATTACCGCTGCTTAGGTCGCTGGCCAGGCATGGCACCAACAGCGGTCTAGGCCGCGGTACACGTCAGACAGCACAACAGCTAGATCTTTGAGCGACCCATAACATGACCAAACGACATCCAAACCTTTCGTATAATATACCATTGAAAAGGTATGGAAGTATACTTTCTATTCCAATTTAAAAAATATGATTTGGATGTTTGTAGAAAGAGTTATGGTCATTTTAGTGACCAAAAGTCAGAAACAGACAACAACAAAGATACCCTGTTTTTGTGGTCACTTTGGAGATTTTAAAACCAATCCAAACGGTCATGAAATATTACGAATAATATACCGTTGGAAAGGTATAGGTATCTAATTTGTACAGAAATTTTCAAAACCCATTTTGAATCAATGTATAAAAAGATATGGTCACAAGACCATACAAATGTCAGTTTTGAAAAACATTTAAATCATTGAAATACACTCTTTTGAAACTAGACACCTTACTCCATATAACCAAATCAAGAGAAGAATGAGACCTTCTCATATGGTCACTCAACACGCTAAAACAAGCACACCATCGTGCAAGTGCGAACACAATACAATACCACACTTAAATCTATAAATGAAGTGCAAGTATGATTGTGAAGAGATGCACACATATAAACAATATCAACACAAATGCAAGATCAACAAAGCATGCATGAGGTGTGTGTGCACCTAAACTCTTCAAGAGATAAAGTCAAGTGAATATACCTTTTGCTCTTGAAGTCATGGAGATGCTTAGAAGCTTGCCAATGAGGACCTAAGCTACCCATTACACAATCATCCCCAATGTGGTGTGGTTTGTCATGAAATAAGTCAATCATAAAATCAAGGTCTTTACAGTATCGTAAAAAAAATGTAACATATATTGAAGACCTGAAAAAATTACAAAGAAGGACTCATGAGATGAATCGGAGTGACTTGAAGAGACTGGAAGACTCAAAAATTACAAGAAGACCAGGGAATGCCTTGGGGGTATTTTTGTAATTTTAGATTCTAATTTTTTTTTAGGTTAAATAATCCATAGTACCCAGTCAATTCATGTATGTTTTATATTATGTGATGATAAAAGCATTGTCATGTATACGTATGTCATTTAGATTAAATGTGTCTACACAAATATATTTGATATGTCATACATACACCATAACCTGATATTTTATGTATTTTTTTTAATGTGATTAAAATGGGTAAATACATAAATTGGCTATGAAAATGAGATTAGTTTTTTAATTGTTATAAAACTTGGTAATTCTTATTAATATTAATCTAGTTATTAAAGAGTTTAATAAGTTAGATTAATAGGGTCATTTATAGTAATTATGATTAATTTGATTAATTGCCTAATTATAAATGAACCGAATATTGTGTTAGAGTTTTAATAGTTAAAACTTGGTAAACACTTTCATAATAATCTGAGCTTAGTAAATAGTTTACAAAGACTTAGATTATTCACTCATAGAATAGATTTTTAATTGTTAAAAATCATTAATAATTTATTACTTAATTAGAACTTGTTTCTAATAATGAATTAGTTAACTAGATAACTTGATTAAAGTTAACCGTTTGATCCTATAAAGTTTAGGTGCATTAACGGATAATAGAAAACCCTAGTTTTAAAATAGTGAGTGGGAGAGGGATATATGACATATATATCCAGCAGTCTCCATCATTAATTCAACACCGTGAGATCCGAGTGGGGTCTCGTGACGGCTTTGCTTTCGTCCTCTCTAAGGAGGGTTTCCACAAAGGTCAATACAAATGTTGACTTCCTAATAGATAAGATTTCTGAGGGTATTTCGGGATTGACAGACCCTAAGGCGACAATTCTCGAGTTAAGCTAGTGAGATCTGAAATGGTGGGTTACACTAACGAATGTTTTGATTAAGTTTGTTAATTAGAAACCTGACTGAATAAACGATGGTTGAATAATATGGAATAAGAGTTATTCTAGAATATCATTTGATTGAGAATGTCTCGGTCCAACATGCAAATATTTGACCGACCCTAAGGCGGCATTTTTTTGTGGTATGTTGGATTGTCGTGGTATAGTAACTATTTTTTAGGATAGTTCTAGTTCGTTAAACATGTTCATGCATCATGTTTAAATTTATACCAAAGCACTCACATTTGTTTTAAATAAATGACTGAATGAATGTTTTATTTATTTCAACAATGTTTTCTGCATTACTTCAAATTCTCGTAAAAGACAAATTAACTGGTGATAACTACACAAAGTGGAAGCTAAACATTAATGAAATTTTGGTCACCAAAGACCTCAAGTTTGTGTTTACGGAGGAATGTCCTTCAGCGCCAACTGTCAATGCCACACGAACTGTTCGTGAGGCATACCAGCGATGGGACTCATCTGATGAGAAGGCCCAAACATATCTGTTGGCTTCAATGATGGACGTGCTTGTCACAAAGCACGAAACAATGACTTCAGCATTCGAAATCATGAAGTCATTGCAAACTATGTTCGGACAGCCTTCCGAGCAAAAGCGATACGAAGCTGTTCATTCCGTTATGCTCGCTCGCATGAAGGAAGGTACGTCAGTTCGAGAACATGTCCTGAGCATGATGTCATACTTCAACAAGGCAGAAGTCAATGGCGGGGCCATTGACGAACCCAGTCAAGTGAGCATCATACTGACGACTCTTCCGAAGAGTTTTGGTCAATTTAAAAGAAACTACGGGATGAACAAGTTAAAGTTCAGTCTTACACAGTTGCTCAATGAGCTCGCTACCTTTGAGTCCTTGATTAAGGACAACAAAGGCAATACCGGTGAGACAAATGTTACCGAACCGTCTTTTTCTAATAATAAGAAGAGGAAGAGGTCTGCTGGGAAGGCAAAGAATAAGCCCAAACCCAAGAAAGCCCATAACAAGGGCACCTCTATTGACCAAGGCAAGGGAAAATGTTTCCATTGCGACAAGGTCGGACACTGGAAGAGGAACTGTCCTCAATATCTGGAGGAGGCTGCCAAGAAGAAGAAAACGAAAGGTAAATATGATTTACTTGTTCTTGAATCTTGTTTAGTGGAAGATGATTCTTCACACTGGATAGTTGATTCGGGGGCCACTAATCATGTTTGTTCTTTTTTGCAGTGTACTGATTATTGGACACCGCTAGAGGAAGGAGCCTTCTCAATGCGTATGGGGTTAGGGGATGTCGTGTCGGCACGAGCAGTGGGCGTAATTAGATTACATTTTTATAATAATTATATATTGTTGGACAATGTATTTTATATTTCTAGATTTACACGGAATTTGATTTCCGTTTCTAACTTGTTAGAACAAAAATATTCTGTTTCTTTTAATAATAAGTCTGTTATTATTGAAAAGAATGGTCTGAATATTTGTTCAGGAATTAATGAAAACAATCTGTATGTTTTAAGACCGTTAATATATACTACACTGGTCAACACCGAAATGTTTAAGGTTGAAAAACCAAAAACTAAACGACATAAGATTTCTCTAGATAGTGACACGTATCTCTGACATCTAAGGCTTGGTCATATTAACCTTGATCGGACAGACAGATTAGTAAAAAGCAGACCTTTAAGTGAGTTAAAGGTTGGCACATTACCTGTCTGTGAATCTTGTCTAGAAGGTAAGATGACTAAGAGACCTTTTACTGGAAAAGGGCTTAGAGCTAAAGAACCGCTAGAGCTTATACATACCGACGTCTGCGGACCAATGATTGTTAAAGCTAGGGGTGGTTATGAGTATTATGTCACCTTTATAGATGACTACGCAAGATACAGATACATCTACCTGATGCAACGAAAGTCGAAACATTTGAAAAGTTCAAAGAATTCCGAGCTGAAGTTGAGAATCAATTAGGTAGGACTATCAAGTCACTACGATCGGATCGTGGAGGTGAGTACCTTGACCAAGAGTTTGAAGACTTCATGGTCAAGCATGGGATAGTTTCCCAACTCACAGCTCCCGGTACACCTTAGCAAAATGGTGTAGTGGAGAAGAGAAATAGAACCCTAATGGAAATGGTGATATCTATGATTAATTTCTCATCATTACCAAATTATTTCTAGGTATATGCGTTACAAACAACGGCATACATTTTGAATGTAGTGCCATCCAAATCTGTTCCTAAGACTCCCTTAGTGTTGTGGAATGATCGTAAAGCTAGTTTGCGACATTTTCGCATATGGGGGTGTCCAGCACACGTGCTGAAGAACAGAACTGGAAAGCTAGACTCCAAGTATGTTGTCTGCCTGTTTGTAGGATACTCTAAGGAGACCAGAGGTGGACACTTCTATAGTCCCGAAGATAACAAAGTATTTGTATCGACAAATGCAACGTTTCTTGAGGATAATTACATTAGTGACCATAAACCTCGTTCCAAGATTGTATTAAATGAGTTGGAGCTTGGTGAGACTAGTGCTTCATCAACAAGAGTTGTTGATCCACAAACATCTGAGAGTCAGATGGTTCCTGATCAGGATACACTACCATCTAGACGTAGTGAGAGGGTTGTGAGACAACCTGAACGCTATTTAGCTATAGGTAAGGGACAAGGTGGTGTCTCTACTGATAGTGTGGATGATCCATTGACATTTAAGAATACAATAGAAGATCTTGATAAAGAGGAATGACTTAAAGCCATGAATCTCGAGATAGAGTCCATGTACTCTAACTCAGTTTGGGATCTTGTAGACTTACCAGATGGGGTAAAACCCATAGGGTATAAGTGGATCTACAAGAGAAAGAGAGGAGTAGACGGGAAGGTAGAGACCTTCAAGGCAAGACTAGTGGCCAAGGGTTATACCCAGAAAAAATGGGTCGATTATGAAGAGACCTTCTCACCAGTAGCCATGTTTAAGTCTATTAGGATTCTCTTATCCATTGCTGCCTATTTCGATTATGAAATTTAGCAAATGGACGTCAAGACTGTATTCTTGAATAGCAATCTTGATGAGAGCATCTATATGATGCAACCAAAGGGATTCGTGTCTCCAGATCAAGAGCAAAAGGTTTGTAAGCTACAAAGGTCAATCTATGGACTTAAGCAAGAATCTAGATCTTGGAACATTAGGTTTGATGATGTGATCAAAACCTAATGGCTTCGAGCAGAACGTCGATGAGCCTTGTGTCTACAAGCACATCATTGATAAGAAAGTAGTTTTCTTGGTCATATATGTAGATGATATCCTACTCATTGGGAATGATGTGGGAGTGTTGTGTGATGTAAAGGGCAAGCTGGCTAGCCAATTCCAAATGAAAGATTTGGGAGAGGCAAGTTATGTTCTAGGGATCTAACTTATAAGAGATTGTAAGAACAAACTTATAGCACTGCCTCAGACATCATATATCGACAAGATTCTTGTGCGATTTTCTATGCAAAACTCCAAGAAAGGTAATTTACCTTCCAGGTATGGAGTTCAATTGTCTAAGGAACAGTGTCCTAAGACATCTCAAGAAGTTGAGGATATGAGACGTTTACCTTATGCATCGACAATATATAGTCTCATGTATGCTATGTTATGCACGAGACCGGACATCTGCTATGTAGTGTGAGTAGCCAGTAGGTACCAGTCCAACCTAGGATTGGATCATTGGGTTGCTGTCAAGACTATTCTCAAGTATCTTCGGAGAACGATAAATTATATGCTAGTGTATTTCGGACAGGATTTGATCTCGTTAGGATACACGGATTCTGATTTTCAGTCAGACAGAGATTCTAGAAAATCAATGTCTGGATCAGTATTCACCCTGAGTGGTGGAGCCATTGTGTGGAGAAGTATCAAGCAATCTTGAATTGCTGAATCCACTATGGAAGCCGAATATGTAGCTGCTTGTAAAGCTACTAAAGAGGTTGTTTGGCCCCATAAGTTCTTAAGTGATCTGGAAGTTGTTCCAAACCTAGATAAACCCATCATACTTTATTGTGATAACAGTGGTGATGTGGCTAATTCCAAAGAACCAAGAAGCCACAAGAGAGGGAAGCATATAGAGAGAAAATATCATCTCATCAAAGAGATAATGTAGAGAGGAGATGTGATCGTCACAAAGATAGCCTCACAAGACAATCATGTTGATCCATTTACGAAGACCTTACCGGCTAAAGTGTTTTCGGGTCACCTAGATGGTCTAGGGTTATGAGACATGCCTCACATGCTTTTGTGCAAGTGGGAGATTGTTGGGGTTTATACCCTAAACATGTAACTTGTAAATGGATTTATGAAGTAAATAAAAATAAAGGTTGAATTCATTCTGTTATGTTATTTATTTTATAAACTTGTGTACATATTAACATCCTAGATTGCCGGATGTAATCTCGAACTGTGTATATGAGTGTCATATACGGATGGATACAGTAAGAGACGTGCAATCTAAAGAGTCCATAGATAGCAAATAAAGCTGGGTACTATATTTGTGGTTAATCTATAGCTGCGGTCCATTCCGTAATGTACAGTGATTCTATCCTGAAACATTCATATGAGATATGGGAATGAAGGCACCTTGTATGATGTGATCATATAGGACTGGGCCATGATCTATATGAATCTCACACCAAGATCCATTTACCGATGAGCTTTTTATATATCAACTAATGATAGCTATATATGAGTGATCTTAATCCTGAGTGTCTTATCGACTCCTTCATATTAGATCGTGGTCTTTGATATGACATGGGTGAGGTCAGATGTATTTCCTGATCAATATACTTCGTATATTGGCATTACGGTTTGGCTTGTGGCTGGGAAGGTTTGTACACAATAGTGGAATCCACTCCTTCTTGTGAGAAGTAGATGGTAGTTTCCTTAAGGGTTGATTCGGGGCTTGGACAATATGAGCGCTCTCCTAATTCTGTGAGGAAATATGATTTATTGTCCATTAGAGAATCAATGGTACTTAAAGGATATATGTAATTAGAGGGGTATAACGGATATTATGACCCAACTCTAATTATGAACTACTGTGGAGGATCACACCATATGTAATAGGTATATCGATGGACACCGAGTTGTATCGGTCTGTGTAAAAACGTCTGCAGTTGAGAGAGTGCAGATTCGGGTTTTTAGTGGAATAACACCGGAGTTAATAATCAAAAAATATTAATTAAAGATTTTAATTAATGATTCTGAGGATTATTGGAGCTCAAAATACTGTGGGTCTATGAGGTCCCCTTGCTAGCCCGATCGATTTAGGTAACAAGGGTCACGGTTAATTAATTGGATTGTCCAATTAATTGTGTTACGAAAGTGACACGTATTTATTCGGGAATTAATTAAATAATGAGATTATTTAATTAATGAATAATGGTGATTAAATAAAATAAATAATTAGATTATTTAATTATGTTATTAATCACTAAATGGAGGGTGTATGTTGATATTTATTTTTGAATAAAATAAGATAATATGATTATTTTATTTTATTAAATTAAATATTTAATGTTTTTTGAATTTAAATAGTTTGAATTCAAATAAAATAAAATAAAAGATATGAGATATTTTTTATTTGAAAGTTTTAAAAAAACAAATATAGACTTGATCAAAAATTTTAATATTATATATATGATATATATATATATATATATTAAAGAAGGTGTTGTGCGTAGGGGTGGGCGCAGTTCGGTTCGATTCGGTTTTGACCAAAACCGTATTGAGCCATTATATTTTCGGTTTTTAAAAACTTGAATCGGTTTGAACCGTATTGGACCATGAAACTGAATTGAATCGAACACCTTTATCTCGGTTCGGTTCAATTCGGTTTTGGATCTATTGGGCTCATTGGGCTCATTGGGCTTTCAGATTTTGGACTGTTTTTTTTAACAATCTATTACTTTCAAAACACATCTAAATAGACTAAATATACCACATTATTGTTTATCTAATCAAATTTAATCCAAATCAAACACAAGTACCTGCTCAATAGCTATCATTCTACCAAATTCAGTCCATATAAGTATATAACTTCAATTACATAGAAATGATAGAGTAATAGAAGTCCAAAATGCAATCCAAAATAAAATAAGATCACACATAAATAATTCAACATACAATCCATAATAAAATTAAACTTAAATTACAATCCATAATATAATAAAACATAACAAAATAATTAAAATGTCATCATGTCTTTCTTCCACTTCAAATCTTCACCTATAAGGCTGTACAAAAGGAAAATAAATTACCTCAGAAACAAAACACATAATTATAAATAGAGGAAATGCAAAACTAAACAAGCAAATACCAAATTAAATTCTTACCATCATTTCTTCTCAATCCTCATGGCTCATCCATTGTTATACTTGTCAATCTACTTTCATGCTCTAAATGAAGAAAACAAAAATGTAATTAGCTAACTTAGTAAATAGTAATATATATATATATATATATATATATATTATTAAAAAAACAACAAACATGATAATTTATTCTGATTACTTACCGGTTTCAACATTGGTATAATATTCTAACAACTGAATGGATGTATCATCATCTTTAGCATGCTCTTCTGCAACACATGATTCAACAATCGGACAAGATGCCAAAAACCAATTTTCAGTCAAAATTAAGCCCTTAACTATTTTAGGAGTCAATGAACTCCTAAATGGATCAAGTATACGCCTTCCTGTGCTAAATGCAGACTCAGAAGCCACAGTTGAAATCGGCATTGAGAAAATGTTTATTGCAATCATTGACAAAATAGGAAATTTGACTGAACAATTCTTCCACCAAGCCAAAAGATCAAACTTACCATTTAGTTTCTCACAAGCCTCCAACAAATACAACTCCACCTCACTTTTCCCCATACTAACATCTTCCTCTTGTTGTTTTTGGCACCATAAACTATCTTCTTTTAACTTCTCTTTTTCATAAAAAGTTTCAGGCACACCACTCCCAAAAGAGGACACATCATCATTTGACCTTACATTCACACTACCATATTGTGTAACATAATACTCATACAACTCCACCAACACTTCTTTCAAACTAGAAAGCATCGAATGAGATTGTGTTACACCATAAAATGCATCAAGACGCCACTTCATATAACCAAATTTGTACCTTGGGTCAAGAACAACCGCAATGATCAACAAGTTGTTGGTTTTATCCAAACCCTTCCAATACTTGTCAAATTTTTGTTTCATACTCACTGCCATTCTACTCACAAGCGGATCCCTCTTAGTGGTCAAAGATGTTAATTGATTAAAAATAGTGCACCAACTCTTAAAATAAATATTAGATGTCACATGCAATGAAGCACTAAAATCCAAGGTAATATCGTAAAAAGTGGATAAAAAACGAATAAATACCTTGGCATTCTCCCAATCATTTAAGAGAGGTGGACCAATCCACTTCTTCTCATTATCACTCTCCTTGAAGTAGTTGACATACTGACCATCTTCCTCTTCCATTCGCTCAAATGTTTTTCTAAGTTTTACTGCACTTTCCAACATCAAGTAAGTAGAACTCCACCGTGTTAGAACATCTAACACCACTTAACCATTATTCCCTAACTTCTCATGCTCAACAGATCTTTTAAATCTATCTAGCCTACTAGGAGAAGATTTCACATATTTGACTGCATTACTCACTATTAAATTTAGGATGCGTGCACAACATCGTAAATGCATGTACTTACCCCCCAAAATTGTTCCATCCTCACACCAACTATTCAATTTTCTATTCATATAACCAATGGCATTTGCATTTGCAGATGCATTATCCACGGTTATTGTGAATATTTTATCAATACCCCATTCCAACAAAACTTTCTCAATACACCTTCCAATTGAATCCCCGGTATGATCAGTTATTTGACTAAAACTCAAGATCCTCTTTTGCAAACGCCAATCATAGTCAATAAAATGAGCCGTCACAACCATATAGTTTATATTTTGGATCGATGTCCATGCGTCTGTGGTTAGACAAACCCTTACTTGACTAGATTTAAAGTACTTCTTCAACTTCATTCTCTCTTCAACATATAACTTATACAGATCTCTAACAATCGTTCTCCTAGATGGAACATCAAATCTAGGATTCATCGTAAAACAAAACTTGCGGAATCCTCGATTCTCAACAAATCTAAAAGGCAATTCATCTAGAATTAACATCTCTGTCAATGCTTTTCTACATTCTTCGGCATTAAATCTAGACGTACCTAAGGTACTACCAACACCCTCCACATTTGGTTGTTTAACCAAAAATGTTTGTTTTGAATCAGTAACGGGTGGCCGATATTTTTTACACCTTTTACGAATATGCGTATTCATGTTTGTCGTTTCATTGGAACCCGACCCACATGTATACGTATCACCACAATGTTTGCACCTAGCTCTCTTATTTCCATCTTTAGTTTGGTATTCCTCAAAATGCAACCAACAATTAGATTTTTTTTTACCTTTCCTATCGCCTACCCGTACACCCCTTTTTCCACTCTTTTCTTTTACAATGGAGCTAGAATCCTCTAATTCATCATCAGATTGCGAACCTAAATTCTCCTCTGATGAATAGGTTCGCGGGTCGATCTCCATCCTTTAAAATTCAAGTAAATAATAAAATTATGTATTGACACTCCAAATAAATAAAAAGGCAAGAAAACAATAAATTCGCACACTCATTGACAACTTGTATTGTCAGCTTGTATATCATAGTTACCAATACATACAATAACTATCTTACACTTAAAAACACTAAAGGTTAACAATTCGTACATGTATTTTAATATTTCATAAGCAATTGCATCATTTTATATTATATAAATTGGACTTGATCAAAGGGAAACAAAACATCATAAAACGTCATATACAGTAAGATATCTATACAATCTATATATACATATAGAGGGCAGGATCCCCTATTACTCGAAAAATAATCCATATTACTCATCCACCAAAGATTGATATTATTCAATCAAAAAAAACAATAAACAAAACAAAAACAGAGCTGGTCAGCTGGGTCACATTATCATCTTCTTCACCAATCACCAGGCTACCAGCTCTGTTTTTTTTCTCTCTGAATGTCCCTCACCTCTCTTGATCCAGAATCATCAACCCCAAACCTCACCAAACGGTCCAAACCCATATCATCCCTTAATCTCACTAGTCTATCTACCAACCGATAAATCTGGAAGTTTGGAAACCAGAACTAGAGGGCCCCTGATTTTTGTCCAAAACGAAAACCCAACCCAACACAATATGTATGTATAAGTGTATAACCCCATCTCTAAAAGACTTGCTGTCAATACATGCATTTGGAGGTACAGAGAACCATACACATGAAGAATGAACAAGTTTAAAACTTACATGACTGTTCAAAACTTGCCATCCCTTTAAACATTTAAAGGTGTAGAGAACCATTACATGCAATGACTAATATGATGTAATTACCTTTTTTATATGGTTAATAGTATTTATATTGATATATCCAACATTGTCCCCTGCTCCCCTTTATTGTCACCCTAATGGTGACTAATATCTATTTACATACTCTAAAAGCTGAGCCTCAAAAACTCCTTTAATCATCCGATTCCTTCTAGATTGCTTTTACCTTCTTGGTTAATTGACATTTGACACAAACCTAAAACACACTCTTTTGTCCTTTTCCTATCTTTGATTTATCAGTAACAGCAAGACATTTGAGTGAAGTGAAAGATGAAAATCTCTAGACACACAAAGCCAGAAAGCAGTCAAGAAAAAGTAACATAAATCACAATATGTATGTATAAGTGTATAACCCCATCTCTGTTTCACAAATCACAATACTAAATCACAAGCTAGAACAAACATCAAACACCTATAAATTGATAAAAGTAAAAAAATAACGAAATCAAAACAAAGTAACTGGAAGAAGAAAAAGAAGAAGAAAACCTTGACAATGGCAACTGACAAAGTGACACAGAGCAGCAGAAGCACAGAGCAGTGGAGGGCTGGAGGCACAGAGCAGCGGAAGGGAGACGTGTGCAGCGGAGCTGAGGAAAAGAGCCGGAGGTCGTGTGAGAGATAAATCTAGGATCGTGTGAGGTTCAGAGGTTGTACGAGAGAATTAGAGAAAAAAAAATGTGAGGTCGTGTGCGGCATTATGAGAGAACAAAGAATGAACGATGAGAGAAGGGAATTTAGGTTTTTTTGGTATTTAAATATCGGTTCGTCGGGTCGGTTCGGTTTTAGAAGGGGCAGAACCGAAACCGACCCATTTTCTATGTGGTTTATTCGGTTCGAACCGAATTGAACCGTATTAACCCATTGAACCGAACCAAACACCATATTTCGACTCGATTCGGGTCGATTCGGTTCGGTTCGATGAACCGTGCCCACCCCTAGTTGTGCGTGAAAACGCATAGCTTTTATATATATATATATATATATATATATATATAGATATAGACAAAAGATAAAGTGGTGACTTTTTTGGTGTGTCAAACACATTAAAAAAAACCTTACCTGATTGCATATTAATGCGTAAGACGCTCAAGTGTGTTGTGAGAGAGAGAAAAGACACGCCCCTGTTCAAATTGGTTTTTTGCATGCATGGGATGCAATTGCAATATGCATGAGATGCAAACAATGCAAGTGTTGCATAATGAAAATTAAGAAAGAGTTTCTTAGTTTTCCTACATCCTCCATTCTAAGTTCTTGAGACCGTGACATGCCCACACGCAGTTATCAGTCCCGGGACATAGCAAGGAAGATCAATGGTACAGATCAGGAGTATATCGAAAAGTGAAGGAACCTCCAAACGTTGGTATAATTCTTTTAATTTTCTTTTTAATTATTGATTACAATTTCCTGTATTTACATATATATTTTATTAGTGTAATAATTAGTATATGTATTTGTTCCGAAAATAAATACGATCACAAGTTCACTGGTCTCAGATACATATTACGATCTGTATAAAAAAAAATTAAAACCCATTTCCGTTGCACGACTGGTGAACGGGGTTCCAACACTTCCATCTTAGGAAAGAGAGACTAGTGATAGTATTCTTGAGAATATTGTTGGTGATGTGCCTCATGAAGGTTTAGGTGATGGGCTTACCAAAGTTGTTGGTGATGGGCTTACTAAAACTTTTACTGACGTGCCTGATGAGGATTGAAATATGACAAGTAGGTTTACTAAAGAGTGTGATGGTGTTGGGGAATCTACTGAGAGAGTTGTTGAGAGGAGAAAAAAGGGAGACCGGTAGCAGAAGAAGACATAGTAGTTAATAGTGAGGAGAATGATGAAATATGAGAGAGTAATTATGAGCAAGAAAAAGACGACATAACAGCTGAAACCTACGTAGATCCTACTAGGGATTGGATTCTCTACTAATTCTAGATATACCAAGAGAAGAATGTGGATCTGGTTCTGAATTAGACTGTGGATCAGTAGATTTAAAGAGTTTGGATGAGTTTGATTGTGAGAAGGATGAATGAAGAAAATCGAAGAAATTCATCAAGACAAGGTACCATGAATTCGATCCTAGACGTGACATGAAAAATCCTTTATCTAAAATTGGTATGGCATTTTCCAGTGGTGATGTTTTTAGGAAGGCCATAGGGGTGCATACTGTGAAACACAGGAGGAGTGTAAAGTTTAAAAAAATTGATAAAAATAGGATTAGAGCAGTTTTTAATGATAAGGGTTGAAAGTGGTTTGTATTTGGTTCATGGTTAGATTATCAAAATACCTTTAAGATAAAATCTCTATCAGATGAGCACACTTGTGCTATATGTTTTAGAAATAGGTTTGTTAATTCAAGGATGATAGTTGAGAAGTACGTAAGGGAAAACCTTGAGTGGAATTTTACTGGAATGTCTCAGCAACTCAGGATTGATACCAATGTTGATGCTACAATATGGCAGTATTGACGTGTTAGGACTGCTACAATAGACTTGATATAAGGATCTATTAAGGACCAGTACTCCAAACTTTAGGAGTATTGTGCAAAGGTTAGGAGAGAAGTCAGTGATAATGAAGTTTCATCGGAGCCTGGAGATGAAAATCTTAAGTTCCATGGTTTTACATTTACCTTCATGCTTTGATGAAAGAATAGAAGGAAAGATGTAGGCGTATTATTGGATTAGATGACTATTTCATAAAAGGATACCATGTTGGTCAGCTGCTTACAACTATTGGGGTGGATCCAAACAATCAAATGTACTCAGCAGCATATGCACTGGTTTGAGTCTGAATGTAGAGATACTTAGGATTGGTTTCTAGAGCTGTTGAGTAAGGATTTGGAGATCAACAACTCTCATGCCATTGTATGAATGACAAACAGAAAGGGCTAATAGATTCCATTATAGAAATATTTTCAAACTTTAAACATAGGTTCTATATAAAGCATCTGTACAACAACTTCAAATGTGAACACAAGAGATTACTTTTGAAGCAAATCTTATGGAGTGAAGCCAAGTCAACAATTGAACAAGGGTATGTTTAATGTTAGAAAAAGTTTTGTTTCATCTTAGAACTTGCTTAAAATTAGAAAATTATTGTTTACAATCTTTTATGTTTCATTGAACATATTTGCACAAAGCACAGAGAGGATGATGACTGAAAGTGTGGAGAGGATGAGGAGTGAAAGTGTGGATGCATATGAATGGCTAGCAGATGAAGATCCCCACCATTGGTTAAGGGCATATTTTAAAGACATTACTGTATGTGACATGTTATGCAACAACATGTGTGAAGCATTCAACAAGACAATTTTACAATCTCGTGACAAACCAGTGATCACTATATTGAAGATGATCATAAACTACGTAATTAAAAGGTTGGTCAAGAAGAGGGCTGAGTAGGAGAAGTGGAAGCATGACATATGGCCAAATGTTTTCAAGACTGTTGAGAAGCTAAAGATGGAGAGTAGCATATGCCACCCGGAATATAGTGGGAAATTGAAATATCAAGTGAGAGGTCTTGGAGATGAGCAGTACAAGGTTGAAATTGACACTAAGACTTGTGCTTGCAATATGTGGTAGCTTATAGAGATTCCATGCATTCATGGAAGTTCAAACTGTGACCCTATGAATTACATAGACCACGGGTACAATAAGGAAAACTTTATAAAGGCTTATGAACCAATAATATATGGCATCAATAAGCCAGAGATGTGACCAAAAACAAATGACAAGCCTGTGCAATGCCCACAATTCAAGAAACAGAAGGGCGGGTAAAGAAATTAAGAAACCTCTAATTTGATGAAGTTATGGTAGGAGGGAAAACAACTTAGGAGGAATTATATAATGGTTAGGTGCAGCAAGTGTTAAAAGGAATGGCACAACAAAAGCACTTGTGATAAAAGAGTCGGAAGGAATCAACCTCAAGGTGTTCAACTAACTAAAATAAGTAACCAGCCTCAAGGTCTTCAACCATCTCAAAGAAGCAATCACAGTGTTCAACCAACTCAGGGATGCAATCAAAGAGGTCAACCAACTTAGGAAGAAATCAAAGTGTTCAACCAACTTAGGGAAGCAATCAGATAAGGAAGAGGAAAAACTGCAATGTTTAGTTTGGATGACTGTTGTGATTTTTGAGCAGTATGCCTGTTTTTGTTATTTACTGTTATGTGCTGATTTGTACTTTTTATTAACTGTTATGCCTGTAATGAATTTGGTTTTGTAATGGAAATGGTTGTTAGAACATTTCCATCCCTTATCAGTTAGCAGCAATGCTTTTGAACTGTTCATGTATATAGGCTTTGTGGAATGTTTATGTGATTGATCTGTTCAACTTGTTGGAATTGGACACATTTGGTTATGTTATCTTATTAGACACAAGTTGTGTGTTGTTTGCTTTTGTAAACTTGTAACAGTAAAGAAGAGTAACAAATTACATATTGACATTAGAGTAACAAACAAGACTGCATACATTACAGTTTCACAAGTGACATTTACTTAGATGTCACAAATTTTCATTACATAAACCTACAACTACAATGCCTTTCTACACCATTACATAGTCACATATTGTTATTTTCAGCAAATATTTTCCAAAAAACGAACAACATAACTATTCCCTACACCAACACATGAAACCAATATTTTTTTCTACCAATATGAGTGTTTCTTCTCATTTCAGCTACTGAAGAAGCTTCTTCATCAATGTCTTCTACACCGTTACTGTCCCCCAATCTCATCTCCAACTCTCTAATTCTTCTCAACAAATTAGGAATAATTTGTTTCAACTTTGCACAAATCAGAGGGTCATACCATCTGAAGAAGCCACAATTCAGATCTTTCTATTAAGAAACATCCAATTACAAATAACCCAAATGTAACAACAACTTTCAAAAGTAAAATTAATATAACACACCCAAAAATTAGTGCAACCCCAAAAACGCCTTCCTAGGTTCGAATTAGTCCAAGAAGTGTAAAGTTGAGCTATTTTTCCACACAAATAGACTGGGTATAAATCCCCAACAACAAAGCCCTGATTCATGTTTGTTGAAGAAGAAGAAGAAGTTAGAGAATAAGAGCTGTTGAAGAAGAAGAATTGTGCAATCTGCTTTATATTAGGGGATTTATGACCTAGAAAGATTGAAATGCCCTTTTGAAGACAAAATGTAAGGTGCACGTTGGTTTGAAATGGACGGAATCTGACTTCCGTTAGTATTCCGTCAACCATTGTCAATTTTCGATAGTTCAGGGGGTTTAATGATGAAAAAAAGTATAAGGGGTAAGGTACAAATTCATGTATAGTTCAGGGGGCATCGGTGCCAATTAGCCTAAAAAATACAAATAAAAAGAGGGAAAAGAAAAGCGAAAGAGTAGGAGCACGCTGATCCTAAAATATTAATCTAAAAAGGCACGATGTGTCAACAGAAGGCAAAAAAAAAAAAAAAAAACTAAATTAATGACCAGACTAGCAGAATCATTCCTTTTTGCCTCAATCTATACGGCCAAATTATCATCAAGGCTTAATTCTACTTATGCTACTGAAGCCGTAAAATCAAGGCGGATCTTATACTCGACTACTACCTATTGGAAAGCGCTTAGAGCTTATCTTACCCATTTGAGATTTGGAACTGATAAAATCTTAAAAGTTAGATTCATTTTTCTTTTCGATTTGGTCACAACGGGGATTTTTTTATAAGTATATTTCATTAACCTTATTGTGCACATAAACAAATCACATATAAACTCTTTAAAATTGATTAAATTTCATGAATGTCTTAAGATCATTAATGTACATCTATTTTATTTTAATATTTGATAAATGTTTCGACATTTTGATTTTTCTTTATTGATTGGAGTTTTTCTCTGGTAAGCATATAACTATGAGCATACTTATAACACACTTATCCACTTCATCACTTTTTACCAGAAAAAGCAATTCAATTGGGTCAAATAATACTTACAAACAGTGACGAGGTGAATTAATGTACTATAAGTATACTCATGGTTATATGTATACCAGTGAAAATTGAACACAGTTGTCCTTTAGTCTTCTCAAAACGATAAGAGGTTTGTCGTATATGAACCAAATAAATTTGTTGGTGGGTGTGCATAATTTAGAAATTTTATTTGGATTTTATATTTGTTTTTTTTCATCAACTTAAAAACAATATAATCGTTAACAACTTTTTTGACGAGGGATCAAAGAAGAATTTTCCATTGAGCTGATACCTGGTAGGATCTGGATCGGGACCAGTTCCCAGGTACCAGAAAATATCGATACCACTAGGAAGGATCGATGCCACATCATACCTTTACCTGGTATCAAAGAGAACTGGTACCACGATACTTCCCATATAGTATCCAGGTATCACGACACCTACCTGGTATCCAAGTACCACGATATCAATTCAAGACCAAATCAGTATGTGAGTCTCATCCGCCCAGCAGGAAGAATGGTACCAAGAAGGTGTCGGCATGCTAGAGTAAGAACCGCGTAGGCAAATGTGGATCGATATACCAAGGACAATGGACCAATACCACGCCTAAAGGAACAGAGCCAACATTCGTCTCTAGCAAGGCAAAAGAGAGGGTTGACCTCCTTGTCACTTAAAGCGTTATAAATAAGACGAAATGGTTAACTCAATCAGAATTCAAATCTAACGGAAACCATTACGTAATCAAAGAGAGTAATTCTCGTGCTAATTTACAGTCTCATCAACGCCAATCAACACTGATAATTACAGATCAATTAGCCTGAATTATGGAGATTGACTGGAAGAATCAGGGATGATAAATACAACAACAATCTTATAAGGAAGGGATCTAGAAATCGATTGAAAAATTGGCCACCTAGAGAGAGTATTCGCCATTAACTTATAGAGTGTATTTGCCACATTATACAGAGAAATATCCACTTATTGATTAGCATGAGATCACCATCGCCAACTGTGTAAGAGAGAGAGAGAGAAAGAGAGAGAGAGAGAGTTCTACAGTGAAAACTGTTACCATCATTGTATCGAGAAAACTAATGAATAATATATACAACCCGTTTCCATTATTTACTCTCTTATATACATGTCGTATTCTTTATATATATATATATTGTATCTTTCTTATCAAAATCATGGTACCTAGAGGTACCTACCCCGCAGCGACCTCCCAGGTTGTAGGTTGAGGATGTTGATCGAAATTCTATATCCAAACGATTTTTCGGTTAACATTTTTTGGGACCGTAATGACGATGTGGATTATTGTGCTATAAGTATACTCATGGTTATACGCCTACCGGTACAAAATTGTACACATTTATCTTTTAGTCTTAACAAAACGACATGAGGTTTGTCGTATATGAACCCAACGAATTTGTTGGTGGTTGTGCATTTGTGTTGTGCATAATTTAGAAAATTTATTTGGATTTTATATATATATTTTTCGTCAACTTAAAAACAATATAATAAAATCAATTATTTTGTGAGAACTCAAACAGCTAGATTTGAAAAATATATAATGTAAAGAGATTTTTAAATTTCAAATTTTACAAGTGCTTGAGAAGTGTATTTACAGCTAGATCTGAAAAATATATAATGTAAAGAGATTTTTAAATTTCAAATTTTACAAGTACTTGAGAAGTGTACTTACATTTTATTTTCTTATTGTGGATTTGATTTGAAACTTTATTTGGATTTTCCTTTATTTGGATTTTATGTGATCATTAACCAAAATTTTAAAAGTTTTTTTTTTTTTATTGTAATGGAACTTAGAAACAAGGTTTTAACTTTTAATTGCTTATTCATTTTTTTACCCATTTTTTTTCTTAATTTCGATAAAGTATGGATAACAAGTTTGAAAGAACTTCTCTACCGGATAAAAGAGTTTATTTTAATTAAAATGTTCTTTAAAAAAAATTATA
The DNA here is from genome assembly GCA_032871835.1 of Dipteronia dyeriana. Taxonomy (NCBI): domain Eukaryota; kingdom Viridiplantae; phylum Streptophyta; class Magnoliopsida; order Sapindales; family Sapindaceae; genus Dipteronia; species Dipteronia dyeriana. The sequence goes on along the minus strand of CM065298.1, from coordinate 28,214,238 downwards.
TCGTTTGATTATCACACAGTAAAATTTGTAAAACTTTTCTAAATAGATATTTTTGAGTTTTTTTAATAATATAAAAATGTTTAATATAAACCTAAAATATTTTTTTTAAAAAAATATTTTAATAATCTTATTATTTAAAATTATTTTTTTAATTGATAAACAAAGATACAAACAAATTTTCCTCACAGTTTTATTTGTAGAACATAAAATAGTATTTACGGATAAAATTCCGGGTTGATTATTAAAATGGAATGCTGGTATGAATATGGATATGATAAAATCCGCTCATACCTATCTCTACTCATGTCAACCACATTGTCACAATTTCAAACAACAAACTTATAATTTATAACACAAATACTGGTTGCAACTTGCAAGCTTACAGGCTGCAGGCAGAGAGCTTATTGATGACCAGATCTCCCAATTAATGTTGAGGTACTACACATATTGATAATCTATTTGAATTTATAAAATTAAAAAAAAAAAAAAAATTTGGTCTGCATTAAAAAAAATGTCTATCGATTCTTCAATAATCTTATAAAAAGTCTATAACTTACGGATAAATTTATGTGTACAGTGATATTTAATAAAATGATCATAAATAAAAAAATAAATTGCTTATAGAGAGATTGCCGGGTGATGGTGCATCTCCCTTTCTACATTTCAATCGTTAAACATCTCAATTCGTATATTTTAAAAATATATGTACGAGATTCGGGATTCGAGTTCCACCGTATCTATTTTAAAAACATCTACCGTACTGTTCCGTTCGGTGCCAGAATTCAGATGTAATATGGAAATAGGAATAGTGAAAGCTAACTAATAAGGGGGTGGGGAAATGTGGCGGTGAGTCATGGAAATATTAATGCCGTTGGGGAAGTTGGCATTTTCCAACAACTCTCAATTCTCAACTGTATCCATCAATTAATGCTTCTTCTTCTTCTTCTTCTTCATAGTCTTCTTGACTCATTTCCATCCACTGCATGCACTTTTTCCACACTTTCTACGTTTCACACATTGTATCTATGACTATGCGATTGCTTTTTCATGCATTTCCCTCCAAACACTGCAATTCAATCATTCTTGCAACTCCCTCAATAAATTCTCTGCTGCTGTTTTGATAACGAAATTTAACTCAACACAGCCGCTTATGTTGATCAACAATAATACTTTGTAATCACCGACACGAAAAGGTTGGTCTTTGACTTCATTTCTTTCTTTTTTAATACCGTTTTCTTCTCAAAATTTATAGTTGGGTAGCTCAACAAACTCCAGACGGAAAAAACAAAGCCCTCATTTTTGTTTTTATTAGTTTTTGGATTTTGTGTTTTGTCATGTGACTAGCCAAAAACTATAAAGAAATTAGAGAGAGAGAGAGAGAGAGATTCCATGTATTTTGCCCTGCTTTGATGTTTCCATGTTTCTTGATTGGTTGGTCTGAAAATCTGAGTGGTGAGAGATCAAAGATTAGTTTTGTTTTGGTGAAACAATTTACCAACAAGATGTTATTCTTTTGATGCAACTTGAAAGTGGATTTTTTTTGGCTTCTTGTAAGAATTAAGTAGTGTGAGGGATTGGGATTTATTTCTTTATATAATTTTGGAGGTGGGTTGTTCTTAGAATCTGCTACTGACATCAATTATTTGATATAATTGAAAGTTGTTTTGGGTTTGATTAGTTAAATTCTTGGTTGTAAGAAGATGGTGGGAAGCATTGAGGTGATGAGTCGATATTCGTACACAAATGGGAATATTCAGAATGGTAATTGTTTGGAAGAGAAACTTGATGAACTAAGAGGGCTTCTTGGTAAGGCAGATGGTGATCCGTTGAGGATTGTTGGTGTCGGTGCAGGAGCTTGGGGCAGTGTTTTTGCTACCTTGCTGCAAGACAACTATGGTCATTTCCGAGAGAAGGTACAAATCAGGATATGGAGAAGGCCAGGGAAAGCTGTTGATAGAGCCACTGCAGAACATCTCTTCGAAGTGATCAATTCGAGAGAGGATGTGTTAAGGAGATTGATCCGGCGTTGTGCCTATTTGAAGTATGTTGAGGCCAGACTAGGGGACCGCACTCTTTATGCTGATGAGATTTTGAAAGATGGATTTTGCTTGAACATGATTGACACGCCGCTTTGTCCTTTGAAGGTTGTCACTAACTTGCAGGAGGCTGTTTGGGATGCGGATATTGTGGTGAATGGTTTGCCTTCAACTGAAACCCGCGAGGTGTTTGAAGAGATCAGTTGTTATTGGAAGGAGAGAATCACAGCGCCTATTATCATATCTTTGGCTAAGGGTATTGAAGCTGCGCTACATCCCGTTCCCCATATAATAACTCCTACTCAGATGATTAACCGAGCAAGTAAGAATTCTCCTCTAGTGTTTTTAGCCATCCTGTTTTCGTGCTCTTTCGCTTTAACTTCATTTGATGTAAAATGTGCTAAATTCTAAGAGCAGATGACTTTGTGTTAGTTGCAAGACATTTTATTCTTGTTAATTTTTAAAAATATTTTCTGAATTTTATGATCAACCTTAGAAATATGTGAAGAAAGACCAAATTTTATGGATTTAGCTTATGGGACATTGTATCATAAATCGTGGTCCGGCAAGTTGGTAAAAACTAATGAGAGCAATGAATTTTTGGGAGTGGCAGCAGTATATGCATAACTCAGTTTACGAAGAACTAACGAAAGGAAATGATGACCAAGAATTTCCAAACTAGCCTTGGGTCATGGTTGTCTCCATGTCATCATTTATTGCATTCAATTGAAGTTAATTTAGGTGTTCAGCTGTTGAAGGGATGATTTACACTGCTAGCAACAGTTCTGATGACAGATTCCTTCGACATTATGATAAATTCAACACCCTCAATTGATAGTTGGCTTTGAATGATTATTCATATTATTTTTCATCTTCTAAATTGATTTTTTTATGTTTGGGAGTCTACCATGGAATTTGTATGTTATCTAAGCTTAGTATATCTGCCTGGCAGCTGGAATACCTATAGAAAACATTCTTTATCTTGGAGGGCCTAACATTGCCTCAGAGATTTACAATAAAGAATATGCTAATGCTCGAATTTGTGGTGCTGAAAAGTGGAGGAAGCCGCTTGCAAAATTTCTTAGGCAGCCTCATTTCATAGTATGGGACAACAGCGACCTTGTTACCCATGAAGTTATGGGTGGCCTGAAGAATGTCTACGCCATTGGAGCAGGTAAGTGTCACTTTCTTTTTAGTCAATAAATTAGTACCGATTCCACACAAACCAATATCCTGCGATAATGTTGATATTGGGGTTCTTTCTTTTTGAATAACAGTACTTGGTTCATGTTTATCAACAACACACTCACATTCCAGCTTTTAATTTTCTCAGGAATGGTAGCTGCCCTTACGAAAGAGAGTGCTACCAGCAAGTCGGTATATTTTGCACATTGTACATCTGAGATGATATTCATTACTCATTTATTGGCAGAAGAACCAGAGAAGCTGGCAGGTCCTTTGCTGGCTGACACATACGTAACCTTGTTAAAAGGTCGTAATGCATGGTATGGACAGATGTTAGCGAAAGGGGAAATAAGCCGGGATATGGGTGACAGCATCAGTGGCAAAGGAATGATTCAGGTACTGATTGTTATTTAGCATCTCCAAAGCTTTTTTTATCCCAAATGGAGGGTGGGGATTTCTCTCTACTACAAGGAGCCTCGCAGCTTCTACTTATGTCTAACTCGCATTTATTTCTTTTATGGCTTCTTCCAGGGGGTCTCTGCTGTTGGAGCATTCTATGAACTTCTGAGTCAGTCAAGTCTAAGTGTCTTGCATCCCGGAGAAAACAAACCCGTTGCTCCTGTTGAACTGTGCCCTATCCTGAAGACACTCTACAAAATACTTATATCAAGGTAATTTCTTAACTATCATGCATCTTAGCAATGATTGAACACAAAGACTTCTACATCTATGCATAATATTCACTTTTCCAACAAGAAAGTCTTGATTTAACCGTCCAAGGGCGTGTTTATTAATCAGGAATCGATTTTCTTTAGAACGGAAATCAAGTAAGGGAACTTAATTCCCTAGCTTCCTGATTTGTGGGTGGCGTTCACGTAACTGAATATTAAATTCCCTTTTTTGTTTCATTGGAATTCCTAATTAGTAAACGTGCTCTACTAAGATGTAAGGTGATCATAGTCGGGAACTATGTGAAATATGTTTTTGCTATTGTGTCTCATCAGCATATTAGAAAATTGCTAATTTTTAGCTTGTGATTTACTTGGGATTCAGGGAGCAGTCATCACAAGCTATTCTCCAAGCACTTAGAGATGAGACCTTAAACGATCCCCGGGAACGTATTGAGATTGCACAGAGCCATGCTTTCTACAGGCCTTCACTTCTCAGCCAGCCTAGGGATGTGGTTATGGAGAATCCAATAAATATATAGAAGCAAATGTTAAATGAACATGGAATGGAATAGAAAATAAACAAACTGGTTTTGTAATGTCTTAACTATATATTGAAAGCTTATGTAATTGAATTTGTCTCTAATCTCTTATTAGTATACGATGACCCGAAACGAAATGGGCAGATTGATTATGTGAGAGCAAGTACCTCATGTACTCGTGCCATAAGATGCTTTTAGCTGGAAACTGTGTTGTGAGCTGAAAATCCGCATCCTCTGTATTGTTCTCTGCGTTGTTCAGAACGAATGATGGCATATTCGTGAATAAGTAATGATTTTATTATTTAATTTTTAATAATATATTGTTAGGGTTCTTAATGCAAATAGATAAGATTTATTGAGATCGATACAAATCTAAGAGAAAGAGCAAGTTGAAGGAGATAGATTCAAACTTGCAAAATTTCAACCTTAGATAATTTAACAACACTTTTGATACATAGATCACGGGAGGTGGTGGTGACAACTCGAACTTAGAACATTATCGATCTTAATGAAAGCCTTTAACTACAACACCACACTAAAAGGTGATTTATAATGTGATACAATTTATTAATTCCTTTTAATTGCATCTTACATTTATTTATCATTTATGAACATGTATCATCCATTTTTTTTTTCTTCATGAAAGTATAAATTCACAAATTTATCACAGAAAGCTACCGTGATAGATCCATTTCCCGTGATACATGTTCAGTAGTTTACTATGATACGTGTTCAATAGTTTTTTGTGATACATGTTCCGTTGGTAATTTATAACAAGGGTATTTGCATAATTAATTTTGAAATAGTAATCTGGCCTATTAGTTCAACGTCGTGCTAATAGCCAGCAGGGGCATAGCTCAACTGGTAAATGGATGAGCATGAGGTTTGAGCAAATGATTCTTAGGTCAACGGTTCAAATCTTACCAATAGCGAAAGTTTTGAAAAAAAATATATGGTCCCGAATTACCAGATATTGTGAAGAAAAAAAAATCCAACAGTCTAGGAGAAGGAATATTTATATTATGACGCAGAAAAAGACCGAATTGTACATCCACCATTTTGAAGTATTATTAACTTTAGGGATATATTCAATTTGGATTTTAAAAAACTTTTAATGACTGTTGTAGAATTAAAAAGTGTGAGTGTATTCAATATAGACTTTTAAAGACTTTATAAGAGTTATGAGTGTTCAATACAAACTTTTATAAACTTTAAAAAAGTATTTAAAAGTTATGGTATTCAATTAAGACTTTTTAACTATCTAAGAAAATTAGAAATATTTAAAATCTCAATAACTTTTAATGGCTTTTAGTTATAATAAATCTATCAATTTGTCTTAATTTTACCAAAGACTTTGTATGAGAAAAAGTTTCACTTTAGAAGAAAAACATAAAACTCGTTGATAAACATTCACCACCAAAAATATGTTTAATTTTCAAATAAAAGCATACTCATTCTTAACGAATTTCATAAATGAATAACTTGTTTTTTTTTCTTTCAAAACAAAATTGATTTTTCAATTTTAATTAAAAAAATATTTTATATTTAAGATGATACGACAATGTTGTAGATTAATCATCGATAAAGTTAACGAATAACTTAATGTAATTTAGAGTATCTTTTTTTTAATCTTGTTAGAATTAATATACTAAAGGTAATTTAATGCAATTAACCCACCAGAAGGTTTTTGAAAACGATGCCTAGCAACCAAGGCTGTATGGATCTAATTACAATTGAAAATAATTAAATATGTGACATGACTAAATGCCAGAGACATAACAGGATCCAACGCTTGAATGGGCTTAAATAATTTTTTCTTGTGTGAACCTCGACCATAAGAGAAATAATTCTTGATTAAAAACAAAGACACTTACTAGAAAGACATAGTCAGTTCAGTGCAGTGTAAAATGAATGTTCTAAAGAAATATATTTTAAAAAAAATTTAAAAAATGGAATAAAAATACAATCAAAGTATATTAATTAAGTTGTATCCTAATATTATTCAAAATATCAAATTTATCAATTATAACAACAATCTATCTTTCAAGGTAGACAGTTATGTACATGTCAAAAATTCATTTTATACATTACAATGGAATGATGTCTTAATAAGTTTTATTGTAGAATAAACTATGTTATTGATGTATAAACACAAAGAGATTGGCTCAAATATAATAATATAAAGTTTACAAAGTAAGATTAGATTAATCTAATATTTTAAAACGAAATAAAATAAGCAATTTATAGTTTGAAGATACATTTTTTGAAAATTGAGAAAGAAATTGAATCAATTTTAGAGAATGGAAGAGAAAATCAGTATGAAAGTTTTATATAAAAAAAAAATAGGAAATATAAAAGGGAACTCGTACGAACAATTCTATGAGTCAGTGTTTGTGATGAAAAAGATTATTATAAATGGCATTGTGATAAACAATGTCATGTCCTTAGATATATTTATTAAATATTACAGTAAGGTATGTGTACTAGCGATGCCAACAATTGTGGCAAATTATAAACATGACACACTGTTCTGAATCAGAAATATAGGCGGATGTAAGTTCATTATTTGTACTCTATGTAACAAAGAGCGTTCCAAAAACTCTTCTATCGTCACTTTTCAAATGTCTGTTTGTTTATTTATGTGACAATTTAACAAGTGAAAAAAGAAGAATTATTTTAAAAGTTTCTTCAATTAGAATTAATAAAAGTACTCAAATTCCCTCCCCTCACCAACGATTCTAATTACTTTTAGGTGAATACGAAAATCGTTTAAATAACCTTCTAATTATGAATATGTTATTATTAAATATTCAACATTACTCTCATTTTAAAGATTTAAATAAGATCTTTGTAATGATATATGATGATAAAATTTATAAATTAAAACTTATTATATATTAATTGAATTTAAGTAAAAAGATAAAAAATAATATTATAATAATAATTGAAGAGGGAGAAGTTGCTCTTCAATATTGAAGAGGGAGAATGAAAATCTTATTTAAAGAATTTCATTTGAAGAGTCTATTGGAACTAAATATACTGATGTGGCTTGTTAAATTTCAAAATATATCTTATTTGAAGAGTCTTTTATATTTTCACCCTTTAAAAGCCTTTTATATTTTCACACTTTAAATGTCTATTTGCTTACCTATGTGGCAATTTGAAGAGTGAAAAAAGACGAGTCATTCTAAAAGACTCTTCAATTAGAAATAAGTTTATATTATTTTAATGAAAACACTCAAATTCCTCTCTCCCTCCAATAAATCTAATTACCCTCCACTTTTTCAAAGTTAAAAATAATAACTTTTTATATTATTAATATGTATTATTTAATATTTAATATTAGTCTCATTATAAAGATCTAGATTAGACCTTTTTAATGGTAAAATTTTTATGACGGTAAAATTTATTATATATTAATTTAATTTAATTTAATTTAAAAGATAAAAACGATATAAATATCAAATATTAATGATGATGTGATATAAAAAATAATATAATAATAATTGAAAAGAGAGAAGTTGCTCTTCAATATTGAAGATAGAGAAGCAAAATCTTATTTAAAGAATCTCATTTAAAGAGTCCGTTGGAACTACATATACTGATGTGACTCGTTTGATTTAAACGAGTCATTTTTTTATTTCAAATTCTTTCTTCATTTTTTTTACTTATATATATATATAATGAGTCAATTTTAAATTTATGACTTATTCGATTTTAAAATTGTTCTCTGTTTTTATTATATTTGTTTTTTTTTTCTTCTAATATTGGATTGAAAGCAAATGATGGGATGAATGTTAAAGTCATAATATTTGAAGCTAATTATTAGTATGCAATTCTACATATTTAACGTTTTCTAATATATAATACTTAGACATTCTAATTTTATATCCTAACTTATAAATTGGTACACATTAATGAAGATTTTTTTCACCACTCCATATTATAATATGAATTAAATTGTCGTATCTAAAATTGAGATATGAGTTTAAATGTTTTGTATTACTTTTTCAAGTAGGTTTGTGCATACGAACATAGTGTTTTATTAAACTGAATGTAAAAAGTTAAATGATTTAGTATATAGACTTCACATATATTAGTAGTGAATTTACAGTCATTGGACTCACCGGTCCAAACTTGCTGAAAATATTGTCATTATTTTAAAATTAGATACTGTTTACAAATCCTTTATATAAGACAGATTACATCACTTTCCTTACACTAGGGCCATTTCGTCTTTTCAAACAATAATAATAATAATAATAATAGTAATAACAGATTAAGGAAAGACGAGGTCAATTATTTACCCTTATCCCTCACACCGTCACACATAACCTATAGCATATATGAGTTGTGGGTCTATTCTGTCCCCATTCCCAAATCCAATTATTGTAATATTAAATTAATAAAAGAAAAAAACAAATTAATTACCTTTCTTTGAATCAGCTTGATAAGCAAAAACTGTGTAAACAGTTTGAATAATACCTGAAGCAAGTGCAAGAAGGGCTGCGATGAGAGCAAGCAGGCTCCAGCGGTTTTTAAAATATTGGTGAATGTCATGAATGACTTTACGTAGCCACATAAACCCTCTGTTGTCGAAGTAGTTATCGATTTTCCACTTCACTTCATAATATATATCGGAATTTAGGAACAAGAGTGAGCCTATTTCATTGAACAGCTTAACCACGTCTTCATCACTGCCAAATTCATGTTGAAGTATGTTCTTCTCTCGCAACTCCTCCACGTCTTCGGTTCGATCGATGAGCTTATTCATGAAGTACACGTAAGATGAGACTTGGTATTCATTATGAAAATCATGACACATCTCGTAAGCTAAAATGTTGAAGAATGTTGATGCAGTTGATTCGTCCAAACTGATGGGAGGCAGCTTTAATGTGCCGCCGATGAAAGTGATGTCTGTCACACAACTTGTCTCACTAGGCTTCAAATTGATCCCAGCTTCTCTGAGTTTCCTGATATTGCGAAATGGGGCCCAATATTCATTCCTATTACACCTCAATTTATCAAAGAGATTAGCAGCCCAGCCCAAGATGGTCTCTATGAAGTCGTTCGTTTTGTACATTTGATCAAGTGGTTGAATGAGCATTTTCCGCAAAAGATGGAGAAGATGAACATGTTCATGTTTAAGATGGAGATATTTCAAAATCTCGTCTTTTCTCTTGTACCAATCTTCTGATGTTCTGATGCAATAGAAGATGAACTTGTAGATTGATTCCAGTAGCTCGTCCTCTTTTGTGTGTGTCATTATGCGCTTAGCGTGTCGAATTATGAGCTGGAGGAGCTGGTAGGGAAGTTGGTTTTCCAGCAAGAACATATCCTGCATTAGGAACGCTCCGTGATCAGATTTTATTCCCAACTTTCTTAATTGAGTTTCAGGATCCGGATCTGCCCGAAAATCAACGGAAATGTACATGAACTGCAGAATTGCACAGCCATCCACCAGAAACATCCAGGCTAGTTCGTGATCTTTATCTTCATAATAATCAGTGAATTCATCATCGTAGCAGTCCTTTAATTCCTTGACCAGATTTTTAATATCTACGTACAGATCTTTTTTTTCAACACCATTCTGTTTGAGGAAATCGCCAGCTAAATTAACCTTGATCTTGTTTGCCACCATCCCGAGAGTGCCATCATCTGGGTAGCAGGGGTTAGGACCAAATGAAAACATCTTTGGTAGAAAGTACTTGTCAAATTTGTCGTTCCCACGGAGCTTGTATGGAACCGTACGTATCTTTGTTGTACCATGATCAGCACGTCGGCCTGTCTCGTTAACCACTTCTAAGTCTTTCTCGAAAGAATCGAACAGCTTGTTTTCTTCTTCACTGAATCTCGGATCACTAGATTCTTCAATAGGAATGCAACACCATTATTGCCTCCACTTCGGTCACTGGTGCCAGCACTCGCTCCTCCACCCGACGCCTCCGCAGACATTTTTCAGTGTGTTATTTCTATTTGCAAGGCTTATCCATATTCTGCGAGTATTCAACTTGAATAAATAAAAAGCTTTCAAACAGTCCTTGTCAAAAACAGTCTTTCACCAAAGACCGACAAGGAGAATGTTACAGAGTTATATCCATTACAATAGCTATTTTTCTCTTTAATTTATGATTTTAGATTTTATCAACTCAACACCTTTGGTATCAATTCTTCTATCTCTATCTCTAACACTCTATAAATTCTTTTGGTAGCTATATCCCTTTACTTTTATATAAATTATATATTCTTTGTCCCCCTATTATCAAACATTCTTCAGGGAAGACCGACAAGGAGAATGTCACAGAGTTATATACATTACAATAACTACTTTTCTTTATTATATGGTTACTTTTTACAAATAAAAAAATTACAATAAGTTCAGGAGTCAGGGACGGGACACAATTTGAATCAACAACCTGCTCCAACCTCATTTCTCAATTGTTTTCGTTTACTAATTGCATCGCATCACATGGTCAATGGTTTCTCTGTCCTGAGTTTATTAAGGTTAAAGCATTATTCATTTTTTTTTAACAATTACAAATAATTTGAGCAGCTGGTTTTCCGTTATTTTTGCTTCTCTTTGTCACTAGGGCGATTTTCATATATAACAAAAAGGTTAAAAGTGTTTGGCTTCAAATCGGACGATCGAGCACACACCTATAGGATGTGAAAGTGTTTAGACCTTATTTGAGTGGTTTACGCTCATGAAGCAGGTCTATCTAACTGGGGACATTGACATTTAACACCAGCTACCCACAAAATGTTCAGTTCATTAGCATGCAATGCAAATTTTGATGATGAGATCTCATTGATGTACAAAAAGAATTTGAAGAGTGTTTATAGAGTAGAAACAAGGTACCCTATGAAAAGGAAACTTTTAGGCACAAAATTATTTGGTTAGTCTCTACTATTAATCATAGCTATTCAAACATGATGCCTTATTCACCTCGACTCTAACAGCATGGCGATGTGCACAAATGTGCAATGCAATCATTAGAGCACAACACAAACCAAATATCAACACAAAAAACATACAACCTTACTCTAACGGACCACTCGCAAGCAAAACTTAATTGCCTAAAATTTTGGCTTAGAAACAGAGATTTGACACAACATAAAACAATCTAAAACCATAAACACAAATTTTGACACAAACCTTAAACAAGACACGAAAACAAAACAATAAAACGATACACACACCCAAATCTAAATTCAACATTATCCATAATATTGATCATTTGAATTTTTTTAGACAATGAGAGTATAAATCGGAGGCAAAGCCACTTAACACAACACCAAAACAAAACAGAAGTTGAAAATATAACGCTTATACGCAATCCTAATCCACTAACATGCAAACCTAGGCATTAAGCACAAACACACAAATCCTAAAACTAAACACAATACAACACCACAATCCTAAATCTACACAAGATTGAATGCACAAAATAAAGAAATAAGATGGAAAGTTCCTTAGGTAGGTTGTCTCCCACTAAACGCTTTATTTTACATATGGGCAAGATGTTGTGAGAGCAATACGGCTCTTAAAGCACCGAACTTCGTTCAACTCATGATTCATAGCTTTTACCAACTATGCACGACTCTCGCTCTTTTTATGAGCTCTCTTAGCTTGCTTGTCCACTACAAGACTTACAATTTATCGATGTTTTAATCCGAGAGAATCATAAACCTTGCTTCATTACACTATCCACATATCATCAACTTTCTTTGGACATGATCCTTGATCTTATCTTTGTTGGTAATGGCAGACAAAAGCAAGACGTGACAAAGCAAAAAAAGGAATAAGACAAAACAGCTTTAAGTAAAGCTAAAACATCTGACAAAGCAAAAGAAAAAGAAAGATTCTCCATCATTAAAGCAACCGACAATCCAAAGCAATCGGCAACCTTATCTGCTACCTGTTAACTTAACTAGAGTTTGGACCAAACCATGGTTCATATTTCTATCTATATATTGAGGCTAAGTCCTTTGTTAAAGAACAAGTTCAGTTTTCCTAAGTTTATTATTTTCTAAGAAAGCTCTGTAATAACTTTACTATTCTCTCTTTCTCTCTCTGTAAATTTCTTCTGAACTCATAAATAAAGTTTGCGACTTATTTGGTATATTCTATTGCTTCTATTGCTGTCAGACTATTACTGTTATCACTGTAAGCAACTATTCATTTATCTCTTTCATGGTTCATTATACTGTTCTGGTCTAGTATATCGGTTGGAAACCAGGACTTATCCGCTTAATCAGTTATACTGAAAAGGATAGACTCAGGTATAACAACGCCACGTACTGACCAGTTATTTATGTTTAAATTTATTTGAACTGTGACTCATACCCAGATTGCTGCCGGTAGAGTTTAAAATTTTTGTTATTTTTGTTATGTTCTTAGAGTTACTATATATTGTCCTCTGTTTCTTATTTTATATTCAGGAAGCAAATAGATAGCCTTCACATTAACACATACATTAGAAAGTACACACTCACAATGAGGCAATCAAATAGCATAAGCATGAAAATCATGAAAATCCAAATGTGCCTAATTCGAACAAGATTGTTATCACCTATTAGCATCCAAACTATATTAGTAGGCATGTATTTCTTCTCACTATACCAAGGGCCCTTAACTTGATTAATTTCATCCTCTCACCTAAATTTGTCTAACTTTCTTTATAGTTTTCTTGTGCATGTTACTCGATTTGTATTGCTCATGATATTTATAGCATTGTGATTTAATATAATCTATCTTTATGGTTTAATTGACTAAACTTAAAGTCCGATTTAAAGGAAAATATGATGTGGTTTTGGTGTTTTATTATTGATAATGACAACATTTAAATCCAAAGCTAATGTATTTAAATCAATTTCACTATTTTTATGATTTTAATTTTAATTTACCAAAAAGAGATAAGTGTGGAAGAAATGATTTAGGAGGTGAGTAACATAATCATTGCATTTAATTAATCAGAATGGATATTCATCTGATTTTGTTAATATAAATTGAAATTAAAGGGGTGTATTCAATTCAGATTTCAAAAGAATTTTATGGGATTTAAGACCCCGTCCTGCAGCTGTTTTTCAATCTGTTTTTATTTTTATTTTCTAAAAACGATTTCAAATTCACGTTCGTTAACCGTTTTTTATTTTATTTTATTTTTGAAAAACAAAAACAAAATGAAAAATAAAAACAATATTGAAAGTGAAAGATTTGAAAAAAAAAATCTAAATGTTATTTTTTGAATTTGAAAAACAATTTGAAAAACAAAAAAAAAAAAAAAAAAAAAAGTGGTCGTGGCTTCAATTGAAACCCGACTCTGTCACTCTTAACTCTAAGCTCTCAGCTCTCATCCCTGCTCAAGTATGTCTTCTTCTTCGAATCTTCATCTGATCTTCTTCTTTGAAACTTCGTCTGATCTTTTTTTTCTGCATTTTGTCATCTTCTTCCTCGGATCTTCATCTACAGATCGTCTTTTCTTCTTCTTCTTCTTTTTCTTTTTCTTCTTCTTCTTCTTCTTCTTCTTCTTCTTCTTCTTCTTCTTCTTCTTCTTCTTCTTCGTCGTCGTCGTCGGATGTTCTTCTCCTACTGTCGATCGTCATCTTCTTCTTCTACTACTTTTTCATGTTCTTCCTCTGCTTTAGATCGTCTTGTTGTTGTTGTTGTTATTATTCTTTTTCTTTCCATGTTCTTCCTCTTCTTCAGACTATCTTCTTCTTCTTCTTCTTCTATTTTCTATTTGTCAATTTATTTATTTATATAAAACTGAAATTATTGTTGATTGATTTTGATATATGTAGATCTAAGTAAGTTTTCACTTATTTGTCTTTCTTAAACCAAAATTTAATTAATGTAATCATTTTAAAAAAATGCAGTGATTATTAAGGAAAATAGTTGTGGAAGACTGGAAGCTCTAAAGCAAAATTCTGGGAATTTCTCCGTCACTCAGGTAATTAGTTGATAATATTTGCTCTTTTGTTTTTCAATGGGTTACTTTGCTATGATTCGTTTTGCTGTCTATGTATTTCCAGATGTTTGCTTTGTCTTTGTGTTCTGTTTTGTTATGTCCTTTTGTTGACTTGCTCCTGTGCGGCTGTTCCTTTGTGGTCTTGGATGTCTGGCTGGTTCATGTATGAGGTTTTAAACTGAATAAAAGTCATGTAAAGATAACTGGATAGTAGATATGCCGAAAGTGGCAACTATGTTTTACATTTTGATATATGCTCCATGAGTCCATGTCTTAAGTCTCTTGACCATAGCACATTTATACTTCAAACTATTATTAACATGCTTTGATCGAAACGATTTATATACCTATTTGAGGTCCCCATTACCTATCTTTTATTCTCATTTTCAAGCATATTTTGGTATTTAATGTGTTTATAAGTCTTCTGTAGTTACAAGTTCCCTACGGAAGGTATTTGAGCTTAATTGAAAAGTTTTGGAGGTTATATGGACTGAAATGGAAATGGACTGTACAAAACACCCAAATTTCGGGGTCCATATTTCCCTCCTCAAAGTGAATTGGTTTTTGTACCATCTATTTTTAGAAAACCCCAGAAGTATTCTGTCCAGCGGTTTTTACAGATCACAATTTCAGATTTTCTAGAGGGAGATATGTTTGTTTTCGTAATGGTGCGCAAGGCTGGAAACACAACAGCGGCTGAGAGCTTTATGCAGAACATCCAAATTTCATAGACCATATCTTCCTCCTCAGATCGAACTACATTTTCTGTTACCACTTTTCGAAAATCACCGGAAGTCTTCTTTCTAACTCATTTTACGGATCGTGATTCCGGGTTTTCTAGAGAAAGTTATGGTCATTTCCATAACGGGTACGCGCTGCTGGAAAATACTGGTGCTGGTGAAGCACCACTCGACCAGTGTACCCTCACCAGTGCAAAATACCAGTAGGTTGGCGCTGATGAAGTGCTGGTCGACCAGCGCACGTGCCCGGATTTGCCATTTTCAGCCCGTTTTTGAGGGGACAATCTTGTCCTTTCACACCCAATTCTTGTCATAACCTCTCAACACTATAAATACCCTCTTTTCTCTTTACTTTGGAGACTTTTCTTCCCCATCTATCCCCCAAACACAGCCCCCACACCCTAAAACTGAACCTCTCTTCATCTTCTTCATCTCTTCCAACTTCTTCACCAAATAAGTGAGTGATTCAAGCTCCCATGGAGGTTTATCCTCCATGAGAGCTCACCATACACCTCCATACCACCATTTCACACTTCCTCCACCCATTTTAGAACCAATTTCAAGGAAATAGGAGTGGTCTTAGGACCAAAACCGAGCTAGGAAAGATTTGGAGCATCTTTGGAGGGTTTGTCTTCAAGGGTTTGCTCATTTTTACTCATTTTCCTTGTATTTTCGTTTCTTTAATGTGTAATCCCGAATTGGAAATTTGTAAACCTTTCACATGTGCTATATATGTATTTTTGAACTTAAATTCATTTGGGTTTTGTTTTGCTCTTGGAATTATATGTTTTAATGCTCTTATTATGATATGTATGTGTATGAATAGCTTGAAATTGATATGTATGCATGATTGGGATTAGGAGTAGAGTAATCTAATGTAAGAGTAGATTAATTTAGCTTCCCATGATTGCTTGTATGTTAATGGATGACCAAAATGCCATGTATTGATGATTTGAGTGATTATGGATTCCCCCCCCCCCCCCCCCCCCCCAAAGAGTGGGAAAGGCTAGTTCATGCATTTAGGTGCTAAATTGGCTTTGGTTCATTTCCTTGCACTTAATGGGTCCTTTTAGGATACAATTTCCCTTCCTTGGCCGGATTGGGTGGTGAATTGGTTTAGGGATAATTCCCAAATCAAGAGGATGGACCCTTAATTCATATTGAATGTACTTAATATCTTAGCAATTGCATTGATGCACATTAGTGTTAGGTGATCATATTTTCCATTCGTGTTCATCCATCTTAGGGAGTCTAGAGAGATTAGGAGGGAGCTCTCTCTTGTTGAGGGGGTTGTGCATTCATGAGATTTGAGAATGCCGTATTCGTTTACTAGTGAGAACATCTCGGATTGACACCCGAGAAAACCCGGTGTTCGATTCCCAGTTACGGATTATAGGTCTCTTTTCTATCTATTTTGTATTTCTTTCCTTGTATATTTGTCTCTTTTTTTATGTGTACTTTCATTAATTAGGAATTTGATATAAACCTAGTATTGTTGCCTATTTCGTTGTATATGCTTGTTATTAGTTGAGTAGCCCTTTGAAATGCTTAAAGCCTTGAGTGGTTAGCCACCACTTCATTGAACCTAGGTTGTGTGTGATGGACCGAGAGGTGAAGCATCCAAAAGTGCATTTAGTAGACTTGCCACTATGTGTAGAGCCTGCGTGCGGTTTTACACGTATTATCGCTACATGTGTCTCATTGTTCTTAATGAACCGAGTGCAGTTCGGACAACCATAGAGAGATATGTTATTGGTGCATTTCGGTATAGTCTATCGTAGTTGGAGTGAGGGCAATTGGCGAGGATTAAGTGAGCACGGCATTCATCCTGGACTATGCATGTTGTATGAAATTGTGTGATTGCTATGGTGGAGTCATTTGCTTAGTGTAACCATTTACATTCCATATCACTCCATTCCACCATATCATTGTATATATTGTTTATTTATGTAGTTTACTAGGTTAGTTTAGCATTTACTTTTCAACATATTCTTTCACATATGCAACACACGAGTTCGCTCAGAGTGTTGTAATAATAGCTAGAACTAGAAATGGTCGGTGAATCCCACCTCCTTGTGGAACGATCCTTGCTTGCCGTTGTGCTAGTCTCTGTGACTCGCACGCTTGCGAGACCGAACTTTAATGTTCATATTTGACGACACTGCAACGACGTTTCCGTCAAGCTTCTGTCTGACAAATATGTTACATTACACTTAGCTAGAAGAGAATAATTTGGTTGGTTGTCTTAAAGGGTAATTGTAGTTCATTTGTGGCTATAGAGAGGCCTGGATTATATTCGAGTCTCCATGTGGGGTTATATTTTTTTTAGCCTTTCTTCACTTTACTAATTAACATACCTAGTTTTCTCTGATTTGTTATACCTGGAAGCAAATGATTTGTTGATGTTGTTGTTGTATTCTAGCATTTATTCTTCTTCTTCTAAATAAATAAAAATTTATTTTTATTTCTTAATAAAGATGATTAAGAATGATATATTGATCAAATTAATAGTTTGTTTGAAGTATATGTATGTTATAAATTGTATTGTTGTATGCAAACATACTTTGTATCATAGCTGTGAGATTAGATCTAATTAATGATTAAAATAATTGTCCACAAAATATTTAGATGATCATGAGTTGATCAATTAAATTTGAAACAAGT
The DNA here is from genome assembly GCA_032871835.1 of Dipteronia dyeriana. NCBI lineage: Eukaryota > Viridiplantae > Streptophyta > Magnoliopsida > Sapindales > Sapindaceae > Dipteronia > Dipteronia dyeriana. Next base: position 28,196,432 of record CM065298.1, on the reverse strand, counting down.
TTTTTTTGGATGAATCAAGAAAAAACAACGAAAACATGCACGATGATTGTTAGGATAGCCAATATTGTAGTTTTATGTATAACCTTTCAATATATACAAATAAACTAAAAACTTGTTTGGTATTGTTTTTTATTTTATTGTTCTATTGTTATGTTTTGAGGGTTTGTTTTTATTTAAATGTTCATAAAACAAAAATTATAATGGAACCCGTTGATGTTGATGTCGATGTTGATGAAAAGGCCAAATGGTCTATAAGGAATGATGTCATTTGTATTCGCATATTGCATGAACATGTAAAAAAAAGGCGATTTACTGACATCTACATTCCATAAGAGGGTTTGGTCAACTATAGGTGATGAGCATTTCCAACAAACCAAAAAGCGATTCACGGTTTTACGGTTAAAGTAAAAAATTAATCGATTGCACAAAAAACACCGCTAGTTTTCTGATTTGATTACACACTGGATTTGGTTGGGATCCTATATCAAACACCATGACAACCGGAAGCTGTTTAATTTTTTTTATAATATTGATATGTATTTTTTTATAATATCCATTTAATTTTTTTATAATATTGATATGTATTTTTTTTGTTTTAATGACAGAGAGTGCTAGAAGTGAAACCATATCAAAAGATAGAGTTAGAGCATTATGAAATTCTTGGGGACATTTTTAATACTACTACAATAACTGGACAATTAAGCTTTTCCTCTAGTCAAGTTCCTTTGTCTTCAGATGAAGATCGTGAAGTAGATGATAATTTTATTAACTTTGGAGTTCATGTTAATGTTGATGTTGAGGCTGGGGATGATGATGATGATGATGATGATGATGACGGGGTTGACCTAATTGAAGTTTTTAACAAAAAGAAGGAAAAATACCTCATCGGTCATTTGGTTCTTCTAGCATCCATCGTAAGAATAAATGGTAGAGCATGGATAGTTATTTTGAGACTCTTTACGCATGCTAGATTAGAGAAGGTTAAGGTCAAAAGTGCCGAGTCCACTACCAAAAGTTATGAACAATTTTCTGTCATTGAATGTATGGAGGCTTTGGAGAGCTTGGGAGATATTGATAGTGATACATTTAACAAGTTTATGGAGAGGATAATACCATGTGTTGAATGAAGGCTATGAGTGAACAAAGAAAATGGCTAGGTGGTTTGTAGGATATGGCTCATGGGTAGATAAGATGTTATTTCGAACTTTATTTTCATTTAAACTCTGGTGTTGTGAACTTTGATTAAGGATGTTATTAACTTTGATGTTTAAGGGTGTTGTAAACTTGATTTAATTTTCATGGTGGTTGTGTACTTGGTTTAATGTTTACTGATGTGGTTGTGAATTTGGTTTAAATTTTAAGTCTCATTTCTAATTTTGTGATCTCATATTAAATTTTAAGTTCACTATTTGTATTTTCTAGTTTTGAATATATTTTCAACTTAGGACAGTTTTCCTTTTGTAAATAGATCAACATGAACAATAATAATCAGTGTGATAATTCAGATAGCGAATCGAATTTGGAGGCTGGACAAAAAGAATTGGAGGCATTCGAATTGGCCAGTACATTGAGAAGGGCTGAATATTATCAGTATATTCACAAAAGGTCATGTTATACATGTGGATTAACAGGGTATGCATTTGTACATGAGTTGCTAAATGGCCATCGAAATAGAATGTATAACATGTTTCATATGGATGCACCTGTTTTTGTAAATTAATGTCAAACACTAGAACAATCACATGTATTGAAAGATGATTGACATGTTACTGTTATTGAGACGGTGGAAATTTGTTTATATATTCATCTCATGGGGCCATAATGCGAGTTGTTGCTGAGCGTTTTCAACGGTCGAAAGATACGGTGTATAGACAATTTAAACGCGTATTGAGAGGGCCATGTGGGCTTGCACTAAATATTATGCATGAATAAACTTGAGGACAACAACCCCCACCACCACAGATTAGAGATAATCCAAAATTTATCTGTATTTTAAGGTAATTATTCTATTTTAATGCATAATATTTTTTTTTACACTTCCATTTTTACTTAACTATATTATGTTGATTTATATTGATGCAATCAATGCTAACATAAAATTGATTAATTATATTATATAGAAATGTATTGGTGTTATTGATGGACACACATTTCTGCATGCATACCAGTTAGAGGTGTCCACGGTTCGGTTAAACCGTTTGAAACGAAACCGAAACCGTCATCTCAAAACCGTAACCGTAACCGAAACCGTCGGTTACAAAACCGGTTGGAAACCGGTTCCAGACAGTTTGGTTTCGATTAGGATTTCTGAAAAACCATCCAAAAACCGCCGGTTTAACCGGTTTCGATATATTAAAAAAAATTAACAAATCCTATTGTGACAAGTTGCACGTTCTTACCATTTGAAGAAGAAAGAATTTTGGTGTATACACTTATACGGTGTAATTGACCTTTGTCTAATAAAAAAAAATTATACAACAACTAATCAATTACTGACACGTGGCAATGTATATGAAAAAAAAAAATCGACCGTTGGGCGTTAGAGGAAAATAACCATTGAACAACGGTCATCTTCCTCAACAACCCAAGTCTCCAACGACACTTTTTTTTTCATTTAATTTCCAAAATACCCCTCCACTCCAATTCTATAAATACCCCCCACAATTCATTCTTCTTCACACCACTCCCACCTTCTCTCAATCTCAAATTCTAAATTCTCTCTACATTTAACAATTTTATTTTATTCTCATTTCTCATATAAGTTAATAAATGTATATTTCTTCTATTTTTTAATAATATATTATTTACTTACAATTATCTATTTTTTTTCAATTAGTATTTATAATTAATTTTTTAATGGCAATTGAGGGAGAAGGTTCAGGTCCTACAAATTTGGACAGAGGAAAGGGTCCATTGCAAGATTTGTTGGAACACGAAGGTGAAGACGTCAATTACAATGACCGATTTTACCACGAGTTCCTTCAAACTCAAACTCAATTTGGATTCGATCTCCTCTTAATCCTCCCCCCCCCCCCCCCCCCCCCCCTCCCCCTTTCCTGAGCCAAATCCCAATACCCCAATTAGTAATGAAAATATATCTACCCCTTCTACTATGCCACCCCCTTAAGATGAATTTGATGCAGATAAAGAAGAAAAGCCGTTGAAGTCCAATCTCTTCAGAGTGCATATGAAGAAAATTGAGTTAGATGATGGAACAATCAAAATCATATGCAACTACTGCCCCAAAACATACAAGACCCCTAAGTCCTTTGGATATGGCACGTATTAGAACCATGTTAAAAGACATCATCCGTCCGAATTGGTGAAAGCTAGTAACCAAGGCCAAATATCCAGGTACGGAACCTCTACCAATCAATTATTTCATTATACGTCTGAAAAAATAAGGAAGAATTAGCAAGAATGGTTGCAGTAGAACACTTACCTTTTAGTTTTGGTGAGAATGTTGGTTTTGTTAATTATTGTCAAACTGCATTAAATCCTGCAATGCAACGTGTTCCTAGAGTCACTCTAACACGTGCACTGTTTTCCATTTACAAAAAAAGAAAAACACAAATTGAAATCATTTTTTTTTCCACTATCAAGGTCGCGTTTCCGTATGTGCTGACATATGGACCGACAATTTTGGTAGCCACCATTACATGGGTGTGACATGTCATTATATTGATAATTATTGGACCATGCAAAAAAGAATTATTGCATTTCGTGTTTTCGATGAGTCACATACAACTCACAATATTTTTCAACACCTTAAAATTATTTTTGAAGAGTTTCATATCCAAAACAAAATTTTTGCAATTGGTTTTGATAATGCTGCAAGCAATATCGCATATATTCCTATGTTAAAGGAATTATGCAATCCCTATTTTGGGGGTAAATTATTTCATCAACGATGTGCATGTCATGTTTTAAATTTGTGTGTTCAAGCTGGATTACAAATTCTTTCTGTTTATATTAGACCAATTAGAGATAGTATTAATTATATCTGGACGCATAACAAAATCCAAAAACAATGGTTGAAATTTTGTTCTCAAAATAGTAGGCGTCCCATTAAATTTTCTCGAGATATTAGTACTCGTTGGAATTCTACTTATAAGTTGCTTAATGAAAGTGTTGAATATAAGGAAATATTAGTTTCTTTTATTACTTATAACATTCCTTCAATTTCCCTTTAATTGAAGTATTGGGATGTATGTATAAAAATTCTTGAATTGTTACGTGTTTTTAATGATGCTACCAATGCTTTATCTGGTATTTACTATCTCACTACTCATTTATTTCTTGTTTAAAGTGTTAGTATTGCTGGTGCATTCAGTGACTGTGAATTTGATGTTCAGTTGAGTCAATGTGTTGCTGCAATGAAAAAAAAATGGATACAGTATTATAGGGATATTCCAAATATTTATTTGCTTGCATCATGTTTTGATCCACGCTTTAAATTAGAATGTTTGCAGGATTATTTAACTCATTACTACAATAATTTAGGAATAGAAACCGATGTTCTTAGCTGTTGTAATTCCATTAAGACTTTGCTATATGAATTATATGATGCATATCTTAGAATATATCGTCAGTCTTTGAACATGTTGGTTTCACAACCCCAACCCACATCTGATGGTACTACCAGTGTTGTCGAGAAGAAATTGTAAACACACAAATCTAAACACTAAATAAAACGCAATAATAATAGAAGACACAAAAGATTTTACGTGGTTCAGTAATTTACCTACGTCCACGGAGCGCACCGCACTCAATCCACTATATCTCAGAGTTGATTACAATCTCTCTGTCTCTCTTTTAGTCTCTCTACAATTGCTCTCTCTCTCTAGCAATTTTTCTCACACACTACGCACTATTTTTCTGCTCTTTTCTTCTCACACTTTTAAGTACAAATAATGGTGGTATTTATATGAGAGCACTAGGGTTAGTCAAATCCCAATTGGAATCTATTTCCTATTCCATTACTTATGCACCCAGGATTTCCTCTTTCCTCATGAAACCCGTCTCTCCCGTGGTCTGGACCACTGTGTGGGCACATGCCTGCGCCGTGGTTCACAACCCGTAACACGCCTGTGGAACTCCGCTCCACAGACCGCGGTGTGTGCATCTTGCCTGCGTCGTGGTACGCACAACATCACCTCTGGAATTCTTCGTTGTGTATGCCGAGGTCTAGGTCATTGCCTCTGCCGCGGTCGTCGCCATACCACCTGCCAGAGGTGTTTTCTTCACTTGTTTCTGGCTTCACATAACCCAACAATCTCCCACTTGAAGACTGAAACTCAATAGGCGTTCTTCATCCTTCCTTGATGACTTAGTGGATAAATAACGGCGCACTCATTCCCCATGTTTTTACTCTTGAAGACCCACTGAAGTTACGCACAACTTCAGTTACGCACAACTTCAGTTTTTCAGTAGTGACTGGCTTGGTTAACATGTCAGTCGGATTCTTAGTTCATGCAATCTTCACTAGCTTCAACACTCTTTCCTCAATTAACAATCGAATGAAGCGGTAGCGTAGGTCTATATGCTTGGTCCTAGAATGGAATGTTGAATTCTTGGCCAAGTGTATTGCACTTTGATTGTCACTATGCAACACATTCATCACCTGATCGAATCCCAACTCGGCTAACAACCCTTGTAACCATATCAGCTCGTTGTTTGATTCTGTCACAGCCATATACTCAGCTTCTATTGTAGAGATTGTCACTCTCTTTTGCAACTGGGACACCTAACTAACTGCAGTACTCATCATTGTAAACACATATCCGGTGGTACTTCTTTTATGATCCACTTCTCCGGTAAAATCTGAATCCACATAACCTTCCAGCTTGAGTTTATCTCTCTTAAAGGTTAGACACTTCTCTGTTGTACCCTGCAGGTATCTTAGGATCCATTTCAGGGCCTCCTAGTGAGGCTTGCCCGGATTGGACATGTAGCGGCTCACAACTCCCACTGCTTGGGAAATGTCTGGTCTTGTGCAAGTCATGGCATACATTCGACTTCCAATGGCTGAAGCGTAAGGAACTCTAGCCATGAAGTCCTTCTCTTCTTCCGTCTTCGGACTCTGATCCTTAGACAACTTGAAGTGACTAGCTAAAGGTGTTCTTACTGGTTTAGCATTTCCCATGCTGAATCTCTGTAACACCTTCCGAATGTACTCTGCTTGTGAGAGCTTCAATGTACCTTCCTGTTTGTTTCTGCTAATCCTCATTCCAAGAATTTGCTTTGCTAGACCTAAATCCTTCATCTTGAATTCACTCGAAAGTTGCTTCTTCAAATTATTTATCTCTTCTAAATCTGCACCAGCTACTAACATGTCATCAACATAAAGTAGCAATATTATAAAGTTGGACTTAACCTTTTTAAAGTAGCAGCAGTGGTCAACATTGCATCTCAAATAGCCATTTTTTTGCATGAACCCATCGAACTTCTTGTACCACTGTAGGGGAGCTTGTTTTAAACCATACAAGCTCTTCGTCAACTTGCATACCAACTATTCCTTGTCGTCTTCTGCAAACCCCTCTGGTTGCTGTAGGAACCTCGTTCACTGGTCGCGCAGCGGAAATAGGTTTTAAATTTTTTTATACAGATCGTAATCTGTATCTGGGACCAGTAAACTTTTGATCGTAATTATTTTTTGAACAAATACATATAAAAATTATTACACTAATAAAATATATATGTAAATACAGGAAATTGTAATCAATAAAAAAAATAGAACCATACCAATGTTTGGACTTCATTTTTCGATTTGCTCCTGGTCTGTACCACTGATCTTCCTCGCTATATCCCGGGACTGATAACTGCGTGTGGGCGCGTCACGAACTCAGGAACTATAATGGAGGATGTAAAAAAGAAGAAGAAGAAGAAGAAACTCTTTCTTTTGATATAAGTATACAACACTTGCACATTTTTCTCTCTTTTTGGTATATTGATCTCACACACATTGCATACAATTCTAAGAAAACTAGCCAAAACTCTTTTGACCTTTTTTTTTTTAGTCTCACGTACATATGCAAAACCAAAAGCAAAAAAAATTGTCTTCTTAAAAAAAAAAGCATCAGGTATATATATATATATATATATATGTGTGTGTGTGTGTGTGTGTGTATGAGCTGTGCGTGAAACAATTTTTTTTTTAAATAATATATATCTCATATATAATATTTTCTTTAAAACTAAAATCTAATCAAATCTAATTTGATTTTTAAAAACTTTCAAATAAAAGAAGTATCTCATATCTTTTATTTGATTTTAATTTTGAATTCAAACTTTTTAAATTCAAAAATAAAATATTTAATTTAATAAAATAAAATAATCACATTATCTTATTTTATTCAAAAATAAATATCAACATACACCCTCCATTTGTGATTAATAACATAATTAGATAATCTCATTATTTAATTTATTTAATCGCCATTATTCATTAATTAAATAATCTCATTATTTAATTAATTCATGAATAAATACGTGTCACTTTCGTAACACAATTAACTGGACAATCCAATTAATTAACCGTGACCCTTGTTACCTAAATCGATCGGGCAAGCAAGGGGACCTAATGGACCCACAGTATTTTGAGCTCCAATAATTCCCGGAATCATTAATTAAACTCTTTAATTAATATTTCTTGATTATTAACTCCGGTGTTATTCCACTAAAAACCCGAAGCTGCACTCTCTCAACTGCAGGCGTTTTTACACAGACCGATACAACTCGGTGTCTATCGATATAGCTATTATATATGGTGCGATTCTCCACAGTAATTCATAATTAGAGCTGGGTCATAATGTCCGTTATACCCCTCTAATTACATATATCCTTTAAGTATCATTGATTCTCTAATGGACAATAAATCCTATTTCCTCACGGAATTAGGAGAGCGCTCATATTGTCCAAGCCCTGAATCAACCCTTAAGGGAACTACCATCTACTTGTCACAAGAAGGAGTGGATTCCACTATTGTGTACAAACCTTTCCAGCCACAAGCCAAACCGCAATCCCAACATACAGAGTATATTGATCAGGAAATATATCTTACCTCACCCATGGTATATCAAAGACCACGATCTAACCTGAAGGAGTCGATAAGACACTCAGGATTAAGATCAACCACATATAGCCATCATTAGTTGATATATATGAATCTCATCGGTAAACGGATCTTGGTGTGAGATTCATATAGATCATGGCCCAGTCCTATATGATCACATCATACAAGGTGTCTCCACTCCTATATCTCATATGAATGATTCAGGATAGAATCACTGTATATTACGGAATGGACCGCAGCTATAGATTAACCATAAATAAAGTACCCAGTTTATTTGCTATCTATGGACTCTTTAGATTGCACGTCTCTTACTGTATCCATCCATATATGACACTCATATACACAGTTCGAGATTACATCCGGCAATCCAGGATGTTAATATGTACACAAGTTTATAAAATAAATAACATAACAAGAATGAATTGAACCTTTCTTTTTATTTACTTCATAAATCCATTTACATAACATGCTTAGGGCATAAACCCCAACAATCTCCCACTTGCACTAAAGCATGTGAGGCATGTCTCGTAACCCTAGACCATCTAGGTGATCCGAAAACACTTTAGCCGGTAAGGTCTTCATAAATGGATCAACAATTTTGGTGACGATCACATCTCCTCTCTACACTATCTTTCTTATGAGATGATACTTTCTCTCTATATGCTTCCCTTTCTTGTGGCTTCTTGGTTCTTTGGAGTTAGCCACAACACCACTGTTATCACAATAAAGTGTGATGTGCTTATCTAGATCTGGAACAACTTCCAGATCACTCAAGAACTTACAGAGCCAAACAACCTCTTTAGCAGCTTCACAAGCAGCTACATATTCGGCTTCCATGGTAGAGTCAGCAATGCAAGATTGTTTGATACTTCTCCATACAATGGCTTCACCACCAATGGTGAATACTGATCCAGACGTGGATTTCCTAGAATCCCTATCTGACTAAAAATCAGAATCCGTGTATCCTAACGGGATCAAATCATATTCGGAATACACTAGCATATAATTTCTCCGAAGATACTTGAGAATAGTCTTGACAACAACCCAATGATCCAATCCTGGGTTGGACTGGTATCTGCTGACTACTCCCACTGCATGTCAGATGTTCGGTCTCGTGCGTAACATAGCATACATGAGACTACCTACTGCCGATGCATAGGGTACACGTCTCATATCCTCAACTTTTTGAGGTGTCTTAGGACATTGTTCCTTAGACAAGTGAACTCCATGTCTGGAAGGTAAATTACCTCTCTTGGAGTTCAACATCGAAAATCGCACAAGAATCTTATCGATATAGGATGCCTGAGACAGTGCTATAAGTTTGTTCTTACGATCCCTTATAAGTTGGATCCCTAGAACATAACTTGCCTTTCCTAAATCTTTCATTTGGAATTGGCTAGCCAGTCAACCTTTTACATCAGACAACACTCCCACATCATTCCCAATGAGTAGAATATCATCTACGTATATGACCAAAAAAACTACTTTCTTATCAATGATGCGCTTGTAGACACAATGCTTATCAATGTTCTGCTTGAAGCCATAGGTTTTGATTACATCATCAAACTGTTCCAAGATCTAGATGCTTGCTTAAGTCCATAGATGGATCTTTGCAGCTTGCAAACCTTTTGCTCTTGATCTGGAGACACGAATCCCTCTGGTTGCATCATATAGATGCTCTCATCAAGATTTCCATTCAAGAATGCAGTCTTGACGTCCATTTGCCAAATTTCATAATCGAAATAGGCAGCAATGGATAAGAGAATCCTAATAGACTTAAATATGGCTACTAGCGAGAATGTCTCTTCATAATCGACCCCTTCTTTCTGGGTATAACCCTTGGCCACTAGCCTTGCCTTGAAGGTCTCAACCTTCCCGTCTACTCCTCTCTGTCTCTTGTAGATCCACTTACACCCTATGGGTTTTACCCCATCCGGTAAGTCTATAAGATCCCAGACTGAGTTAGAGTACATGGACTCCATCTCAAGATTCATGGCTTTAAGTCATTCCTCTTTATCAGGATCTTCCATTGCATTCTTAAATGTCAATGGATCATCCACACTATCAGCAGAGATAACACCTTATCCCTCACCTATAGCTTAATAGCGTTCAGGTTGTCTCACAACCCTCTCATTAAGTCTAGATGGTAGTGTATCCTGATCAGGAACTATCTAACTCTCAAATGTTTGTAGATCAACAACTCTTATTGATGAAGCACTAGTCTCACCAGGCTCCAACTCATTTAATACAATCTTGGAACGAGGTTTATGGTCACTAATGTAATTGTCCTCAAGAAACGTTGCATTTGTCGATACAAATACTTTGTTATCTTCGGGACTATAGAAGTGTCCACCTCTGGTCTCCTTGGAGTATCCTACAAACAGGCAGACAATAGATTTAGAGTCTATCTTTCCAGTTCTGTTCTTCAACGCGTGTGTTAGACACCCCCATGTGCGGAAATGTCACAAACTAGCATTACGACCTTTCCACAACTCTAGGGGAGTCTTAGGAACAGATTTGGATGGCACTACATTCAAAATGTATGCCGTTGTTTGTAACGCATATCCCCATAAGGAATTTGGTAATGATGAGAAACTAATCATAGATCTCACCATTTCCATTAGGGTTCTATTTCTCATCTCCACTACACCATTTTGCTGAGGTGTACCCGGAGCTGTGAGTTGGGAAACTATCCCATGCTCGACCATGAAGTCTTCAAACTCTTGGTCAAGGTACTCACCTCCACGATCTGATCGTAGTGACTTGATAGTCCTACCTAATTGATTCTCAACTTCAATTCGGAATTCTTTGAACTTTTCAAATGTTTTCGACTTTCGTTGCATTAGGTAGACGTAGACGTATCCGTATCTTGAGTAGTCATCTATAAAGGTGACATAATACTCATAACCACCCCTAGCTTTAACATTCATCGGTCTGCAGGCATCTGTATGTATAAGCTCTAGCGGTTCTTTAGCTCTAGGCCCTTTTCTAGTAAAAGGTCTTTTAGTCATCTTACCTTCCAGACAAGATTCACAGACAGATAAGGTGCCAACCTTTAACTCACTTAAATGTCCACTTTTTACTAATCTGTCTATCCGGTCAAGTTGATATGACCAAGCCTTAGATGTCAGAGATATGTGTCATTATCTGGAGAAATCTTATGTCGTTTAGTTTTTGGTTTTTCAACCTTAAACATTTCGGTGTTGAGCAGTGTAGTATGTATTAACGGTCTTAACACATACAAATTGTTTTCATTAATTCTTGAACAAATATTCAGACCATTCTTTCCAATAATAACAGACTTATTATTAAAAGAAACAGAATATTTTTGTTCTAACAACTTAGAAAAGAAAATTAAATTCCGTGTAAATCCAGGAAAATAAAATACATTGTCCAACAATATATAATTATTACAAAAACGTAATCTAATTACGCCCACTACTCGTGCCGACACGACATCCCCTAACCCCACACGCATTGAGAAGGCTCCCTCCTCTAGTTGTGTCCTAGAATCAGTCCATTTCAAAGAAGAACAAACATGGTTAGTGGCCCCCGAATCAACTATCCAGGGTGAAGAATCATATTCCACTAAACATGACTCAAGAACAAGTAAATCATATTTACCTTTCTTGGACTTCTTCTTGTTTTGGGCTTTCTTTGGTTTGGACTTACCCTTCACCTTCCCAGCAGACCTCTTCATTTTCTTATTATTGAAGGAAGATGGTTGGGCAAAAATTGCCTCACCGGTCTTACCCTCGTTGTTCTTAATCAAGGACTCAAAAGTTATGAGTTCATTGAGCAACTGTGTGAAACTGAACCTTAACTTGTTCATCTCGTAGTTGCTTTTAAACTGATCAAAACTCTTCGAAAGAGTCGTCAGTATGATGCTCACTTGACTGGGTTTGTCAATGGCCCCGCCATTGACTTCTACCGTGTTGAAGTATGACATCATGCTCAGGACATGTTCCCGAACTGATGTACCTTGCTTCATGCGAGTGAGCATAGCTGAACGAATAGCTTCGTGTTGCTTTTGCTAGGAGGGCTGCCCGAACATAGCTTGCAATGACTCCATGATTTCGAATGTTGAAGTCATTACTTCATGCTTTGTGACAAGCACGTCTGTCATAGATGCCAACAGATATGTTCGGGCCTTCTCATCAGATGAGACATATCGCTGGTATGCCTCACGAACAGTTCGTGTGGCATTGGCAGTAGGCGCTGAAGGACATTCCTCCGTAAGCACAAACTTGAGGTTTTTGGTGACCAAAATTGCATTAATATTAAGTTTCCACTTAGTGTAGTTATCACCAGTTAATTTATCGTTTGCGAGAATTTGAAGTAATGCAGAATACATTGCTGAAATAAATAAAACATTCATTCAGTCATTTATTTAAAACAAGTGCAAGTGTTTTGGTATAAATTTAAACATGATGCATGAACATGTTTAACGAACTAGAACTACCCTAAAAATAGTTACTATACCACAAAGAAGTGCCGCCTTAGGGTCGGTCAAATATTTACATGTTGGACCGAGACATTCTCAATCAAATGATATTCTAGAATAACTCTTATTCCATATCATTCAACCATCGTTTATTCAGTCAGGTTTTTAATTAACAAACTTAATCAAAACCTTCGTGAGTGTAACCCAGCATTTCAGATCTCACGAGCTTAACTCGAGAATTGCCACCTTAGGGTCGGTCAATCCCTAAATACCCTCAGAAATCCTATCCGTTAGGAAGTCAACCTTGGTATTGGCCTTTGTGGAAATCCTCCTTAGGGAGGACGAGAGCAAAGCCGTCACGAGGCCCCACTCAGATCTCACGGTGTTGAACTAATGATGGAGACCGCGGGATATATATGTCATATATCCCTCTCCCACTCACTATTTTAAAGCTAGGGTTTTCTATTATCCGTTAATGCACCTAGACTCTACAGGATCAAACGACTAACTTTAATCAAGTTATCTAGTGCATTAACTAATTCATTATTAGAAACAAGTTCTAATTAACTAATAAATTATTAATGATTTTTAACAATTAAAAATCTAATCTATTAGTGAATAATCTAAGTCTTTGTAAACTATTTACTAAGCTCAGATTATTATGAAAGTGTTTACCAAGTTTTAACTATTAAAACTCTAACACAATATTCGGTTCATTTATAATTAGGCAATTAATCAAATTAATCCTAATTACTATAAATGACCCTATTAATCTAACTTATTAAACTCTTTAATAACTAGATTAATATTAATGAGAATTACCAAGTTTCTTAACAATCAAAAAACTAATCTCATTTTCATAGCCAATTTATGTATTTATCCATTTTAATCACATTAAAAAAATACATAAAAAATCAGGCTATGATGCATGTATGACATATCAAATATATTTGTGTAGGCACATCTAATCTAAATGGCATACGTATGCATGACAATGTTTTTTATCATCACATAATATAAAGCATACATGAATTGACCGAGTACTGTGGATTATTTAACCTAAAAAAATTGGAATCTAAAATTACAAAAATACCCCCAAGGCATTCCTTGGTCTTCTTGTAATTTCCAAGTCTTCCAGTCTCTTCAGGTAACTTCGATTCATCTAATGAATCTTTCTTCGCGATTTTTCCAGGTCTTCAACATAGGTTACAATTTTATTTTTTTACAATACAATAATAGTTAAAAAAATATAATAATAATAATAAATTATACAACCCATATACCTTAAATCCACAGTACCATATAATTAACGATCAATCATGGTTTTGTAAATTAAAAAAAATATATATACATACAAAAACATCATACAGTCAATTTAAATCGCGCCTACACAATCATACATACAGGAGCATCGAAAACAATTTCCTGTTTCGAAAATAAAATTGGCTCTGATACAATTGTAGAAACCTCGTTCACCGGTCGCGCAACGGAAATAGGTTTTAAATTTTTTTATACAGATCGTAATCTATACCTGGGACTAGTGAACTTTTGATTGTAATTATTTTCGTAACAAATACATATAAAAATTATTACACTAATAAAATATATATGTAAATACAGGAAATTGTAATCAATAAAAAAAATAGAACCATACCAACGTTTGGAGGCTCCTTCACTTTTCAATTTGCTCCTGGTCTGTACCACGGATCTTTATCGCTATATCCCGGGACTGATAACTGCCTGTAGGCGCGTCACGAACTCAAGAACTATAATGGAGGATGTAAAAAAGAAGAAGAAAATCTTTCTTTTGATATAAGTATAAAACACTTGCACACTTTTCTCTCTTTTTGGTGTATTGATCTCACACACACATTGCATACAATTCCAAGAAAACTAGCCAAAACTCTTTTGACTTTTTTTTTAATCTCACGTACATATGCAAAACCAAAAGAAAAAAAAAATCGTCTTCTTAAAAAAAATGCATCAAGTGTATATATATATATATATGAGCTGTGCGTTTTCACGCACAGCTCCAATTTTTTTTTTTAAAATATCTAATCAAATTTGATTTGATTTTTAAAAACTTTCAAATAAAAAAATATCTCACATCTTTTATTTGATTTTAATTTTGAATTCAAATTTTTTAAATTCAAAAATAAAATATTTAATTTAATAAAATAAAATAATCACATTATCTTATTTTATTCAAAAATAAATATCAACATACACCCTCCATTTAGTGATTAATAACATAATTAAATAATCTCATTATTTAATTTATTTAATCGTCATTATTCATTAATTAAATAATCTCATTATTTAATTATTTCCCGAATAAATACGTGTCACTTTCGTAACACAATTAACTAGACAATCCAATTAATTAACCGTGACCCTTATTACCTAAATCGATCGGGCTAGCAAAGGGACCTAATGGACCCACAGTATTTTGAGCTCCAATAATCCTTGGAATCATTAATTAAACTCTTTAATTAATATTCCTTGATTATTAACTCCGGTGTTATTCCACTAAAAACCAGAAGCTGTACTCTCTCAACTTTAGACGTTTTTACACAAACCGATACAACTCGGTGTCCATCGATATAACTTTTACATATGGTGCGATCCTCCACAGTAGTTCATAATTAGAGCTGGGTCATAATATCCGTTATACCCCTCTAATTACATATATCCTTTAAGTACCATTGATTCTCTAATGGGCAATAAATTCTATTTCCTCACGGAATTAGGAGAGCGCTCATATTGTCCAAGCCCTGAATCAACCCTTAAGGGAGCTACCATCTACTTCTCACAAGAAAGAGTGGATTCTACTATTGTGTACAAACCTTCCCAGCCACAAGCCAAACCACAATTCTAACATACGGAGTATATTGATCAGGAAATGCATCTGACCTCACCCATGGTATATCAAAGACCATGATCTAACCTAAAGGAGTCGATAAGACACTCAAGATTAAGATCACCCACATATAATCTCATTAGTTGATATATATGAATTCATCGGTAAACGGATCTTGGTGTGAGATTCATATAGATCATGACCCAGTCCTATATGATCACATCATACAAGGTGCCTCCATTCCCATATCTCATATGAATGATTTAGGATAAAATCACTGTACATTACGGAATGGACCGCAACTATAGATTAACCACAAATAAAGTACCCAGCTTTATTTGCTATATATGGACTCTTTACGTCTCTTACTGAATCCATCCGTATATGACACTCATATACATAGTTCGAGATTACATCCGGCAATCCAGGATGTTAATATGTACACAAGTTTATAAAATAAATAACATAACAAGAATGAATTGAACCTTTCTTTTTATTTACTTGATAAATCCATTTACAAATTACATGCTTAGGGCATAAACCCCAATAGTTGCTTCATGTATATCTCTTCCTCCAAATCTCCATGAAGAAAGACAGTCTTCACATCTAACTGCCCCAGATATAACCTTTTTGCTGCTACAATACTTAACACTAACCGGATCGTAGTTAGTTTAACAACAGGAGAAAAAAATTGAGAGTAGTCGATACCTTCAACTTGTTGGAAAACTTTAACTACGAGTCGTGCCTTGTATCTCTTGGAACCGTCATGTTCCTCCTTGATCCGATGCACCCACTTATTCTGTAGGGCTTTCTTTCCTTCAGGCAACTTAGCTAACTCCCAATTTTGGTTAGATGCCAACGAATCCATCTCATCCTTCATTGCAAGCTCCCACTTGCTTGGATGCTCGCATCTTCTCCCTGACAAGCTTTGTTAACGATGATTTCTGGATTATATCAGAAAAGCCAACAAGGATTGGATTTCGATTGAGATTTCAAAGAGAGAGAGAAGGAGAAAGTAAACAAGACAAGAATTTTTTACGTGGTAAAACTCCGATGACTGGAGAAACGTCCACGGGTGTTTGAATGATCAACCTAGAAAAATCCACTATGAATTTGGAATATTATAAGCTCTCGATCTCTCTTTTTTCTCTCTGAATTTTGCTATGATTTCTATGTATGCTCTATTGTCTATCGAGATTATGGGTCTATTTATATGTTCATAGAACCCTATTCTGCTTTGTACAAGTAATAAAAGATCTCTGCATTTAATTGTGATTTGGTTTCTTGTTTGAAGTAGATTTGTCTTCTTTCCTGTTTCGGAGACTTGTACTGAGATCGAATGGGACGTTAGTAACGTAGTTTGATTAAGACTTATTTCTTTATAAGAGCGTAGTCTTTTTGAGGAAATAGAGGTGTTCTCGGATAAGGAACCCTTTATGCTTGACATTATCTTTCATCTTTAGAGTCTTTCTTTGATAAGGATCCTTGTGTGACTCAACTTGTGAACTATTCGCTAGGCTTCCTACTCGGTTGTCATGTTTATCCTGAGTAGGATATGATACGTGCTGGTCCCGAGTGACATCTCCTGATCTCGAGTAGAAAATGCATTTTGCTTGCCCCGAGTATGTTTAATTGATGGAGGTCTTGTTTTAATACATGTCTACTCGAGCATCTTCTCTTCAATGATGGCTTGTAGGACGTTTCCTGAGTGCCTATTTGGATGTCCACCTGGCAATTTTAACCTCTCTGTCAATGATGTGTACGTCAGGTAAAATTCACATACGACAATACCCCCTTAAAATATTTTTGCAGAAAAAGGTTTCTTCGGGCAAAAGTATTTTAATTAATTTTCAATATCTTTTCAGTTTCTGTGTTGACGTCTTGTCATGATGGTGTGTCTTAATGGTGACCCTGCAAATTTGATTCACCCCCTCACGCGAGCTTTTTAATGACGGCGATGCTTTGAAGTTCTGGCGGCTGAGGCTAGTTCTTGTTTTGACACGTGTACTTTACCTCTTCATTTTTCGAGGTTATTTAAGAGAAACGACCTATGCGTCTTCCTATGCACCGCCTACGTCATCAAACCTCATCATCATTATTTCCCGCCTTGAAAACCTAGGGTTTCGTGCTGTTTCTTCTTTAAATTCTTCATCTTAGGCTGTACTTGTTCATTTGGAACAATTTGCAGCAGAAAGAACTTTTTTCTAACCCAGGTTTTTTGTAGACAGTCGTGACTTTTCGTTGAAGATCTTATCAATTCTTTATTCAATGTTAGTTTCTAATGGAGCCATCTTCCCGTCATCATCTTTTTAATGTCGCTCTCGACGCATTAGAACGTGGAGAGTTCCAGTTAGTTTCTTGTATTAGACGATTACTAGGGGATATCCATATACGAACCTCCATTTCTAGAAGTTGATGTCTTGGGAATTTACCCTGACATCACTTTTAGCTCTGTATCGAGTTTATCTAGTTCTGATTCTGATATTTCTGACCACAGTGTAACTCTTCTAAGGATGGGAAAACATTAAAGTAAAAGTGCATTCCGCAAACACAACTCGAGCGATGTTCTGATCAGGGAGCACACAGTCAACGAGAACGAAGTTGAAGAGGCATTCAGGGCATCTCGTCTTTCTTTCTCTGCTGACCGCCCAAGTCGGTATGACTCTGAACCTGAATGTGGTTGGGGCTGATGAGATAGGAAAGTATCGCTCCCGATTCGATCTGCCCAACTCGGTCACTCTGATTCCAGCGGGTGATAGAGCTGTGTGGAACCCTCCCCCGGGCATAGTGGCGATCTACAGATCCATGCTCTGCTGCGGCGTTACTCTTCCCTTCCAGCCATTCATTGCCTGGTTTTTGGCTGAAGCAGGGATTGCTCGGCTCAGCTAGCCCCGAATAGCTATAAAATTTTGATGTGCCTGTGGCATATGTTCAGCCGGATGCACTTATCGCCGCCATCCCTGAATGAGATCAGGCACTTCTTTACACTAAGGCAATCGGGCAAGTCGAATACTTACTTCCTCATGTCTAATTCGCCTGATTGCTAAGACGCTAAGGGGACGAAAGTGAGTCGGGAAGCCGATGTCTCTGACGACCTTAAAAAGAAGGATTTTATATGGGGATTTCCTACATCCAACAAGTTCTGGAAGAACAGTTGATTTTTTATCGGAGGGAGTCTTGGGCTAGAAGTCACCGTTTCAGCTGGGGATACTCGGACGGTGTTGAAGGTCCCCCATTTCTTCTGTTCCCCTGAGATTTGGAACAAGAAGAAAATCGAGTACAATGATGCAGAGCTGACCAGAATTGCTCGGGCAGCAGTTCACACTTTGGAAAAAAGGAGCAAGACTTATCTCTTCGTTGAGTCGAAGATGATTGAGTTGGCTTCTTAAAAAAATATTCAGGCTAACGCAGACGATGTAAGCGATTTTCGCAACCTTTTCCTTGTTATATATTTTTCGTTTTGCATTCTGACACGGTTCCTTTTTTCTTCCTAGTGTTTGATACGGACGTCGTCTGCGACCTTCAGGCTTGCCAAGTGAAGTCAATTATTCAGGCGAGCCGAAAAGAGGCTTCTCGTCAAGGCGATGAAGGCATCTCCCCGCTTGAGTCTGATAAGGAGACTGACGCCGCTGAGGAGCAGATCCACGAATATGTCCTTGAGGACGTTCAGCAGACCACTGGGGAGGCTAGCGGTACGAGTGGCTCGACCTACACTCAGCTGCCTGTTGACCGGCAAAGGCAAAGTAGAGGTCTCTGTGAGGAGCCTACCGAGCGGTCAGATGTCGGAGACGGAGGTTATACCTCCATAAGCCAAGTGCCTGCAGGCCCCGACTTCTTCGAATCTTTCTGGGATGATGTCCGGGAGGACCTCGCAGCTGATCTCAGCTTCAGCCGTTCTCGGGGTGAGAAGCGGAAGGCAGTTAGTTCACCGACTCGCCCTCTTAAAGTTCCTCAGGCGGTCTCATTCATCGACTCTAGCGATGAAGATGTTACGGGTGAGATTACCCCGAGTGTTGGTGCTGGAGCTTCAGTAGATGCGGCGGCTTCAGAACTGAATAGAGCTTCCTCTACCCCCGAGGTTGGAAATATAGGGGCTGAACCCTCGGGGGTTCCTTCGTATCCTTCTCCGATTTTAGAACCGAACAGGGCTTCCCTTACCCCAGAGGTTAGAAATCTGGGGGTTGAACCCTCGGGGGTTCCTTCATATCCTTCTCCCCAGGATATGCTGCGAGAGATGTCCTCCGGTCAGGCTTTCATCAGAGAAGACCGCTGGAGCAGCTTTCGGGATGACCCCTGACCGAACGTCTTCAAAACATTTTTAATGGTGCATCTTATTTAAATACCCCCAACTTTTTCAATTTTTTTCTTGTTTGTCAGATTTCTAATTGTATTCCTTTGCAGATAGTGGCTGAATTTGCTGAGCTAGTTCAGACACAACAATATCAAGCTAATCGAATTAGGTGGTTGGAGGCTCATCTAAAGGAAAGTGAGGATAGCCATGCTCGGGTCGTAGCGGCTTATCAGCGGGAGGTAGGTCTTGCACGGGTTTTTACCTACCATTGTCTGGCGAAGCAGATGGAGGTCGAGGAGAGGGATTCTTCTGTGGAAGAGAAGACAGCATCACTTCAGAACTTGTTGTCTTCTGCCCAAGAATCGTTGCTCAAGGATAAACAGGAAGCAGAGCAATCCAAGTAGGCATATGAACAGAAGATTGAGGACTTGGAACGCCAAGCTCTGACAGTCGAATCCCTATCTAAGGAGGCCAGGCTGGAACTTGAGGTTCAGGGGGTCGATCTTTTCAAAAGATCCCCTGCCTATGATGCCATTCTCCTTCGGGAGTTTCAGCGCAGGCTAGTTTCAGCCGGCGAGTTCTTTAAAGTTAAGAATAGGGCGACTGAGAAGGCCCGAGCCAACTGGGAGTTGTCGATCAAACATCATGTGGATCGGTCCTTGGAATCTCTTCAAACTCAAATGAAGGAATAGAGAGCTTAATGCCGTAGCCGAGGCAAAGAGCCCCATCCCATGCATTTGGAGATTCCATTTGAGCACTCATTGTCGACTTTTTATGCTACTCAAGAGTCGATCGTGGAAGGTGTGGTTCCTGACGTCGGACCGATCCCAGAAGAAGATTACAGCCAGTGGATGGATGACTCAGTCGATACAATCAGTTGGCCTTCTAACGAGAGTCTGCTTAGTGAGTATGAGATGGTGCCGGAGCAGAGTATTGGCAGGGGTTCGAAATCCTCGCAACCTTAATTTTTGTAGAATTGTAGAAATTCTTAGAAATTCTTTGATTCTTTAATTCTTTTGAAAAGAACCGTTAGAGAATTTGTAACCCTTCTCTAAAAATCAATAAAATTCCAAGTTTTTCTAAATGATTGATTTGCTTTAATCACTTAAACTTCTTTATTGTTGCCGAGTACTTCATTAAACTGACATGTTCGGGTAACTTAACCGAGTGTCTTATTAAACCGGTTGTTACCCGGATAACTTTAATCGCCAAGTATCTTATTAAATTGGTTCTTCGATGTTTGGGTAACTTAACCAAGTATTTTATTAAACTGGTAGTTACCCAAATAACTTTAATTGCCAAGTATCTTATTAAACTGGCTCTTTATTATTAACCGAGTCATCTTAAAACAGGCAAGTTTATACTTGTGTTTCATACTTGGTTGCTACCCGAACATTACATCAAGGCTCACTATGATCATACGTTCGAGTCCTTACACATTACCAAGGACGTCTCCCTAGTTTTTATGTGCAAGGGTTTGCCGAATCGTTAAGCTTTTTGAATTGCTTAACAAAGCTACGCATTTCACCGAAATTTTTCGCCATAGCATCCCGAGCTGGTGCATCGAGTTTGCCTTTTTAAGAAGGTCATTTTGACCTTGCTCGGCTAGCATGCTCCTTCGAGCTTTTCCGCCCATTCAGGATTTAACGGTCCCGAGTATTCTATTTGCATGTTCTTATTATCATGCTTGTCTTCCATATGTTCTTATTAGCATATGCTTATCTTCCATATGTTCTTATTATCATATGCTTGTCTTCCATATGTTCTTATTATCATATGCTCTTTTGGAAATCCCGAGTTCGATGCTCTTCTTTCGAAAATCCCAAATTTTATTTTTTATTCATAACTGCAAAATCAAGTTATAAATTCCAGCTAATATTTATCCTAACTAAAATTGTCCTGACTAGAAAAAAGAACAAAAAACAATTTAAGGATAGAAAATCTTTAGATATTGGGCATTGCATGGTCGGGGTAAAAACCCCTCCATTAGGTCGTGCAATCCAATATGCCCCATGACCAGCTATTCCTTCGATTTTATACGGGCCTTCCCATTTGTCAGCCAAGGAACCTGCAACTTTATTTTTTGTGTTCAATGACACCTTTCTGAGTACCAGGTATCCTAGCTGAAATTTTCTGACCGGAACGTGAGAGTTGTAGTGGCGAGCGACCTTTTGCTGATATGCCATATTTCGTATTCGGGATCTCTCCTTTTTTTCTTCTAGCTAATCTAAACTTTGTAATAGCATATCAACGTTCTGCTCTTCATAGTATAGCCTGACCCGGGGTGACGTATATGACGTTTCTATAGGAATAACAGCTTCTGTTACAAACGCTAAAGTGAATGGAGTTTCTCCTGTTGAAGTTCTCGTTGTTGTCTGATACGCCCATAACACTTCGGGAAGCTTTTCAACCCAACTTCCTTTCTTAGCATCTAGCTTTGCTTTGATTGTGTGCTTGATGACTTTGTTCACTGCTTCCACCTGCCCATTTGTCTGAGGGTGGGCAAGTGTGGCATAGTAATTGGCAATCTGGTACTCTTTGCACAGTTGTCTGAATTTCAAGTTATCGAACTGGGTGCTATTGTCTGTGACTATAGTGTTTGGGACTCCAAACCTATAAAGTATTTTTTTTCATGAAATTTATGGTGTTTGCTTATGTGATGTGCACTAATGCTTCAGCTTCTATCCACTTCGTGAAATAGTCAACGGCTACTATTGCATACTTTGCTCTACCCCCTGTCCCGACTGGCATTGAGCCGATTAGATCCAAGCCTCACATGGCAAATGGCCATGGGGACGTGAGGTTTCTGAGTTGCTCAGGGGGCTGTCGAATGTCATTAGCAATCCTTTAGCAAGTATTGCAACTTTCTGAACACCGCTGCGCATCTGAGAATAGAGTAGGCCAATAATAGCCTTGCCTGAGTACCTTGTATGCCAAACTTCTACCCCCTGTGTGGTTTCCGCAAACTCCTTCATGGATTTCCTGTAATATCCGATATGTATCTTCCTCTGATACACATCTTTAGAGTGTTCGGGAATACCCTCTTATGTATAGTTCTCCTCCAACCAATGTGTACCTAGCTGATCTATACCTGATGCGTTTTGCTTGTAAGGGATCATCAGGGAGTATGCCTTCTTCTAGGAATCTTTTTAGCTGAGTCACCCAACCGTCTGGCAGTGTTCGAATTTATGAAATTTCCAAGTTTCTTGGTTCAGCTGTGCTTGGTTTAAGGAGATGTGCAACCAGAATAGTCTTTGGCCTGATTGTGGTTGTTGTTGACTCTAGCTTGGACAATGTGTCTGCCTTTTCATTCTCCTCCATGGGGATCTGGGTAATCTTATATTCTTTAAATTTCTGGAGGAGCTGTTTCGCAATGTCACAGTAGATTACCATGCCTTCTTCCTTGGCTTGGTACTCGTCCAGGATTTGGTTGACAACTACCTGTGAATCACTGAATATCTCAACCTCGTCTGCACCGAGAGCTATGCAGACTTTGAGTCCAGCTAGTAGCGCCTCGTACTCGACTTGATTATTGGTTACCTTGAAGTCAAACCTCATGGCATATTCGACATCATCAACTTCGGGGGTGCATACTACGATCCCTGCCCCACTGCCATTAGCGTTTGAAGAGCCATCAACATATAGTTTCCATGAGAAATTTTTATCCAATATATTTTTTGCTTTCAGGTTAGGTTCTGTGAATTCTGCTATGAAATCTGCCACTGCTTGCCCTTTGAGAGATGTCCTGGGGATGTATTGGATATCGAATTCACTTAGCTCGATTGCCCATTTGGTTAATCTCCCTGAAATCTCAGGCTTCTGTAGAATCTGCTTCAACAGGCAATCGGTGAGAACCTGGATTGTGTGAGCCTGGAAGTATGGCCTTAGCTTTCTTGCTGCTGAGACTAGTGCCAAGGCAATCTTTTCTACCTGTGAATATCTGGTCTCAGCCGGTAGAAGTGTCTTACTGGTGTAGTACACTGGCTTTTGTACTCCATCTTCTGCTCTGCATAGAACTGAGCTTGCTGCCAGTTCTGTAATTGATAAGTATAGTTGGAGTGTCTCCCCCATCTGAGGTTTTGAAAGGATGAGAGCCTGTCCTAAGTACTCCTTAATTTTTAAGAATGTATGCTCGCACTTTTCAATCCGTTCAAGTCATTTTCCTTTTCTAATTACTTTGAAAAAGGGTGCACAAATCGGTTCAGTTTTGGATTCATTCAGCTCTTCTCTTGGATCAAACTCGAATGATAGGGGTTTTTCGTTCTGACTCGGCTGTGTTATAGTGCAAACCTGTTCATTCTTGTCCTTGTACACTGACAGGTTAGCTCTTCGGGCCATATCCTAAGATCCTTTGACTACCCCGACCCCCTATTCAGTCAGGAATTTCATCATTAAGGCATAAGTGGCTGTTACGGCATTAGTTTTATTCAGGAATGGTCATCCTAATAGTGCATTATATGGCCAATTCTCCAAGTCTACTACCACGAAGTCGAGCAATACAGTTCTCTGGCAAGGTGCTACTCCAATCTTCACAGGTAGCTTTACCGTCCCGAGTGACCTGACCTCAACTCCCTCGAATCCTCTGAGTGGGGTATGGAAGGGTTGTAGGTCCTTTCGGTCTATCCTGAGTTGATCATAAACGACTACATTAAGAATATCTGTTGAGCTTCCATTATCTATCAGGATTCTCCTGACTTTTCGGTGACCAATCCGGGCACTTATGACCAAGGCATCATTTGGCCGAACATCTACACCATGTGAGTCTGCTTCTGTGAATGTTATTGGGTCCCATCCTTTATCCTCTTCTGGTCTGGCTCGATCGAGTTTGCATCAAAGTTATTTCTTACTTCTACTGTTTCTCTGATTTCTTGAGTTCGTTCTCAGTTACTTCTTCCAGTGGATGGTCCTCCAAAGATCGTATGTATTATTTGATTGGCCTCTGGACTGGTCCTTCAATTTTGACCAGAGTTGTGATCGATCCTAATCTCTTTCTTTGTTTCTGATTTTTCATCCTTTTTTAAGATAACAACCTGCAGATGTCCTTCCCGAATAAGAGTGTCTATGTAGTCCATGAGCTGGTAACACTTAGAAGTCTCATGACCGGTTTCCTTGTGGAATCTACAATATTTGGTTGTATCTCACTGGGTGAACTGAGACTATCGTCGTGGTTCTTGTACCATATTCTTCTCTTCTATGATGACTAGGATTTCCTCCTATTTTTTTCGAAGAGGGGTGTAACTGGTGTATCTACCTCGGTACTTCTTGGTGGTCTGTTCGGCATTACGCCCATTATCCCTGCCCTTGCTTTTTTCTTTGCCATTTCCCTTCTGTTTTCCTTTTTGGTTCTGGCCCTTAGAATCAACGTCCTTCTGTTCAGATTTTCCTCCGTGCATATAGCATCCTCCGGTGGCCAATTTTTCTTCCTCGACCAGTGCATATCCTCCCTCCATATTCATCATGTCTATATATCTAGTCAGCCGGGCTCTTCTTAAATCAAAATATAGCCTACCATTCTGCAGGTTGTTGATGAACGCAACAATTATTGCTTCATCATTTGCACTGCCAATTTCTGACACTGCTTGACCGAATCTTCCCAAGTATTTCTTCAGTGACTCATCCTTCCCTTGCTTTATTTGAGAAAGGTGAGCTACTGACTTTTTCCTGTGAACATTGCTCAGAAATTTCCTTAAAAAGCTCCTTCTCAGTTCACTGAAACTTCTGATGCTTGTTGGAAGCAATCTCTCGAACCACCTCGAGCCCATATCTCCAGAGTTTGTGGAAAATTGAGACATAGTAAGGGATCACTGTGGGCATACTGAGCCATGGCACTTTTATAGCGTCTCACGTGCTCTTTTGGATCTGTATCTTTCTTAAACAACTCCACGTGTGGCATCCTGAATCTTTCCAAGAATGGGGTCCGCAGGATTTCCTTGGTGAATGGACTGTCAGAATCGTCATCAGACAAATCATTATACCCGTAACGTCTGACCAGTGTATCCATTTGATGCATATTGTTCATGACTTCTTGAGTTAGGCTCTGGATTATGACATCTATGTCTCCAACCGAGCTACCCTGATGGTTGAACCGTTGGGTGACTGTTATTCTTTCTAACTCTTCACTTTGATGCCGAGTTTCTCACTCCACGATGACGCTTGCGATAGTGCCGATCGCTATCTTCTGATGACGACCGATCTCTGTGCCTGTCATGTTTGTAGTGTCTAGTACGGACTGTCTGATCCTGGTTCTGCTTATGGCGTGGTAGTTCCTCCTCAGGTGTTTCACGTCCAGCCTGCTTGATTGGGATAAGGATCATTTTGACTCCTGGATCCCCGCCAGGAATGTAGGTTGGTTTTCTGTTGTTGCAGTGAGATCCCGTGAGGTACTGCCAATATGAAAGTTATCCGGAGGTTTTTGGACATCCCCAAAATTGCTTCTGCTTCCTGCCATCACTTTTGATCAAGTCGGAGGTTCAAGCCCCTCCTTTTAGCACCAATTTTTGACGTTGATTTCTGGATTGTATCAGAAAAACCAACATGGATTGGATTTCGGCTGAGATTTCAAAGAGAGAGAAAAGGAGAAAGTAAACAAGACACAATTTTTTTACGTGGTAAAACTCTGATGACCGGAGAAACGTCCACGGGTGGTTGAATGATCAACCTAGCAAAAATCCACTATGAATTTGGAATATTACAAGCTCTTGATCTCTCTTTATTCTCTCTGAATTTTGTTATGAGTTCTGTGTATGCTCTATTGTCTATCGAGATTATGGGTCTATTTATATGTTTATAGAACCCTAATCTGCTTTGTACAAGTAATAAAAGATCTCTGCATTTAATTGTGATTTGGTTTCTTGTTTGAAGTAGATTTGTATTTTTTCCTGTTTCGGAGACTTGTATTGAGATCGAATGGGACTTTAGTAACGTAGTTCGATTAGGACTTATTTCATTATAAGAGCGTAGTCTTTTAAGGAAATAGAGGTGTTCTCGGACAAGGAACCCTTTATGCTTGACATTATCTTTCTTCTTTAGAGTCTTTCTTTGATAAGGATCCTTGCGTGACTCAACTTGTGAACTACTCGCTGGGCTTCCTACTCGGTTGTCATGTTTATCCCAAGTAGGATATGATGCGTGCTGGTCCCGAGTGACGTCTCCTGATCCAGAGTAGAAAATGCATTTTGCTTGCCCCGGGTCTGTTTAATTGATGCAGGTCTTGTTTTAATACCTGTCTACTCGGGCCTCTTTTCTTCAATGATGGCTTATAGGACGTTTCCTGAGTGCCTATTTGAATGTTCACTTGGCAATTTTATCCTCTCTGTCAATGACGTGTACGTCTGGTAAAATTCATATACGACAAGCTTTATCATAGAACTCAGGTTCTCCCGCATCTGTCAGCAACATGTAGTGCAAGTATTTCCTATTTGGTATAGGAGTTCGAGTTGATCTTCTCAATGTATTCTGGACCTGTATCATTGGAACATCTCTAGGTGGGATTGGTTCTTGTACCTGGGGCTGCACACCTTGCTCTTCATCATTCTGTTTGATGTGTTCCATGATCTCTCTATCCTGTAAATCATTCGGTCTAAGAAACTCTGGCTCTTCCGCCTCAGACATCTGTGTGTTCTTGTCTTTGTACATGACCCTTTCGTTGAAAACAACTTCTCTACTTCTGATCATCTTACGGTTTTGGTCATCCCACAGCTTGTAACCAAAGTCATCCTCTCCATAACCCACTAAAGTACACTTTACTGACTTGGCGTCTAGCTTACTCCGCGTATGATCACCTACATGTACATAAGAGACACACCCAAACACTTTAAGGTGAGAAAGTTTTACCTCTTTCCCAGTCCAGATCTCTTCTGGTATAGCGAGGTCCAAAGGCTTTGATGGTCCTCTGTTGATCAAATATGCTACTGTATTGACTGCTTTTGCCCAGAACTGTTTTGGCAGCCCTGAGTGTAGCCTCATGCTTCTGGCTCTCTTAGTCAATGTCCTGTTCATCCGTTCTGCTATGCCATTCTGATGTGGGGTTCCAGGAACCGTCTTACTAAGCTTTATCCCATTTTGGTAGCAAAACCTCTTGAACTCATTGTCTTTATATTCTTCACCATTGAATGCAACTTTTTGATCTTCAAACCCGTCTCATTCTTAACCCTGGCTTTCCATCTTTTGAAAGCATCAAATACCTCAGACTTATATTTTAGAAAGTAAACCTATACCTTTCTGGAATGGTCGTCGATGAAAGTGACAAGGTACAGTTTACCTCCAGTTGATGAGACTAAAGCTGGACCCCAAACATCTGTGTGCACTAGTTCCAGCTTCTCTTTTACCGGTGTTCTTTCGGTCATCTTGAAGCTCACTCGCTTCTGTTTTCCTAGAATGCAACTTTCACAGAAATCAACCTCAACGGATTTTAAATCTGGCAACTTACCTTTTGAATGCAGACACTTCAATCCTTGAGAACTTATGTGCCCAAATCTCTGATGCCACAAGTTTGGATCATCTTTGCATTCTGCCATAGCGACTGAACCACACCTATCCGTGGTTGTGTAAAGCGACGCATTCTTACTTCCTCAAGTGATTGTCATTGCACCTTTCGAAATCTTCCACTTATCACTTGTGAAAGTCGTCACAAAATCATCTAACGCTAGTTGTCCAATGGAGATCAAATTCTTCCATAAGTCCGGTATATGCCTCACATTATCGAGCTTCCAAACTGACCCTTGCAGTTGAATCTTCACATCTCCCTTCCCGGTAATATCGCATGCTTGATCGTCACCAAAATACACTTTACCCATATTTTCGGAGACGTAGTTCTCGAGCAATTCCCTATGAGGTGTGGCATGGAATGACGCTCCCGAATCCAAGATCTAGAACTCCATCTTGCTTTCCAATGAGCAGATAAGACAGTCATCTGACTCCTCTGATACACAATTCGCACTGCTCTTGCCCTTATCTTTCTTCTCAGATCTACACTCATATGAGAGATGGTCTTTCTTACCACAATTCCAGCATTCAACATCCCTTTTGCTTCGTTGTTGGTTTCCCGAATAGTTAGCCTGATTTCTTGATTTGGACTTACCTCTTGACTTTGATTTTCCCCGTTGACTTGTGTTTCAATTTCTATCTCTGCCTTCTCTAACTTCCAAACTCAATGCTGAAGATGTAGATGCCCCTGATCCCTCTTCACGCATCCTGATCTCTTCCGTCATGATCATGTTTATAACCTGTTGAAGATTCAACTTTTCTTTCCCGAACGAGTTGGCAATCGACTGGCATGTTGTTTTCCAACTTTTTGGTATTTGGGTGAGTAGAAACGCCGCCATAAACTCCCCATCAAACCCCATAGATAAAGAACACAACCCGTCATTTACTTCATTGAACTGGTTCAGAAAATCTTTAAAGTTCTGACCCTTCGCAATCTTTAAGGTTGATAACTTATTGACAAGATGAATTTTCCTTACCGCAGAAGGCTGTTCGTATAGGTATGATAGGGTATCCATTAGATCTTTGGTTGTCTATTGATCATTTACGTTGAAGGTGACTTGTTTCGTTAAACTGAGATGAATTTCTTCCAATGCTTTCCTGTCCAGGAGTTCAAGGTCATCATCATCCATGTTCTTAGCTTTCCGTTTCTTTTCCCAATCATCATCAGTCATATCCTTTGGTCTCTCTTTTATCGGCCAATACAGATCCTTCTGGTATAGATAATCTTCCATCTGCATCTTCCAGAATCTAAAATTCAAACCATTGAATTTCTCAATCTTGTGCTTTTCCTTCTCTTACTCCATCTCCACGACGAAATCGATGACCTCGAGAGAACCTAGATTTGTGTGAATAATATGCCCCAACCCTGAGCTCTAATACCAATTGTTGTCGTGAAGAAATTACAAACACACAAATCTAAACACAAAATAGAAAGCAATAATAAAAGAAGACATAAAAGATTTTACGTGGTTCAACAATTTACCTACGTCCACGGAGTGCACCGCACTCAACCCATTATATCTCAGAGTTGATTACAATCTCTCTGTCTCTCTTTCAGTCTCTCTACAATTGCTCTCTCTCTCTAACAATTTTTCTCACACACTATGCACTATTTTTCTGCTCTTTTCTTCTCACACTTTTAAGTACAAATAATGGTGGTATTTATATGAGAGCACTAAGGTTAGTCAAATCCAATTGGAATCTATTTCCTATTCCAATTACTTGTGCACGCAAGATTTCCTCTTTCCTCGTGAAACTCGTCTCTACCGTGGTCTGGACCGCTGTGTGGACACATGCCTGTGTCGGGTTCATAACGCGTAACACGCCTATGGAACTCCGCTCCACAGACTGAGGTGTGTGCATCTTGCCTGCGCCGCGGTATGCACAGCATGTCATCTCTGGAATTCTTCGATGTGTGTGCCGCGATCTGGGTCATTGCCTCTGCCGCGGTCGCCGCCGCGCCACCTGCCAGAGTTGTTTTCTTCACTTGTTTCTGGCTTCACATAACCCAACAACCAGTTCTTCACAATTTAAATTGAAGGGTTTAGGGGATCGATTGTTTTCCCAAAGAGTCAAAAAATTACGAACATCTTCTTCATCCTCATCTAACTCGAATTCTAAGCTTGACCGATATTTAGAAGCCAATCATGTATTTTTAAAAGATAAATTTACTATCCAGGGTTGGTGGAAGGATTATGAACAAGAATATCCAATTTTGGCTATTATTGCCAAACAAATTCTTATAAAATCGGTTTCTACCGTTGCTGTGGAACAATAATTTAATGCAGGTGGAAATATTTTGGATCCAAGACGGTCGGTTATATGTCCACAATCACTTGAAGCCCAAGCATGTGTTGATGATTGGACAAAGGCAAAATTTAGACAATAAGAACTCGAGTCGGAAATATTGAATGATGTCTTCGAAGATAATCAAACCACGGGAACAGAAGGCAATGACTAAATTCCATTCAAATCTTCCAACCACTAACACCGACTATCTAATTAAAGGTAAAAGAACTACGTGGCCTTTTATTCCTCCACATTGGCGGAGGATACGTAGGCAGCTTAATTGTGGTTAACATTAAGTGCAAGGCTAATTTTTTTTTATTATTATTATTTGAACTTTGTTAGATTTTATATTCAATTAAGGTTAACTTCTAATTTTTTATATAAAATTTAAATGCAACTGTAAATTTTTATTTATTAATTAATGTCATTTTCTTTTATTTTTACACATTCATTGTTAAATACTTCAATAGTTCAATTGTATATTTAGATAATTGTATTTCATATTTTATGTGAATATTGAAAATATAGACATTGTAAATGAAATTTAATTACAAATAAAAATGTTTGGGCAATTTTTTTAATTTAAAGTTTATCAATTTGTATTAGTAATGGGACTATTAGTTGTATAGTTTCATTAAAAAAAATCACATTTATGTGTATATAAAAGTATAAATATTAGTTGTATAGTTTTGTTAAAAAAAACATATATATATATTATGTATATAAAAGCATAAATATATAAATTTTTGTAAAAAAAAAAAACTGGACGAAACCGAACCGTAACCGAAAAACCGTCGATTCCGTAACCGCCCCATTCCGGTTACGGTTACGGGTTAGCCATTCTATGAAACCGAAACCGAAACCGACGATTCGTAACCGAAACCGAACCAGAACCGAACCGTTGACACCTCTAACCAGCACATAAATAAAATTCGTATGAGATCGAAAAGTCCAAGTTACTCAAAATATTATGTGTGTTTGTTTATTTGACATGATGTTCACATTTGTTTACACGGGTTGGGAATGAGTTGTTAACGATTCAAGGGTGTTTTTGGGTGCAATTGGAAGACAAAAGAACGGTTCTCCCCATCCTAATGAAGGTACGTATACCATATAAGTATTTCTCTATTTCGATTATTGTAAAGTTTAATTATTATTTTTTATTCTTTCAGGATATTATTATGTTGTCGATTCGTGATACATAAACATGCCAGGATTTTTAACACCTTACAGAGGTGAATGATATCATCATGTGATTATGAAGGACATGAACGTGCACCAAGATGTCTAAAGGAGTTATTTAATTATAGTCATTCATCTTTACGAAATGTAATTGAGCGGTGTTTTAAAGGCACACTTTGCTATTTTGAAAAATATGTCTAATTATCGTTTACATAGGCAACGCCTTGTACCTATAGCAAGTTGTATCTTACATAACTTTGTTCGATTACAAGGTCGTGGTAATAGGATGTTTAGGGAATATGAGAATGAAGATATGTTAATTGATGGAGAAGGAGAAGAAGAAGGAGAAAGAGAAGCAGAGGGAGAAGGTAGACCAATTCCTAATATTGACTTATCTTCATCAAATGTAGCACTAATGAGTAATGTTAGAGATGAAATTGTTAAAAAAAATGTGGAGAGATTGTTCAAGCAATAGGAAGTGATGTCTTGTAATATGAGGTGGTGTCTTCTGTAATTTATTCATGTACTTATATAATTAAATTTTGTCAATATTATGTTACAAGAATTTTAATGAAATATAAAAAATAATCTATGATTATGGAAATTGATAGTTATCTATTTTCTATTAATGCTAACGAATCAGATATCATGCAATCTTTTTTTATAATTCAATTAAAAATGATTGAATGATCCATAAATAATGATTAAATTCAAATTATTATATTATTATGAACAATTGTATAATTATTTCATATATATAAATATATATATATATATAATAAATTATAAATTATAAATTTAAGTATATGAAAATAAATATTACAATCTTATGAAGATATTTTAAAGAGATGGCAGAGTCTCAAATTACAAAAAAAGTTCTTCAATTTTTGATGTTTTCAGTTTTTCAGACGTGTTTTTACTGTTTTCAATTTCATAATTCAGTTTCTAATTAAGCTACCAGATGCATTTTAATTGTTTTCATTTTCAGAAAACACGTCTGATAGAATACAACTTCCAGTATATGATATCAGACGTGTTTATGAATTCGAAAATGAAAACTAAACACTATTTTCATTTTCGTTTTTATTTTAAAAAAACAAGCACTGAAAAACGCTTACATGAGGGCTCCTAAAAGTTTGGGTGAATTCTGTTTTAAAAACTCTATACAAGTCATGGGGTAATATTCAATACAGACTCTTGTAGACTTTAAAAAAGTTATTAAAAGTCATAAGGTATTTAACCAAGACTTTTTACAAGTCTATGAAAGTTATGATATATTCAAAATATCAATGACTATTAGTGACATCAAATTGCCAATGACTTTTATTGACTTTTTGTTATATCAGATATCACAATTTGTCTTTCATTCCTACCAAAAATTTTGAATGATTTTTTTTTAAATAGAAATAATTTCACTTTAGAAGAAAAACATAAAACTTTTGAAAAACATCAACCACCAAACATATGTTATATTTTCAAATAAGAGCACACTCATTCTTAACAAATTTCACAAATAAAATAAATCGAATAAATTTTAAAATAAATAAACATTATCATAAAAAACATACAAACATTAACAATCTATAACAAAAAAAAACTAAAAAATAATATAAAACAACTTTTCGTCGACTATACAACTATAGGCAAGATCGAGAAAAAAAAAAATCTTTTGTCATATGTGAATTTTACCAAGCACACACGTCATTGACAGGAAGGAGAAAATTGTCAGGTGGACATCCAAATAGGCGCTTAGGAAATATCCTACCAAACATCAGAAAGAAAAGGTCCGAGTAAACAAATATTAAAGTAAAACTTGCTCGGGGTCAACTATTAAACTGCTCAGAATCAATTTAACGTACTTAGGGCTAGCAGGATTCATTTTCTACTCGGGATCAGGAAACGTCACTCGGAACCAGCACACATCATATCCTACTCGGGACGAACATAACAAAACCGAGTAAAAAGCCTAGCAAGTAGTTCACGAGTTGAGTCACACAAGGATCCTCATCAAAGAGAGACTCTAAAGAAGAAAGGGAATGTCAAGCATAAAGGGTTCCTTATCAGAGAACATCTATTTCCTCAAAAAGACTACACTCTTATAAGGAAATAAGTCCTAATTGGACTGCGTTACTAGAGTCCCGTTCGGTCTCAATACAAGCCTCCGAAACAGGAAAGAAGACAAATCTACTTCAAACAAGTAACCGAATCACAATTAAATACAAATATCATGTATTACTTGTACAAGGCAGATTAGAGTTCTATAAACATATAAATAGACCCATAATCTCGTCCAAAAAATATATAGAAGCACACACCAATCATAGCAAAATACAGAGAGAAAAAAGAGAGATCGAGAGCTTGTAATATTTCAAATTCATAGTGGATTTTGGCTAGGTTGATCATTCAACCACCTGTGGACGTTTCTCCGGTTATCGGAGTTTTACCACGTAAAAAACTCATGTCTTATTTACTTTCTCCTTCTCTCTCTCTTTGAAATCTAAAGCCGAAATCCAATAATTGTTGGCTTTTCTGATACAATCCAGAAATCAACGTCAACAATTGGCGCTAGAAGAATGGGTTGAACCTTCGATTTAATTAACAGCCATTGCAGGAAGCAGAAGCAATTCTGGGAATGGCCAAAAGTCACCAGATAACTTCCATGTTGGTAGTACATCACAAGATCCTGCAGCAAACACAGAAAACCAACCCACACACCTGGCAGGGATCCAGCAAGTTCCTCCAACCAGCAGAAACCTGACGCTGCATTTCCGAGAGGCGTTGCAGCAATTGGTGGCAGACGCAGCAGGGGAAAAGGTTGATCTATTGGCTGCAGAAGCACAGACTATTGATCTACTCGCTGCAGAAGTGCAGACTCCTAATCTTCCACCTGTAAAGCTTCGTTCGGTGGTAGTAGGGCTAGAAATAACTATGCTAGAAATCGGAAGGAACTCTACCCCAATCAACCAGACTGAACGTGAAACGCCTGAAGAGGAACAACCACACCAGAGGCAGAACCAGGATCAGACAGTACGTGCTAGACACAGTAAATATGACCGGCACAAGAATCGATCATCATCAGAAGATAGTGATTGGTACCATTGCAAGCGTCATCAAGGGATTATACGAGAAACCCGTCATCAGAATGAAGAGCTAGAAAGAGGAATGACGATCACCCAGCGGTTTAAGCGTCGGGGAAGCCCGCTGGGAGACAGAGATGTTATAATCCAGCGTTAAACTCGAGAAGTCGAGAACAACAGGCGTCAGATGGATGCACTGGTCAGACGTTATGGCTATAATGATTTGTCTGATGAGGATTCAGACAGTCCATTCACCAAGGAAATCCTGCGGACTCCATTTCCAGAGAGGTTCAGGATGCCACACGTGGAGCATTTTAAAAAAGATACAGATCCAAAAGAGTACGTGAGACGCTATAAAAGTGCCATGGCCCAGTATGCCCACAGTGATCCCTTATTATGTCTCAATTTTCCACAAACTCTGGGAGATATGGGCTCAAGGTGGTTTGGGAGATTACCCCCAACAAGCATCAGAAATTTCAGTGAACTGAGCAGGAGCTTCTCAAGACTATTTCTGAGTAATGTTCACAGGAAATAGTCGGTGGCTTACCTTTCTCAAATTAAGCAAAGGAAAGATGAGTCACTGAAGAAATACTTGGGAAGATTCGGCCAACCAATATCAAAAATTGGCAGTGCAAACAATGAAGTAATTATTGCTGCATTCATCAACAACCTGTAGAATGACGGTTATCCTTTGATTTGAGAAGAGCTCGGCTGACCAGCTATGCTGACATGATGGATATGGCGGGAGGATACGCACTGGCCGAGGAAGAAGAGTTAGCTATAAGAGGAAGTTATATGCACGGAGGAAAGCCCAAGTAGAAGGATACCGAATCCAAGGGGCAGAATCAAAAGGGAAAGCAGAAAGGAAACAGTAAGGAGAAAAGCAAAGACGAGAGTAATGGGTGTAATGCTGAAATATCCACAGAGAAGTACCGAGGCAGATACACCAATAATACCCCTCTTCGGAAAAAATAAGAGGAAATCCTAGCCATCATAGAAGAGAAGAATATTGTGCAAGAACCACGACGACAGTCTCAGTTTGCCCGGAAAGATACAACCAAGTATTACAGATTTCACAAGGAAACCGGTCACGAGACTTTGAAGTGTTACCAGCTCAGAGATTACATAGAGACTCTTATTCGGGAAGGGCACCTGCGGGACGTAATCTTGAAAAAAGATGACAGATCAGAAACTAAGAAAGAGGTTAAGACTGATCTCAACCCTGGTCGAAATCAAAGAGCCAATCCCGAAGCCAATCAGATAATACATACAATATTTGGAGGTCCATCTACTGGAAAAAGCAACCGAGAACAAACTCAGGAAATCAGAGAAACAATAGAAGCAAGGCATAACTTTGACTTGAACTCGGTTGAGCCAGACCCCGAAAAGGGTAAAGGAAGGATGGGACCCGATAATATTCACAGAGGCAGATTCTCATGGCGTTGACGTTCGAACCAATGACGCCTTGGTCATAAGTGCCCGGATTGGTCACCGAGGAGTCAGAAGAATCCTGATAGATAATGGGAGTTCAGCAGACATTCTCAATGTAGTCGTCTACGATCAACTCAGGTTAGACCGAAAAGATCTACAGCCCTTCCATACTCCACTCAGAGGGTTTGGTGGGATTGAGGTAAGGTCACTCGGGACAGTCAAGCTACCTGTGAAAGTTGGAATGACACCATGCCAAATGACTGTCCTACTCGACTTCGTGGTGGTAGATTTGGACAGATGGTCATATAATGCATTATTGGGTCGACCATTCCTGAATAAAACAAGAGCCGTGACAGCCACTTATGCATTAATGATCAAGTTCCCGACAGAGCAGGGGTCGGAGTAGTCAGGGATCTCAAGAGATGGCCCGAAGAGGAAAATTGTCAGTATACAAAGACAAGAATGATGCTGAACATGTGTGCACCATAACGCAGCCAAGTCAGCACAAAGAATTCTTATCATTTGAATTTGATCCAAGTGAAGGGTCGAATGAAACCAAAACAGAACCGGTTGAAGAAGTGGTATTCAAAGAAGATGAACTAGATAAGAAGGTCAATATCGTGGCTAACCTGGAAAGGAAAGTCAAGCAAGACCTCACCAATCTGCTTAAAGAGTACAAAGATGTGTTCGCCTGGAGTCACGAAGATATGGTAGGGATAGATGCCCGAATAATGTCTCACCATCTCGCAGTAGACCCGAATGTGAAATCAGTGATACAAAAGAGAAGATCGTTCAATCCCAAAAGGAGTCAGGCAATCAAACAAGAGGTGGAAAAGCTACTTGCTATAGGATCAATTAGAGAGGTCAATTACCCTCAATGGGTAGCCAATGTAGTCCTTGTCCAAAAGAAAAATGGGCAATGGAGGATGTGCGTGGATTTTACGGATCTGAACAAGGCATGCCCAAAAGACAGCTTCCCACTTCCAAGGATAGAACAGCTGGTGGATGCCACAGCAGGCCACGAATTACTCAGCTTCATGGACGCCTACTCGGAATACAACCAGATCAGAATGAACAAGGCCGACGAGAAAAAAACAGCCTTCACAACAGATTAGGGTTTATACTGTTACACAGTAATGCCATTCGGTTTAAAAAATACGGGTGCTACATATCAAAGGTTGGTCAACAGAATCTTCACTCAACAAATAGGAAAGAACATGAAAGTGTACATTGATAACATGCTGACTAAAAGTGTCTCGGCAGATAAGCATACCCTAGACCTCCGAGAAACATTTGATGTCCTAAAGAGATACCAAATGAAGTTGAACCCGAACAAATGTTTATTCGGAGTCCCTTCAGGAAGATTCCTGGGTTTTTAAGTTCACCAAAGAGGAATCGAAGTTAATCCCGAGAAGATCCAGGCCCTACAGAAAATGACCTCACCAAAAACGTTAAAAGAAGTGCAGCGCCTAACAGGGTGTTTACCTTCCTTAGGAAGATTCATCTCAAAGGCTACAGACATGTGTG
Organism: Dipteronia dyeriana; assembly: GCA_032871835.1. Lineage (NCBI taxonomy): Eukaryota > Viridiplantae > Streptophyta > Magnoliopsida > Sapindales > Sapindaceae > Dipteronia > Dipteronia dyeriana. Next base: position 28,158,773 of record CM065298.1, on the reverse strand, counting down.
CACCTTTCTTCAAAATAATCAAAAAAGGGAAAGGACTCGAATGGAACAAAGAGTGCGAGCAGGCATTCTTAAAAATAAAAGAGTACCTGGGACAAACCCCAATTCTCTCAAAACCATAAACGGGGGAAGTACTTCAGTTATATCTATCAATAACCGAGTTTGTAGCAAGCTCAGTCTTAGTCCGAACAGAAAACGGAGTGCAGAAACCAGTGTATTATACTAGCAAGGAACTCCTACCAACTGAGACCAGGTACTCACAGATAGAGAAAATGGCCTTAGCATTGGTTTCAGCAGCAAAAAAGCTAAGACCATACTTCCAGGCCCATACAATCCAGGTTCTCATTGACTGCCCATTAAGACAAATTTTGCAAAAGCCAAAAATTTCAGGAAGACTGACCAAATGGGCAATCGAGCTAAGTGAATTCAACATTCATTATATCCCCAGAACATCCCTCAAGGAACAGGTTGTGGCAGATTTCATAGCCGAGTTCACAGAACCAAACCTAGAAGCAAAAAGAATGTTGGGTAAAGATTTTCCATGGAAACTGTACATTGATAGTTCTTCAAACACTCATGGCAGCGGGGCAGGGATCGTAGTATGCACTCTAGAAGGAGATGATGTAGAATTTTCTATAAGATTTGATTTCAAAGCAACCAATAATCAAGCCGAGTACAATGCACTATTAACTGGACTTAGAGTCTGCATAGCTCTCGGGGCAGATGAAGTTGAGATATTCAGCGATTCACAGGTAGTTGTCAACTAGGTTCTAGATTAGTACCAAGCCAAAGATGAAGGTATGATAGCCTACCGTGACATCGCAAAACATCTCCTCCAAAAATTTAAAGAATACAAGATTGCTCAGATCCCTAAGGAGGAAAATGAAAAGGCAGACACATTGTCTAAGCTAGCGTCAGCAACAACAATCAAACCAAGGACCATTCCGGTCGCACACCTCCTTAAACAGAGTACAGCTGAACCGAAGCACTTAGAAATTTCAAAAATCCGAACACCGTAAGACGGTTGGATGATTCAGCTGAGAAGGTTTCTGGAAAAAGGCGTTCTCCGGAAAGATCCCGTATTAGCAAAGCGTATCAGGTATCGATCAACAATGTACACCTTGATCAGAGGAGAATTATACAAAAGGGGGTTCTCCCAAGCTCTCCAGAGATGTGTACCAGAAAAAGATGCACATCGAATACTTCAGCAGATTCACGGAGGAGTTTGCGGAAATCACACTGGGGGTAGAAGTTTAGCACACAAGGTGCTAAGGCAAGGCTATTTTTGGCATACACTTTTTTCAGATGCACAACGGTGGTCGGAAAGTTGCAATACTTGTCAAAGAATTGCCAACAATATCCGGCAGCCCCCTAAAAAAATCAGAAACCTCACATCCCCATGGCAATTCACCATATGGGGCTTAGATCTAATTGGCCCAATGCCAGCTAGAACAGGGGGTGGAGCAAAACACGCTATAGTAGCTGTTGACTATTTCACAAAGTGAGCAAAACACGCTATAGTGCATATCACAGAAGCAAACACCACAAATTTTGTGAAAAAGAATATACTTTATAGGTTTGGAGTTCCAGACACTATAATCACTGACAACGGCACCCAGTTTGATAACCTAAAATTCAAACAGTTGTGCGAGGAATATCAGATTGCCAATTACTATGCCACTCCGGCCCACTCTTAAACAAATGGGCATGTAGAAGCAGTAAACAAAATCATCAAGCACACTATCAAAGCAAAGCTAGACGCCAAGAAAGGAACCTGGTTTGAAAAGCTTCCCGAAGTATTATAAACATATCGGACGACAGCAAGAACTTCAACAGGAGAGACTCCGTTCACTTTAGCTTTCGAAACAGAAGCTGTTATCCCTATAGAAACATCGTATGCATCGCCCCAGGTCAGGATATACGATGAAGAACAGAATATTGATATGCTACTACAAAGTCTGGATGAGCTAGAAGAGAAAAGGGAGAAGTCCCGAATAAGAAATAAAGCATATCAGCAAAGAGTGGCTCGCCACTACAATTCTCATATTCGGATCAGGAAATTCCAACTTGGAGACCTGGTACTCAGGATGGTGTCATTGAACATGAAAAATAAAGCTGTAGGTTCCTTGGCCGATAAATGGGAATGCCCATACAAGATCGAGGGAACAACTGGCCATGGAGCGTATTGGATTGCACGACCCAATGGATGGGTATTACCCCGACCATGCAACGCCTAATATCTGAAGACTTTCTATCCTTAATTTTTTTTTTTCCATTTTTAGTCAGGAAAATATTAGTTAGGATAAATATTAGCTGTGGAATTTAAATTTTTTATTTTGCAGTGATAAATAAAAATTACTCGGGATTTTCGAAAAGAAATCATATGATAATAAGAGCATATGAAAGAGCATGATAATAAGAACATGTAAATAGAATACTCGGGACCATCAAATCCCGAATGGGCAGAGAAGCTCGAAGGAGCATGCCAGCCGAGCAATGTCAAAAATGACCTTAGCAAAAAGGTAAACCCGATGCATCAAATTCTGGAAAAATACTCGGGACGCTATCGGGAGAAATTTTGGTGAAATGCGTAGCTGTGTTAAGCAATTTTTATTTAAAGAACTCAACGATTCGGTAAACCCTTAAGTATAAAAACTTGGGAGACGTCCTTGGTATTGCTTAAGGACTCGAACATATGATCATGGTGAGCTTTGATGCAATGTTCGGGTAGCAACCGGGTATGAAACACAAGTACAAACTTACATGTTTTAAGATGACGAGGTTAATAATAAAAAACCAGTTTAATAAGATACTTGGCAAATTAAAGTCATTCGGGTAACAACCGGTTTAATAAGATACTTGGAAAATTAAAGTCATTCGGGTAACAACCGGTTTAATAAGATACTCGGTTAAGTTACCTGAACATTGAAGAGCCAGTTTAATAAGATACTTGGCATCTAAGTAATTCGGGTAACAACCGGTTTAATAAGATACTCGGTTAAGTTACCTGAACATTGAAGAGCCAGTTTAATAAGATACTTGGCATCTAAGTTATTCGGGTAACAATCGGTTTAATAAGATACTCGGTTAAGTTACCCAAACGCCAGCCAGTTCAATAAAACACTCTGCAACAATCAGCAATGAACAAGATCGAAACCATTCAACTCAGAATAAGATAGAATTTTTTTTGCTCTTAAAAGGATGGTTATTTACAAAAGAATAAAAAATAAAGAATTTTTCTACAATTCTACAAAAATTAAGGTTGTAAGGATTTCAAGCCTTTGCCGATACTTGGGTCTGGCACCATCTCATATTCATGGAGGATGCTTTCGTTAGACGACCAAGCAATAGTGTCGACAGTATCATCCATCCATTGATTGTAATCCTCGCCCGGGACCGACCCAATATCTGGTACAACACCCTTGACTTACTCTTGACTAGCGTAAAAGGTCGAGAGGGAGTGTTCGGACAGAATTTCTAAATGCATGGGATGGGGCTCTTTGCCTTGGCTGTGGCAGTAAGCTCTCCATTACTTCATCTGAGTCCGAAGAGACTCAAAGGACCGGTCTACGTGATGTTTGATTGACAGCTCCCAATTGGCTCGGGCCTTCTCAGTCGCCCTATTTTTAAGTTTAAAGAACTCGCCGGCTGAAACTAGCCCACGCTGAAACTCCCAAAGGAGTAGGGCATCATAAGCAGGGGATCTTTTAAAGCGATCCACCCATTTTACTTCAAGTTCCAGTCTAACCTCTCGAGATAAGGACTCAACTGTCAACCTCGACTGCTCCGCCTCCTACTCGGCCTTAAGCATGGATTCTTCAGTAGAGGATAAGAGATTTTAAAGTGATGATGCCTTCTCCTCTGCCAAAGCCGCCTTCTCCTCAGCCTCAACTTGCTTCTCCAGACAATGGTCGGTAAATATTTGTACAGAGTCGACCTCTTGCTGATAAGCTGCTTCGGTCTGAGTACGGCCCTCCTCACTTTCCTTCAGCTGAGCTTCCAGACGCCTTATTCGATCAGCTTGATGTTGTTGCGTCTAAACTAGCTCGACAAATTTAGCCACCATCTGTAAAAAAAAAATTACGATTAGAAATTTGGCAGACAAGAAAAATATTAAAGAAGCCAGAGCTTACATAAAATGTGCCATTAAAAATGTTTTGAAGATGTTTGGTCAGGGAACCATCCCGAAAGCTGCTACACCGGTCTTCTCCGATGAAAGCCCCTACCGGAGGACATCTCCCGTAGCATATCCTAGGTAAAAGGATATGAAAGAACCCCCGAGGGTTCAGCCCCCAGATTTCCAACCTCAGGGTTAGGGGAAGCCCTGTTTGGTTCTAAAGACGGAGAAGGAAATGAAAGAACCCCCGAGGGTTCAGCCCCCATATTTCCAACCTCAAGGGTAGAGGAAGCCCTGTTCAGTTCTGAAGCTGCCGCATCTACTAACGCTCCAGCTCCAACACTCAGGGTAATCTCATACGCAACATCTTCATTGCTGAAGTCGATAAATGAGACCACCCGCGGAACTTTAAGAGAGTGAGTCAGTGAACTAACTGCCTTCTGTTTCTCACCCCGAGAAAGACGGAAGCAGAGATCAGTTGCGGGGTCTTCCAGGACATCGTTCCGAAAAGATTCAAAGAAGTCAGGGCCTGCAGACATTTGTCTTGTGGAGGTATTACCCCCGTCACCGGCGTCAGTCCGCTCGGAAGGCTCCTCACCGAGACCTTCATTTTGCCTTTGTCAATCACCAGGCAGCTGAGCATCGGTCGAGCCACTCGAACCACTAGTCTCCCCAGTGGTCGGCTGAACGTCCTCAGGGACGTATTCGGGGATCTGCTCCTCAGCGGCATCAATCTCTTCATCAGACTCACCCGGGGGGATGCCTTCACCACCTTGACGAGCCACCTCTTTCCGACTCGCCCGAATGATTGACTTCACTTGGCGAGCCTGAAGATCACAGATGATGTCCGTATCAAACACTAGAAAAAATGAACCACGTCAGAATGCAAAAAAAATAATATAGAACAATAAGGAAGAGGTTGTAAAAATCACTTACATCTCCTACGTTGGCCTGAAATCTTTTCGAAGAAGCCGAACTCAATCATCTTCGACTCAATAAAGAGATAAGACTTGCTCCTCTTCTCTAGTGTACGAACTGCCGCCCAAGCAAGTCTGGTCAGCTCGCCATCACTATAATCGATATTCTTCTTGTTCCATACCCTAGGGGAACAGAAGAACCGAGGGACTTTCAGCACCACTCGAGAATCCCCGGATTTGAGGGTGATGTCTAGCCTGACACTTCCTCCGGTAAAAAACCAATTGTTCTTCTAGAACTTGTTGGATGTAGGAAATCCCCATAAACCCCTCTTTTTGGAGTCATCAGAGATATCAGCTCCCCGACTCACTTCTGTCCCTTTAGGGACCTAGCAATCCGGCGAATTGGACATAAGGAAGTAGGTCCCCGACTTGCTTGTTTGCCTCAGCGTAAAAAATTGTCTGATTTCATTCGTTGATGGCGGTAATAAATTCATACGGCTGTACATATGCCACAGACACATCAAAATCTTGTAGCTATTTAGGGCTAGCTGTGCCGGAGCGATCCCTGCCTCAGCCAGAAACCAAGCGATAAATGGCTGAAGAGGAAGAATGACGCCACAGCAAAGCATGGAGCCATAAATCGCTACCATGCCCGGGGGTGGGTTCCACACAGCTCTATCACCCGTTGGAATCAGAGTGACCGAGTTGGGCAGATCGAATCGAGAGCGATACTTTCCAATCTCATCAGCCCCGACCACATTCGGCTCCGAGTCATACCCACTCGGGCGGTCAACAGAGAAAGAAATATGAGACGCCTTGAACTCCTCTTCAACATCATTTTCATTGACAATTTGCTCCCTGATCAAAATGTTGTCTGAGTTGTGCTTACGGACTTCGCTTCTGCTTTGATGTTTTCCCATTCTTCGAAAGGGTATCCTGTGATCAGAAATATCAGAATCAGAACTAGATGAAGAACTCGATACATGGCTGAAAGTGACGTCAGGGTGAAGCCTAGAAACATCAACCTCTAAAAATGGGGGATCATCTACTGGGATATCCCACAGTAATCATCTAATGCAAGAAACTAAATGGAAATCCCTACGTTCTAATGCATCAAAAGCGATTTTAAAGAGACGATGACGGGAATATGGCCCCATTAAAACTAAAATTGAATTGAGATTGATGTAAGATCTTCAACGGAGAATCGCGAACTTCTGGGCAAAGAAATCTGGATTTAAAAAAATTTTGTTGCTGAAAAACATTAAGAATAAACCAACAATGTCTCTCAATGAAGAATTTAAAGAGTGGTGACACGAAACCCTAGGGTCTCAATGCGGGAAAAACCTATGACGAAGCTTGATGGCGTAGGCGATGCTCGGGGAGATGCAAAAATCGTTTCTCAAAAATGATATCAAAAAACGAAAAGGCGAATGACAAGTGTCAAAACAAGAACTAGCCCCAGCCGTCAGAACTTCAAAACGTCGCCATCATTAAAGATCTCGCGTGAAGGGGTGAATCGAAATTGCAGGGTCACCATTAAGACAAGCCATTATGATAAGACATTTACTCTGGCACAAAAATAAAAAATTGAGATGATTAAAATACTTTTGCCCGAAACAAAACTTTATTCGGCAAAAATATTTTAAGGGGGTATTGTCGTATGTGAATTTTACCAAGCATACACGTCATTGACAGGAAGGAGAAAATTGTCAGGTGAACATCCAAATAGGCGCTCAGGAAATATCCTACCAGACATCAGAAAGAAGAGGCCCGAGTAAACAAATATTAAAGTAAAACTTGCTCGGGGTCAACTATTAAACTGCTCGGAATCAATTTAACGTACTCGGGGCTAGCATGATTCATTTTCTACTCGGAATCAGGAGACGTCACTCGGGACCAGTACACATCATATCCTACTCGGGACAAATATAACAAAACCGAGTAAAAAGCCTAGCAAGCAGTTCACGAGTTCAGTCTCACAAGGATCCTCATCAAAGAGAGACTCTAAAGAAGAAAGGGAATGTCAAGCATAAAGGGTTCCTTATCCGAGAACACCTATTTCCTCAAAAAGACTACGCTCTTATAAGGAAATAAGTCCTAATTAGACTGCGTTACTAGAGTCCCGTTCGGTCTCAATACAAGCCTCCGAAACAGGAAAGAAGACAAATCTACTTCAAACAAGTAACCGAATCACAATTAAATACAAAGATCCTGTATTACTTGTACAAGGCATATTAGGGCTCTATAAACATATAAATAGACCCATAATCTCGTCCAAAAAATATATAGAAGCACACAGCAATCATAGCAAAATACAGAGAGAAAAAAGAGAGATCGAGAGCTTGTAATATTTCAAATTCATAGTGGATTTTAGCTAGGTTGATCATTCAACCACCCATGGACGTTTCTCCGGTCATCAGAGTTTTACCACGTAAAAAACCCATGTCTTATTTACTTTCTCTTTCTCTCTCTCTTTGAAATCTAAAGCCGAAATCCAATAATTGTTGGCTTTTCTGATACAATCAAGAAATCAACGTCAACACATTTATTTTCAACGCAACTAAACAATATCGAAACAAATCACACTAACTTCATCTATATTAATTAAAAATAATAAAAGATAAAAATCACTACTTAAACATACCGGTATGCCATAATCAAAGTCACATATGAGTTTGTCTCTATGTAATTATGATCAATATTAAACTATTCACTTTTAGGCATGGGTCTTGTTGAACAACTAGGTGCGATTTTTATGTTTTAACTTACTAAATTGAATTAATTTTATGTAGATATTTTATATTCATCGTCATACTTTTATACAGACTTGCAAACATTAATAATATTATTTGTTTGCTACATTTATTCTAAAGCAAATTTTATAATACACCGATTGATTATATAAAAAACAAATAAAATGTTAACTAATTATTAAAAAAAATGTGCAAATTGTTTTTAGTATGTAAAATATAATTAAAAAACAAATAAAAATCTTAAAATCACACACACACACACACACACACACACACACACACACACACACACACACACACACACACACACACACACACACACACACACACACACACACACACACACACACACACACAGCCTAAATAGTTTCATCATCAAGTTTAATTCCGATGATTTGTTTTTTATTCTTTTTTAAAAATATTTTATTAACATAAGAAATATATAAAATTTGTATAAAATAAAATATATAATAAAATATATTTAAAAATCAATAAAATCAATAAATATCTATAAATATCTATAAAAGTCTTTTAAAATAAAATTTATAAAAATCTATTAAAACAAAAGTTTAAGAAAGATTTTCATAATTCTTAAGGGCACGTCTTGTAAGCATTTTACAGTTGCTGTTTTTTTAAAATAAAAATGAAAATGAAAACAAAAACAGTGTTTTTTGTTTCAGTTTCAAATTCCGAAAACGCATCTGGTAGCATATACTGAAAGCTGTATTTTGAAAATGAAAACGGAAAAAACGCATCTGGTAGGTTAACTGAAAACTATCAAAAATTGATTACATAATTAACCAATATAATTTTTATATTGTAATTTTTAAATTAAACAAAAGTAATACATCAAAAATCAATTCAAAAAAACATATCAAAAAATGATTTAATCAAAACTAAACTCTTAAATTATAAATAAATAATTACAATATATAGATATATATAATAAAAATATAACTGTATATATTATATTAATATATATAATATATTAAATATTATTACATATATTATAATTTATATTATAATATTACATATTATTATGTATAATATATATTAATATTCTATAATATTATAAACTATATTAATTATTATAATGTATATATATATATATATATTATTGCATGAATGTTTTTAGTTCTAGTTGAAAATAAATTATTTTGGAATATATATATATATGGGCACTTTGGTCATTTAAAAATCTTGTTATGTCTTATCCTAGCCATATGAAACGCATAATAGAACTAAATGAAACTAAATGAAAAACAAAATAAATTTTTTATATATAAAAAAGTGAAAAACAAAAACGAAAAACATGTATTTTGGGCCCGTCCTATATGCGTTTTTCAGTTACTGTTTTTCGAAAATGAAAATGAAAATGAAAACGGTATTTTTGGTTTCATTTTCGAATTCTGAAAACGCGTCTGGTAGCAAATATTGAAAGCTGTATTTTAAAAATGAAAACGGAAAAAACGTGTCTTGTAAGTTAACCGAAAACTATCAAAAATTAAAATATCAATTTTAGTATTTTGTTTAATATTATTACAACTATAAACAAATTGATTAAATAATTAACCAATATAATTTTTGTATTATAATTTTTAAATTAAACAAAAGTAACACATCAAAAATCAATTCAAAACAAAATATCAAAAAAATGAATTAATCAAAACTAAACTCTTAAATTATAAATAAATAATTATAATTTATATATATATTATTATATAATAAATATATAATTGTATAATAATATATAAAATAAATTATAATATATGTAATAATATTTAATATATTAAAAATGATTATATTTTTAATATATGAAATATTATTATATTTTTTATATTATATTTTTATATATAATGATACATAATATATGACATTATATCCTATATAATTATAAATATAATAATATATATAGTATTAAATATTATTATAATATTATTATAATATTATATATATTATATATTATCATAATATATATATAAGAGGAGCACTTTGGTAATTTAAAAATCTTGTCCCGTCTTGTCCTAGTAATATCAAACGCACAACAGTACAATTAATAGTTTAAGATTTTTTTTAATATAAAAAAAATGAAAAACAAAACCAGTGTTAAAAGTGAAAGATTTGTTTTTAATTATTTTTTTTCAAAAATAAAATGAAAAACGGTTAACGAATACGTTTTCGAAATCGTTTTTGAAAAATAAAAACGGAAACGGACTGAAAAACAGTCGTAGGACGGGGCCTTATGTTTTTTAAATCTTTCACTTTTAACACTGATTTTGTTTTTCATTTTTTGAAAATAAAATAAAAAACGGTTAATGAACGCGTTTTCGAAATCGTTTTTGAAAAATAAAAACGAAAACGGACTGAAAAACAGCTACAAGACGGGACCAAAAATCCATAAAATATATAAAAATCATCTATAAAGATAAATCTCTATAAGCCTTTTAAAATCCTAATCGGTCCACGGAAATGAGAGGGCATTATGTAATTAACTCAAACTTGAGCTGACCACACTAGTGACACTAACCATATTTCCTTCCTCTAAAAACACCGAATCGAGTCCCTGATCAAAAGCTCACTTGTACTTGAACACTGAAGAAGAGACTCAGTGAAATTCACAGACAGGAAGAGTAGAAAATGGAGACGAAGCCAACAGAGATCAGCGTTTCGAAGATGTTCGAGGGTTACAACAGGAGATACAAACATTTCAGTCCAACCCTCGGCTGCTCCATGACTTTCCACATCTATTTCCCTCCTCCTCCTTCTCCTTCTCCTTCCCACAAATTCCCTGTATGTACCTCTCTCTCTCTCTCACTGACCCATTTCACATTTTCACTCTAATATCATTCTCCGATACTAAAGTTTTCTTCTTTCCTCTTTTTGCATCCTCTCTGACTAGGGTTTTACTGTTCTTGTATTTCTCTTTTATTTGGATTTTTTTGCTACTGAATGATTTACCTGGTGGTGTTATGATTATGATTGTAAATTGGGATTTTCTTGGTTTTGATCTTTTGGTGTTACATGTGCTGGTTTTTTATGATAATTTATTTTTACAAAAATCAAAATAGAAGCTTCTACTTATTATTATTATTATTCTGAATTTTGTAATTGGAACCATTTTATTGTGTGACATGCATTGATGATCCTTACTAATAATTCTGTTGAAAGTAAATTTTAGGAAGTGCATATTATTTATTGAGAACATAATCAACTGAAGACCTCCTTTTTGAAGATGCATGTATTAAATGAGATTTCTTAGATATTGGTTTTGGGAGAGAGATAATCAAATGTTCTTACGAATAAAATATTGTTAAAAATTGTTCATTGAGATTAGCAATTTCTAGTATTCTTGAATCTACAAAATAGACATGCATCTGATGTTTTGATATCTGTGACTGTCATAACCGTAGTGTCTAATTGACATTGCTTTCATTATTGAACAGGTACTTTACTGGCTCTCTGGCCTTACCTGCACAGACGAAAATTTTATAATTAAGTCAGGAGCTCAGCGTGCTGCTTCGGCTGAGGGTATTGCTCTAATTGCTCCCGATACATCTCCAAGTGAGTCATCCATCCCGTAGAACTAGTACATTTTAAGAGTTAATTGTTTTGATTGTTCATTTGGAGATTCACGTCGCTGGCTGTCATTCTGATTTTCTTGTTTAGATTGATAGAATTATGTTTCGGGGTCAGTTAAAATTTGTGTTATCTAGTCGTAACTTTTGGTACCTGTTATTTAACCAGAACCTGAAGCCAATGGCACAGTTACTAAGTTTATGAAATAGTAGTATGCTGTTATTGGCTTAGGAAGTAAGCGAAAGCACAGTAGATCATTTTTATCAGTTTCAGGTATTTACAATCAGAAGTAAAGGTCTCCATTCTTTTTCCCCATTTCTTATATGCTCACTTATGATTCCCAGTATCCATGCTCACTAATAATGCAAAATGTTCTTGATGAAACAAACTATTATCATTTCATTTTTGTCTATCATATAATTTTTTTCTTTTTTGCCTTTAAATTGGCATATCAACTGAGACTGCTGAAACAAAATATGCTTATTGACATTGACATCACATAAGCAAGTTTTTTTTTTTTTAACCATTGTATATGAACTGTCCCAGGATGTGCAGAGCTGACTTTGTTCCTTTTTTGCCCCTATATGACTGCAGGAGGTCTAAATGTGGAAGGAGAGGCAGATAGCTGGGATTTTGGTGTTGGTATGCACCATGTGGCATTTAAATCTGAATTATGGAGTTGTTTGACATTATTTTGAATGTATCTGGCATCTAATGGTTTTATCTCTCACCATTTTTCTGTTACGGGTTTGGTCCCCATGTGAAGATAGATTTGCACTGTATGCAAATGAACCGTCTTTACTGTGCACTAATTACATATGGTCATATGTAGTGCTTGTACTATCTTTTTATAAAAACTCATAGAGAAGAAAAGAAAAGAAAACCACTAAGGTTTCAAGGAGCATGGTTATGATTCATGCAAGTGCTATAGGATTATAAAAACCTGCTAAATTATGGTTGTTCTTCCACAGATATATTAAAATAAACACACATTTTGCACTAATTCTTTTTCATCAATAATGCACATAAATAGTTTCAATCATGCCAAAAATAGGATATATTTCAGACTCTACTTGTTTCTTTGAATCTTCTATTGAGCTTTTCTTTTCTGTTGTTTTTTTTTTTCAAATAGGTGCTGGATTTTATCTTAATGCTACCCAAGAGAAGTGGAAGAATTGGCGTATGTATGACTATGTTGTGAAGGAATTGCCAAAACTTCTGAGTGAAAATTTTCCACAGCTTGATACATCCCGTGAATCTATATTTGGTCATTCTATGGGTGGGCATGGTGCCCTGACAATCTATCTGAAGAACCTTGACAAGTATAAGGTAATTGACTCAAATATTTATATCCTTTGAAGTTTTTACCAATGCTGGATGACATTGAATTTTCATTTTGTTGCATTGTGCTTGACAGCTGGCCATTCCCATACAAAAACTTCTGGTTACTTTAGCTCTTATTACTTTGGTTCTCAAGCTGTTTCTTTCTTTTTTTTATTCGTTTCCAGTCAGTATCTGCTTTTGCACCAATTGCCAATCCTGTAAACAGTCCCTGGGGACACAAGGCCTTCTCAAATTATCTAGGTAGCAACAAAGCTGACTGGGAGGTAAGATTATAAGTGATCAAATAATTGTACTTTTTGCTGTATATGTGTTGTTCAGAATGTGAGGAATGAAAATTGTAAATGCAGGATTATGATGCCACTTCCCTTATTTTGAAGTGCAACAATGTCCATGCTACCATTTTGATTGATCAGGTAGCACTTAGTTTCCTTTGATTTTGAAGTTAACTATGTAGGTGTAATATACTATTGGCTTTTTTGTAATATGTAATAACTTAAGACTTATTATTTCCTTTCTTTCTTTGGGATGCTCTTTCAGTACCAGGTTGCAATGTTATGATGGCAACCTCTAAAGCATAGCTAGTTCTTATATAGTTATACTCATGTATTTATAGTAATGATTAATGGGTTAGGTTAAACCAATTTAAATTTGTGACATAATTTTTTAACTTAAACATCTCAACTACTCATGTGCTCTTAATCCAATGGTTGAGACAATTGTTGAATTTGAATGCATTTACAACTCTTGGATTAAGCACATGGGTGGTTAGATGTTGAAGTCAAAAGATTAAGTTACAAATTTAAGTTGGTTTAGCTTGACCCAATGATTAATATACTATAATTTTACATCATTAGTTATTTGGTTTTACACATAATACAGCAGTATGGTTTGGCAGCTCCCTTGTATAATTCTCAAATATGCTTTTGAGAGATTGTCTTTCAGGGAAGAGGTTTAAATTTTATTAACTAAACTCTCTGGAATTATTTCAAGTATCCTTGGTGATTGATACTTGTGCAGTATATGATATATGGAGCCAGGTGATTTATAGATACCATCAAAAATTAAATTGTGTGCCAAGTTTAAGGAGGTAGAGGGTGGGGGCAATCTTGAAAAAAAAAGTCATGCATTTTGAGGAAGCCTTTACTTGGATTAATGCTCTTCTAATCTTGCGTTGTGTTTATGCAGGGGGAGGATGACAAATTCTTGCATGATCAGCTACTGCCACAAAAGTTTGAGGAGGCATGCAAGCGTGCTAATGTTCCACACGAACTGCGGTTGCAGCCCGGTTATGATCATTCCTTCTACTTCATTGCCACATTCATTGATGATCACATCCGCCACCATGCTAAAGCTCTTAAACTCTAAATGCTCAAGAATTTTTTGTTCGAGAATCTCAAGGGAAGCTGTTAAGTTCAACTATTATATGCCCTTGTTTACGTCAGTCTCTCCAGTCTCTCCCTTGTGTGTGCTGCTTTCTTGAAACAATTAAGTGAATGTGTACTAATAAAATGAGGGCACACTTGAATATGTAATTATGGGTTTCACAGCACTTGTTTGCTTATTACGTGACTATGGTATTGCAGATAAGTAATCAGAAAATAGGATTATCGAAATATTTGAGATGAGACTGAATATTTTGAAAGGACTTTAGAGGTTTAAAGACAACAAGAGGTCTTTGAGTTTAGATTTGACACTAGATTGGAGTACTGAGGTTAATAAAAAGCAAGTAAAATAAACGTTTGAAGTGTGGATAATCTCCCACATCCAACTTCCCACTATTTCTAAGAATATAATACAGAATTTCATATAAATCTTGAGACACAGAATCTTCCATCCCTGAAACAAAACACAGGTGATAGATGCTTCAAAATAATCTGCTCATTATATTTCTGGGAAATCTGCCCCAACCCACAGCATCTTATAAATTGCGAGTTAAAAGGGCACATTACAGGATCTAGCATGATAATATTACATCCAAGTGAGGGAGTAACGGCCACCTATACATAACCCAATTAACTTTGTAAGAGTCATAAATGCGAATATCAAAACCAATACCCACATAATATGTATATATTTACAAATTAATATACAGCTTGTCTTGCTTACTCTGTCAATTCTGCTCCAGCAATCACAGTTGAAAACAGGAGCGAGAAAGATCCTTTTATGCCGATGATAAGGTGGAACTTGCTTCCCCCCCACTGATCCAAATAAAGCCTGGCAGCTTTAATCAAAATTATTGAACCTTTTTTCCATCTTGTGATATTAAATTGTTGATGAGTTGCCATGCATTGAGATGTTTAGTTCACTTCAACCACCAGAACCAAACTCATGCAGAGGCTGATACTGGGTCTGCTCCGAAACCACAGAGGGCGTGGCAGTGAAGGCCGGTTCAAGATTATCATTTACACTCTTCTTAGGCCTCTTTACCCTCTTAGATGATCTCTGTGATTGTGGATCAGTATTTTGAAGGGAATCATCCAACTCATAGTCCATTGTAGAAGAATTAGATTCATTTGTCTTTTGTGTGTTCCTTGGCTTTGGCACAGTTGTCTGCTTGTCAGAAGAAGTTTTCCGCTGAAAACACAAACATTTTTTACTTAAAAAAACATAAAAAAAAACAGCATATTCCACAATTCTTAAACATTTTTCCATATAGATAAACTTTTATTAATAATAGCTATGCACAAAAAATAATAGTCAAAAACTGCATAACGAAAAGTCAAATTGAATTTCTAGCCATAGTCCTGTAAGAAAATCCAATAATTCTATAGTTTGTTCTATGATTCTGGAAGAGCAACCAGGTATATGGTAATATCACCTGACGATCAGTTCTGAAGGTAATAAGATGTGTCAACTACAACATAATGCATATCTGCAAGTAATTCTCCGAGGTGTTATCATCGACTTTTGCTGATTAAACATTTCAACCTAGAACTGAATCTCAAAATGATATTTTTCATCTGTTATTGCTGATCTTCTAATTATGTCAGACACAATTTCAGGGTCAACTATACTATTAGCAACAAACATATTACTAAGATTTAAATCTAAAGTAATTTTCTGACTGTATACATCTACATCCCTTTGAAGTGTCATCAACTGATGACCACCAAAAGCCATTTGAACACATTTAAAGTTTGAAAAATCAAAGTACCTTTTTATTACTGGGTGTTGCTTTCTCGGGATCAGGAGACGGCTCTTGTCCAGCACCCTGAGCAGGCTGAGCTCCAGCATTTGTTAAATCTTCCAAGTATGCATCACCTTCAGCATCTATCCATATACCCTTAGTAGGCTGTTTTTTCTTTTGTCTATCCTTTGCCTGAAAGAATTAAAGATTTAAAAAGAAAAAAGGAATTATTAATTATTTTTTTAGGAAAGAAAGAAAGTTGTCATAAATAATAGTATACACTAATTCAACAACATTTTAGCACTTCTTTTCTATTTTTCCTACTTACTATACTTTTTTTTTCCAGTGAGGGGAAGAAGAGAAGGGTTATTAACTTATAATAGAACATAAAACTTGAAATTCAAAGTGCGCAGATTATCAAATAGCTAAAACCCCACCTGAAGTGGAAGTTCTTTTAATTTCTGCTCCAACTGGGCATCATCCAGAAGTATAGACACGACATCTTCAGGAGCCAAGATATCTCCCTGGACATGTCCACCGGTCATGACAAGCTGCTGCACAGTATTCTTCTGGCTGGCTCTTTTCATAATATTTTCTTCAACAGTCTCTTTACAAATAAGACGGTAAACAGTAACCTACACAAAAATTTGTAAAATTCCAAATTTAGGAAATTCAACAATATTTGATTTACATTAAAAACATTTATAAAAAAATAATAAATAAATAAAAAACAATTCCACCCGTAGTAGACCAAGGACAAGAGACCTAAAAACGCATCCTACTCATAACGGGGAAATGGGAATTTTTTGAGATGGGAGAGGGCTGCCTCTGTGTGTAAACCAAGTACCCAATGAGCCTAGAGTTATACAAAAAACAAAGCAGAGAACTATAAATCTATCACAAATTTCTTAACAGCTATAACTCTCTGTATGCTCAAGAGCCCACACCTAAAAGAGGGTAAAATACAAGAAAAGATTATCCATATGCAAAGAAAACTAATGGTTATCCTATAAAACTCATAAGACCATTCCCAAATGTAACAAAAGAAATCAGGCAGGAACTAACATCCTTTGTCTGACCCAATCGATGAGCTCTATCCATTGCCTGTAAATCCAATGTTGGATTCCAATCACTTTCATAAAAGATGACAGTGTCAGCAGCTGTCAAGTTAATGCCCAGTCCACCAGCTCTGGTACTCAGCAAAAAAACAAAGATATCGTTCCTGCAACCAAAAATTAAAAAATTAAAAATAATAAAAGGTTTGCCTTTTAAGAAGTCACATGGTTCTGTAAATAAAGGGAGGGGGGAAAAAGACAAAGTAGCCTGATGAAAACTCTTCAAACAACTATCACATGCAAGTACCTATGCTGGAAATCTCTGACCATGTCTCGGCGATCCATGATAGTGGAAGATCCATCAAGTCTAAGATACCTATATTTCCTATAGTTCATATAATCCTGAAAATATACATAAGAGTCAGCACCAGAACACATTTTCCACAGCAGAAGTCCAAGAACACAAATTCTCAATTGAAAATAGTGAACTTTCTAACTCAATTCCTTAGATTAGGCAAGGCTTGAGGTCTATCAACCAGCTGCAACTACCCAAGACATTAGACATGCTCATATGATAAAATGGAAAACTGATAAAAGACTGAGCTTGGTTTCACTCTGAACGAACCAAATCCTAATCAACTGCACTCTCTGTGCAGCATCACTGGACCTTCTTAACCTCCCAAGCTAATAACTAATTTTATCATTAAATTTTCTTAATGATTTAAAAAAAAAAAAAAAAAAAGTTAATTAGAAGCTACAATAAGTTTTTTCTATTTTTAGGGTGATGATATAAATAGAAGACAAGACTTTTTTTTTTTTGAAACTTCCAGAAGACAAGACTTATTATAGCATTGTTTAAATAAAAACAAGCAGGTCAGAGGACCTAACTAACTTCCCAAGCTCATAAGTATTTGACCATTAAAGATCCTTAGCAATTTAATATTTAAAAATTCAGTTAGAACCTACTAAAAGTTTTTTCTTTTTTTAGGGTGACTAGATGTCTACAAGATAACGACTTGTTATAGCATTGTTCATATAAAAAAAGAAAAGAAAAAATGTAGTTTCACAGCATTTAAAGTATTAAATACCTCAAGAATATTGAGCATTTTGGTCATTTGTGCAAATAAAAGGACACGATGATTTTCTGCTCGCAAACGTTTCAACAATATATCGAGAGTTTGAAGCTTCCCAGAGTCCTGTATAGAAAACAAAATGTAATTTCAAATTTAAAGTCAAATAACAAGACTATTACATCACAAGGGGGGATGAGAGAGAGACTAAATGGAAGAGATATTCTTACAGTAAGCAACTTTGCAGGGTCAAAGCTCTGCATGGGTGGACAAGATCCAAATATATCGTATGTTAATTGAAGGGCAGGCTGTGCAACAGGTAAATCCGAATCAATTTCTTGAATTAAATGGTGAGGAACACCTGGCTTCCTGGGTCCATTATAATCAGATGTTCGTGCAAAACCAAGCAATAACTTCTTGACCCAAGGATCATGTCGCTCTTCATTCATTCTGTACACAAAATTCCTATTTGAGCATTGGACATTTACCTATCAAGAAAGAGAAGACGAGTTAATAAAATAAGTTTGACTTTAAAAAAAATATAATAAAAGGATCATAGTCATGAAAACAAACCAGGGGGGCTCTGGCTCGTGGGATGTATGTGTAAGTTGCATGAAGAAGCTTAACATCTGATAGAAGCCTGTCCTGGTGAGAGACAACTAGATCCTCAAATGGAGAATATCCAGGAACCACTGTGAATTTCCTTCTAAGCAAAGTGGTCTCTGATCTTGACGGAATCAACAACAATCGCGTAACAGCTCGTACTTTTCCACTCTCAGGAAGATTGTTGCCCAGCTCATTATCCATGGATTTCATGAGTAAGTCTAAGATTCCATCCAAAAACTGGCGGTCCCATCTCAAAATAGAAAACAATAGTCTCTCCATAAAAGAACCGGTCGCCAGAAATGCAACCTCTTCTGGGGACAAGTCCATCAAACGAGTAAAACCAAATGTCGCACTTTTGACAGATGACCAATCTGAGCTATCCTCATTTGAAAATATAGATCTATGAACATTTCCTGCAGTAAATATATTAAAACGTTTCTGAAACAATTCTCTGTAGATTCCACGCCCAACCGCTGAACAAAGAGTCTCAGAACTTTGAAGAATCTCTTGGTAAACTATTTTTGGTATCTGATGATATGAGGAGAATTATCAGCAATAATATAATAGGAGTTCACTAATTGATGGAGGTAGATATGAAACAAAAATTTCATAACTGATCCTAAATACCACTATCGCCTTTTCCTGCAAATGCACAAACTTTCTCATGCTAATACAATGTTTGACTGGATAGAATGATAACAAAGTTACCTTGTATGCTATAGGATTCTGACCCCCAGAATAGTGTATAATTTCCAACTCCCCAAAAGGAGGAGGTAGAAGAGAATTTGGAATCTCCCCAAAATAGAGATACGAGCTTCCCTCATTTCTTTCAAACAACTCTGGATGGTTACAAACCTGCCACCACACAATCAACAATCAATAGTTGAAAAAATTCAAATCACCGACATCAATTACCATATATATGAGATGAAGAGGCATAAAACAAGAAATCCCAATGAAATTGGTAGCTTACCTTTCTCAACTGAATGACAATATTCATTAAATTCATAATTTTCTTCTCATTAAGATGACCACGATTGCCATCAAACAACCCAGCGAGAGATATCTTGTTCTTAATGGCTTGATAAAAAGCTTGCTGCCGAGAACTCAACTTGCAGTGCACTGCAACCTCAGTTTTCCTAGTCAGCTCAGAAACAACATCTTTCTTAACCCGTCGCAACATAAAGGGTTTTAAAATTGCATGCTGTCAAGGAGAAGAGAAACAAAAATAGAACGATTTAGAAACATATATCCAGTGGGTTCAAATAAATATATGCTATCCTAAGACAATGGGGAACAGTGCATATATCTTCAGCGGCAAGAAAGAATATTATTAGATTAAATCAAACACTACACTTTATGATAAAAATAGGTTTACTAAATAGAGCCAAAGAGAGGACACATGCAGCATATATCAAGGTTAATGATGGTAGCAGATCAATCCTCAATAATGACAAAGCATTGTATAAGAAACACCATAGCTAATTACTAATCATGCTTGCAGTGAAAGTATCAAGACAAAATTACTGACCAATCGACTAAGCTGGTGTTCATTTAAAGTACCCCCATGCTCAGCATGACTCTCAATCCTGACAATATACAACCAAAAAAAAGTATCAAGTATTTCCTGTACAATTTGTTCAAACCGAACATCTGGGATAAAGTAAGCTTACTGCATACCCTTTAGAAAACCACTCATTGAATTGTTCATGGCTGTCAAACAAAGTCGGCATGATGAAATGCAAAAGGGCCCACAACTCTGCCATGTTATTCTGGATAGGTGTGCCAGTCAGGAGCAAGCGGTTCCGGCAATTAAAACTCAGCAGTGTCTTCCATCTTATACTGTCAATTTAGCATTCGTTTATAGGTAAGAAACAAATCTTGTATTAGATAAGAAAATTTACAAAATGAACAAGTCCACAAAAAACAAAGAATACCAAGTCTCAAAAAAATAATAATGATACATCTAACAACGTTAAAATACTGTCAACACTTGATCACTTACAAATGAAAACATTAAGAGACTTTATGAGATTTAAAGAATTAAACATAAGCATAACAAAAATTTTAACAGAGTGATAGCTGCACATGTAAAAAAAAATTAATAACAATGTTTAAAAACATGGTATATGAACATAACATTATATGCAAATACATTATAACTAGATACAACATGAATTTTCAACCAACCAATGATAATGCATTAATGAGCTCAAAGGAGAGATTCAAGAAATGATAGAAATAACTAGAATAAAAAGAAAAGGAATCAGTACAGAACACAGAACAGAAATAAGGAAAAATAAATGGAGAAAGAAAACACATAGAGACACCAAGAGAGAATAATAGGGTTGAAGAAGTCACTAATTAGATAGACCGGTAAAAACGCCAAAATATCCATAACTCGAGCCACTTTACAAGTTTGAAGAAAAAGTTACCTGTTAGCACTTTTAATGGCCTGAGCTTCATCTAATACCATATATTGCCACTTCACACGCCGAAAATACTTCTCATCTGACACTAGCAGTTGATAGCTGGTAATGAGAATATGAAATCCAGCATCCCTGCAACAGAAAATTAATTTATTACACAAAAGGCATGACCTTAACTAAATCATTATTGTTTTAGACTTGAGAGAACCAAAACGAAAAATTATTTTATCAACCTAACTTGAAAGCATCAGGACAATTAAGGAAGGCATGAACTCAAGAGTCTGAGTGTCTGACAGCAATCCTGAGCTTAAGTTGGATGAAGTTAGTCAACATTAAGGTTGATTTTGAAGTGGCATTAATATGATCTTTCTATGATCCAACAAAACAAGTGCGCGTGCACACACACATATATAGTTTTATCGCTTGCAGGTACTAATTAGGCGATTTGTCTGCAGTAGCCAATTTGGAATGCTATAAATTTGCTGAACAAATGAAAAAAGTGCCAGCAATATTTTGACTTCTTAGACAGTTATACTTCCTTAGATTTAAAACATTTGGCAAGTGACAAGCACGGTTTAACATTTCCAATCTTCCCTCATGTCAAACGTACCAGAGCATAGCATGGAAGCTGCCATTTCAGGCACTGACGCACATGTCACTCTAAAATTCATTGTAAGGTGGCCATATCAGATTTACAATAGATTATGATGACTTCAGAGACAAGTAATATCATTTTTTTTCTACAGAATAACGAACTGTCAATGAGTATGCTACCTTCTATAAAGACGCTTTGGGTTAAGGTTCTTTCTAAGTACCGTTCGCTCTTGAAGCCCACCCCAATATGGAAGTGTTTTCAAGTCAGGGCAGAAACGACTAATTTCATCCGCCCAGTTATTCAATACAGAAGCAGGTGCAACAACCAAAAACGGACCCCATATATTTTTCTCCTGTGGAAGACAATGAAACAAGTTACTAAAAGAAAAATTATTAGATATATAAATAAAGAAAAAATAAAAAGATAAGAATGATAACCTCAGCCAAATGAGCCAAGAATGCCATCGCTTGAATTGTCTTTCCAAGGCCCATCTCATCAGCAAGTATACCATTTAAACCCTGAAAGTTAACAATGGTCCTTCTATATTAACAAATCATATGAAAAGATCACAAAAAAATTACATCCACGGACTGTCTCACAACCTGCTCATAACAATTAACCAGCCACTGAAGGCCCTTTAATTGGTATTCTTTGAGGGTTCCTTTGAACAACTCTGGTGTTTGAACCGTTGATGTTACAGGCATGGTTGAGCTGCATATATTGGTAAATAAGTTGATTAAACCTAATATGAAGAGAAAATAAGAATGAAAATACTAATTGTCACCAAAAACTCAGCCTTAAATGGAAGGAAATATAAGCTAAGGACTTACGGATTATGCAGATCTATATTACTAGATCCTGCCACCGAGGCATCTTGTGAAGGAAGCTCAGATTCAACAACTTCACGTAATTTTGAACATTCCGTATCAAAAACACTTGTTAACAATTTCTGCTTAGAGACAGCATTTTGAGCAGCTCTCATTGCCTCCTTTTTCAATTCAGCCTCCTCAGGATCCTCTTCCTCACCAGGACTGACATCTGAGGAACTCAATAGCATTCCTTGGTCATTCGATTTTTCATCTCCCACAGGCAAATCTTCTGAGGGCTGTGAATTTGACTTGTTTTGCATAAAGTGACTGTAAAGCTCTGTCTGCTGAATGAGAAAATTAAGCCTTTGCTGCTGTCGCTTAGCTTCTCGAAGCTCCTGTTCACGTCTCAAAGCTTCCGCAGCCTCTCTTTCCTCCCTTTTCCTAACTTCTGCCTGCAAGGAAAGAGATTAAGAGAACTTAATGCAATATAGGTCACAAAATGCAAGATCACACTGCTTACCATCTATCCAATCAGTACAAACCATCTAACAAGTGGTGGTACTTAACATTTTATTTTAATCCCTGAATTTATGCCTGGAACTTAACAAATAAACAGTCCATACTTTTTCTAGTAACAAAATAAATTAAGAGTGTCAAAGATACAATCTTCAAATAAAAGCAATGCAGTTTCCAGATTACTGATTTGGCAGAACAACGTGCACAACATGATTACACATTAAAATTTATTTCAGGCGAACATACCTCTGGAAATACTAAATTAAGGCCCATCAATCATCTATTTGTGAGAGAATATATGCATAAACATGACAAAAAATCATTTTAAACACACAGAATGTAGAGAGAGCATGAAAGCAATGGAAAGAGAAATTGTGTACGTGAACATTGGCACAATTGACAAATTTTTATTTGGCTTCCATCGAAATTAAAATTAAAATGCTTATCTATAAAAAAGAAACCAATTTGTATCCCGGTAAGTTAAAATGAACACACAGTAAACTTCACAAAGGAAAAAGAAAGTTACCATCTCCTTATCTACTCGCTTCCAAAACAATAGCATGTCTCTAGTCAATTTCCTTGTGCGAAGTGGAGCACCCCTCATCAACTTGAGTGATCTACTCACTTTCATTTTCACCTATTATAACAAGCAATCATCTCCAAAGAATCAAAATATGAAACTGCAGAGGATAAATGGTATCATCAACAAGTAGATGCAAAACAACAACAACTCTACAAGTAAAACTATAACTATTGCATAACATTATAAGTACCTCTCTTTGACAATTCTCTGAGAACCTCTTGGCATCAATCAGTTGCTTCCGGTGAAAAGTAGTAAAATTCCTATGATGCTTTGGTATGTCCCTTCTAACAATGTTAACCCAAACTTTACCAATTTTCTCCATTTCCTCCCTCTCAATCACAGAAGGGTCTTTCTTCACCTTTGGCTTCTTGGGAAGTGCCCGTTCAATGATCTGCAGCCAAGAGAAACTGAACTAAGATTTAAATAGAGAGATAAAAGAAAATAAGTGCCATCACTAGTTCCACCTATAAAACAGAAAGGAGGATAATTTTTATAATATAATTGTAATTCAAATAGAACAAAGACCTCGTATGTGTCTCCTTTCTCCAAAACCTTCACGTAGTAAACCTGCAACACACCACCCTCTGACAGTATAGATCGTTGAATATTTCCAGCTGCCCCTTCTGGGATTGAAGAAATCCCAATATCAGAAACCTTGAGACTAAACTTCTGGGATGAGTTAGAAGCTGTCAAAGCTTTCAATCTGGCCTGCAGTGATTCATATTGAGGCCGAGGCTCTCCCATCCCGACTCGATTTCTTGGCCCAAACCTTTTATCATTAGCCATCATTGCTGCTAAGGATCCCAAATCTAAGGTACCCTTCAAATAAAACTCCTCCACTTGAATATCTGAAAAGCTGGGTAAGTTCAGAGATGGTGCCAGCTTATCATAAGTTGGAGGGATCCTGTAAGTGATACCCTCCCCAATATCCAAATAAGCAGGTTCATACATTATTCTGCAAAGCATGCACAAACACAATATATTTATGTACAGTTATGAATCATATTCACATATATATATATATACATATTTCCATATATTGGCTCTAAAAATATTGATAAAGCAACAAAAGGAGTACGCAAACGTATCAGAAACATACGTGGGTGTAAATTCTGCCTCTTGATTATTCATTGGCCTCTGAGGACTAATATCGTTGAGCCATTCAGATGTAGGTTCCATTTCATATAACCCCCCTCGTTGTTCGCTCCCCAACTTCCTATTTTTTGAACCACCCAAATTAGATTTTGGAGCAGGGTTCCCCATCCGAGGTGGAATTGGAGCAGCTGGGGTATCCTTAAACCTCCTCTTGTACTTTTGGATGTGTTCTCCAAGCATTGATCGATATCTTTCCTCGGTCATGTGTTTCCCATAATATCCGTCTTCATCCTCCTCATCACTGTTGTGAGATCGCCTCTTTATCTTGCCCAAGTCAGACATATTCCCATTACTGTAATTCACCCTTGCTCCACCTATTTCATACCCAATGACCATTCCGAAGCACAACACATACACACATAAGTAACAGCTTGCTGTCCCAAATTATCTATCACCAGAATGACAAAAAAAAAAAAAACAAACCTACTACCACCAATATAACACTCATTAGTAACTAAAATGGATTTTTTTTTCCAACAAAATTGAAATTACAGGCAGGAAAGTTAAACAGGTCCTTGAACATTTGTGGGGAAAAACAAAAAACAAAAAAAAAAAAAAAAAAAAAAGAGATTGAAAACAATGTGTACCTTGGCTACCTCTGCTCTCATCCTGACTACTATTCCCATAATAATCAAAATCATCATCTTGTTGTGGAAGTTTGAAGTTCATCAAAGACTACAATTCAACCCAAAAAATCACAAAAGAAAAGAAAAAACAAAACAATAACAAATCACTATAAAAAAAACACAATACTCTAAAAGAAGATAACAAACAACTAAGCTGAATTTGTGTGAAATTTAGCTTCCAATTCACATAACCCATAAAAAAAAAAAAACGGTAATTATCCCAAAATCCGAAATTCCACAAATCCATACCATCAAATTGAACCAAAGAGAAAGTATTAAGATAAAATAATAAGAACCCAATTGAGAAGAGCAAAAACCCAAGTGACAAACCTCAAGATTGAAGAGATTCGAGTAAGCCGAGGAGTCCTTGGATTGCAGCCTCCTCTTGTCCATGAACAGACTGTGAAGAGAAAAACCCTAACCCTGGGTTTTTGAAGAGCATATAACGAGAGTGGGAGCTTCCTGAGAGAGAAAAAGACGAAACCCTAAAACTAGAAGATCGGATACGACTGGAATGTTGAAAGAGAAGAGGAAGGGTGCGTAGGATAAGAAAGGCAGAGGAAGAACGAGAAGGGACCGTAGTAGACACAGAGACGCTGTAGGATACACCTGACGATACTAACGTGCGCCGTGTAAGTGCCATCTGTTAACGTGTGCCACTGTTTTTTTTTTTTTTTTCTTTTTGGAATTTTTTCTTTTTTTTAACTTTCTCTTTTCGATTTTGTTTTAGCCCGTAGCCGTAGAGATGGGACATTTTGCTGCCTGGAATTGAATTGTGCAGGCAAAATGTTTGGGAGAGAAAATATGTGGTTATTATAGGGTACGGTGATTGTAGGATATGCTATGGTGTTCAGCCAATATGTGACTTGTTGGATTAGTGAAAGAAACCGGGATGAAAGTGTTGAAACATGTTGTAACTTGTAAGATTCAACATTTGGTTGTTATGGGATGGACGTTGAGAGTATATATTTGAAGTAAAGATGTAAACCGGATCAGATTAATCTGATACAAAAATTTGGATAAAAAAAGATATGAATATGAATATACTTAAATCTGTAACCGAACTTTGGTTGAGGAAAATATAGTTCGGAATTGGATAATCTGTAAGAAAAAAAAATCATATCCGATACGAGTTTGAATCTGATTCTGATTCCTATTTCGAATATGAAATTACTGAATCTAAATTTGATATTTCAAATAAATTTCAAAAAAGAATGTATTGTTATCTTTTTTTTTTATCAAATTTATAATAAATTACATTTTATGTTCAAATATACTTTTTTTTTTAAATTAATTAGGTTCTATGGGAAAAAAATAGTATTCCAAATTCCAACAAATAATTTTCAGTGAAATTTATTGTTCATTTTAATAAAATTTTTAAAAATCCGAAAATAAGTTTGAATTTAATCCAACCATAACTCCGCATCAGATCTGGAAATATCCATATCTAAATCTGAATATGAATTCAAAACCAAAAATGTCATATCTGATCCATTCCGAATTATCTGATTGGATGGCTTTTTCCAAGGGAAATCTTCTGAAAATTTTCATATCATGTTCGATCCAAATCCAAAAATCTGAAGAAAAAAAAATCCTATTCGAATAATCTAAATCTGATCCGAATGACATCACTAATTTGAAGTCATTCTATTGTACAATTTTGTATAGTTACATTAATAATTACTAGTTATTAGATTTTATTAGATTTAGAAGTTTGGAAATTTAAAATATAATAATAAAAATTAAAAGAAAATTTCTTAGGCTCTTAACTAACCCTATTTAATGTATATAAAAACCAAGGCTTTAACATGCTCTATAAATAACCATACAAGTTTCCCAGACAATTCAATTCAATATATCTAATTCTAGGCAGTCAATGAGATTATGAGAGTGAAATTTTGGCCTCTATATAGCAATGTATCTAATTACAAATAGTCAATGAAACTTCATCATCACAACCAGTAATTTCATCAAAAACTTAAAAGAGAGAGTAAAAATTTGGTTTCTGTTCAGCAAGGCATAGACATTCACTCTTTCTTTTGAGGTCACTGTTACTAGTCATTAAGAGAATCGATAGATTTCATGTGAGTTGAGTTGCAATGCATATACCGTCCCCTTACTTTTTAGGGATGAAATGACTTTTCTTTGGACAACTTCATTTTGGACCCAACTAGAATATTGAAGTGTTGTATCTCTTAATTTTTGTAGTACAACATCTGAAGTTTTTTTTCTCTATATTTGTATCTCTGATAACTAAAGATTCATATCTCAATTGTATTATGTGAAATATAAGGATAATATCACATAATCATGATTTAATTTGAAATTAACTTATCAGTTATATTATAATAAGACTTCAAATTCAAATCAATTGGATACAGCTTTATCAGTCTAGCCCATAATGGACGTCTAAGCCCAAAATCTAACATCCTTATCAAGTTTAAAACTCTTACTTGAAACCTATAAAAGAAATTAATTACTAAGAAACAAAAAAGATAGATATATGAACATTAAGAGTTAAGTCTGGTCACTCATCACCGATGTTTTAAAATATGTTTTTAGTATTCATTCATTTTTCTCTTTTGAGGTGAGACGTAAACCTTAAAGCGTAATGAGACGTAAGTCTCAATAAGGATAGTATAAAACACATATAAAATATAAAAAAACACACCTAAATATCATAAAACAACCAATAATGTAAAGCATAATATATAAAAAATACCTAAATCTCATAAAGCAACCAATAATTCTGATATGATCACAATTGCATGGGTGCAAGCGTGATACTCTCATGCAAGTTGGTTACTTAGTCAATAGGTTATATGATTGTTGTTGAGCAGTGCCAGTAATTTCGTTGTAGTGTGCATCTTGGATGCCTATCTGGTAGATCAATAAATTATTCAATATTGATGCAGAATGCATGGGTTACACATGATGCATGCCTTGCTTGCCAATGCAATCAATGGAAGACATTTAGGGGTGCACGTGCGTGAAGACCAGGTAAGGAAAGGAATATGGGTTGTTTATGAGCTATTGGTTGTTAGGATTATTTAAGGTCATTTCAATTGTTAGTGGGTGGTTAGACTGTTAATAATTGCAAGAGGTGTTCTCAGAATATGGAACCACTCGTAGATTGCCTCCTATTTTGTTATTCCATTTTGTTACCTTAACATATTCATGTAGGCTATATATTAGTCGGTTTAAATTGAATAAAGGATTTTTGAATATTAAACCCAAAATATCTCTTATCTTATATATGTTTCTATCTTCTTCTTATCTTTCTCCATGTCATTCTTTGATTCTTAGTTCTCACAAAATTAAACCATACCATTGGTATCAGAGTTGGTTCATCCATGGAAACTCGCGTGAAATCGAATGCGGAATTCTGCATTGAAGTTCACAAAATCCTTACCACCCATGAATCAAAATTCAACCAAATCATCACCAGCAACGAAACAAGATTCAACCAAAAGCTCATTGAACTACAAGCCCTTCGCCTACATCAAAATCAACCAGTCACTAAACAGATTCAACCAGCCACTGAGAAGGAAAACAATCCGTTCACAATCGGGGAATCGTCCCAGGGCAGCCAATCCGCTAACACCAATCTCAATTATGACCTAAACCGCACAAACTTGAAACTGAATTTCCCAACTTACGGTGGTGATGATCCAATAGGGTGGATTTTCAAGACCGAACAATATTTAGAGTTCAAAGGTATTGCTTCCCAACAACATGTGCAGTTGGCGTCATTCCACCTGGAGGGGGTCGCGCTTCAATGGTAACAATGATATACAAAATTTCAGTGGTCGTTGAGCTAGAATGAGTTCACTAAAGCCGTCATCCACCGATTCGATCCCACCGACTATGATGATCCATTGGAGGCCTTGTCACAACTCAAACAAATGACAACAGTGAATGCCTACCAGGAGGCCTTTGAAAAATTGTCACATAAGGTATACGGACTACATAGGAATTTTTTTGGTAGGCAATTTCATTTCAGGATTATAAAACGATATTCAGTAGGATGTGCATGTCAAACAACCGAAGACATTATCCGAAACCATTAGTGCTCATTTAGTTAAAGAACACAACCTTTTCCAGAGGAACCCGGGGACTTCGTTTCGACCAACAATGAATACAACACAGCCAAGACCCCAATCGAATTCTGCAGTTGGTCTCCTCGGACCTTCTCCACCATAATAAGCTAACCAGATTGCAGAAAATTCCTAAGCTCCCATACGCCATATCACAGGTCATATGGCTTGAGAACGACGCGGGAAAGGGCTTTGCTATTATTGCGACGAAAAATTCACACCGGGACATCATTGTTCACGGTCGTAATTATTTATGATAAAAGATGTGTTGTCAGGATACAAAGCCGAATACGTAAATATGGAACTCAAGTCCACACCCAATGACGACCACATTGACAAATCAACTCAATTCCATCTTTGCAGACAAGGATGATTTTAGTGGGATGGAATGATACTCTCATGCAAGTTGATTACTTAGTCAATAGGTTATTATGTTTAGTCGGTTATTTAATTGTTGTTGAGTGGTGCCAGTAATCTCGTTGCAGTGTACATCTTGGATGCCTATCTTGTACATCAATAATTTATTCAATATTGTTATAGAATGCATGGGTTACACGTGATGCATGCCTTGCCTGCCAATGCAAGCAATGGAAGACATTTGGGATGCACGTGCGCAAAGACCAGATCAGGAAAGAAATATGAGTTGTTTATGAGCTATTGGTTGTTAGGATTGTTAGGGTTGTTTCAATTGTTAGTAGGTGGTTAGGCTGTTAATAATTGCAAGAGGTGTTCTCAGAATCAGGAACCACTCATTGATTGCCTCATATTTTGTTGTTCCATTTTGTTACCGTAACGTATTAATGTAGGCTATATCTTAGCCAGATATTAAACCCAAATTATCTCCTATCTTCTATCTGTCTCTATCTTATTCTTCTTTTTCCTGACTTCATTCTCTGTTTCTTAGTTCTCACAAAATTAAACTATAACATAATTCAAAACATTATAAAAATAAATCAGTTTATAACTTGATAAAAATAAACTAAGTCCACAAGTTACAACATGATAAAAATAAACCGAGTTCCCAACATGATAAAAATAAAAAAGAGTTCATAACATGATAAAAATAAGAAAGAGTTCACAAAGTAAAGACTTCATCAAACATCACCGTTCATCATTATAAAGATCAAGTGATGAATCATTAAAATATCGAATGCCTATATCCTAATCATCATCATCATCTGTGTTGTGATCTATTTATTCATCATCTTCATCTGTCAATGTTATTCCTTTATCTTTTGTTGGAGGATCATTTCTCTTCTTTGATGATGTCCTTTGATTCCCATCTCCTAATTCATTCCCTTCGCCTACCATCCACTCATCAATATTGAATTCATCCTTATCGCCTACCATTCACTCATCATCGGATGGCACATGATCAACAATCAATGGACCTTTATTCTCCTTGAGTCTTTACCTCCTCAAGTGTCTATCCTTCAATCTCTTGTTGGACATAATGTAAACCAACTTATGCATCTTTGTTGTTGGCAAACGATTTCTTTTCTTTCTGTGGACCTAAACAATTCAAAACTAAGAATTATAATTTATTTTAATTTGAATATTTGAGAAATAAAAATCAAGTGTAAATAAGTTATTACTTGATTAAATGTGCTCCAATTACGCTTACATCCCGAAGCTGCACAAGTGTGACTCGGAACTTTCACTGCAAACTTATTCAATTCGGGAGTTTCATGTCCAAATATACTCCACCAATAAGCTACATTAAACACAAAATAAGCATCAAACTCCTAAGCAATTAACATATTAAATTAACTTAAAAATTAAACACCATTAAAAGTATTCCCTACCAAGAGAATGCTTCTTAATTGTTGATTGAGCCATTAAATACCTAAATACTCCTCTTTATCAACAAAAGCATCCAATTGGACATTTACTAGGTTTCTCTCTCTCTCTCTTCTTGGTTAACAATTGGTTTATCCATGACTTGGAACAAACCCAATCTAACCTCAAAATGGATGGAGAAATTATCGTAATATTGAAATTAGGGATTCATGAAATATGCAACTGCATGCATATGCCTATGCATTTGAAACTCTCATATTTTATCTATGATCTCCCAAATCTCTTTATAAGCACCCAAATCTCATTTTAAATTCTTTGAGATTTCCTCTTTGTTTCTTCCATACCCTATAGCCGGCTTATCACCATCAACAAACCTTAACACTTTGACCAAAGGTTGTGTGGTCTTAATAGCATAAATTACACTTGGCCAAAATTGCTTATCTTGCAATACAATATTTTAGACCTCCTTCCCTTCCTTATTTTTAGAAAATGTAGAAGATTTCCACTTTTCTGAAACAAACATTAGCTCCAAAGCATGCTTGGACTCATACATACTTCGTAAGGTCAAATAAGAAATGGCAAATCTAGTTGCAGTTGGGGGAATTAGTTCACGTTTTGTGTGCTTCCTCATCAATGCTAGAACCCATCCATGGTTACAAATGTAATTGCTTACTTCCCTTCCCTTTAACAAAGCACGCTTATGTTTATCAACTTTCTAATGTCTTCGAGAATCAAATCAATATAGTGTGTTGCACAAGGAGTTCAATAGAGATGTTTTCTTTTCACCATTAATAACCTACCCGCGACTTTTAAACCGAGGCATTATCTGTCACAACCTGAACTATTATGTCCTTCCCAACTTCCTCCACAACACTATCAAGTAACTTAAATACCAACTCAACATCTTTCTTAGCATCAGAAGCATCAATGGACTTCAAGAACATTGTTCCTTTAAAATTGTTGACAAGAAAATTAAGCAAGTTTTTTCCTATAATGTCAATCCAACCATCCGACATTATTGTTACTCTGGTTGCTTTCCATGTCTTTTTTACATCCGTAAAAAATGTTCTCGTTGTCTCCACTTCTGTCTGCAACACCCAACTAGAAAGATCATGAGGGATTGGAGCTTTGCAACCTCGACCATAGTCTCTAAGCAATCTACACATGCTTACAAATGAAGGACTCATAGCTACATTGAAAGGAATTCCATTCTCGAAGGATCTCCTAACATCTAATGTAACTAGCTTCGATGCTTCCTTTGCATCCTTTGGAGGAAGGTGTCCCCTTCCATGCTCATTATCTTTGCACTACAAAAGAATACATATTAGTGACGAACTATTTCTGACGACACTAGTTGTCGTCGATAATGGCACCTTTTCTGACAACCATATTAGAACCGTCGAAAATGAGTGAAAATGAAATACAACATTTCAGACGCCCGAATAACCGTCGGAAATAGTCTTTATACTGTCGGAAATATGGAAAAAGTAACACAACATTTCGGACGGCCTATTGTCCGTTAGAAATAGTCCATATTTTCGACGGTATTTTTCGTGCCGTTGGAAATAGTCCATATTTCCGACGATATTTTTATGCCGTTGGAAATAATGAGAAAAACAATCAATATTACATACGTTTCTTACGGCAAAAAAAGTGTCATCGGAAATAATAAAATTTAATTCAAATTAATTTTAATGGAAATTACGCTATTGAAAATGTAGTACTATTTTCTACATTATTTGTTATGGTATTGTCATGAAAAAAATCACTAATTTATTATTATAATATTAATTAATAAATTACAATGGAATGTATTTGGTAATTTATACACTACAAAAAAAATGTAACTTGTAGATCAATATTTTAAATGTATCATTATGTGTTATTTTTTATTTATCACTATTTTTTTAGCGAAATCTATATGTCACATTTTTCACCAAATATTGTGATTTAATTTTGAATTTTTCAAAAAACTATATCATAGATAATGTAAGAAAAAACTAAAAATTTATGGCGATCATTGTAAGAAAATTAGATAAT
Organism: Dipteronia dyeriana; assembly: GCA_032871835.1. NCBI lineage: Eukaryota > Viridiplantae > Streptophyta > Magnoliopsida > Sapindales > Sapindaceae > Dipteronia > Dipteronia dyeriana. The sequence continues at coordinate 28,125,561 of CM065298.1, read as the reverse complement.
AGGGACTAGACTTTAGGGACAAAATTAGTTATTTATAATTGTGTTTAATGGCGCTACTATATCATTTTTTTTGGAAAAAAAAACTCTACTAATATATTTAAATATCTATTTGTTTATCATATAAAATAATTATTAATTTTACTAAAATAAGTTTAAATTATTAATTTTTTAGTAAAATATTGATTATAAAAAATAAAATCAATAAGAATATAATATACGTATCATATATCAAGATAAAGTAGTAAAATGTAATTTCCTATCATATAAGAGAAATATTTTAATAAAAATGATATTTTAAAAAACACTATCAATAGTTATATTTAATATTATACAAAAAAAATATATTTAATTAGATAGTATTCAATCATATCAATAGCTTATATATAAATAGTATGCAAAAGATATTAGACATGAAATTATAGTAAAACGATAAGAGCAACATCCATAATCTATCATTGAGGTCACGAGTTCGAGCTACATAAAATGCATGGAATTAGATTGGGTGATGGGGTGATGCAGTGCGTGTCATTTTTTTTTATGATTAAACTTTTTCTAACGGTCATTCCCCGTCAGAAATAAAGGTAAACCGTCGAAAATACTAGTAATTTTGACCACCTTTAATACTATTACTGACGGCATTTTTGCTTTGTCCGACGACCCTTACCGTCGGAAATGGTTGTATTTGTGACGACTCTTCGGTAAATATTTATTTGTGACAAGTGTATTTGTGACGGCCTCCGACAGCTTTTTCCCGTCTGAAAAGCGTATTTCCAAAGAGAAATAGCCTTTTTCGACGGCTGAATGACCTTTTTTTTGTAGTGTTGCTTGGAAAGAATCGATCGAGGGGTCCTTGGACTCCCCTTAAACTTAACCCGCCACTGCTACATGGACAAGATCCTCTCATTTCTTGAATTTCATCTCCAGTTGCATGTGTTCAGTAATAAAAGCCGATATCTACCTTCTCATCAAAACTCCGTTCCATAGCTTCCTTAGCATTTTCCTTAATCTTTAAATACTTCTTCATTTTATCTTTAACATCATCCGGTACACTAGGGCACTTCCTCACATCTTTCTGCGTTTGTGTTAGGTGATATTTTAACTTTGACACACCTATTTTATTTTTTACTGGCAATAATTGCACACAACATACTTGTAATACTTTCTGTCATCACGTTCCACCTCTTTACAATGTTTCCAGACCAAATCAGATCTAAATTTTTCCTTACTAACACTCCCATTTTTTGAATTCAACATGCTTATAAATTAAAACACTAAAAATCTATATATAAACATATAAAAATAATAAATAACAGTTCATAAATTGATATAAAATAGTAAACAAAAGATTAACAATAATAATGAGAAAATGAGGTATAACTAATTAACAATAATAACAGCCCATACTCCATACATTAAAAAGAAGTACAACACATAAGTAACATAATAGTATGTTATATAACTTAATAATATATTAACATACATATATAGTTATATCAAATACATATAAGTAACTTATAAACTTATAAACATGCAAAACATTCATAAATAAGTGTATAACACTATAACAATACATTTATAATTTATTAATATAAACAGTTAATTATTTTAACAATACATAAATATGTAAAAAAAAAATTAACACTAACTTACACTACTATAACAGTAGTAGATATATTAATATTATAAATTTATAATTTATAGCATTCCATTAACATTCCATTGCAATATGACATTTAATTTAAGGAAGGGAAAAAAACATTTCATGACAATATGACATTTAATTTAAGAAAGGAAAATAAAGGAAAAAAGAAGAAATAAAATCAGACAAATAAAGAAAAAGAAAAAACGATCAAGATTCAAGACAATACAAGAGTAACAAAGAAGAATCGGAAAAAAGAAGAAAAAAAATAAAAAAGAAGAAGTAAAAACGAAGAAGAAGTTTAGAAGAAGAAAACATACCTATTCAAAGATGAAGAATAGATAGTAGCAAAGTGAAAAAAACATGAAATGAGATAAATTAGTAAAAACCCTAATATTTTCATTTAATTGTATTTTACCGATAAGTTTTACATTTTGGGCTCCAAAACATTTTAAAACCCCATAAAAACTCACATTTAACATTCTTAACTGATGTGTGTGCCTCCAAACATATTGAGACATCATTTCAAAATGACCGTCTTATAAGATTCATACGTAAACCTCAATGGCAGCCTCATGATGTTTTCTGCCCAAAAAGTATTGAGCCACGTCTCATAATGCTTTTAAAAACACTGCTCATCACCTTGCAATTAATGGGATGTTGATTTTGGTGCACAGACCACTTCAACCATCACTAAATGTGAGTGTCTATGCAATGATAAATGATGTATTTGTTGTAGTTTTCCTGTTATACATAAAGAAAACATGAAATGTATAATAAAATGTTATAATCACAGAAGTTTCAAAAAAAAAAAATGTTGAAGTTACTTTAATTATTAGTTGAAATGGTTACTTATCTAGACTTGTTGTTTTGTACTTTGGCATATATATATATATATATATATAGTCTTTTTCTTTTCGGTATGTATTGATATAACTTGTATCAGTATGTATTGATATAACTTGTAGGATCATTAACTATCTCTGGAGAAGCAAAGTATGCTGAGGAAGACTGATGATAGGTTGGTTGCTGGTCTTGGAAATTATTGTTAGAAGAAGCCTGCACTACTCCAAAACCTTCACGTTGTTGAGCCATATGAGCCTGAGAACTATGTTGTGCTCCTTGAAAATCTTTATCAAAACGCTTGTAGCACTTGAGAGCCCCGTGTCCAGGCTTTGAGCAGAGCTGACAGTAGATTCTTGATTTATTGTTGTTCCTACCTCCTCTTCCTCTATAGTTGTTGTTGTTACCATTACCATTTCCATGATAAGAGCTTGTATTGCGTTGTATTCCATTAAAATTGTTGTTAGAAACATAGTTTGCTGAGACTTCAGGTAAACTGAGCTGAGTAGACTAATTCAATTGTTCAATACATTGTTCATGCATTAAACACAAGAACTGAGCTTCTTCAAAGGTTATATTTTTCTGCTGAGAAGTGACAAGAGTTACAACTGAATCATACTCGTGGCCAATACCTCCCATTAAAGTCAGAATCAGATCTGTGTCATTGACCTCTTCTCCAGCCGCCATCAAAGCATCACCAATCTCTTTGATTTTTATCACAAAATCACTCACAGATGCATAACCTTTTTTGACATTTTGAAGCTGATGTCTAAGTGCCATAACCGTAGCCATTGACTGTTGGGAGTAGAGATTTTCCAGCCTTGACCAGAAATCAAGAGAAGATTTGCAGTGAGTGACTTGTCCAATCACTTTTTTGCTTACATTAGAAAGCAACCAGCATAAAAGCCATTGATCAGACTTTTTCCAAGAAGAGAAAGCTTCATTGATTCGTTGTTCAACAACAGTTTCTCCAGCAGAGTTAACAATATGAACCTCAACAAGCTTGTTTGGAGGTTTCTTTGTAGAATCAATAAAGTCTTCAAGATCCAAAGCGGATATAGCAGGAAAAACTTGAGTTTTCCAGTGAATATAATTGTTCCTATCAAGCTTGATAGGATTGAAGTTCGACGTTTTTGCAAGAGTTGAGAAGTCCATCTTTTTGGTAACCGAAGTGTGAGAATGATCTTCAACAGAGTCGAAATCGCTGTTAGAGAAGGCAGGAGTAGTCATTTGACATTTGTCACAAGCTCTGATACCATGTAAATTTGCAAAAACAGAGTAAAGAAATGTGCACATAAAGTGTTTGTTAAAAAGTCTAAAAGAGAATCTTAATGAGAGCACAAATTGTTGAATCATAGAGCACACTCTGTTTTCATTTTTTTTTTTCCAGTTAATGAGCTTACAAACTTGGCTAACAATTTATACAACATTCGTTAGAAGGGTCATAACAGAATTCCTATATTCAAGATAACTTAACACGTATTTCCTAACTGATTCTTACATCAGCTGACATCAGCATACTGACTAATCTTGTAACTAATTTTATTCTCAGCTGCCACCTCAACAGATTGACTAACTAACTTTTTTCAGTCTTCATTACAACCGTTAACAGACACTCTGAGATGTTGATCATGATGATCATGATTACAGTCTTGAGTGCTGTTATAATAGGCATAAGGTATGGAGACTGAATTAGGTAGTTGAGAATGCTGTGATTTGTTCTTTTGCTCTTGCACATTAGTAGAAGTTGATTCAGTAGTTGCCACAGATTGTAAGCTCTTATGAGTATTATCCTTGACAAGTTGAGCCATTGTTAACCGGAGTCACCAACTTGGAGACCCCTACACCGAGTATGAGAATTGTTCAGAAGATTTTGAGATTTCTTCCAGATGTATTCAAATCAAATGTGACCGCCATTGAAGAGAATAGTGACTTGGAATATTTGAGGGTAAACCAGTTCATTAGCAAGCTTCAAGCCTATGTGTCAAGAAAGCTTCCCATTCCAACTAAAAAGCAAAAGGGGATTGCTTTGAAGGTCGCCAAAGAAGACAGTGATTCTGATGATGACATGGCTCTCTTAGGGGGTGTTTTCAATCTAGATTTCATTAGAGTTTGATGGATTTTTTTTAAGTGATGGATATCAGTGGAATTCATAAATCCCACATATATTCATTAGATTTTGTCGGAATTGTGTAAAGAATTCCTTGGAGTTCGTTGGAATTCATTAATTAGAATTGGATGGATTTATAAGGATTTATCTTTAAATAAATTATTTCAACATATATAGAAAAATGATTCCCACAAATATGAAAAATAATTGAACAACATCAATAAACCCTTGCAATGTAGTCAAAAATTCATATGAAAAAAAAAGTCAGGCACCCTCTGTTCTTATCCACCTACCACAAAATTCAAAGTTATCAACAAGGATCATTTAATATGTAACAGTTTTGGACCTTTTGGCAGTGTTGCCAATTTTATTTTATTTTTTTGAACTGCAATGTACATTGACACTAACAACAGTAGCAAAATCTGAACAACAAATAATATTGACATAAAAAGCTATCTATGTAATACTAGTAGTCATTTTCATTTTTTTTTTCAATGAGAGCATTTAGAATTGAGTTCGTTGTCTGAATATATTTGAGAAACCATTGATTTAAACTTCATCGTTTGAACATTCTCAAGAAAGCCTTTCTTTATGTCTCTTCAAAACTTCCTCATCATATTTTACCTCATCGATCAAATCATTGAAACTAGCACTTCATCTAGCCAAAGAAGCCTTCATCCACCGTATTTGGGGTATTCTATGATTTTGTTGGCCATGCGAAGTAGAAGATTTGCGCCAATGAGGATTCTCAACAGTATGTTCTATAAATAGCGTTACATGAGTGATCCCTTGTGCAAACCTAAAGTCCTTAGCAAGCCTCTCAATTGTATAAATCTCTGGATTTTCCTTGTAGAAGGAATACATCTTCACTCTCTCTATGTCCTAAGGCTTTTTATTCTTCAACGAATCTCTTAGCACCAAAATTTCAGCCAATGTCTCAGCAACAGTATTATAAACCTTGGCAAGCTTTTCTAAGGCGTTTTCCTATTTATCCTCCATATGCAATATGTACATTCCTTGGTTATCTAACTCCTTGATTGAAGATAGTAATATACCACTGGGAACCTCCAATATTTGTGAGTTAAACTCTACTGTAACCAACTTTCTATGACGTCTACCTCAGAAAGCATTGCTCTCCTTGTTCGTGTAGGACCATTCAACTAAAACTTTAAAATCTTCCCTAAAAAAGTTGTAATCTGAAGAAACTTGATGATAACCAAAAGAAGAAGCATTACTCTCCTTGTTTCTAATACCACCACTACCATCATCACCGTCAAGGTCAGATTTGACAGAAAATGTACAGGTCCAAATAACTCGAAGAGCTTCAATTCCACTGTTTACCGACACAGGTACTATTTTTCCTATCAAAATTCTTGTTGAACTGGTTCTTGTGGCAATTGGCAAAGGACAAGCAAGACACAAGAGGACAAAGGCTAATCATGTTTGTAAAACTTTGAATAAAAACCCAAGAAAAAATGGAGCCAGAGTGCTTCCGATTTTGTGATTCTGATACGGCAACATCCACAACTCTGGGTCTAAAATGGAAGCTTGAGTGATGAGGCCCAATCTCAATATGTAGTGACTTCCATTTGGAGAAACCACATCAGCTAAAAATGACATAATCATCCAACAATTTCTTAATTGGAAAAGTCATTAGAGAGAAAGAGAAAAATATATTAGTGTTTTTAATAAGGGCTCGAAAAATAAATGACACTATTTCAGAGGGGTGTTGTGCAAATATCACCAGTTTAGTAATGTAACTTTAAAAGACACCATTTAAGGTAAAGAGACAAGAATACCCCGACAAAATTGAAAAATAGAGAAAGTTGTCGATTTGTGAGTCTGAGAAAAGCAACAGTGAGAAAGAAACCGACGACAACGAAATCGATAGCTTATTGACCGGAACGGGAATACAATACATTTCGAGTGACAGAGGTAAATTCAGTTTGTTTTATTTATCTATTTGTTGTTGATAACTTATCATTGCATTTTAAACTTGTTCTGTTGATTGAAATTTTAGATTAGGGTTTACAATGGTTGTGGTTTTGGTTTGGGTTTGAAATGAGGTTGAATATGTTATGAGGAAGATGAAATTGTGGTATCGAGCATTTTTATTTTAAAAAAAAAATTGAGAATATTTCAAGCGAAATCTAGAAAATTTTAATGAAAGATTCGAGGAAATTTTTCATACGATCGAGATTATTTCTCAAAGGATCAAGAACATTTTAAAAGCATCGAGAATATTTTTAAAGGATTGAGAAATTGTTTTAAACGATCGATAATATTTTCCTAACGATCGAGAATGTTTTTCAAAGTGATCGAGCTTTGTTAAATGATCGAGAAGATTTTTCAAAGAATCGAGAGGTTTTTCAAAGGATCGAGTTTATCAATGGATCGAGATTTTTTTAAAACGATCGAGAATATTTTTCAAAGGATCGAGATTTTTTCAAGAAGATTTATCAAAGAATCGAGAGGTTTTTAAAAGTATCGAGACTATTTTCAAAGGATCGAGAATTTTTTCAAAGGATCGAGAATAATTTTGTGATGATCGAGAATGTTTTTGAAAGGGTCCAGATTTTATAAAATAATCGAGAAGATTTTTCAAGAATCGAGAGGTTTTTCAAAGGATCGAGACTATTTTCAAAGGATCGAGAGGTTTTTCAAAGGAACGAGACTGATTTGAAAGGATCGAGATTATTTGTAAAGGATCGAGACATTTTTCAAAGGATCGAGAACTTTTACAAAAGATCGAGAACTTTTTCAAAGGATTGAGAACTTTTGTAAAGGATCGAGAATATTTTTAAAGTATCGAGAATATTTTATATTTTTTTTGCAGTTTATTGATGTATTGTTTCTGTGACATTGCAGATGACAAGCAGTTTGAAGGAATTGCTTAAAACTCCAGATGGAGATTGGTTCAAGGGAAAATTGACCCGACACGACCATTTTGAAGCCTTCACCCGTATAGTCGATGCACTTAACCGGGTCCCTAAAGAGTTTGTGGTTGAGGATCGGAGTCGGTTCATGGCCTCCTGTTTTGGGCATTTCATGTCGATGCACCGGGATCTGAAGTTTTCGGGTGGTGTTATTCATCAGCTGCTGTTGCGGGAGTTGGACCATGACGGGCCGACAGATAAGATGCGGTTCTTGTTAGGGAACCATGTGGTCAGGTTTTGGAAGGTGGAATTTAGCCTCATCACCGGATTACGTTTTGGAGTCGTACCGGACACGAGTATGTATGTTGCAATTGAGAATGACATACATCAACGATACTTTCTGCACATGATGAGGTAACGTTGGATGACTTGAGGGTTGTTCTCACCCGCGGAGAGTTTGAACAAGCGTACGATGCTATGAAGTTGTGCCTCATTTACATGTTGAACTGGATATTGATGGAGGTGGACAAGAGATTGAAGATTCCAGTTTGGCAGTTTCGGTTGGTAGAGGACCTCAATGCCTTCGATACGTTCCCGTGGGGTGCCCACGTTTATAGGCATTCTATATTTTTATTCAAGCATGCGTTACCGTGACGTAATGAGGAAAGATGACAGCAATCACAGGGCGATGTTGGACATTCCATGGAGGGGTACAACATCTACGGTCTATCACACGCCCTTTTGGTAAGAAATTTGATTTCCAACATGTACATTACATTTCTAATCCAATTTTTTTTATTATAACTGTACTTATCTTTGATGTAGATATTTTCTTTCGAGGTGATCCCCCAACTTTGCTTCGATTTCGGGACTTGAATTTTTACCGACCTTTATCCTCGTATATTGAAGTGGGAGTTGACAAAACAACCCAGATGGAAGAAGCTTGACAAGATTTTTAGTGCTAGGGTAATTGATTTATTTGTTAATCGTATGTTATATTACTTACTAGAGGTAACAATGACATTCATCTAACTACGCTTTCAGATGTCTGCGAGGATGAAATTCGTGTCCACAGCAGCTGAGGCGGTGGCACCATACTTCACAGGCCTAAGTGAGGGGAGGGAGCTCGTATATGCAGGATGACAGGGTTCACCTTCATACTGTTCCTGATCCGACTACAAGTGCAGTTCGTCCCGATAAGGAGGGTGGGGATCCGACTACAAGTGCAGGTCCAGATTTTTATGGCATGGACACATGCGGATCTGAGCCATCTTCTCAGCGAGTGAGGCGTAGAAAGGTTTGGTTTACCATGCCAGGAAATGGTGCCGATACAGGGGATTCTCGTGCAGGCGTTGCACTTGATGGGGAGTTAAGTTACGATGGTACTTTTTTTTACCGGATGACGCATGATTGTTTTAGTATTAACAATGTTGCATGATTTCAGGCCCGTTTAGAACAGTAGTTGAACGAGTTACGTGAAACCCTCTGAAAGAGTGAGGATGATTGACAACAAAAACACCGGGAGTTGTTGGAGTTGATCCGGAAGAGCGAGGAGAATCGACAACAACAACAACAACAACATAGGGAGTTGCTTGCATTGATCAGGGGCTTTCAGGGCTTCATGCCGCTTATGTATGACCATAAACAGGATCCACATACTGGAGGGGCAGATCTGGAGAGTGGGGCTCAGTCTCTCCGTTCCCCTCTCCCTCCCCCTCCGAGCGAGCAGTAGGCCCCCTCTCCCGCTCATAGCGATTCGCAGGCTCCTCCTCCACCTCGGCCCGAGTAGCAGGCTCCCCCTCCACCACCTACCAAGGACTTGACTCCCCCTTCATCGATGACCGAGCAACAATCTCCCCCTCCCCCTCCCCCTCTCCCTAAACCGACGACCGAGCACCAGGTTCCCCCTCCCCCTCCACCGATGAATGAGCAGCAGGCTCCCCATCCCCCTCCACCTCCGAGCGAGGAACCGGCCCCCCATCTCCCTCAGAGCAAGGAGCAGGCACCCCCTTCACCACCTTCCATCGAGCAGCAGGCTCCCCTTCCCCCGTCCTCATCTCAGTATACCCCGTCGGGGGGAGATTGACAACAGAGATGTGTACTGAAGCGCGGTTGGCAGTTGCTTATCCCGTACACTGATCTGTGCCGACATAAGAGGGTGAGGGTAATACTAGAGGGACCTGAGCACGTATTTAATCCCAAGGAACTGGTGGACGATGACCAGTTGAAGGCTTACCGAGCCTTCAAGAAGAACATAAACGGGGAACTGTAAGTAAATTTCTTTGTTATTTAGGTGGCAGTTTTTCTTGTAATACATTATATAAATATGTAGCTGATGGAACATTAATGCAGATGTGATGTTGATTTGCTTGAGCCGGTTGATGCTGCATGGTTCCATCGGTTGTAGACCAACTTCATGGATGTTGATGATGAGGTACGTGGGACCTTACCATAAATTCTGTTTATAGTATTTGTTTTAGATGTGTAAGCCTTCTAATATATCTTTATGTGTTTATATTCCCAGCATATGGACGTGTACCTCCATATTCTTTGGAAGCGTCAACGGGCTTTCCCGAATATGTACATTCAGATGGTCAACATATTGGACTCGTAATTTTTTGTAAGTATTGAAATTAGTAATGATTACGCATGCTTGTACATTTGTATGGAAAACAGTAATAACTTTGAGTTTTTGTTTCTACAGTCCTTTCTGGAGCACCAGTACATGAAAATGATGCCTCGTGATTCTCACGGGTAGATCACCCTGAGGCGTTGGAATCTTTTGAGGTCGTGGTGGAAGGATGACGACCTTATGACGGTGCTTGGGGGTACCCCGAATGGATGCCGTCAGTGGCACGAGGTTGACATGGTAAGTGTTAATTGACATGGTTTGCAATTGTATATATAGTTGTCTTTGTACATCCTAACACATGTTGTTTACGTTTAAAGGTCTTGATACCGTGCAACATTGGGCGGCAACATTGGCTACTGGTGACTGTGGTCCTCACATGCGGGAAGATGTTCATAGTCGACCCCTGGAGACAGGAGGACCCAGCTCATATCTGGAAGCAGCAGGTAGCCCCGTTGTGCTACTTTGTGCCCTCGATGTTGAATCAGGCTAGGTTTCATACTGTACGACCGGTTGGACTTAAGAAATTTGAGAAGACAAGTAAGGCATTTGATGTCAGCCTGGTGTCGGAAAAACATGTCCCCCAGCAGAAGAAATCGTAAGACATTTCGTAATAGTATCTTTAAAATTATATTATTATAAACCTAATATTTTATTAACACTTTTTAATGTGTCCAACTACAGGGGTAACTGTGGTCCCCATATATTGAGATTGATCGAGTACTTATTGGCGGACATAAAGGATTTCGATTGGTCGGAAGACGATATGGGGATCATTCGGGAGAAGATGGCCGTTGAAAGTTTGCAAACTCCCGGCCCGTTTAGATTTATGTAGTTATTCATTTGTATACGTACCAATTATTTTGTATATGTAACAAATATTTTGTATATTTACAAATTCTTTTGTATATGTACCAATTCTTTTGTATATTTACCAATTCTTTTGTATATGTCCCAATTCTTTTGTATATTTACCAATTCTTTTGTATAAAATGTTTACGTTTGTATATATTCAAATCATATTTAAATAAAATTGCATTTCAGTCTCAAATCAAATTTAAATACAATATCATTTTAGTTAATGAACAAGTCATACGAGTTCAAATTATCATAATGTCATCATGATAACACCTCAAATCATTCCACGGTGGAGTCTCTAGTAGGGCACGTTTATCTGTTGTGACCAACTGTATGACAGATACTACACTTGCGTCTGTATTTCTCAGGAATAACTATGCTCGGACCTTCATTACTCAAAGCTGGGTTAGAACATCTCCTCGAATTATGCCCTGGTTGTCGACATCGTCTACAATTCTGTGTAGTTTTTCTCTCCGAAGACGAGATACGGCGTGAAGCCCTCGGTCGGCCTGCTTGTCTCTTAGAGCTTGGGTTCAAAACGACTCTCTCAACGATGTCAAATTGCACAATCCAAGTGGAAGGATGTCCAACCGGCATAATAGGAACCGAGTAGGCATCAATAAGTGTTTGTCGCTTGTAGTAGTCCGCAAAGAGAGATGTGAAATCCATGTTTCGATCCCTGTAAAAACATTGAAAACGATAGGATTCACGTTTAAGTAATATTAACTGTACACAAAATTGTATGATGTACCTTGTGGCAGCGAGAGCGTGAGAACATGGAAGACGGTCCATTTGGAATTTGTTGCATGTGTAGGTCTTCCGGGCTAAGTCAATGGTCTACTGTTTGCCAGCCCGCTTCATCGAGAATATGTTCCAGTCAACTGGATTAACGGTCATAAAATTACACTTATCAACACGTTTGAGGATCACAAGATGTGTTGCGTCCGTCAACTGATGACGCATGGATTGTGCAGCCCTATGCCGATCGTGAAACCAACATTATAGCATATTCCTAATGAACTCTGCCAAAGTCAACATAGGCAGTTGTCGTGCAAATTTAAGGCATGAGTTTATGCATTCTGCAGCATTTGTTGTCATGACCCTATACCTTCTGTCGGGGCAGAGTACACGGGACCACTGTGTGGACCGACATCAATTACATATTCATATGCATTCTGGTGCAAGTTTTTTAACTCTTCCATGTGTCGGTTATATTGCAACTCTGTGTACGCTCGGGCTGCTTTGTTCATTATTACGACAACATCCTTTCTATGATATCGCTTCTTAATATTTTCATAAAAGTGTCAGCAACATATGGTATGGGTGGCATAAGGGAACACTTTAGAAATCCCTGCTTCAATGCTTGAATGTCGACCAGAAATGAAAACCAAATCATCTATATGACCGAGGGCACCTTTCAAGCAATCCAAAGACCACTCCCATGATAGGTTGTTTTCCGAGTCACCGTACACAAAAGCAATTGGATAAACCTGTTCATTCCCATCTTGTGCAGTTACAACAAACATTGCGCCCCCGAATATACCCTTTAAATGGGTACCATCAACGGCAATAACTAGACGCATACACCTCTGGAATCCTCTGAGTGAGGCACCCAACGATATGAAAAAGTATAGGAATTTACCATTTTTATCGCACTGTAAGTCAGTAATCGTTCCGGGATTTTGTTGTTCCAATACGTAACTGAATGATGGCAGCAGTTGGAAGCTTTCCTCATGTGTTCAATAGGTCAGTGACAATGCATAATCAAAGGCTTGATGTGCCTTACTATACATTATTTGGATGCCATACATTGTTTTCATGTTGGCGATTATGTCCTTCGAACGCATTAGTCGACCATCATGTTGTTGCAATCTAGGTGCAACCACTTCTCCAATTATGATTGCACTGGCTTGTCGATGGCGGAAATGAATCTCCTCCAACGGACAAGTGTGTTCGTTGATAAAACTTCTTACTTGAAAGTATGTCTCTTCATCTCTCCTAACCACTCTTAACTTCCACGTACAGTTGTCCATCAAACAAACCAGATGTAATGTTGTCTTATTCGACCTTTTCACTTTCTACTCGAAGTTGTGCCGCATTGCAAAATGCCCAGCCAATCTCTTCAAATCCTTTTTAGTAGGAAAAAATTGACCTTTATATATCATGCTGGTAGGTTCATCTTCTACCAAGTTCCTGCTTCCACCCATACCAAACGAGTATGATTCTGCTCCTAGAATAACCTACGTTCTGGCATTCTCAGAATCTGTTGGAGTTACATCAGGCCGGACCTTAGATGTCCCAGCTATATATACTGCAGTGGAACTACATCTGTGTACAGGTCTTGCACGTCTTTCCCTTTCGAACGGTTCTTCATCTTTCTCATTGTTCGCTACATTCTGTACCAGATACAAATTTGGCTCATTAGACATCTCATGGATTGGTAAGTTATGAGGTTAATTGTTCCGCTCATTGTTCTTGTTATTGTACATCTCATTTTATTGGTGGTTGTACTGCCCAGCATTCATTTCAATATGATAACCGAAATCATCGTCCAATTGAGCTCCAACTATATCACCATGGTCGGCTACTTCCGGTGGGACACCAAGTAGGTTTTCCCTACCGTCAATCCCACTTCTATCTATGAACAACTAGTTGCTTCCGTCTGAAGATCGAAAATGTTGGGTGTTATCATGATGAGGGATTTCTTTACCTATGACACCTCCTACAGCCCTCTCCATTAAACTGACACAAACTTGAGGGATCACCATATCTTCCCCTAGCATAAACAAAACATCGTCGTCATTTCTTATAAATGTGCGACATGTTGTCCCGGGAACGATTGATATAGATTGTAGATCAGCAATGTATTTTTTCACATCTTACTTCACAACGGTTTGTACGATCGACACCAGCTCTTCGTAAGTTATATTTCTGGACACATACATTCCTTGGTTATCAGAACCAAGAAACCTCTGACTTCCATCAGGTAATTTCTCCCATCGACCGTTGTAAGATATTACTAATCTAACCCGATCCATTGTCCTGTGAAAATCATCATCACAAAAAATTATTAACAAATAAAAAAAAATTACTTTTACAAGTACTAAGAATTACAAAAATTTCTCAACTGTAACGGATCGACAACATTTGCAAACGGATCGAACTTTTTGGAAAGGGATCGAGAACATTTTCTAAGTGATCAAGTTTTTTTCAAATGGATCGAGTACTTTTTATAAGGGATCGAGAACTTTTTCAAGGGTTCGACAATAATTTACAACGGATCGAGAACTTTTATAACGGTTTGATTCGAGAACTTTTATTGAGAATATTTGTCAAATTATCGAGAACTTTTATCAACGGATCGAGAACTTTTAACAAGGGAACGAGAACATTTTCTAAGGGATAGAGAAATTTTTTAAGGGACCGAGAAATTTTTTAAGGGATCGAGAACGTTTTTAAGGGATCGAGATTATTTATCAAATTATCAAGAACTTTTATAACTGTTTGAGAACTTTTATCCAGGGATCGAGAACTTTTCCTAAGGGATCACACATTTTTTTGTCGAGCATTTTTTTCAAATAATCGAGCATTTTTCAAACTAAACAAAAGCTCGTTCCAATACAAAATAAGCTCGATTCTTCTTTAAACATTCTCGGTGACACAAGAAAAAAGCACGGATGTTTTCCATTTTCATACATTCTAGTGTAGAATCTGAAATGGATACATTGTTATCGAGGAATAGATACATTGTTAATCCACACAGAAATGAATGCAAATATCGGAAATGCATAAAAGAAATTTAAGTGAAGATCATAAATATTTGTTACCTTTTACTGCAGAATCTGGAGAGAGACAACTTTTTTAGAGACAGAGTCAAGTTTTGCAGACAAGTTTTTTGGGGAAATACCAACGAGTCCAGAAAGCTACTTTTTAAAAATTAAAGTTTATGGGCAATTTAGGTAGTTCACCATAATAGGTGTCTTTTAAACTTAAGTTATTAAATGAGTGACATCATCACAACACACATTAAAAAAGGTTCCTTTTCTCACCATTTCCACTTTTAATAACTCACACACCATGCTAACCATTTTAACCTTTTACATGTTTACTTACAATATACATGAAAAAAGCTTGGTCAGTATCCATGTGTAGAAAACAACAAAGATTTCACCAACTGGACTTGTTACATCCCATGAAAGCACAATCTCTCTCACTGTTTAAGATCTAACACTATTTAGTCCTCTGGAAAATCAATAAATGCATTTAGATGGTGCATTCAAAATTCCACCACAAACCCACAAACCCTCCAAACAAACTCAACATAATGATTTTCAATAGCCCAATCATCCATTCCCACCACCTAAACGAACCCAGCAGCCCCTCCCACCACAAACATCGAAACTTCTCCCACCACTCTGTACCATAAAACATGAGATTGATTAAAATAATAGTAATAGTAATAGTAATGATTCCATAGAAGCAAACAAGGAAGAGTAGCGGGTATCATTTATTTGAACCTAGTTCCAACAAAAAATAATGAACAATTCATAATAAAAAACATGTCTAACTAGAAAATAAATTATTCATATTTAAACCTCTCCAAAAGGTTCCCAAATAACCACTCATTCCGAAGTAAATAGTATCCACTCTGAGCACTCTTTACATGACTTGTTCAAAAACACATCTTTTCTTTTTCTATTTTAGTATTAATAAGTACAGTGCCTTATAACGAGCAGAGCTATCCAAGTTCGAAGTCTCCTTGATAGCATCCCAAATGTTAATTTTTTCTTTCTTTTTCTTTTTTCACAATTTCTGATTTCTCCCTGACACTTTCCCTTTTCTCCCCCGAAAGTCGGCGGCAATTGAATCAATGCCATGAGAATTTTTTTTGATAATATCAACTTGGTTGGTGTTCTGAAATGAGCCAATCCCTTCATAATCAATTTTGTTTCTCTTTTTTTGACTTGACATTTTTGGAGGAACCTCTGAACTCATGACTTGATAGGATAATGGTAGATTTTTCAAGTGACTCAGATTGGTGTAATGGTTCATGTTTTGCACAAATGCATCATACTCATAGTCATCTATCTCAACATGTGTATCTTCAACTCCAAATGTTGGTGCATTATTATCATCACCCAATCCAATTGAGTTTCTCCCTGAAACAGTTACGTTCCCAATTACAACCCTCAAATTGTCATAATCTACATAATGTTATGTACGAAAGCGTCTCTCCATTGGATGAGAATACAAGAGAAACAATATAAAAATGTTAATAAATAAATTACGAAAAAAACTGCATATATTTAAAGAAACTTCAAGAAACTTACCTTAAGGTATTCTTCCCATACATCTTCACTAGTCGTGAATCGCCTTGTGATAGGGTCCCATCCAAAACCAGAACTATGACGCATAAGTTCAGTATATCTTTGATATTGTGCTTTAAACCATTTCAATCGACTTTGATAATTGTTATAAGTTTTATTACAGTTAATATTAATTTTCTTTCCGCTTTTTCATTCACACACACATTGATTAGCAAACAATTAAAGAATACTTTTTGGGTGTGAACCATGGTGGAGTAGGAGCAGATAACGAGACAGTAAAGCTTTAAGTTCATATGATTTATCACAAATAAAATCACAAAAGCAATTTCATACGATTTTCAAAATCCCAATCAAGAAGATCAAGAATAAAATCACAAAAGCCCTAAATTTATAACCTATAATCTCACAACTCACTACTGTATCAAATTGTGTTTGCTCTGTCAACCAAAATAGCATAGTAAAACTACATAACTCAAAGCAAGCAAAACGTTCATAAGAAAAAAAAAACTGAAAATCTAATACAACAATGCCTATATTTTATGAATTCATTCTCATAAAATTGTATACACTTATCTAAAAATTTCTAAAATGTAAATTCACTTACAGAAGAAGTAGTAATAACTCCATATCTGAGCAAAATCAAGAACCGAAATGAAAATATTTCAATAAATAAATAAATAAATAAAAAACCCTACAAAAATGAAATTGCTTTTTTTTTTCAGGTACAGATTTTGAATCAAGAAACAACAATCAAGAGCGAGTAGATAGACCAAAAAATTTATAAAAACAAATTAAAAAAATCAAAAAGAAGAAGGAACAACAAATGAATTGTTACCTGAGGTGGAGTGACTCTGCTGGAGGTCTGGGAAAGTAAATTAGTGTCTTTGCAAATCAAAATCACCTTTACTGCAAAAGAAAACAAATAAGAAATCAGTCCGAAATTTCTTGTATTACGAGACGGGCTATTAAAAATCACAAAAGCCCCAAATTGAGAAAGAAAGAGCTCACTTTTTCCAAGTGGGTTAGAGAAAGCTCTTGAGAGAGAGCTCTGATGTGTAAAATTGAGAGAGGGAGAGAGAGAGAGAGAGAGAGAGAGAGAGAGAGAGTTGTGAACTGTAAAATCTTCAGAAATCTTTAGGTCAAGAGCAAGATTTGTGAATTACCTCTTGTTGACGTCGGTTTTTGGATTGTATCAGAAAAGCCAATAATGATTGGATTTCAGTTATAATTTCAAAGAGAAAGAGAAGGAGAAAGTAATTAAGACACAAGTTTTTTACGTGGTAAAACTCCGATGACCGGAGAAACGTCCACGGGTGGTTGAATGATCAACCAAGCCAAAATCCACTATGAAATTATAATATTACAAGCTCTCGATCTATTTTTTTTCTCTCTGTATTTTTCTATGAATGCTCTATATCTCTTTTTATGTGAGATTATGGTTTATATGTTTATAGAACCCTAATCTGTTTTGTACAAGTAATAGAAGGTCTTTGTATTTAATTACAATTATTTACTTGCTTGAAGCTGATTGTCTTCTTTCCTGTTTCGGAGTCTTGTATTGATATCGAGTGAGACTCTAATAATGTTATCCAATTAGGACTTATTTCCTTATAAGATCAGTCTTTTTGAAGAAATAAAGTTGTTTCCTGATTGGGAACCTTTCCTGTTTAATATTCTGTTCTTATTAGGATTCCTTTTTGATATGAATATCTTCTTGCATTTTAATGACTTGATCCACGTGAGCTATGCACTAGGCTTTTATTCAGTTTACTTCATGTTCGTCCCGAGTAAGGACAGTACCTGCTGGTCCCGAGTAACATCATTCGTTCTTGAGTAGAAGTGTCTTTTAACCAGCCCCGAGTGTCATTTAACTGATCCCGAGTAGTACATAACATTGATTGTCCCTGAGTAGGTTTTGTTCAACATCTGCTTACTCGGGTTTTCTCTTCTTCAGTGATGTCTTGTAGGATTTTTTCTGAATGCCTATTCGGATGTCCACCTGGTAATTTTATCCTCTTTGTTGATGACGTGTACGTATGATAAAATTCACATGCAACAATACCTCCTTAAAATATTTTTACTGAACAAGGTTTTATTTCGGGAAAAAAGTATTTTAATCAATTTTTCAATATATTTTCAGTACCCGAGTACATATCTTGTCATAATGACGTATCATAATGGTGACCCTGCAAATTCGATTTGCCTCATCACGCGAGATCTTTAATGATGGTGACGTTTTGGAGCTCTGACGGCGAAAGCCAGTTCTCTTTTTGACACGTCCCTTACCTCTTCGTTTTTTGATATTATTTATGAGACACGACCTATGCATTTCTCCTGGCGCTGCCAACGACATCGAACCTCATCATTGTTTTTTCCCGTCTTGTGATCCTAGGGTTTTGTGCTATCAACCTTTTAAATTCTTCACTGAGAGACGACGTTTGTTCATTCTCAAAATTTTCCAACAGAAAAATTTCTTAAACCCAGATTTCGTTGCGTATAAAATCACCACCTCTCCATAGAAGATTTTGCATCAGTTCTTTATTCAAGGTTAGTTTCAATGGATCCATCTTCCCGTCATCATCTTTTTAATATTACTCTTGATACATTATAACGTGAGGATTTCTAGTTGGTTTACTGTATTAAAAGATTACTGGGGGAAATCCCTGCTGATGAACCTCTATTTTTAAAAGTTGATGTTTCTGGGCTTCACCCTGACGTCACTTTTAGTCCTGTATCCATTTCTTCTTCTAGTTCTGATTCTGACGTTTCTGATCACAGGGTACCTCTTCGAAGGATGTGAAAATATCAAAGCAGAAGTGAAGTCCGTAAGCACAACTCGGGCGATATTCGGATCAAGGAGCAGACTGTCAATGAGAACGACGTTGAAGAGGCGTTCAGAATATCTCGCCTTTTTTTCTCTGCTACTCTCCCGAGTGGGTTTGATACCGAGCCGAATGTAGTCGGGGCAGATGAGATAGAAAAGTATCGTTCCCGATTCGATCCGCCCAACTTGGTCACTCTGATTCCAGTGGGGGATAGAGCTGCGTGGAATCCTCCCCCGGGCATGGTGGCAATC
Organism: Dipteronia dyeriana; assembly: GCA_032871835.1. Classification (NCBI taxonomy): domain Eukaryota; kingdom Viridiplantae; phylum Streptophyta; class Magnoliopsida; order Sapindales; family Sapindaceae; genus Dipteronia; species Dipteronia dyeriana. The sequence goes on along the minus strand of CM065298.1, from coordinate 28,106,203 downwards.
TATAGATACATGCTCTGCTGCAACGTCACTCTTCCTTTTCAGCCATTTATTGCCTGGTTTCTAGCTAAAGCAGGGATCACTTCAACTCAACTAGCCCCGAAAAGCTATAAAATTTTGATGTGCATGTGGAACATGTAAAGCCGGATAAACTTGTCGCCGACTTCCCTGAGTGAAATCAGGCACTTCTTCACGCTGAGACATTCTGGTAAGACAGAGACTTACTTCCTTATGTCTAATCCGCCAGACTGTTGGGTCCCCGAGGGGACAAAGGTGAGTCGGGAAGCTGATATCTCTGATGACCCTAAAAAGAGGGGTTTTATATGGGGATTCCCTACATCCAACAAGTTCTGAAAGAACAGTTGGTTTTTCACCGAAGGGAGTCTTGGGCTTGATGTTACTATTTCAACTGGGGGCACTCGGATGGTGCTAAAAGTCCCCCGTTTCTTCTGTTTCCCCGAGATATGGAACAAAAAGAAAATTGAATACAACAATTCTGAGTTGACCAGACTTGCTCGAGCAACAGTTCACATTTTGGAGAAGAGGAATAAGACTTATCTTTTCATTGAGGCGAAGATCCTTTCGGCTTCTTCAAACAAATTTTGGGCTACCGCAGACGATGTAAGTGATTTTTGCAACCTTTACTTTTCATTGTTATTTTGACTTGTATTCTGACGCGGTTCTTTTTTTTTTTATTTCTATTTTTTTATTGTATGATACGAACATCGTCTGCGATCTTCAGACTCATTAAGTAAAGTCAATTCTTCAGGCGAGCCGAAAGGAAGCTTCTCGTTAGAGCAATAAAGGCATCACTCCGCCTAAGTCCGACAAGGAAACTGATAAGGTAGAAGAGCAATTTCCTGAAGATGTCCTTGAGGACGTCGTTCAACAGACCGCTGGGGAGACTAGTGGTCCGAGTAGCCCGACCGATACTCAGCTACTTGACAACGGGCAAGGGCAGAGTGAAGGTCCTGGTGAAGAGCCTGCCGAGCGGTCTAACACCTGTGATGGAGGTAATATCTTTGCGAAACAGGCACCCATAGGTTCCGAATTTTTTGAAGTCTTTCGGGATGATACTTAGGAAGATCTCGCAGCTGATCTCAGCTTCCACCGCTCTTGGGGTGAGAAAGTGAAGGCAATCAGCTCTCCAACTCGTCCTCTCAAGGTCCCTCGGGTGGTCTTTTTTATCGACTACAACAATGAAGATATTGTGGCTGAGACTCACCTGAGTGTTGATGTTGGAGTATCAGCGGATGCGGAGGCTTCGGAGATGAACAGGGGTTCTCCTCCCCCCAAGGTTGAAGATCTAGGGGTTGAACCATCGGGGGTTTCTTCACATCCTTCTCCTAGGATGTGCTGCGGGAGATGTCATACGGTCGGGTTTTTATCGAGGACGATTGCTAGAGCTACTTTAGGGATGGCTCCCTGACTGAACGTCTTTAAAACATTTTTAACGGTGCATCTTATGTAAGTTATCCTTAATTTCCTTCAGTTGCTTTGTTTGTTTTGCAGATTTTTAATCGAACTTCTTTATATATGGTGGCCGATTTCGCTGAGCTGGTTCAGACGCAGCAACATCAAGCTGATAGAATAAGGTGTCTCGAAGCTCAGCTGAAGGAAAGTGAGGATCAACGTGCTCGGGCCGAAACGGTTTATCAACAAGTGGTTGGTTCTGCCCAAGTTTTTACCGACCACTGCTTGGCGAGACAGGTTGAATCCGAGGAGAAAGCTTTTTTGGCAGAGGAGAAGGCAGCATCACTTCAAAATTTGTTGTCCTCTGCCCAAGAATCCATGCTTAAGGCCGAGCAGTCCAAGTCAGCGTATGAACAGAAGATCGAAGAATTGGAACGCTAGGCTCTGACAGTCGAATCCTTGTCCCGAGAAGCCAAGCTGGAACTTGAAGTCCAAGGGGTGGATCGTTTTAAAAGATCGACTGCTTACGATGCTCTTCTCCTTCGGGAGTTTCAGCGAGGGCAAGTTTCATCTGGTGAGTTCTTCAAAGTTAAGAATAGGGCGACTGAGAAGGCCCGAACTAACTGGGAGCTGTCAATTAAACATCATGTGGATCGGTCCTTGGAATCTCTTCGGACTCAGATGAAGGAATTGAGCGCTTATTGCCGTAGCCGAGGTAAAGAGCCTCATCCTATGCATTTGGAGGTTCCATCTGAGCATTCCCTCTCGACCTTTTATGCCAATCAGGAGTCGGTTGTAGAGGGTGAGGTTCCCGATGTCAGGTCGATCCCAGGAGAAAATTACAGCCAATAGATGGATGATTCGGTCGACACGATTGCTTGGTCTTCTAATAAGAGTCTGCTCCGAGAATATGAGATGGTGCCTGACCCAAGTATTGGCAAGGGTTCCAAATCCTCACAATCCTGATTTTTGTAGATAGGATTTTTTGTACTATTAACAATTCTTTGTAATAATTCTTTTGTAAACTTGTAACCATTCTTTTGAAAGATCAATAAAATTTCGAGTAGCTTTTCTGAACCTGGTGGTTTGATTTCATTGCTCGTGAAATTTCAATGACTCTATGGTTGCTGAGTATTTTATTAAACTCTCTAATCTTCGGGTAACTTCACCGAGTATTTTTATTAAACCGATTGTTACTCGAATTGCTTTAAACGCCAAGTATCTTTTTAAACTGGCTCTTGCGATCTTTATACCAAGTATCTTATTAAACTGGTCAATTCTGATGTTCGGGTCACTTCACTGAATATCTTATTAAACCGGTTGTTACCCAAATAACTTTAATCGCCAAGTATCTTATTAAACTGGCTAGTATTATTAACTGAGTCATCTTAAAACTGGCAAGTAGGTTTATACTTGTGTTTCATACACGGTTGCTACCCGAACATTACATCAAGGCTCACCATGATCATATGTTCGAGTCCTTACACATTACCGATGACGTCTCCCCATTTTTTATACGTAAGGGTTTGCCAAATCGTTAAGCATTTGAATCACTTAACACAGGTACGTATTTCATCAGAATTTTTCCCGATAGCGTCTTGAGCTAGTGCATCGGGTTTACCTTTTTGCTAAGGTCATTTGACCTTGCTAGGCTGCATGCTCCTTCGAGCTTCTCCATCCATTCGGGATTTAATGGTCCCGAGTATTCTATTTGCATGTTATTATCATGCTTGTCTTCCATATGTTCTTATTATCATATGCTCTTTTGGAAATCCTAAGTTTGATGCTTTTATCTTTCGGAAATCCCGGGTTTGATTTTTTATTCATAACTGCAAAACCAATAAAGTTTTAAATTTCACAGCTAATATTTAACCTAACTAAAATTGTCTTGACTAGAAAAAAAGAACAAAAAATAATTAAGGATAGAAAATCTTCAGATACTGGGCATTGCATGGTCGGGGTAAAACCCCTCCATTAGGTCGTGCAATCCAATATGCTCCATGGCCAGCTATTCCTTCGATTTTATATGGGCCTTCCCAGTTGTCAGCCAGGGAACCTGCAGCTTTATTTTTTGTGTTCAGTGATACCTTTCTGAGCACCGGGTCTCCTAGCTGGAATTTCCTGACCCGAACATAATAGTTGTAGTGGCAGGCTACTTTTTACTGATATGCCATATTTTGTATTCGGGATTTCTCCCTTTTCTCTTCTAGCTCATCTAAACTTTGTAATAGCATATCAACGTTCTGATCTTCATCATATAGCCTGACTCGGGGTGACGTATATGACGTTTCTATAGGGATAACAGCTTCTGTTCCAAACGCTAAAGTGAATGGAGTCTCTCCTGTTGACGTTCTTGTTGTTGTCCGATATGCCTATAATACTACGAGAAGCTTTTCAACCCAGCTTCGTTTCTTGGCATCTAGTTTTGCTTTGATTGTGTGCTTGATGATTTTGTCCACTGCTTCGACATGCCCATTTGTTTGAGGGTGGGCAGGTGTGGCATAGTAATTGACAATCTGGTACTCTTTGCACAGTTGTCTGAATTTTAGGTTATCGAAATGGGTGCCATTGTCAGTGATTATAGTGTTTAGGACTCCAAACCTATAAAGTATATTCTTTTTCATGAAATTTATGGTGTTTGCTTTTGTGATATGCACTAATGCTTTGGCTTCTACCCACTTCGTGAAATAGTCAACGGCTATTATGCCATGCTTCGCTCCACCCCCTGTCCCGGCTGGCATTGGGCCGATTAGATCCAAACCCTACATGGAAAATAGACATGAGGTCGTGAGGTTTCTGAGCTGCTCATGGGTTGTCGGATGTCATTAGCAATCCTTTGGCAAGTATTGCAACTTTCTGAACACTGCTGTGCATCTGAGAACAGAGTAGGCCAATAATAACCTTACCTGAGTACCTTGTGTGCCAAACTTTTATCCCCAGTGTGGTTTCCGCAAACTCCTCCATGGATTTCCTGTAATATCTTATATGCATCCTCCTCTAACAAATATCATTGAAGTGTTCGGGAACACCCCCTTCTGTATAGTTCTCCTCCAACCAATGTGTACCTTACCGATCTATACCTGATACGATTTGCTTGTTAAGGATCTTCGGGAGCACGCATTCTCCAGGAACCATTTTAGCTAAATCATACAACCGTCTGGCGGTGTTTGGATTTCTAAATTTTTTAAGTTTCTTGGTTCAGCTATGTTCGGTTTAAGGAGATGTGCAACCGGAATAGTTTTTAGCCTGATTGTGGTTGTTGCTGACGCTAGTTTAGACAATGTGTCTGCCTTTTCATTCTCTTCCCTGGGGATCTGGGTAATCTTATATTCTTTAAATTTCTGGAGGAGCTGTTTTGCAATATCACGGTAGACTATCATGCCTTCATCCTTGGTTTGGTACTCGTCTAGGACTTGGTTGACAATTACCTGTGAATCGCTGAATATCTCGACTTCATCTGCCCCGAGAGCTACACAGACTCTGAGTCCAGCTAGTAGCACCTTGTACTCGGCTTGGTTGTTGGTTGCTTTGAAATCAAACCTCATGGCACATTCGACACCTTCTCCTTCTGGAGTGCATACTAAGATCCCTGCCCCGCTGTCATGAGTGTTTGAAGAGCCATCAACATACAGTTTCCATTGGAAATTTTTACCCAACATCTTTTTTGCTTCCAGGTTCGGCTCTGTGAACTATGCTATAAAATCTATCATTGTTTACCCTTTGAGAGATGTTCTGGGGATATAGTGGATATCAAATTCCTTTAGCTCGATTGCCCATTTGGTTAATCTTCCTGAAATCTCTAGCTTCTGTAGAATTTGCTTTAATGGGCAGACAGTCTGTACTTGGATGGTATGAGCCTGAAAATATGGCTTTAGCTTCCTTGCTGCTGAAACTAATGCTAGGGCCATTTTCTCTGCCTGTGAATACCTAGTCTCGGCTGGTAGAAGTGCCTTGCTGGTATAGTATACTGGTTTTTATACTCCATCTTCTGTACTAACTAGAACTGAGCTTGCCGCTAGTTCTGTAATTGACAAGTACAGTTGGAGTGTTTCCCTCATCTGAGGTTTTGAAAGTATGGGAGTCTGTCCTAGATATTCTTTAATTTTTAAGAATGCCTGCTCGCACACTTCATTCCATTCGAGTCCTTTCCCTTTTCTAATTACTTTGAAAAGGGGTGCGCATCTGTCTGTGGCCTTTGAGATGAATCTACCCAAGGAAGCTAAGCATCCTATCAGGCGCTGCACTTCTTTTAGTGTCCTCGGTGAAGTCATTTTTTGTAGAACCTGGATCTTTTTGGGGTTTACTTCGATTCCTCTTTGGTGAACTTGAAAACCCATAAATCTTCTTGAAAAAACCCCGAATAAACACTTGTTCGGATTTAGCTTCATTTGGTATCTCCTCAAGACATCAAATGTTTCTCGTAGGTCTGAAGTGTGCTTGTCTGCCGTGATGCTCTTGGTCAGCATGTCATCAATGTATACTTCCATGTTCCTTCCAGTTTGTCGTGCGAAGATTCTGTTGACCAGTCTTTGATATGTTGCTTCTGTATTTTTTAGCCCAAAGGGCATTACTGTGTAACAGTATAAACCCTGATCAGTTGTGAACGCTATTTTTTCTTCGCCAGCCTTGTTCATCCGGATTTGGTTATATCTCGAGTAGGCATCCATGAAACTGAGCAACTCATGGCCTGATGTAGCGTCCACCAACTGATCTATCCTAGGAAGTGGGAAACTATCTTTCAGGCATGCCTTGTTCAGATCTGTAAAATCTACGTACATCCTTCATTGTCCATTCTTCTTTTGAACGAGGACTACATTAGCTATCCATTGAGGGTAATTGACTTCTCTAATCGATCATACAGCGAGTAGCTTATCTACTTCCTGTTTGATTACTTGGTTTCTCTCGAGATTGAATGATCTTCTCTTTTGTATCACCGATTTTACATTCGGGTCTACTGTGAGATGGTGGGATATTATTCGAGCGTCTATCCCGACCATGTCTTCATGACTCTAAGCGAACACATCCATGTATTCTTTAAGTAGATCAATAAGGCTTTGTTTATCTATTCCTTCTAGGTTGGCCCCGATCTTGACTTTTTTATCTGGTTCATCTTCTTTCAATGTGATGTCTTCAACCAGTTCAGTTTTGGATTCATTCGACTCTTCCCTTGGATCTAATTCGAATGATAGTGGCTCTTTGTTCTGAACCGACTGTGTTATAGTGCAAACCTGCTCATCAGTTTTGTCTTTGTATACTGACAAGTTAGCTTTTCAGGCCATCTCTTGGGATCCCTTGACTATACCGACCCTGTTCAGTCGGGAACTTGATCATTAAGGCATAAGTGGCTGTTATAGCCTTAGTTTTATTTAGGAATGGCCATCCCAATAGTGCATTATATGGCCAATTGTCCAAGTCTACCACCACGAAGTCGAGCAATACAGTTCTCTGGCAAGGTGTCACTCCAATCTTCACAGGTAGCTTTACCGTCCCGAGTGACCTGACCTCAATTCCCCCGAATCCTCTGAATGGAGTATGGAAAGGTTGTAGATCCTTTCGGTCTAATCAGAGTTGATCGTAGACGGCTACATTGAGAATGTCTACTGAACTTCCATTATCTATCAGGATTCTTCTGACTTCCCGGTGACCAATCCGGGCACTTATGACCAGAGCGTCATTTGGCCGAATAGGGGTGTCAATATGGGTCACGACACGACGGGTTGACATGACACGAACCCATTTATTACGGGTTTGGGTTGAGGTTAAACGGGTCGTGTCAATAAACGGGTCAACCCGTTTAACCCGTTTAATAATCGTGTCGTGTCCGGGTTTAGCTTAACGGGTCTCGGGTTGACACGATTATTAAGGGTAAAATTGTAAATTTAATAAGAAGGGACATATCTGTAAATTATTGTATACTATATAAAGAAAAAATGTTATCAAACCTTAAAGGTCTCACTTTCTCTTTTTCTCAGTCTTTCTCAGTCGCTGTCACTTCTCTTCTTTTCTCGTTGCCACTTCTCTTCTCTTCTCGCTGTCGTTTCTCTTCTCTTCTCACTGGCCTCGGCCCTCCATTGATCTGTGACTCTCTCCGTCTACGGTCGCATCACTGGTAAAAGTCGACCTCTTCTCTTTATTCATTTTTTTTTTTTGCTTTTTTTTTTAAGTTTTGTTTTGAACTCTGATTTGTGTTCCAGACTTGTTAAATCTCCTAGCTAAATATCTCTCAGACCATGATAGTCTACCCACCATCTATCTCTATACTAAATCTCCTAATAAAAGCCCTACAAGATCCTCTCATTCTCTTGCAGTTTAATTAATAAGTGTAGTCCAAGAAGAGGTTCTCGTTGGGTTGTGGGTTTTTATGCTCTAAATAAAAAGGCCGATAAAAAAACAGAGCCACAAGTAGAATAACAATTGATCGTTTCATGAAAATTTAATCGGAGTTGAATTGTGTTTCTAAGTAAATATATCAATTCCATTGATTGTGAATAACAACGCATGATGGAACCGATACACGTTTGAAATTCATCGTATTGTACTTTTCTAATCAATAAATTGCTTTTGGGATATTTTTAGAAACCAAATTGTAGAGACTCACATTTATGGAGAAAAATTAAAGTTTTATTGTTAGCTGATTTGGAACGTTAGAAATCACAAGTTAAGAGGATCCAATTATGAATTAGCATTGACGATGTGTGGTATCTATATCTATATACTAGTTAGAGCATTGTGAACTCAAACTTCAAAGAAATCGAGGACTTCGTGATTGCCTGATGTGATTTACTAGCTAGGGACTCTTCAATGGTTTTTTTTTTCCTAAAATGTGGGCTAGATTTAAGAAAGCAGTCTATATTCCATTTTGGGGACTTGAACCTCTAAAATTCTAATTTACTATTCATTGATGATCACTACCCTTGCAAGTATACTGTGTTTCTGTGTAGATGTTAGATAGTAGGCTATACATCTGATCACTTATTTCTTGGTTTATTTAGGGATGTTGATTTTGAAATAATAGTTGTTTTAATATTATATTAATATATATCATTAATATGAAATAATTCTTTCTGGCATGTGGATACATTGTTTAATTAACAAGTTGCCTAAAAAAATTAACAAGTTGGCCTTATATTTAATTTTTTCTAGCATATGGACACTTATTGAAATATGTGTTATTCACATTTTGCAAATATGTGTTACTTATATTTGATTAACAACTTTTCCTTACTGATACAGTTATCCACATTTTAATTGTTATTCACATTTTGCAGATCAAATATCTATGGATTCCAATGAAGTTGATAACAATAATTTTGTCATCGACTCAGAGAGTATGGAAGAGGAGAATGATGGTGATACACAAGTAGAAAATACCGGTGGTGATACTAGTAAAGAGAAGAAAGTTGTACAAAGCAAGCCTTCATGCAAAAGGAAGGAGACTTCAAAGGTTTGGAACGTTTTTATGAAGCTGCCATGAGGTAAAGATGACAGGTTACGGTGCAAATGCAAGGGTTGTAGTAAGACATATCTTTGCGAAAGTATTCATGGCACATGTAATATGATACGACACATGTCATCTTGCACTAAGCTTGCACATCATGATTTAAAACAAATGCTATTGAATAAATGTAGTCAAGGTGATATGGTAGTGACTAATCGTAGGGATCCTCAAGTAGTTCGGGATATAATATCTGCTGCCATTGTTTCACATGATTTACCTTTTAAATTTGTAGAGTGGTCATGGATTAGAAGACTTATTGAATACTTGTATGATGATGTCACTTTGGTGTCTAGGAACACTGTGAAAGCTGATGTGTTAAGGTTGTTTTCTAGAGGAAAATAAAAGATAAAAACAATGCTAGAAAATACTCCTGGTAGGATTTGTTTGACAAGTGATTTGTGGACTTCTATAAATACTGATGGGTTTTTATGTCTCACAACACATTTTCTTTATGGAAATTGGATTTTACAAAAGAAAGTGCTAAATTTTTGTATAATGTTACCACCACATGATGGAGTGTCATTAGCTTACAAGATATATACATTGTTATGTGAATAGGGAATTGAAAAGAAGATATTTTCGATTACTTTGGATAATGCTTCATCCAATAAATCGTTTGTCTATATTTTGAAAACTCAATTGAACTTAAAGAAGGCACTTGTAAGTGATGGAGATTTTTTACACATTCGTTGTTGTGCCCATATTGTTAATTTGATTGTTCAAGATGGCTTGAAGGAAATAGATGACGTTGTCCTTAAAATTCGTGATTGTATTAGATATATTAGAGGATCACAAGTGAGAAAGCAAACGTTTTTAGGTTGTTGTAAGCAAGTTTCTTTGGAGTCTAAGATGGGTTTGAAGCAAGATGTTCCAACTAGGTGGAATTCAACTTTTCTTATGCTTCAAAGTGCTATTTATTATCGTCATGCTTGGTGTTCTTTAGAGTTGAGTGATAATAATTTCAAGCATTGCCCTAGTCCGACTGAGTGGGAGAAAGTGCAGGAAATTTTCATTTTTTTACAATATTTCTATGATCTTACTTGTGTTTTCTCGAGAACAAAGTACCCAACTTCAAATCTGTTTTTCCCTAAGGTGTTCTCAACTTATATGTTTTTGAAGCAAAACATGGAAAATAGTGATGTGTTCTTGCAAAAGATGGCCATTCAAATGTATACTAAATACCACAAGTATTGGGGTCAATTTAGTGTTATCTTGGCAATAGCTTTGATTTTAGATCCTCGCTATAAGATGACGTTTGTGGAGTTTGATTACAAGAAGGTTTATGGCATTGATTCATCGGAGCTAGACATTGTTCGAGGCAAGTTGTTATCATTGTACAATGAGTACACGTTCACTTCAATGAGTACAAGGGGATCTAGTTCAACATCATTACCTAGTTCTAGTAGAGGTGGTGACATCATGACCGATACGGACAGTGACATCTTCGGTACAAACATTATGCGGGTAATTTTTGACCTTTTTTTTTCTAGCTATTATTTTTCTGGTTTTCAACTGTTATTTTTCTATTTTACAGTTGATATTTTCTTGTTTTACAGTTGATATTTTTCTATTTTGTTTTATAATTTCAGTTAACTATATGTACAAGAGTATGAAGCTTACAGCCAATAAGAATACTCTACTGTTTGCAACCAAAAATCACAGTTGGAGCTATACTTGGATGAACCAAAACTTGAAATGTCATCGAACTTGGATGTTTTGGACTTTTGAAAGGTTAATATGATCCGTTATCTCGATCTTTCAGTCATGGCCCGTGATATTGTGAGCATCTCGATATCTACAGTGGCATCCGAATCGGCATTTAGTGTTGGTGGTAGAGTCCTTGATCGGTTTCGTAGTTTACTAAAACCAGATGTAGTGAAGGCAATAGTTTGCACTAGAGATTGGATGCAAGGAGAAAATGGTAAGCTTTTTATTACTTAGTGTTTACTTGATTAATATTTAAGTATAATAACATTAATATTCATATTATGTAGTGAGTGAAAGTCTTGAAGTGGATGAAGTTGCTGAAGATGTTTTAAAATTAACTCTTAAGAAAAGAACAGTCCAGGTCCATCTATCGAAACTTCGAAAGTGCAACATCTCAATTTGGCGATTAGTGATAAAATGGTAAAATCATATACACTAGTTTGTTAAAAGTATTTTTGTTATTTCTTAAACTTTCAGGTTATTATCTAATGTATTAAATTTATCTTGTAGGTTTATGGTCAATAATTTAGCAAGAAGTTTAACATCAAGTTATCAAGGCATCAAGAAGAATTAATTGTTATGTTTGTTAAATGTTTTGGTTTTTGAATATTTGATGCCTTTTATTTTATTTTGAACTTGTAGACTTGTATTTGTGGACTTAATTATGGATTTATATAGTTTTGAAATTCGGTTTTGAGGAATATTGTTATTTGTATTCATTTGATTATCATTTGTATTTTGTGGTATTGGTTTGTAAATTGATTTTATTTGATTGATTATTTTATTTTTAATGTATTTTAGTGAAATTAATATTAACAGGTTAAATGGGCCGTGTATACAGGTCAGTTAAACAGGTCATTTGACACGACCCACCGATCCCGTTAATTAAACGGGTTATCAGTGTCGTGTTCGTGTTGACCCATATTTATTAGTGTTGTGTTTGGGTCGAAAGGGTCTGACCCGTTTAATAACGTGTCGTGTTCGAGTTGACCTACAAATAATCGTGTCATGTCCGGGTTGATCCTAACATGACCCGTCAACCTGTATTAACACCCCTATGGCCGAACATCGACGCTGTGTGAGTCTGCTTCTGTGAATGTTATTGGGTCCCATCCTTCCTTTACTCTTTTCGGGTTCGGCTCGACCGAGTTTACGTCAAAGTTATGTCTTGCTTCTACCGCCTCTCTGATTTCATGTGTTCGCTCTCGATTACTTCTCCCAGTGGATGGTCCCTCAAAGATCGTATGTATTACTTGATTGGCCTCTGGACTGTCCCTTTGACCATAGCTGTAATCGGCCTTGATCTCTTTCTTTGCTTTTGACTTCTCATCCTTTTTCAAGATCACATCTTGTAGATGTCCTTCCCGAATGAGGGTTTCTATGTAATCTATGAGCTGGTAACACTTGGAAGTTTCATGACCGATTTTCTTGTGGAATCTGCAGTATTTGGTTGTATCTCACCGAGCAAACTGAGATTGACGGCGTGGTTCTTGTACCATATTATTTGTTTCCAAAATGATCAGTATTTCTTCCTGCTTTTTCCGAAGAGGGGTGTAGTTGGTGTATCTGCCTCGGTATTTTTCCGTAGTCTATTCGGTATTACGTCTGTTTCCCCTGTCCTTGCTTTTTTCTTTACCGTTTCCTTTTTGCTTTCCCCTTTGGTTCTGCATTTTGGACTCGACGTCCTTTTGTTCGGGTTTTCTTCCATGCATGTAGCATCCTCCAGTGGCTAACTATTCTTCTTCGGCTAGTGCATATCCTCCTACCATGTTCATCATATCTGCATATCTGGTCAGATGGGCTCTTCTTAAATCAAATGATAGTCGTCCATTCTGCAGGTTGTTGATGAATGCAACAATTATTGCTTCATCGTTTGCATTGCCAATTTCTGATACTGCTTGGCCGAATCTCCTCAAACACTTCTTCAGCGACTCATCTTTCCCTTGCTTTATTTGAGAAAGGTAAGCCACCGACTTTTTCCTGTGAACATTGCTCAGAAATTGCCTTGAAAAACTCCTGCTCAGTTCACTGAAACTTCTAATGCTTGCTGGGGGCAATCTCCTGAACCACCTTGAGCTCATGTCTCCTAGAGTTTGTGGAAAGTTGAGACACAGTAAGGGAACACTGTGGGCATACTGAGCCATGACACTTTTATAGCGTCTGATGTGCTCCTTAGGGTCTGTGTCTTTCTTGAACTGCTCCACGTGAGGCATCCTGAACCTTTCTGGGAATGGGGTCCTTAAGATTTCCCTGGTGAATGGACTTTCAGAATCGTCATCAGATAAATCGTTATACCCATAACGTCTGACTAGTGCGTCCATTTGACGCCTATTATTCTCAACTTCTTGAGTTAGGCTCTGGATTATGACGTCTCTGTCTCCCACCGGACTTCCCTGATGGTTGAACTGTTGGGTGATCGTCATTCCTCTTTCTGGTTCTTCACTTTGATACCGGGTTTCACGTATGATTCCATGATGACGCTTGCGATGGTGTCGATCGCTATCTTCTGATGGCGACCAATCCCTATGCCGGTCATGTTTACAATGTCTAGCACTGACTGTCTGATCCTGGTTATGCTTCTAGCGTGGTCATTCCTCATCAGGTGTTTCACGTCCAACCTGATTAATTGGAGTAGAGTTCTTTCCTGCTTTCGGTATATTTATTTATGGCCCTATTACAACCGAACGAAGCCTCATAGGTGGGAGATTAGGAGTTTGTGCTTCTGCAGCCAGTAGATCAACTTCTTCCATTGCTGCGTCTGCCACCAATTGTTACAACGCCTCTCAGAAGTGTTGTGTCAGGTCTCCGCTGGTCGGAGGAACTTGCTGGATCCCCGCCAAGAATATAGGTTGGTTCTCTGTTGTTGCAGCGAGATCTCGCGAGCTACTACCAATATGGAAGTTATCCTGGAGATTTTTGGACATCCCCAGAACTACTTATGCTTCCTACCATCGCTTTTGATTAAGTCGGAGGTTCGAGCCCCTCCTTTTAGCGCCAATTATTGACGTTGGTTTCTGGCTTGTATCATAAAAGCCAACAATGATTGGATTTCGACTGTAATTTCAAAAAGAAAGAGAAAGAGAAGAAGAAAGAGAAGGAGAAAGTAACCAAGACACAAGTTTTTTAAGTGGTAAAACTCCGATGACCGGACAAACATCCACGAGTGGTTGAATGATCAACCAAGCCAAAATCCACTATGAAATTATAATATTACAAGCTCTCGATCTCTCTTTTTTCTCTTGTATTTTTCTATGAATGCTCTATATCTCTTTTTTTACGAGATTATAGGTCTATTTATATGTTTATAGAACCCTAATCTGCTTTGTACAAGTAATAGAAGGTCTTTGTATTTAATTACAATTATTTACTTGCTTGAAGCTGATTGTCTTCTTTCCTGTTTCGGAGTCTTGTATTGAGATCGAGTGAGACTCTAATAATGTTATCCAATTATGACTTATTTCCTTATAAGAGCAGTCTTTTTGAAAAAATTAAGTTGTTGCCTGATTGGAAACCTTTCCTATTTTATATTTTGTTCTTATTAGGATTCCTTTTTGATATGAATATCTTCGTGCATTTTAATGACGATCCACGTGAGCTATGCATTGGGCTTTTATTCAGTTTTCTTCATGTTCGTCCCGAGTAAGGACAGTACCTGCTGGTCCCGAGTAACATCATTCGTTCCTGAGTATAAGTGTCTTTTAACCAGCCCCGAGTGTTATTTAACTGATCCCGAGTAGTACATAACGTTGATATTCCCTGAGTAGGTTTTGTTCAATATCTGCTTACTCGGGTTTTCTCTTCTTCGGTGATGTCTTGTAGGATTTTTTTCTGAATGCCTATTCGGATGTCCAGCTGGCAATTTTATCCTCTTTGTTGATGACATGTACGTATGATAAAATTCACATACGACACCTCTCTATTTATATATTTACTTTTCAAATCCATCCAAATCCAACCAAATCCATCTCTTAAACAAATCCATCCAAATCCATTGAATTTTGAATACACATGGATTTTATTGGATTTGTTAGAAATCCTTCAAAATTTGAATTGAATACACTTGGATTTCATTGATTTTTTTTGGAATTCAATGAAATATGGATTGAATACCACCAAACATTGTTGGATTTAAAACAAATCCAATGAAATCTTAGTTGAATACACCTAGATTTCTAAAATCCAATGGAATCTAATCAAATCCAACAAACTCTGAGTTGAATACCCCCCCCCCCCCCCCCATGACATGTACGTATGATAAAATTCACATACGACACCTCTCTATTTATATATTTACTTTTCAAATCCATCCAAATCAAACCAAATCCATCTCTTAAACAAATCCATCCAAATCCATTGAATTTTGAATACACCTGGATTTTATTGGATTTGTTTGAAATCCTTCAAAATTTGAATTGAATACACTTGGATTTCATTGAATTTGTTTGGAATTCAATGAAATATGGATTGAATACCCCCAAACATTGTTGGATTTAAAACAAATCCAATGAAATCTTAGTTGAATACACCTATATTTCTAAAATCCAATGGAATCTAATCAAATCTAACAAACTATGACATGTACGTATGATAAAATTCACATACGACACCTCTCTATTTATATATTTACTTTTCAAATCCATCCAAATCCAACCAAATCCATCTCTTAAACAAATCCATCCAAATCCATTGAATTTTGAATACACATGGATTTTATTGGATTTGTTAGAAATCCTTCAAAATTTGAATTGAATACACTTGGATTTCATTGAATTTTTTTGGAATTCAATGAAATATGGATTGAATACCACCAAACATTGTTGGATTTAAAACAAATCCAATGAAATCTTAGTTGAATACACCTAGATTTCTAAAATCCAATGGAATCTAATCAAATCCAACAAACTCTGAGTTGAATACCCCCCCCCCCCCCATGACATGTACGTATGATAAAATTCACATACGACACCTCTCTATTTATATATTTACTTTTCAAATCCATCCAAATCAAACCAAATCCATCTCTTAAACAAATCCATCCAAATCCATTGAATTTTGAATACACCTGGATTTTATTGGATTTGTTTGAAATCCTTCAAAATTTGAATTGAATACACTTGGATTTCATTGAATTTGTTTGGAATTCAATGAAATATGGATTGAATACCCCCAAACATTGTTGGATTTAAAACAAATCCAATGAAATCTTAGTTGAATACACCTATATTTCTAAAATCCAATGGAATCTAATCAAATCTAACAAACTATGACATGTACGTATGATAAAATTCACATACGACACCTCTCTATTTATATATTTACTTTTCAAATCCATCCAAATCCAACCAAATCCATCTCTTAAACAAATCCATCCAAATCCATTGAATTTTGAATACACATGGATTTTATTGGATTTGTTAGAAATCCTTCAAAATTTGAATTGAATACACTTGGATTTCATTGAATTTTTTTGGAATTCAATGAAATATGGATTGAATACCACCAAACATTGTTGGATTTAAAACAAATCCAATGAAATCTTAGTTGAATACACCTAGATTTCTAAAATCCAATGGAATCTAATCAAATCCAACAAACTCTGAGTTGAATACCCCCCCCCCCCCCCCCCATGACATGTACGTATGATAAAATTCACATACGACACCTCTCTATTTATATATTTACTTTTCAAATCCATCCAAATCAAACCAAATCCATCTCTTAAACAAATCCATCCAAATCCATTGAATTTTGAATACACCTGGATTTTATTGGATTTGTTTGAAATCCTTCAAAATTTGAATTGAATACACTTGGATTTCATTGAATTTGTTTGGAATTCAATGAAATATGGATTGAATACCCCCAAACATTGTTGGATTTAAAACAAATCCAATGAAATCTTAGTTGAATACACCTATATTTCTAAAATCCAATGGAATCTAATCAAATCTAACAAACTATGAGTTGAATACCCCTCCCCCCCCCCCCCCCCCCCATAATGAAAAAGTTCAAAAGATTCATAAAGCTAGAGAAGAAGGGTTATAGCTCTAGATGAAAAGACTTCAAGAAAAAAAAAGTGTTCAAGAAGTTCGAGCCAAATCAAGACATGCAAACTCGAAAAGACGTTCAATATTTCGAGTGTGGCGGGATTGGACACATTGGGAACTTAAAAGACAAGAAAAAGGAAAAGGTTATGGCAGCCACTGAAGGTCGCACAGCAAAAAAATTGGGTTTTTTTTTTTATATTATCTTGGATCTTTACGGTATACATGAATATGCGGAGGGATTTGTTTTCATACCCTTGAAGATCTCTCCTTCGTTTCTTTTTTATCTTTCTCCACTAAGCCTTCCGAGCTATGACATACGATCAAGTAACTTTGTGTGGACGCGTCACAGATTCTTGGAGTACTGGATGGATGATAGAGAGATGGAAAAGACAACACATTGTCTTCTTGATGAAATTTGGCCAAACAAGATTTTTTTTCTTGATTGCCATCCACACACTCTCTCTATTAGGGTTAGGTTTGGTTTTGTTTCTTGATATCATATCTACATATAATATCAAGAGACTAGGGTTTTAGTGAAACAGTTTTAAGATAGGATTCCAAATCCTAGTTTAATATATATTGTCTCCAAGACTTGATAAAGGAAATAAAAATAATATCTATTATTTTGTTCCTTTGCTCTTGTCAAGGTTCGAACTTGTAACCTCCAAATAGCAATTAATAATTTTTAATTATTATTATTTTAATTAAATAATCATATTATAAAATTTTATTTAATTAATCAATTAAATAATTTATTAATTAAACAATCATATTATTTAGTCAATTCCCAAAATAAACTCAAGTCACTTTCGTAACTTAATTAATTGGAACATCCAATTAACCGTGAGTCTTGTTACCAATAATCGTATAGGGCTAGTGAAAATAAATAAGCATGTGTCTAATGTAAACTAGAGGGTTGTTAGTATATTATTACCAATTTTTTGATTAGTCAATATTAATCACAATTAACCCAACACACGCATACAATAAAAATCAAGTAAAGATGTAAAAAGTAAAGAACACTTGATTTTTACGTGGAAACCATCCAAACGAGAAAATTCAATGGATTAGCCACTTAAGCCATATAAATCCACTATACGAAAAGAATATTACATTCTCAAGTGATACACGGACTCTCACTCTCAATAACCTCAGGTCGTGGACACTACCACTCGCCACTCTTGGTTCAATCCCTAGTGATATCCCCTAATCCTTTATTCTTGGCGTGCACCTCCTAATCTACCTAAAGGCCTTTTACAGTGGCTCTTGGCAACCGATGCTTGCCAACCGACCTTTGGTTGTAAGACTTTGATTCATTAAAGAGAATTAATAGTCTATGTGTGAATATGTGAATAATGCTAAAATGCAATCAAGTGCTAGACTAACACAAAATGCTCAACTATGAAAGTAATGACAAAATCAATAAATCCAAGTTGTCAATGTCTAAATGTAAAACATAAAGACTTAGCTAGATGTTATCAAGACATACAATCCTAGCTATCAAACAATGTCTACATGCACACGCATATGGTCTCAATTAGATTTGTAGAGAATTCTAACAAAATAATTGTTAATTAAATCCACATGAATATTCAATAAATCTTGACTAGATAAATAAACATTAATCTATCAACCTAATCGTCAATCAGTTTCACAAGAATGTTCAAGTGTTATCTATTTAGGGAATAATCAACCTAATCATGAAAGCCATCACAAACAAACACAATCATGTTATCAAGACTTATAAAAAAAGTAGTAAAAAGAGTCAATGTATTTAATCAAGCAACAAATATATAATCTACAGTAAGTACAACAATAAATGAGAATTAATATAGTTGTAACTTACCTATTCATGAAACCAAGGAGACCCATGAAAGATTGATGCAGGAAAGATGTCATGGATACATGGGTTTTGGGTTTGGAGAGTTAAAGAAGAAATCTTGGTGCTTTCTCTCACTAGGGGAGCTCTTTCTCTTACTAAGATCTGAATTTGCACACGCTAGGTCCAAATGGGGAAGAATATGAAATATATATATGATCCAAGTAAAGCCACGTCATTTTGGGAAGAGAAACATACAAAACAATGCCAAAATTCATCACAATGTGTGGGTCTACTGTGCTGGTAGGTACCCACACACTACTAGTACACCGATACCATGAAAAAACCCGAGAACACTTCACAGGTGTCTGCGAGGGTAGGGGACCCACTCATTACCCACGCACTGGGAATTTAGCACCCCATAGTAATTTTAAGCGACTCAAAACATGACCAAACAATATTGAAATTTATCAAATAATATACCATTGGAAAGGTATGGATGTCTACTTTATTCTCCGACGAAATAACATTTCAATGTCTGTAGAAGGAGTTATGATCAAAAAAGTGACCAAAGGTCAGAATGGGACATCAACAAAATGTCTAAACTCATGGTATAAGACCATATGACCAAATACTAAATCAAGAGAAGAATACGACCTTCTCAAGTGGTCACACATCGTGCTAAATCAAGCACACCATCGTGCAAGCTTGAACATTTCCGATAAATCATTGGAAACGAATTACATCACACGAAACCACACTTAGTTCAAGCAACAAAGTGCATGTGTAAACATGCGAACTTATGAATATCTTATGAGAGTTGGCCCTCACAGATGGTCTCGTGCGTATTGTCCGGTTAGGCGTTATGGGGGGATGACTTCCAATATTGTGGAGTGCATGAACAATTGTTTACGGTATGCCCGTCAGTTGCCAATAACAACGTTGGTTGAGTACGTTAGAGATATCATGCAGAAATGGTTTCATGAACATCGTGATGCCGTATCCAGAAATACAACACAACTTTCTCGGTGGGCTACTGAGAAATTAACCCAAAAAAATGAAACATCACATAAGTACACGGTGCGCCCAATAGATCATGTTAATTTCAATGTGAAGGACGGTGAGAAAGATGGCTTAGTAAACCTTTATGAGAAAAGTTGTACTTGTAAAGAATTTCAGAATGACCTATTGCCTTGTAGTCATGCATTATATGCTATAAGGTATATATTGTACTAATACTTATATGCATTGTTTGTTCGTATTACGTTTAATTATTTTGTAATGATTGTCGTTGTAGGCACTGTAAAAAAATATTTGGCGACTTTTGTTCAGATTTCTACAAAACAAGCACCTGGTTGGAAAGCTATTCTGGTCTCATATTTCCGGTTGGACACCCAAGCGAATGGAATACTCCAGAGGAAGTACGTGCAGAAGTTGTTCTCCCACCAGACTGGTGACCTCAAGCCGGTAGACCGAGAAAGAAATAGGGTTCCGTCTGCAGGCGAGCATGGTTGGAAGAGTAGGTATTGTACCATATGCAAGAAATCTGGCCACAACCGACAAAATTGTGCAAACCCACCGGTCGATCAGCAATGCAATGTTCCCAACCCACCAACAAATCCACGACCTCAGCAACGTCGTAAGTGCAAGTCGTGTGGACAAAAGGGACATAACATAAGGACATGTCCAACACGGCCATATGATAACCCTACGGATCCAGACAATGATGTTGAATAAGGTATGTCCCCATAATATTTTCATATCAATAAACAACTTTTGGGTTATTTTTACTAAACTTTATATATTAGTGTCCATTGGAATAAACTGGTCCTTTGTTTACAGTCACGTTAAACCGCGCAGATAAATCAAATGGATGGTTGCTTCTATCAAATGGATGCTTGTGTACGTGTAGTTGGATTGGAAATTATAATTACGTTTATTGTGCAAGACTTGTAATTTGGTGCTTGTATACTGCTACCAATTGGATAATTGTTGTGTTGCTATCAAGTTATTTTGTGGTCATCTAATTTTATTTTACGAAATGAATTGCATTAGTGAGCATATAATTTGTAAACAAGTAAAAGCAATTTGATGATTAATCAATTAAGTTAAAAACACAATTTTTACAGAAATTAACATTCAAAAGTTGATTAGAACATATACACAAAAAATTATACACATCAGTGGTCTATAAATAAAACAGCCCAGTTGTCACAAATTAAATACACCGGTGACCTAAAAATTAAACACACCGGTTGTCACAAATTAAACACCCCGGTGACCAAAAAATTAAACACACCAGTTGTCATAAATTAAACACACCAGTGCCCTACAAATTAAACACACCAGTTGTCACAAATTAAACACACTGATGACATGAAAATTAAACACACAGGTTGTCACAAATTAAACACACCGGTGACCAAAAAATTAAACACACCGGTGAGCAAAAAATTAAACACACCAGTTGTCACAAATTAAACACACCAGTGCCCTACAAATTAAACACACCAGTTGTCACAATTTAAACACACCAGTGCCCTACAAATAAAACACACCGGTTGTTATAAATTAAACACACCGGTTGTCACAAATTAAACACACCGGTGGTAATAAATTTATACCTAAACATATCCATAACACATCAGAGTATTTTGGTAGGACTCCATAACATTCATTACATACAACAGCCAAACTAAATAAAGTGTCTGCGAACTCCATTTGGTGTCCATCAACCATTTTTACCCTTTGTTGTCCATCCCAATTGTAAACAAAAACTCCAACCTTCCATAATCTACCTGTGTACACTAAACAAAACAAACAAACAATGAAACAATCATAATCCACCTGTGTACAGTAAACAAAACTAACAAACAATGAAACAATTACAATCAACAAACTAAAGAACCTATGATGCCGAAAATGCAGTGGGATATTCGAACCTGGAAATTCGTCTACAAATCTATAGGAGACTTGTATGGTACACTATTGTTATATATCTAGAATGCCATATCTTTTCGAAAGTCGCTCATTTCCTTCTGTCCGCACTTCCAGTTACCCTTCTTAAAGATTGAAGTCTCTGCATACTTACAAATAAAAATTCCACAACAACATTTGTCAACCTGCTGAGGGATCATTTGGTTGCTAGACACCGAAACAGTGAACATAGCTCCTCGTGGTTTTTCGCTCCTATTTGAAAAGAAACCACACATGTTCATGATACTTGGAAGGAGTTGCTTCAGGGGCATTAGTTGCCTGAAACGCTCGACTTGAATTGATTTTTTCTTTGCTCCGGTTGGATCAAATATGGTAATGTGATGGTCAAGCAAATCAACCTTGCATAATATCCAGTGACCATCTGGTTCCCCAACACAGCAGGAAACACACAACTGCATTCAAGCACAACCAACATAAACATTCATTAAACAAACAATATTGAACCACAACTGTGTGGGTTGTGTTTGATACAACCATATAAGACAACATTTGAATACCCAAAAAATAGCACATATAACTCACTTGTGTATACAACCACCAAGGCTATCCCCATCCCGGTCTGTTGCCAAAACCATATTCAATCCAACCATGCAGACATTGAAAAACGACTGCATCGAAAGAAGATTCGGCTTCGTTGTCAGTCTCAAGTATCTTTTTCCATACCAAATTCAGTTTTGTCTGCAACAAACGTTAATGAAAAGTTGTAAGTTGATGTTCATTGCACTTATATTTTTACCAACTACACATGCATGTTCTATACTTACATAAAATTCAGTGGAAAGTAGAACTAAGCTATGTCTATAGTTATCGGGGTCCGATTCCCGCCTTTTTGCCAAGTAGCTCATATATGCGTCCACGTGCTGATTCACAAAAACCAATGAATGAATACAAATCTAGAAAATGTATACAATATATACAAAAAATTTAATACATAGCAAACACATACACAAACTATGAAATCAAAAAAATGTACACTTACGTCAGTGGACAACCACTTCGTAGGATCTTCCAATTCCATAAAAAAGACTTGTCAACGGACTCCTCCTTTCCGACGTTTCGTCTGAAATCAATGTAAACAAAAAAAGCGTTGTAATATTGTTTATTACAAAAGTAAGGTGTAAAAATGATAGGTTTACAATGACATACCTTGCTGCTTTTGCTTTCTTCTTGAATTGATCATATTTACTCTTGTCTTGTTGTAGTTTATTTGCAGATGCCCGGGTCGGGTTAATAAATGGAGACATGCAATACGCAGATCGGAGTCTAACTCGGATCGATCGATCCTCCTCCTCTGCGTAGTTGTAACCCATCCTAATATCTCCACTTACCAATCTTGCGCTACCCACCATCTTCTCCGTTGCGGGATCCGCCTTCTCCGTTGCGGGATCCACCACCTCCTGATCTCTAACAATTGTATGTACCTTCTCCCTATCCAAGCTCGGATCTCTAACAACGGTCACCAGTGCCTACGACACCCAACAATCGTATTCACAAATATCCAAACGAGTAATACATAAATAACATCTATGCATAAATATACCTCATGGTTGCTTTCACCTCGGGAAGACTGTATCTCCGGCACCAGGCTTCTAAGCACACCTAGAAGGTGTGCCACCTCCCGTTTTACCACAGCATCCAACACATCTGGAAGTGCCCTCACTGCCTCCAACAATTTGGTTATTCTAGCATCTCCCTAAAGTGTACATTTAAACACACCGGCACGTGTCTTAGGAAAAATAATAAAAAGATAAAATTAAATTATACGACTATCATTCTAGTCCACTTACCTTAGATCGAGGATCTTATCGGGATGACAAATGGGGATGCGGTGGGAGAGGGGTAGGTGTATATCCCGATGTATAGTCTACATGAGGGGTAGGTGTATATCCAGGTGTATAGTCTTCATCCTGATCAAGCCTGGTGATTGGGACTGCTTTTCTTTGCTTCTTCTTCACCGATGTCTTTTTCTTCTTTTTTTGTGCCTTCCTCTTCAATGCCCTTTGACTAGTGGCAACCCCATCATCATTATCACCATCACCAACAACTCCATCGTTACCATCATCCCCCTCGTCCAACAACTCATGCTTTTCCTTCATTTCCATTTCCATTTCCACCAAAGGTATAAATTGCGGACCCTCCGTCATATTGTAGTCAACTCCAACCCAATAATCTGCTTGCGCCTCATCATCTGTTGCCTTCAAAACCTCCTTTACATCAGCCTGTAATAATGTGATAATATTTAGTGGTCTAAAATGTTGTAACCAATTTAATAAAGAAATAGTGTGTATGTGACTAACCCACATTCTCACTACGAATACTAGCTTCCAGATCTAAAATCGTTTGCACAAAATTTCGCGGCCTCTTATGCATCGTCCAACGCCTCATCCTAGGCAGGGTGTCTTGCAATCTCATGCCAAACCCATCGATCAACTTGTCCACAACCTCCATCGCCCATACCTGAAAAGAAACCTTAATAGTTAATATATATTAATGCATGCAGCAGCCTCCCTTTTTGTTGATTAATATATATTACTTTATATGTTCCTAATTTTGTTACATATAATTAATTTAAACTTTTTAAAGGTATGAGACAAATAATAGAATAATTATAGGAACTAACCTCAACAGCCCACGGGAAACCGTATAACCGGTACCTGACCTTGCCATACCCTTTGTTTGAGTTTCTTGACCTAAAACAATGCCTCAAGTAATGCAGCGTCATCTTGAACACATAGTGTCCCCATGCAAAACCATTGAATGCCTCCAAATCATCAACCAACTTAAAAGGCCAATGGGTGACTTTTATCAAATGGTTGACCAAACAATACATTGTTTGCTATCAGGAACAGTGCTATCTTCAACGAATCATCGGCCTCCAAGAAGTTACCGGCTATAAATTTATCAAAAACAGTGGACAACTTCAAATCTTCGGCTTCTTCGTCAGGCCAATATCTTTTGTGGATGCCATTTTCATTGGCCACATAAGGAGTGTTAATAATTTCATAGATTTTCCCAAACCGTAGGCTGGTCACCAAACAAAATTCTCTGTCCAAATCTTGCCTTATTCCTACCAACCGAAAACCACAACTCGTTTTCGGATGCACCATCTATCTGAATTTCCCTCAACAATAAGCTGTGTACGATCTGAGCAGAGAACAACCAATTTGTAGGGAACTGCCCGAATTGCTTGAACAACTTGCCATAAAATCAGTATGCTTCCCCTCCTTGCGTAGTATGTCCTCTATATTGCTTATGTACTTCAACTGACACCCAACGTTGATTAATGCTTATTGAGTCCATTTATTCCTATGGACCTTCAGAAACTGATCATAATCGATGTTCTCCTTCTGTAAAATATAAAAAACGTGGCTTCACTTAAGTAAACTCACATATGCCCAATTAAACAAACCAGTCATGCACTCATGCCCAATTAAACACACCAGTTCATACCCAATTAAACATACTCATTCACAACAATTAAACACACAAGCAATAACCAACTAAACACATCAATCATACCCAATTAAACACACCAATTCATATAACAATTAAACACATCAGTAATAACCAACTACACACACCAGTTATACCCAATCAAATACACTCATTCACAATAATTAAACACACTAGTAATAACCAACTAAACACATCAGTCATACCCAATTAAACACCAATTCATATAACAAGTAAACACATCAGTAATAACCAACTACGCACACCAGTCATACCCAATCAAATAACTAAACACATCAGTCATACCCAATTAAACACACCAATTCATACAAGAATTAAACACATCAGTAATAACCAACTACACACACCAGTCATACCCAATCAAACACACTCATTCACAACAATTAAACACACTAGTAATAACCAACTAAACATATCAGTCATACCCAATTAAACACACCAATTCATACAACAATTAAACACATCAGTAATAATCAACTACACACACCGGTCATACCCAATCAAACACGCCAGGTCATACCCAATTAAACACGCCAGGTCATACCCAATTAAACACGCCCGGTCACAACCACTTAAAACACACCAATTCATACACAATTAAATCATAAAAAATGCACAATTTCACATCATTAACACACTGCAGTTCACAACAACTCATTGACTGGACCCACAAACCATGCTAACTATTTTAACATGCAAAGCTAACACCAGATATAAAAAACACTCAAACACCAGATATGAAATCACAAGTTCAAAGCATTTTGTTCAAATTCCTGTTCAGACTTCGAAATCATTCACAGGTGAACGAAATCAATTTCTTAAAATCCCTGCTCAAATTTCGAAATCTATTCAACTGAAAAAAATTACGGACCTTCAAATCTCTGTTCAATTTTTGAAAACTATCACAACTTAACAAAATTAATTTGATAATGTATAAATAAAAAAAAATCGGATTCTATCAACCAAAAATACAAAAAAAAATTGAAACCCTAAAGTCAAATGTAAAGAGGAGGTGCAAACCGTTGGTGACTGCGCGTCGTCGTCATCCTGTCCATCTCCACGTCGTCGTCGACTCATCGTCGGTGGCTCTTCATGGTGGTCGTCGTCGGCACCGCTGCTCTGTCGAAGTCGTCGGCTCTCGTCGCCACTCATCTGTCGCGTCTCTTCCTCGCTTCTGGTTTCTCTCATCTGTACATCGTCGTTGTGTCGATGTCGTCGTCTCGTCATGGTGGTGGTCGTCGTTGGGTTGTCGGGTTTGGTCACCGCAACTGGTCGGGGGTCACGCTCGACTTTTTGGGTTTCTCACTAACACTAACAATGAACAACAATCAGAATGAATTTGAAGTTTCGTTTTTTGGTTTTTATGTTTTCAATTTGTTTTATTATTTTAATTCTTAACTAATTGATTTTGATTTGATTTTGTTTCATTTTTCAAGTCATTATAATATAAGGGTAATTTTGTCCCAAAAGTGAAAAAATTGGTAAAAACAATAAAATTACTAATCTTGGGTAAAAACAACAAACCCACTAATTTTTGGGTTACTTTTAAAGTTCTCCCTAATTTTAAATATTGTATACCGTAATATATAATACATTTATTAAAAATATGTGATTATATTAATATATTATCTTCATCTTTTGTATTAAATGACACATCCTTGATTATAATTTAAAATGTTATTTTTTTCTTAGGATTTGATTAAGAATTTAGTAGAAAAAATCTAATAATTGTATATAAACTCAAACTACTATGTTGGTTAAAATAAATAATAGATCATCCAACCACGAGATATTTGACGAAGTGATTATAATTGTAAAATGGATGGGAGACTTAGATGGAGACTTTCCGAGTTGGATAAATTGCTATATTTTAAATTTTTAATTATGTAAAAGATATTTAAACAATTTATATTATATGTTATGATTTGATTTTGAAGCTTTTAAGTAATCTAAACTCAACGTGATATAATATTACGGTGAAAAATTATTTAGAATTTGAATTTTGATATAACAAAATTTGAATTTAAATATATTTTTTCTATTGGGCTTAAAAAGCCCAACCCTATCAACCCAACCCAACCCAATCCAACAAATATTGGGTTGGGTTTGTTGGGTTGGGTTGGGTTGGGTTGGGTTAAAATTTACGTTGGGTTGGATTGGGTTGACAAATTTTCAACCCAACCCACGCAACCCAACCCAACCCAACCCGAAAACGCCCACCCCTAATATTATGGATGATCTTAATCTTGAGTGTCTTATCGACTCATTCAGGTTAAATCGTGGTCTTTGATATACCATGAGTGAGGTTAGATGCATTTCCTGATCAATATACTCCATATGTTGGGATTGCGGTTTGGCTTGTGGCTGGGAAGGTTTGTACACAATAGTGGAATCCACTCCTTCTTGTGAGAAGTAGATGGTAGTTCCCTTACGGGTTGATTCGGGGCTTGGACAATATGAGCGCTCTCCTAATTCCGTAAGAAAATAGGATTTATTGTCCATTAGAGAATCAACGGTACTTAATGGATATATGTAATTAGAGGTATAACGGACATTATGACCATGCTCTAATTATGAACTACTGTGGAGGATCACACCATATGTAATAGCTATATCGATGGATACCGAGTTGTATCGGTCTGTGTAAAAACGTCTACAGTTGAGAGAGTACAGCTTCGGGTTTTTAGTGGAATAAAACCGGAGTTAATAATCAAGTAATATTAATTAAAGAGTTTAATTAATGATTCCGAGGATTATTGAAGCTCAAAATACTGTGGGTCCATTAGGTCCCCTTACTAGCCCGATTGATTTAGGTAACAAGGGTCACGGTTAATTAATTGGATTGTCCAATTAATTGTGTTACAAAAGTGACACGTATATATTCGGGAATTAATTTAATAATGAAATTATTTAATTAATGAATGTTAATAGTTAAATTAATTAAATAATTAGATTATTTAATTATATTGATAATTATAAATTATTAATTAATTATTAAATGGAGGGTGTTAGTTGATATATGGATTTAGGTGAAGATAAAATAACAGGACTATTTTATTTTACTAAATCATTTATCTAAGTATTTGAATTTAAGTTGAAATTTAAAATACTTATTATCACTTTTAATATATTAGATTTATTTGAAAAGGGTAATTAAAAGAAATATATCAATTAATAACACAAGAGATTATATTGGATGCAAATTGGTGTGTACATAAAACAATAGTTAAAAGAAGAATTTGCATATGATGCAAATACTTAATCCATATATTATATATATTTGTAAAAGCGAGTGCAATAAAGAGTGATATGGTGCATCAAGGCGAGATTGATTAATTGGTCATATAGCAAATTAGCACGTGATTGATTAATTTTTGTCATATAGCAAAAGCAGCAGTGATATATAAATATATATATTTGTGAGCAGTAGCGTGATATATATATATATATATATATATATATATTGTTTCATGTTTTGTGTGTTTTTGAAACATATAAAAGAAAGAGTTTTTTCAATTCTCTCTAAATCCTTCATTCAAGTTCCTGTGATTGTGACACACCCACACGCAATTACCAATCCCGGGGGGATAGCGAGGATGAACAAGTGGTTCGGACAGGAGCGTATCGAAAAGTGAAGGAGCCTCCAAACGTTGGTAAGATTTTTTTCTTCTGATTTTTGTTGATTACAATTTCCTGTATTTACATATTGTATGTATTAGTTCGAAAAATAATTACGATCCAAAGTTCACTGGTTCCAGATACAGATATGATATGTATAAAAAATTTAATACCTAGTTTCGCTACGTAACCAGTGAACGGGGGTTCCAACAGAACCTAAGCTACCCAATACAAAATCATCCCCAATATGGTTTATCATGAAATAAGCCAATTATAAAATAGAGGCTCTTACAGCTAGTAAGAAGACCTAATGGACTCACAATTTTGAGCCTTAATGATACTTAGAAAAATTAATTAAACTCTTTAATTAATATTTCATGATTATTAACCTCGGAGTTATTCCACTAAAAACTCGAGATTGCACTCTAGTAACTATAAATATTTTGCACAAACCAAAATATTAGTGTCCATCGATATAACTATTACATATGGTATGATCATCCACAAGTAGTTCATAATTTGAGTTAGGTGATATAGTCCTTTATACCTCTGTAATTATATATTTTTCTTAAGTAACATTGATTATCTAATGAATAATTATATCCTTTTTTCCTTTACGGAAGAGGAAGAATGCTCTTATCGTTCAAGTCTCGAATCAACCCTTACAGGAACTACTTCTCTACTTCTCTACTTCTCTACTTCTCTACTTCTCTACTTCTCTACTTCTCTACTTCTCTACTTCTCACAAGAAGGAGTGGATTCCTTTATTGTGTGTAGACCTTCTCAACCACAAGCCAAATCGTGATTCTAAGATACGGAGTTATTGATAGGGAATGCTACTCCAATCTCACACATGATATGTCAAAAACCACAATCTAACCTGCAAAAGTCAGTAAGACACTCAGGATTAAGATCAACCATATTTAGCCATCATTTGGCGATATACAAGAATCTCTACATGTAATGGATCTTTGATGAGAGATTCATATAGATCGTGGCCCGATCTTATATGATATGATCATATAAGGTGCATCCATTCTCATATCACCATATGAATAGTCTAGAATAAGACCACCGTATATTACGGAATGGACCGGAGCTGTAGATTATCCACAAATAAAGTATCTAGCTTTATTTTCTCTCTACAGACTCTTTAGATTGCATGTCTCAAACCAAATACCTCTATATATGACACTCATATATTCAATTTGAGATTACATTTAGCAATCTTGGATGCTTAGTACATACGATACATACGTATAAGTCTTATTTATTGAATGAAATAGCTAGTTCTTTTATTTATGTTTTTCTAGTATTTAAAAATTACAAGCTTTAGAGCATAAATGCCAACAGCCACATGGAGTGATATTGATAGTGATGAGGACAAAAAAGGTTCTTCAGATGATGAAGATCATGTACTTAACTTCCCTGCTTTTGGGGCTTCCCACAAGGATGATGATGATTTTCACTATCTTGGTCTCGTACTGGGGAACCGTTAAAAAAACACGAAGTTTTCTCCTGTGATTTTTACGGTCATGCTTTCATCATGATGAACCACAAAAATGGACTACAAAATATCGACAATGCTTGATCTGCCATTTTCGTAGTTTTTTTTATCATGGTCAACAGTGAAATGTTGACCGTGAAAAATAGATCTTCTCAAATCGACTTAGTTTTGTTAGAACCCTATAAATAGTCCAAGACTTCATTGTGTTTAATAAGAACTCCGAATTTTTAGAGATAGTGAGATATAGTTGAGTTCTTAGAGAGATGAAGGTTCAAGAAACCATTTTTGGCTCTTCATCCTCTTTCATATGCATTAAAAACATCATCAAGGATAGGTGTTCATTGCATCTTCACTTGGTAGGTAAGAACGAATACTCCATCTTATTGATTATTCTTTTTTTATTGCCAAGACACTATCTTTATTGCATAACCTTTGAAATTTTAGTGATTGTAAGGGGTTAGCTAATAACTAGGATTGTATTGTATTCATATTCATATTCACATCTAATTACGTAATTGGTGTTAGTCTAGCACTTACACGTTCACTTAGATATTAATTCTCTTCATTGGGTGTAAATCTTGTGGCTACATGTGGCAGTTGCACAAGTAAAGGGAAGTCTTGCAAGTAAAGGTGTTAGTTGACAAGCAAGTGTCAAAAGTCACTATAAAAGGCCTCTGGGTAGATAGTTTTAAGTTACGATCCTTGAAAATAGTGACTAGGGTGTCAACTTAGGTTGTAATTAAACTATCATATAGTCGATTTATGTGACTAAGTGCCTAGTCCTATGGATTTTTCCCGATTGGAGGATTTGTCACGTAAAAATCAAGTGTTGTTTATTATCTAATTTATTTACTTGGTTTTTATTATTTGTGTTGGGTTTTGTATTTGGGTTTGTATTTTATATTGACTAATTGAAAATGTTGGTATACCAACAAAATCAATTAAAACCCCATTCACCCCTTAGGTTGTTGAGACACATTTTAGAGTTATTTTCAAGCTCAGATTCTTTATTATCCAAATCTAGAATTCATCTACAGGCTTAAGGTAATGATTTATATACATTAAATATTGAGATAACATTTTAAATTTAAGAGGGGTGCATTCAAATTTTGACTTTAAAAGACATTTTGAAGTGAATGAATTTAGTAGATTTCCGAAAAAGTTATTGACATTTTGAACGTATATCTCTAAACTTTTGTTGACTTTTAAAAGTTATGGTAAAAGTTATCATTGAATACCCATAGCTTTTATAGAGTTTTAAAAGTTTATATTGAATAGATCTAAACTTTTTAATTTTAAAAAAATCTTTAAAAGTCTTTTATCATTCATGATTTGTTCATGTTATTTGAATTCTCTAGATTGTTAGGGTCCTTAATGAGATTGTCCATGGTTTTCATTGAAATTTGTTCTTGAATGATTTGTTTTATAGATTAGAATTCTCTTATCCGTCCAGTAATTAATCTTAGACACACATGTCCAATAAAAAGCATATTAAATAAATATTTGTTATTTATTATTTTTGAAATACATAAATGTTCGTCATTTATTATTATTCTTGTGTAGCAATATATATATGTTATTTATTATTTTTGAAATACATAAATGTTCGTCATTTGTTATTATTCTTATATATATATATATATTATGAGCATCGATCTAGTTTATTATAAAACGTATTTGATCCATCCGTGTTTAGACAAATGAATATGAATTGAAAATTCTTTATTTGTTTAAATACAGATGGATCAAATACATTTTATAATAAACTGGACCGATGCTCATAGTATATGTATATATATGAGAAAATAGATCACTTTTTTTGATGCTTCAAAAACTTCATATTTTTTTTCTTTACTTACATATACGTATATATAAGAAATAAAAAAAAAAGTTCTAATAAACCTAAAAAAATCGAAACTAAGAATATGAATCTTTAACGAATGGAATCAAGAACCATTATGATTTATACACCAGAAAGGGATGTGGAAAATATATTGAGTTCCAACCTTTTATGATTATAGGCAATCCATAAACTAAGGTTGTATCACTTGTAACTTCTCAATGGGTGGAATAACGATGTCTAAGTAATCTGATTCGGAGTCTTCGGTTGGAGTTAAAGTATTAGTGCATCAAAAATACATTGAACTAGACAATGCATGTGAAACGATCACGTTATAATAGTAACGATCTTAATCTGGGGAGGGTGGTGGATTCATATTGAGTGATTGAGTCGATGAGTATAAACGGTCATATACCTCGATGTGTTGGTGTGTTCATTGCTTTCAAGGGCGTAGCTAGAATTAATTTTTTTTCGGGTGGACTACCTTAAATTTTATTTCTTCAATTTGAAAAATATTATTGTGTACAAAAATACTTTTTTTAATAGTTAATCTCAATGGTATAACTAATTTTCATTAATTAAAATAAAACATAGAACAAATTAGAGGGGCAAATGATTTTTTACATCATATATATATATATAAGAAAAACCACAAAAAACAAAAAAATAAGAAAAAAAATCTACATCAACATATTTGTATAATTTTAGCGATTATACTAGGTGTATTTTTTTTTAATCTTCTTTCCTTCAATCATATAACTATAAAGTATATAACAACATATTTGTTCTATTTTTGTAGCTAATACACCTTTAATTTTTTTTTTTTGTAAGTGTTTGATAAATATTACTCACATAGTAAGATAATACAAATGATAGTTAAGAATAAAACATGTATAATTAACTATAAAATTCTTTTAAAAAATATATTATTGAGTTATCTGTTGTATAAATAAGACAGTTTTTTAATTGAAATTTTAAACGGTGAATATTTTAGTTGACTTCTTATATAAAGTATTTAGGCCCCATGAGATTTTTTATTTGAAAACCGAACAGTGATAAATGTTACTGAAGACTGAATAGTGACGGAAGACTGAAAACTGAAAAAACATATTTATTTATTTTTCACTGAAAACTGAATGTAGGTTATAAGCTGTTTGTTTTTTTAAATTATAAATATCTTAAAATTAATATTTTTTATATCTATACCCTTATAACTATTATTTGTTATATATTTACATTTTAATATATTAAGGATAACCATAACAAGTAATTTATTAATTATAAAACAAAATTATTTAGTTATTAATAATATTTTAAATTTATATAAATAATTAAAAAAAAATTTGAAATTTTATTTTTGTTTTAGTGAAATCTCATTTACACGCTTAATAAGTATTGTAATCTCATAATATTGGTTGATTGTTTTTTTCTTATATATGAGAAGTCAATGCTTTCTTTTAAATGATTTGTATTTATGTTTCTCTAATGTCAGTTTGTGTGAGAAGTTGTTTTCTAATTTTTTCTATTAGTAAATGTGAACCGATAATCATTGGGTGGACATTAGTTTTTTATTGCAATGGAACAATTGAAGTATAAGAACTAGGGGTGGGAAAAAATCCATTAAACCGAATCGAACTGAATTTAGTGGTTTTTTTCCGATTTTCTTTAAAATCCGGCTCCGTTCGGTTTGAAATTTTGAAAACCGAAATTTTCGGTTCGGTGGCTGAAACCGAAATCCGAACTGAGAACCGACTATATAAAGAAAAATCCCTAATTTTTCCTATTCTCTCTACGACTCTACCTCTCAGTCCCTCACCCCCTCTCAGTCTCTCACTCTCAGACCTCAGTCCTCACTTTCTCAACCTCTTAGTCTCCCTCATCCGGCCCCCCTATCCTCCGCCGTTTCTCTCGTCCGGTGTCCGACGACTCTCTCGTCTGACGGGTGAGTGGTGACCCATCGTTTCTCGGCTTCTTGGACCAACGTTCTCCGCCATCCGCCGTCTCTGTCGTCCGCCTCTTCTCTCAACAACGGATGTCTCCTCTCCCTCCACCGACCGAATTGCTAAACCGAATTGGACTGGTAAAAAGACCTAAATGGTTTTTTTTCACTACTTTTGTTTGCTTTCTTCTTGTTTTATTTCTTACTGGAATTTGTTTCATTTGACGAATGAAATCTTTGTATATTACCCATAAAAAATTAATAAGATGAGTTAGTTATAGTGGGCAAAGAAGCATTGATTATTTGTAATTTGTTTTGGGTCTGTGGAGAAAGATGAAGACAAAGGAGCTTCAGTAGAGGAATCAATGCT
This sequence comes from Dipteronia dyeriana, assembly GCA_032871835.1. Taxonomy (NCBI): domain Eukaryota; kingdom Viridiplantae; phylum Streptophyta; class Magnoliopsida; order Sapindales; family Sapindaceae; genus Dipteronia; species Dipteronia dyeriana. Next base: position 28,071,977 of record CM065298.1, on the reverse strand, counting down.
TTGTTTTTTGTTTTTTTTTTTAATTGTTGGTATGTGAAGATGAAGACGGTGATGGTGGTGAGTGGTGGGGATGGGTTTGTTTTTCACCGTTTCAAATTGTGACATAATTGATAAAGTTGGAGGTGAGTAGGTGACAGTGTGACACTTATGTCATAGCAAAGTATGAACAAAGAATCCAATGCAACCCATTTTGAGATTGAATTAAACACACAAATTTTAACCAAATTTGATTAAATAAAAAGATTTAATTAATCACAATTTCAATTATTAAAGCCCAATAATTAAAGCCTAAAAATATTTTATAATTAAAGCCCAAAAGTCTAAAATTGAAAAAAACGAACTGAACCGGTTCAAATCAATTGGTTTTTAATCGGTTGATAGTTGTATATCGGATCTAATCGGATCATTTTTTCAAAAACCGAATAGTATCGGTTCACTCCAAAAGTGAACCGATCCAATCAATGCTCACCCCTAATAAGACCAAATGGGTATAAACAACAAGTGTAATAAAACAATCTCAATTCACATATACAGTAGATACACATATACAAATGAATTGAAATTCTCTTACTTTAAGGCCAAATCAAATATAGAGTAATAAATCTTCTACTATATACATAATTTTTTTTTGCTTATTAAAATTAACATCTCAAAACCCACCAAAAAAAATTATAAAATCACCATGAAAACCATTCTCCAGGTTATTAATTTGCTTGGGTCTAAAATAAACCCATGTAATTTTCAGACCAAGTAAAAGAGATGCAATCAAACTTTAAAATAAATCTAATTAAAATAATTATCAAATTATGAGGAAAAAAAAGAACAAGTCATTACCGGAAGCCGGAATATAGTAGGAAAACCAGTCTCTAATTGTTTGAATTTTGAAGCAATTAGGTTTTGCAATATTGTAGTTTATGGTGAGAAAAAAATTTATTAATATGAATTACATTTTAACAGAAGATAAAATTGGAAATTAGTTAGATTGGTGATGATAGTTTTGATTGAAAGTAAAAAAATTGCATTCAATCCTAGTGAACTTTTGTTAAGTAGAAAGTGATTTTTTTTTACTTTTTTAAACAAGTGGTTTTAAGGGTTCTTTAAGTGATTTTATCACTTAAAAAAACGAACAAAATAACTTAATAGAGCACATTAAGTGCCATTAAGTGCCATTAAAGTTTTAAGTTGAAAAATCAAACAGGACCTTAATGGACATCTAAAAAGGTTCATGGAATTGTCTTCTTTTATTAATTGAATAATTCTTTTCATATTTTTCTCTTAATGTTTGATTTTGGTTAGAATGGTAATCTGCCATGAGGTAATCAAATTTGTCTTTACTGATAACATTAATGGTTCTAACCGGGGGTTCTGGTTCAAATATTTCAGTCAATACTTGAGATGGTATTGGTGAGGTTTGAGGTTCTTGGTCATAAGAATGAATTGGTTGAGCTACCTGCTCCGGGGTTTTTAAGACATGTGTCACATGTGTAAGAGGTTTAGGTCTTCTTCTTCTAGGTACTAGGTTGACTGGTTCACTGGATTCATCATCTGGGCTATAGTCCGGGGTAGTGAACATAGGTTGTTTGGAAGCTTGTCTGGGAGTTAATGAGGGAATTTGCCTGGCAATATTTTGTCTAGATAGGCTAGAAAGAGAATTCCTAGCAGAATGAAAATCATTTAATGATCTAGAATGGTCACTACCATTATCCCTGATAGATAGGCATCTCCTAAAAAATATTCTTAACGTCCCATCTTGTTCGGTTATACAGTCGTGAAGATTTCTCATAGGTGGCTTATAAGATGGTTGGTCAACCTTAAAACATTTGTTGGATTTTTTATAGGAACTTTTGTAATTTTTGTAATTTCTTTTTGATTTTTTAGGGGACCATGATTTCTTTTTAGGAGACCAGATTATAGTTCATTTCTTGTCAGCTTTATGATCTTTATCAACCCTATATTTGTATCTCTTTGCCCAGTTATAATTTATATAAGGTCTTTTCTTCTTTTTACTATAAGGTAATTTATCAAATCCAAATTGTTCGCACCATGAGCCTAGTTCTTTCCTAGTTGTTAATTTTTATTTTTTAAGTTGGCTTTTAAGTCTAAGATCGTTGTAGAGTTGCATGGCTACAATATTTATGGATACTATGATCTCACCATAAGTCCAAGTATTCAGATCTATTTGGGACCAATCGAACCAGCCCATTTGTCTAACCATTTCATCTCTTACTTTAGTAGAAAATAGTTTTGGTAGTCCTGAAATAAACTTTTCTTTCCAATATGAGTTTGCATTGTTAGGTCTTTGAAAAACTCTTGTTAGGAAGATGTCTTTGTACCACTTAAAATCATTTAGCTTTTTGCATTTTAAGTTTTGGATCTTGGAGAATTCTTTCCCTTGGTTTATATTTGGGTTTCCTACAAAGTGCATGAGGATAGTATAACACAGAACATCAATACCATCTGGTTCAGATGTGGTAGTGGTGGTCTAGGTTTGTGTTGATGTTGATTCAAAAGCAGTTGGGTCACTGGATTGTGTAGGAGTAGTTGCGGTAACTGTCTTGGTATGTCCTATTATTGATTGTTTAGCTAGATGACTTAGAGTATGCATCCACCATCCAAGTAGTTGTCCCTTAAAACTAGTAGTTAGTGAGGTAACAGCATCAGCATGTGACATGTTTTGTTTTTTAATGTAAATGTATCCTATAGTATGCATTTGTTTTAATACTGTAATTATTTGGTATTCTGATAATCCGTCAACATTAAATTGGTAACATGCATTACCAGTGTATGCTCTATATGGGACTGTCTCTTCATATTGTAAATCTGGGGGAGTAGGTTTAGGATAATAAGATTTAGTATTTTAAAAATATTTAGTTTTATTATAACTGTCAGTTTTCTCATTTGTGGTATCGTTAAAAGATCATCAATTCTAATGAAATGGATGTAGCAGTGGCTTGCTGAAATTGTTTTCCTAATGAAATGGATGTAGCAGTGGCTTTGATACCAAAACGGAACACGAAGATTTATAATAGGAACCAAAGGATAAAATGCAGCACAACCAAAAACATATAGGAAAACAGAGAGATAATAAAATAAGCAATTGTTCAATAATACAACAATAAAGTATAACACAATGGTCCTAATAAGTACGTGGCGTTGTTATACCCACGTGTATCCTATTCGGTATAATACAACCACGTATGGATAAGTCTGGGTTTCCAGCCTATATATTCAGACCAGATATTAACAATAGATCATAAAAGAGATAGAGAAATAGTGTCTTACAGAGTATACAGAACACTGGTCTGACAGCAATGAAGTTCTTATAGAAATAAGTCACTCTTTATTTATAAACTCAAGAAATTTACAAAAAAGAAGAAGAGGAATAGTGAATCTACGCAGAGCTTTCTTTAAAGATTGAAAGATGATAATAAAACTGAACTTGGTTTACAATGAAATGATCAAACATATATATAGGGATATGTAACCAAGGTTACATAAACTATGGTTCAGTGTCGACAAACCATGGTTGTGATCAATAATAGAGTGTAGCTGGAAAAAAGATAAGATTCCTGTCTGCCATGATGATTGTCAGGTTGTGGGAAGAGATAAGATTCCTTGTCTGTTGATAACCTGTCATTGTCTTATGTTATCTCATTGTCTTCTGACTGAGCTTTTGTCGTATTAGGCTACTTTATGGGTCATGGCCAAAGTAGGATGAAGGATCATTGATGTCAAAAGGGTTCGACCCACCACTGTCGTTGCTGTTGTCTGATCCTGCTTGGGACATATTTGCCATTGTGTTTCTCATTTCTTCAGCAATCTTCATCAATTCATCTGGAGAGGAAGCTGCTGCAATTCTTGCCTGATTTTGTGATTTTGCCATTAAGAAGCTTGACTGGTCATTTGTTTTAACACAAAAGGTGGGATTGTCTGCTAGCCATTTTTATACTTTGTCTTTTCCTAGATTGGCAAGGTTCATGCCATTCCACCATTTGATCTTAATTTGTCTTCCAAAATAAGGAACATTTACATTGTCAATGACTCTTTCTTGGATGGAATACTCGAGCATGAGTATCCATGTGAGATTGAATTGGACAAAAAATAAAAATAGGTCTGGGTAGAAATCTCAGGAATCTAGTCTGTTAACATTTGAAATCCATAAATAAAAACTTTCCTTTACGGGAGGAGGAAGAAGGTCAATAATTGGTCCAAATTTGTCCCACCATTCGAGAAACCAGAATGGTAGATCGATGAGGAAATTTTTGTCGAAATAAATGAACCAGGAAAGTGAGTTTCCAGGGATCTGTCCATAGAATAATTTTGTCCAGGCGTCTCTATAATCCCAATATGAGTAATTAGAGACATGAAAGATTTGGCTGAAATTTCTGGTTGAATTTGGGTCGCCACCCCAATGTTCTAAAGTGAAGATCTTACAAATCTTAACTTTTCTGAAAATAAGTTTTTCTTTGTCATTTTTGTCAAAAAAATCATAAATGAATATTGAGTCTGTGTCAACAAGAATAAATTCGTAAAATATGTATCTTTTTGTCATATCTTCTGGGATCCTTCCAAAAAGGGGGTTGATAATATCATCCGCCAATTTTTTAGGTTCCTTGAAGTAGTAGTCATGCAAGAATTGGTTTTCCATAGCAAAAAGCCCTATCAAAGAAAGGTTTATTGGTGTATGCATAAGTGGGGTGATTGATTTTAGGAATGGTGGATGCTTGGGCTTGTATTTGGGCTTTGTCATGTTGGGCTTGGATTTTATCCTGTTTGTTTGAGTGTGGGCTTATGCTTGATGATAGTACTGTTTTAAATGGGGTACTGTCTATAGCCAATGGTCAGAAAGTGTTTATCGTGTGAACTGGGCTTTGACTTGGGCTTCGGCTAGATGAAGGCCCAGCAGGGGGTAATGGTGGAAATTGGATAGGGAGTTGATGTGGAGATCTTGGTTGTGATATAAGAGAAATTGCATATTTGTCTTTATGGCTCCCTCTAGGGGAGGAATGATAAGTCGATAAGTCGTTTTCTAATAAGTCGGATCTAGTGGAACCCCTACCACCAGGGTTGCGGCCGCCACCACGACCTCTGTTGGTACTTGTCATTTTTCTCCCTGTAAAAATTCTCTGGTCAGAAAATCTGGGAGGCTATTTTCTGATCCCTTGATATATCTTATTTCAAAGTCAAAAGCTGATAAAAGTGCTTGCCATCTAGCAAAAATATGTTTTGAGGCAAGGTTTTTCATATCTTTTTTCAAAATAAACTTAGCTGACTGGCAGTCAACTTTTAATAAAAAAAATTGATTTATTAAATCATCTTGCAATTTTTGATAGTCAAAACAATAGATAATATTTTTTTTTCACAGTTGAATATTTTTTCTGTGTCTCATTCCATGATCCAGAAACATATCTAACTAGTCTTTCTTGTCCATTTATCTTTTGTTTTAGTATACCACCGTAACCAATATCTGAAGCATCAGTTTCTACAGTTTTTGGGGCATCAGGGTGGCAAATGGTTAAACATGGAAGTCTTTTAACATAAATTTTTATATGTAATACTGCTTTAGTATGTTCATCAGTCCATGGAGGTGGATTTGTTTTTAATCTTTGAAAAAGTGGTTTACATATGATACTAAGCTCTTTATAAAAATTTGAAATGTAATTTAGGCATCCCAAAAATCTTTGCAATTGTTTTTTGTCTTTTATTTCATCTGGAAATTTGTCAGCAAATTCTAGGCTCCTATGAATAGGAATAATGGTTCCTCTTTTAATATTGTGTCCTAGAAACCTAATATTGGTTTGGAAAAGGTTGATTTTAGGAGCAGATATGACTAGTCCATGATGTTTAACAGTTTTATAGAAGATTTCTAAATGTTTCCAATGCTGGTCAATGTTCTTTGAAAATATTAATACGTCATCAATATAAACAATAGAGAATTCAGAATAAGGATTAAAAATATTATTCATAATGCATTGAAATTCACTATGAAAATTTTTCAAACCGAAAGGCATTACATTCCATTCATATTGTCCAAATGGGACAGTAAATGCAGTTTTGTATCTGTCTGTTTCAGCAATTTGGATTTGCCAAAATCCTGATTTCATATCAAATTTTGAAAAGATAATAGCATCATAAAGTCTTTTTAATAAGTCAGATTTATTTGGAATAGGGTATCTAATCCATAATAGTGCATCATTTAAAGATTTATAATTAATAACTAGGCTAGGAACTCCCCTTTCTATTTCTGCATTCTTTTGGACGTAGAAAGCAGGGCAACTCCAAGGAGATTTAGATTTCCTAATCAATTTTATGTCAATTAGATCTTGTATTTCTTTTTTGCAATATTCCATTAGACTAGAGGACATTTGAATTGGTCTGGCTTTAGTAGGGATCCCATTTTCACTAAAGTCTTTGGTGTATGGTAAAGTTACGATATGTCTTTTTCTGTCCCAAAAGGCATTTGGAATATTGGAACAGACCTCCTTTTCTAATTTTTCTTTAAAAGTTGCTATTTTCTTTTGGATGGCTGGTTCTTTGATTTTTTCATCTTGTCTCTGGAAATTTAAATCATCTTTTAGAAATGTTAATTGATTTTGTTTTCTGGTCAATGTGGCAATACAATTGTCAACAGGCTCATGGTGAAGATTGACATTCCTTAAAGTGTTAAGGTCTTTAACAAGGACAGGGAAAAGGAAAGGGAATAGGATTTCCTTACCTAAATATTCGGTTACTAGACCTTCAGCAATTACTTTGAATGGGGATATTAAATATAGGAAAGGTAAACCTAAAATAACATTTTGGGAAAGGGTTTTTACTACAATAAAGTCGTTATTATAGAAAACTCCACTATTGTAAACTTTCGCGTTAGTGAGTTGGTAATTAATGTCAAGTCTGATTTTGTTAGCACCATACAAAGATTCAGTAGTGGCCTCAAGATATTTTGTAGAGACTATAGATTCTACAATACAATTTAAGTATACTCACGTGTCAATAAGTGCAGTAGCACGGATATTATAATTAGAGGCAATTCTAATATCAATCTCAACATACCATTTTTGTATCCTAACTTCCTGTATGGAATTGATTTGGTCTATGCTTAAAGGGTTTGGTTGGTTACTGTTTTCAGTTTCTAGTTCTTTGTCAGATTCATCAGAACTATTGAAGTCAGCAACTTGTTTTTTGTGGGATACTTTCGTAAATTGTTTATTAAGAGCATCTGTTACTTGTAATTCTTGTACTTGAATTTTTAGGATTTTTATTTCTTCTTTAATGTTAAGGATTTCTTTTTGTAAGTCAGGAATGGTAACTTTTCTAGATTTGCTATGAAATTTTCCTAAAACATTTTGTTCAAAATCTGGTGTTTCAAAAGAGGCATTTTTGAAAGGTTTTGCTTCGTTTAATGGTCTATTGTCATTACTAGGTGATGGTTGGTCTGTGATTCTCTTTTGCAATTGTCTGATGTATTGGGCTTTCTATATAGGGTCTTCAATACTATCTATCATACCAATCATAAGAGAATAGTCATATTTGTCAAGAACATTAATTTCCTTACAGAAGCAAGGTTGGGTTTCTGTTTCAGTATTATAAGAGGAGGATGATGTTTCTGAATCTGAAGAGGATTCATTTATTATAAGGTTTTCATTGTCTGAGGAGGATGAGGTATAAGAACTAGTTGTTTTTTGAATCAGTGTATAGGGCTTGTATGATTTTTTCCTTGGTTTGGTCATCTAGATCTAGGCTATTTATCTTTTTCTTTTGTTCAGGACATTTATTAGCATAGTGTTCTTCTTTACCACACTTAAAACATTTGTTGGATTTTTTATAGGAACTTTTGTAATTTTTATAATTTCTTTTTGATTTTTTAGGGGACCATGATTTCTTTTTAGGAGGCCAGATTATATTTCCTTTCTTGTCAGCTTTATGATCTTTATCAACCCTATATTTGTATCTCTTTGCCCAGTTATAATTTATATAAGGTCTTTTCTTCTTTTTACTAGAAGGTAATTTGTCAAATCCAAATTGTTCGCACCATGAGCTTAGTTCTTTCCTAGTTGTTAATTTTTGTTTTTTAAGTTGGCTTTTAAGTCTAAGATCGTTGCAGAGTTGCATGGCTACAATATTTATGGATGCTATGATCTCACCATAAGTCCAAGTATTCAGATCTATTTGGGACCAATCGGACCAGCCCATTTTTCTAACCATTTCATCTCTTACTTTAGTAGAAAATAGTTTTGGTAGTCCTGAAATAAACTTTTCTTTCCAATATGAGTTTGCATTGTCAGGTTTTTGAAAAACTCTTGTTAGGAAGATGTCTTTGTACCACTTAAAATCATTTAGCTTTTTGCATTTTAAGTTTTGGATCTTGGAGAATTCTTTCCCTTGGTTTATATTTGGGTTTCCTACAAAGTGCATTAGGATAGTATAACACAGAACATCAATACCATCTGGTTCAGATGTCGTAGTAGTGGTCTGGGTTTGTGTTGATGTTGATTCAAAAGCAGTTGGGTCACTGGATTGTGTAGGAATAGTTGTGGTAACTGTCTTGGTATGTCCTATTATTGATTGTTTAGCTAGATGACTTAGAGTATGCGTCCACCATCCAAATAGTTGTCCCTCAAAACCAGTAGTTAGTGAGGTAACAGCATCATCATGTGACCTGTTTTGTTTTTTAATGTAAATGTATCCTATAGTATGCATTTATCTTAATACTGTAATTATTTGGTATTCTGATAATCCGTCAACATTAAATTGGTAACATGCATTACCAGTGTATGCTCTATATGAGACTGTCTCTTCATATTGTAAATCTGGGGGAGTAGGTTTAGGATAATAAGATTTAGTATTTTGAAAATATTTAGTTTTATTATAACTGCCAGTATTCTCATTTGTTGTAATTCTTTGTATGAAATCTTGATAATCAATAACCTCATTTTCTTCCTCAGAAGAATCTGAAGGAATCTTTTTATCAATTGTTTGGATGTTAGGATGTGGGATTCTTCCTAGTCTTTCTTCAAAGGTTTTTATGAGTTCTGCTTCATCAATTTGATTGTCAAAACATTTTTCAATTCCAGTATGGTCTGGGAATAGGATAGGTTCAGATTTTATGACCTTATCTTTACCTTTATTAGATGAGGAAGGCATATTGTAAGGGACATAGACTTGGGGAGGTATTTCCTCTTTAGTTGGTGAGATGTTTGTCTGGGTTAGATTAAGGTCAATTTTTTCTAATTGTTCTCCTATAGAGTTAAGGAAGAAATTGGTGTAATTTCCTTGTCTCATAACTAAACCAATTTGGTGGGAGGATGAAGGTGTAGTTTGTGACATTGGATCATCAAACAGGATGAAAGGGGTACATTTTGTCAGATTGGTTCCTGTTGGATTATCATCATTGGGCATATTGATCTCAAAATCCCTAGGAGGGGGATGTACTTGTTTTTCAATTCCTTTTTCAGTCTTATAAGATCTGAGATTTTGTCGGTTAATAACAGAACAGGTTTGTTCATAATTTTTTCTATCAATATACCAATCAAAAAATGAAATATTTAAATTAAAGTCTTCAAGGCTTTTAATCCATCTTTCATGGAATTGTTTTCTTTTATTAATTGAATAATTCTTTTCATATTTTTCTCTTAAGGTTTGCTTTTGGTTAGAATGGTAATATGCCATGAGGTAATCAAATTTGTCTTTACTGATAACATTAATGGTTCTAACCGGGGGTTCTGGTTCTAATATTTCAGTCAATACTTGAGATAGTGTTGGTGAGGTTTGAGGTTCTTGGTCATAAGAATGAATTGGTTGAGCTACCTGCTCCGGGGTTTTTAAGACATGTGTCACATGTGTAAGGGTTTAGGTCTTCTTCTTCTAGGTACTTGGTTGACTGGTTCACTAGATTCATCATCTGGGCTATAGTCCGGGGTAGTGAACATAGGTTGTTTGGAAGCTTGTCTGGGAGTTAATGAGGGAATTTGCCTGGCAATATTTTGTCTAGATAGGCTAGAAAGAGAGTTCCTAGCAGACTGAAAATCAATTAATGATCTAGAATGGTCACTATCATTATCCCTGATAGAAAGGCATCTCCTAAAAGATATTCTTAACGTCCCATCTTGTTCGGTTACACAGTCGTGAAGATTTCTCATAGGTGGCTTATAAGATGGTTGGTCAACCTTTTCCTTGATCCAATTATCTGGAAATTTAATATTTTCCCATTTGACAGGTACAGGAACAAGGACATTAACTGATGGTGAGGCATTAAAACATATGGTCTGGCCAGCTGGCACAGAAGGTGGTATATAACTGGGTATAATTCTTGAAGTTAATACACGATAATGGATTCTATACACGAGTTTATATGGACTAGATTTTTCCAAAAATTTATAATTATGCTTTTGAATGTCAATTACTAAACATTTTTCTTTATGCTCATCAGTATTTAATGCAATAGTAAAATTAGGATATACTTGAAAATAAATTGGTCCATAAGTCAAAAATGTTTCTGTCATACCAAGAATAGATTCTTTGTAGTCAGTAATTCTTTTGTCTCTTAAAACAATTAAAAGGGAATTGTTTAAGCCAATTTTTGAAAAGGGTTTTACCACAACTTGGACACTGCCAATGTGTAAATTATTGAAACCAATTTTATTGTAATGAGTCAAACTGTTTTTATGTTAACTGATGGAATTTAACATTTATTTCTTTAGTCTTTTGGCCTAATAATGTTCTGAAATCCAAAAGTTTCTTTTTATAAATACTATTCTGTTGAATATTAGGCAACTGCCAATTAACTAAATCTTTGTCATCCCAATTTGTCTCAAAATTGGCCACAGATTGTCCAGTGCTACTATTAACATCGTCGGGCTCGATCCCGGGTCTGGAACTACTCGTAGACATGGTGAAGAAAATAAATAGTCTGAAACCCTAGGTTTTAACTCACACCCTAGTCAACGGGTCAACAGCTTACAGCACTCTAGCAAACGGAAAACACCCTTAGACCTACTGAATTTTGCACCTAAAAGTTAAAAACTATAAGTCTTCTTCAACAAGCCTCAAGGCTTTGATACCAAAACGGAACACGAAGATAGTTTTCCTGTCAGTGCGAACTTATATAAGTTATATCCAATGCGTTGTATGTTGATCATTGATTATAAAGAAGTTTTGACAAGTGCATACACTTTGAGTCAAAATATGTAAATCGAATGGTCCATATCCAACGCACTGATGAAGTTATATCAGTGCGTACTGACTTGAAATATATATAAATTTAGGGTTAATTGCACTAACTTACCCTTACTTTATTGAATCTAGCAAGATTTTAAAAAGATACCCTAAATTATCACAAACACCATTTACCATCAAATCAATCGGTTAACTTTAACAGTTGACTAACTGATGTAGTGGAAGCTCTATGAGAAAAACATGCAAGAAACAATTAGAAACAACGATTTGGATCCGTTGATTCACGCACGAATACCGGAAACAAACCCCACTAATATTCTATTGATCCGCACACGGATGCCAGAATACCAGACTTCAAATACAACAATCTACTTCGCGCACGAAAGATGTGTAATTGGATAGTTGAGAAACAATTCTCTATAGTTATTATTAATCAAAAAATACCTTTCAAACCCTAATACAATCTACTTAAATAAAATTGTAAAACTTGACTAACAAGAAAACCCTAAACAAACGGGAAAGAATCCTAAATGAAAAAGATACCAAAACTCTTAAAATCAAAGAATCCTAAAACATTAAAAACCTATCTAAAAATGAAATTGGATTTGATCAAATCAAATCACAAAATAATTAATAACCTAATTACATGTAAACTAAAAGGAAATAAAATAAACGTTCGGAATCATGACAACAATTAAAAACCATAAAACAAGAAACTGATGTCTTGGCGCGCCAGAAACTTAATGGCCAAATTCAGATATTCTTCAGCCCGTTATAGAAGACGGAGTCTTCATAATATATGTAGGGCTCATCTTAGGCTTTCCGGAAACATATTATAATGTTGATTTTGAGATCGTTTTCCCTATAAAAAGACCCCTAAAATTTGCCTATTCCGATTGTTTCGACCATTCCGAGTTTTTGTTTCCTTCTTTCTGCACCCTTCGTCTTTGAGTCGATTCCTCCGCTCCATGAAATCCAAACCTTTGTTTGCCATATCGTCTTTGCTTGCTGTATCATTCTCTCCAAGTTGGAGAAAATTCGTCCACGAATTTTGGAAAGGTAAACTGAACACACCAACCTATACGGCAACTGAAAAACATTGTTTCATAACCAATTAGTTTCTTCTGCACACGAAGTTAGGAATGTATGCCTTACCACCATGGCTGACCCATGTTCTTTAGCTATGTTGCCACTGTCCAAGACCCCTATATTGTTGAATTTGGGTGTTGATTGGTCACCTATGCCCATGCATGCCGCCTTGCCGACTTTTGTTGTTGCATGACACTCCTCTTCAACTAATTATGGTTTGGGATCATCATTAATTGTTAGGAAATCAGGGCATACCATTAACATTGGACCAACATCGCCCTTCACCCAATCTTCATTGACCATCTCCTCTCCATCAAACTGCAATTCGTCCCCCGTTTCAGCTTCGTCTTCATCTTCAAACTGATGTATCTATGCACAGAGACGCTGCTCCATCAACAAAGCACCAGTGTCACTGTCCATAAGGTCCTCTTCCATGGTCTCTACTTCGTCAAACTGAGGTTCAACTCCAATGGTATCCACTAATTCTTCTTGGACTTCCTCATCTTCATCAAATTGTTGTTCAGCTCCAATGTTATCCACTAATTCTTCTTGGTTATCTTCCGGTTCAGCGAACAACACTCTCTTGTCCACTTTCCTGCACTCGGACTGTCTGTGTTCAACGTCACCACAACTGAAGCATCTCAACCCACTGTTTTTGAAGCTAAGACACCTTATTTTAATTTTTTTCTTAAGTGTTTAATAAATATTACTCACATAGTAAGATAATACAAATGATAGTTTAAGAATAAAAACATGTATAATTAACTATAAAATTCTTTTAAAAAACTATTATTGAGATATAAATGTATAAATAATACAGTTTTTAATTGAAAATTTTAAAGGTGAATATTTTAGTTGACTTCTTATATAAAGTATTTAGTGGACGTCTAAAAGGGTATTATATATACAAATTTATGGTTAATTGCACTAACTTACCTTTACTTTATTGAATCTAGCCCGATTTTAAAAAGATACCATAAATTAACACAAACACCTCTTGTCATCAAGTCAATTGGTTAACTTTAACGGTGACTAACCTTGACCATTTTAACACCAAATATACCCCTAACACATCATCCTAAACATAAAATATTTTTTAATTAAAAAGAGAAAAATCAAATTAAAAAAAAACAAGATAATTAGTTCGTGGAGGAGCCTCCTCTGTTAACTGCAAACTAGAGGAGATCGACAATGATCTCTTTCAGTATAAGGAGATCGTCAAAGATATCTTGTTTTCTTCGGCGATTGAGATCCATCGTCGATATATTATTATTATTTTTAAACAGTTTTGATTTATAAATTTTTTAATTAAAAAATATTTTATATTTAGGATAATGTGATAAGGGTATATTTGGATTTCTAATGGTCAATGCTAATCAACTGTTAAAGTTAACATATTGACTTGATATCAAAGGGTTTTTGTATTAATTTATGACATCTTTTTAAAGTCTTGCTAGATTTAATAAATTAAGTGTAAGTTAGTGCAATTAACCCATAAATTTATTGGCCTTTCTTGAAGCTTTTATATAATAATTTTTATATACAAAAAAAAAAGTTGGTTGGATTGTAGCCTAACCTAGGCCCTGAAGTAGTCATGCCCACAGTTCCAGTTCTGTTTGGTTCCGATTCCGAATGGAGTCGGAACCGAAACCGTCGGTCAACTGGTTCCGGTTCTGACGGTTCGTCCGGTTCGGGTTTTTTTTAATATACTATTATACTAACTTAAAAAAAATAACAAAACATAAGACATGTAATAATGTGAAATTGTAAATGAATTTTATTTTCTTGAAAATAAATTTAAAAAAAAATGTTGACAATGATTTGTAAAACAACTCTTGAAAAAAATTAAAATAAATGAGTATGGGAAGTTCCCATTATGGGATCGGTTCCTTGTCTCTAAACATCCTCATCTCTTTAATGTATTAATGTATTTTGTTAATGGTTCTTTTATCAAAATTATTGAATAATATGATAATTATAATACAAAACCACTAATAATTAACAAACTCTAAGTTAATTATAACATAACACAACTCTTTATCAATCCCATAACACAACCCATTAAAAAAACTACAAAAAGAGAGAAAATTACATTGAAAGTTGTAGTTTTATATCTATTTCTTATAAGGGTGCAGTGTTTTAGATCGGTTGATAAACATAAATATTGGGTGACGTTCTTCTATATATACATATATTTATAACAGGTATCAGGATAGGTTGGGGCGAGTATTGAAAGTTCCAAAACCATTTTGAAATTGAAATGGGGATCGAAAAAATTACCAACTTCTTACCTCAACATAAATGGTAGGTATTAAACAATCTCCCGGGCCAATGGATAATTTTGACTTTGCTATACTCAACTCAACCTCGATCTCTTAAGTTAATTAACCAAAACCAATTCTAAAAGCTACTTAATTTTGAAAGGCCAAGGGCTCCAATTAGTACACAGATATACACTGATACACCCATTTTGATCATACCTTTTTTGTCTCGCTCGCGTCAACTCACATGCGATCATATGATTCATATACACTCATGTGTGATCACATCAAAATTTAGTTTTGATTTGGCATGATCACATGTAATTCATTTATGATAATATTACATATATACAATCACATGGATGTCTTAATATATATATTAGTCATTTTATTATTGTTGCGGATATATATATATATATATATATATATATCGGTTTCCTAAATATTAGTCATTAGATTCAATTATTTTGATATAATCAACATTCATTTATACTTAATCAACGATTTACATGTAATGTACTGATACAAATACATCAGTACGTACTAATAGAAAAATCACCGAAATATATATATATTTCAAAAAAATAATAGCACTCTTTAAATAGCATTCATTAGTAATTTAATTTTGAATACAATTATATATAAGTGATTAAGAAGGTTTGTAGTACACTTCCCTTCCACATAAGTGATAAGCGATTCAAATCCTACCATACTTATATTACAAACATGTCTGGAGAGTTTTCATGGGACGAAATTATAAATAGAGACTTTTGATTTTGCTTAGTTGTATTTTGGATGATAGTGGAAAGTAATTATTAGACTAAAGAGAAAATAAAAAAGTAACTTTTTATTTTTGAAAAGTAAAGCAAAAAAAAAAAAAAGGTCATGTTTAAAGTAGTGGTGTAAAAATGGGCCGGCCGGTGACAAGCTGGTCAGGCCGGCCCGTGAAGGAAGAGGGCCAGGTCGTATTTTTGAAAAGTAAAGCAAAAAAAAAAAGAGGTCATGTTTAAAGTAGTGGTGTAAAAATGGGTCGGCCGGTGACAGGCCGGTCCGGCCGGCCCTTGAAGGAGAGGGCCAGGGCGCTGCTTGGCCCAGGACGGGCCGCGTGCTGGGCCACTGGGAGGAGGCCCGGCAGGCCTGCCCGCCTGGCACGCCAATCCGGCGTGCCAGGCCTGTCGGACCGGAGACAGAGCCGAAGCAAACAAGTTGGAGCCTTCTGAAACGACGAAAAAAAGACAAATTAGCAAGTACTTCTTCAAGGCAAAGATCTAGCCCATCTTCTTGTACCGAACTTATTAGGTACCTTGAAGCACAATTCGATGTTGTTGAAGACAATGAAGAGTTTGATTTGTTGTTATGGTGGAAGACCTATACGTACAGGTATCTAGTTCTGTCACACTTAGCACGTGACGTACTGGTTATTCCAGTGTCAACGGTGTCTTCAAAACAAGCTTTCAGTACCAGTGGACGCATAATTGAACCAAGAAGAAGCTGTTTGTCTCCAGAGATGGTGGAGGTATTAACATGCCTTTGGGATTGGGAGCATGCTAAAAAAAGGTTACAAAATCTAACTGTAGATAAAGAACTTAATCTAAATTTCGACAATCTATATATTGATGACCCTTCAGGTAGTGGCCAGGGCCAGAACTAGGTTATATTTTTACATATGTATTTATTATTTACTTGTAAGTTGTAAAACGGTTGCACTCTTTTTCCCTTACCAATTTTTTATCCCATTGGATTTTTCTTGGTAAGGTTTTTAATGAGGCAATCATGTAGATATGTATTACTGAATTCTATAAGTTAAAAATAAATAAATAATTAAAAAATTGTTCGTTCTCTTTATTCATTTCAAATCCTAATAATTGTTCGTTCTCTTCATTCATTTTAAATTCTAAACCCTTAACCATAAACTACAAATCCTAAACCTTATACCCTAAATCCAAAAAAACGTAATTTGGAAAAAAAATTGGACCAAAAAATTAACCCGCCAGACTAGGCCCGTTAGGCCTGGCCAGTCGGACCAGGCCGGCCCGACCCGTCAGAGGGGACCGGCTGGCCGGCCTGGCACGACACGCAGGCACGGCCCGCCTGAGGCAGGCCGTCGTGCCGTGCCGTGCCGGGCCTGCTTCTCCGGAAACAGGCCAGGCAGGGCCGGCCTGCAACACCGTCGCGTGCCAGGCCCAGCCAGGCCTGTTTCCAGAAATGGACTGGCCAGGCCGTCCTTAATGGGCGGCCAGTCCATTTTTACACCACTAGTTTAAAGCAAAATGGTACATTTTCATTTAAAAGTGGTTTACTTGAAGACGACACAACTTGACTTTATTCATCCTGCTCAACTAGGGATATCAAAGGTTTGTTAGAGACGAGTTTTTCATTATCATTTTCAATCCTAATTTGTATGAAAAATATCATCCCAGTAGATATCTAACTTAAAACAAACGGTACAAGTATGGAAATTCCCCATTATGGGATTATACCATCTTCATCCTCTTAATGTATTTTTTAATGGTTTTTTTAATAGAGATCATATTAAATTATTAAATAATATGACAATTATAATACAAAACCAGTAACAATTAACAAACTTTAAATTAATTATAGCATAGCATAACATAACTCATTATCAATCACATAACACAACTCATACAAAAACTATAAAAAGAGAGGAAAATTACACTGAAAGTTGCAGTTTTATATCTATTTCTTGTAAGGGTGTAGAGCAGTTTTATATATGTTGATATACATAAATATTGGATGACGTTATACAACATATATATAACAAGTATTGGGATGGATCGGGGTTGGTATTGAAAATCTCAAAACCATCCCGAAATTAAAACGGGGATCGAAAAAATTACCAAACTCATACCACAACATAAATAGTAGGCACTAAACCCGCCCCTAACAGATCAAATCCCCATGGGTCTGCGGACCGATGGGTAATTTTGATATCTCTATGCTTAACTCAACCTCTATCTCTTAAGTTAATTAACAAAAAACAATTCTAGAAGCTACTTAATTTTGAAAGGCCAAGGACTCCGGCTAGTTCACTGATATCATGATCTTCCACAACTACACTAAATGTGTCGATCGTCATCGGAAACTGCCTTTCCCAGATTGGAGTGTTCCTAGTAACATCAACAGCTCTATCATGCTGCTTTGAATCAATAGCAGTACCATTAAAAAAATTCCTTAGATGCACTTCCACCTTCTTTTATCTCTTTAGAATCATGATTTGAATTTAGGCATTCACTATTTGTATTTGCTCTAATTTCTTCTATAACCTTTTTTGAATTCTCCAAGTCCTTATTTTTATCTTCCACAAGCCGATTAACTGGCCTACAAACTTCCAGAACTTTTGATCTCTTTCTACCCCCAACGAGATTATTGGATTTAATCTACCTACAGGCAACAACTTGGTGTCCAATGATACCACAATTACCAAAAATTGTTGTTTGTAATACGTAAAAACAATATGATTCGAATCTGCCGAAAATAACAAACAGAAACAAAGGTTAGGGAATCGATACACATGTTTCACATGGTGTCCTTAAGACAATTTCGTCGTATATAACACCATATGTGTATAGCGATTGTCTCCCATGATACAACGATTCAACAATGGAATTGCAAAGCACAACCACTCTCAGCGAACTCAAATTAGGTTCGAACTTACTAAGCGCAGAAAGAGAAAATGGGGAAGAGAGAATAATTATTGCTCTTTTAATTTCACGATTCTAAGAATATGTCTTTTGAAGTGTAGACTAGGGTTTTTTATATAGTTTAGATTGATTTGAAAATTACTTGATAACTACGTTTTAAATGATAAAGGAAATTTAATTAAAGAATAACCTTCAAAAATGATTTATTCCTAATTGATCATTGATTTTGATCACTTAGTGATCAAGTAAGTATCAGAATCCAAAATTGATCACTGATTTTGATTACTTAGTGATCAAGTAAGTATTAGAATTCAAAACGGATATCAATTATTTCCTTAATTCAATTAATTTCCTTAATCAAAGTGGAAATTACCCTTTCCTTATCATTCATTTAAAACGTTTGAATTAGGGAAAATAATTAATTCTTTCCTTATCAATAAACTGATTTAAGAAAAATTAAATTCTAAATAGTAGCAAAAATTTGGTTGTACTCTCACGGTCCAACCGGAGTGGCATTCGTGTACAAAGGACGTGCCCTCACGCATGTTGATAAGCTACTATTACACAACTACTTATATACTACATATAAGTGTTTTACCTAACCAATATGGATGCATATTTTCCGTACATAATGGACTCACTTTGAAACTCAATTTCTCATTCACCCATTAATCGATTTGTGAGTTTGAGTATACCACTTCGAACCTCTCACGAAGGAGAATTCGAATATGCATTGATCTTTCATTTTCATGAAATCGATCATACTCAAACAATGCTCTCAAACCTCTTGTTTATCATAAATTTTCCAACACAAATGTGGGGAATATTTTCGTAGTGTATGTCTATAGGAAATTTGTGAGTTTCTCGTTCAACCATAATTGATTTTGTAGTTCAATGAATAGATTTAAATCAACAAGAATTCTAGCATACTATCTGTAAGTGAGATCTCATGTGTCCTTATCCAAATGAAGAGGAGTTCCAACACCATTTGCAATTTCAAATAAAAGATACGGATGCAAGTATTCCCAACACTGACCATAGACATGAATCCATACATGAGTGTTGGTTTGAATCACTGGTTCATATGGATCAAAATATGGTTTCCATTGAAACAATCGAAAGACACCAGATGTGAGAATGCAAGTACCGCTTACCCATATTCTTCTCAAGTTCTCTTCCAAAGAAAAGTGAATAATGTAATATCCTCTAGCTATGTGAGTTATTTAGTGGTGTCCATTAGGATTCCAGCGGGATGAGAGATGTGATTGAAGTTATTCCATCTTCAAAGGTTGTGAACCCTTTCTTAACATAAGTTGACCAATCAGATTTGAACGACCTAATTGAACTTGTTGCTGGTATATAGTGTAATTTAGTTTAACGAAAATCATATCTCCACGCTTGATAGGTTGAGAGAGTTTTTTAAATCAATCGTGATCTCTGAAAAGGTGGCTGCTACTTCAATAAAACTTCATGTTTTGATAGAAACTTCAGATATGGTGGATGTGTGTTCTTTCTCTTTCGGCACACAAGAACATCCATTGTTTTCCATATGGAATGACTTTACTCCGAAGGATAAAACCATAAGAGGGAAACACGAAATCAAACAAAGCACTTATTCTTTTAAATTATCAAATATATATGATTGTATTAAAAATTAAATTACTAATGAACCCTTGTATTTTTCCTCATCTTTCACCTATAAACTCTTCCGTTGATTATGTTGTACCATCTTAAATTATTTTAATTTTGTTTCACATCACAAGATAGTATCATAAGAAATCTCTAAGGGGCCGTTTGGTATGAGGTAATCAAAATAATGTGATTCCTGAAAAATTGAAACCCAGTAATGTGATTCCTAGGAAACTTGTACACATGTGTTTGGTTGTGTATGTGAATATTATGTAGGATTCATGAGAATATCAAATAACAATGTTTAGTTGTATGTGGGAATTTGTTTTTTTTTGTTTAATATTAAAAACTAAAAAATAAAATAAAAAATAAAGTCAATATAAGCAGAGAAGAGGGAATGGATTTGGACTCTCCAGATCTTTCCATCTTTCCATCTTTCCATATCTCTCTCCATTTCTTTCCATCTCTCTCTCTCTGTCTTTCTCTCTAGATCGTCTCCACGTCGTCGCCGTCGTCGCCTCCATCGAAGCTCGACTTCGCGTCGTCGTCTTCATCCTTGATCTTCGTCGTCTTTATCGAAGCTTACTGTCACTGTCGTCGTCTTTATCGAAGCTTGTCGTCGCCGTCTTCGTCGAACCTCGTCATCGTCATTATCGGTTTTTTTTTATACTTGCTGCAACAATTTTTTTTTCTTTGTTGCAATTTTTTTTTTCCTTTTTGTGTTGGTGATGATGTTTGAGATACTGATTTGATAATGGCTTAATATAAGATTATTTGTTAGTTATGATTGTGTTTTGATTAGAGATTTTAGAAAGGAAATTGAGGATT
Organism: Dipteronia dyeriana; assembly: GCA_032871835.1. Taxonomy (NCBI): domain Eukaryota; kingdom Viridiplantae; phylum Streptophyta; class Magnoliopsida; order Sapindales; family Sapindaceae; genus Dipteronia; species Dipteronia dyeriana. Next base: position 28,051,333 of record CM065298.1, on the reverse strand, counting down.
TTTGGTATTATTGTTGAGAAGTAACGTGAAGAACAGAGAACAAGAAAATAAAATATATTTTTTTAATGATAGTGGGTCCCACGGTGGGTATCAGATGGAGGTAATCTGAAACCCACCTATTTGGCTATTTTGATAGGAATCATATTACCCCTCTTTAGGGTAATGTGATTCCTATGGGATTCACTTTTTTGGAAAACAAAAAACCCAAACCTGCTGCCAAACACTGGAATGTTTTAAGATTCTCATTCTTATTAAAAGATGTCACCATACCAAACGACCCCTAAGTTTTTTCGTTGGGAAATTGATGGTCTTCTCTAACCTCAACGAAACACAAGTACACTACCTAATAATACAATTTTTTTTTTCATCCCCATATACTGAACCGAAGAATATTGGTTTACGGGTTTCAAGTTTTAACATTAGAAAATTCTGGGTATTTTAGAATTGTTAATGGAAAAGCACTACACAATTCCATATAAGTGATCAAGAAGGTTTAAAAAAATCAATCAGTTTATTCGTAACCACATTAGCAAGTTTGAAAGAAATAGAAAAAATACAAGAAAGTTGAGAGATTTGATTATACCGGGCCTGTGTCTGTGACCACCGTTTGAGAGTTCACAATTACGGTTGTTTTTATGATTTTAATGGGTGCCGGGTGTATAAAGTATAATTGATTTTTTTATATTTGTTATCGGTGGTGTTTTAAACAGGAGTAATGTTAGGTTTTTATAATTTCTTTCTAAATTGTGTTGTGACAGTGTAAATAATATATCAGTCACCACTTAATATTATGATTTATAAGATGTTAATATATATCATGTGTCAACATCATTTAAAAAGAATTTTAGAAAAAAGTTTGGAAAGCTAACAAATTGCTGTGGATAGATATTTCTGGGTGACAATAACCCCAACTAGTCTCTGATTATCGAAATTTTTACATTATAAGGTTGTGGGTTTGAATCCTCACTCGCTTAAAAGAAATCCGAACTTATGTTATATATATATATAGAATTTTTCAAGTCAACATATTCTGATATAAATTCATCAGTACGTTGGATGTGAATCAATAGATTTATATATTTTGACTCAAAGTATATGTATTTATCAGAACTTTTCCATAATCAGTGATCCACATACAACGTACTGATGTAAGTTATATCTGTTCACACCGAAAAGAAAATTACTATATATTTTAAAAAAATAACATAAGTCATTGCCTCCTCTTGTACGTAATTAGCCCATAGTGAAATGTTGCACTGCTTGTCCAATCCAGCTGCAAACTTTCGAAATCTTAAACTAAAAATAATTGATTAGTTAATGGCATTTTCGTAATAATCTACAATCTTGACCCTAAGCTTTGAACTTCTTTCTTGCCCTATATAACCTCCATTAACCGTTAATCATCATTCATTAGAACCCAAAGGAGTAACTAAACTTTTTCTCTCTCTCTAAAAAAATGTACAGATACTCATTCCCACCACCCGGTTACGGCTACGGCTACGGCCAGCAGCCCACTGCTCAGCCTTACACCGCTCCCTCTGCCTGTTACTCTTCCTCTCCATCCGCACCGGGGGCTGACCCGTACAACAACCCGTTCTTGTCTCTGCTGCCGTAACTGTTCACGCTAGGAACGGATCCGAACATCATAGCATGCTTCCAAGTTGCGGATCAGGACGGAAGCGGTTTCATCGACGACAAGGAGCTGCAGAGAGCCGTGTCTTCGTACAGTCAGAGCTTTAGCATGAGAACTGTTCATCTTCTCATGTTTACTTTCACTGACACAAACATCAGAAAGATTGGTGAGTTCTCCTTCTTCTTCTTCGTTTTACACGTTGCTGGTCCTGTCCAATGTGATGAATTGACGATAGTGTCCTTTGCTCTGCACCTGTCGAGTTGTCGTGCTTAATTTAGACTTTTGGATATTTAACGCATGGGCTCCACGTATGACGTGTCATATATTTCAAATAGCATTGTTACTCGGTTTAAAATTGGTGTACAAAATATGATCCTTAACTCTTTAATCTATTTATTTATATTATAATAGATTTGTTTCGTATCAAATTTAAAATAAAATAATATTATTCATTTAAAAAACCAATAGTAAATGAATTTATTTATCTTTTCACTTGTGTTATTAAGGGCCAAAGGAATTCACTTCGGTGTTTCACAGTCTACAGCATTGGAGGGTAAATTGAAGTTTTATTTTATTTTTACTATTAAAATTGTTAATTGAAATCAATATGGGTCGTATGTCTTTTAAGCAATGAAGGACCAAGATCCTCTTATCATCTCATCTTCAACTCACTTAACTAATCTCGTGAGACGTAAGTATTACAATAAATGAATGATTAAGATATGATTTATATTTTATCGATAATCAATTACATATTTTAAAAATACGAGGAAAAATGTGAAATGAGAAGAGGATCTGATCCATGAAGTAAACATTGATTTCCAAATTTTCAGGAATACCTTAAATATGCGTCTAATATTTTGGATATTTAATGATATGATTATTAGGGTCGTACTATCTTTTCGGAACAATAATGTTAATATCTACTATTATATCGGATGAAAGCAAATCTAGTGCATATTATTAAATTTTAAAGAAAACTTCAAACCTTTTAAGAAGGTTTATATATATTATTGGATATAATCTGATAAACTAAATAAATGCTCTTATTAGTACTTTAAAAAATGAATCGTTAAATAAAAATAAATAAAAAATTTACGTTATAAATTTATAATTTAATTAGAAACTTAAATAATATTGTTTTACTTTTCTTTTAAAAAATATTAGTATTGTTTTATACAATATGAAATTACTACCAATTATATAAATAATATTTTTACAGTTTTATATACAAAACCTTTATACAGTATGAATATTTTATTTCTTTTATAACTAAAATGAGTTGTTACATTCTACCGTAAAGTTGTTACAATGTATATTTTAATCGTTACATTTCACGTAAATTTATTACAACATTAAATCATTATCACTTATATATAACTTGTTTCGAATATTTTGTTACCTATATAAAATGAGTTGTTACATGTTATTACAACCTACAACTTAATTGTTATATATTATACTAACACGAAATTATTACAACAAACTTTTTAATTACAACTTTCAATGTGAAACTTGTTACAAAACACATATATTTTGTTAGCTATATAAATCGAATTGTTACAAGTTACGATAAAGTTGTTACGAACTACAACTTTATTGTTACACATCATATCAAATTTGGGACAACATTAAATCGTTACTATATATATCTTAATTATATTATTTTTTTTATGTAAACATACTACATAATATATATATTTTATTATATATAAAATGAGTTGTTATATGATACGATATTGTTGTTTCAACCTACATTTTTTTGTTACACATCACACCAACGTGAACTTGTTACTACAAATGTTTTATTTATAACTTTATACGTTAAACTTTTTATAAAACACATACATTTGTTATCCATATAAATCGGGTTGTTATATGACGTAATTACAACTTTTTATCAAAAATTTGTCACACAGTTTATCATATAAAAAATAATAAAAATAATTATAAATACTTAAAATGAGATTTTAATTCAAAAATTATTATGTTATAAACATTTTATAAAAATAAATATTAATTTCAAAATATATTACAACAAAAATATTCAAAAAATTAAATAAAAATACAAATTTTTATTTTCTGATAATAATAATAATTTAAAATAAAATAAAAAACTAATTTTAACTATTTTAAATCTGTTATAAGATAAATATTTAACTAAATTAAATATAAATTAAAATAATAAAAAAATATCACATATTTATTTAAATCACAACAGATTATTTAAAGATATGTATAATCTTTATCTAATTATCATTTAATTTTTTTAACTAATTATTAATATTAAATTAAATTAGTTTATTATATTTTTAAAATAGATTAAAAAAAACAATATAAAATAACTTAAAAATAACTAGGCACTTCGTTATTTTTACAGTGTTTGATTCACATATCAATTAAGTATCGCAATATTCCTGTAACTTAGGATTTAATCTCCCGATAAAGTAGATATTCCCCGTTTAATATAAGATGAATTGACACCTCAAAATATGAAAAATATCTGAATATTTCGATTAAAGTATTAATATTTATGTCTTGGTTTCAAAAGAAGGGACCTACTTGTCACGGCCCGCTCAATTCTGATCCAAGGAGCCCAAGCAAAGCCCAAAGCAAAGCCCAAAGCAAAGCCCAAAGTTAGGCTCAAGCCCTTGGGAGATTCTAGAGTCTTCTCCACTCATCTAGCAAGGTCAACCTTGGAAGACTCTAGTAACATTCTAGAACCCTCTTGTAAATATCTAGGGTTATGAATACTAGATACATGTAGAATATTCTAGAGACTCAATCTCCTAGAGTAGTCTAGAACATTCATGGAGGGGGTGAACCACTATAAATAGCTAGCCCCTCTCATTTGTAAAGGATCCAAGCAAAGAATACTCAAAGCATTGTAAAGCTTTCTCTTAGCAATACACTTTGCCTTATTTTCCTACAAAGCTCTTCTAGTCCTTCTCTAGTCTCTCTAGCCTTTGAGAGTGATCAAGCAAGGCTTACTTAGCAATCTCGCCCAGAAATTATCTAAGTGCCGCACGGGTTAGCTGCGCAAACTTTAACCCCGTGACAGTTGGTATCAGAGCCAGGTTAAGCAACCACAACTAGGTCGTGAAGCAATGGCATCCGACAGCGAAGTTGCTGCTAGAGCGGAAGAGCGAGGGCGCGGACGTGATGAACAACGTCCCCATGCCAAGCGGAGTAAGTCCAAGGGTCCATCCACGGAAGCCTTGGAATATCGGATTGTTGGCTTGGAGGAAGCCGTATCAGGGATGGAGTCTACCTTGAGCGACGTTGTCGACCGTCTTGATTGCGTGGAGACGGACTATGGCGAAATCACTCAAGCAACCAAGTCTACCATCCACGAGTTCCAAAAGAGCCTCAAAGAGGACCTCACACGTGAGTTCCGCAACATCCGTAGCTTTGTAGAGCAAGAGTTACGGGCTATACGCTCGGAAGTGTCCGACGTTCGCACTGAATGGGCTACACACAAAACTAGCCCAACCGTTGGCTTTACTGCCACCTCTAGTACTAGCACCTTGAGTGCCATTCAAGTGCCCACGCCGGAAACATACCATGGTACTCGCAATGCCACAGAGGTCGAAAACTTCCTTTTTGGTCTTGAACAATATTTTGAGGCCAAGGGTGCTCGTGATGATGCTACCAAGATTGCAAACGCACCCACATTTCTTCGGGATGCCGCTCAGCTATGGTGGAGACGTAAGCATGGCGACATGGGCAAAGGCATCAACCCCATCAACACATGGGAAGAGTTCAAGAAGGAACTCAAAAGACAATTCTGTCCCACAAATGCAGAGAAAGAGGCCCGAGGCCGTCTTCGTCGATTAAAGCAAACGGGTAGCATTAGTGACTACGTCAAGGAGTTCACTACCCTTTCTCTTGAAATCGAAGACATGTCTGAGAAAGATTCGCTCTTCTACTTCATGGATGGTCTGAAGGATTGGGCAAGGGTGGAGCTAGAAAGGAGAAACGTGCAAGACCTAAACATCACTATTGCCGAAGCTGAAGCACTCACCGATTACTCCACCCAATCGAAAGAAAAGAAGGCCACCCAAGGCAAAAGTGGGGGAGATAGATTTGGGCAGAGGAACCAAGGCCGCAAGGATGAGGGACAACGAAAGTCTTTCAACTCGGACAGACGTAGGCCTAACGAAGGTAAGTCCGAAGCCCCTAAACCTAAGTCTCCTTGTTTCATTTGTGACGGACCGCATTGGGTGAAAGATTGCCCCAAGCGGAAAACCCTTAATGCCATAATGTCTCAACACGAAGAAAGCCAAGATGGAGGATACGAGACAGGTATGGGGTCACTCAGACAGCTTGGTGCACTCGAGAGCAACAGTGCCCCGTCAACTTCCACCAAGAAAGGGCTTATGTTCGTAAATGCTTCAATCAATGGCAAAGTTGTCCGTGCAATGCTGGATACGGGGGCAACTCATAACTTTGTCTCCATAGACGAGGCCAAGAAGCTAGGCCTCAATATCACCAGTGGAGGAGGCACGATTAAGGCTGTCAACTCACCGGCAAAACCAATCGCAGGCATTGCCAAGGTTGTTCCAGTTGGCCTTGGAACATGGAGTGGAAAACTTGATTTCTCTGTCGTACCCATGGACGACTTCCAAGTGGTGTTAGGCATGGAATTCTTCGATCAGGTGCACGCCTTCCCCTTCCCAGCCGGGAACTCCCTCAGCATCCTTGATGGGAGCAAGACTTGCATGGCCCCAGCGGAACGCACAGCCAAGGCAGAGTCCAAAGCGTTGTCCGCCCTGCAGTTCAAGAGGGGATTGAAGAAGGATCCTAGCTTCCTAGCCACCCTCCGGGAACTCAACGATGGAGAAGACCAAATCACTTCCCCAGATCCGATGCCGACCGAAGTCCGAGATATTCTTGGAGAATACAAGGACGTTATGCCAAAAGAGCTTCCGAAAAAACTCCCACCTAGGCGAGAGGTGGATCATCAGATTGAGTTGGAGCCTGGTGCCAAGCCTCCCGCCATGGCGCCTTATCGCATGGCACCACCAGAATTGGAGGAGCTTCGTAAGCAACTCCAAGACTTACTCGACTCGGGCTACATTCGGCCCTCTAAAGCCCCATATGGTGCTCCGGTCCTATTTCAGAAAAAGAAAGATGGGACGCTTCGCATGTGCATCGACTATCGGGCCCTGAACAAGATCACCATCAAGAACAAGTACCCGATACCTTTGATAGCCGATCTCTTTGACCAGCTAGGCAAGGCATGCTACTTCTCCAAGCTGGATCTTCGATCAGGATACTATCAAGTGCGCATCGCAGTCGGAGATGAACCCAAGACGGCATGTGTGACAAGATATGGTGCTTTCGAATTCCTAGTCATGCCATTTGGCCTCACCAACGCACCAGCTACGTTCTGTACTCTTATGAACAAACTCTTCCATCCTTTCCTAGACCGGTTTGTGGTAGTGTACTTAGACGACATTGTGGTGTATAGCCAGACACTCGAGGAGCATGTCCAACACCTTAAGCAAGTCTTCCAAGTACTTCGGGAGAACGAGCTCTATGTCAAGTTGGAGAAGTGCTCGTTTGGCCAACAAGAGGTGGAGTTCCTTGGCCACCGGATACGGGATGGGAAGCTTATGATGGATGGTGCCAAGGTGAAGGCAGTACAAGAGTGGGAACCACCCGCCAAAGTGCCGGGGTTGAGATCGTTCCTGGGGCTAGTCAACTATTATCGGCGATTCATTCAAGGCTATTCAGCCAAAGCCGCCCCATTGACGGACATGCTCAAGAAGGATAAGGCATGGCAATGGTCTGACAAGTGCCAACTTGCGTTCGAAGAGTTGAAGAAGGCTATCTCAGAAGAACCGGTACTTGTCCTCCCTGACCACACCAAGGCATTTGAAGTACATACAGATGCCTCGGACTTTGCTATTGGAGGTGTCCTTATGCAAGAAGGCCGCCCAGTTGCCTTTGAAAGCCGCAAGTTAAACGACACGGAGCGGCGATACACTGTCCAAGAAAAGGAGATGACTGCCATCATTCACTGCCTTAGAGTTTGGCGACACTACTTGCTTGGAGCCACTTTCGTCATAATGACTGACAATGTTGCAACAAGCTACTTCCAGACACAAAAGAAGCTTAGCCCCAAGCAAGCACGATGGCAGGATTTCCTAGCAGAGTTCGACTATCGACTTGAGTACAAGCCAGGTAAGGCCAATGTTGTGGCCGATGCACTCAGTCGGAAAGCAGAGCTTGCAATATTGAGTGCAAGTCAACCGCGAAGCACTCTGATCACCCGCATCAAGGAAGGCCTACAACAAGATCCTCTAGCCAGGAGTCTGATCAAGCTGGCCAACGAAGGGAAGACAAGGCGATTTTGGTTAAACGACGGAGTCCTCCTCACTACTGGAGATCGAGTATATGTGCCTAAGTGGGGTAACCTCCGGAAGGAAATCATTAAGGAGTGCCATGATTCCAAGTGGGCTGGTCACCCAGGAATGACTCGTACATTGGCGCTCCTCCAAAACTCATACTATTGGCCTCAGATGCGGGATGATGTCGACACTTATGTGCGGACTTGCTTGGTTTGCCAACAAGACAAGGTCGAACAACAACGTCCAGCAGGGTTACTTGAACCCCTACCTATAGCTGGTAGACCATGGGAGAGCGTCTCTATGGACTTTATTTCTGCACTTCCAAAATCCGAAGGGTGTGGGAGCATCATGGTGGTAATCGATCGGTTCAGCAAATATGCCACCTTCATACCTGCCCCTAGGGATTGCACAGCCGAGGAAGCTGCCCGCCTCTTCCTCAAACATGTTGTGAAGCTATGGGGAGTTCCACAGAGTATAATCAGTGATCGTGACCCACGATTCACCGGGAGGTTCTGGACGGAGCTCTTCAAAATGTTGGGGACAGATCTAAACTTCTCAACTAGCTTCCATCCCCAAAGTGATGGGCAAACTGAGCGCTTCAATGGGTTATTGGAGCTATACTTGAGACATTACGTAAGCGCTCATCAACAAGATTGGGCAAAGTTGCTTGATGTTGCCCAGTTCTCTTTCAACCTTCAAAGGAGCGAGGCTACCGGCAAGAGCCCCTTCGAGATAGTCATGGGACAACAACCAATGACCCCCCAAGCCATTGCCTCAACCTATGGAGGAAAGAGCCCCGCGGCTCACAAGCTCGCTAGAGAGTGGCATGAAGAAGCCGATATCACGCGAGCATGCTTAGACAAAGCCGCCCGGAAAATGAAGAAATGGGCGGATACAAGGAGGAGACACTTGGAGTTTAATGAAGGAGACTTGGTGCTTATCAAGCTGCTACCCCAACAGTTCAAGGCACTACGCCGAGTGCACAAAGGGTTGGTGAGAAAATATGAAGGCCCATTTCCTGTCATCAAACGAGTAGGCAAGGTCTCCTACCAAGTCCAACTTCCACCAAGACTCAAGATCCATCCAGTCTTCCATGTAAGTTTCCTTAAGCCATACCATGCAGATATGGAAGATCCCAGCAGAGGAGAGTCTAAACGGGCGCCAACTGCCGTAGTCACCGCATTCGACAAAGACGTGGAGTGCATACTGGCGGACCGGGTGATTCGGAGAAGAGGTGTCCCAAATTACACAGAGTACTTGGTGAAATGGAAGAACCTCCCCGATAGCGAAGCGAGTTGGGAAAGAGGGGATACACTTTGGCAATTCGCCGAGCAAATCCAACGATACAAGGATGAAAGCGCGACGGGGACGTCGCGAGCTTAAGTGGGGGAGGATGTCACGGCCCGCTCAATTCTGATCCAAGGAGCCCAAGCAAAGCCCAAAGCAAAGCCCAAAGCAAAGCCCAAAGTTAGGCTCAAGCCCTTGGGAGATTCTAGAGTCTTCTCCACTCATCTAGCAAGGTCAACCTTGGAAGACTCTAGTAACATTCTAGAACCCTCTTGTAAATATCTAGGGTTATGAATACTAGATACATGTAGAATATTCTAGAGACTCAATCTCCTAGAGTAGTCTAGAACATTCATGGAGGGGGTGAACCACTATAAATAGCTAGCCCCTCTCATTTGTAAAGGATCCAAGCAAAGAATACTCAAAGCATTGTAAAGCTTTCTCTTAGCAATACACTTTGCCTTATTTTCCTACAAAGCTCTTCTAGTCCTTCTCTAGTCTCTCTAGCCTTTGAGAGTGATCAAGCAAGGCTTACTTAGCAATCTCGCCCAGAAATTATCTAAGTGCCGCACGGGTTAGCTGCGCAAACTTTAACCCCGTGACATACTGCTGTGCAGTTGGCTGCACATACAGCCATGAACAGTGGCAACAATACTATTAAAAAAATAAAGGGACAGCCGGTTTCCAACCAGTTGTCACCCAAAAAAACTTTTTTTTTTTTTTTTTTTTTAATTTTCAAACTCCTTTAGATTTCTGTTTATAAAATTTTAAAAATAAAAATAAAAACTAAAAAACCAAATTAAATAATTAAATAATTTATTTAATTAAGATAAATTAATTAATTACATATTTTTATATAATTTTTGATATTTTAATTTGTAACCATTTTTACGACGATGGTAACCATTTTCACGGCTCCAGTAATCATTTTACGGTTTTGGTAACAACTTATTACTTTTTGGAATTTTGACTTGTAACGATTTTCACGGTACTAGTAACGATTTTCACAGATTGAGTAACCATTTTATGGTATCGGTAACCAGTTTATAAATTTGAATATTATGACTTGTAACCATTTTCACAGCAATGGTAACCAATTTAACGGATCCAGTAACCATATTACGGCTCTGGTAACCACTTTAAAATTTAAGAAATTTTGACTTGTAACCATTTTCACGGTATTGGTAACCATTTTACGGCTTTGGTAACCGTTTATACGGGTTTAGTAACCATTTTATATTTTTTAATATTTTAAATAGTAAAACCATTTTCACGGCAATAGTAACAATTTTCATGGGTTTAGTAACCATTTTACGGATTAACCAAATTTTAATTTTTCTAAATTTTGACTTGTAACCATTTCCACGACAATAGTAACCAATTTAACGGTTCCAGTAACCATATTACGGCTCTGGTAACCACTTTAAAATTTAAGAAATTTTGACTTGTAACCATTTTCACGGTATTGGTAACCACTTTACGGGTTTGGTAACCGTTTATACGGGTTTGGTAACCATTTTATATTTTTTAATATTTTAAATAGTAAAACCATTTCCACGGTAGCGGTAATCATTTTCACGGGTCCAGTAACCATTTAACGGGTCTGGTAACCAAATTTTTATTTTTCTAAATTTTTACTTGTAACCATTTTCATAGCGATGGTAACCATTTTTACGGCCCCAGTAACTATTTTACGGGTCTGGTAATCACTTTTAAATATTTTGAAATTTTGACTTGTAACCATTTGTACGGCAATGGTAACCAATTTAACGGTTTCAATAACCATATTACGGTTCTAATAACCATTTTAAAATTTAAGAAATTTTGACTTGTAACCATTTTCATGGTCTTGGTAACCACTTTACGGATTTGGTAACCGTTTATACGGGTTCGGTAACCGTTTTATATTTTATAATATTTTAAATAGTAAAACCATTTTCACGGCATTAGCAATTATTTTCACGGGTCTAGTAACCATTTTACGGGTCTGGTAACCAATTTTTTATTTTTCTAAAATTTGACTTGTAACCATTTTCACGGCGATTGTAACCATTTTCACGTGTCCAGTAACCATTTTACGGGTTTGGTAACCAAATTTAAATTTTTCTAAATTTTGACTTGTAATCATTTTCTCGGCGATGATAACCATTTGTACGGCTCCAGTAACAATTTTACAGGTCTGAAAACCACTTTTTAATTTTAAAATTTTTAACTTGTAACCATTTTCACGGCGATTGTAACCATTTTAACAGCTATAGTAATAATTTTACGGCTCTGGTAACCACTTTTTAATTTTTGATATTTTGATTTGTAACCATTTTCACGGTGATGGTACCATTTTCACGGCATTGACACTTACATTTATTTGGCTGCTCTAGTATATATGGAGGAAAATCACAGATGCATCCCTTAACGAGTCTCTATCCGAATTTGGTTATCAAGGAAACACTACTTACACCGAATGAACTCGAATCTTTTAGAATTTTTTCATCTCAGGTAAATTAGTATAGTTATAGCTTATTCCTTTATAATCATAATAGATTCTTTACTACATACTAGAGTTACTAACTTTGTTTAATTAAGGAAGTCTGTGTTCCCTGACATGGTAGAAAATTGCCATGGGTGCAGATGGCAGTATTGGATTTTATAGCATGTGCAACTGCTGTTGTCTTTTCCATGATTGACTATGGGAGCTAGCTATCATCTTTAGTGTCTGGATCCCGAACTTACTATGGTGGTGGGCATGCTCTTAACTTGTGCCCCAACAAGAAGAGGGTTGCAACAATTTTGTTGGAAAATGTCACCATAGGAATGGTAACCTTGTTTACGGCTATAGTAATCGTATTCAGTTGAAAGTGAAGTATCTATTAGAGTTTTGTTTTATTTTTTATCTTTATATGGTGAAAGCGAAGGTTTATATTTTATTTTCATCTTTTTATTAACTCTTTGTAATATAACTTTTGTTGTTGCAGGAGTTAATGTTAGTTTTTTCAAATATGTAATTTTCTTATCAATTATTTTACCCTTTATCTGTGTGTTTACATGGACTAGCTTATCTCATATCGAAGGTGTGTGATATACATGCTTGCAAGAATTTTATCTTTCACTTTTGTGATCGGGAGACGGGAGGGGAGACCTTTCTTCTTCACTAGAGAAGCTTCTAAACCACACTTAATCAGTTAATTTAATAGATTAATCTTAATAGAGACCTTTCATTTGTTTTGTTACCGGATTAAGGTCTATTAAAATCTTTCGATATCAAGCACTACAAGTGAAATAACACCACAACACAAGGGTGAACCCCATCTCAAATAGGCAGGAGAGATGCACAAACATTCAAACAAGAGTGGATGTATTCATTTTCTAAAATCTTCTTTTAAAAATACTTTTAAAAAATCTTTAAATAGTTTAAACGAGTACATGATCTAGTTTTTGAACAAAAAATATAATCTTCAGATGAGAAGCAAAGTCGACCTAGAAAAATTAGCTTAGTTTGCTAGCAACCATGAGGCTGTATATCGAATCAATACATCACAACAATCTTTTAATGTATTAACTCACTGTCAAGCCAAAACCCAAATCTGTAGTCTTTCTTTTTATGATCTATCTGCAAACATCAAATTTAAAAAAGCATTGTTAACAACAACAACTCAACAAACTCTACAAGACAAAAAAAAAAAACACAAACGAAATATATAAAAAAAAGAGTTGTTTTTGAACATAATATATTGATCCTCACAACGATCTTTTATGATCGAGAGACGATAGGGGAGACCTTTCTTCTTCACTAGAGAAGCTTCTAAACCACGCTTAATCAGTTAATTTAATAGATAAGTCTTAATAAAGCCTGACTTGAACCTAGGGTCGCATATATCTAGAATATTTTATTGGACGTTTTATCTTAGAGGTCTGGCAAAACCTGACCAAGACTTGGTCAGCTTAAGAAAAAGAATGTACAATTAAATATGAAGATGATAAAGAAGGAGAGAAAACTAAGTTGCCATTTTTCTGCATTGCAAAATATATATGGGATCCTGGGGTCATAATCTGGGATTTGATTACACTCTTCATTTTTATTCTTCTTTAGGATATATAAGTGTATATGACTATAATTAGGTCGAAGAGAAATCTTTAATTGGTGAAAGAATATGATATATATGTTTAGTAAAAAACATGCAACACAATATACACATGGAGGAAGAAATCTTCTTGATCGTTTATGGTAAAGTGTTAAAGTGTCTGCATGGTTCGACCTAACGGAGGTGAATATGCAAGATAAATATTCGGTCTATTCATTAATTATCTCTGCCACATTCAAATTTTGTAGTTTACTCTAGATAATAACTGCTCAAATTATACATGAATAATTACTAGATTAACATTTTTTTCTTCTTTACAAGTAGAATTCTGATAACAGTGACCCATCGTTGGTTCCAAATAACAATCTACCTGGCTACCTCCTCTTTTCAACCGTCAAAGTTCACATACAATACAACTCACAAGAAACCTCTATCTATCACATTTCTCTCAACCGCAACAGTTGGACAATACAATTTATAACTAATTATATATCCTGAGGAGACCGAAAAAAATAAATAATTAAACTTATGAGTTATTGTTCTTAACAAAAATGAATATTTATATAAGTTGTTGAGTGACTTTGACCCTTGTACTATTGAAGGATCTAATGGGTCAAATATGGTTTGCTTACAAAAGTGACTTTGACCCTTGTACTATCGTGGTAAGTAATTTTTTTTTCTTACACTAATACATTATACATTATTGGTAACAATTTGGAGCATTAATTTGGTAATCACCAAAAATCATTTACTTTATATATATATATATATATATATATATGTTTACATGATATTTTCATATTTTAAATAACTCTCTGTAGTATAACTTTTGTTGTTGCAGGAGTTAATGTCCGTTGGTAAAATTTATAATTTTCTCATCTTTTAAATAACTCTCTGTAATATAACTCTTGGTCTGCTTAAGAAAAAAAATGTACAATTACAAATATAACTTGCTAAATTCTACTGATAACAATTTCCATTGAAATCAATATAAAATTTTAATTTTTAACCTTCTTTAGGATATATAAGTGTATATGACTACAATTAGATCAAATTATAGAGATATCTATAATTAGTGAAAGAACATGATATATGTCTAGTAAAAAAACAAGTAAAAAAACATTAAACTATAAAGAAATCTATAATTTGTGAGAATGGAGCAACTACAATATCCCTTATAGCTGCACCATAACATCCTGCACAACTTTGCATTTCTAGACAAAACATGGTTGATCGACAAACAAAATCAAAACTTTAAACTGTTTGAATTTCCAAGCAAGCAAGCAATTTGAGGGAAGCTTACAAAGCAATTTGAGGCACCCTTTCCAAGTGTGTGCAAAAGACACCCTACTTTGTTTCAAAAATTATAAATTCTGAACAAAAGTTGGCAAATACATCATAAATGGGTTCTAGGCTATGAGTATTTACATAACTTATAGTTTTAGGCTATGAGTATTTACATGGTCTCAGAGAACATCACCCTAGGCCTACCCGATTCAGCTAATCATTTTAGCAGCATTTGTGCATAACCTTGTTTATCATTACTTGTGCAGAACATCAAAGAACCACAATCATTATGTTAATTGAAATAACAATGTAAACTCATCCAAAAAATAAGAATTGATTCTCATTTTCAACGGTAACACAACGACGAATTTCGTTTCAGATGTGTTTTCTCTATTAAATTCTTTAACAAGCAGCATCTTGATTCCTCAAGGATGATAATCAAACGACAAGTAGGTAGAGTAACTACATTGAAAATTTTGTCTTCTTTTTACTGCTCACACTCTGCTATACATGCTCCTTTGTGCCTCAACAAGAAACCATTTTTATTCTTCCCACTTGATTGACACATGCAAAAAATTAGACACAATCCATACTCTCGACGATATAAAATCAAGATTCAATTCGAAAACCACAAGAATCTTCTTATAATGGCAGTATCAAATTTACACATGGGTCATTGGATACAAGTGTTGAACCAAGTTGAGCTTACCACCTCCAGATTAGATTAGTGATACCATTCTCCTGTTGTGGTTGTGGAATAGATTTGTCATCACCATATTAATCCATTTCCCATTAAAGAATAACAAAAGGTAAATTCATAATATAAATGTAAAATAAATACAATATAGATGCACGAAACACATTGTTGAGAACTTACCATTTTCTTGCTTAATCAAGCCATATAATGTCTTGAATGAGCAGTCTTGCCATTATAGGTCACCATAGCAATCAAATCATAAATTCAATTTGAACGTGTTAAACTTGTTAGTGTCATATGTAACACCTGAGGCATAGAGTAAGCATGAAAAAATAATGTTAAGGATTTTATGTGTTCATATATAACTTATTTCTGCCTCTAAATCAAATATATACCCCGCAACATTATTTCAAACATCAACATCAAACATAATTTCTGAATAAGACCTTCAAAGATCATATAAAATTATATGTATTCTAATTTAAGAATAAAACAAGAATGGCCAAAACAAACTGAGATGCAACTATGTGTACTCTACATATACATTACCCTAGTCATCCATCCTTGTGTAGTAGAACATCAAAGAACTATGTTAATCTAAAGTATGATATTGAAAACTGATCATTGAAATCATGAATAATCAAAAAAATCTTGTTTTATTTGAAGTGAAAAATAAGAGTAACCATTACATTAATCAAAAGTAAAATACTGAGAGCCATTACCTTGAAATCATGTTGAAATCATGGAGAATGAACTAATTACCTGTGAAAGGGTGGAAGTTTTAGTTGTCTGCGAACTCATTGGCAACAACGGATGAAGAGGATCTTTCCAAATAGTAGCAAAAATTGAAATATATTCTCTAAAAAAATTGTTATTTTAAAATGTGTATGTGAAAAATTGATAAACAAGTAACTACAAATAATAAATAAAGACAATAACTATTGATGATGATGATGAGAATGACGAAATATTATCACTTTCCATTCCCACAAATTCATCACCCACACTCAAATTAAACTTAATCTCAAGAGATTCAAGACATGACAGTATCCCAGAGACAATCGCTCAAAACCAGACCATCTTCTGAGAGATAACTTCCTTAGTTTTGTTATGGACATCATCCAATTGAGTGATAAACGACTGGCACCCCTGTAGCTCGATAGACCTAATTGCTCTAAATTTGGAGGAGGTTGGAAGTCTTCAAGAGATTCTTCATTAGTATTACTGGATGACAATTCTATCCCCAAACAAATGAGTTTTGTCTTATTCTTAAATTCTGCCTTATTAATCTCACCCACATCCACCCCTTTGCATTCCATGGCAAGGTTTCGAAGGTGATTCAAGTTTCTTAGACATTCGAACTTACATGCTTTCTTATCCCCACTTACGATCACTCTGCCTAATGTCCTCAAACAAGTTAATCTCTCGATTCCTTCCTGCATATACATGAGATTACAAAATATACTCGGTATTCTTCACTAAATCCACTGCACCGAGATATTTATATGCCTCTAATCAAATTAATATGTACATTAAACAATGCTTTAGTGAAGAAAAACTAATTATACCAATTTTGTTAAGAGTTTTCTACTTTAAATGATTTGTAACTTGTAAGTAAAAGTGTGGCTGAAACAATTGGGAGACCTTAATGTTTGTAGTAGTGACTTATGTCTAACATTTCATCAAACATAATTTCGGAATAAGACGTTCTAAAGTAATATTAACAAATTGAATCTCTAGATTCATATTAAAATAACAATTAGCAAGTTCGACTGAAATATCAAATCTAAAAAAGGAGATGAAAAATTTACCCTGATCTTGGAGGAGAAAGATGAAACCACTACTAAGACATGCAGGTAACAACTAGAAAGAAAACAGATACGTGAACTTTTCTCCTCTTTTCCAGTAAGAAATTTAAGTGCCTCTAAATCAGACATATACCCTATAAGATTATTGATTTCTTGAGTAATATTTTATAGTAAAATGATCTAGATTCTAATGAAAAAATTAACAAGAATAGTCAAACAAACAATAGTGAAAATTCAAGAGTGAATTAAGTTAAATCTTGCACCTTGCACCTCTTCTGCTTATTAATGAATTAACAACAGTGATTATGTTAATGAAACGTAAAATACTAAAAATTCATCCTTGAATTCATGAATTACCTGTGAATGGGTGGTGGAAGTTTCAGTTGCTTGAGAACTCATCCTTTACATCGTCTTGAATCAACAAGAGGAGCTCTCCAAATCGTCACAAAAGCTGGAATACAATGTTATTTTAAAATTAATGTATAACTGAATTTGTTAAACAAGTAATTACAAATCGACAAAGAAGGATACTTATGAATCGTTGATGTCGGCAATTTCAGTTTGATTCTCCACATCCTCATGTAAGGAGACAACTGATGGAGAAGAGCTCTCCAAATCATCAGGATTTTCATAAATTCTGATCTTAGGAATGCCACAGTCCTTGACCCGGTTCTCTGCTGTCTCCACTCGGTAACATCTTTCTAGAATAGGACAGTCACCAATCCCAAATTCCTCCAAAGTTGTCGATTGCAGAAGGTAGTCTGGCAATGTCTTTAATTTTGGACATGAATAAAAAAGCAAAGAACGAAGACATGGCATAAAACACACATTTATTTAATGATTCAATATTCAACAAACCAATTATAACAACCAAAAAATTCATTCGAATCACTCAATTGTATGTGCACTAAACGATTCAGCAAGAGAAGGGATAATTTCCTCAGGTTTCCCATGTTGAATCATTAAATTCAATCCCCTGTTCATCAAATTTTTTCTCAAGTCAGCCAAACACTCTATCAGGAATTGCCCTCCCAATGCTGCAAATCAAAATATAGCTAAATAGAAAACCAAAAACGACAGCCGATGGTGGCAGAGCAGACATAGAAGTCGAAGAGAGAACCTGTCGTAGACGGAGCTGATCTTGGGTTGGGTTGGGTTCGGGTTTCTGGTGTGGAGCTGGTCATGATTCGAGCTGAGAAAGCGAATGTGCTTTGAGTTGGTTGTTTCAGAGGAAGAGAAGAGAGTGAGAGACGGCGGAGGTGGCGATCTGCAAGCGGAGGTGGCGATCAGCCAGTGGTGGTAGAGCAGACATAGAAGCCGAAGAGAGAAAATTTGAGAAGAAGAACGTGAGACCTAGATCTAAGAACTGAGAACAATGGAAGTCCAACAGAGGAATGAGATAATATTGTCTCAAAACTTGTAACCGTTTGAACTGGTTTTTCAATTTTATTTTATTTAAATTAAAGCAGATCCGTTGGATCAAGTTACTAATGATCCAACGGACCGAATGAATCACTATTTATGACTGTATGATACAGTCATTTTTCCCCTAACTGCATAGCAGCCAGACCCTCAAAAGAAATGCTGGATACACCACGTGAAAACTGAATTAAATAATTGTTACTGTGTTTCTATTTATCACTTAATTTGTATTTAAGTGACCGTTAAATGTCTAGCACTGCTCGTGTTTGAATCTATTAAATTTAATTTACGAATGTGTATGGAAACCAACAGGACATCTTTGAGAGAGCGGACAGGGACAGGAGTGGAAAGATTGATTCCGATGAGTTGCGCGAAGCACTTTTGATTGTAGGCTACTCGGTTTCTCCTGCCGTCTTGGATTTGCTGGTCTCTAAGTTCGATAAAACTGGAGGACATAACAAAGCCATTGAATATGACAATTTCGTCGAGTATGTATAATAATAATAATACCCGTTTATTGTTTTGTTCTAAATTTACAATTTAAAGGAAAGTTGTTCACTAATGTTGTTATTGTTTTCTCTTAATAATGCAGGTGTTGTCTCACTGTTAAGGTATATGTATAGGAGATTTCTAGAATTTTGCTTTGGTTGATAATGGATTCGGCTCATATGTTTTTTTAATGTTGTAGGGATTATCGGAGAAATTTAAGGCGAAGGATTCGGGGAACACGGGTTCTGCAACTTTCACTTACGAGGCTTTCATGCTTGCGGTTCTGCCATTCCTCATTGCATAGGCCATAGTCATCAAATCAGGTTGTGTGTTTGGTTTCTGTGATGATGTAATTTTCTGGGTTAACTAGCTACTACTTTTTTCTGTGAATTATTGAGGGTATGTTTTCCTGTCTTTGTATAATAATAAAACTAACGAGTGTTTTCGTTTGAAATCGATTCTGCAACTTCAGGAGATTGGTTGATCTTTTGTTATAATTTTTGAATCCAGTTGTTGGCTTGTGGTCTTGCTGAAGCAATTTTTGTTTCATTTTTACCCCAACCAATCATTGGTTTTTAATTCAAAGTGTCAAGTTATGGATTGGATTGTGAAAAGAAAAGTGGCCAAAGACCGAACTATTTTAATATTAAAAAAAATAGATAAAATGAAAAAGATAATATGCTCTCCAACGAAAGGCCTACATACCAAATTAGTATTTGGTAAATTGATTTTTAAAAGTATTATAAGAATTAAAAATAATTTCAATGTGTTTGGTAAATTGGAAGTGAAAAATATTATTGGTGTGTAAAGTTACTAGAAATGACATAAATGAATATTGGAGATGTTTTGAAACTAAATAATCTGTTTTATTTGTACGTGATCATATAAAATAAGTAATTATTTTTTTTAACATAAATAACTTATGTTTTTTTGCACAAAAATGTTATTTTTTTTAAGTGATTAGATTATATTAAAAAGAAGAAACAGAACATAAATAAATAACTTTTTTGCCCCACAGTTCTCTCTCTGTCTTTATTTCCCTGCAAATACACTCCTCTCCCTAGCCATCAACGGTCAACACCTGTCCCTCGCTCTCTCCCTCCACAACCGCAACTCTCTCTCCAAAGTCGAAGTCGCTTTCCTCCTCTGTCCTTCCTCTCTCCACGTCCATGTCCTCAACTTCTCACTCATTTCCCTCGATCGGTGTTGTCGTCTCTCCCACTAACCCACTTTGTTCCGACTCAAATCATTCACCAACGACATCTCACTAGAAATCGTACAATGGTCAACGACTTGCCAAAGTTCTTCGCTTTATCGACTCAAAGTCAAAACCATTTAAACAGCTTTAAGGATAAAGTAGGAAGTTTGGTTAAAATTCATTAATGTTTCAGCCCATACATGTTTTCATAACTGCTTCCCCAAGACGTTGTTTTTCAAAAACTACAATTTTTAGCTTCTCAAAAACTCTGTTGGAAGAAGCTAAAAGTGATTAAAAGCATTTCCCAGAAATTTTACCAAACACCTTATCACTAGTCCAATGATAACTTTTGACCCCAAAACAAGCTTAAGAAGTATTCCCAAACTAGACCTAAGGCGTTGTTTGAGATTGCTTTTGTTTAATAAATAATCACTTATTCTCAAGTTTTGAGCAAATGGGTGTTTAGTAAACTTCTTAAAAACAACATATTTTACAAATTGCTTCTTCAATAATCAGCTTTTGAGAAACTAAGTGGGGGATGCTTTTGGAAGCAGAAGCTGGATTTATGCTTAAGACATATCCAAAATATCCTCACAATTTTAATAAAAGACAATGTTACCCATAAATTTAATAAAACTAAACAAAATAGCTTCACGTTTTCAAACAATATAAAAATAAAATAGTGGTGGCCACCGTCGGGAGTCGATACCGATGGACGATCGGCCGGAGGAAACCAGCTCTTCCAGACTTTTTCGAAGACAAAGTATCCATACGATAATGATGAAGGAGGAGAGTTAGAGTTACATTGAGCATGAAAAGATTGTTTGGTCGGCGATACAGGATATCCAAACAACGACGGAGAAGAAGGTCGAGAACCGGATCGATGCTGAACGACTCAGAATGACGACAGAGAAGAAGGCTGAGAACCAGATCGATGATGAACGATTCCGAATGACGGCGGAGAAGAAGGCTGAGAACCAGTTAACGATGAATGACTCTGAACGACGATGAAAAAAAAGGTTGAGAATCGGATCCAAATGATAGTGATAAAATTACTCTATTTGTGAACCGAAAGCGGCTCGATCATATTCTTCAATAAGATTAGCTAAATCCAGTGTCAGAGGTGGTCTGGTGTCATCGTCGTCGTCGGAGGTGAACAGATCCACCTCCACCTCCATGGTTTTGAAGATTTTTTTTTAAATTTAATTATTTATTATATTTAAATTTTAAATATATAATTAGTATACCAATTTATTGTTTGTCATATTAAAATGATGTCTAATTTTGTTATTTCACCGAATACATTTTCAAAAGCAAATCAATATTTAAAATTTAGTTTATAAACACATATCCACTTTTTTATTAAACCGATTATTATTTAAATTAAATTATAAACGGATTTTGTTTTAAACAAAGCAATCATAAACTTAAATTAATATACGTTTTACTTGATTGTGATTGCAACTTGATTGTGATTGCAACGTAAAGCTGTGACATATAATTGTTGCTGCCTCCTGGCATCACAATATCAGATGTTAGAACAATGAATAATAAAAACAAAAAAGACAACTAAATAAAATTAGCTAGTAGACGGAAGCACTGTGGTTCGGCTTACGACCGGAACGGTATCTGACCACAGTTCGGGAGGATACAGAGCGCATCCGCACGTCGCACCAGGAGGATACACACCGGCTCCTGGAAACTACCTCCCGAGGGCTGACCCGTACAATAACCCGTTCTCGTCTCTACTGCCGTCGGTGTTCCCGTCGGGAACGGATCCAAACATCGTAGCATGCTTCCAAGTTGTGGACCAGAACGAAAGTGGTTTCATCGACGAGAAGGAGCTGTAGAGAGCTCTGTCTTCTTACAATCAGAGCTTCAGCATGAGGACTCTGTCTTCGTACAATCAGAGCTTCAGCATGAGAACTGTTCATCATCTTCTAAAGTTTACTTTCACTAACACAAACACCAGAAAGATTGGTGAGTTCTTCTTCTTCTATTTGTAGTTGCTCTGTTTCTCTTTTCAGTTTTGAGAATAGATATTCACACCTATTTTTACACAAATCAACGTAAAAATATCATGAATCAAGCAATTAAAATCAAGAGATGTGAAGAAACATTGATTTACCTCAACAATGAAGAACACATCACACAAAAAGAGTTGCAAATCATAAAATCTGAATTTTCTGCACTTTGTAAACACTTGAAACCTGTTCTACTTGAAAAGACAGATCTCACTTTTCGAATCACTGAATTTCATTGAGAAACGAGTGAAATACGGTAAAAACAAAAAGGGCCGACGTGCTGAAAATAATCTGACGTGAGAAAACATATATGAGTTCGAACATATATGAGTTCGTTTTTGGGTTAAAATATTAATAGTTTATATTTAAAAGATATTTATTATGTTGAACGGATAAAAATATTCATAATAGTTATTTTATATCTGATTTTATTCAATCATTGTATCGTGACAGAGTTGTAAATGAGAGAAAAAGTCCCGTTAAATTTCAGACAATCATTCGAACGATGACGGAATGACGCTACACAGACGTATTCGAAAGCTTTGGCAAAAGTCTCGGAGCCTTTATTAAAAAGCTCGAAACTTCATCAAAAAAATTCAACAAAAAAAAAATGCTCGATCATATTTTAGAAAAGCTCGGGTGTTCAACAAAAAAGTACGAAACCTTGAAAAATAAGCTCGCAGCTTAAAAAAAAAGCTCGAACCTTTATATAAAAAACTCGATCCTTTAAAAAAAAACTCGAACCCTTACAAAAAAACTCGAACCTTTGAAAATAAACTCAGAGCTTTTTAAAAAAAGCTCGATCATGTTAAAAAATAGCTCGATTTAACTAAACAAAACTCCGAGCATTTTTTTAATCTGTCCGAGCTTTTTTTACATTAATCCGAGTTTTTTAATGTTTCCGAGCTTTTTTAACCCGGTGCAAACAAGTTTATAATATTGGATTTAAAAGCTCGAACCCTCAAGAAAAAAGTTCGAGCCTTTAAGAAAAAAGCTCGAACCCTTAAGAAAAAAGCTCGAACCATCACAAAAAAAGCTCGATCCCTTTATATAAAGTCTCGAATAATTTACACAAAGGCTCAGACGTTATAAATAAAACTTACAAATGCTCGGAGACTCAAAATTCAAAGGTTCAAACTTCACAATACCAGCTTCATGTTCATGCAAAGACTCAGACAACAGATCATAAGGAATTGATAAATTGTTACAAGCCTCAAAATATATTGTTGTGCTAAAACGCGTCGACTTTTAGACAAGTTATAGATCGATTTTCAGACAAGTTTATTGGAGAGAGAGAGAGAGAGAGAGAGAGCGAGAGAAGTTATTGCTTTAAGTGATTAAAGTGTTGAGATGGAAGTACAAAGAAAATTAAAAATTGATTATTTAAGAGCAATTTAGGTAGTTTGCCATAATATGTGCATTTTAAACTTAACTTATTAAAACAGTGAACAATGCAACGTACCAAACAAAATATGACATTTCTCACCATTTTCATGTGCGATTTTCACGTGCGGTTTTGCACTTGGTGAGGGCAAGGCTTCACCAAGCTGCATGCCCACACCAAGGCATGTGCGCAGGTTGCATGCCTAGGATTAGGGATGCACGTTTGGGGAATGATGATGGATATAGATCCCCCCATTCCCATCCCATTCCCATCCCATCCCCACTTCCTAGACCCTTCCCCCATCCCCCCCAATTCCCCCCCCCCCCCCCCCCCAATTTCCCCATTTGGGGAAATTGGGAATGAGGATGTTTGGGGGGAGGTCCTCCCATCCCCATCCTCAATTCCCAATTTTTCCCGTTTTTTTCTGTTTTCTCGTATCCCCCGTTCTCCCGTTCCCCCATTTTCTCATTTCCTTATTTAACTAAAAAATATAAATTAAATTAAAAAAAAAAACAAACCTTTCATTACAAATGAAAAATATCAAATGCATTACAAATTCAACTTAAAATGTTTCAAATAATTCAAATATATATTATAATTATATTTATATACTTTTGGGGAAAATGAGGACAATGAGATCTCCATCCCTATCCCCATTTCAATTTAATTGTGGGGGAAATATGGAAATGGGGATGGGGATGGAGAGACCCACCTCATCCCCATTTTAATCTCCTCATCCCCATCCCCATTTTAATGGGGATGAAAATCATCCTCATCCCCTCTATTTCCCTATTTTTTTCAAAAAAAAAATCTCCAAATAGGAATGGGGGTGCGAGAATTTGGGATCCCAAAGATAAATATGCATCCCTACCTAGGATGTGCCAACTTATGCCAAGCACAAAATTTGCTTGTTTTAGGCCACCTCCTACGCCATCTGATAGGCCCTTTTTTGGCGAAGTTTTGCCTTCTTTCTTGCGCCAACCTTCGTGGACAGAGAAGACATTTTGGTGACGGCTAGCCTTTGTGCCAAGCCCATTTGCCTACACCAAGGCCAATTTTTGCCTTGACTCATCCGGAAACAAAATCCAGGCAACTTTGTGAATCGAAACCAAATTTGGTCTTTGATTGATACTTAAAATGTCTCAACGACCAAAATATTTTTACAAACATATTTTTTGGAATACCCAAAATTTTATTTTAAAATACTGAAAATACCCTTGTTTGGTAATGAATTGGAAATGCTTCGTAAACACTTACAAACATTCGAGTGAGTTTTTGAATTGCTTAGAAATCTACTAGGGACATTTTCACACGTGGTTGGACTTGAGAATAATGAAAAATCTCTCGAATATAATTTATTTTCGAGATTACCAACCACACAAAAACACATAAGTATATAATTTTTTAAATCTAATTCCTAGAACATGTTCAATTAAGAATTTAATTATATTATGAACTAATTCATAAGCATCCAAAATGCATATGTGTTATACAAATTTTACATAACGATGCAGGGATACATGCATATGCATTAAATGTGTGTATATGCGCACGCATGTGCATCTATGCCTTTTCTAGAGGAAAAAGTTTCAATACCTAAATAGGTGTTGAATCTACGTCCTCTTGAAGACAAGTTTGTATGAGAAGCCGTCATCCATCTTCGAAGCTCGAAATTGCAGAAATTACTATCCATTCAATTGAAAGTCATGGTCCAATTAAGTTGTCAAAGTGTGAAACTACTCTAATACAACTAAAACAAACAGCAGAAAAATAAAAAAAACAACAACAAATCATCAAAGTGAAAATGGTGAGATATGTCACATTTTTTATGTGTGTTATAATGATGTAACCGTTTTAATAACTTAAGTTTAAAAGGTACCTATTATGGTGAACTACCCAAATTGCCTTTAAATAATCTATTTTTATTTTCATTGTGCTTCTATCTACACGATAACTCATCTCTCTCCAAAATAGTTGTCTGAAAATCAATCTACAACTCATCTCTCTCCAAAAAACTTGTCTCTCTCTAGATTATGTTCAAAAAAATAACATATGTTTGTGATCTTCTTTTATACATTGTCATATATTTCTGTGTGGTTTAACAATGTATCCATTCGTTATGATTTGTTGTCTCAATCTTTGTATGAACATGTATGAACATTTAGTCTCCAGATTCTGTTCGAGACTTTTTAAAATACTTCGAGCCTTTTTTATTAGTATCCGAGTTATTTTGATATGATTATGAGTTTTTTTATACTCTTCCAAGTTTTTTTGATTTGTCTCCCAGTTTTTTTGTCAGAAAAGCTCGAATCAAGTAAAAAAAAAAAGCTCAGACACTTGACAAAAAAAGCTCGAACCCATTAAAAAAACTCGGGCACTTGATAAAAAAGCTCGATTCGAGCTTTTTTACCAAGTACCCGAACTTTTTTTTAAACTTGGCAAAAAGGCTCGAACCCAGTAAAAAAAGCTCGGGCACTTGGCAAAAAAGCTCGAACCTATTAAAAAAGACTCGAATCTATTAAAAAAAGCTCGGGCACTTGGTAAAAAAGCTCGAACCCAGTAAAAAAAGCTCCGGCACTTGGCAAAATAAGCTCGAGACTTTTACTAGGTTCTAGCTTTTTTACCAAGTGCAAAGCTCGATCCCCGAATGCGTCTGCGTAGCGCCTGAGTTTCAATGAAACTTTCTCTCTCCATTTCATAACTCTCACTGTAACAAAATGAATGAAAGATTCTTATGAAACAACTATTGGGGGCATTATTGTCCGTTCACCATAATAGGTATCTTTTAAACATAAGTTAGAAAAGCAGTGATAGTGTTGAAACGTCACCTCCAAAAAGTGTTATTTATTTTTTAAGCCCATCATCAAATCAACAACTCACAACATCTTCTCTCTCTCTCTTCTCTCTCTCTCTCTCTCTCTCTCCATTTGTATGAGTCCCAATTTTTTTTATGTCATTAAATAGATCGAGTCTCGAAACGTCTAAATACGGCCATATCAACAATATTAATCTACTTTTTGATTACGAATATCCAAGCAGAGGATAATGTTACGTGACATATAATTGGCTAAGGACATCAAGTATGTTAGTACTTTGAAATAATATTTATATTTAGAGTTCAATTATGTTGTTAGAAGTTAAGGACATCAAATCTATTTATATTTCGGATTAAAGTGGAGAACAATCCGTTGTTCAAGAAGGGGTGTGGCCGGTTAGAGGTTAGAACTCGCTGGTCTTTGGTCTTTGGTCTTTGATACATCTATATATATTGTCTTATAGATCCTGCTTGATAGCTAGGCATCTAATGAGTCCACAGCAAATGAGAGTTGGCCTATTCAACTTGCATATTTGCATTTGTACTGATGAGAGCGATTTACAACCAACATAAAAGACTAGTTTGATAAGGCCGTGTTGATACCCTCCCTGATAAACTTTCATGAATCAACTAATATCTATAGTCTGTCCGATGCGATATTTAAAAATGTGAACTCATATAGTAACACATAACAGTCATTATTATATGCTTTGGTTGAAATTTTCAGATATAGATATTCAAAATTCAAACTTAAAACATTGAAATTTTCTACAAAATGGTATATAAAATGCGGTGGATATTGGACAAGTCAACTTCAATTACAATGGAATGGTTCCCAATAGACGAAAAAATTGAAAAGAAAATAAAGTGAATGTCGATCATTGTGGCCCAATCATGGCAGCTTAATTCAAAAATCAAAACCCAATTGCACAAAAAAAAATTATGTAATAACACTGGACAGGTATGAATCCAATGCCTGCTAGTTCACCATAGACAGTTGACTTAAAGCAAAGGTCAACCAAATTTTTATGTCTATGGAAGTATGGAGTATGGATAAACTATAGTGAAGGAGTTTACTTTGTAAACAAGTTGATGATTCTACGCGTTGCTTGCAGGTGGCCTAGTGGTCGAAATAAACGTGGTTGGAGGTGGCATATGAAAGTACTTATATACCCCTGCACAAACAGTAGCTCTTCCTCTTCTTCTTTAATCAAATGAGCAAACTTTAGTGTATTATAGTAAACAGTTGACCATGCGCTGAAATTGAATATGGTTAATGGTTTGCATTTCATGTGATGAAATTACAAATAGAGACTCTGTTCCTGCTTGGTTGTAGTTTGGATGATAGTGGGAAGTAATTATTAGAAATCTTGTTTAAAGCTAAACAGAGCATTGTTTAAAAATTGGTTTAGGTGAATATGACACAACTTGACTTTATTCATCCATCTCTGAAGGTAATTAACCAAAAACAATCCTATATATAAAAGGGTAAAACTAGAAATTTGACTTTAAAGGATCAATACAAAATTTCATAAGATAAATATAATAATATTTAAGAAATAAATTGTTAAATAAAATATGATACCCTTTGGTCTTAAGATTAGTGTCACAAAAAATATATATATGAATTTTAAGAATTAAAATATAACGTATTGTTCTTTTATATCTCGAAAACAATATAGAACCAAATATTAATTTTTTTCCCCTGTAATTAACAAACAATGTAGAGTAAAACTCAACAAACTAGACAATAATGTATGAAATAATAGGAAATTAATTTTTATTTTTATTATTATTATTTGACTGGAAATTAAAATCATGAAATGAAAAGAGATTGATTTTGTATATCATGGGCAATAAAATAGGGAAAATATTAATTAACTTATTTATTTATTAATTAACTTATTTATTTATTAATTAATAGGATGAATCAAGCTAATATTATTATCTACATATTACTATATCATATTTTTTCTATAATTTCATGGCCCCTATGGATCCTCCTCTAATATCGCCTATATATATATATTATTTATTATGAAATACAACTACTATTGAAACCTGACAAGATTAATTCAACTTCGGAATACTACTCCAA
Source organism: Dipteronia dyeriana (assembly GCA_032871835.1). NCBI lineage: Eukaryota > Viridiplantae > Streptophyta > Magnoliopsida > Sapindales > Sapindaceae > Dipteronia > Dipteronia dyeriana. The sequence continues at coordinate 28,022,756 of CM065298.1, read as the reverse complement.
TTATCGGGAGAGAGATTTCAGAGACAACTTCTCATACATTTTTGTAAAATGCTTATGGTGTGACTTGAACCTCTAATCACTAGACATTGAAGGAATATGCACAACCAATCAACCATCTCTACTAAGAGGTGATATGCATATATATAATTAAATTAAATTACTAATGAATCCTTATATTCTTCCTCATCTTTCACCTATAAACTCTTCCGTTTATTATTTTGAACTACCTTAAATTATTTTAATTTTGGTTAACATGAAGATTGTATCATAAGCAAATCTATAAGTTTCTTTGATGGGAATGTTATGATATGATTTGATACGGTACATTTCCTATTTGATACATTTTCTATACGTTCTATTTCCTATATTCTGTATTTCCTATATTTTCCTTTATTATATAATTAGTTCATGTTTTGTTTCTCTTATATAAGATTATATATAGATCTCATATAGTATATATTTATTATTCTGAATAATACAATTCATTCACAATTATTTTGAGAATCACAATTTCAGTAACTGAGAAATACAATTACAATTTGATACTCCATTTCCATCAGAAAATGATGGTCTTTTCTAACCTTTACGAAACACTACCTAATAATGGTGTTTTAAGTAAATTGATACGGAGAGATACACCTACTAAAGATATATGCCTTATGTATATAATTATCCCTCCCACAGTGATAATATCAAATGGAATGGATGGAAAAAGAAAAAAAAAAGTCGGTAAATTAGCACAGAATTTTCCGTCTATGGTTACTGATATTCCAAGTCCAGTGGGAATGAATGATTCTGTATTAAAAAAAAAAAAAATTAGAAAAATTCGTGCAGAATCCTTACCATAAAGTTACTCGACAAAAGTGATGTGTTTAAAAGTGCAAGTCATTACCTCCTCTTGTACGTAATTAGCACATAGTAACATGTTCCGCTGCTTGTCCAATCCAGCTGCAAACTAAAAATAAGTGGAAATATCATTTTATTTATCCTTCAACTTACCTCTTATAATTATCATTTTACCCTCCAAATATTCTTTAAATAAAATATATATTAAAAAACAAAAAAACAAAAAAACAAAAAAAACTATAACTAAACAAATTAAAAATTTAAAAAAGAAATCTTCAATTCTTCTTCTTCTCCACAAATTTTTTTTAAAAAAATTGGAATTGGAAACCCAGATTTTTAAAAAAAAATTGGAAACCCGGATCTCCATCATCAATCAAACATAAAAGTATAAAAAAAAAATCATTCTTGGAAGAGCTTTTTTTCTTTATTATTATTTTCCATGAACAAAGAACCCAGTTTCAAACCCAGATTTTTAAAATTTGTCTTATCCAGTTTCAGTTTCAGATTTGCAAGAACCCATCACAAACCCAGTTGAATTCTGTAGTGCTCAAAAATTCGAACCCATATATAAAAATTCAACATTCAGTTTGCAAGAATCCATCATAAACCATCACCACCCCTAAAATTCAGCCACCACCGTGAACAACCCATCACCACCCCCAAATCAAGACCCAACCGTGAGCTACCCATCACCATCCCAAAAATCCAGTCACCACCACCACCACCACCACCACCACACAACAACCCACCCAAAATCCATATTCGAAACACCAATCAACCTAAAAATATCAAAGCACCTACCAAATCAATCCCAAAAAAAATCAAAGCACGCAATCACCATCACCAGCCACCCAATCCATCACAAATTCACCAAACAATTCACCACAATCCCGCAACTCAATGGCACCCAAACCTTTGTCAAAGGAAAGCAAATGGAGAAAAAAAAAGACAATCAGCGGCGAGAGAAGATCCATTCATCCATTAATGAGATCTTCTTCTTCACCATCATCTCCTAACACCCAAACTCTAGTCGCCACCCTACGACCACCGATTGCCATCCTCTCACCACCGATGGGCGTTCAACCTCCTCCTGAACACGGAGATCGACACTCTGTCTTCGAAGGAAATCGATCTTCTAGATCGATAGACGATCTTCAGTGGAGAAAATGAGATGAGATTGAAATCGATAATAAATGATGAAACTGAAATCGAAACCTTGAGATGAGATGGTAGGGATAAATTTGGTGGTTATTCATTGGAGAAAATGAGGATCACGATGGGAGAGAGAGATAACGATGAGTGAGATGTATTATTTTTTTAACTTTTTATGTTTTGTTTTTTTTCTATGAATTGTATTTTTTTTTCTTTCAGGTTTTGCTGATTCACCGATGAGATTACAAAATTGCTCCTTGGATTTTAGTGATCAACGTCATTTTGGATGGAAATGTAACAGAAAAGCTATATTATATATTTTTTTAATTTTAGGGAATTAATGGTCAATATAACCAAACTCTGTGCTTATCTTAATAATAGGGCAAACGTTTAGGAAAAAAAATGATATTTTCCCATAAAAATAATTGATTAGTTAATGGCATTTTCGTAATAATCTAAAACCTTGACCCTAAAGTCCTAAATTTGGTATATATAACCTCCGTTAACCCATAATCATCGGAACCCAAAAAAGTAACTCAACTTTCTCTCTCTCTCAAAGAAAAACAAAACATGTCAGGATACTCATTCCCACCACCCGGCTACGGCTACGGCCAGCAGCCCACTGCTCAGCCTTACGCCGCCCCGTCGGCCCCTTACTCTTCCTCTCCATCCGCACCGCCACAACACCAAAAGCCTTCATCCGCACCTTACGCGGCCGGAGGATATGCGCCGCCTCCTCCCGGTGGCTCTGGAGGATACGCGCCGCCTCCTCCTTCAGGTTCGGGGGGATACGGAGCGCATCAGCACGCCGCACCCGGAGGATACGCTCCGGCTCCAGGAAACTACCCGCAGGGAGGGGCTGACCCGTACAACAACCCGTTCACGTCTCTGCTGCCGTCGGTGTTCCCGCCGGGTACGGATCCGAACATCATAGCGTGCTTCCAAGTTGCGGATCAGGACGGGAGCGGTTTCATCGACGACAAGGAGCTGCAGAGAGCCCTGTCTTCGTACAATCAGAGCTTTAGCATGAGAACTGTTCACCTTCTCATGTTTAATTTCACTAACACAAACACCAGAAAGATTGGTGAGTTCTTCTTCTTCTTCTGTTTGCAGCTGCTCTGTTTCTATTTTCAATTTTGATTTTGCATGTGCGCACGTTAGCAGATAACATGTCTGGACGGTATATTGCGCCGGAGGTCAGAGTTCAGAGGGCGGTTGCTTACTTTTTCTGCACCATCCGGTCGTGATTCATTTTACACGTGGCTGGGCTGGGCTGGGCTGGTCTGGTCCAATGTGATGAATAGACGATAGTGTCCTTCTATGTTATGTACTTGTCGTGGTTATTTTGGACTTTTTTATATTTAATGCGTGGGCTCCCTACTTAACGTGTTGTATATTTAAAATTTGTTTTTTCGATTGTGTTATTCAGGGCCAAAGGAATTCACTTCAGTGTTTCACAGTCTTCAGCATTGGAGGGTAAATTGAAGTTTTTTTTTTTAATTAATTATTTTATTTATTAAAATTGTTAATTGAAATCCACATGGGTCGTATGTGTTTTAAGCAATGAAGTAAACATTTGTTTCGTTAAACTTATCCGCTATATTCTCATAATATAGAGGATAATCAATGATATGTTTAATATCGAAAATATTTGAATATTTCGGTTAAAGTATCAATATCTACGTCCTTGGTTTTAAAAGCAATGCTAGATATACTTCGTGAAAATTGAATTAAATAATTGTTAATGTGTTTCTATTTATCATTTAATTTGTGTTTAAGTGAATGTTAAATGTCTAGCATTACTCGTGATTGAATGTATTAAATTTTCAAACAGTGTGTGGAAATTGGTTGGTTCAGGACATTTTCGAGAGAGCGGACAGGGACAGAAGTGGAAAGATTGACCCCAATGAGTTGCGCGAAGCACTTTTAAGTGTAGGCTACTCGGTTTCGCCTGTGGTCTTGGATTTACTCGTCTCTAAGTATGATAAAACTGGTGGCCGTAACAGAGCCATTGAATATGACAATTTCGTTGAGTATGTATAATAACAATAATACCCTTTTATTGTTTTGTTCTAAGAATACATGTTAGAGGAAGGTTATATAATAATATTGTTATTATTTTCTCTTAATGCAGGTGCTGTCTCACTGTTAAGGTACAATGTCGTACCTCCATAATATAAATTTTTGTTGGGGTTACATGAGATGCATTTTAAACATTGAATTTGGTTTGGTTGATAAATGATAATGGATTCGGCTCATATGCTGTTTAATGTTGCAGGGATTATCGGAGAAATTTAAGGCGAAGGATCCAGGGTACACGGGTTCTGCAAATTTCACTTATGAGGCTTTCATGCTAGCGGTTCTGCCTTTCCTCATTGCATAGGCATTTAATCAGGTTGTGTGTTTGATTTTTGTGATGATGTAATTTTCTGGGTTAACTAGCTACTACGTTTTTCTGTGAATTATTAAGGGTATGTTTTCCTGTCATTGTATAATAAGAAAACTAGAAAGTGTTTTCGTTTGAAATCGATTCTGCAATTTCAAGAGATTGGCAGAACTTTTGTTATAAATTTTTAAACCAGTTGTTGGCTTGTGGTCTTGCTGAAGCAAATTTTGTTTCATTTTTACCCCAACCAATCATTGGTTTTTAATTCAAAGTGTCAAGTTATGGATTTTCTTCTATGTGGATTGTGAAAAGAGAAGTGGCCAAAGACCAAACTATTTTAATATAAAAAAATTAGATAAAATGAAAAAGATAATAGGCGCACCAACGAAAGACCTACATACCAAACTAATACGCGCTTTACTTGATTGCAACTTAAGCTGTGACATTTAATTGCTGCGGCCTTCTGGCATCACATGTTAGAACAGTGAAAAGAAAAGGAGACGAAACTAAATAATGTTTGCTAGTGGATGGAAACACTACTGGCAGCCGTGGTTTGGCTTACGACCGTAACGGTATCCGACTTGTAAAAGTCAGACCGCGGTTCGGAAGGATACATGTCGGCTATTGGAAACTACCTACCACGGCTGACCCGTACTGCAACCCGTTCTTGTATCTGCTGTCATCGGTGTTCCTGCCATGAACGGATCCGAACATCGTAGCGTGCTTCAAAGTTGTGGATAAGGACATAAGCGGTTTCATCGACGACATGGAGCTGCAGAGAGCTCTGTCTTCGTATAATCAGAGCTTCAGCATGAAAACTATGTCTTCATACAATCAGAGCTTCAGGATGAGGACTGTTCATCTTCTAATGTTCACGATCACAAACACCAGAAAGATTGGTGAGTTCTTCTATTTGCAGTTGCTCTGTTTATCTTTTCAATTTTGACAAGACATCTCACCTATTTCTATACGAGTTCATGTATTGACAAGACATATTCACACCTATGTTTACATAAATATACATCAATATATCGTGAATCGTGCAATTAAAATTAAGAGATATGAATAAACATTGATTTACCTCAACAAGAAGAACACATCACACAAAATGAGTTGCAAATTAGAAACACTCAACTTCGTTGAGAAACGAGTGTGATATCGCAAAAACAAAACGGACCGATGTGCTTAACAAAATGTGTTGCGAGAAAACATATATGGGTGCGTTTTTTCCCTTGGAAAGGCCAAGGTTGTGCCAAGCTGTGCACCTACACCCAGACATGCGCACAGGTTGCATCATGCATGCCCAGGCTGTGCCAACCTAAGCCAAGCACAAATTTTGTTTGTTTTGGGCCATGTAGGTTGTCCCTCTGTCCTGCGCTATCCGATAGCCCTTTCTGGTGAAGTTTACCCTTCTTTCCCACGCCAACCGTCCTGGGCAGAGAGGGTATTTTGGTTAGGGCTAGCCTTTGCCAAACCCATTTACCTATGCCAAGGCCAATTTTTGCCTGACTCATTCGGAAACCAAATCCGAGCAACTTTATGAATCAAAACAAAACTTGGTCTTTGATTAACAATTAAAATGTCCCAACAACCTAACTTTTGTTTTTTTGAATACCCAAAATACCTTTCGTTTGAAAATGAATTTGAAATGCTTCGTAAACACTCAAAAACACTCGAGTGAGTTTCTGAATCACTCGGAATTCACACATGGTTGGACTTCAGAATAATGAAAAATCTGTAAAATATAATTTCTTAAATCCGAGATTACCAACCACTCAAAAACACAAACTAGCACATAAAAATACAAGGACACACAAGTATATCATTTCTTAAATCTAATGTCTAGAAAATGTTCAACTAAGAATTTAATCATATTATGAACTAATGCATGAGTATACAAAGTGCATGTGTGTTATTCAAATTTTGCAAAAACGATGTAGGGGCATATGTATGAAATGTCTATGTGTGTGTTATACAAATTTAGCAAAACGATGAAGGGGCACATATGTATGAAATATGTGTGTGCATAGTCTCAATACATGTGTTTGTGTGTTTGTGTTATACAAATTTTGCAAAACGATGTAGGGGCACACATGTATGAAATGTGTGTCTGTAGTCTCAATACCTGTGTGTGTGTCAAGAGGAAAAAGTCTCAATACCTAAATATGTGTTGAATTTACATCCTTTTGAAGGCAAGTTTGCATGAGAAGCCACCATCCATCTTTGAAGCTCAAAGTGTGTGTGTGTGTCAAGAGGAAAGAGTCTGCATACCTATGTGTGTGTCCGTGTCAAGTGGAAAAAGTTTCAACACCTATATATGTGTCGAATCTATATCATTTGAATGCAAGTTTGCATGAGAAGCCGCCATCCATCTTCGAAGCTCGAAATCACATAAATCACCTAGGCAACTAATCCTTACAAATAAAAAGCGTTTTGTTATTTAATTAATCCAACACAAATCTAAAACCTAACACTTTTTCCACGTTCAATGCATGTCAATTCCTTCATGAGATATGTGTGTATATGAAATCACATGAATCTCATAGGCAATTAATCATTACAAACAAAGAGCGTTTTGTTATGAAATTAATCCAACATAAATCTAAAACCTAACACTTTTTCCACAGTCATAACATGTCAATTCCTTCATGAGATGCGTGTATGTGTGTGTGTGTGTGTGTGTGAAATCGCATAAATCACGTAATGTGTGTGTGTGTGTGTGTGATATTGTATAAATCACATAGGCAACTAATCATTACAACCAAATAGTGTTTTGTTATGGAATAATCCAACACAAATCTAAAACCTAACATTTTTTCCACGTTCATGGCATGTCAATTCCTTTATGAGATGTGTGCGTGTGTCCATGCCTTGTCAAGAGGAAAGAGTCTCAATACCTAAATAGGTGCCGAATCCACATCCTTTTGAAGGCAAGTTTGCATGAGAAGTCGCCATCCATCTTCGAAGCTCGAAATCGCATAAATCACCTAGGCAACTAATCGTTACAAACAAATAGCGTTTTGTTATGGAATTAATCTAACACGTTCATGGCATGTCAATTCCTTAATGAGATGTGTGTGTGTGTGTCCATGCCGTGTCAAAAGGAAAGAGTCTCAATACCTAAATAGGTGTTGAATCTACATCCTTTTGAAGGCACGTTACCATGAGAAGCCGTCATCCATCTTCGAAGCTCGAAATCGCATAAATCACCTAGGCAACTAATCCTAACAATCAAAGAGCGTTTTGTTATGGAATTAATCCAACATAAATCTAAAACCTAACACTTTTTCCACGTTCATGGCATGTCAATTACTTCATGAGATATATTTAGTATTTATAGAATTGTGCTTCATTGATTTTTTTTTCCATATGCAATCAATATTTGAATCTCATGTGCATAAAGTCATTCGCATATGTTTGTTGAGTGTGAGACTAGGTTCTGAGCGAAATTGTGAGAAATCAGGTGAGGATTATAGTCGAGACGAATTACATACGCTGCATGAGAGTTTTGCAGCTTTTGAACTTTTGCATCTTGAGTGTGTGGTTGCAATTCGTGTGGTGCTTTAATAGGAATGACATAATTTTAGTTTCCACTCAGTGGCTTTTGCATACATTGTTCCTCATCTGTAAAACTCAAGTAGCATCTTATCTTATTTGTCTTCGTAAATTTGTGGATGTTTGTATGTTTGTTTTAGTCGTGTTTGTTGTTTTGAATCTTGTGTGTTCGTTTTTGTTTTGTTTTGTTTTGTTTCGTTTCATTACCGATTTTGCTCAAGGACGAGCAAAAATTAGATTTAGGGGTATTTGATCTTACCATTTTGATATATGACTTTGACCCATTTTCCTATACTCTTAGTCTCAATTCACGGGTAAAATCATGTATTTGATAGCTTAAATAAGTGGTGCAAGTAAAATCTTGAGAAATGGTGTTTGATCGCATAGAAAAGAGTCTTTGGTCAAAAAGAGGAGTTTTACAAAGTATTGAAGAATTTTACAGTCGTAATTTTGGCGGTTACAGACCACATCTCCATTCTAAAGAGTTTTACGGATTATAACATTTTGGCGGTTATAGACCGCATTTTCAACTGCAAATCTATTCTAGGGATTTTTGTGGATTGTCTTGTTGTCGTCCAGACCACATTTGTTCGACCGCATTCTGCCCTCCAAGTCATCAAATACTGCTAATCTTACCCTAAATTTCTACCTATATAAATACCCAACCTTCCCGATTCCATTACAACATCTACCCAGCCACCAACCTAGAAATTACAATTTTTACATACCTCTACATCACCATTACTCATCACCGCCGTTACATCATTCAAACCACCATTTTTACTCATCAAAATCAACTTTGAAGAGAGAAGAAGTGGAAGATCTTGCTTACGTCAAGGAGGATCAGGAGCCAAGCTGAAGAATGAGGAAATTCTTGAACATCACTTGGGTTTTATCTACACCTTTTCTTCTCTTTTTGATATTGTAATTATGAGTAGCTAAACCCCCATAGAGGATCGATGTGAAAAGTGTATGAATGTTGGGTGTTGAATGTTAATTTATAACGTATTATGAGATTTTCTACCTACGTTTTGTTTTATTCAATTTCTATAAGCTCTTAATCTTTGATTTGATTTATTTGTACATCACTTTGATACAAGTTAAATGATTGAATGCATATAAGAAATGGAGTTAAGTATACATAATGCTTAACTCTAAATAGCTCTTAATTGAATTAAAAGGATCCATGAAAGTGTCTAGTACACTAATTGGATTTTTGTCCATAAATCTTTATACTTAAAAGCTAAACTTAATTTTTACTTATATTGTACTCCCTAGATAAGTGGTAATTAAAGATAGGTGACTCGATTCGCCATCATACTGTTGAGTCGCATAGAATGAGGATTAGACCCAAAACGTAAATAGAAGTACATTAACGAGGTTCATCATCAACACCAATTATTTGTATTTAGGTTCCATTATTCCCTAGTATTCCCATCATATTGTCACACACACATTTCTAGCTAGAGGTTGTTGGTAGGTTCTTACTTATTTTTGTTTCTTTAATTTGCAATTCAAAAACCATTTTCCCAAGACAACTTCAATTATACATTTACACACTTCGAATTAATTTAGTTCGAATTATTTTCAACCTTATTTCTCCGGATTCATACGGAATGAGCCTTGCTTATCGCTATACGAATCTTCACGATTTGTATACTTACACAGAAAAAATTACAAACATCGAATTTTCCACCGACCACTTTCTTTTTTTCATTTTTTTTTCACTCTACTCTTAATTTAGAAAGACTTAGGCTTTACCTAGGCTTATATTTTTAGGCTAAATATGAAAATTGAACTTTTACTTGGACTTTGATTCCGGGCCTAGATTTGCACTTTGAAAATTGTACTTTCGATCCAAATCAATTTAGCCCGTAAAACATTCAAATTAACTCCAATTTCAAATTTAACCGGTTTTTATTATTGTTTCTTTAAAAATGAATCTAATTAAAAGAAAACCAATACAAAATCGGTCTAGTAAATTCTTTTTTTAAGGCATGTAAATTCCTTTATGGGATATGTGTGTGTGTGTATGAAATCCCATGAATCTCATAGGCAATTAATCATTACAAACAAAGAGCGTTTTGTTATGAAATTAATCCAACATAAATCTAAAACCTAACACTTTTTCCACGATCATGGCATTCCTTCATGAGATGTGTGTATGTGTGTGTGAAATCGCATAAATCACGTAAGGTGTGTGTGTGCCTGTGAAATCGTATAAATCACATAGATAACCAAATAGTGTTTTGTTATGTAATTAATCCAACACAAATCTTGTTGTACATAAATTTTATTTGACGTACACGTCGTTGACAAAGAGGATAGGATTGCCAGGTGGACATCCGAATAAGCATTTAGAAAGTATCCTGCAAGACATCACCAAAGAAGAGAAGCCCGAGTAAACAAGTATTGAACAAAACCTATTCGGGATCAACTGACGTCATATATTACTCGAGGCCAGTTAACGATGCTCGGGGTTAGCTGATGCCATGTTTTACTCGGGATCAGATGACGTCATTCGGGACCAGCTAATATCATGTTCTACTCGGGACAAACACGAAGAAAACCGAATAAAGAAGCCCAACGTGTAACTCACACAAGTCAAGAGTCGTTAAAATATGCGAAGATATCCATATCAAATAAGAGTTCCAAGAATAGAATATCAAACAGAAAGGGTTCCAAATCAGACAACAATTTTATTTCTTCAAAAAGACTACGCTTTTATAAGGAAATAAGTCCTAACTAGTCTACATCACTAGAGTTCCATTTGATCTCAATACAAGTTTCCAAAATAGGAAAAAAGACAGACTATTTTGAACAAGTAACCAATCATAGTTAAATACAAAGATATTTTATTACTTGTACAAAGAGGATTAGGGTTCTATAAACATATAAATAGACCCATAATCTCGTCACAAAAGAAATATATAGAAAACATATAGAAAATACAGAGAGAAAAAGAGATATCGAGAGTTGTAAATCTTTTCAATAGTGGATTTTGGCTTGGTTGATTATTCAGCCAACCGTGGACGTTTCTCCGTTCATCGGAGTTTTATCACGTAAAACTTGCGTCCTATTACTTTCTCCTTCTCTTTCTCTTTCTCTTTAAAATCCCAGCTAAAATCCAAAATTGTTGACTTTTTCCCATACATCCAGAAATCGACGTTAACAAATCTAAAACCTAACACTTTTTCCACGTTCATGGCATGTCAATTCCTTTATGAGATGTGTGTGTGTGTGTTTCCATGCCTTGTCAAGAGGAAAGAGTCTCAATACCTAAATAGGTGTCGAATCCACATCCTTTTGAAGGCAAGTTTGCATGAGAAGCCGCCATCCATCTTCGAAACTCGAAATCGCATAAATCACCTAGGCAACTAATCGTTACAAATAAACAGCGTTTTGTTATGAAATTAATCCAACATAAATCTAAAACCTAACACTTTTTTCACGTTCATGGCATGTCAATTACTTCATGATATGTGCGTATGTGTGTGTGTGAAATAGTATAAATCACGTAAGGTGTGTGTGTGCCTGTGAAATCATATAAATCACATAGGCAACTAATCATTACAACCAAATAGTGTTTTGTTATGTAATTAATCCAACACAAATCTAAAACCTAACACTTTTTCCACGTTCATGGCGTGTCAATTCCTTTATAAGATGTATCTGTGTGTGTGTGTGTGTGTGTGTGTGTGTGTGTGTCCATGCCTTGTCAAGAGGAAAGAGTCTCAATACCTAAATAGGTGTCAAATCCACATCCTTTTGAAAGCAAGTTTGCATGAGAAGCTGCCATCCATCTTCGAAGCTCGAAATCGCATAAATCACCTAGGCAACTAATCGTTACAAACAAACAGCGTTTTGATATGGAATTAATCTAACACAAATATAAAACCTAACACTTTTTCCATGTTCATGTCATGTCAATTCCTTCATGAGATGTGTGTGTGTGTGTGTCCACGCCTTGTCAAGAGGAAAGAGTCACAATACCTAAATAGGTGTTGAATCTACATCCTTTTGAAGGCACGTTTTCATGAGAAGTCTTCATCCATCTTCGAAGCTCAAAATCGCATAAATCACCTAGGCAACTAATCCTTACAATCAAAGAGCGTTTTGTTATGAAATTAATCCAACATAAATCTAAAACCTAACACTTTTTCCACGTTCATGACATGCCAATTACTTCATGAGATCTATTTAGTATTTACAGAATTGTGCTTCATTGATTTTTTTTTCTTATGCGATCAATATTTGAATCTCATGTGCATAAAGTCATTCGCATATGTTTGTTGAGTGTGCGACTAGGTTCTGAGCAAAAATGTGAGAAATCAGGTGAGGATTATAGTCGATACGAATTACATCCATTGCATGAGAGTTTTGCATCTTTTGAACTTTGGCATTTTGAGTGTGTGGTTGCAATTTATGTGGTGCTTTAATAGGAATGACATAATTTTAGTTTCCACTCAGTGGCTTTTGCATACATTGTTCCTCATCTGTAAAACTCAAGTAGCATCTTATCTTATTTGGCTTCACAAATTTGTGGGTGTTTGTTTGTTTGTTTTAGTCGTGTTTGTTGTTGTGAGTCTTGTGTGTTTGTTTTTGTTTTGTTTTGTTTTGTTTCGTTTTGTTTCATTACCGATTTTGCTCAAGGACGAGCAAAAATTAGGTTTAGGGGTATTTGATCTTACCATTTTGATATATGATTTTGACCCATTTTCCTATACTCTTAGGCTCAATTCACGAGTAAAATCATGTATTTGATAGCTTAAATAAGTGGTGTAAGTAAAATCTTGAGAAATGGTGCTTGATCGCATAGAAAAGAGTCTTTCGTCAAAAAGAGGAGTTTTGCAAAGTATTGAAGAATTTTACAGTCGTAATTTTGGTGGTTGCAGACCGCATCTCCATTCTAGAGAGTTTTGCAGATTAGAACATTTTGGCGGTTATGGACCGCATTTTCAACTGTAAATCTATTATAGTGATTTTTGTGGATTGTCTTGTTGTCGTCTGGTCCGCATTTTTTCGATCAAATACCGATAATCTTACTCTAAATTTCTACCTATATAAATACCCAACCTTCCTGATTCCCTTACAACATCTACCCAGCCACCAACCTATAAATTACAATTTTTACATACCTCTACATCACCATTAATCATCACCGCCGTTACATCATTCAAACCACCATTTTTACTCATCAAAATCAACTTTGAAGAGAGAAGAAGTGGAAGATCTTGCTTATGTCAAGGAGGATCAGGAGCCAAGCTTGAAGAATGAGGAAATTCTTGAACATCACTTGGGTTTTATCTACACCTTTTCTTCTCTTTTTAATCTTGTAATTATGAGTAGCTAAACCCCCATAGAGGATCGATGTGAAAAGTGTATGAATGTTGGGTGTTGAATGTTAATTTATAACGTATTATGAGATTTTCTATCTACGTTTTGTTTTATTCAATTTCTATAAGCTCTTAATCTTTGATTTGATTTATTTGTACATCACTTTGATACAAGTTAAATGATTGAATGCATATAAGAAATGGAGTTAAGTATACATCATGCTTAACTCTAAATAGCTCTTAATTGAATGAAAAGGATCCATAAAAGTTTCTAGTACACTAATTGGATTTTGGTCCATAAACTTTTATCCTTAAAAGCTAAACTTTATTTTTTCTTATATTGTACTCTCTAGATAAGTAGTAATTAAGGATAGGTGACTCGATTCGCCATCATACTGTTGAGTCACATAGAATGAGGATTAGACCCAAAACATAAATAGAAGTACGTTAACAAGGTTCATCATCAACACCAATTATTTGTATTTAGGTTCCATTGATTCCCTAGTATTCCCATCATATTGTCACACACATTTCTAGCTAGTGGTTGTTGGTAGATTCTTACTTATTTTTGTTTCTTTAATTTGCAATTCAAAAACCATTTTCCCAAGACAACTTCAATTATACATTTACACACTTCGAATTAATTTAGTTCGAATTATTTTCAACCTTATTTCTCCGGATTCATACGGAATGAGCCTTGCTTATCGCTATACGAATTTTCACGATTTGTATACTTACAGAGAAAAAATTACATACATCAAATTTTCCACCATCCACTTTCTTTTTTTCATTTTTTTTTCACTCTACTCTTAATTTAGAAAGACTTAGGCTTTACATGGGCTTATATTTTTAGGCTAAATATGAAACTTGAACTTTTACTTGGACTTTGATTCCCGGCCTAGATTTGTACTTTGAAAATTGTACTTTTGATCCAAATCAATTTAACCCGTAAAACATTCAAATTAATTACAATTCGAAATTCAACCGCATGTTATTCTTGTTTCTTTAAAAATGAATCTAATTAAAAGAAAATCAATACAAAATTGGTCTAATAAATTTGTTTTTTAAGACAATAAATATATATAAAAATTTCTCATCAATGACGATATACATACGTGTATATATATATATATAATATTTTTAAAAGAAACTAATAAAATTTAGATTAAAATAATAAAAATGTCATTAGGAAATTCATTATTATAATTTAGACTTTAGTGGAGGGGAACATGAGTGATGATTATCGGTACTTGCTCACTACAACATATAATTGGAGGGGTTTATTAATTTATAGCTCGATCATATTAGCTATCTGATTCATCAGTCATCACCCCACCCACGGAACTTATGCCATTTATTCCCTGGAGCGTCAGTAAAATAGAATCCATCATCTCTCACTGACCAATAGCAAGTCCTAGTTTCCTTACAGTTGACAAATCTCCAACGACTATCGAACACATCCACAGACTTCATTAGTGTGCCGTGCTGAAAATCACACCAAAAAAAAGAAATTCCAAGAAATTTTGTTTTAAAAGAAAGATTGAATTCGTTCGTCATCCAAAGAGTATGCTCTCCCAGATCGCGATGATGATCTGCAGACCAACAATGCGCTTTCAGTGGTTGTTGGTTGCTACTCAAGTCATTTTTGATGTAAACTGTGTATCTTTTTATGAAAATACTATTTGGTGTTTCAGCCATGGAAATTGGTGTTTGAGTCATGGAAACAACAAGGGTCATCATCAGGATGACTAACGAATGATTCATATTGCTAACCTTAGACATCTTTGCGAATGATGTTGAATAATTTTGCTCTGCAAGTGTAGCCTATTTATAGGTATAAACAGTCTATACAGATAAGATCATAAGATCAAATAGGAAAATATTTGAGAGAGTAATAATCTTTTAAATTAGGTAAGGCCATCGGAGTATGAATGTATACTAATTAAATATAACGTGTATGGATAAGAAGGACAATATGTTACCAACTTTAGAGGATTTGTACATGGAAAGATGTATGATATTATTTCCAAATTCAAATCTAAAATAGTATAAAGGATGATAATTAGTTTTACAAAATACATTTGTATACAGTGGAAATTGTGAGATATGTCACATTTTTTATTGTCTTTTGTGATGATGTTAACAGTTTAATAACTTAAGTTTAAAAGTGATGTAGGACAAAGATGAAGGAATCGCAGTCCATGTCAAACAATTTCTTTATTTTCTTATTTTGTTAATTTGGGTATTTTCTTGTTTAGTAAGTTTATATATTTTAGTTTGATTAGGAATTAAATTTAGGTTTTGTAAATAAATCAAACTTACCTTTTGGGTAAGATTTGATCTTTGTTATCCAGTCAAGTTAGGAGTCATGAATCTTAGAAGATTCTAATTGGTTTTGATCTTTTCTTGTTTTAGTCTTTTTTAAGGAATGTCGTATTCGAGTCGTATTAGGATTAGTTTATTATAAATAGTCTTATTATTTTCAATTATTGTAACTTTTAAACCTTTGATTGATTTTAATAAAATCATTCCTTTGGAACATTTATCTGTCGTGGATTCGACATGCTCTTTGAGGATTCTAGAGCACCATTTTCTAACGAAGATTAGGGAATGATGGCCCCTGCATGGCGATCAATGTTTGGATAACTACCGGTCACTGCGTCAAGGTTCGTCTGAGTGTGCCTCAGGGTTCGACAAAGTGATCATTCTTATTTTTCGCCATACCCCGATGTGTCAATTGGTATCAAAGCACCGAGTCTACCTCTGTGCTAGGCTCAGCGTCCACGGACCACAACCAACTACCTTCCTAAACACCATTTATTCACCCTCCATATCCCCCTATAAAAAAAAAAGAGTAGAGAAACGAAAATGAAAAAAGAAAGAAAGAAAGAAGGAGAGTGTTTATGTGATAGTTCTGAGAATTAACAATCAGCCTCAGAGACAGCAGAAATTATGGATCAGCCCAACAGTGTTACAATTTGCAGATCAACCTCAATAGTGCTAGAAATTTCAGATCAGTCTCACGAGTTCCAGATATTTCAGATTGCATCCACCATCACATACACCTGAAACCGTGAGTGAATTATTTTTTCGTAAGCAGTTCTCAGGGTTCAAATTTTGGTACATTTTTTTTCGGACTCTGATTTCGGTTCTCAATGGGTTTTAATGGTTCTTTTGGTTCCAATAATTATTTTTCGAGCTATAATGATTTTCAACCAAGACTTCGATTTTTTTCTGAACATATGAAAACCGAAGAATTTATTAATTGGTTGAAAGAAGTTGAAGAATATTTTACATATCAGAAAACTGAAGAAAGTCTGAAAGTTTTACTAGTAGAAATTTATTTGAAAAACGATGCATTAATTTGGTGGGAAGACTTTCAAAAGGATAGGAAAAGATTTGGAATGAATAAGATCCAATCATGGCCTGTGATGAAACATGTAATACGGGAGGAATATCTTCCAATTGATTATTTTGAAGGTTTCTGTCATGTAGAAGATGCAGTTGAAGATATTTCGTATAAAGTGAAAATTGTCGAAGTAATTGAAGATGAGCCTTGGATCTTAGAAGTTGAAGACTGCGATCCAACCATTGATATTGATTGCACTTTGGATGTGGTTGAAGCAAAACTGGAAGCTAAATCAATTTCTATTGATAAAGTTTCCAAGGGTGATAACTTATTTGAAAATCCACACAATTTTTATTGGGGTAATTTGAAGATTATTTTTCTTGATTTGGATTTTAAAGATCCAACATTGTTCTTGCCATCTGAAGTATATTTGTTCATGCCAGTGATTGACAAGATGATACATTTGAAGTATTATCCACCCAAACAAAACCTTGCCAAACTCGATGACGAGTTTATTTTAAGAGGAGGAGAATACTATGTGGGATGGGAAGAGCTAGCAACAAGGATTCGCTATTGTCCAAACCTCTACAGGTGTCCAGCAGTCCAAGCCGCAACCAATAGGCATCGCCAGTGGCGAATAGCTTGGACATCTTCTACATTATGTTGGACGATTGTTGTGGTACCGTTGTGGAATTGGGATGAACTACATATAGATTTTTCGGTTGGCGTTTACCATTCCCACAAGACAATATGGGTTCTTCTTTGTTTACCTGTCTTTCTGCGTGTTTCAACTGAACTCGAGGACGCGTTTTTTTTAAGAAAGGGTGACTGATGTAGGACAAAGATGAATGAATCGCAGCCCATGTCGAACAATTTCTTTATTTTCTTATTTTGTTAATTTGGGTATTTTCTTGTTTAGTAAGTTTATTTATTTTAGTTTGATTAGGAATTAAATTTAGGTTTTGGAAATAAATCAAACTTACCTTTTGGGTAAGTTTGATCTTTGTTTTCAAGTCAAGTTAGGGGTCATGAATCTTAGAAGATTCTGATTAGTTTTGATCTTTTCTTGTTTTAGTCTTTTTTAAGAAATGTCGTATTCGAGTCGTATTAGGATTAGTTCATTATAAATAGTCTTATTATTTCCAATTATTGTAACGTTTAAACCTTTGATTGATTTTAATAAAATCGTTCCTTTGGAACATTTATCTGTCGTGGATTCGACATGCTCTTTGAGGATTCGAGAGCACCATTTTCTAACGAAGATTAGGGAATGATGGCCCCTGCATGGCGGTCCATGTTTGGGTAACTACCGGTCGTTGCGTCAAGGTTCGTCTGAGTGTGCCTCAGGGTTCGATAAAGTGATCATTCTTATTTTCGCCATACCCTGCTGCGTCAAAAAAGGCACCTATTATGGTGAACTACCCAAGTTGTCCCTAAACTTTAATTTGTAAAAGGTAACTTTCCGAACTCGTGTTTATCTCCCCAAAAAAGTTGTCTGAAAAGTTGTCTTGTTCCAGAATCTGCACAAGATGGTAACAAATTTTTATGATTTCGTGTATTCTCTTTTTTGTTTTCATGCATTTTCGATTTGTTGCATTCATTTGTGTTGTAAGAACATGTATGAACATTTAATAGATCCGAGTTTTTTTCATGTGTGACCGAGAATATTTAATGAAGAATCGAGCATATTTGTTATTGAACCGAGGTTTTATATATTTTGAAAAAAAACTCGATTATTTGGAAAAAATGTTCGATTATTTGGAAAAAATACTCGTTAATTTGAAGAATATTATTGATCCATTGAAAAAATTCTCGATCACTTGAAAAAGTTCTCGAACCCTTTAAAAAGTTCTCGATCCATTTGGAAAAAGCTCGATCCCTTACAATAAGTTCTCGATCCATTTGATAAAAGCTCGATCCCTTGAAAATGTCCTCGCGCCCTTACAAAAAAGCTCGATCCCTTTGAAAATGTTCTCGATCCCTTACGAAAAAGTTTGATTCCTTTGATAATGTTCTCGATCCCTTACAATTAATAAATAATTTAATTCTTAATAATTGTAAACTTAATTTATTTTTTTAATTTGTTAATAATGGTTTGTGATGATGATTTTCACAGGACAATGGATTGGGTGAGAATAGTTATATCTTACAACGGTCGATGGGAGCAATTACCTGATGGAAGTCAGAGGTTTTTGATTCCGATAACCAAGGAATGTATGTGTCAAAGAATATGACTTACGAAGAGCTGGTGTCGATCGTGCAAACCGTTTTGAAGTACGATGTGAACAAATACATTGCTGATTTACAATCTATATCAATCATTCCCGGGACAACATGTCGTACATTTATAAGAAACGACGATGATGTTTTATTTATGCTAGGGGAAGATAGAGTGATCCCTCAAGTATGTGTTAGTCTAATTGAGAGGGCAACAACAAATGTGATAGTTGAAGATACCCCTGCTCGTGGAAACACCCAACAATTTCGATCTTTTAGTGGAAGCAATCAGTTGTTCACTGAAAGAAGTGGGAACAAAGAGCAGCAAAACATGTGTGGTGTCCTACCGGAAGTAGCCGACCATGGTTATATAGATGGACCTCAATTGGGTGAGGTCTTTGATTGTCAAATTGAAATGAATGCTTGGCAGTACAACCACCAATACAATGAGATGTACAATGACATGAATAATGAGCAGAAAAATGAACCGAATTTTGGGCCAATTCATGAGGTGGCTAATGAGACAAATTTACATTCGGTAGATAATGTATCGAACAATAAGAAATATGAAGAACCTGTCCAAACGGAAAGACGTGCAAGACGTGTACACAGATGTAGTTCTAGTGTAGTAGATATAACTAGGACCTCTAAGATCCGACCTAATGTAACTAAAGTTGATTCTGACAATGCCATAATGTGGGTAATTCTAGGAGCAGAATCGTACTCTTTTGGTATAGGTGAAAGCATGAACTTGGTAGAAGATGAGCCTACAAGCATGATATATAAAGGACAATTTTTTCTTAGTAAAAAGGATTTGAAGAGATTGGTTTGGCATTTTGTAATGCAGCACAACTTCGAGTGGAAGGTGAAAAGGTCGAACAAGACAACATTACATCTGGTTTGTTTGATGGACAACTGTACGTGGAAGTTAAGAGCAGTGAGGAGAGATGAAGTGACATACTTCGAAGTAAGAAGTTTTATCAACGAACACACTTGTCTGATAGAGGAGATTCATCGCCGCAATCGGCAAGCTAGTACAGTCATAATTGGAGAAGTGGTTGCACCTATATTGAAACAATATGATGGTTGACTAATGCGTCCGAATGACATAATCATCGACATGAAAACAATGTATAGCATTCAAATCATATACACTAAGGCATATCAAGCTCTCGATTATGCGTTGTCACTGACCTATGGAACGCATGAGGAAACCTTCCAACTACTGCCATCATTCGGTTACATGTTGGAAGAAAAAAATCCTGGAACAATCACTGACTTATAGTGCGACGAAGATGGTAAATTCCTCTACTTTTTCATGTCGTTGGCTGCCTCACTTAGAGGATTCCGAAGGTGTCTGCATCCAGTTATTATCGTTGATGGTACCCATTTAAAGGGAAGATTCGGGGGTACAATGTTTTGTCAACTGCACAAGATGGGAATGAACAGGTTTATCCCATTGCTTTTGGGTACTGTGACTCAAAAAAAAACCTATCATGGGAGTGGTTTTCAGATTGCTTGAAAGGTGCCATTAGCCATATATATGATTTGGGATTCATTTTTGATCGTCATGCAAGCATTGAATCAGGGATTTCTAAAGTGTTTCCTTATGCCACCCATACCATATGTTGCTGGCACTTTTCTGAAAATATTAAAAACCTTTATCACAGAAAGGATGTTGCCGTAATAATAGACAAAGCAGCCTGAGCGTATACCGAGTCGGAATATAACCGGTACATGGAAGAGTTACGAAACTTGCATCTGAATGCATATGATTATGTAATTGATGTCGGTCCATACAAGTGGTCCCGTGTACACTGCCCCAACAGGAGGTACAAGGTGATGACAACAAATGCTGCAGAATGTATAAAGTCATGCCTAAAATTTGCACGGAAACTGCCTATGTTGACTTTGGCAGAGTTCATTAGGAATATGCTACAACAACGTTGGTTGGTTTCACGATCGTCATAGCGCTGCACATTCCATGCGTCATCAATTGACCGACGCAACACATATTATGATCCTAAAACGCATGGAGAAGTATAATTTTATGACCGTAAATCCAGTTGACTGGAACATATTCTCTATGAAGCGGTCTGGAAAACAGTGGACCGTTGACTTAGCCCGAAAGACCTGCACATGCAACAAATTTCAAATGGACCATCTTCCATGTTCTCACGCGCTCGCTGCCGTAAGGTACACCATACATTTTAGTGTATAGTTAATATTACTGCAACGTGAATCTCATTATTTTCATTGTTTTAACAGAGACCGAAACATGGATTTCACATCCCTGTGTGCGGACTACTACAAAAGACAAACACTTATTGACGCGTACTCGGTTCCTATTATACCGGTTGGACATCTTTCCACTTGGGTTGTGCCATCTGACATCGTTGAGAGGGTGGTTTTGAATCCAATCTCCAAGAGACAAGCAGGCCGCCAGATGGCGGGTCGACATATGTCGTCTTCGGAGAGGACAATTACACAAAACTGTAGAAGATGTGGAAAACCAGAGTATAATTCCAGGAGATGTTCTAACCCAGCTATGATTAATGAAGGTCCAAGCAGAGTTATTCCTGAGGATTACAGACGCAAGTGTAGCATCTGTCATACAGTTGGCCACAATAGATAGATGTGCCCTACCAGAGACTCCACTGTGGAATGATTTTAGGCGTTATGATGATAACATTGTGGAATTTTGTACTCGTATGACTTGTTCAATAATAGAATTTTAATTATAATTAAATAGGATTTCTAATTAGTGTTACACTTGTTATTTATGACAGTTGAAAATGAAATAAAAATAAAAATAAAATTTTATTTCAATGTAAACATTTTTATACAAAAACATGGTACATATACAGAAGAATTACTACATAAAACTAAACGGGCCGGGAGTTTGAAAAAATCTCAACTTCCATCTTCTCCCGAATGATCTCCATATCGTCTTCCGACCAATCGAAATCCTTCATGTCCGCCAATAAGTGCTCGATCAATATCAACATGTGGGGACCACAATTACCCCTACAGTTGGACACATTAACATGCGTCCTGTCCGCCAATAAGTACTCGATCAATATCAACGTGTGGGGACCACAATTACCCCTACAGTTGGACACATTAACATGCGTTAATAAAACAATATTTTTTTAATAACACAATCTCAAAGTAAATGAAAACAAAATGTCTTACGATTTCTTCTGCTGGGGGGCACGTGTTGCGGACACCACATTGACTAAGAAGGGCTTATTCTTCTTAGCGAACGTCTCACGGTCAGGCGATCGCGCAGTATGAAACCCGGCCTGATGCAATATCGAGGGAAAAAACCAAAGTAAGGGGGCTACCTGCTGCTTCCAGATATTCACTGCGACATCCTGTCTCTAGGTCAACGATGAACATCGTCCCGCAGGTGAGGTCGACAGTCACTAAGATCCAATGTCGGTGCCCAATGTTGCACGGTATCAGGATCTATAAACGTAAAAAGAAGGTGTTAGGATGTACAAATCCATTTATAACAAAAAAAAATACAAAGCAAGTAACACTTACTATGTTAACCTCGTGTCACAGACGGCTTCCAATCGGGGCACCACCACGCACCGTCGTAAGGTCCTCATTGGTCCACCAGGACCTCAGCACATTCCACTGCACCGTGGTGATCTCTCCGTGAGCATTACGAGGCATCATTCTCCTGTATTGGACCTCCATATAAAACTGTACAAACATTTGATCGATAGAAAATTAGTAATGTCTTACAAACTAATTTAAAAGCATGTGTTATCGTTACTTTTGTGAAATACTTACAAAAAACTACGTATCCAAGATGTTCATCATCTGGTTGTACGCACTCGAGAATGCTCGTTGATCCTTCCGAAGAATATGGAGGTACGCGTCCATATGCTGGGAGTATATACACGTAATAAAGTGTTATGAGTGTATCATATCTAAAACAAACATTAAATAGAAAATGCCCGATCGCACGTACCTCGTCCTCCAACTCCATGAAGTTGGTCTGCATCCGATGGAACCATGAAACATCAACTGACTCCAGCACGTCCATATCACTTCTGTATTAATTTCCCATTAACAACACAATTATTTAATTGAACAGAAGAAAATCTGCCACCTAAATAGAAAAAAAATTACTTACCTTTCCCCGTTTATGTTCTTCTTGAAGGCTCGGTAAGCCTTCAACTAGTCACCGTCCACTTATCCGTGGGGATCAAAAACGTGGTCTGAAGGCTGAAGTATTACCCTCACCCTCTTCGATCGGCAGGGATCTGTGTACGGGCTGAGCAACTGCCAACCGCGCTTCAGTACGCGCCTCTCCAGTCAAACTTCCCCTGTTGGGGTGTGCTGCGACGAAAAGCTCTGTCCCCCATGAGGCTGGATAGATGTAGGGGGTGGAGGGGGCAGTTGTGGCTGGATCCGTGGGGGGAGGTGGAGGGGGCGGCTGTCTCTAGATCAATGAGGGCGGTGGGGGGGGGAGTCTGCTGCTCGATCGGAGGGGGCGGTTGTCGCTCGACCAATGAGCCTGCTGTTGTACGTGTAACAGGCCCTGTATCTCCGGTACGTTGGTGAGCCTCACTCTTCGAAACTGCCCCTCTAGTATATGGATACTCCCGACGACCTCCAATGCTGTCTGTCCCCTTGGTATATCCACATGTCCTGTCTCCGGGAGTAAAGTCTGGATCAGGATCAGGATCAGGTGGACCATCCTGGTGCATATACATCATGATGCTCTGAAGCCTCCCGATCAATGCAAGCAACTCCCGATGTTGCTCCTGTCGACCCTTCTAGCTCTTCCGGATCATATCTAGCAACTCCCAGTGATGTAGCTGTTGATCATCCTCACTCTTCCGGAGGGCTTTACGTAACTCGTTGAAATGATGTTCCCATGGGGCCTGAATTCATGTCAACATTGTTAGTACTAAAACAATCTACAAGTCGTGTTAATAAAGATGAAACTATCATCTCAACTTACCTCCACATCACATCCAACGCCTGCACAGGAATCCACTCTAGATGTACCAGGTCCGAGGGTGGTAAACCGAACCCTTCTATGTCTCACTCGTTAAGGAGACTGCTCAGATCCGTTAGTGTCCATAGCACTGAAACCCAGGCCCGATGAGTCAGAATCCTCCGTATCACTGCGCCTCCCTCCCCCACCCTCATTCTCCGAGCCCTCTCCACTGCTCCCGTCAGTAGTAGTCTGATCAGGGACAGACAAATGGTGAACCCTATCCTCCTCTACATACAGGATCCCCCCTCGCTTAGGCTTGCGAAGTACGGTGATTCCTCCTCTACAGCTATGGGCACGATTTTCTCCCTCGTAAACATCTGAAAACATAGTTAGAGGAATGTCATTGTAAACATAGTAACTAATATAACGATTAACAAATTAATTAAATACCCTAGCACTTAAAATCTTGGTTAGCTTCTTCCCTCTAGGTTGTTTTGTCAACTCCCACTTCAACATACGAGGAGAAAGCTCTGTAACCCTCCGGGTGCCAAACTTAACGCCTAGTCTAGGGATCACCTCGAAAGCAAATATCTGCTTTAAAGATAAGTACGATTAGCATGTCATAAATTTTGGCAATGAAATATAAAGTACATGTTGTAATTCTAAGTTCATTTTAATAGAGCATGTGATAAACCTTAAATGTTATACCCCTCAACGGTATGTACAACATCGCCCTGTGACTGCTGGCGTCTTTCCTCACATTGCCGGGGTAATACATGCTTGAATGACAAAATAGAATGACAAAAAAGAATGCATATAGACGTGGGTACCCCATGGGAAAGCATCGAAGGCAGTGAGGTCCTTCACCAACCGAAACTGTCAAACTGGAATCTTGAATCTCTCGTCCACCCCCATCAATATCCAGTTCAACATGTATATGAGGCATAACTTCACAGCATTGTATGCCTTCTGAAACTCTCCGAGGCTATGAACAACCCTTAACTCCTCCAACGATACCTCATCGGTTCTAGGAAAGTACTGCTGATGTTCGTCATTCTCCACTGCAGCATACAGACCAGTGTCCGGTACAACTCCAAAACGTAATCCGGTGATGAGGCAAAATTCCACTTTCCAAAACCTCACCACATGGTTCCCTAACAGGAATCACATCTCATCTGTTGCCCCGTCATGGTCTAACTCCCGTAACAGCAGCTGATGGATAACACCACCAAAAACCTTCATCTCCTGGTGCATCGACATGAAATGCCCGAAACAGGACATCATAAACCGACGCCGATCCTCAACAGCAAAATCTTCTGCGACCCGGTTCAATGCATCGTCTATACGGGCGAGGGCTTCAAAATGGTCGTGTCGAGTCAATTTTCACTTGAACCAATCTCCCTATAAAGTTTTAAGGAAATCCTTCAACCTCCTTCTCATCTGTAATGTTATAGAAACAATACATAAGTAAACTAGAAAAAACTCGGTTCTTTGACATTTATTTTCGATCCTTTACAAAATATTCTCGATCATTTTAAAATATTATCGATCCTTTGAAATTATTTTCGATCATTTGAAAAAGTTCTCGATCGTTTGAAAAATTTTCTCGATCCTTTGATAAATCTTGATCGTTTGCAAAATCTTCTCCATCCTTAGATCAAATTCTCGATCATTTTAAATATATTCTCAATCCTTTTAAAAAATCTCGACCCTTTGAAAAACATTCCCAATCATTTGAAAATATTCTCGATCAATGAAAACAAAATATTCTCAATCCTTTCAAAATTTCTCTATACTTTGATAAAATTCTCAATCGTTTGAAAATATTCTCGATCTTTTGAAAACTAATCTCGATCGTTTGAAAAATATTCTTGATCTTTTGAAAATAATATCGTTCGTTTGAAAATATTCTCGATCATTTGAAAAATAATCTCGATCATTTGAAAAATACTCTCGATCTATTTATCAATTTCTCGATCCCTTCATAAAATTATCGATCAACAAATATGCTCGATTTTTTAAAAAATCTTCTCGATTCTTAGTTAAAAATCCTCGATCTTTTTCCAAAAAATCTTGATTTCGCTAAAAAAATTCTCGATTTCAAAATTCCTCAAAATTAAAATTCCCCGATACACAGAATTTCATCGTCCTCATCACATATTCAACCTAATTTCAAACCCTAACATAAACCACAACCATTCTCAGATCTCGTTTTCAACCCTAATCTACGATTTCAATCAACAAAACACAAGTCTAACATGCAATGGCAAATTATCAACTACAAAATCGAGAAAAAAAATGAACAGAAATTACCTCTGTCTATCGCAACAAATCTGGTGTATTCTCGTTCTCGTTCTGGCCACTTTGCCGTCGATTCTGTTACCGCCGATCTCTTTCTCACTCTAGCTTTTTTCACATTAACAAAACGACAACTTTCTCTCTTTTTCAATAGTTCGGGGTATTTTTGTCTGATTACACTAAATGGTGTCTTTTAAACATAAATTAGTAAAATGGTGATACACCCCCCCCCCCCCCCCATAGTGCCAATAATTTATCGACCCCTTTGCATATATTGATATTTTTAAAATGAGTAATGTTACTTTGTCCAAATCTAGTGCATAAATGATATGGTAATACTCTAATCCAATAATTTAAATAATGCAAATTTAATACAATTTAAATTAATGGACTAGATTGTTGCCACATCATTTGGGCAAAATAGTATTACTCTTTTAAAATTAATAATATTTGATAATGTTATCAGAGCATCTCCAATGCAAGTATGGTTTGAGAAAAAAAGAGGTGCCACATATGATTAATAGATATTCTGTTAAAAAATATTTCTCCAATGCAGCCGTACATGTTTAATCTCAAGCTGACATGACAAAAAATAAATAAATTAGACATTGTCAACATGACCGTCCACTTTCAAACGGTCTGTTGCACAACCATTTTTTAAGTTGACTCAGCAAACATTAAAAATTGACATTAATTTTTCATCTATTTTTGGTAAGAAAATAAAAGAAAAAAGAAAATAGAAAATAAAATTAGACACGTCATTAAAACAAAATGTGTTTTAAACGGAAGCATTGGAGACCAAATTTTAAGTTGATTGTCTATCAAATCCATATTTATGTCACGTAGGAAGTAAGTCTTTTGATATTGTTGCCATGTCAATAATAATTCATATACAAACCATTTTTACTTTACAGATGCTCTCAAGCATTTCTTTAAGACAAGAATGTTGTGATCGAAATCGATAGATATACTGGGACATTACAACTAAATTGGAACCTCTTTCACAACCTCATAATCTACCTATATACCTAAAACTGCCGTTTATATCTTATTTAACTCGTGTGGTTACTACCATATATAGAAGTGCTTTCATTGCAATATACAAATATGACAATTTAAATTAAATATGACAGTTTATATCCTTTATTATAAATTGTACACAATAATAATAATACAACAATTAATTTCTTAAAATATTTTTTTGTACATTGCAAATAAAAAATAAATCTATAAATTAAAAATAGAAACTATGGAGAAGACATGTATATTAATTATCAAGATTTATATGCATATTTGAGCATCTTATCCATATATTTTAAAATAATTTTATTGCTTTTTAATAGTAGTATATTTTTAATAATTTAATTGTTTTATTAAAATAAATTTTCATATTTTTTATTTTTTTTTACTTTTTAGACAAATTACACTAACTTACCCTGATTATGTATAATTACATTAAAACCAGTGATCTTTACATAATAACATAAACATACCTTTGACCAGTTGACTAACGATCGACCACCGTTAGTCAACCACAAAAAAGGTTAATGACAGTTTTACCCTTTCCCTTGCCCTTGTATTTATAAAGGTAAATTACACTAACTTACACCGATTATAGGTATAATTACACTAGTACCCATGAAAATATCAAAATAACACAAACATGCCCTCTGATCCGTTAGCTAACGTTGACCTCGGTTAGTTAATCACAAATGAGAAGAATTATCGCTTTTGCCCTTATAGATATAATACTTTATTATATAAAATTAGTTAATTAATTAAAAATAAAAATATTATAAATATAATATATAAAAAAGGTATTGTTGTGGATGTTTAAGAAGTTGATGATGTTATTTATTTATTTATTTATTTTTGATGATGATGATGATAAATTTTTAAATTAATATTTATTTTTCTTTTCATTAGTTGTTTAGTTTTAAATTTTAAGTAATATAAAATTCTTGAAGTAACCATGTCTATTTTAAATATTAAAGCAGTCATGTATGCTTTTAATTTATATTATTAAATAAACTTTTAATTAGCTTTTTAGTTTTAAATTTTAATTAATATAAAATTCTTGAAACAATCACATCTGCTTTTAATATTAAAGAAATCACGTCTGCTTTAAATATAAAAAGTATTTTAAAGTAGACATGACTGCTTCAAGAATTTTATATTAATTAAAATTTTATATTAATTAAAATTTAAAACTAAACAACTTATTAAAAGAAAAATAAATATTAATTTAAAAAATTCTCATCATCATCAAAAATAAATAAATAATAATAATAATTAACATCATTATTCTCCCAAATATCCATAGCAATACCTTTTTATATATTATATTCTATTTTTTTATTTTTTATTTAATTTATTGATTTTATATAATTAAGTATTATTTCTATAAAGGTAAAAGCGATAATTCTTCTCATTTGTTATTAACTAATGGTGGTCAACGTTAGTCAACATATCATATGATATGTTTGTGTTATTTTGATATTTTTATAGTTCTAATGTAATTATATATATAATTGGGATAAGTTAGTGTAATTTATCCTTATTTTTTTAGTTGAATTATATATATAATCGCTTTATGCACATTCTTTGGGTCGAACGATAATGTGAAGGTTTATTCTACAACTTCAGGGGATGTAAGTGCCCAAATACGAGACAGGACCGTAAAGCTCATCAATGGTCAAAACAAAAGGCCACAATTGATCAGGTCAATCCAGCTGACACTTCCGCAGAGCACTTATCCACCATCCGAAATATCAGTTATAGCCGTATAGGACCACAATATCCTACCCTAAAATCTCAAGGATCCTATAAAGGACCGATCTCTGTACGAGGGGTTTACACCGGACCAACATTATTTTGTCTATTAACTCGGCAGATAACAGCTGTGTAAACTATAAACTACATTACTCACATTTGTCAGATGAAGCACCACCATCAACCTCATCCTCCGATCGACCATGAGTCGAGAGCTAATCTAATGCCAGCCAAATTCCATCTACCCTAGGTCCCGCCTTCCACCGTTTAATTGGCTCTCCATGAGTAATCTACTAATCTGTTCATCATTTCTTTCTTTCTACTTATCACCTCTCTTTTTTTTTTCTTTTTTTTTTTAAAAAGGCTAGCACCATTCCGGTGAGTGGGGGTGACCCAAGTGTTCTACGTTCACCTAATTTGGTTTTACAGGTTATCGATGCTTGTTTTGATATTGTAGATCCAGCCGTTTACAAGGTTGAGATTTAATTTTATTCTTGGGTTGAATTGAGGTTTTTTTTTTTTAATAGGGTGTCGATATTATCACCCATAAACACATCAACAGTTTAATACAAATTTTAGTTATAAAGATATCTCAATAGAAATTTACCAATAAGGATAAATTATTATTTTATTTTTATTAATTAAAAATAAATCAAATACTATATATACCTATATCTTCAATTTATCTCTTTATTGAAAAAAAAACTATTTCTATTTCTATTTCAAGTATCAAAATATCTCATTATCATATAACAAAGTAATGGAAAAAGAATTTTCAAAACACTCTAATTGTACAAATGATAAGTATTTTTTTTTACTAAAATCTCTAGAGTCTAACTTAATTACAACATTAAATAAACCGGGCACTACAACACATACACACAAAGAATCCAATTCTTCCAGCGATACATATCTCCAATATGTTAATGTAATCTCCAATATGTTAATGTAATCTCCATCACTTCTATAACCAAAAACTCAATCTGCAAAAATGGTGGTGACAAGGGGTGAACTGTCAACTCGGTAAGTAAATTCATACATAACACGTAAAAATATAATAGCCTTTGTAAAACATTTACCTTCAAAATCTTGATAATAACATTCTAGGGAATTTAAACGATAAAATATGAATTAACATTTTAATACAATATACGTACTTAATATCAATAAAACGGTTGAAGCAATACTTTAAAACATCTTTATTCATATTCTTAAATAAAAAATCATTTCATTAAAGAGGATATACAATATTAAATCAAAAGATCATCTATTAATCATAATTTAAAACACTATAATTTTACGGAAGTAAACAGTACATATCATTCACTTTATAGAATGGAAAGTAAATTATTTTACAAAATCAATTTTGGAAAGCGGTAAGCTCATGTCTCGTAGTGTCACAAGTACCTGTGTAACGCGGCAATAACAATATGTCACAATTACTCGAGTGACGCGACAACAGTATGTGTGCACACAATATCCCAGTTGGACCAATAACAATAACAGTAACTAGAGAACAATGAGAAAAAATGGTTTTACAAATTCATATATATTTGAAATCAATAGCATGTTGGTACTCGATATAAATAACAATAGATAACAATAGTCAAATTGTCTCTTTAAAGAAAAACAATATAACAATAGATAACAATAGTCAAATTGTCTCTTTAAAGAAAAACAATAGTTAAATTATATTCAAAATATGTAAGTAAGGAATTTAGTTCAAAGTCATTAATATCAAATACTTATAAAAGCAACCTTACTTAAAATCGGTAAAATCATTAATAAAATACGATAGAGTATAAAATGAAAGGGATATTAGAAACAGTAGTTCGATAATTTGAAACATAAATATGCCATATAAACATTTGAAAACATAAAAGAGTTTGCTACATATTATATACATTTTAGAAAACATAATATATTATGAATGAGTTTACTTACCTTGAATACGAACGAATCAGCTCTAGTTCTAGAAGCTCAAGCATCACTCAAACCTATCAATTTACAAATTGATTTACTGTCATAGCCTTATCACCACAGTAAAGTAAATCAACATAAGCTTCACGTATATAGTACTAAACTTAGAAATCTAGTTTCCAGATAATACAACTGACCATCCTCTAATATCTAATTTTTAATAAATTCTCTACAGCCCCAAATATTACCAAATTTTACATGGATGGTCTATACATATTGGAAATACTACCATAAAAGTTTATATTTAATCTAGGATTGATAGCATGTCCAAATAATTAATTATATTCTTACTTATCCCAAATTTGTCCAGTAGCCAACCACAGTCCTCTCTGAAATTTATATTAATATTTCTACTCATGTATCAATTATGAAAATTTTCATATATAATCTAGACATATAAGGTAATCTTCAGTAAAAATTTAAGATCAACACGGAGTCATTAGATCATACAAAAATACCAATCTTTCATGGTTTCCCGAAACTGTCCAGTAGAATCAAATACTGACCTCTGTCTATTCTAAAAATCACAAAAATATTTCTACATATTTAAACATCATGAAAATTTTCAAAATGATACTAGACATATACATCTACCTTCATATAAATTTTCATAATTTTTAACAATAATTAACCAATCTAAAACTGTTTTACAAAATCGGTCCAGTCTTGTTAAAACAGGGGATCTCTAAAAATTTCTATGATGGTCCGAAAATCCAATTAACATCATGCTAATGACCATGAACCATGGAATGAATACAAATCAATCTTATACATGTTTATTCTCATAAATGGTTCATAAAATCAATGTAACATATCTAAGAACTCATTGACAAAAGAACAACCTACTTAGCATCAAGTTCCTCAAACAATTGTTTATATCATGCTTCTACTCAGTCTGTTCAGCGCCATATATCTCACCACAAAGAACTTCAATTGACATCTCCACCGTCCAGATTCAAGAACAAAAAGAGTAGAATATGCTAACCAAATTTGAGTTCAATCGGACCACAAATCGACCTTCAAATTGTTCATAGAATAAGTCTGGACAGAACCTCATTAAAACTCCGAACACAACTCTCTCCTTTCTATCTCTTTTCTTTTCTTCTTTCTTTCTCCACCGGTTCCTTCTACTCATTTCCATCTCTCCTCTTGAATCACACTAAATTCAACTTAGGGCTTATCAACTAACAATTTAATCAGGTTTAGGCCTTAACATTTAAAATAGGAATAAGTCGGGATACCAATTGATTTAGGTCTAGTCCAACTCATTTCTCTAGACGTAATTATAATCCTGACTAATATTATCCTTTTGGGTCTCCAGTCTTTTAGAAATTAAATTGAACCTAAACTTATAACAATTGGAACCAATTACTTGAGAACGGTTTGATCCATTTTTTGGGATCTTACACCTAAAGTATAGCTTCTTGAACTATTCATTTAAAAAAGTATAGCATGTAGTTCTATGCGCTTAACTGAGTTCAAATCTGTGATTGACCATGATGTCAAGAGCATTACCTCTCATGTCCCAAACTTTATGGAATGTGATTATTATCAACATTGATGATGCCTGAGACTTGTAAATAGTGAAAAAATATCTGATACAATTGTTGATGACAAGGAACTTACTACGACTGCACTATGCTTTCGAGCCTAGAAAACTTTAGAATTTATCATTTGTGAAATTAAGTGTGTTAATAACTTAAGATGGTTTATAAATATTTTTTTTAAATGAATATGTTCATTTAAATAAGAGTACTATTGGCATTAAGATGGTTGCTTATAGTAAAGATTTAATTTTAAATTTTAAATATGTATATACTTATAAATATGGGTGCGCTTATCATATTTATAGGTGATAATATCTGCACCATTTTAAATATTTTTTCACATGCATTCTAGTATTTTTTATTTCCATATTATTGTTATCTCTAATCTTTTTGTTTTTGACTCCAAAACCATTTTATCTCTCTCATTGTTTATATTTTTATTTTTGTTATTGTTTCCTCTCTCTCTCTCCAATGGCTTAATTATTTCTGTAACAAACACAACATTTTATGTAAGGTTAAAAACTTACCCAAATTATTAACGAGGTGATGCTACAAAAACATGGTCTTTTGCCGCGGCCAAACTCACAGCGTAATCCGTGGTAAAAAGCCTTTTGCTGCCGATTATGCAATGGATTGGACCTGTTGCAAATACAGTCGAAGCGAAAAGTCTTGCAACAGATTTACTGCAGTGAAAACTTGCTTTGCTGCGGTAAATTGCCAGCGGCAAAAACCTATAGCAAAGCTATTTATATTTACCGCGGTAGGTTAGTCGAGGCAATTGGGTTGTTGCATAAAAACAACAGCATGTTTTAAAATTCCTTTTTTTTTGGTTAGTTTTTATTTGGAAATTTAAATATTAATATCACCTGACATTCATAAAAGATTATTATAAAAGTTATATATTAATCCTCAAATAAGAAGTTGAAAGGCTTACAAAATAAAGTAATATTCATAAAAAAAAAACCCCTAATATGTCAAGAATTTAATAGAAACCAATTGAAGTACAAAATTCTTCAACATCAAGTTCAAGATCCAAAAGGGGGCCAAAACATGGTACTCTCTTGCAACGGTGTCGTATGTGAATTTTATCAGACATATACGTCATCGACAAAGAGGATAAAATTACCAGGTGGACATCCGAATAGGTATTCAGAAAATATCCTACAAGACATCATCAAAGAAGAGAAGCCCGAGTAAACAAGTATTGAACAAAACCTATTCGGGGTCAACTGACGTCATATACTACTCGGGGTCAGATAAAGATACTCGAGGCTAGTTGGTGACATATTCTACTCGGGATCAGATGACATCACTCGGGACCAGCTGATATCGTGTTCTACTCGGGACAAGCAAAAAGAAAACTTAATAAAAGTCCAGCGCATAGCTCATACGAATCGAGTCATTAAAATATACGAAGATATCCATATCAAAGAGGAATTCCAAGAAGAACAGAATTATCAAGCAGAAAAGGTTCATAATCAGACAACAATTTTATTTTTTCAAAAAGACTACGTTCTTATAAGGAAATAAGTCCTAATTGGACTACATTACTAAAGCCTCATTCTATCTCAATACAAGTCTCCAAAACAGGAAAGAAGACAAACTACTTCGAACAAGTAAACAATCATAATTAAATACAAAGATCTTTTATTACTTGTACAAAGAAGATTAGGGTTCTATGGACATATAAATAGACCCATAATCTCATCACAAAATAGAGAGAATATACAGAAACCATATAGAAAAATACAGAGAAAAGAAAGAGAGATCGAGAATTGTAATTATTTTATTCATAGTGGATTTGGCTTGGTTGATCATTTAACCACCCGTAGATGTTTCTCCGGTCATCGGAGTTTTACCATGTAAAACTTGCGTCCGATTACTCTCCTTCTCTTTCTCTTTCTCTTTCTCTTTCTCTTTCTCTTTGAAATCACAGCTAAAATCCAATCCTTGTTGACTTTTCTCATACATCTAGAAATCGACGTCAACAATTGGCGCTAGAAAGAGAGGGTTTGAACCTCCGATTTAGTTAAAGGTAATGGTAGGAAGCAGAAGTAGTTCTGGGGATGTCCAAAAATCTCTAGATAACTTCCATGTTGGCATTAGCTCACGAGATCTCGCTGCAACCACGGAGAACCAACCAACATCCCTGGCGAGGATCCAACAAGTTCCTCCGACCAGCGAAGACATGACGCAACGCTTTGGAGAAGCGCTGTAAAAACTGGTGGCAGACGCAGCGAAAGAAGGAGTTGATCTACTAACTACAGAAGAAGTACAACCTTCAAACCTCTCACCAATGAGGCTTCATTCGGTTATAGTAGGGCCAGAACTAAATGCACCGGAAGCCGAAAGGAACTCTGTTCCAATCAATCAGGCTGGACGGAAGACACCTGAAGAGGAACAACCACGCTAGAGGCAGAACAATGATCAGATAGCCCGCGCAAGACATCGCAAACATGACCGGCACAGGGATCGGTCGTTGTCGTCGGAAGATAGCGATCGGCACCTTCACAAGTGTCATCACGGAACCATACACCTATAAGAATCAACCCGTGAAACTCGGCATCAAAGTGAAGAGCCAGAGAGAGGAATGACTGTCACTCGACGGTTTAACCTTCATGGAGATCCAGTGGGAGATAGAGATGTTGTAATTCAGAGCCTAACTCGAGAAGTCGAAAACAATAGGCATCAAATGGATGCACTGGTCAGGCATTATGGGTACAACAATTTATCTGACAAAGATTCTGACAGTCCATTCACTAGGGACATCCTGCGGACTTCATTCCTAGAAAGATCAGGATGCCTCACGTGGAGTAGTTCAAGAAGGATACATACCCAAAAGAACATGTCAGACGCTATAAAGTGCTCTGGCCCAGTATGCCCATAACAATCCTCTATTATGTCACAACTTTCCACAGACTCTAGAGGACACAGGCTCAAGATGGTTTGGGAGATTGCCCCCAGCAAGTATCGGAAGTTTCAGTGAGCTAAGCAGGAGTTTCTCAAGGCAATTTATGAGCAATGTTCATAGGAAAAAATCAGTGGCTTACCTTTCTTAAATAAAACAAGGGAAAGATGAGTCGCTGAAGAAATACCTGGGGAGATTCGACCAAATGGAATCAGAAATCAGAAGTGCAAACAATGAAGCGATAATCACTGCATTCATCAACAACCTACATAATGGACGGTTATTTTTTAACCTGAGAAGAGCCCGTCTGACCAGATATGCAGATATGATGGACATGGCAGAAGGATATGCACTAGCCAAAAAAGAAGAGTTAGCCACGGGAGAATGCTACATGCATGGAGGAAAAATCGAAAATGACACTAAGTTCAAGGTACAGAACCAAAACGGAAAATAAAAAGGAAACGGTAAAGAAATAGTAAGGACGAAGGAAACGAGCCTAATGCCAAACAGACCACGGAGAAATACCGAGGTAGATACACCAACTACACCCCTCTTCGAAAAAAGCAGGAGGAAATCCTGGCCATACTGGAAGCAAAGAATCTAGTACAAGAACCACGACGACAGTCTCAGTTCGCCCCGCGGGATACAACCAAATACTGCATATTCCATAAGGAAATCGAACATGAAACTTCCAAGTATTATCAGCTCAGAGATTACATTGAAACCCTTATTCAGGAAGGACATCTACAGGATGTAATCTTGAAAAAAGGATGAGAAATCAGAAACAAAGAAAGAGATCAGAGCCGATCACAGCTCTGGTCGAAATCAAAGGGCTAGTCCAGAGGCCAATGAAGTAATACATACAATCTTTGGAGGATCATCCACTGGGAGAAGTAACCAAGAGCAAACACAGAAAATTAGAGAAGCAGTAGAAGCAAGACATAACTTTGACGTGAACTCGGTGGAGCCAGACCTGAAAAGAGTAAAGGAAGGATGTGACCCAATAATATCTACAGAAGCAGACTCAAAACGTTCGGCCAAATGACACCTTAGTCATAAGTGCCCGGATTGGTCACCGGGAAGTTAGGAGAATCTTAATGGATAATGGAAGTTCGACAGACTTTCTCAATGTAGCCGTCTACAATCAACTCAGGTTGGACCGAAAGGATCTACATCCTTTCCATACTCCACTCAAAGGATTAAGGGGAATTGACGTCAGGTCACTCGGGACGGTAAATCTACCCATAAAGATCGGAGTGGCACCTTATCAGAGAACTGTATTGCTCGACTTCGTGGTAGTAGACTTAGACAATTGGCCGTATAATACGTTGTTGGGTCGGCCATTTTTAAATAAAAATAAGGCCGTAACAGCCACTTATGCCTTAATGATCAAGTTCCCGACCGAACAGGGGGTCAGTGTAGTCAAGGGATCCCAAAAGATGGCCCGAAGAGCTAACTTGTCAGTATACAAAGATAAAAATGATGAACAGATTTGCACTATAACACAACCAAGTCAGAACAAAGAGTCACTGTCATTTGAATTAGATCCAAGGGAATAGTCAAATGAATCCAAAACTGAATCGGTCGAAGAAATTATCTTGAAAGAAGATGAACCAGATAAGAGGATCAAGATCGGGGCCAACCTGGAAGGAAAAGTCAAACAAAGCCTCATTGATCTGCTCAAAAAATACAGGGATGTGTTCGCTTGGAGTCATGAAGACATGGTCGGGATAGATGCTCGAATAATATCTCACCATCTCACAGTAGACCCCGAATGCAAAACCGGTGATACAAAAGAGAAGATCATTCAATCTCGAGAGAAGTCAGGCAATCAAATAGGAAGTGGAGAAGCTACTCGTTGTAGGGTCGATTAGAGAGGTCAACCACCCTCAATGGGTAGCTAATGTAGTCCTTGTCCAAAAGAAAAATAGAGAATGGAGAATGTGCGTAGGTTTCACAGATTTGAACAAGGCATGCCCAAAAGACAATTGTCCACTTCCGAGGATAGATCAGTTGGTGGACGCAACATCAGGCCACGAATTGTTCAGTTTCATGGACGCCTACTCGAGATATAACCAAATCCGGATGAACAAGGTTGACGAAGAAAAAACAACGTTCATAACTGATCAGGGCTTATACTGTTACACAGTGATGCCCTTCGGATTAAAAAATACAGGGGCAACCTATTAAAGGCTGGTCAACAGAATATTTGCACGGCAAATAGGAAGGAACATGGAAGTGTACATTTATGACATGCTGACCAAGAGCATCTCGGCAGACAAGCATACCTCAAACCTGCGAGAGACATTTAATGTTTTGAGAAGATACCAAATGAAGCTAAATCCGAACAAGTGTTTATTCGGAGTACCTTAAGGAAGATTCTTGGGTTTTCAAGTTCACCAAAGGGGAATCGAAGTCAATTCTAAAAAGATCCAAGCCCTACAGAGAATGACCTCACCAAGGACATTAAAAGAAGTACAGCGCTTAATAGGATGTTTAGCTTCCTTGGGAAGATTCATCTCAAAGGCCACAGACAGATGCGCACCCTTTTTCAAAGTAATCAAAAAAGGGAAAGGGCTCGAATGGAACGAAGAGTGCGAGCAGGCATTCTTAAAAATCAAAGAATACCTAGGACGAGCTCCCATCCTTTCAAAACCACAGATGGGAGAGATACTCCATTTGTACTTATCGATTACAGAACTACCAGCAAGCTCGGTCCTAGTCAGAACAGAAGATGGAGTATAGAAGCCAGTGTATTATACCAGCAATGCACTTTTACCAGCTAAGACCAGGTATTAACAAGCAGAAAAAATGACCCTAGCATTGGTTTCAGCAGCAAGGAAACTAAGGTCATATTTTCAGGCTCATACAATCCAGGTTCTCACCGACTGCCCATTGAGACAAATTTTACAGAAGCCAGAGATTTCAGGAAGACTAACCAAATGGGCAATCGAGCTAAGTGAATTCGATATCCACTACGTCCCCAGGACATCATTCAAAGGGCAAGCAGTGCTAGATTTTATAGCAGAGTTCACAGAGTCAAACCTGGAAGCAAAAAAGATGTTGGGAAGAAATTTCTCATTGAAATTGTATGTTGATGGCTCTTCAAACACTCATGGCAGCGGGGCAGGGATAGTAGTATGCACTCTAGAAGGAGATGATGTCGAACATGCCATGAGGTTTGACTTCAAAGCAACCAACAATCAAGCCTAGTACGAGACGCTACTAGCTGGACTCAGAGTGTGCATAGCTCTCAGGGCAGATGAAGTCGAGATATTCAGCGATTCACAGGTACTTGTTAACCAAGCCTTGGACGAATACCAAGCCAAGGATGAAGATATGATTGCCTACCGTGACATTGTAAAACAGTTCCTCCAGAAATTCTAAGATTATAGGATTACCCAGATCCCTAGGGAGGAGAATGAAAAGGCAGACGCTTTGTCCAAACTAGCATCAGCGACAACCACAATTAGGCCAAAAACTATTCTGGTTGCACATCTCCTCAAACCTAGCACAGCTGAACAGAAAAACTTAGAAATTTTAGAAATCCAAACACCGCCAGACAGTTGGATGACTCGGCTGAAAAGGTTCCTTGAAGAAGGCGTGCTCCCGGAAGATCCCATATAAGCAAAACGTATCAGGTATCGATCATTAAGGTACAAATTGGTTGGAGGAGAACTATACAGAAGGGGGTATTCCCGAACACTCCAAAGATGTGTGTCAGAGGAGGATGCATATCGAATATTATAGGAAATCCATGGAGGGGTTTACGGAAACCACACTGGGGGTAAAAGTTTAGCACACAAGGTACTCAGGCAAGGTTATTATTGGCCTACTCTATTCTCAGATGCACAGCGATGTTCGGAGAGTTGTAATACTTGCCAAAGGATTGCTAATGATATCCGACAACCCCCCGAACAGCTCAAAAACCTCACATCCCCATGGCCATTTGTCATGTGGGGTTTGGATTTAATCGGCCCAATGCCAGTTGGGACAGGGGGTGGAGCGAAGTATGCCATAGTAGCCGTTGACTACTTCACGAAGTGGGCAGAAGCCGAAGCATTAGTGCACATCACAGAAGAAAAAACCATAAATTTTATGAAAAAGAATATACTCTACAGGTTTGGAGTCCCAAACACTATCATCACTGATAACGGCACCCAGTTCGATAACCCAAAATTCAGAAAGTTGTGCAAGGAGTACCAAATTGCCAATTACTATGCCACACCTGATCATCCTCAAAAAAATGGACAGGTTGAAGCAGTAAACAAAATCATCAAGCATAAACTCAAAGCAAAGCTAGATGCCAAGAAAGAAAGTTGGGTTGAAAAGCTTCTCGAAGTATTATGGGCATATTGAACGACAGCAAGGACCTCAACATGAGAAACTCCATTCACTTTAGCGTTTGGAACAGAAGCTATTATCCCCATAGAAACGTCATATACATCACCCCGGGTTAGGCTATATGATGAAGATCAGAATGTTGATATGCTATTACAAAGTCTAGATGAGCTAGAAGAGAAAAGGGAGAAATCTCGAATACGAAATATGGCATATCACAAAGAGTAGCTCGCCACTACAACTCTTATGTTTGGGTCAGGAAATTCCAACTAGGAGACCTGGTACTCAGAAAGGTGTTATTGAACACAAAAAATAAAGTTGCAGGTTCCCTAACTGATAAGTGGGAAGGCCTGTACAAAGTTGAAGGAATAGCTGGCCATGGAGCATATTGGATTGCATGACCCAATGGAGGGGTTTTACCTCGACCATGCAATACCCAATATCTGAAGATTTTCTATCCTTAAATTATTTTTTGTTCTTTTTTTTTTAGTCAGGACAATTTTAGTTAGGTCAGATATTAGCTGTGTAATTTAAATCTTTGTTGATTTTGCAGTTATAAATAAAAATCAAACTCGGAATTTCTGAAAGATAAAGAATATGATAATAAGAAGATATGGAAGACAAACATGATAATAAGAACATGCAAATAGAATACTCGGGACCATTGATTCCTGAATGGGTGGAGAAACTCGAATGAGCATGCCAGCCGAGCAAGGTCAATTGACCTTAGCAAGAAGGTAAACCCGATGCACCAGATTCTGGAGAAAGGCTCGGGACGCTATTGGAAAAAATTCCAGTGAAATACGTAGCTGTGTTAAGCGATTCAAAAAGCTTAACGATTCGGTAAACTCTTGTGCATAAAAACTTGGGAAACATCCTCGGTAATGCGTAAGGACTCGAACATATGATCATGGTGAGCCTTGCTGTAATGTTCAGGTAGCAACCGTGTATGAAACACAAGTATAAACCTACTTGCCTGTTTTAAGATGACTCGGTTAATAATACTAGCCAGTTTAATAAGATACTTGGCGTTAAAAACTATTCGGGTAACGAAACCAGTTTAATAAGATACTCGGTGAGGTTACCTGAACATCAGAATTAGCCAGTTTAATACGATACTTGGTATAAAGATTGCAAGAGCCAGTTTAATAAGATACTTGGCATTAAAAATTATTCGGGTGACAACCGGTTTAATAAGATACTCGATGAAGTTACCCGAACATTAGAATTAGCCAGTTTAATAAGACACTTGGCATGAAGATTACAACAGCCAGTTTAATAAGATACTTGGCGTTAAAAATTATTCGAGGAACGAAACCGGTTTAATAAGATACTCGGTTAAGTTACCCGAACACCAAACATAGCTGGTTTAATAAGACTCGACAACAATAGAGTCAAGTTAATTAAGGTGAAATTCCTTGAGCAATAAATCAGATCAAGACCACTCGGTTCAGAAAAGATAAACTCAGGATTTTATTAATCTCTCCAAAGAATCGTTACAAAGAATGAAACAAAGAATGTTACAAAGAATAAAGAATCTTTACAAAAAACTTGTGAAAATTCTACAAAAAATCAAGATCAGGAGGATTTTGAACTCTTGCCAATACTCGGGTCAGGCACCATCTCGTACTCGCGGAGCAGACTTTCATTGGAAGGCCAAGCAATCGTGTCGACCGAATCGTCCATCCACTCGCTGTAATCTTCTCTTGGGATCGATCCGACATCAGGCACCACACCCTCTACGACCGACTCCTGACTGCCGTAAAAAGTCGAGAGGGAGTGCTCAGATGGAATCTCCAAATGCATGGGATGGGGCTCTTTGTCTTGGCTACGGCAGTAAGCTCTAAACTCCTTCATCTGAGTCCGAAGAGATTCCAATGACCGATCCACATAAATTTTGATCGACAACTCCCAGTTTGTTCGGGCTTTCTCAGTTGCCCGATTCTTAACCTTGAAAAACTCACCAGCTGAAACTAGCCCTCGCTGAAACTCTCGAAAGAGAAGGGCATAGTAGGCAGGGGATCTTTTAAAATGATCAACCCCCTGGACTTCAAGTTCCAGCCTGGCCTCTCGGGATAAGGATTCGACCGTCAAAGCCTGGCGCTCCAAGTCCTTGATTTTCTTTTCATATGCCGACTTAGACTGCTCCGCTTCCTGTTCGGCTTAAAGCATTGATTATTGGGCAGAGGACAACAAATTTTGAAGTGAAGCTGCCTTCTCCTCTGCCAAAGAAGATTTTTCCTCCGCCTCCACCTAATTCGCCAAACAGTGGTCTGTGAACACTTGGGCAGAGCTCACCTCCTTTTCATAAGCCGTCTCAACCCAAGCATGACTATCCTCACTGTCTTTCAGCTGAGCTTCCAGACTCCTTATTCGATCAGCTTGATGTTGCTGCGTCTGAACCAGCTCAGCGAACTCGGCCAGCATCTACAAAGAAGTTTAATTAAAAATCTAGCAAGCAAACGGGCAAGACAATTGAAGAGTTAGGAATAACTTACATAAAATGTGCCATTAAAGATATTTTGAAAACAACTCGTCAGAGGCGCGCCCTTAAGATGACTCCAATGATCATCCCCGATAAAAGCCCGGCCAGATGACATCACCCCAAGCATATCTTGGGGACAAGGATAGTTATGATCTCCCGAGGGTTCAGCCCTTTGATCTTCAACCTCGAGGGGAGGGGAACCCCTGTTCGGCTCCGAAGTCTCCGCATCCGTCGATGCTCCAACTTCAACACTCAGGGGAATCTCAGCCCTAGTATCTTATTCGCTGGAGTCAATGAATGAGACCACCCGAGGGACCTTAAGAGGGCGAGTAGGAGAGCCGACTGCTTTCTGTTTCTCAGCCCTAGAACGGTGGAAGCTGAGATCACCCGCAGGATCTTCCTGGACATCATCCTGGAAGGATTCAAAAAATTCAGGATCAGTATGTACTTGACCCTCGAAGTTTTCACCTCCATCACTGATGTCTAACCGCACAGCAGGTCCCTCGCCAAGACCCTCAATTTGCCTCTCCCCGTCATCAGGTAATTTTTTAGTATGATCCGCAGGGCCACTCGGACAACTAATCTCCCATGTGGTCGGCTGAACGACTTCCTCGGGAACATATTTGGGGATTTACCCCTCGGCTACATCAGGTTCCTCATCAGACTCAGGCGGGACAATAGTATCATTGCTCTGACGAAAAGCTTCTTTTCGGCTTGCCTGAAGAATCAACTTCACTTGGCTAGCTTGAAGGTCGCAGACGATGTCCATGTCATACACTTTGATGAAAAAAAAAAAGAGGAATCGCGTCACAATACAAAAAACAAAAAATAACAATAAAAAAGGGTTACAAAGATCACTTACATCGTCTGCGGTAGCCCAAAATGTGGTTGAAGAATTCGAGCTCTATCATTTTCTTCTCGTTGAAAAAATAAGACATGCTCCTCTTCTCCAGGGTACGAACTGCTGCCCGAGCAACTCTGGTCAGCTCAGCGTCGCTAAATTCAAGCTTCTTCTTGTTCCAAACCTTGGGAGAACAGAAGAAGCGGAGAACTTTCAGCACCCTCCGAGTTTCCACAACCGATAGGGTGACTTCAAGACCCATATTCCCTCCGGCGAAAAACCAACTGTTCTTCCAGAACTTGTTGGATGAAGGGAATCCCCATACAAACCCCCTCTTTTTGGGGTCGTCAGAGGTATTGACTTCCCGATTCACCTTTGTCCCCTCGGGGACCTAGCAATCTAGCGGATTAGACATGAGGAAGTAAGTCCCTATCTTACCAGACTGCCTCAGCGTGAAGA
Organism: Dipteronia dyeriana; assembly: GCA_032871835.1. Classification (NCBI taxonomy): domain Eukaryota; kingdom Viridiplantae; phylum Streptophyta; class Magnoliopsida; order Sapindales; family Sapindaceae; genus Dipteronia; species Dipteronia dyeriana. Next base: position 27,979,321 of record CM065298.1, on the reverse strand, counting down.
AATGCCTGATCTCACTTTGGGAAGGAGGTGATAAGTTCATCCGGTTGTACATGTTCCTCATGCACATCAATATCTTGTAGTTGTTCGGGGCCAGTTGAGCAGGGACGATCCCTGCTTCAGCCAAAAACCAGGCAATGAATGGTTGAAGATGAAATGTGACGCCGCAGCAAAGCATGGATCCATAGATTGCCATCATGCCCGGGGGAGGATTCCACGCAGCTCTATCACCAGCGGGAACCAGAATAATCGAGTTATCCAAATCAAATCGGGAACGATACTTCCTAATCTCTTCTACCCCGACCACATTCGGCTCAGTGTTAAACCCACTCGGCGATCAGCAGAGAAAAAGAGACGAGAAACTCTGAACGCCTCTTCAACATCATTCTCGTCAACAGTCTGCTCCCTGATTCGAACACTGCCCGAGTTGTGCTTGTTAACTTCACTTCTACTTTGATGCATTCTCATCCTTGATCGAAGTGGTACCTGTGATTATAAACGACAGATTCAGAACTAGATGAAGAATTAGAACTGGATACAGAAAAATGGACGCCAGGGTGAATCCCATAAAAGTCGACTTCTAAAAAAGGAGGTTCATCAGGGGGGATTTTCCCCAGTAATCTTCGAACACAAGAAACCAACTGGAAATCCCCACTATCTAACGCTTCAAGAGCTATATTACAGAGACGAAGACGGGATGTTGGTTCCATTAAAACTAACCTTGAAGAAATCTGGTGCAAAACCTTTAATGGAGAATGATGATTTTCTACGTAAAAAAAATATAGGCTGGCAACAATTTCTGGTTTTTGAGTTTTTGAGAATGAACCAGCGCAACCCCAATGAAGAATTAAAAAGGGTGATAGCACGAAACCCCAGGGTCTTAAGGTGGGAAAAATCTATGACGAAATTTGATGATGTAGATGGGCACGGGGAGACGCGAAGGTCATTTTCTATAAATGGTATCGAAAAATGAATAGGCAAAGTACACGTGTCAAGAAGAGAACTGGTTTTCGCAGTCAGAATTCTAAAACGTCGCCATCATTGAAGATCTCGCGTGAGGGGGCAAATCGAATTTACAATGTCACCATTAAGACACACCATTATGACAAGACATTTACTCTGGCAGTGAAAAGATATTGAAAAAATTGATTAAAACACTTTTGCTCGAAACAAAACCCTGTTCGGTAAAAACATTTTAAGGGGGTATTGTCGTATGTGAATTTTATCAGACATACACGTCATCGATAAATAGGATAAAATTGCCAGGTGGACATCTGAATAGACATTCAGAAAATATCCTACAAGACATCATCAAAGAAGAGAAGCCCGAGTAAACAAGTATTGGACAAAACCTACTCGGGGTCAACTGACGTCATATACTACTCGGGGTCAGATAAAGATACTCGTGGCTAGTTGGTGACATTTTCTACTCGGGATCAGATGACGTCACTCGGGACCAGCTGATAGCGTGTTCTACTTGGGACAAGCATGAAGAAAACTTAATAAAAGTCCAGCGCGTAGCTCACACGAATCGAGTCATTAAAATACACGAAGATATCCATATCAAAGAGGAATTCCAAGAAGAACAGAATTATCAAGCAGAAAAGGTTCCTAATCAGGCAACAATTTTATTTCTTCAAAAAATACTACGCTCTTATAAGGAAATAAGTTCTAATTGGACTACATTACTAGAGTCTCATTCGATCTCAATACATGTCCCCGAAACAGAAAAGACGACAAACTACTTCGAACAAGTAAACAATCATAATTAAATACAAAGATCTTTTATTACTTGTACAAAGAAGATTAGGGTTCTATGGACATATAAATAGACACATAATCTCGTCACAAAATAGAGAGAATATACAGAAACCATATAGAAAAATACAGAGAGAAGAAAGAGAGATCGAGAATTGTAATTATTTTATTCATAGTGGATTTTGGCTTGGTTGATCATTCAACCACCCGTGGACGTTTCTCCGGTCATCGGAGTTTTACCACGTAAAACTTGCGTCCGATTACTCTCAGTCTCTTTCTCTTTGAAATCACAGCTAAAATCCAATCATTGTTGGCTTTTCTCATACATCCAGAAATCGACGTCAACAAATGGCAAACGTCAATGGACATGAAGTGAAAACCGTCAAACCGTCAACCCAACTACTAATCCAATAACATTTGCAAAAATAGCAAGTAACATCAAAATAACAATATCCCTCCAAGAGTCCAACCCAATTTAATCGTAACTGTACATATAAGTTTGAAGAAACTAAAACCAAAGAAAAGCTTAATCATAGTGAATTTGTAATTCCAAATCTACATTATTAACTCCACAACTAAAAGAGTGTTCTACCAATGACCTTCTCCACTAAATCTCTATCACAAAGACGAGATGGATATCAAGAATGCATCACACAAGTCATGTAGCCTAATTCATTCCATATCAGAAGATTGTTAGAATAAGTACAATGTTCAACATTATATTCAAACTTAGAGATGTGCAGTTTATAATCACAACGAACACACACATAAATGAAAAATTATGCCAACTACCTAAAGTCACATGGATCAATGTCCGCTTGATGATGGATGTGGTTGGTGCACAAAAGAATTGTCTTAAACCTGTTGATATAATATTGAGATATTAGTTGCTAACATATATGATATATTTAATTAATGTAAGTTGAATGTGGTATACATGTTCACTTCCTGATTGTATTGTGGGCATGTTTCATAATGACTCATCACAATAAACTCTAATTTTTCATACTTCGACTGTAAATCTTTATAATTTGAACGTAATTCATCTAACTCTACCTGTATCTCATCTACAATCGAGTTTTGACCAACAACATTTAATGAAGTTGTTCCAGCGCCATACAAACGAACACGACCGTGATCATCAAGTCCTATTACTTAAGTGAACACCTGCTCTCGAATGATATCGGTTTGTTCTTCAGCCGGTATGTCGCGAAGATGTTCCTCAAATTGACTCTAGCAAATTAATATGATTAGTCAAAATAAATATGCAAATTCTAATACCACTTTAAAACTAATGTATATACATACAATAACATGTGTAGCCTCATCATCAATAATTGTCTTCATCTTGTTTTTATCAATCCGTGGCTGAGTTTCGATAAACATGTTTACTCGGTCTATCTTTGTCCCTTTCTTTTGCAACTAAAAAAAAAAAGAGAAAATAAATATTTAAATGACACAAAAGTAGATTTGCTGCAGCTAAGAAATATAATTGACTTACATTTTCCACTTAATAAAATTGAACAGTGAATTGATAAGAAATATAATGTCAACCACACAGCACCATATTTATAAGAATTAAACTTACCCGATTTTTAACTTCTGAAAAAGGAGTACGGCCGGTTTTGTCTTATTTTTACTTGCGATGTTCTGCAAGATAATTTTGCAAACATAGTTATCATTTATAAATCATACATGACAATTCATGTGTAATGAAAGTTAATTGTATACTTGTGTTCTCTTAGTGTTCCAATAGTTTACCAAAGTCTTCCATTGATCCCTAATAACCCGATAAGGTGTGATGGCCATACGTTTCTTTATTGGTTTCCAATTTGTTATTAATAAGGTAAGAGCATCTTCAATGTTATATCAAATTAGTGTGCTAATGCTAAAATTTAGTATAGAATGTAAAAAATTTTCTCCAATATAGTGTCAAATTTGGCACACAATATAACATATATCGAATTTGTAACAACAATAAATGTACCTTTTTTTAATTACAAAAATACCATTATATATGTTTTTTAAATATCTAAAATAATTTAAATTTAATGTACATCAATGATATTTAAGTCAAAATCTATTTCAACCAACCATTCTTCAACATTTTAATGAATGCATTAATGGTAAATGTTGACTTTTATAATTTTAATTAATAAAATAATAAAAATAGCATGTTAAATACAGCTGTGTATTGAAACATAATGTTAAATTGTTGTGTTAAATATAGCATTTTATAATTTTTTATTCTTAATTTGATATTGTCAATAAGACATAGATGGTTTAATAAGGAAGATCTGCTAAATAAGGATAGGAAGAGTAATTCTATATGATTCATGATCTCCTTCAGATTCTACAGATTGGGATATCAATTGTATTTATGTTTATTTGTTTCTATTATTGTACGATTAAGATCCTTAGTTTTAGCATTTAATTGTAAGATGTATAAATTGTCTTGTTTATATCAGTAATATACACATGAATCAGTTCCTTCAAGTGTGAGCACCATAACTTTTTAGTTTCACTCGAGACTTCCAGCCTCACCATAGAGCACCAACGTTTGCTATACATTTAGTTGTCCGAAGCATTTGTGTTATTCTATTATTAGAAAATAGTTAGTTTAATTATGTTTTAAAAATATATATAATATGAAAATTCTTATTTAAGTGAACTTATTCATACCGTCACTTCTTTCTACATGTGATCCAAAAGCTCATTTGGCATATAAGTCTATTCAAGATACGTTATAGGAGCCATCATCCCATTTTTAGCGATGTTTCTGAGTTGAGTCTTCAAAGGTTTTATGTACATTTGGACCAATAGGCTCACATGTAGAATCATATTCTAAATGTAACTTATGACATGTTACCCATTCAGGAATAATCTAAGCAGGATCTCGGCCTTTCCTTACATCCGATGATGCACTCGACCCTACAAAAATGTGATAACTTTCTCATATGAAAAATGGTCTTTATATGAATAGAGGTGTAATGTAAATGAGGCTCAGTAGCATATGATACAAATAATGGAGATTAAAAAAAGGGTTGGATTGTCATTTTACACCTTTATAATCTTACTACTTTATAAAGTAAATCGATCACGTGAGTTATAATTATATAGACTGCATGCCTAACTGATCAAAAAAAGACAAGCCCATAAAAGGAAACATTCAAGAATATATAATTACAATTCATGTGCAACTAATAGCATGATCAGTAAATATGAATGAGTTAACAAATGATTGCAAGAATAAATAATGAAAGGAGATCGAGAGGACGCACCCGATTCTTGAAAATAGAAGATAACATGAGAAAAAAAATATTTATTAAATTTAAAAAATGATGACTTCAGAAGTAAGAATTCATGCCAAATATAATATATGCACATGTACATGGAACAAAATATTCTACATGTTGATATCATTAAGAAATTCTGCAAGTAGTCTACAAATTAAATTAATATACCATCCTCTGTTGCTTGTGAGTGAGAAGTTAAGGATTCATGTTGTTGTGTCTCTGACTGACTCTATAGAAAACTTTCCAGGGTTCCACCATCTGCTCTTTTAGGTGCACGTTGTTGTGTTTCCATGGTTCCACCGGCTGCTCTTTTAGGTCCATGTTGTTGTGATTCCATGGTTCCACTAGCTGCACTTTTAGGTGTATGTTGGTGTTTCTCTGACCAACTCTGTAGAAATTTTCCATAGTTCCACCAGCTAGTCTTTTAGGTGTCATTATTTCCTATATTGGAAAAATTGAAGTATAAAATATCACCGAAAATACACACAATATTTTTACCTTACAAAATAAATTAGAAGATTAATTACATTATATTTCAATCACAATCTTCCATATCAACATCATCATCATTGTAATTTGCATCTACAATTATTCCATTATCTCCTTGTCTAACCCAACCAACATCTTCATCACATAAATAAACATTTTCTTCCTATTGTTGTTGTGCATATAACTCAGCTTGAGGCACTGTAGTTAGAGTGTAAGAAGAATCTCTTGAATATATATCAAACACGTCTCTAACAGTAACTTTGAGAACAACAAACCACTCATGTTCTAACGGGTCTTATACATGACCACTTGCTCTACATGTCCTGCTAAAATAAAAGGATCTTCACCTACATGGTTATCTTTGTACATCAAATGTAAGACCCGAATTTTATTCTTTTTTTATTAGTATTAATAATAATATTAATATATTTAGGAACACATTCATTCGGTTTCTTTTTGTTAAGGTAACTAAATCATCCGGTATTAAAACAGAGTATTTTGATAGTAAACTATTGATTTTCTAGTATTATTACAAGTCAATTTGATGTGATTTGAAATAAGTCAAATTTCACATTTAGAGTGATTTGAAATAAATCAATTTCGACATTTAGAGTGATTTGAAATATGTCAATTACACATTTAAAAAGGATTTGAATATTTTAGCAAAATCAGTGGAATTGTATGTAAGACCCGAATTAATTCTCCTTTTATTAATGATAATAGTATTATGACATTAATAATATATAAATAGAAACATATATATATATATATATATATATATATATATATATATATATATATATATATATATTGTGTAGTCAACTCCTAGTGTAACACCCCCAAATCCGGGACCCAACGGATCGGGATGCTACATGATCTGGACCTTACAAAAACCTTAATTTACAATAGTCACAACTTATATCATCAATAATGTATCCACAAATTTCAACATGTATATCTGATACCATTTATTTCACTAAAATCTCTAGAGTCTAACTTAATTACAATATTAACTAATACGGACACTTACAATACATACACACAAAGAATCAAATTCTTCCGGGCGATACATATCTCCAATATGCTAATGTAATCTCCATCACTTTTATGACCGAAAACTCAATCTGCAAAATGGTGGTGACGATGGGTGAGCCGTCAACTCGGTAAGATGCATAACACGTAAAAATAAAATGGCCTTAGTAAAACGTTTACCTTCAAAATCTTGACAATAAACATTCTAAGGAATTTAAACAATAAAACATATTATAAAACGTGAATTAACATTTGAATACAATATACGTACTCAATATTGATAAAACGTTGAAGCAATACTTTAAAATATCTTCAATCACATTCTTAAATCATAAAACATTTCATTAAAGAGGATATACGACACAAAATCAAATGATTATCTATTAATACTAACTTAAAACAGTAAAACATTATAATTTTACGGGAGTAAACGGTACAGATCATTCACTTTATAAAACGGTGAGTAAATTATTTTACAGTATAAATAGTATGCATTAATCTATTTTAGAAAGCGGTAAGCTCATGTCTCGTAGTGTCACAAGTACCCGTGTGACACGGCAATAACAGTATATCACAATTACCCGTGTGACGCGGCAATAACAGTATGTCACAATTACCCGAGTGACGCGGCAACAGCATGTGTGCACATAATATCCCAGCTGGGCTAATAATAATAACGGTAACTACGGAACAATTAGCCAAAACGGTTTTACAAATTCATATATATTTGAAATCAATAGCATGTCGGTACTCGGTATAGATAATAATAGAATTATCAATAGAACAATTTCAGTATAAATAACAATAGTCAAATTGTATTCAAAATATATAAGTAAGGAATTTAGTTCAAAGTCATTAATACCAAATGCTTATAAAAGAAACCTTACTTGTAAAATCCTTAACAAAATGCGATAGAGTATAAAATGGTAGGGATATCAGAAATATTAGTTCTATAATTTAAAACATAAATATGCCATATAAACATTTGAAAACATGAAAGAGCTTTCTACATATTATACACATTTTGGAAAACATAATGCATCATGGATGAGTTTACTTACCTTAAATACGAATGAATCGGCTCTAGTTCTAGAAGTTCAAGCATCACTCAAATCTATCAATTTGCAAATTGATTTACTGTCAAAACCTTATCACTGCAGTAAGGTAAATCAACAGAAGCTTCACATATATAGAACTATACTTAGAAATCAAGTTTTCAGCTAATACAACTGACCATCCTCTGATCTCCGATTTTTAATAATTTCTCTACAACTCCAAATATTACGAAATTTAACATGGATTGTCTAGACATTATGGTAATACTACAGTAAAAGTTTCAATTTATTCTAGGATCGATAGCATATCCAAACAATTAATTACATTCTTGCTTGTCCCAAATCTGTCCAGTAAAGACCTTAGCCAACCACAGTCCACTCAGAAATTTATATAAATATTTCTACTCAAATATAAATTATGAAACTTTGCACATGTAATCTAGACATATAAGTTAATCTTCTGTAAAATTTTCAGATCAATACGGAGTCATTAGATCATACAAAAATATCAATCTTTTATGGATTCCCGAAACTATCCAGCAGGATTCAAATACTGACCTATGTCTATTCCAAAATTCATAACAATATTTCTATATATCTAAAGATCACTAAATTTGGCAGAGTGATAATATACTCATACACCTGCATCAATGTAAATTTTCATAATTTTTCCACATTAATAACCAACCCAAAACAGAGGATTTCAGCAACCCCTATGCCAATTCGAAAATTCTATAAAAAATCATGATCTGGACCATGAACTATGGAATGAATATAAATCAATCCTATACATGTCTATTATCATAAATGATTCATAAAAATCAGTCTAACATATCTAAGAAATCATTGACATGGGAAGGATAGAACAACATACTTAGCACCAATATCTTCAAACTATTGTTCGTCTTATGTTTCTATCCAGCTCTGTTCGGAGCCTTAGATCTCTTCATAGGGAACTCCAATTTTCATCTCCACCGTCCAAAATCAAGAACTATCGAAGTAGAACATGCTGACAAAATTCGAGCTCAATCGGACCACAAATCGACCTCTGAATTGTCACCAAAAGAAAACTGGACAGTGACTCAAAAATCTAAACACAACTCTCTCTCTCTCTCTCCATTCGTTTGTTTGTTCCATCTTCTTCTTTTTTTTATTTCTTTTCCCCCTTTCAACTCATCAAATGCATAGGACATTATAAACTTACATTTTGAGTTACCCTAAATTAAGTTTAGGTCAACTAGCAACTTAAGCAAGCTTAGGCCTTAGCCTTAGCATTTAAAACAAGGATAAACCAAAATACTAATTGATTTGGGTCCAGCCCAAAAACATTACTTCTCTTGTCACAATTATAATCTCCGCAACACTATCATTTTGGGCCTCAAACTTTATAGAAATTAAGTTGAGCCCAAATTCACAATAATTGGGACCAACTACCTAAGAACGGTTTTTCCCATTTTTTTTCGGGATATTACAATCTCCACTCCTTACAAAAATTTCGTCCTCAAAATTTTATTAATTTACCTCAAACCTCAAATAACTTTGGTAACTTCTCCCAATTATTCCCATGGCTCAACACTGAGTTGTCTATTTTTAATAAACTCAAAACACCTTAAAATGGCACCAAAGTTTTTCAAAATCCAAAAGATATATAAATATCATTATACAAAAATTTAGGATCTGTATTTCTGTAAATAACATCACTAGATTTACCTCCAAACGTATCTCATAATTACAACAACATAAATTCAGAATCAAATAACCTTTACTCTCAGATTTTTAATAAATCATTTCCCTTCATTAAAACATCTATAATTTTGCAAGCCGACAGTAAACACATGTATCAACTTAAAATCATTATTTTAAATGCATTGAATATCAAATACTGTTTTAAATAATGATTTATCTTCGGTCCTATAATCGGTCAGAACACTTCCAATAATGATCATTCATACTTCAAAATTCTGTAACTAATTATATATAAAAAATCGTCAAATCATGAAATTTAAGATATAAATACTAGAAACATAAAACTTTTTCTTTGTTAAATTTCATAATTTTTTGAAAGATTTAAAACATACCAAATAATTTCCAAAATCATCTTATACAATTGAAAGAGGAATTTCAGTATTGTAGGGCTGTTTTGAAAATCTGCCACAAATCGCCAAATCATGAAATTTAAGATATAAATACTAGAAACATAAAACTTTCTCTTTGTTAAATTTCATAATTTTGAAAGATTTAAAACATACCAAATAATTTCCAAAATCATCTTATACAATTGAAATAGAGGAATTTCAGCATTGTATGGCTGTTTTGAAAATCTGCCACAAATAATTTTTTGTTTTAACAATTTGGAATGAAACGAATTTTAAAATACTTGCAAAGATGTCTATTTTAATAGTTAGAAAAAACAAAATCAAATCATCAATGAAATCTATACTTTCAAATATGTTTCCGCTACCACGCCTGAATTTCATACATATAGTTCATAAAAATCTCAAAACAATTACGGATAATATCTGACATCATATAAGTAAAACATAATCACTAACCTGATTATTGAAGTTTAAAAATCCATCCTCTTTTGTATCTAGGAAAAATGGCTTTTTCTCTATTTATTCTTCTATTTCTCTCTTTAACGAATATAAAATGTATATATACATAACATCAGGTTTGTAATTCTGATTCAATTAAACAGAAAAACTAATAAAAACTTCTTACAAGTAAACTACCTCAATTGGTTTCAGTGTTGACTTTAATATTAACATAAACATTTTTTTTCCTTTTTTTTTCCAAAAACAATTTCGGTTATTACATTTCTTTCCACCTACAAAAATTTTATCCTCGAAATTTGTGTATACCTCGATATTCAAACTATTTGTATGATAAAACTAAACGTAACCTAATAACTAAAATCAATACCAAATCATAACCTAGTCTCCAGGATCGACATTGCTTTGATACCAATTTGTAACACCCCCAAATCTGGGACCCAACGGATCGGAATGCTACGTGATCCAGACCTTACAAAAATCTTAATTTACAATAGTCACAACTTATATCATCAATAATGTATCCACAAATTTCAACATGTATATCTGATATCATTTATTTCACTAAAATCTCTAGAGTCTAACTTAATTACAATATTAACTAATACGGACACTTACAATACATACACACAAAGAATCAAATTCTTTCGGGCGATACATATCTCCAATATGCTGATGTAATTTCCGCAACACTATCATTTTAGGCCTCAAACCTTATAGAAATTAAGTTGAGCCCAAATTCATAATAATTGGGACCAACAACCTGAGAACGGTTTGCCCCATTTTTTTCGGGATATTACACCTAGTTTCTTTTATTAAGGCAACTAATTACTAGTGATTGATTCTCTAATATTATTCAAAGACAATCACAAAGAAAACCAACTCCATATTTAGAGGGATTTGAATATATTAGCAACATTGGTAGGATCAGTATAACTCCAATATTTTATACTTACTCACATATGCATATATTTTACAAAGGAATATCAATGAAAGTATCATTTTCATTCTACTCTGAAACTCTTTAAATGTATGATTTTCTTAAACTTTGTTTCATTTTTTTTTTAATTTTGATTAAAGATGTAGTCTTTTTCAAACCCTTTTTGTTTTTGACACAAAATGTCTCATTTACAAAATTTAGGCCCCTAACAATTGTTTAATTTTAGTTTATGGAGATGTTTTGATTCATGGATTTTGGAGTGAATGAAATATATATATATATATATATATATATATATACATGAAGCTTATAATAAATTGCTGGAATTTTTAGAGTCAATTAAAGAGTTCAAGTTAGAGTGTTAGTGTAGGTTGAAATTTTGATTTGTTTAATACCAGTGAAGCAAGTTACAGTTTTATTTATTTTAGTTATATTTTTCGGTTGCAATTGATGGTGAATTTTGGTATGAGAATAGTAGACACATATATCAACATGTGTTATAATATTCGGAATTTTTGGTGGTGTTTAGCTTAGGGAGATTTTATTTCTAAACCAGTTGTGGGTTAGAAATTTTCTGATTTATTAAACTGACCTTATTGTAATGGAATAATTTTAAATTTATATTGGGGAATGGTTTAGGTCTGATTTTTGGTATATGGTTTTAAAGACATTATTGAATCAGGATATAGATTTTCATGAATTTTGGTGATGTATAAGTAATTTAATTCTTTGAGTATATTTGATATATAAACCATTATATTTAGGCTGACTGTCATGAGCTATTGGTGTTGTAGGAATTTTAATTCTCAAACGGAGAAAGGTAAAATTATGATTTTCATTATAGAATTGATTTACTTGTTTATCAGTCTATAAATAATATTTTGGAACTTTTCGTATTCTGTAGGTTTGTTAAACGCTTATACGAAATTTGATTGAATGATCAAAATTTATGCTGTCAAGATTGACCCTTGTGTATTTATAAACTTATAAAAATTTATAGGTATTTTATAAAATTATAATATTTTGAAGGGAGTTAGTAATCTAATTCTTGGATCTATTGACTAAGTTTTGCAATTTTTGAGGCCCTTAAGATTTTCAAATCACTAACGTTAGAGCAGTAAAATCTGTTTTCCAAAATCTCTTCATGAAAATGAACAAAAAAATGTATTTATTTAGTTGAGTTAGATCTCTTTTATTTGGCTGGTTAATTGAGGGATTATATTCTATATGTTTAGGTTTCTCTCGTGATTTATCAATATCGTTAGTGAAACCTTAAACTTGCTCATCGAAGGTAAGTAGATTTTCTTTTTTTGCATAGTATATAATTGTACAAATGTTTTCTTTGAAACCAAATTTATGTCATATTGTTATGATCTAAAGTATTTTATTATATACATTTATATATGTTTATAAACTCATTTTCCTACTTAGTCTTTACTTACATATTTGTTACCTAATTCTTTTTAAATGAGTTTTACCTTTACTAAAACTATTTATTTAAATGCTTAAATGTTTGGTTCTTTTGCGCTTTAGCAATGTAAATGTATTATGATATTTTGAAAGTAAAGTTTCAGCTCAATGTCAGTAGTAAATGAAATGTGAAATGAAATGAAATATTGATCACCGCAGATAATATAAATGCAGCACGCGCGACAAATGAAATGTTATGATTTTAGTCTTGTACCAATTTCTGAAATGTAATGAGTTTGGTCTTGTACCAATCTCTGAAATGAAATGGTCGGGTCGCCGGGAGTATTGGTGACTCTACTTGACTTGAGCTTATTTCTATGAAATGTTATTAATTGTTTTCGTATATTGAAAATGATAATTTTGTAAGTTTACTTGTATTTAAAAATATTACTTTTGTAAGTTTACTTAGCTTATATATTTAAAAATGTTACTTTTGTAAGTTTAATTGTATCTGAATATTTGAAAAGTTATGTACGTAGTAAATATTATTAAAAATTTCATAAATGTTTTCGACTACGTATTATGTAATACTTACTGAGTTGACAGATCACTCATTGTCATTTAACATTTTACAGAATAAAGTACCTTAGAAGCTGACCGCTAGAGCAATAGACTTTTAGGAGGGTGAAGTTATTGAGATTATATGTAATGTTCTGTTTTGTTTTGTTACCTAGAATTTGAGTTTAGGTGCTCGATATTGTTTTAATTTCCTTTAGAGTGCTTTGAACCTTATCGTTGGGAATATTTAGAGATATATTTTACATTTTAGAATGATTTATTTGGAGTTATTCGATATTTATTAGTTTCTTTGGTTGAAGTAATTGATGGTTTATGTTTTAGCATTTCATATCAAAGTATTTATTTACTCTTTGATTTTTTGGGTGTTACATTAAATGATTGAAATTCACCAATGTGAGATTAAATTCATCTCGTTTTTTTTTTCAAGTTGATTACTAACCCAATAACACTCGAAGAAAATAAACTTCATGTCATTTATATAACGGATTTCAATAATATCTGTCAAAACCCCATGAAATGTGACGGTTCCTATCTCTTGTACTAGCATAACTCATGGTATCTGCTTTTAAGACAACACCAGAGTTTTGAGTGACTCTACTCTTTTCAATGTTCTTAGTGCGAAAACGAAACCCATTAATATATATCGAATCTTGTGAATCTTCTTGCAAATGGTCAGGACCATTAGCTAAATTGATGACTTCTTCTGGGAATATTTCATTTGTGGTCCGTAGTAAAGTTTGTGTGGTAAAAGCTACTTTTTCTTGTAGCGACACTTGCACAAAGTAAGCACCAATAGCGGCTACAAATTTAAAGAACCCAACAATTAATAGCACATTTGAAAATCTTAACATAAAAAGTCAGAATTGTGTTAATATCTGCTTCAAGGACACATATGAAGGAGGAATGTCTCAAAATTGCAGAGACTATATATGTATATTGACTTTTAGTTGATATCTAACATTAAAAATCAAAGTGAGCCAAACTTAGAAGCCATACATAGGTTCATTATCTTAGAAAATACATATGCATGGGATGGCAAGTGCATTTTACATTCAGCTAATTTTGCACAAACAACACCATCCAATTTTACTCCATTAATGAAGTTTGAAATCATTAAGAAAATGTCTCAAATACAATATATAAAATTATTATATATCATACGAACATGTGGGAAATTAATTTCTCTTCAGATTTCCAATCAACAATCTATCCCACATCACTTTGCTCATGGATTGTAAACCCAAACTGGTCTTCCATCCAGTGGTTGAGTCGGCCTTGCAGTTCCCTTCATTCCCTGGAAAATATTAAATCATCAATCAATCAAAAGGTATATCAAAACTCACATGCTCTCAAATGCTTAACTGGGTTATATACACACATCAAGCACATACAATTTTTTAGATTGATTACTTGACCCTCAAGTAACAATCATCCTTAATTTAGCTTCCAAAATGATTGTTAATTGTGATTATGATTCGACTAAAATGAAAATGAAAGAGAATCAAGTTCCATCAGAAATGGCATCAGGAAAGCAAACATGATTCCGTAGGTGGGAAAAGGGGATTAATTTCCTTTTACAATATGAACTTAATTCCTGAATTGTGTCTAAAACCCACATAATTTGATTCATAACTAATTTTAATAAATACAGTAATCACAAATCAGGAATTAAACTATTTTTCCCTCTTTAGGAATTAGGATTTCTGATTAGTAAATAAAGCTGCAAATTATCTGAATTTCGGAACACTTACATCATGAACCGTTTCTCTTAGTATTCTCACTTGCTCCCTTGAAACTGTCCCCACCTGCATAAGCAAAAACAGAATATGGATGGTATCTGTGGACTAAAACAAACAATCAATGGAGGTACATACAGAGAAATTCAAGAAAAGATCACCTTCTTTACTACTGTCCAAACAACGCCTTCCGTGCAAGGAGGAACGGTAAGTGAACCGACATATCTGTAATACTTTCTGCTTCCAAGTTTGATGTGTCTTGGATTAACAATCCCAAGTGGTATTTCATTTTTCCCAATTGATCTGTGCTGCAACACCTTCAAATTAACAAACAAACTTAACTCAATTTGATTTTTTTTTTCTTTTTTATGAAGTGCAAAAAAAAATTATTGAACAATACCCTTGACAGGAAGGCATCAAGATGACCATATCCGTAAACAATTGCAATAACTGCTAAATTCCCACTAGCACTTTTATGAACTGCATGAAGTTCCAATTCATACCTAAACTCATCAAAAATAAAAGATCAGAAAAAAAAAAAAAACCTGATTCATTGGAAAAACTGTGTTCCATATACAGGATTATGAACCTTGATCCATTGAATGAGTGTTCAGAGGGAGAATGCCAATGGACTTGAAGCAATTGGTAATCCGTCCCGTTTATGTCGAGTTTTCCTGCATCTCCCTTCCAAAACACCTGAAGAAACACTCATTAATTCAGACGCACAAAATATGATCAGGAAGACAAAATATGGTTCATAAAGCAAATATGGTCTTAGGGGTTATTGTGTACTGATATGTCATGTGCCCTATTCTTGACAACAGCAGGAGCTGGTTTGTAATCCTTATGCAATTCCCCAAGATTGGGTAAAATTTGCACCCTTTGGTCAAGAAGATCAATAGGAGATTGATGGTGTCCCTTCGAGCAAACTTGCCAATGAGGATCAATCATCCCCCATTCCTTTGGCCCATTACCGGTTCCTTCTATATAGGTATAAGGAGTTTCCTTAACTGTAACGATCCATACCAAAACATGATAAGGTTAGTATTGGCATATCATATTGAAGAGGATCAAAAATTTTGAACCTTAAATAGTGAGCGAAATACGAACTTTAAGACCTCTTACAGGTAACAACTGTTAGGAATCTTACCAGTTAAACTAGCTAACGTCTACTTAAATGTAAATCATATTGAAAATTTAACAAACGAAGATGAAGTGAACAGTAAAGAGAATTGCTTCTTTTCTTGACTCTTAAGACACAAAAAGTGACCTTGCTAGGTAATCAAGAGAAATAAATACTTAACAAAAAGTAGTACATGTATGGGAAAAACAAGTCGGAAGAATCATGATTTAATTTTTGGTTGTGAAAATGAATGAATCAAATCAAGCCATTGAGAATTACAAAGCAAAAATTAAGAAGCTAATTATTTTATTCTAAAGCATAAACACAGAACCTGACAGATTGAGCATGCAAATTAAGAACTGTTTGTACATATTATGACAACTTTCATTATTGTCTAGACAAATACAGAGGTGGACATAAATTCATACCAAGAAAACAAAGTTGACTCAATTCATACCATATAAGGTAGTCAAAACAAGAACAGAATTACCCATCTAGCTTTGAAGCTGATAAGAGTATTGTTTCAACTTTCAAACACATTGATGAAAAAAATGAGAAATTCCCTTTTGTCAAAAACTATAGAGTTGAAAAACCTGATAATTCCCATGATGAGAGAATAAAACAAGCCTGAAAAATTGCATATGTTAAACAATGGTTTCTAAGAACAGGGCAATTACAAAGAGAAGTAATGGAGCATACCAACTTGAGCATCCTCAGCAGTGACAGGATAGATGTGGGATGAGAGGAGGATGAGAGAAATGAGAATGAGGAAGGACTTCTTGTTGGTGTTGATCAACATGGATGAAACTTGAAAGTGGGAGAGGGAGAGTAGACTGAAGATAGAGTCTTTGTTTGGTTGGGTTGGGTTGGGTGTGCAAATTGCAATGCAGAGCAGGAAAGCAACCCTTGTTTATGGTATACACCAGAGAAATATGCGGTCCCAATGCCATAATCCATGCTCTCCATTGTGGGGTGTGCAATGTGCATGTCAATGTCATGCTGTTTGATAGTTATCAGATAGACACACCGCTTCCATGCCATGTGATATTCCACGAAGTCGATAACAAAGTCTCTTAAGTTCACTAGACTGTTAACATATTCTTAGAGTGTCTTAAATATGGGAAAATTCTGAGCGTCAATAACAAAAAAAAATCTGTCCTAGATGATAGTTGTTGGTCTTGAACATATAAATATAAAGGGTTCAATTAACACGTTTCATTATCTTCGACAACAATGCACTTTTTGAAGAAGTTTGGGTTCCCAGCAATTTTTCTTCCCAAGGAGATCAATGTCAATGCCTGCACATCTCATCTTGAAGACTTGTATATAAGATGTCCAGCTTTGATGTGTCTGCCATCAATAGACCGATTATCAGCCACACTCACAAGTCTCCATATTTCGTATTGTTCAAAGTTGACAATCTTGTGGTCGACAGGTCAGTTACCTGTGGAGCTCAAATATCTGAAAATTGACTATTGCTCCGAGCTCACAGCCATTTATCCAAAACGACAATTAATTACATGAGACTTTTGAAACCTTAAATACTAGGTACTGTGGAAAACTAGAGTCAATAGTTGAAGAATTTCATAATAAAAGTGCTTAAAAATGTTGTGAACATAATCAAGGTTGTTGTTGGTACTAATTAATTTAGGTCCCACTAGATCTCAAAATTATCTCTCTATAAAACTCAGTATTCCCCAAATTTCAACAAAACAAATCACTGAGGATTTAGAGCTCCTACCCACTTCACATTGTTCTCACCTTAATCAGTTGTCTTAAGTAATTCTATCTTTTGGTAGACTAAACATATAGAAATAATAGAAATAATTCAAACCATAGATCTATTATATTAAACACGTGATAATATATTATAAAAGCAAGGATAAAGTGAAAACAATTAGGGAGAAGATCTATATCCAATAACTAATCGGTTTCAAACCAACAACTCAACAATAAGGAGAAAATCTTATATACATCCGGTTCAATACACCCTAACCAATGGGTTCATTTCATGATTGATTTTCCATACCACATGGCATGCACCTATTGGACGGATACATAGCACCGGTGCATGTAAGATTTTCTCTTTATTGTTGAAGGCTTTTAGAAACTTGTTATTGATTTATATCCAGAGAATCGAGTAACACACTCATTTTTTACGACTTTAATTTTAATTTTATTTTTTACGTGTTTTGGAGTAGCCTTTTTTATGGATTAAAAACTAAGAGTATCTTCAATTGTCTCCCTTGGATTTCTCTTTAAAGAATGGTGGGTGTTATTGTAAAGGGTTAATAAGAGATTATATGTTCCAACAATACTACCTTAAATGGTTTCCTTAATAATTTTTTATTATTATCTTGATGTTTTGCTTTATAACTATTATTGTAAAACAATACACATTGGAATAACTATTATCTTGATAATTTTCTTTAATTCAATATTTGGTGTTTTTTAAAAAATAAAATATATGGAGTCCACTTAAGGGAGACCGAAACCACTCTAATTAAGGGAGTGGGCTCTATCAAAACACATTTAAGAGGGCCTTTAATTTAAGGGACTTATTGGAGCTATAAAAATCAATGTTCGAAAATACGTACCTAGGCAGCCACCGACCGTCCCGATTAGAACAAAATCACTCGTATTAGGTGGTGAGTAAAAAAATAGACAATTTGAACAATTTTTCAACCGATTAATCATTTAGACAGAATTAGAGTCATTTTTATATCTTAGTTACAATGTTTAAAATTTAAATATTGAATTTTTTTTTAAAAGAGATTGAATATTGGTTATGTATCTATGAAAAATAATTATAAAATAAATTAAATTCTCGGCCGTCTAGGCACCCTCTAAATGTCGCCTAGGTGCTAGGCGATGGGCTACCACCCGATTAGTACCTAGCATTTACTAAAATACCGGTAAAAATACAGTTTTTTTCCTTAATTAAGTTAAGGATGGTCTTCAAGTTCTTGATTAATAGAGATGCTCTAAAAGAATAAAAGTAAAGAAAATCTCTTTAGTTTACTGTATTATCTATTACGGTCACTTAAAAAGTTATTCTACAACTTGAAGGAATTTAAGTAGGCTCAGTGTCTCAGTGAGCAAGTGGATGACATCATCCACCCTCCGAAATATCAGGACCCACAACGGGCCAACCATTGGCCACCCTCTTATAAATACACAAGCCCCTCAGCCAACAAAGTGGTTCCATACATGTCTAAAGTCTAAACTATAAACTATGTTACTCACACATTTATCAGACTCAAGTGCTCGATGTTCACCTATTTCGGTTTTACAGGTTGTCCCTGTCTGTTTCGATTTATTGTAGATCCGATCGTTTACAAGGTCGAGATTTGATTTAAGTCTTGACTTTGGTCCAGTGGAGACTAATTTTTTAATGTATTTTTTGACGTGTATTAGTGATTTGTTTTATTTCCATATTTGTGTTATATCTCTAATCTTTTTGTTTTGGTCTCTAAAACTATTTTATCTCTCTTCTTGTTTTAATTTTAAAATATACGGATTAAAAAAAAAAAAAAAAATTGATATACTTACTCTCCTATGAATTTTTTTTCTTTATTGTTTCCGGCTGTCTCCGGCTGTTCATTTCTCTTCCCTTTTTTTTGTTTTAACGGGTGTTTTTATAACAAACGTATTTTAGATCCGGTTAAAACCCAAATTATTAACCAGGTGACACTTACACAAAGAAAATCTATAAATTTATGGAACCCGACAATTAATTGCACATTTGAAAATCTTAACATATAAAGTAAAATTGTTTTAATATATGCTTTAAGGACACTTGTGAAGGAGGAATGTCTAAAAATTGCATTAACTGAATAAGTAAAAAAATTTATTTTTAGAATTTTAGTTGATATCTAATAATAAAATTCAAAGTGAACTATTTGGAAGCCAAACTTAGAAATCATACATAAGCTCGTTCTCTTAGAAAATACATATGCATGGGATGGCAAGTGCATTTTACTTTCAATTAATTTTGCACAAACGACACCATCCAATTCTACTCCATTAATGAAGTTTGAAATCATTAAGAAAATGTCTCAAATACAATAATAAAAAATTATCATATATCATACGAACATGTGGGAGATTAATTTCTCTTCAGATTTCCAATCAACATTAACCCCCTGCCACATCACTTTGCTCTTGGATTGTAAATCCAAACTGGTCTTCCATCCAGTGGTTGAGTGGGCCTTGCATTTCCCTTCAATCCCTGGAAAATATTAAATCAACAAACAATCAAAACTCACATGCTCTCAAATGCTTAACTGAGTTATATACACATCAAGCCCATACAATTTTTTAAAATTGATTACTTGACCCTTAAGTGACAATATAATCATCCTTAATCTAGCTTCCGAAAGGACCGTTAATTGTGTTTATGATTCGACTAAGATGAAAATGAAAGAGAATCAAGTTCCACCAGAAATGAAATCAGAAAAGTGAACTTGATTCCTTTGGTGGGAAGAGAGAATTAAATTCCTTTTACAACATGAACTTAATTCCTAGATCGTGTCCGAAACAACTAATTTTAGTAAACACGATAACCCCAAATCAGAATTAAGCTACTTTTCCTTGGTTAAGGAATTAGGATTGCTGATTAATAAACAAAGCTGCAAATTATCCTAATTCCGAAACACTTACATCATGAACCGTTTCTCTTAGTATTCTCACTTGCTCCCTCGAAACTGTCCTCACCTGCATAAGCAAAAACAGAGTATGGATAGTATCTGTGGACTAAAACAAACAATCAATGGAGGTACATACGGAGAAATTAAAGAGAAGACCACCTTCTTTACTACCGTCCAAACAACGCCTTCCGTGCAAGGAGGAACGGTAAGTGAACCAACGTATCTGTAATACTTTCTGCTTCCAAATTTGATGTCTCTTGGATTAACAATCCCAAGTTGTATTTCACTCTTCCCAATTGATTTGTGCTTCAACACCTGCAAGCAAACAAACGAACATAATTCAATTTGATTTTCATTTTTTTTATGAAGTGCAAAAAAAAATATTGAACAATACCCTTGACAGGAAGGAATCAGGATGACCATATCTGTAAACAATGGCAATAACTGCTAAATTCCCACTAGCACTTTTATGAACTGCATGAAGTTCCAATTCATACCTAAACTCATCAAAAATAAAAGATCAGAAAGAAAAAAAAAACTTGATTCATTGGAAAAACTGTGTTTCATATACAGAATTATGAACCTTGATCCATTGAATGAGTGTTCAGAGGGAGAATGCCAATGGACTTGAAGCAATTGGTAATCCGTCCCGTTTATGTCAAGTTTTCCTGCATCTCCCTTCCACAACACCTGAAGAAAACACTCATTAATTCAGACACAAAATATGATCAAGAAGACAAAATATGGTTAATAAAGCAAATATGGTCTTAGGGGTTAATTGTTTACTGATATGTCATGTCCCCTATTCTTGACAACAGCAGGAGCTGGTTTGTAATCCTTATGCAATTCCCCTAGATTGAATAAAATTTGTATCCTTTGGCCAAGAAGATCAATAGGAGACTGAAAGTGTCCCTTCCCGCAAACTTGCCAATGAGGATCAATCACCCCCCATTCCTTTGGCCCATTACCAGTTCCTTCTATATAGGTAAACGGAGTTTCGTTATCTGAAACGATCCATATCGAAACATTATAATGTTAGTATTGGCATATCATGATATTGAACAAGAACAAAAAATTTGAACCTTAAATAGTGAGCGCAATGCGAATTTAAGACCACTTACACAAAATTGTTACGAATTTTACCGGTAGACTAGCTAGCGTACACTTAAATGGAAATTATATTGAAAATTTAACAAAACCAAGATGGAGTGAAATAGTAAAGAGAAGATCAGAGAGGACATTGCTTCTTTTCTTGACTCTTAAGACACAAAAAGTGACCTAGGTAATCATGAGGAATAAATACATAACAAAAAGTAGTACATGTATAGGAAAAAAGATCAGGAGAATCATGATTTAATTTTTGGTTGTGAAAATGAATGAATCAAATCAAGCCAATGAGAGTTACAGGGCAAAGAAGGTGATTCTTTCTTTACTGTTAAGCATAAACACAGAACCTGACAGATTAGCATGCAAATTAAGAACTGTTGGTACATATCATGATACGCATTTAACCAACTTTCATTATTGTCTAGACAAATACAGAGGTGGACATAAATTCATATCAAGAAGACAAAGTTGAATCAATGCATACCAGATCAGGTAGTCAGAACAAAAACAGAATTGGACACAAACACAATATTATACATTTATACCCATCTAGCTTTGAAGCTGATGAGAGTATTGTTTCAACTTTAAAACACATTGATGAAAAAAATGAGAAATTCCCTTTTGTCAAAAACTATAGAGTTGAAAAACCAGATAATTCTCATGATGAGAGAAGAAAACAAGCCTGAAAAATTACACATGTTAAGAACGGTTTTTAAGAACAAGGCAATTATAAAGAGAAGTAGTAGAGCATACCAACTTCAGCAGAATCATCAGCAGTGACAAGATAAATGTGGGATGAGAGGAGGAGGAGAGAAATGAGAATGAGGAAGGACTTATTGTTGGTGTTGATCAACATTGATGAAACTTGAAAGTGAGAGAGGGAGAGAAGAAGACTGAAGAGAGACTCTTTGTTGCAATGCAGAGGAGGAAGGCATGCAACCCTTTTTTTTATAGTATACACCAGAGATATATGCGGTCCCAATGCCATAATCCACGCTCTCCGTTATGGGCTGTGCATATCAATGTCAATGTCACGTCGATAGTAATTTACTCTCTGGACTGTAATTTCCTGTTGAATTGTCCACTCCCATCACGTCCTGAAGCAAGAGGTTAAAATGTGATCAAATTGACAAACCGCATCTATGCCATGTGATATTCCACGGAGTTGATAACCAAGTTTCTCTTTTTAGTTTATGAGAGTTTTTTATTTTATTTTTTGAAACAAAGTTCACGAAGGTTGATCATGTAATATAAATGGTCCTGTTAACATATTCTTGGAGTGTCTTAAATATGGGAAAATTCTGAGCGTCAATATAACCAGATTTTTTGTCTTGGATGATAGTTGGTCTTGATCATATATTCATATAAATATAAAGGGTTCAATTAGCTTCTTCTTTTTTTTTTTTGACAGAACAATTAACTTGTTCTACGATGGCACTTGATCAACATTCAAATTTTTAATAAATAATTTCTTCATATACTTCAATATGTACATGACCAACTAAAAAAAAAAATTATATAACATAGCAGCAGGGCAGGTTCCGAGATTTTCGAAATCCAAAACGAATTATAGAAAATAAATCCCATGACATTACATGTATCTTTCTACTATTTCAAGGACAACAAATTCTTCTATTGTTTGATAAGTGGATTTGATATGGTAGATGATTTCGTAAAATTGTTGTTTGTGTTTAACGAGTGTGCTTTTATCTTTTAAAAAAACGAACTTGGACATATTTTCTTAAAGAAAGAAAGAAAGAATGCGGGCATATTTTTTTAATCAAATATATGTGGATCTGTTTTTAAATAAATATTGTCTACTTGGCTTTAAAAAAAAAATCATATGTTGGCCGACCTAGCTGTTTTATATATATATATATATATATATATATATGTTTAGAGTAACACTAAACGTTCTAATTTTTTATCTTAAATTATATCTTAAATGATATGGTATGTGAGTTATCAGTATCTTATAAATCATAAAATTATATGATGACTGATATGATGTTAACACCTCACATGTCACATCATTTTAGACAGAATTTGAAAAATAAAAATAGAACTTCTAACATTACTCATACCTCTAATATCAACAATTAAAAATTGGGAACTCTAAATGATTGCCTAATTAACTGGGCTATACCCAGGGTTCACCCTGCATAAGAGTATCATATCCCACACCTACACGGCTATACTACGAGATTGTGGCTTCGAGTCCCTCCCCTCTCTCCATAAAACCCTGAAATATAGTAATATTCTAAACAAAAATAAAATCAAAACATTCGCTTATATAAAGTCTTTAATAGATTAATTCAAAGCTTGTTTGATAGTTTATTGTAATGTACGTACCAATAACTCAATTAGTCTCGAGTATTCATAAAAGGTTTGCGACATCAATTATGTAAGGGATTCAAACTAATTAAATATAAGATAATAATTCTATACATTCCATACAATAAAATAAGTCAATGAAATTTAATTAACCTTTTGAATTAATACTTTATGGATTATTATAATATATCAACAAAACTCTATTAAAAATTAATGTCAATATTAAGTAATAATTATATAGAAATTGACCAATAATTGGCAATGGTGAGCTAGAATCAAAATTATGTATTTGATCAATGGTGTGGATATAACCACCTATAAAACTAATTAGCACACCCATTAATATAAGTGAATTCATGTCTAAAATTTAAAAAATAAACATTATTATAATCACTCATCCTACCCTAATTAAAATTATTATATTTATTTTATTTATAAATCCTCATAGATTATTAACCACCCCACTTAGAAGATATGAGGTCAAAAGATCTTAAATCTAGAATTCTTTATTTATATATATATATATATATATATGGGTAAAATCTTAAAAATTATATTGTTTAAATGTAAAATTCATATTTAAAAAAATTATAATATTTTAACTACAATTTTTTTTTCAGTGAATCGGAGGGCCATTGCCCCAAGCCTCCATGGGGTCCGCCCCTATATACTTCTATCATTATATATATATAAACTTATTGATATTTAGGTTGTGGAAATGGTGAGATTATGGATGGCAGCGGGTCGGGTTTGGATGGATTTTGTAAAATCTAACCCTCATCCTTGAAAATTTTTCTCACACACATGCACCCTCGAATCCGCGTAAGTAAACGGGTTCACGGTCGGGTTTGAACCCGTGGGTTATGGCTGTACCCATATCGTCACCACGAACCCGTAAAACAATACGGGTTCACGGGTGGATGCTTCACCCACGGGATACCCACAAACCTACAACCCATGAATTCGTGAATCCGTGATTTGTCATTTGTAAATATTCACATGTAATGACCTATTTGATACTTAATTGAATTAAATTTCTATTTCTATTTCTAATTCTCTACTTGATACATTACTAAACAATAATAACCATAAAAATAAAACGACTAAAAATAATTTAAATGTCTATGTATGTTTATATACGGGTATTTTATTTATACGGGTTCACGGGTCCAACCCGTGGGTTTGTTTTTCCAACCCCCACCCACCCACGAACCTACCGGGTTTTTCATTAAACGGGTTTGTGGGTTCACGGTTCGTAAATTCACCATCCACACCCGACCCTACTGGGTCGGGTTCAGGCAGGTGCCCGCGGGTGCATGCCAAATTACCATCCCTATGTGAGATATGTCACCTCTTTTTTTTTTTTTTGCAATGATATCACCGCTTTAATAACTTAAGTTTAAAAGGCACCTATTATGGTGAACTATCCAAATTGCCCTTAAATAATCTATTTTTTATTCTCATTGTGTTTTCATCTATACTTTGAAAACTATAACTCATTTCTCTCTCTAAAAAACTTGTCTCTCTTCAGATTCTGCATAAGAAGATAACATATATTAGTGATATTCGCTTATATATTTTCATATATTTATGCGTGATTTAACAATGTATCCATTCGTTATGATTTGTTGTCCAGTTTTTGTATGAACATGTATGAATATTTTATTTTTCAAAGGATCGAACATTTTATTTTTAAAAATAAGGTTTAGTTAAATCGAGTATATTTGTAGCTAAATCGAGCCTTTTTTTTAATATAATCGATCTTATTTTTTGAAAGGATCGAGCATATTTTTGAAAGAATTGAAATAATCGAGCATTTGTCAAAGGATCGAGCATTTTTCAAAGGATCGAGAATTTTTTCAAAGGATTGAGATTTTTTTTTCAAATGATCGAATTTTTTTTTCAAATGATCGAGAATATTTTTCAAAGGGTCAAGAATATTTTTCAAAGGATCGAGAATTTTTTTCAAAAGATCGAGATTTTTTTTTTAAAATTAGGTTTAGTTAAATAGAGTATATTTGTAACGAATTCGAACATATATTAGAAAGAATCGAGGATTTTTTTTTTAAAAGAATCGAGCATATTTTTTAAAAGATCCAGTTTTTTTTTTTTTTACGTGTACGTAATGCCTGAGTTTCAACGGAACTTTCTCTCTCTATTTCTTAACTCTCACTTTAAAAAAAATGAAAGAATTTTGATAGAACAATGATTGGGAGTATTTTTATCCGTTCCCCATAACAGCTGTCTTTTACATATAAATTATTAAAATAATAACAATATTGAAATGTTAACTTAAAAAAATACTATTTAATTTTTAAACCCTATTTAAGGTATACTTTCAGATAGATATAGATGTATAGTTAACCCTGCATCGAAAGAAATACCTAATATTCTTAGATCATATGCTAAAGTTCTATCTATCAGGAGGGTGATTATAACATCTTCTATGGCAGCCATTTCATTCAACGGAAAACCTTTTTTTTCCTGATGTTACGGTTGATGAAACTTTGTTTTCTGATCCGACTTTTTGTGAGAAATCAATGATGACTTGATGTGCTTAACTGTTCACTCAAAATTCCACTGCTAACGTAATATGCGTGTATTAAAAGCTTTGATTCACTAAATTAAGTTTTATCCATATGTTTTTTTTTAATATTAAAATATAGTTAAAGATATTAATATAATTAATAAATATATATAGTATTTAATTTATTTTTAATTAAAATAATTTATCTATACATTTCTATTTAAAAATATATATAATTAAAATTTTAAATAAAATATAAATATACTAAATTACTAATCAATTTTATAAGTAACAATATTAAGAAACTTAGATCTTGATTATCGATTGTAGTCTATAATTATTTTATATTTATTCATAATGTCAGATGCATTTACTACGTATGATTTTTATTTTGCATTTATGATTCATAACTCTGATGGTTGCGGTTTTCCGTATACAGTTAACAGTCATTTCATTCATTGAATTGGATGATGATATAAATAGTGCTGTACATAAGGTATTTTATTTCCCTAAAAAAAAGGATAAGGTATTTTACGATATATAAAAATACATGTTTATAAATAGATGATACAATTTAAAATACGTACCACCTTAAAATTAATTGTGAATAATTCGATCCGAAAATATTTTTCATATTCGAGTTGCTGGTACAGTATATGATATATTTGAAAAAAAAAAATGAGAACAGCATTAATATTTGTTAGATGGAATTAATATCAAGTGAGCAACCTGCCAACCCCATCCAGCTGCAGCCAGCAGGAATGCCGTACATAGCCGTCGGTGGCTAAACGAAAAGAGGAGCGGTTACTCAGTGTCACACAGTCACAGGCTCATCCTGCCAATGTTTCAACTATTTTTATTTTCACTGCTTTCTTCCCACATTCTTGGTAGAACACTAGATCTTAGAAGACGACATTATAAATCAATTCTGAAAGACGACATTTTTGCAAAAGAAAAAAAATACAACCAAAATAATGGCTGACATTAAAAGCTTATAAAAGACGACGAATATACGTATATATATACACACACACGGTGATGTTTATATAAGTATGCATTTATATAAATATATGAGTGTATATATTGAATGTGAGTCGTTAGATTCAATTACGTACTAACACAACTCTCTGTACACCTTTCATCATGCTAGATGAAGGATTGTCCCCTACCACACCTTCCTCCTCACATCAGATAGGAATGGTTATGAGACAGAACAATTATATCAATTTCTTTCTAAACTCCATAGGAGAACAGTTGGAAAAAATTGACTTAAACCTCACCCAAACCACTATTTCTCCTACCAAAGACAGTCCACCTCCACAGGTATTCGTCCCCTACGAAACACATGCCTCATCTTCCAGAAAGGCAAAGGGGAAAATGCCTAGACATGACACTGAGCCAATCCTATTCCCTAACCATACTGGCATTGAAAAATGCTTCGACAATATTATTGACGAAAAGGAGCTCCTAACCACCCTTGAGCAAAGACTTAGAAACCTGCCAAAAGAATAACTCATCCACTACCCAGATGTCCAAACCCTTGACAAAGATATTTTAGAATCTCCCAATAGTGGAGAAGAAACCTCGGACTTCCAGAACATGGTCCAGAAAATCACTTCCAATAATAAGACCTACAGCTACAACCAAACCAAACCAAATATTACCATAATACCAAGCCCTATTACCCAAAACCTACTCCCCCGGACCTTCAATATGAAGAAACTGTCTCTTATCGAGCCTATACGTACAGGCAATGCCTGTTATCAATTCAATATCGACGGGTTATCAGAATACCAGGTTATCACCGTCCTCCGGCAGATGCATACCATCGGATATATCTACATCAAAAAACAAAACATATCTCATGATGACGCTGTCACATCCTTAACCACCGGCTTTGAGGGACAATTATTTGGATGGTGGACCCATACCCTGAGCCTGAGCGCCAGAAGCATTATTATTGGCCATACTAAAACCGTGACCACTACCATACCAACCAGGGCCTCGACTGACCCAGCCTCTTTTGTGGCGTCTAGTTCGGCAGCTACCACTACCATAACATCTGAACCTGATGGAATAGATGTTTTATGCTACACGATTTTAATGCATTTTGTTAGAAACCCCAACATCAACCAGGTAAAAGATTTTTCGAAGCTCCAGAATTTAAAATGCAAAAAACTTAGCGATTTTAAATGGTATAAAGACATTTTCCTAACTCGAGTTTTACAAAGACCTGACAATGCTAACCCTTATTGGAAAGAAAAATTTATTGTTGGTTTGCCAAAACTATTTTCCAATAAAGTTAGGGATGAGATGGTTAGACAGATGGGGTGGTCAGACTGGTCCTAGATGGACCTAAATGTTTGGACTTATGGTGAGATCATTGCCACTATCAACGTCGTAGCGATGCAGCTCTGCAACGATCTTCGACTTAAAAGTCAACTCAAACAACAAAAACTGACTACCAGAAAAGAGCTAGCATCGTGGTGCGAACAGTTTGGCTTTGACAAACTCCCCACTCCTAGGAAGAAAACATCCAATAAACTTTATAAAGGCAAAGGAATCCATCGTTTTAAAAGAGACAAACACGGCAGGAAGAAGTATCATTGGTCCGCATACATTCCTGGCAAAACTGCTAACTACTAGTCCCCCAAGACTAAAAAACCCTATTCAAGAAACAAAAAAAAAACTTTAAAAAATCAAATAAATGTTTTAAATGTGGCAAGGAAGGTCATTATGCTAACAAATGCCCTGACCAAAAGAACAGGATTAAAAGCCTTGACCTCGATGATGAAATTAAAGATAAGGTCCTTCAAATTTTATATGCAGAATCTGAAGCAGGAACTGAATCATCATCTTCCCCTGAAGAGGTCCTAGTTTTGGGAGGATCTTCTGGTGATTCTTTCTCTAACTCATCTTCAGACTCGGAACCAGGAACACAACCCTGCTTCTGCAAAGAAATAAATGTCCTCGAGCAATATGACTATTCTTTGATAATTAGTATGATTGACAACATTGAGGATCCTCTGCAGAAAGCAAAACACATCTGACAATTACAACAAAAAATTGCTAGTGAGGATGCACCTAGTAGCAGTAACACCCCCTCAACTGACAATAAACCTTTTAAAAATGCCCCCTTTCAAACACCCGATTTTGAACAAAATGTTTTAAGCAAGTTTCATAGTAAATCCAGAAAAGTTTCAGTCACTGATTTACAAAAAGAAATCCAGAACATCAAAGAAGAGATTAAAGTTTTTAAAAAAAATGTCCAGGATTTGCAGATCAGAAATAGTTTGGAAGAACAATTTCCCAAAATACCTCTTGACAATTCCCCTAAAAAACAACCCAGTTTTAATAGCTCCGACAAATCTGACCAACCCGACCAAACTGTCCACGAAGATATTTCCAATTTCGCTCAAATCAATATCATACAAGAAGTCAGGATCCAAAAGTGGTATGTAGAAATTGACATTAGAATTGCCCAAAATTATAATGTGAGAGCCAGCGCCTTTGTTGATACAGGAGCTGACTTAAACTGTATAAATGAAGCTCTAGTACCCACCAAATACATGAGTTCTACTACGGAAACACTTTATGGTGTTAACAAAATCCAACTAGACATCAAATACAAACTCACCAACGCTAAGGTTTGTAATGGTGATGTTTGTTATAACAATGACTTTCTTGTTGTTAAAACCCTTTCACATAATGTGTTTCTTGGATTACCATTTCTTTACCTAATTTCCCCCTTTAAGGTTATTGCTGAAGGAATTGTTACATAATACTTAGGAAAAGAAATTATATTTCCTTTTATTTTTCCTGTCTTAGTTAAAGATCTAAATGTTTTAAAAGACAAAAATGTTTGGAATGAGGCTTCTGACCCTCTTAGCAATTTTATTGCTACCCTTAACCAGAAACAGACCCAATTGAATTTTTTAAAAGATGACTTAGTCTTCAGACGACAGGAAGCCATATTAGAAGACTCCAATCTCCAGGAGAAAATAAAATTTTTTAAAGAAAAATTAGAAAAAAAGTGTGTTCTTCAATCCCGAATGCTTTTTGGGATAGGAAGAAACACATTGTTACTCTTCCCTATACCAAAGACTTCAATGAAAAGGGAATACCAACTAAAGCCCGACCAATTCAAATGTCTGCTAATTTAACCGAGTATTACAAAAAGGAAATCCAAGATTTACTTGACAAAAACTTTATCAGGCCATCCAAGTCCCCTTAGAGTTGCCCTTCTTTCTATGTTCAAAAGAATGCTGAAATAAAAAGAGGAGTTCCTAGGCTTGTAATTAACTACAAGTCTTTGAATGATACTCTACGGTGGATTAGGTACCATATACCTAATAAGTCTGATTTATTAAAAAGACTTTATGACTCCATCATTTTTTCAAAATTTGACATGAAATCAAGTTTTTGGCAAATTCAAATAGCAGAACATGACCGTTATAAAACAGCTTTCACTGTCCCTTTTGGAAAATATGAATGGAATGTTATGTCATTTGGACTCAAAAATGCTCCTAGCGAATTCCAATGCATCATGAATAATATTTTTAACCCATTCACTGAATTTTCCATAGTGTACATAGATGATGTTCTTGTATTTTCAAAAAATATTGACCAGCACTGGAAACATCTGGAGGTATTCCTCAAGACCATTAAACACCATGGGTTAGTTATTTCAGCTCCCAAGATTACCCTTTTCCAAACCAATATCAGGTTTTTAGGCCATAATATCAAAAGAGGAACCATTGTTCCCATTCAAAACAGTTTAGATTTTGCTGACAAATTTCATGATGAAATAAGAGACAAAAAACAGTTGCAAAGATTTTTGGGGTGTCTAAATTACATTTCAATTTTTTACAAAGAACTTAGCGTCATTTGCAAGCCTCCTTTTCAAAGACTAAAGACCAACCCCCTTCCTTGGACACAAGAGCATACTAAGGCAGCTCAGCATGTTAAAAAATATGTTAAGAAACTCCCTTGTATGTTTATTTGTCACCCAACTGCCCCTAAAACAGTAGAGACTGATGCTTCAGAGATAGGATTGGGTGGCATTTTGAAACAGACCATTGCCAATAGGGAATGTTTAGTTAGGTATGTTTCAGGATCATGGAACGATACCCAGCAAAAATATTCGACTGTTAAAAAGGAAATTTTAGCTATTGTTTTAACAATCCAAAAATTACAAGATGACTTGATTAACCAAAAATTTATTTTAAGAGTTGATTGCCAATCGGCAAAATTCATTTTAAAGAAGGATGTAAAAAATCTTGCCTCTAAACAAATCTTTACTAGATGGCAAGCTTTATTATCTTCTTTTGATTTCGACATTGAATATATTAAAGGATCAGAAAATAGTCTCCCGGATTTTCTGACCAGAGAATTCTTGCAGGGTGACAAATGAGCACGAACAGTGGTCATGGTGGCGGCTGAAGCCTTGGTGGCAGAGGCTCCATAAGATCCGACTTATCAAAAGACAAAAACATGGACTTATCATTATCGACTTATCATACATCCCCCAAAAGAAGTCACAAAGACAAGTATGCAATTTCTTTAGTATCTCATCCCATGTCCCCCCACAGACTACCTATACAGCTACCCCAATTACCTCCTAATGGGCATTCATCAAGCAGAAGCCCAAGTCAAAGCCAAGTTCACACGACAAACACATTTTCTCCTCGTTCAGTAGACAGTAGTCCTTCAAGACAGTAGCCTCATCAAAAATAAGTCCACACTCAAATAAACAAGACAAGATCGTAGCCCAAAGCTCACAAGCAGCCCTTCCTAAAGTCAACCAACCGACATATTCCTATGTCAACAAACCTTTCTTTGATAGGTTTTTTGCCATGGAACAACATTTTTTGCATGACCATTATTTTAGGGAACCCAAAAAAACTTGCGGATGATATCATCAATCCTTTGTTTGGAAGGATCCCAGAAGACTTATCAAAAAGACATTATGAGTTTATTCTTGTGGATACAGACTCAATTTTCATTTCAGATGTCTTTGACAAAATCGATAAAGAAAAACTGATTTTCAGAAAAATAAAGATTTACAAAATTATTACTCTTGAGCAATAGGGTGGAGATCCCAACTCAACAAGGAATTTTAGCAGGATTTTTCATGTCTCTGATTTCTCCTATTGGGACTACATCGAGGCTTGGACCAAATTTTTATATGAACAAAATCCAGAAAATTCACTTTCTTGGTTTATCTATTTTGACAAAAAAAATTAAAATTGACCTACCAATCTGGTTCTTGGAATGGTGGGACAAATTCGGACCCATGATTGATTTTCTCCCCAGTCAAGTTAAGAAAGGATATTCCTTCTGGATTTCCAACCTTGCCAAACCAGATGAATGGGATATTTGCCTAGACTTATTTTTATTTTTTGTCCATTTCAACCTGACATGGATATTAATGTTAGAATATTCCATCAAAGACAAGGTTGTGGGAAATGTTAAGGTTCCCTATTTGGGAAGACAAGTCAAGATTAAATTGTGGAACGGTATGAACCTTGCTAATCATGGAAAAGATAATGTTTCCAAATGGTTCAATGAAAATCCGACTCTCTGTAATAAGATCTATGGCCAATCAGGCTTCCTCATGGCTAAATCTCAGAATCAGGCTAGGTTTGTTGTTGCAATCACCCCTGACGAGCTCATGAGAATCGCAGAAGAAATGAAGACTCTATGGCCAGCATGTCTCAAGCTAGTACCAGTTCGGACAAAAGCGATAAAGAAAAAGATGATGACTCAGACAATTATATGTATGACAGTAAGGATCCAACCACTTTCTTTGGACACGATCCGTGATATCCTCGTGATGGCAGACAAGGTCAAAAGCAAGACATGACTAAAGCAAGACGTGATAAGGCCTTATCCTATCCTAAAAAGCAAAAGCAACCGACAATTATTAAAGCAAGTAAAGACTTATCTGAAGCATTAGTTGTAACCTTATCTTTTGTAACTTAACTATAGTTAACAATCGAACTATGGTTAAATATTGTTGTATAAATAGGTTGTGATGACTCTCACAATCCTTAAGTTCAGTTTTAGCATTTTTCTAGTTTTCTCTGAAAGCTCTCTGAAGCTTTACTATTTCCCTTCTTCCTTATTGTAAATTTCAGAACTTACTATAAGTAAAGTTAGACTTATTTCAACTCATCTTTACTGTCAGACACATACTGTTTGCCACTGTAAGAATCCAATTCATTTAATTTTATGACTTATTATTGTTATATTCTGGTTTGAGTATATCGGCTAGAAACCCAGACTTATCCGTAACCAGAGTGTTGCTGGCTAGGATACACTTGTGGTATAACAACGTCACATACTTAACAGGACCATTATACTTGTATTCATACTATATTTTTGAATAGTTAATTGATTGTTCATTTTATCTTTAATTCCTTTGATGGTTTTAGAATTACTATATATTGTACTGTGCATTTTATTTTATATTATCTTGCTCCGTTTTGGTATATATATAGTATTTCTGTTGTCAGATCAAACTGATATAAAATATATTGGTTCTTTATATGTGGACCAGTGGATTTAAAAGATGATTTGGTAAGTGCATATAGTCAAGTCAAAGGCAGGGGCTGCTCAATGGCAAAGTAATCAAAGCTTGTGCTTAGGGCCTCAAAAAAAGGCAAAAATTTAGGGACCTCAATAATTATAGGTTTTTATAATATTATTTAGAAGAAATCAAATTACCGTCAAAAGATATTGTAAGATATTGTAGGATCTCTTCTTTTAGTTTTTTTATTTTTTATTATTACTACCTAGAAAATAGGAACGTTTTTAAGCCTATAAAATAAGATGATATTATTAATATTATTAATTATTTATTAAAAAGATAACCGATAGAAATCATCATGATTATCATTTATCATTGCACAGAGTATCCATAATCCCCACTTTTCAAGCATTTTGATTATCCTTTTCAAAAAACCATTTTTATTATTAAAAAAAAACTCTTAAACTCTTTCCCATTTAATTTTTTACCTGAAAGAATAAATGAATTAGTTCTTTCATCTATTGAAAAATAAATTTTAGAAAATCTTGAATATAAAATTTACATCTCAAAAAGCATGAAAAGTTAATTTTTATTAATTTATTATTATTATTATTATTATTATTATTATTATTATTATTATTATTATTATATATATATATATATATATATATATATATATATATATATATATAATTGATGCCTCTTTTTTTTTCCCTTCCTTAGGGCTTTAGAAACCGTTGAGCATCCCCTGGTCAAAGGATTTAAATCCAATGACCCACATACAAGGAACTGATATATTTTATATCAGTTCGAATTAACAATAGAATAAGTTTTAAAACTTTAATTGTTAATAACCACTTTTTTTTAAAACAAAAATCAAGTAACCACTTTTGAAACTTTAATTGTTAATAACCACTTAAAAAAAAATCAGTGTATGTCCATAAATTATAAAAGTACCCCTGAACTTAGTTTATTTTTAAAAAATATGAAATCAAACTTGAAATCATGACTAAAATCTGTAACCAAACCTGAAATCATGACTAAAAACTTGAAATCACGACTAAAACTTGAAATCTTGCCTAAAACATGAAATTTTGAAACTTGAAATCTTAACTAAATTGAATTGTTGAAACTTGAAATATTAACTAATTTGAAATATTGACACTTGAAATGGTTACTTTATTTTTCTTCCTCAAATTTTTAGGTTTTTCTTCCCCTGTTTTTTGTAGGTCACATCACCGATGGAGGGGAGCTCAACGGCGCTGTTGGACGATCGTTAAGCTCAGACGAAGCACGACGGCACAAAGGGATGTCGCGTGAGAGAGATGAGAGGAGAGAGAAATATCGGGAGAGAGAAAGAGGAGAGGAGAGAGAGATCGAGGGCTGGACGGCGTGAAGCCCGGGCAAAGCACGACTGCACGACGGTGACGACGACCAGAGGAAAAGAGAGAGATCGGCGAGAGAGAGGAGTGGAGAAAGAGATCGGGGAGAGACAGAAGAGAGGAGAAAGAGATCGGGGAGAGACAGAGGAGAGGAGAGAGAAAGAAAGAGAGAAAAAGTGTGTGTGTGTGTTTGTGAATGGTTTTTATCTAAGAGCATTCAAGTAATTTTTTTAAAAAATGGTTATTAACGATTACATTTTTGCTTGTGGTTACAAACGAATTTTCTATGTTACATGTGGTCATTTTTAGCAATTTCCACTATATATATATATATATATATATATATGAGTGGCAATGGAGTTAGGTTTGATTTTATTGGGTTCGGAACACTAACGGGTCAACACATTAAATCTCTCAAGTAACCGAGTTGTGTTTGAGTCGAATATCTCTTAACCCAAACTCATTTAACAAGATTAAATGTTAAGGATATATAAATATGTAATTGATATTACATAGAAATAAATAATTATTTGAAATTTTCTCATTACGATCCAATTTTATCTTTTCACGTTCCTTTTTTAGATAATATGGGTGGACACAAAAAACGTAACCAAGTCGAACCGAACCAAACCAAACTAAAAAAGGGTGTTTTGTTCGATTCATATAATCATTTTGGTTCAAACCGATTAAAGTTTTGAAAACCGAATTGATTTTGGTTCGGTTTCGGTTTAGGATATCCAATACCGAAACCGAACCAACGAACTATATTATGATCTCGTTTGGTATTGCTTTTAAAAAATTAAAATCTGATTATTTAATAATTTTAACATAAAAAAAATGCTTTGTAAAATTTTCGAAAGTGATTATTTGATAATCTGGATTGATTTGGCAGCAATTTTAAGAAGTAGATGGGGGTTACTTTTGCAAAGTGATTATGATAGAATCTTCTGTTTGATTTAATGAAACTTTTTAAAGATTAAATTATACCTAATGACTTAACATAAATACAAATATATCTTATATTTAATTTCTTATGATTCAATTTTATTTGTTCATCAATGATTAAATATAAGTTTAATTAAAAAATATTAAAAACAATTTGTTCACCTTCTCAACCCAATTCCGGAACAAACACTCAAACTTAAAATTTAGAACAAACCCTAAAACACATCTTTTTCGTCATCTATTTCTTCTTCTCTTCCATTCTTCTTTTTTACCATCACAAACTCACCCGAAAATACAATCAATAAAAATTATATATAAAAAAAGTGATAAAGATTGAACTGTTGTTGGTACAGGTATCTGTATGTCAAGTAAAAGAAATCAAAGAATAATATAGTGAAAAGAAATTAAATGAGTAAATGAAGAAGCACCCGATTTTTTATTTTTTATGTTTTAAGACTGGGTATTATCAAACCCTAGATTTTTCGGTTACCTGGGAGTTTGAGATTCAGGGATATGAAAAGAAAATTTTTACTTTGTTTGATAATTCAAGTTTGTGGTAAAATTTACTAAACGTATGGATACTGCTTTTTAATTCATAACAATTTCAAATGCAGCAATAATCAAACAGTTGTTTGATTAACTTCACGACAGATTATTTCTTTAACACAACCAAATAAACAGTTGTTGACTTGTGTTTCACTTCAAGTCTTCTTTGTCTTGTTTGAAGTCTCCTTTTTTTTTCATTTAAATCTAAAAAGACGGATGCTTTGAAGATTGAAGCAGAGAGAAACGTAATTGAACTGGGTTTTGTGGATCTTGTCACGTTTGCAGTGAAATGTTTTGATAGTCTTGTATAGTACAACAAAATAAATAAAACTAAATATCATAAATATAAGATCGAGATTCGAAAGAATCTATAAATAAAAGTAGTAAATATTCAATAATTTAAAATAATCTATATTATTGGGGTTTTGAATTAAGAAAGTGGGGTTTTATTAGTTTTACTTTGTATCGGATTTTTTTTTAATAAAAAATGTACGTCTCTTTAAATAATTTGATAAACGAAAATAAATATTACTAAATAATTTAAAAAGTGTGGTATAAAAAATTCAAATGAATTTGTCAATAACACCAGTAAGAGATGAGATTTATATATCTCTCTAATATCTCTAACTTATTGATTATTAATTATTTAATTATTAATAGGAGATTATAGGTTCGAACAATGGCTAATACAAAAGGATTAAAGATAATAAAGATTATTTTAAATCTAAGAGGTCACATGTTCAAGTCCTATTGGTGACAAAATTAAAATAGGATTTATAATCATATTTTTACTTGGACAACTGAACCCTAGGATCCTGATATAAAAAGATACTTATTATGAAAAAAAAAAAATTAACACAAAAAAGAGAGGTGCGGCCAAGGCAACAAAAAAAAGTTTCTCTTGTAGGAGCCGGCCGAACCTAAGGAGGAGGCAAGGGGTTTTTTATTATTATTTTATAACCTACGTGTAGTTCTGTATGTATCTGTAACGTGCCTACACATAGGTTATCAAACCGTGAGTCATACCTCAGTAGACTTAATGGTGAAATCGGAATTGAAGTATTAAGAAAACAATTAGATATATTTCAAGTTTTTTTTATATAAATGTATATACAAAATCCGGCTACGAAAATATATTTTCTAAAGAAAATATATTTTCTAAAGAAAATATTTTTAAAACCCTATATACATTCCTTTGCAATTTTTGTAATCAAAACTCACTTTTTCTTACAATAATTAATTAGTTAGAGAGATCGGAGATGAGTTGACAAACTTATATGCAAGCTATATAAATCTCATCTCTTACATTCTTTTGTACCTGGTTGGACAAAAATCGAAATTGAACCGACGAACCATATTATAAAAGAAAAAAAATACCTAGCTCTTTTTCCAAAACCAGGTACAGAAGAATGTAAGAGATAAGATTTATATAGCTTGCATATAAGTTTGTTAACTCATCTCTGATCTCTCTAACTAATTAAATTTTTATGATTTTCAATACTCGAAAGTATAATGTTTGATCTTTAATTTCCTTAAATCAAATCTATTGCCTTGATTCTAAAGGCGAAACCAGTTCAAACTTTTTTTTTGATATAATATTTTAAGAGTTTCTTAACTATGTAAGTTACAAAATTAGAGATGACAATATTCCCCATGAGGTTCTGTCCCGAATGGGGCAGAGATAGGGGATAATATTCTAGGACCGAGACTGGAACGGGGATGGGGACAAGACTTTGTCCCCAAAGGTGAATCAGGGCGGGGAAGGGATATATATAAATAATATTCCAATTTTTAAAATCAATTAATATTAATTGTTTAAATATAAATAGTTTTTTTTAACTTAAAAAGACTATCCATCTCTTGACTATGTTTACATATATTTAGATTTTAAACTTTAGAAGTTTGTTTGTTTTATAGAATCTTTGATTTTGGACTAAATATGAATTTCTACTTTATTCTTTGTTTTAAGTTATAATTTTTACATAATTATATTGACGGGAAAGGGGCGGGTATGGGGAAGACCTCTCTAACGGGGAATCCCCGACCCTGACCTTGTTTCTTTTGAAGTGGGATGGGGATGGTTTTGGGGGACGAAGATGGGGATGGAAAAGCATTCCTCGACCCCGACCCACCCTATTGACATCTCTATAAAAAATCAGTATTAGTTTGTCTCTAATCTAAGGCTCAATAAATGAAGAAATTAAAGGTCATTCATAGAAATCAAAGATTCTGAATATGAGAAATGAAAGGGGACCAGAAGAAG
Organism: Dipteronia dyeriana; assembly: GCA_032871835.1. NCBI lineage: Eukaryota > Viridiplantae > Streptophyta > Magnoliopsida > Sapindales > Sapindaceae > Dipteronia > Dipteronia dyeriana. The sequence continues at coordinate 27,940,070 of CM065298.1, read as the reverse complement.
AGCAGTGTCAAATGGACCAGGCTGTGCCAAAACTATAATTCGTAGATCGAACCGGTCTTGAAGGTCAGAGACGAGTTAGGTCTTTAATGTATTTGTTAGATCCAAAACCGAAATGAACGGAACCAAGAGAAAGATGTTTGGTCCAATTCGGTTTTAAGGTCTAAAATGATTCAAACCGATTCATGTTTTCAAAAATCGAAAATATGTTGGTTAAGTACGGTTTTAGTTAAAACCGAACTGAACCAAACCGCACCCACCCATACTAATTACACTCCATTCTAAAAACTTGTATTTAAAAAAAAATATTCTAAAGACATTGTATTTTGTTCCAAGATTATTATTTATACCTTTTATAGTCCATTGTACAAATCTATTTAAAAAAAATCAAATCATTTTGTTTCAAAATTAAATATTTTTTCCATGGATACTGAAATTGATAAGTTTTTTAAAATTATTATTTATTTTGTAACACAAAAATAACCTGATTTTGTTTTTCCTTAATTCTGGTTCATGCCAAAAAAATGCAAAAATCAACACTAAAAATAAGTGTGTTTCTTATTTTAAATCATTCCTATCACTTTAGAATTAAATAAAACTTTAATAATATTGACAAAATATGATTTTGAGTTTATAAAACACAAAAAGATTAAAAAAATAACATTAGAGTTTAGTAAAATTGTTTTATATTGTATTTAGAATTTATTTGTCCTTTAAAGTAATTTAAATTAAATAAAATTATCATATAATAAATAAAAATTTAAAATGATATATAAAAATATATTTAGTGAATTGCCAATAGCATCACTCTAACTATTTAGTTGCGCCACCAATAAATATGATTTTTTAGTAAGAGCAATTAACAGTTAAGTCCTAGATGTTTTTTTTAAATTCAGTTATCCTTACATTTTTTCCGATGATCAAATTAGTCTCTCTAACTAAGTTCTGTCGATCAACTTTAATTGTGTATGAATAAAATTATACTTTCTTCCTAAACAATAAAATAATGACACATGAACATTTTATTTAACACAGGTATAATTTTATTTATTTTACTTGTGGGTTTTGATTTTTGATAATTTTGACATCAGTGCTTGTATTATATCAATATAAAAAAAAACAATTATATAAAAATAGTATAAAGATTAAACCAGGAATGAATGACAACTTTATTTATAAAATAATGGTATAATTAATATTGTCTTATTAAAATATTTTTAATATTTTTAATAATTTTAAATAAAAAAGATACAAATGGTGTTTCATTAATAATATTTTTGGATTTTGTTGTAATTATAATGGTAAATTTAATGTACAAAAGACAAAATAATTTTGCTCTAATATGATAAATAAAGGGTATTTACATACTTTAACTAAAATTGTTAAAGTAAACTATTATATTTAACACCGTTAAAGCATTAAATGGACCAATTGGTCACTTCTAAAAAGAAATGGACTAATTTGGTATTTGAAAAAAATGTGAGGACCAATTTGGTTACTTTTTTAAAGGTCACAAACAACTTAGAATTTTATTTTATTTATAAAAAAAAATCATGACCTAATTGGTAATTGTCCATTTTAGTAATAAGTTAATAAAAAAATCAAGCCCTTGTTGAATCAAATAATATAGAAAAAAAATATCCAAAAAATCGGTAATTAATTAACATGAACAAGAATAAACGGCAAGGATAAAAATGCTAAAATAAACAATAATGATACACATCCCATTTATACTCCCACCATTTTCATCACAATACATGTGACAGTTGATGTGTCACTTGATGGGTGAACACACATTAATCGGTGAATGAATACATTGGTAAGAGAGATAAATACCAATTGATGTTGTGGAAATTATGAGATATGTCACATTTTTTTATGTGTGTTGCAGTGATGTCACCGCTTTAATAACTTAAGTTTAAAAGGCACCTATTATGGTGAACTACCCAAATTGCCCTTAAATAATCTATTTTTAAATCTCATTGTGTTTCCATCTACACTTTGAAACGATAACTCCTCTCTCTCTCTCCAAAAAACTTGTTTCTCTCCAGATTTGTACAAGAAGATAACCTATATTTGTGATCTTCGTTTATGTATTTTTATATATTTCTGTGTGGTTTAACAATGTATTCATTTGTTATGATTTGTTGTCCAGTGTTTGTATGAACATATATGAACATTTTATTTTTCAAAGGATCGATCATTTTATTTTTGAAAATAATGTTTAGTTAAATCGAGCATATTTGTAGCCAAATCGAGTCTTTTTTTTAATATGATCGAGCTTATTTTTGAAAAAATCAAGCATATTTTTGAAAGAATTGAAAGAATCAAGCATTTGTCAAAGAATCAAAACAAAATCAAAGGATCGAGATTTTTTTTCAAAGGATCGAGATTGTTTTTAAATGATCGAATCGAGAACATTTTTCAAAGGATCGAGAATTTTTTTCAAATGATCGAGAATTTTTTTTAAAGGTTTGAGAATTTGTGTCAAAGGATCGAGAAGATTTTTCAAAGGATCAAGATATTTTTCAAAGGATCGAGAATATTTTTCAAAGCATCGAGATTTTTTTTCAAAGGATCGAGAATATATTTTAAAGGATCGACATTTTTTGTCAAATGATCGAGAAGATTTTTCAAAAGATCGATATTTTTTTCAAAGGATCGAGATTTTTTTTTAAAAGATCGATATTTTTTGTCAAAGGATCAAGAAGATTTTTCAAAGGATCGAGAATATTTTTCAAAGAATCGGGCATTTTTTTCAAAGGATCGAGAATTTTTGTCAAATGATTGAGAATATTGTTCAAAAGATCGAGATTTTTTTCAAAGGATCGAGAATATTTTTCAAAGAATCGAGATTTTTTTCAGATGATCGAGATTTTACTTTCAAATGATCGATAATTTTTTTTCAGAAAATTAGATTTAGTTAAATCGAGTATATTTGTAGCGAGTTCGAGCATATATTAGAAAGAATCGAGGATTTTTTTTTTTCAAAGAATCGAGAATATTTTTTTTTAAGTACTGGCCAGAAAAAAAAGCACCAGGGGCGCTGCCCCCTGCCCCCCTACGAGCTGACCGGGCATCTAGACCATCGCGAGCTCGACCCCCGAATGCATCTGCGTAGCGCCTGAGTTTCAATGAAACTTTCTCTCTCTATTTCATAACTCTCACTGTAAAAAAATGAATGAAAGATTCTGATGGAACAACTATTGGGGGCATTTTTATCCGTTTACCATAATATGTACCTTTTAAACATAAGTTATTAAACAGTGACAGTGTTGAAACGTCACCTACAAAAAATGTTATTTATTTATTGAGCCCATTGATGTTTGTCCACTTACCAAATGACACATTTGTTATCACATGTGTCTAGATGAAAATAGTGGGAGTGTATGTGAGATGTTTAACATTATTGTAAAATAAATATATTTATTTTAATAAGGGTAGTATGACTCTGTTTAGAAGATTTTTTTAAGTAGATCTTTTAGAGCATCTCCAATTCAAATATGTATTTTTGAATTTCTAAATAATGTCACATCAGCATTTCTATATATTATGGGACAATTTTTGAATTTTTTTGTAGAGAAATACATGTTCACATCTCCAATGCAATTATCTAAAGTCAAATATGCATCCATTTTATGACCAATCATAATGAAACAATTATTCTACTATCTCTCATCTTTAATTTTATAATTAAATGAGCTTTAATCGTATTGGTGGAAAGAGTTAGAAATCTTAGTTAGCATTTCTATGACGGTTTCTAGAATTAGAGCATCTCCAATGCTATTATGATAGATACTAAATAAGTTAGAAAAACTCTCTTCAATGCAATTATCTAAGTTGAATATGAAGATAATGTGGCAAAAAAAAAATTAAAAAATATGGAGTTGAGTCTCTAATTCCAGAAACTCTCCTAGAAATGTTGATTAGGATTTCTAACTCTTTTCATCAATAATATTAAAGCTCATTTAATTGTACAATAAAATATAAGAGAGAATAAAATATTTTTTTTATTATGACCGGTCATAAGATAGATACATTTTTTATTTTAGATAATATTTAGAAACTCAAAAATGCATATTTGCATTAGAGATGCTGTTAAAAATCCAATTTCATATTCTCTAACTTTTTTTTTGCCACACATCTCCATATTAAAGTTAGATAATTTCATTGAAGATAGATTTTCTAACTTTTTAACTATATATTCTATGTGGCATTCAATTTTCTCCAAATGCATATTTGCATTGGAGATGCTCTTAGAATAGATCTTTTACAAATAGAGTTTTTAATGTGAAGTTGTTGGTCGTTTGATTGTCAATTAGAAAAACTTTTTTAAATGGTAGGATTAACAAAATTCAAAAATTATTTTAAATGATAGAGTTATATTAGACATTATATTGTTATTAAAAAAACTCATAAAGATCTACTTGGAAAATCTTAAATGTGAGTCAAATAAACGTAAAACAAATTTTTTTTAATCATACAAAAGCTCTACTAAAAGACAACCAAACGATAAAAAAAAAATCGAAAATAGTTTTTTTAATTAAAAAAACTTGTTTCATCGATAGAGAAGCTTTTCCAAATGAACACCATAGGTGTTAAAATTAGAGGTGGCAAAATGGGTTGGGCCCTGGCGGGCTGCCAGGCCCAAGCCCGTTAAGATGGCGGTCCGGGCTGGGCCCAGGATGTGCGGGCTGGGGCAGCCCGTTAGGCCTGTGGGCTTTTAGCAAATTTGAAAAGTTGAATTCTGACGGGCATTAACCGACCGGCCTGTTAGGACCATCAGAATTCAAAATTTGAATTTTTTTTTAAATTTAAAGTTTAATTTTTAAATTTTGAATTGAGGGGTGACTTTTGTAATTATTCAGAAGCCGTTATTGACCGTTGTGGGCTTAAAAAAAATACCCAAAACTTTTAAAAATTACATTATTTTAAATCTTTTACAAATTTTTCCAATTATACCTTAATCTAACATTTTCCTATAAATACCTCCATCACCCTCACCTCATTCTCTACATTTTCTCTACTTCCCTACTCTCTTATTCTCTCTATTCTCTACAATCTCCAACATCTCTCACTCACTCTTTCAACTATTTTATAATTTATTTTATTTATTTAATATATTATATTTTTATATACTATTTACTATTTACTATTACACTAATATACTAATACTATAGTAGTATAGTACTATACGCTATACATTATATATTATATACTATATATTGTTATAGTCTTTACATATTCTAAGGCTCTTACTTTAAGGTATTGTTTTATTTTTATTTAAAAAAAAATACTTTCATTTGTTATTTAGTTACTCACTATAATTTATTATTAATATGTTTATAACTAATGTTATTATTTGTTATGATGTTAGGTATCCAATTGATTAATTAATTCAACACTCTCAAGCCTCGAATTTAAGGTTAGTATGTTTACTTCTTTACTTTTGTTATTAATAATTTTTTATATAGTAATTATGATTATTTAGTATTTAGTGATTAACATGTGTGTATACTACAAGAAAATTGCTCTTTTGCAATTCCATTGAGATGTCACTAAATTTTAACTCTACGTCGTCAAAGGAATTTAACGACACAAAAGCAAGTGTCACCACCTCGTCGCCTTAACCATGTCACAGATTAGTATAGGTAACGTTTTGTGATCTTTGTCTCTAAAAACAACATTTTGTTACACAAGTATAGTGTCACTATAAATGTCAAAAGAATTTAATTTGTTACCAAAACAACACTTTTAGCGATACTTAAAATACGTCACATAAAGTAAAATTATTTAATAAATATTTCTATTTTTATTATCGATATTTATGTATTTTACATATATATATGATCTTTAGTGACATTATCATTATATATTTAGCAACACAGTAAAAGAGTAACTAAATGTATTATTTATTAATATTAATTTGTTTTAATTGATAATTTTTTAATTCTTTTCTTTTTAATTATTATTTAATAATAATTATTTTGTTGAGTACAATAGATTGAGTTGAATGCAAGTTCTCAATCAGGAAGGAATTTACATCTAAAAAAAACAATATATCCAATAAATATTCCAAATAATCCAATTACATCAATAAGAAATTTTACATTCTAAGGTATAATTCAAAAATACAGATTTCATCAAAGTATAAAGAGAAAAAATGAGAAGATGAGCCGATTGAATTTTAATATCTGATAATCTTTACCTGCATACAGATACAAAATAAATATAAGAAAGTTAGCAAAATGGATAAACAAATTTGGAACAAGAACAACAATCAACATAACATAAATTGATTTTTTTTTTATCATTTGATATCTCTTGCTTTCTTGTTTATATACCGTATATTATAAAATCATAATCATAAAAGTGACAAAACCAAAACAAATCAATTTAACTAAATTCAATTCTTAGAAATTAATGCTTGCAAATGATAATAATACTATCTATATTAAATTGAAGATAATAAAAGTACTATAAATCAACAAACAGAAACATGTAGTTAATGAAGAAATTAACATAAATTTGAACAACAGTAAATAAATTCATTCAAAGAATTAAATTAAAATGAAAAGAAAAAAAATCTCACTTCAAATATAAAAGGACCAAGAAATTAACCTGTATGCAAAAATAGAAAATGATACTCATATAAGAATATGAAATTGTAAAAAAATAAGATAACTAATTGAAAAATAATATAAGTTTATCTCAAATGGTGTTAAATTGAAATATGATAGAAAGAAAAATGGAGGAAATCATGAGAAACATCAAATTGTTGAATAAAATAAATAAAAAAACATATGAAAAAGTCAACTAAAAAGTATGAAATAGTAGAAGGCATATATGTGAGTCTGTGTCTGCCTATGTTTTCCAAGAATAAGACCATTAAATATAACCAGAAAAGAATAAGCATAGCCTGCAATATTCATCTGCAGAAACCATTGCGATTTAGAGTTTTTTTTTATATATAAAGAAGTTGTTTAAAGGTTAGGGTTAACAAAAAGACTTCAAATATGATATAGTGGTGGGAGACGGTTGAAATACTTATCAACTACTTATATATATCATTAGTGTTATCAAAACAGTTAACGACCAACTAAAAGAACGTGATAGTTTTTTTTTTCAAAAAATAACGCTTTTATCATTCAAACAATTAAAATAAAAATAATTACTTTTGATTGTTCATGAATCCATCTTAAAAAAAAATTGTACTTTCAATATTAATAAATAGGTAAATTTCAATTATTTATATATATATATATATATATATAATTATAATTGTCATACTTTAAAATTTGTCCTTGAAATTAATTTCTTATGAAATAGTAATATTGATCATAGTTTTGATGATATTTATATTTTTTTTATTTTGAATTTCTGTAATTTTTTGGTGATAATGATACTAATTATTTTTAATATGTATTAATATTTTATTTTATCAAGGTTCTAACAAAACAAAATGAATAAAAGATTAAAAATATTATTTTTACTTTTTAAATTCAGAAAAATATTATATTTATGTTAAATTAGAATTTTAATAGTAAAAATAATTTAAAACTAATAAAATTAATCATTTTTCATTTGTAATTAATAGAATTATAATTTTAGTGGCATCATTGCTACACATATTAATATGTCTCGCTAATAACAGATTTTTAGCGATGTGTAATATATTCAATGAGATAATATTTGATGTCGCCATAACAGCAACAAATAGGGGTATCCAAAGCTCTACAATTACGTCACAAGAAAGATAAAATTAGCATGTCACTTTGGTGATATTTTTTCAACGACGTTATACTAAGAGGGTCACCACATATTGGTTTTAGTGACACATTTTTGATGTAACTAATAATTGCATTGTTAAAGAGTAATTTTTTTGTAGTATAGTTAATATTGTTGTTAGAGAGTTAGTACTTAGTAATATGTTAATTTTTTGTATTTTTATGAGATTGACAACAAAATAATAATTTTACAAAATTAATTTATAATATTTTAATAATTTTCGAAAATATTATTATATTAGAAATATTATGTTTTATTTTGTAGAGTTTAAGAAGAAAATGGTAATTTGGAGAAATTTGATCAGATTTTTTTAAAAATTAATAATATATTAAAATGATTATGTTAATTTTATGTATTTTTGTGAGTTTGACAACAAAATAATAAATTAAAAAAAATCTCAATTTTTTCTTCATTTTCGAAATTATTATTATATTAGAAAGATTATGTTTTATTTTGTAGAATTTAAGAAGAAAATGGTAATTTAGAGAAATTTAGTCCGATTTTTTTTAAATTAATAATATAATAGAATGATTATGTTAATTTTATGTATTTTTGTGAGTTTGACGACAAAATAATAAATTTAAAAAAAAATCTCAAATTTTTCTTCATTTTTGAAATTATTATTATATTAGAAAGATTATGTTTTATTTTGTAACGTTTAAGAAGAAAATGATAATTTGGAGAAATTCCATCCAAATTTTATATATTTTTTTAAATTAATAATATATTAGAATGATTATGTTAATTTTGCAGTTTAAGAACTAATAAGAAAATAAAAATTAGAAAAATTATTTGTTTTTTTTTTGTTATTTGTATAAATGTTTAATTGTATCATTGTATTTGTATCTATGACATTTAATCATTTAATCATTTATTTAATTATAATCTTAGAAAATGAATCATGAACACTTAAACCTGAACCCGGACGAGGACATCAACCGATTATACGGTGAATTCGAAGAAGAAGGTCCCGCTAGTACTACGGGTGCGAGACCTTCTTCCTCGACACCAGGATCGAGTAAGAAAAGAAAGAAGAAATTGATTGTGTGGGATTGCTTTGACCCTGTAATGCAAACGATGACAGATGGTCGTCAAGTTGAGCATGCATGCTGTAAGTTTTGTAAATCTATACCCAGTAGTTCAAGTAAGGGAACTAGTCATCTTAGAAGACATAGATTCAGTTGCATGGCTTCCCATGGGCAAGTCGATACAACTCAACAAACCCAACTACAGCGGAACCCAGATGGTTCAGTGAATATATGACAGAGAGCATTCAATGTTGTACTGCGCTGCAACTGACCAACCCTTAGGTTTTCTAGAAAACCCTCATTTTCAATATTATGTTAATAATGCTTTTAACCCAATTTGTCCCTGTTTCTGGAAACACAACTAGGAGCGATGTGATTAGTACTTTTGAAAAATATAGGACAAAATTGATTTTTGAATCGCAAAACATTTATTTTTCAATTGCTTAATGTCAGACATCTTGAGCGGATTGTCACGGGCCGCAAGCTTACAAGCCTAGAAGTCCAACAAAGGCCCTTACTCTGCCCAACTCCTGGAAGATTCTAGAGACCTCTCCACAATTCCAACATTGGTCAAACTTCTGGAAGTCTCTAGCAACTCAACCATCTCTACACCATTTTTGTACTAAGCTAGATAGGTGTAGAATAATCTAGAACCTTGTAAAGGCATGTAAATACATGTAGAGTATTCTAGTTAGATGTAGAATATTCTGGAGACTTAATCTCCACTATTAGACTAGATTAGTCTAGAACATTCCTTAAGGAGGTGGCTCACCTATAAATAGCCAACCCCTCTCATTTGTAAACCATCCTAGAATTCTTACATTAATACATCTCTTCCTTTGAGAGTACTTGTGAGCATTCTAGCGATCCAGAGCATCGTGGTCTTCCTTCGCAAGTCCACCGATCCTCTGCCTCTGGGCTCCCCATTTCGACCCTCTCTCGACTCTTCTCACTCTAAATCGCTTTCGCACCTTCACACTCGGCAACGTTCGTCCAAGAACTTGCCCGAGTGTCCCTCTTACAAGGCTTACTAAGCAATGTTCCCATGGGAGTTGCCTAAGTGCCGCACGGGTGTGCCTAGCTGAAATTCTCACCCCGTGACAAGTGGTATCAGAGCAGGTCGGTTTCAAGCAGCAGGGTTCGGAGCTCGTTACTAGGCAATCACAACTAGCACGAGTCATGCACTCCGATAGCGAAGTTGTCACCAAAAAGCAATCACAGCTAGCACGAGTCATGCACTCCGATAGCGAAGTTGCCACTATAGAGCAATCACAGCTAGCACGAGCCACGTTCTCCGATAGCGAAGTTGCTCGATTCGAAATCCAAATGCTTGTTCGTGGTGACCAACGCTCCCACAACAAGCAAAGCAAGTCCAAGACACTCTCCATCCAGGCTGAATCCCTGCCCGAGCCATACAGGATGTAGCCCGCCGTAAAACTTGAGGTGTCATCTAGTTCTCTCCACAGAACCAACCGACCGTAGGCGTTTAAAGGAGCAAGAAGTTCGCAAGCCATGGGAAGCGATCGAAGGCACCGAGAGAAGGCACCTGAGATGTTGGATCACCTTCGAAACCTAGCCAGCCCACTTGCGTCGAGTTAAGGATGCGAGACTAGAATTCGGTCTCTCAAGGGAGGCTTCCCAAGCCGAAGACCTTTCGCATGAATGAACCAACTTGTGGCCAACTCCAACATACTCAACGCCCACGCAACAAGGACGTTGAGAACTTAGGTGGGGGAGGATGTCACGGGCCGCAAGCTTACAAGCCCAGGAGTCCAACAAAGGTCCTTACTCTGCCCAACTCCTGGAAGATTCTAGAGACCTCTCCACAATTCCAACATTGGTCAAGCTTCTGGAAGTCTCTAGCAACTCAACCATCTCTACACCATTTTTGTACTAAGCTAGATAGGTGTAGAATAATCTAGAACCTTGTAAAGACATGTTGAGTATTCTAGTTAGATGTAGAATATTCTGGAGACTTAATTTCCACTATTAGACTAGATTAGTCTAGAACATTCCTTAAGGAGGTGGCTCACCTATAAATAGCCAACCCCTCTCATTTGTAAACCATCCTAGAATTCTTACATTAATGCAACTCTTCATTTGAGAGTATTTGTGAGCATTCTAGTGATCCAGAGCATCGTGGTCTTCCTTCGTAAGTCTCACCGATGCACTGTCTCCAGGCTCCCCATTTCAACCCTCTCCCGACTCTCCTCACTCTAAATCGCTTCCGTATCTTCACACTCTAAATCGCTTCCGTATCTTCACACTCGGCAACGTTCATCCAAGAACTTGCCCGAGTGTCTCTCTTACAAGGCTTACTTAGCAACGTTCCCATGGAAGTTGCTTAAGTGCCGTACAGGTGTGCCTAGATGAAATTCTCACCCCGTGACAGGATGTTCAAAACAAGATTATTTAGGTGTCACTGGACACTATGTAGACACCTAAATGACCCAATGGACTTTACAAAAAAATCTCATTGGTTTTCGTGTCATGGATTATTCACACACTGCACAAAATATTTTTCAGGTTATTATGTCAGTTATACAAGATTATGACATTCAAAACCGTATCATGTCAATTACTTTGGATAATACATCTGATAACTCCAAAGCTATAGAATATTTCATTAATTCTAACATCCTTAATATTGCGGGGAAAATTTTCTATGCTCGTTGTTCATGTCACATTATAAACTTGATTGTAAAATCAGGTTTAAAGAAGGTCGAAAGTCAAATCGATAGTATTAAGGGGGCTTTGGGTTGGATTATGACATTGAACCAAAGAATTGTTGAGTTTGCCAAATTTTGTAAATCAAAGAACCTAAAACCCCGTAAGTTCCAAACAGATATACCGGTAAGGTGAAACTCAACATATTTAATGTTGAAATCTGTTTTACCATATGCTTTAGAAATTACTAGTTTTTATAACTTGAACACTGCCAACGACACCCTACATGAAAAACTCAAGGAAGGTGATTGGTATGTGGCCAATGTTTTTGTTGAATTTTTAATTATTTGTTATGATGCTACTGTAGAACTTTTCGAGTTTTATTACCCCACATCTCCTCTTGCACTTCATAAACTTTATGACATAACTGATTTACTTAAATAATATAAGGAAATAAAATTGGTAGCTCCCACTGTTGTTGCTATGCAAGAAAAATACGTAAAATATTAGGGAAAAATTCCTTTTTTGTATACCTTTGGTATTGTTGTAGATCCTAGGTTCAGATTTTAAGCATTAAAAGGTTTTTCCCACTAATTTGGGTGAGGCTTTGGGATTAAGTGAAACGGATGTTGCTGAACATCTTGGTATACTGAAATCCCAAATTTTCGAGGTTTTTTCTATTTATGAGAACAGGTACAGGCACAATGACGACACAGCGAGACCGACGCCTCCTCAACAATAATCTCAACAACAATCGAAGCTCATGAGGATATTTTTGAACAATACCACAACTTTTGGCACTTCAGGAAGTTCGAGTCAAAGTCAAAGTCAACATGTGGAGCTCAACAAATATATGAGTACAGAGTATTCCATCACGGACAACGATGATTTCACAATTAACGATCTTCTGAAATGGTGGCAGAACAAGAGAAACAACTTCCCCATTCTATCGAGATTAGCATATGACGTCGTAGCTATCCCGGTTTCAATAGTTCCATCGGAGCAAATGTTCAGCATCGCCGGACGAATAATAGAAGATAGAAGATGTTTATTGGCCCCTGATGCGGTGGAAGCTTTAACATGTCTTAAGGATGGAGAAAATACAAAAATAAGACAACAACATCAACTGGTCAACGAAGAACTCATGGATGACTTCTCCAGCTTGACCATCGATGAGAGTTTCGGTAGCAACCAACCGGCGAACTGATGTAATTGTGAATACTTAATATATATTTTTCCAAATTGTACTCTTTTTCCCTTACCAAGTTTTTATCCCATTGGGTTTTTTCTTGGTAAAGTTTTTAATGAGACAGTCATAATTTGTAATTTATATTTTTCACCACAAATTTAATAAGAAATCACAAAAGTATTATTCATTGAAAACTAATTAATTGTTGTATGAAATGAAAAATGTATTTCATATTAAAATTATTACATTAATAATTATACATAATTATTACAATGTATAAAAAATAATATTGTATAAATAAAACGTTAAAATATTTTATTTTATTTTTTAAAATTGAAGCCTGATGGGCCGGCCCGTTAAGGCCTTAACCGGCTTTTAACGGGCTGGCCTGTCATAGGCCTATTAAGGCCCGGCCCAACTCGGTCCCGGTCTGGCCCATCTCGAAACAGGCTGTGGGCGCAGGCCGGGCCTACCCTTTCGACAATCAGACCGGCTTGGCCCAGCCCGTTAAGCCAACGGGCCTAACCGCCTGGGCCCAGTTTGACCCACCTCGAAACAGGTCCTGGGCATAGGCCAGGCATATCCTTCCGACAATCAGCCCGGCCCGGCCCGTTAAGCCAACAGGCCTAACGGGCCGCCCCGGCCCGGCCGTTTTACCACCACTAGTTAGACTATATAATGTGTGCAGCACTTAATGATTTAATTTTAAATCTTGTATAGTGTATGAATTGCAAATTTGCAATATCACAGTGGACACCCTAACTTTTTTTTACTATAAATACTTTAAAACAGATAAAGCTTAATTTGTTGGGTGGATAAAACGTAATTGCTATGATCAAAAATCTTAAATCGTAAACATTGAATTATCCCAATCTCTCCGAAAACATCATCGCAACAAAAAACCACCGCTACCATTTTATCTTCAAATCTTGAACCCAATATTCATGTGCTTTTAAGTGAAACAAAATTGAGATCCGGTAAATTACCATAGAAAAATAAAATGCTCTCTAATTACCCAAAGCACCTTGGTTTGATGACTTCCGATAAAGATCTGTGACGATAAACTAAAAATAATATGTGAAGTGAATCAGTAAAAAAATCAAAAGGAGAATGAAGTGGAGTTTATTCAAGCTTGTAAAATGATGTCGTTTTGTTAGTGAAGATATATATATAAATTAGATCATTCAATACACAAGTGATATCAGATCAAAAAAAGTTCAGAAGAATTCAAGAAAGAGAGATCCAAGTCCAAAAATGCTACATTAATAGACCAAAACAAAAAAAAATTAAAACAATCCTGGGCTTTCTCATATTGGCCCAATAACCATGATAACCCTATAAAGTAGAAAACGTATATTAAAAACAGAGAGAAAATAAAAAAATAGTCATGAGAAGCATTAATTTTTTGTTTGTAACCACTTTTGAAATTTTATTTGTTAACAGCTATTTCTTTTAGAAAAAATTAGTGTATATCCATAAATTATAAAAATACCCCTGTAATTGATTTTTTCTTTAAAACTGAAAGCAAACTTGAAATCATGACTAAAATCTGGAACAAAACTTGAAATCACGACTAGAAACTTGAAACTTGAAACTTGAAATCTTGTATAAAAACATGAAATTTTGAAACTTGAAATCTTGCTTAAATTGAAATGTTGGAACTTGAAATCTTGACTAAATTGAAATGTTGAAACTTGAAATGTTATGGGTTTTTAAGTTTTTCGTTTTCAAATTTTGAAACTTGAAATCGTGCCTAAATTGAAATGTTGAAACTTGAAATCTTGACTAAATTGAAATGTTGAAACTTGAAATCTTGACTAAATTGAAATGTTGAAATTTGAAATGTTCTGGGTTTTTAGGTATTTCGTTTTCTTCCATTTTTTCCGACAGATCTACTCACCGGCGAAGGGGGAGCTCGACGGCGTTGCTAGACGGTCGTGAAGCCCAGGCGACGGCACTCCGGCAAGCCGTCGACGACATGTGAGAGACAAAGGAAAGGAGAGAGAAAGAGAGGTGAGTGAAAGAGAGAGGGAAAGAAGAGAGAGAGCTGCGGGGAGAGAGAAAGAGAGGTTTGGTGAGAGAGAAAGGAGGTCGGTGACTGTTCGCCGGCCTTCGCAGGGATGCCGACGACGGGAGAGAGAGAGGAAAGGAGAGAGAGAAAAAAAAAAGAGAAAAGAGAGAGAGTGTTTGAGGAGATTTTTTATATGAAGGCATTCAAGTAATTTTTCAAAAAATAGTTATTAACAAATAAATTTTCGTATGTAATTAAAAACAAATTTTCTATAATAGTTGTGGTCAATTTTAACGATTTCCACTTAAAAACAAGCTAATTAGTAAAAAAGATAAAATTAACTACAAATTACTTCTTAACACATGTGACAGTGCAATTTCCCTTCTACGTTAATATTGGCGATCGGATGTTTTTGAGTCTTATTATATATATTTTGTAAGTAAATATATAACATTTTCTCTTTAATGTTATGGAAATATAGATATGTATTGTTATGAAAATAAAAATATAGACCGGACATATTCTATTTGGTATCAGCAGGTTCCAACTTACCATTTATCCATGTGTCAGAATATATCATAAAACTTCTAAAATAAAATAAAACACAGTTTTTTTTTAATAAATGAAAGGGAATTCTCCAAAATCAACCTCATAGTTTGATTTTCCTCCAAAATCCCCATTATGTTAATTTTTGTTAGCATTTTGAACCAAAATAATATTTCACCCTTTAATATATTTTAATACGTATATATATAGAATCTTTTTAAAAAAATTATAATCTTAATATTATTTTTGTTTCTTTTTAATTTTCCCCCCTATCAAAAGCTTTTTTTTTTTTTTCAAAATTATAAACTTATTACTAATTTTAAACTTTTTTCAATTTCAACCCCTATTTTTTTTTCTTTTGTATAATAACCCCACACTTGAATTTATTTCTCACTCCTTAGTGGCGGCCCGTTCATCACAAACAGAGGGAGGCTGAGGGAGGCTCTTGGATCTTCATCTCCAAACAAACCCTACAATCGCAATTTTATGATGGCTCCATAAGCTACCAAACACTCCAACATAAAAATACACAAACAGAGATTAGAGAGAGACGACGAGAAAAATAAGGAATAAAAGGAAAAGAAAAGTTTTATTTATCTTTTATTTTAAATAATTTTAAATAATTTTTTATTTATAGTAATTTACCTTGTTGATGTCGATTTCTGGATTATGCCAGAAAAGCCAACATGGATTGGATTTTGGCTATTGATTCAAAGAGAAAGAGATGCAGAGAGAGTAAAAAAGATAAGGTTTACGTGGTAAAACTCCGATGGTCGGAGAAACATCCACGGGTAGTTGAAAGATCAACCAAGCCAAAATTCACTAAGAGAATAAGATGTTTTTACAAGCTCTCGATCTCCCTTTTTCTCTCTGTATTAATTGTGATTACTGTATGCTATATTGTCTATATCTTTTCGAGCCAGATTATGGGTCTATTTATATGCTTATAGAACCCTATTCTGCTTTGTACAAGTAATACAAGATATTTGTATTTAACTATGATTTGGTTACTTGTTTGAGGTTGATTTGTCTTTTTTCCGGTTTCGGAGTCTCTTTATGGAAATTGAGTGGGATTCTAGTAGCGTAGTTCAATTTGACTTGTTTCCTTATAAGAATGTAGTCTTCGAAAAGGAATCAAGTTGTTTCTTGATTGGGGGACTCTTCTAACTCAAAGGTCCATTATTTGGGATTCTTTCATGAAGAATATCTTCGCGTATTTAATGACTTAACCCGTACGATAAGCTCTTATTCGGGTTGTATTTACTCCCGAGTAAGACTGTTACCTAATGGTTCCGAGTAGTGTCGTTTAAGCCCGAGTGAATGCGTTGTTTTAGCCAGTCCCGAGTAGGTCTTTATTCGGTATATGCTTACTCGGGAATGCTCCTCTTTAACGATGCCTTGTAGGATATTTCCCGGATGTCCATCTAAGCATACATCTGGCTATTTTTTCCTTCCTGTTAATGACGTGTTTGCTTGGTAAAATTTACATACAACAATACCCCCTTAAAATATTTTTGCCGAGAAGACTTTATTTCGGGCAAGAATATTTTAATCGTTTTGAATTCCTTATCAGAAAAACCGTATTGCCATAATGATGTATTTTAATGGACTCTGTAATTTCGATTTGCTTTGTCACGCAAGATCTTAAATGACAGCGACGTTTCAAAGTTTTGACGGTTGAGGGCTACTTCTTGTCTTGACACGTGTCCTTTGTCTCTTCTTTTTTCAATATCGTTTATGAGAAGTGACTTTTACGTTTATCCAAACGCTGCCAATGTCATCTGGTTTCGTCATAACTTTTTCCCGCTTTGAAACCCTAGGGTTTCGTGACATCTCGCCTTTAAATCCTTCGTTGAGCGACTGTTGGTTTATTCTAAAAAATCCAGCAGAAATTTCTTTAAGCTCAAATTTCTTCATTCAGAAGTTCGCGACTCTCCGCTTTGAAGATCTTGCGTTAGTCTCAATTCAAGGTTAGTTTCAATGGGGCCATCTTCCCGTCATCGTCTCTTTAAAATTGCTTTTGATGCATTAGAGCATGGGAATTTCCAGTTAGTATCTTGCATTAGACGATTACTGGGGGATATCCCAATAGATGAACCTCCATTTTTAGAGGTTGATGTTTCTAGGCTTTACCCTGACGTCACTTTAACCCCCTTATCGAGTTCTTCCTCTAGTTCTGATTCTGATATTTCTGATCACAGGGTATCTTCTCGAAGGATGGGTAAACATCAAAGCACAAGCAAGGTATACAAGCACGGCTCGAGCAGTGTTCAGACTGGGGAACAAACTGTTAATGAGGGGGACGCTGAAGTACACGGGGCGTCTGGCCTTTCGTTTTCTGACACTCGCCCGAGTGGTTTTGATATTGAACCAAATGTGGTCGGGCCAGCTGAGATAGAGAAATACCGATCCCGATTTGATTTGCCCGACTCGTTCACTTTGGTTCCTGCGGGGAATAAGGCCGTATGGAATCCTCCTGAGGGGATGGTCGCGATTTACGGATCGATGCTTTGCTGCGGCGTCACACTTCCCCTTCAGCCTTTTATTGCCCGATTTTTAGCTGAAGCAGAGATAGCCCCAGCTCAGTTGGCCCCGAATAGTTACAAAGTCTTAATGTGCATGTGGCACATGTTCAGCCGAATGAACCTTTCATCGCATTCCCCGAATGAAATCAGACATTTCTTTACGCTGAGGCAGGTTAGTAAAACGGGGACCTACTTTCTTGCGTCTACTCCTTCGGAAAGTTGGATCCCTAAAGAAGTGAAGGCGAATCGGGGGGTCGAGGCTTCTTATGACCCGAAAAAGAAGGGCTTTATATGGGGATTCCCCACATCCAACAAGTTATGGAAGAACATTTGGTTTTTTGCTAGAGGGGCTCTCGGGCTGGACGTCACTGTTCGATTTGGGGATTCCCGAATGGTGCTGAATGTTCCCCGCTTCTTCTGTTCCCCTGAGGCGTGGAATAAGAAAACAATTGATTATAACGATTCAGAGTTAAAGAGGCTGGCCCGGGCTGCTATCTGTACTCTGGAAAAGAGAAGCAAGAACTATCTTTTCAAAGAGGAAGACTTGATCAAACTCGGTTTCTTCGAACAGGTTTCGAGCCATCGCAGGCGCTGTAAGTAACCCAGCGCCCTTTCTGCTTTGTTTCTCCATTTTCCATTTCCTTTTCTAACCCTCTTATTACTTTTTTTTTAGTGTTCGATACGGACGTTGTCTGCGATTTTCAGGCTCGTCAGGTGAAGGCAATTCTTCAAGCGAGCAAGAAGGAGGCTTCCCGTCAGGGCGATGAGGGTATTGCTTCACCCGAGCCTGATGAGGAAATTGATACTGCTGAGCAAATTCCCGACTGCGTTGATCGGGGTGCTCAGTCTTCTGCTCAGGATCTCGCTGGTTCAAGTGGCCAAGGCGAGCCGACCGTGACACAACTGCCTGAAAATAGGGAGAGGCAGTGTGAGAGTCCAAATGGAGAGCCTGTTGGACTGTCTAAAGCTGGCGATGGTGGTAGCGTCTTGTCGGATCAAATGCATGTCATTGCCGAGCTTTTTGAGTTTTTTCAGGATGATTTGCTGGAAGATCCTGCTGGTGATCTCTTCCATCGTTCTCTGGGTGAGAAGCGAAAGGCAGTTAGTTTGCCTCCTCGTCTTCTCAAAGTTCCTCAGGTAGTCACTTTCATTGACTCCAGCGACGAAGATGTTGCGGATGAGACTACCCCGAGTGTAGGTGCCAGAGTATCGGCAGATGTCACTTCAGGTCCAAGTAGGACTTCCTTTACCCCCGAGGTTGGAGATATGAGGGCTGAACTTTGGGGGTTTCCTCTCCATCCCTAGAGCCAAATAGAGCTTCTCCTGTCCCCGAGTCTGGAAATCTGGGAACTCAACCCTCTAGGGTTCCCTCATCCCTTTCTCCGAAAGATATGCTCCAGGAGATGTCCTCTGGTCTGGCATTTATCGGGGAAGACCGTTGGAGAGGTTTTAGAGATAGTTCACTGCCCGAACGTCTCCAAAACGTTTTCAACGGCGCATCTTATGTAAGTAGCTAATTCTGACTCCGTTACTGTTTTGTCTTCGTTGGATTTCTAAGTTTTTTTTTTTTTTTGCAGATGGTGGCCGAATTTGCTGAACTTGTTCAGGCGCAACAATGTCAGGCTGATCGGATAAAGCTTCTGGAGGCTCAGCTAAAGGCGAGTGAGGAGGGTCGTACTCGAGCTGAGCAGGCTTACCAGCAAGAGGTTGGTTCGGTGCAGATATTTGCCGACAATTGCCTGGCCAAGCAGGTTGAAGCTGAAGACAAGACATCTTTGGCAGAGGAAAAGGTTGCTTCGCTTCAAAACCTTTCTTCTTCTACTGAAGAGTCTATGCTCAAGGTCGAGCAGGAGGCGGAGCAGGCGAAGTCGGCGTATGTCCAAAAAATTGAAGATTTGGAGCGCCAAGTGCTGACAGTTGAATCCCTTTCCCAAGAGGCCAGGTTGAAGCTGGAAGTTCAAGGGGTGAATCGTTTTAAAAGATCCCCTGCTTACGATGCCCTACTTCTTTGGGAATTTCAACGTGTGCTAGTTTCGGCCAACGAATTCTTCAAAGTGAAGAGTAGGGCAACCGAGAAAGCCCGTGCTAACTGAGAGCTGTCAATCAAACACCATGTGGATCGGTCCTTGGAATCTCTTCGGATTCAGATGAAGGAATGGAGAGCCTACTGCCGTAGTCAAGGCAAGGAGCCCCATCCTATGCATTTAGAGATTCCGTCCGAGCACTCTCTCTCGACCTTTTAAGCAAGTCGAGAGTCTGTCGAGGGTGTAATCCCGGATGTCGGGCCAATCCCGGGTAATGATTACAGCCAGTGGAGGGACCACATTATTGATGACTTCACTTGGCCGTCTAATGAGAGTCTGCTTCGTGAATACGAGATAGTGCCAGACCCGAGTATTGACAAAGGCTCGAAATCCTCGCAACCTTGATTTTGTAAATTTGTAGGAGATTATGATAGATTCTTTATTTTTTGCTTGTATAACGAATCATTTCTTTGAACTGTAACCATCTTTTTTAAGAGCAATAGAATACGATTTTCTAAGTTTGAATGGTTTGTCTTTATTTTTGTTGCCGGAGGTTGTATTAAACTGGCTGATGGTCGGAATCATAACCGAGTATCTTATTTAACCGGTTATCCAAATAACTTCAATTGCCAAGTATCTTGTTAAACTGGTTGTTGGTCGGGATCATAACCGAGTATCTTATTTAACCGGTTATCCAAATAACTTCAATTGCCAAGTGTCTTATTAAACTGGCTGGTGGTCTGGTAACTTAACCGAGTATCTTATTAAACCGGTTGTTACCTGAATGACTTCAATTGCCAAGTATCTCATTAAACTGGCTGGTGGTCGGGTAACTTAACCGAGTATCTTATTAAACCGGTTGTTACCCGAATGACTTCAATTGCCAAGTATCTTATTAAACTGGCTTCTTTATTATTAACCGAGTCATCTTGAAACAGAAAAGTTTGCACTTATGTTTCATACTCGGTTGCTACCCGAACGTTATATCAAGGCTCACCATGATTATGCGTTCGAGTCCTTACGCAATACCAAAGACATTTCCCTAGTTTTTATGCGCAAGGGTTTGCCGAATCGTTGAGCTCTTTTTTAAAAGTTGCTTCAACACAGCTACGCATTTCACCTGAATTTCTCCCGATAGCGTCCCGAGAATTTTTCTAGTTTGGTGCACCGGGTTTGCCTTTTTGAGAAGATCATTTTGACCCTGCTCGGCTGGCATGCTCCTACTAGCTTCTCCGCCCTTTCGAGATTTGATTGTCCCGAGAATTCTATTTGCATGTTCTTATTATCATGCTCTTCTTCTATTTCATATTGTCGTATGCTTTTTGGAGATCTCGAGCTAGGTGCTTTCCTTTTGGAAATTCTTAGTTTTATTTATTATTGCGAAAAATCAACAAAGATTAATATTATAGTTTTAGTATTTATTCTGACTAATACTGTCCTGACTAGAAAAAGAATAAAATATTTAAATATATGTTTTAAGGATAGAAAATCTTCAGATATTGGGCATTGCACGGTCGGGGTAACATCCCTCCATTGGGTCGAGCAATCCAATAAGCTCCATGGCCAGCTATCCCCTCGATCTTGTATGGACCTTCCCATTTGTCAGCCAGGGATCCCGCGACTCTATTCTTTGTGTTTAGTGACACCTTCCTGAGCACCAGGTCTCCTAACTGAAATTTCATGATCCGAACACGAGAGTTTTAGTGGCGTGCCACTCTTTGTTGATAAGCTGCATTTCTTATTCGGGAATTTTCCCGTTTTTCTTCTAGCTCATCCAAACTTTGTAGCAGTGTATCGACGTTTTTTCCTTCATCGTATAGCCTTACCCGGGGGGACACATACGATGTTTCTATGGGGATGACAACTTCTGTTCCGAACGCTAGGCTGAACGGAGTTTCTCCTGTTGAAGTTCTTGCTGTCGTCCGATATGCCCACAATACTTCAGGAAGCATTTCAACCCAGCTTCTTTTTTTGCCATCTAATTTTGCTTTGATTGTGTGCTTGATAATTTTATTTACTGTCTCTACTTGCCCCGTTTGTTTGTGGATGAGCTGGTGTTGCATAGTAGTTGGCAATATGATACTTCTCGCACAATTGTCTGAACCTTTGGTTATCGAACTGAGTGCCATTGTCGGTGATTATAGTGTCCGAAATTCCAAACCTGTAAAGTATGTTTTTCTTTACAAAATTCGTGGTGTTGGCTTCCGTGATATGCACCAACGCTTCAGCTTCGACCCATTTTGTGAAATAATCGACAGCTACTATGGCGTGCTTCGCTCCACCCCCTGTTCCAGCTGGCATTGGCCCGATCAGGTCTAGGCCCCACATGGCGAATGGCCACGGGGCAGTGAGATTTTTGAGCTTTTCTGGGGGTTGTCGGATATCGTTGGCAATTCTTTGACAGGTATTGCAACTTTCCGACCATTGCTGTGCATCTGAGAAAAGTGTAGGCCAATAATAGCCTTGCCTGAGTACCTTATGCGCCAGACTCCTACCCCCAGTGTGGTTCCCGCAAACTCCTCCGTGGATCTCTTGAAGTACTCGATGTGCATCTTCTTCTGGTATACATCTCTGGAGAGCTTGAGAAAACCCTCTTCTGTATAATTCTCCTCCCATCATGGTGTACCTAGCCGATCGATACCTGATGCGTTTTGCTAATATCGGATCTTTCGGGAGTATGCCTTCTTCCAGGAACCTTCTCAGCTGGACCATCTAACCTTCTTGCGGTGTTCGGATTTCTGAAATTTCCAAATGCTTAAGTTCAGCCGTACTCGGTTTAAGGAGGTGTGCAACTGGAATGGTTTTTGGTCTGATCGAGGTTGTTGTGGACGCTAATTTAGATAAAGTGTCTGCCTTTTCATTTTCTTCTCTGGGGATCTGAGCGATCTTGTATTCTTTAAATTTTTGGAGGAGCTGTTTTGCGATGTCACGGTAGGCAACCATTCATTCATCTTTAGCCTGGTATTCATCCATAATCTGGTTGACAACTACATGTGAATCGCTAAATACCTTCACTTCGTCTGCTCCAAGAGCTATGCAGACTCTGAGTTCAGCTAACAATGCCTCGTATTCAGCCTGATTATTGGTTGCTTTGAAATCGAATCTCATGGCACATTCAACATCATCTCCTTCTAGGGTGCGAACTACGATCCCTGCCCCGCTGCTATGAGTATTCGAAGAACCATCAACATATAATTTTCATTGGAAACTTCTATCCAACAATTTTTTTGCTTCCAGGTTCTGTTCTGTGAACTCAGCTATGAAGTCTGCCATTGCTTGTCCTTTGAAGGAAGTTCTGGGGACAAAATAAATATCGAATTCACTCAACTCGATTGCCCATTTAGTAAGTCTTCCTGATATCTCTGGTTTTTGTAAGATTTGTCTTAATGGGCAATTGGTGAGAACCTGGATCGTATGAGCCTGAAAGTATGGTCTCAGCTTTTTTACAGCTGAAACCAATGCTAATGCCATCTTCTCTGCTTGTGAGTATCTGGTATCGGCCGGTAGGAGTGCCTTGCTTGTATAATACACTGGTTTTTAAACTCCATCTTCTGTCCTGACTAGGACTGAACTTGCTGCAACTCGGTTATTGATAGATACAGCTGAAGTATTTCCCCTTTTTGTGGTTTTGAGAGGATGAGAGCTTGCCCCAAGTACTCTTTTATCTTTAAGAATGCATGCTCGCACTCTTTATTCCACTCCAGGCCTTTTCCTTTTTTGATCACTTTGAAGAAAGGCGCGCACCTGTCTGTAGCCTTTGAGATGAACCTTCCCAAGGAGGCTAAACACCCTGTTAAGCGCTGTACCTCTTTCAATGTTTTAGGTGAAGTCATTTGCTGCAAAGCCTGGATCTTCTCCGGATTAACTTCGATTCCTCTTTGATGGACTTGAAAACCCAAGAATCTTCCCGAGTGGACTCCGAATAAACATTTGTTTGGGTTTAATTTCATCTGATATCTTCTTAATACATCAAATGAATCTCGGAGGTCGCGGGCATGGTCATCTGCTGAGACGCTTTTAGTCAACATGTCGTCAATGTAGACCTCCATGTTCCTTCCTATTTGCCGAGTGAAGATCTTGTTGACCAACCTTTGGTACGTGGCTCCTGCATTTTTTAAACCGAAGGGCATCATTGTGTAGCAATATAAACCCTGATCCGTTGTGAAAGCTGTTTTTTCTTCTTCAGCTTTGTTTATCCGGATCTGATTGTATCCCGAGTAAGCATCCATGAAGCTGAGTAGTTCATGACCACCTGTGGCATCCACCAGTTGATCTATTCTTGGGAGTGGGAAGCTGTCCTTCGGACATGCCTTGTTTAGATCCTTGAAATCTACGCACATTCTCCACTGTCCATTTTTCTTCTGGACGAGGACTACGTTAGCGACCCACTTCTATGATTGATCCCGTCGCTAGTAGCTTTTCCACATCTTGTTTGATTGCTTGACTTCTTTCAGGATTGAACGATCTTCTCTTTTGTACTACCGGTTTGGCATTCGGGCTTACTGCGAGGTGATGGGATATTATTCGGGCATCAATTCCGATCATATCTTCATGACTCCAGGCGAATACATCTTTGTACTCTCTGAGCAAATTGGTCAATTCTCGCTTGATTTTTTCTTCCAAGTTGGCCCCGATCTTGACTTTCCTGTCTGGTTTGTCTTCTTCGAGTAGTATTTCAGCCACTTCTGTTTTGTATTCATTCAAGCCCTCCCTTGGATCTAGTTCGAATAACAAGGATTCTTCACACTCATTTGGCTGCATTATGGTGCACACTTGTTCGGCATCATGCTTGTCTTTGTATACCGACAGGTTTGCTCTTCGGGCCATCTTTTGGGATCCCTTGACTATCCCAACCCCTTGTTCTGTTGGGAATTTGATCATTAATGCGTAAGTGGCCGTCACGGCTCTTGTTTTATTTACGCATTAATGATCAATTATCCAAATCAACTACCACGAAGTCGAGCAGGACAGTCCTTTGGCATGGTGCCGTTCCGATCTTCACAGGTAATTTGACTGTCCCGAGTGACCTGACATCTATTCCCCAAAATCCTCCTAACGGAGTATGGAAAGACTGTAAATCTTTTCGGTCCAATCTTAGCTGGTCGTATACGGCCACGCTTAAGATGTCTGCTGAACTCCCATTGTCTATTAAAATTCTTCGGACTTCCCTATGGCCAATCCGGGCACTTAAAACCAAAGCGTTATTAGGTCGAACATCGACGCCGTAGGAATCTGCCTATGTGAAGACTATCGGGTCCCATCCTTCCTTTATCCTCTTCGGGTCTGGTTCAACCGAATTCACGTCAAAGTTATTCCTGTCTTTTACTGCTTCTCGGACTTCCTGAGTCCGTTCTCGGTTGCTCCTCCCAGTAGAAGGTCCTCCGAAGATTGTATGTATTACTTCATTGGCTTCGGGGCTGGCTCTTCGGTTTTGACCAGGGTTGTGATCAGCCTTGGCTTTCTTGACTTCCGATATTTCATCTTTTTTTAAGATTACATCCCTTAGGTGCCCTTCCCGAATAAGGGTTTCTATATAATCTCTGAGCTGAAAACACTTCGAAGTCTCATGCCCGGTCTCTTTATGAAACCTGTAATACTTGGTTGTATCTCTCCGTGCGAACTGTGACTGTCGCCGCGGTTCTTGTACCATATTCTTCTCTTCTAGGATGGCTAGAATTTATTCTTGTTTCTTCCGAAGAGGGGTGTAATTGGTATATCTGCCGCGGTATTTCTCTGTGGACCGTTCGGCGTTACGCCCATTACTCTCATATTTATTTTTCTCCTTGTTGTTCCCTTTCTGCTTTTCTTTTTTATTCTGCCCATTGGATTCGGTATTTCTCTGTTCGGGCTTTCCTCCAAGCATATAGCTTCCTCCTGTAGCTAACTCTTCTTCCTCAGCCAGAGCGTATCCTCCCGCCATATCCATAATGTCGGCATACCTTGTCAGCCGCGCACTTCTCAAATCGAAGGATAATCGTCCATTCTGCAAGTTATTGGTGAAGGCAGCAATAATGGCTTCATCATTAGCGCTGCCAATCTCTGATACTGCTTGGCCAAACCGGCCCAAGAATTTTTTTAATGACTCGTCCTTCCCCTGTTTTATTTGAGAGAGGTTGGCCACCGACTTCTTTCTGTGAACGTTGTTCAAGAATTGCCTTGAGAAGCTCCTGCTCAACTCGTTGAAATTTTCTATGCTTGCCGGAGGTATTCTTCCGAACCATCTTGAGCATGTGTCCCCCAGTGTTTGTGGAAAATTGAGACACAATAGGGGGTCACTGCGGGCATATTGAGCCATGGCACTTTTGTAGCGCCTAACGTGCTCCTTTGGATCTGTATCTTTTTTGAATTGTTCCACATGCGGCATCCTGAATCTTTCTGGGAAAGAGGTCGGTAAAATTTCCCTGGTAAAGGGACTGTCGGAGTCATCGTCGGATAGATCGTTGTAACCGTAACATCTGACGAGTGCCTCCATCTGTCGCCTATTATTCTCTACTTCTCGAGTCAGGCTCTGGATTGTAATATCTCTGTCCCCTACCGGGCTTCCCTGACGGTTGAACCATTGGGTGACTGTCATTCTTTCCTCAGATTCTTCACTCTGATGCCGGAACCCTCGTGTGATTCCATGATGACGTTTATGATGGTGTTGATCACTGTCTTCTGATGATGATCGTCCTCTGCGCCGATCGTATTTACGATGTCTAGCACGTACTGTTTGATTGCGATCCAGCTTTTGGTGATTCTCCTCCCCTAGTGTTTTCTGTTCAACCGGATTGATCGGGGAAGAGTTCCCTCTGGTTTATGGCATAGTTATTCCTGGTCCTATCACCATTGAACGGAGCCTTACGGGTGGAGGATTGGGAGTATGCGCTCCTGCGGCCAGTAGGTCAATCCCTTTCTTTGCTGCGTCCGTCACTAATTGTTGCAAGGCCTCTTGGAAGCACAGCGTAAGATCTCTGCTGGTTGGAGGAACTTGCTGGATCCCTGCCAGGTGCGCAGGTTGGTTTTCTGTGTTTGCTGCAGGATTTTGTGACGTATTGCCAGTATGGAAATCGCCTGGTGATCTTCGGCCATTCCCTGAACTACTTCTGCTTCCACCCATTGCTTTCTAACAAGTTCGGAGGTTCAAGCCCCCCTTCTTCTAGCGCCAATTGTTGACGTCGATTTCTGGTTTATGCTAGAAAAGCCAACAGGGATTGGATTTTGGCTATTGATTCAAAGAGAAAGAGATGTAGATAGAGTAAAAAAGACAAGGTTTACGTGGTAAAACTCCGATGGTCGGAGAAACATCCACGGGTGGTTGAAAGATCAACCAAGCCAAAATCCACTAAGAGAATAAGATGTTTTTACAAGCTCTCGATCTCCCTTTTTCTCTCTGTATTAATTGTGATTATTGTATGCTATATTGTCTATATCTTTTCGAGCCAGATTATGGGTCTATTTATATGCTTATAGAACCCTAATCTGCTTTGTACAAGTAATACAAGATATTTTTATTTAACTATGATTTGGTTACTTGTTTGAGGTTGATTTGTCTTCTTTCCGGTTTCGGAGTCTCTTTATGGAAATTGAGTGGGATTCTAGTAGCGTAGTTCAATTTGACTTGTTTCCTTATAAGAATGTAGTCTTCGAAAAGGAATCAAGTTGTTTCCTGATTGGGGGACTCTTCTAACTCAAAGGTCCATTATTTGGGATTCCTTCATGAAGAATATCTTCGCGTATTTAATAACTTAACCCGTACGATAAGTTCTTATTCGGGTTGTATTTACTCCAGAGTAAGACTGTTACCTAATGGTCCCGAGTAGTGCTGTTTGAGCCCCAGTGAATGCGTTGTTTTAGCCAGTCCCGAGTAGGTCTTTATTCGGTATATGCTTACTCGGGCATGCTCCTCTTTAACGATGCCTTGTAGGATATTTCTCGGATGTCCATCTAAGCATACACCTGACTATTTTTTCCTTCCTGTTAATGACGTGTTTGATTGGTAAAATTTACATACAACATACCTATTAACCTTTTTTATAAATATTTAACTACGTAAGTAGGGGGTTTATATTTTTAGGAGGTATAATGAAACTACAGGGAGCATGTTGAGAAATAATGAAACTATGTGGTAGGCTTTAGAGAATACCGAAACTGCATTAGGTATTTAATAATTTCCCAAAATAAAAATAACGTCATCGATGCAATACAAACTCGTATCCGTGTAAAATAAAGTTCTAACAAAATAGTAATAATAAAAATTACCACACACATGACAACACAAAACCCACAAAACCTAGAAAACAAAACCAAACACAAGTCTCTCTCTCTCTCTGTCTGTGTGCTGGTGATAGTGTTTGGATATCATCAGAGAGGCGCCGCGAAGCATGGCTGAGTACGACTTGACGCAGCGGATCGCACCGCTGCTTGACCGGCACCTTGTGTTCCCACTTCTTGAGTTCCTCCAGGAGCGTCAGCTCCATGCCGATGAACAGATCCTGAAATCCAAGATCGAGTTGTTGAACAAGACCAACATGGTCGATTACGCCATGGACATCCACAAGAGTCTCTACCACACCGAAGACGTTCCTCAAGGTAAAACCCCACCACACTCACTTGACTTGATTGCCCTTTTCTTTCTTTTTTTGTTTTGTTTTGTTTTGTTTTTGTGGTCTGAGAATTTATCTCTGTGCGTGTTTAGATATGGTGGAGAGGAGAGCGGAGGTTGTTGCGAGGCTCAAGTCATTGGAGGAGGCGGCGGCTCCATTGGTTTCTTTCTTGCAGAACGCTAGTGCCGTTCAGGAGTTGAGAGCTGATAAGCAGTATAATTTGCAGATGCTCAATGAACGCTACCAGGTTGCTTTTGTTTTTATTAAGAGAGAGACTGGAAAATATATACTAGGCATATGCTGTAGACGTAGATGGGATAGAGTTTGAACTCAATTGTTTTTCTTTTCAATTGTTTTGGTGCTGATATGGAATATAGAAGAAGGAAAGACAAAGGGACTTTATTATTCGTGATTTCAGAAATAATAAGTGGATGTTGATATTTGTTTGTGGGTTTGCTGTATAAGGGGACATTAATGTATTTCTTTCGACTCGATGTACATGGATATCTGTCCGAGAAGTTTAGCATCTTACATTCTAACCTATATCGCACATTCACCCTAATAATGTTAGGGTTAGAGTTAGGGTTATTTATGGGGACAAAAGAAAATCTTGCATGTTAGAACATTGCAGTTGTGGATTCTATTATCTTTTGGTTCTGAGTTTTTGTTCTTTATTCTGGAAAGAAACCTGACTTTTTTTCTTATTAGGTAGATTTAACTCATTATATGTATGTCTTCTGTTTTCTTTTTGATCAGATTGGTCCAGACCAGATAGAGGCGTTGTATCAGTATGCCAAATTTCAGTTTGAATGCGGCAACTACTCTGGTGCTGCTGATTACCTGTATCAATATAGGGCCTTGTGCACAAACAGTGAAAGAAGCTTGAGTGCATTGTGGGGAAAGTTGGCGGCTGAGATATTGATGCAGAACTGGGATATTGCTCTTGAAGAACTCAATCGGTTGAAAGAAAAAATTGACTCCAAGGTTTTTTTAATCATACACTCACTTGTTTGTTTGCATCCAATTTTGGCATTGTTTCCATGTACGTTGTTTACCAATTCGTAATTCTTGTTGCAGAATTTTGCATCACCTTTGAGTCAGATGCAAAGTAGAATATGGTTGATGCATTGGAGTCTCTTCATCTTTTTCAATCACGACAACGGAAGATCACAGATCATTGACCTATTCAACCAAGACAAGTACATCATTTAGACTCTCTTTTTTATATCGACTTTTATTACATATTCTAAATTTATTTGGTTAAATGTGGTGCTGAGTTCATTTCTTGTTTCTCTTATCTACAATGTTTTTACTTCTAAGTGATTTCAATCATAATTTTGCTTTGTGAATTTTAATTTGTTACTGTTAATATAGTTTTTAAATTTTACAAACACATGAGAATTGCTTGCAAGAATGTCTTTGAGACCAGTTATTTGATTGATATTCCTTCTGTAAGTAATATGGCAACTATTAGACTATTAGTTGCTTAGCTGAGTGCCTATTTTTCTATGTATTGACATTCCATAGCATGGTGGTTATGCGTACACATGTAATATTTGAGAATAATAACCTGAAAGCTGATCTTTCATTAAGTTGTTTTCATATGCATATTAGCAGTACTGGATTCACTTTTTACAATTGAGAATAATCAAGCTATTTTAAAGCCACACTTTTCTCAAGTATAGATAGTGCTTAGAAGCAAAAGTATTGTCTTTTATTCTTGTACTTCAAATTTGTGGTCCCTGTGAACAAAATTATTAATTAGTTTGTCCTCTGTTTTTGTCTCTCGAGTCAAGTTACAATAATGTTGTATCTATTATTCAGTTTCTGTGTTGTTGCTCTGTCTAAGAATGTGGAATTTCCAATTTTCAGGTATCTAAATGCCATTCAAACCAGTGCTCCCCATCTCTTACGTTATCTTGCCACAGCATTTATTGTCAACAAAAGGAGGAGGCCTCAATTCAAAGATTTTCTTAAGGTTATTCAACAGGAGCAGCACTCTTACAAAGATCCCATCACAGAATTTTTGGCATGTGTGTATGTCAACTACGACTTTGATGGGGCACAAAAGAAGATGAGGGAATGTGAGGAAGTAAGTTTTCTCTAGCTAAATGTGACTCATTAATATTTTGGTGAAAAGATTCCAGTCATGTTTATTTTGTTTTGATATCGAAGTCCTGCTTGATAATAGAAGAGTTAGGGGGCAGATCTGGCTTTGTTCTTTTTACCTTTGTATTTCTTATAAATTTTTGTTTACCGCACCATATTTACGTGAAAAAAAAGAAGTCCTGGATTGTCCTAACTTTTTGCATTATGTAGGTGATATTGAATGATCCATTCCTTGGCAAACGAGTTGAAGAAGGCAACTTTTCAACTGTGCCGTTGAGAGATGAGTTCCTCGAAAATGCCAGGTTATTTATATTTGAGACCTATTGCCGAATTCATCAGCGCATTGATATGGGGTAAGCTCTTGTTTGTTTGTTTGTTTGTTTGTTTTTTTATAATTTGATTTCATGTGTTGAAATTATATTCTCCTTTAGGAGAGGGCTCTCCTGTTTTCAATCCTGGTATATCCTTGTTGTAAGTACTTGTATTTTGAATTTTATAATTAAATTTTATGTGTTGGGATTGTATTCTTCTTCGAGGAGAGTCCTCCCGATTTTAATCATTGAAATCCTTAATCGATTTCCTACATCAGGACTTGCATGTCAGAATTCTCAATGAGATGAAATAAAGCTTATGGATCTAACAAAATTTTGAAGCAATACAACTCTCTCTCTTCTTCTTCGAGGAGGGTGTCCTGATTTTAATCATTGAAATCCTTAATCGATTTCCTACATCAGGACTTGCATGTTAGAATTCTCAATGAGATGTAATAAATCTTATGGATCTAACAAAATTTTGAAGCAATTCAACTCTCTCTCTCTCTCTCTCTCTCTCTCGTACCATTTCTAGTGATAGTTTTCGCTTCTCACCTATATATAATCTCTCATATTATAAGAGCTTAGTTTCGGGGGCTATTTCTGTTTCTTGTAAGCTTTTTATGGAGCAATTCTAATTGATTTGCCATTCATAACAGGGTGCTTGCTGAGAAGTTGAATCTGAATTACGAGGAGGCTGAAAGATGGATTGTGAATCTTATCCGGAGCTCAAAACTTGATGCCAAGTTGGATTCGGAGACAGGAACTGTTATCATGGAACCCAATCATCCCAACGTGTAAGACTATAATTGCACAATGTTATACATGGCAACACTTTGCTTCCCATAGTTGTTTTCTTATTTATTATTTTTGTCCCGTCATTACCAGGCATGAGCAATTGATAGACCACACTAAGGGATTATCCGGACGTACTTACAAGTTAGCCAGTCAGCTTCTGGAACATACACAAGCACAGACTGCCCGATAAGTTGGTACTGACTTATTGCAGAAGAAGAGAGTATTGTTTGCAAGGTTTTTTGACATCTCTGGAAGTTGGTTCCGTTTGTTCCAAGGATTAGATTCAGATTAGAGCAAATTCTTGTGATTGCCTTTTCTCCGTTTTCTTGTATTTGAACATGAGTAGAAGAAATTCATAGATTTTAGATGATATTTATGATTATTTTATCAATATTTGCTACAACTTTTTATTTCTCAGAGTTGATGTCAATGGAGTTTTGTTTTGATTTACATTGCTATAGTCATCTTGCTTTCCCAATATCCCACATGAAAATACTCGAGGATTTTTGTGTTGGTTTTTTTTTTTTTAGAAAATTAGCTAATGGAACCTAAACAAGTCCTTGAAGAGCTTAAATCAAAACCCCTTTTAAAGATTAATGTATATTCAAGAAAACTTATCATGACCAAAATATGTAAAAATGAAAATGCCGGCAATCAAGAATTTTGTATTCACCAAATACTCGAGGATTTTTGTGTTGGTTTTTTTTTTTTAGAAAATTAGCTAATGGAACCTAAACAAGTCCTTGAAGAGCTTAAATCAAAACCCCTTTTAAAGATTAATGTATATTCAAGAAAACTTATCATGACCAAAATATGTAAAAATGAAAATGCCGGCAATCAAGAATTTTGTATTCACCATTTTCTTTATTACATGGGTTCCCCAATAAGTGAAGGGAAAAAATAATGAAACTATTACAAATGCCTCCAGACATCGAGAAGGCGATAAGTTTACAACATTGAATCATGCTTCTTATGCCAATGAGAAGAACGTCTACAACTTTTGTTAATGTCATTCAATGAAACAAGTACCAATGTCAATGAAATCTCACCCTTTTTCTTGATATCTTCTCATTCTTAGACCGAAGGCGGAGTCACGTCCTATGCAAGGCTGTTAATAACCTGATTGGACCGCAGGCTCACTCCCATATCGCATAAAGTAACTTCTGCCATTTAAAAGCTGACCAATCTCCTTGATTCAAATAATGTAATTACACATAATCAAGAGGAATTCTCTGTATGCTTTATCACCATCGAGGATGCGAATTTCCATAGGTCTTCCAGTTCTGCGAATTTTGTTTACTGGCACTCCTCCTAAATGAAGAACTATATGCATCTGAGGATCTTCCATAAGAGTTGGGTTGACGGATTTCTTTCATAGCTTTTCTCATTTCCTCTTCATGATCATACTCTGATCTCTGTAGACAGAAGAAGGTTACGTCAAGCTAAAGAGAAGGTATACTAAAATCAATACTGAACTACTGAAGAAGTTATGATAACCCTTTTTTTGTCCCCTTATGTTGATTTTCTCAACTACATCTTAAGATTCGAAAAACTTGTAACTAACAACTGAAACACAGATTATATAAAGGTGGAAATTGATGACATGGAACATGGGCTTTTGCAAACAACAATACAAGGAAGAAATCTATAATGCAATCAAGTTGTGATCCAGAGGATAGCAAACCTTAGCGGTGTCTGAAAGTATTGCATATGCTTCTCCAATCATTTTGAAGAGCCTGTCAGCATCCTTGTTGACCTCATCGGCAATTTCCTTCCAGAGTCGCCCCTCATCTCCACTCTCAGTTCTTGCCAGGAATTGACTAGCCTAAAGTCAAATAGCAGTACATTGCAAATAAGTCACATGTATAAGAAATACATTACAGGTAAATTAACCAGAAGGTACAAAGATGTGGAACCTTGTCTGGATGATGTCTGAGAGCTGCTTTTCGGTATGCCTTTTTAATATCAGATGCTGCATCAGAAGCTTTAACTCCCCTGACATTGCAATAAGAGAAAGTACTTCTTAAAAGTTTGTTTATTTATTTTTCTCTTAAAAAATATCTTAAGAAAATAACATAGCATATAAAATAAAATGTGTTTATGCATGTCTGTAGTATAAATTAAGCGTAAAATTTATGTCAAGTGTGTTTTGTTTCAAATAAGCCATTTGGACAAAGCCAGAAAAGCATTAGAAACAGGCATCAAAACCCAAGAAATCAAATTTCCAACTTCAAGTTCGGGTGTCTGCAAAACTTTTTTGAACGAGGGAATACTGGAAGACCATGCTCTGAAGGCTACCATGGAGTAAAGTACTTACAGGATGAGGTAGAAATCCAAGGGAACTCCCTCCTTAGCTTCTTCTTCCATAAGAGACATATGCCGACGAGCTTGCTTTATGTCTTTGTTGCCAGTGGACCTAGCAGGTGAACTAGACTGTTTAGCCTTTTCTTTAGAGTGATTCTCAAGAGTAGATATAAGTCTCTGGAGGTCACTAGCTGCTTGTGCATTGTCTCGGATCATCTCATGTAAGACGGCTCTTCTTGAAACTGCCTGTTCATGGGCAGAAGCAGTGAGGTAAATAGATGAGATAGAGAACAGAAGGAAGTAGAAAACTGAGCAGCAACAGTAATATAGTAATTTTATAATTAAATCGGTTAACATGGTCCAGTAATTCTCAAAATTATTTTTGAAGAGAAAATGACAATTTCACATTTGATCACATTTAACACAGATAAATCGGATGTATTTGCCAATTTTAAATTGAAATATACCCAAAATTCAAATACAAAAGGGACTAATCCTGCCCAGAAGAAAGGAGGAAACAAATGGATACAGAGGCAATTAGTGAAACAACAGGCTTGTACGCTTATATTTTTTCCACCCACCACATCCATGATTATAACTCAAAAATGTCTTCACGAAACTTCTTATGCTAAAACAACTGCCAGCTCTCGCCTACTAACTAGATTAAGGTTCACCACACATGATCTCACCGCATAATTTGACAAAATGTAAAACAAATAATATAATAAATAAATCATCTTGACTATTCTTCTTAGTAACCATGTCAGTAATTGAGCCACTAAAATAACACTTTTAACACAAAGTACACTTTAATGACAAACCTTTGTGTAATTTCCATCAAGGGCCATTGAAAGACTGCAGTCTGCAATGGCATCAGCTATATAGCCCAAAGCTTGGTGTGCAGCAGCACGGTTGCAGAAACAGATTGCTGCAAAAGGTCGAGATTCAACATTGCTTGATAAGGCAACGGTATAATGCTCCACTGCTTCTGTATACTTTCCAGATCTAAAGGCTTCATTCCCAGCATACTGAAGTTTACAATAATGGCAAAATAGATTTAGATAAATAAACATTAAACATATCAGTTACCCCTCACCGGTCACCCTCAAAAGATAAATAAAATAAACAAAACATAACCGATCAAGAACTGCAACTAGCAGAAAGAAAAACACTATCTTTTAATTTGAATAGCACTTAACCCAAAAACCACCCACTTGTGCATTCACAAGAGTTCAATCTAGTTTTCCTTTTACAGGAAACAAGTACAAAACTGTTTGAAAAAAGTACACGAAAGAAAACAAGCAGTCCACCTTGGCTGACAAAAAAAAAAGCCTAATGTGGATAATCCAAGACCATACACAAAAACACAGAACTGACAGTAGCCTGCCCACAAAGCACAAGGCCACTAAAAAAAATGATTCCCAAAATGTTCAACACTATCCCACAAACAAAGGGTTGTCCCAAAACAAAATGATCCCTAAAACCAATGTCATTTACAGCCAACCTTAAGTGGGTTGCTGCTTCTTAATAATGATTGGGTTTATGCGTTTCACAAAGTAAAAGATCAGACACAGATGCAAATAAAAGATCACTAACCATCTAACAAGTTCAAAATAACCACACCTAAACCAAAGTTTGAGAAACTACTTAGTTTACTATCATAGCTCCTAAAACTGCTATTGCCCTTTTGCAAGATACAAATCTACATGATTGTAATCTACTTGGATATTCTGGATTTGGAATACGAAAGCCTTCAATTTCAATGAACTAAATACCATGAATCAAAATGCATTTAGTTTCCATGATCCATGAACAACACAGCACACTTTGTTTTTGCCAAGTTCCTTCCCAAAATACCAAGTTTTATATTCATGATCTTATAGTAAAAAAGGTATGGCTTAATTTCTCTACCAACTTCATCACAGAAAGCAAATGGTAAAACAGTATAGTTCAAAAATAATTTAGCAATATAGGCATATTGCATGCTAAGTGTTGAGTAATATCACCATTTTAAAGATCTACGAGAAATTTTGACAATTATTATTCCAGAATTCAGGTAAGAGAATAAGTTTTGTGCAATAATCGGTGTACCTTGCAACGTAAGAGTTCACGAATGGTGGCAGCTAATGAAATTGATGATTCCAGAATCTTTTTTCCTTGCCTACGTAGAAGAAATTAGAATAAGAAACCTCAAAGCCACTTAAAGAAAGGAAACCCATGATGGTATTGAGAAAAGAACATGTAAAAATTGACCACACATCAAAGAAAATTATGCATTACTTATTGCTGATAGGTCCAACTTGCTCTATCTTCTGCAGTAAATCAAGTGCCGCCTCAAGTTTGCCCATATAGAAGTAGGACTTGGATATCAAGCGCCACCTCCACAGCCTTGCAAGTGGGTGATTTACACTTCCAGAAACATTCATATTCAATGAACAATTATCAGTGCCCACTGAAGCAAAACTCTGCTCAGCAACACAAAGAGTCTGCTCACACAGTTGAATTGTCTCTTCATATTTCCGCAACTGCAAAATATCAGAAATTTTTATCTATCATGCTGAGATCAAAATTTATGGCGTATATACAAAACAGATAATATGAGCAGAAGTTTATAGCCTTTCAATATATCATCACAATTACTGAGGTTTTCTATTAGGGAAAAACTGAAAAAGAAAACAATAAATTAGCAGTCATAGGCAAAAGAGAACAAACCAAGCACAGAGCCTCTGCTTTCATTTCAAGCAATTTTTCTGAGCGTGAACTAGTGGACAAGGCCTCTGTTATTATTTCTAAAGCGTCAGATGCGGCTTCCAAGGTTTTCTGTTCCAAAAGTTCAGCAGCAAGATCTGTACATTCAACCACTTTCTGCAAGCAACGAAACAACACAATTAGTCACCAACTCACTGCAATATCAAGCTCAGAAGAACGAGGAAAGAGAGATTGGTAAGGAATAAAAAGAAATTAAGAAGCCACAGAAATGCAAGCTAATTCAATTTGTGGAAAGCCATCCTACAGTAATAGATTAGACACTAAAAAACAAACATGCTTAGTAATTTCAAAGATACAACATAACAGTACATTCCTAATTTCTTTTAATCAAACATATATATATAAAATTGCAAGATTCAAAATAGGTGTACATTGAACATGACTCCTTGAGAAATAAAAAGGAGGAATTTCAAATTTCATTGAGCACTAGCAGTTGCCAATAATGGTCACTATACTGCAGGAATCATACGGATTAAATCTTGAAGCTTTTACTGAACCATACCATATATATGGAAACAACCCACAACATCGATCGTATAAGAAATTCAGTATCATGCGACCACATGTAGGAACTTTGTGTAATTTGTTTCCCTCCCATTCCTTTTTTCTCACTTACTAACATGCACTTCATACAAATATCCTGTCACCACATCAAACAAAGCAGCATCTAGAAATATCCTTACCTGAGCCTTTTGCAGACCATCAGCAGCTTCAATTGTAATTCTGCGATCCAAGCACAAGCCTGCACCTGATTCCAAGAGCTTGTTGTAATACTGCATTGCATTTTCAACTTCCCCGAGCACAAGATGACAACTGGAAAGAGAAGGCCATCAAATTAAAAAAAGTGGCAATATGATTGTAATCCATACAGCAATTTAGCAGCATATAACATTGACATGCAAAGACATTTTGCCCAGATGCAAAGAGAAGTAAACTCTTCTCCTTCAGATGACGTTCTCAAGGACATAGTTGGGTGTTTTAGCATTCACACCAACCTTTCAACCACTCCATAATACTGAAAACTGATCCTTGCGATCTTCAAACTGAATAGCAATACTTCATTTGTGTCCACTGAAAATTATCAGGTCAGGCGTAATATTCTAGTGTGACACTGTGGACTTCTAGAAAATATAAGACAGCTAAAAAAAATTGATTTCTGACATTTCCAAATATGACCTAATATACTGATAAATATCTCAGTTAATAAGTGTTAAAGAATTACGTACTGTCAACGTATGACAAGCCAGATAGATCAAAAGGTTAGGATAACAATTGCGCAAAAGGTAATAAAAATATTTTAAAAAAATCTCTTATGGCAGCAAAAGGAGAATCACCAAAATTGTGGTGCCCAGACTAAACAATTAAGCACAATGTTTTAAAAATCGAAAGGCAAGGCAAGGGCAATCATGCCTTTGCGAGGAGAGGCGGCAGCCTCAGTTTGAAAACGATAAAAAAATAATTAATTTTTTTAAAAAATAATCCATAACATTCAATAAATAAGTCATATTCAACAATACTAACATTAATATCTCAAACAAATGAAACATAACAAAAAAAACGCCATCCTAATGATAAAAGACCACTACATACCGAATAGGCTATCATTTGGGTCTAGTGATAAATAAAAAGCACCATAAATAACTAATTACTTTTATATTTGGTAAGATTCATTGTAAAGACCCGACTTAATTGAGCATTCATAGGCTTAGTTTGGCATTGCTTCCCCAGCTGCTTTTGGGGTCAAAAGTGATTCTGGACCTAAGACAGGGTGTTTGGTAAAATCGCGGGGAAGTGCTTTTGGTCACTTTTAGCTTCTCCCAATTGAGTTTTTGAGAAACTACAAATACATACTTTTGGATTTTGGTTTCTGCTTTTAGAAAACGTGCTTCAGTGATATTAAATGAAATTTTACTAACTTTCCAATTTTGTCCTTGCTTTTAACGAAATTTAACAAAAAAAATTGAACTTGTATTTCTGTAAAAAAAAAATGTTGCCATAACTGTATAAAAAAATTTGGAATAATTAATTCAATAAAGTAGAATAAAAATGAAATAAAAAAATAAAGCAGAATAAATAAAGAAATAAAGAAATGAGGTTAATTAATTAAATAAAGTAGAATAAAAAATGGGACTAATTAATTCAATAAAGTACCATAATTATATAACACTAAACACAAATAAACAAAAAAAATATAAAGTATAGCACATTAGTACCATTTAGATGTCTATATCCTTTTAGTAATTTTACATACTCACAACATTTTTTATTTCAGTTTACCAAACACATTGAAATTGTTTTTAGTTCTCACAGCACTTTTGAAAATCAGTTTACCAAACACTCAGCTGATTCTTCCTACAGCAATTCCAAAAGCAATTCCTCCCACAACAATTTCAAAAACACTTCTCCCCACAGCACAACAATACCAAACTGAGCCATACTAATCATAGAAAACAATTAAAAAACGGGCCCGGACCAGCCCAAACTGAAATTACAGTTTCCTTTCCCAAATCAAAATCAAAATCAAATACCAAAACAATCAAATAAATAGGTGGATAGTTTCTCCCAAATCGCACATCTCCCTCTTCTTAAACCCCAAAATTCAGCAACTGAATTTTTGACTTCGAATCTTGGAGCTTCAATTTTATTTTTAGGGTTTGGAGCTTCAATGTTGAAAGTTGGTGTTTTCTTTTTAGAAAAGACTGACTTTCAACCTCCTGTATTTTTAATTGTTTTAACGTTATTTAAAAAAAACGTCTGAGTCGCCTCAGAACGAGTCGAGTTGACTCGGTCTTGAGGCAGCCAAGTCAGGTCCCGAGGCGGGGTTTTCAAAGAACAGACCTTGTGCGGGCCGCACCAGGTCTGTTCACCTCGATCCGAATGTTAAAACTTTGATTAAGCAAGATATAATCTACTTGATTAAGCAAGATATAATCTACTTGATTAAGCGAAAGTTTATTCATTCAAAATTGTTTAGAAATTAATGACACATCAAAGATGAACTGATTATACATTGCTAATGAAAAATAGTAAGTAGAAAAGCCTTACTTTGCAGCTCTCACATAAGCTTTGAGGAAGTTGGGATCCATAGCAGCAGCCATCAAACAATCCTCTAAAGCTTCTCTTATCCTTTCAAGAGAGATCCTTGCTGCTGCACGATTGCTATAGCAAAGTACAAGAGGCTTAATGCAGCATCCTGCAGTCTCACTCAAAGGGACAGAATTTATCCCCTCTGTGTAAAATCCCTCAGCTTTAGACATGTAACCACTTTTATAAGCTTCATTTCCTCTGACACAATTAAAAAACACATTACAGTAATTAATTATAATTATTATTTAAACTCATTAAAAGCAACTTTAAACAAAATATTCATAGTAAATAACACCCAATAAATTTATCTTAGACAACAACTT
This sequence comes from Dipteronia dyeriana, assembly GCA_032871835.1. Classification (NCBI taxonomy): domain Eukaryota; kingdom Viridiplantae; phylum Streptophyta; class Magnoliopsida; order Sapindales; family Sapindaceae; genus Dipteronia; species Dipteronia dyeriana. The sequence continues at coordinate 27,900,009 of CM065298.1, read as the reverse complement.
AACATTAATCAAGCATTGTGATACCTGAGTCGCCATATCTCACAGGCTGACTCAAATGCAGCTGGCCAGGAGATAGGGTCCTGTTTGACATGTTCAGATGCTTCAGATTTACTCCCCAGTTTGCTTCCAGAACCAGATGAAAATGGGGCAGAGGAAGAGCCAACTTTCTTCTTAAATTTCTTTCGAAGCTGACTTTTTCTAGCAGTTAAATTGCCTTCTGCTGAGGGTGATGAAGAAAAGGTAAAATATTTCCGATCTTGTGCAAAACAATGTTGTTCACTTTCATGGCTCACTGTGTTGAAACCATTGTTGTTTTTTTCTGAAGCCATAGTGGCACCAATGTTATTACACACCTGCTCTTCTTTGGAACTTGAGTAGGCAGTTTCCGTTCCAAATATGTTAGTTTTCAAAGGACAATTACCATCAGGAAGTAAACTCTCTTCATTTCGCTCTCTAAATTTCTGATCGCCTATGTTAATGTCAATTCTTTCTGCAGTAGCAAGATTATCCTCTTTGGTATCAGTATTAACAGAGTGCGAGGTGTGGAGTGCACCATTGTTGTCTGGATGCAAGGGATCATTTGATGTCACAGAAGTTTTCCTTGCAGGTTGATCAGCCACTGGAGTTTCCATGTAGGGAGAAAAATCCATGGGCGAATAACATTCAGGGGACTTTGGGTTTTCTTGGGAACTGCTTTGCTTTGGCACATAAACTTGTTTTGGCTCTTCCTTACGCAAAGGGTTTTGCTTGAAATTTCGCCTCGTTCTGTTTGGTCTTTTGTCCCTATTTGATCTATTCTTTCCATTGAACACCAGAGTTTTATTCGGTTCAGGATATAAATTTGCCTTGAAAGAAGAAGGATCCCAGTTGGGTGTTATAAATTCAGTAAAGGACACCCCTGATCTGTCTGGAGTACTGGGACAACTCTCATTCATACTCTGACCTCCAACCATAGAAGCATTGTTTGGCTGCGAGTCAAATCTAGTTGATGAAAATGAAGCCACTGAAGCAGTGAAATTTGTCTGTGTATCAGATTTTACTTTGCAAGAAGAACTCTTGTCGAGTTCTGACTGAAATGTAAATGGCTTGGAAATTGAATTTCCAAACAAAGCACTTTCTCTACTAAAACTTTTTCCAGATATTTTATGGTCATTGTCATCAGTGCCAAAATTATCTACAACCACTCTCTCAACAGAAACGACTGGATCTGTCTTCTGCTTCTGAGTAGGCTCTGAACTTCCGTTACAAGTAGAAGGCTTTATACTACTACTAAACACAAATGAAGCGCCGGCATTGGCATTAAAATTCTGACTTGAATCCTTTTTCTTGTCAGCATCACCAACACTCTCACACACATTGATGTTCAGTTTTTCCATCTCAACAGGGAGTTTAAATGTTGTGTCTGTGGTTGAAGGACTAGCTACCTTGCCAATACCGCTTTCTGAAGAATTTGTATCACTGACATCAAAATCCAGATTATCATTTCCAGCCCTCCCCTCAATGTTGTTTCCAAAATCTTTGCTGCTCAACTTCAAATCATCCGTACTATAACATTTCTTTTCGCAACTGCCAAACACAAAATTATAACTTTCACTCCAGCTCATACTTCCATCACAATTATATCTAACTTCAGTAGCCTCCACTTTCTCAGGCTCTATTTCACTTGCTACTTTCATCTTCCCCTGATCATCACCAACTGTATTGTCATTACTTGTACCAGAACCACTCTCTTCAATATTCGAACTGGAGGCTGGATTACGCCAACTAGTACCAAATACAAAGCCCAAACCAGAATCGCCCACATTCACATTACATTCTCCCTTTTCTGAATTTGGACTCAATACAGAATCACTTTGATTTACACCAACAAAACAGCCAATATTGTCTGAGATAGGGTGTTTCATACTCCCACTTGACTTTCCATTCTCCAAATTGAAATTGAAATTCAAACACAAATCATTTGCATTAGCTGAAAACAGAAACCTAACATTACCATCATTCTTGCACTCACCTTCATTCTTCACATTCGCCTTTTCCTCATCACCATTTCCCGATTCTACCGCAGATTCACTAGTAGTATTTTTCCTTTCCATGTTCAAATCCAACTGCACATCACCCGCATTACCAACAAAAGCAAACCTCGTTTTGTCAAGCTTCCCAGGCTCCTCTTCGGACTCCTTTTTTGCCGTCTCACATGTATCATTAGATAATGGTTTTACTGCAGTTTCAAACAATTGATGCTTTTGCCTATACATATTTTCTTCTCCGTTTTTTGCACGAAACACAAAACGCACCTCGTCCAACACAAAACCCAACTCCTCCAATTTCCTAGAATTCGAATCCGAATTCAACACAGAATCGTCACTCCGTTTGGAAGTAAAAGTAAAAGCCACATTTTCTTTACACACAAAAGAACAATCATTTGAAACAGTAGCTTCATCACTATTACTAACTCTATTAGAATTGTCTAAAACCCCATTATTTGAAAACAATACATTAGAATCACCACAGTTTACCGGACCACAATCCTCGACTTTCAATCGAAACGGGTTGAACTCCGCCCCGGTCTCCCTCGCAGCAGCGGTCCTCAACTTCCCCGCCTGCCTCCTCACCTTCACAAGCCTCGGCCTGCCCCGCACCGCCCCGCTCCGCGACTCGTTACCATTACCAACACCGAATACTCTGTCGTTTCCAAAACTGGAAGTTGAGTTGGAGTTGGTGCTGCTGAAAGGTTGATCGCGTGCGATGTTGCTAGTAAAAGAAAACGGGGTGAGACTAGGGTTTTGGACGGAGGATGAGGTCTTGGAAGTGATCGGAGGCTGAAATTCAACAGCCGCCGCCGGCGACATTACGGAGGAGTTAGGGTTTTTCAATTATTGGAAGAGATTATTTCGTGCCTTTCAAGTGTGTAGCACTGTGAAGGTTTTGCTTTCTTTTTTTTCTTTTTTCTTTTTGAAATAATTTTTGCTCTGTTATCAACTTTCAAGTAACTGAAAAAAAAATGGACGAGTGGCACTGATGGAGGACTTCAATTTCAATTTTCACAATCCAATATTAAATTAAAATAAACGTTTAAATTAGTTATTACTGGTCCACACGGGCCACGGCCCAAATAAAGCAGCGGACGGGTATTGCCTGTAGGAATGGGCCTGTCCGGTTCGGGTTCCGGACCTCCGGTCCGTTTTAGGTCTATAGACCAAAAGATTTAATTTTTTAAGTTTTATACCGGCCCAATTTGGGTTTCAAATGGATTTGGGTCAGGCCCAATTAAATCTTATTTTTTTTACATTATCTAACCGACCACGTATTTTTAAAAGTTTTATAGGATCGGTAAGGTTCGATCCGCTGACTTAAGAGTTATCTGTCAAACTCAAGCTCGTCCATCTACCAACTAGGATACGCCCCAATTTTAGTCGTAGCTAATTCATCAAAAATCAAAATTGATACTCCAGTAACAAACTAACAATAGACAATAGTTAAACGTTCCAATAATTTTTTTTTAAATAAAAAAACAGTAACAACAATAATTAACCCCAAAGTTTGTTTAAACAGTCCATAAAAACAGTCACAAAAACTTAAAAGTCAACAAAATCAAGAACAAAAATTAAAAATCCACACAAACAGTAAGCAACAATAATTTCTACAAATCAACTACATATAATTTTTGTAAATAGCATTTAGGGTTCAACAACAGCGACGACATTCCTCCTTGCCCCTTTGCAACTTCAATTTCCACAAAACAAAACCTAAAGTCATTATAATGTAACATTTTAACGAATAATTAAATAACTCAAATTCTATAGTCTACACTCTACAACTGCCCAATATTGTTTAGTGATAAATGAAGATTATTCAGCTTGGCAATGACGGTCCAAATTCCAACAATAAACAATACTATTCCTTTTTTGGATTTTAATTTTTAAAATTATTCTTGTCTTTAATTAATATTTAATTTACTACAGTATTCAGCTACTATAATCAAGTTAAAATCATAACTCAACTAGCAAATAAAAACTTTGGGGTAATTTGTTTTTTTCACTTAAAACTTAATGGGTATGAATCATAATTATTAAATTGTTTTTCTAAATGGTCAAATAACTTAAAAATCCTAAAAAACAACTTAAAATAAAAATAAAAATAAAAAATCCTGATTTTTCACTTAATTGCAAATCACTGAATTGTATTAAATGCAATCCAAAATCTTTTCTTTCGATACTATCCCCATATATAACATGTTTCAAATTTCATCATAATTATATATGGTATATAAATCTTTTATTTTAATATATTGCTTATTTTAAATAGCTTTAAAAATAAAAAAGAGTCTTAATAACTTCTCATATTGGTATTTTATATCAATGTTTTGTTTTGATATTAGGGTGATGTGTGTGTGTGTGTGTGTGTATATATATATATATATATATATATATATATATATATATATATATATATATATATATATATTAGAGTGTTTTGTATGAGTTTTTACTGCTATCCCTTTCATTTTTTGAAAAAAAAAACATTTTCTTTTCTTAGTAAAAATGAAGTTTATTTTGTAATCGAAGAAGAAGATCATAATTATTGACGTCAATTTCTGGATGCGTGAGAAAAGTCAACAAGATTGGATTTTAGCTGTGATTTCGAAGAGAAAGAGAAAGTAACTGGACCCAAGTTTTACGTGGTAAAACTCCGATGACCGGAGAAACGTCCACGGGTGGTTGAATAAACAACTGAGCCAAAATCCACTATTGAAAAAGATTTACAACTCTCGATCTTTTTTTTTCTCTCTGTATTTGCAATATCTTTTTATGACGAGATTATAAGTCTATTTATATGTGCATAGAATGTCTTTTTTCCTATCTCGGAGACTTGCATAGAGATCGAATAGGACTTTCCTTACAAATACGTAGTCTTTTATAAGAAATAAAATTGTTGTTAGATTTGAAACCTTTTTTCTGTTTGGTATTCTATTCATCTTGGAATTCTTTTTTGACGCGGGTATCTTTGCGTATTTCAACAAGATTCTTGGTTCGTGTGCGAGTTATGTGCTGGGCTTTATTCGGGTTTCTTCATGTTTGTCCCGTGTAGAACATGATGTTAGCTGGTCCCGAATGACGTCATCTGATCCCGAGTAGAATATGATGCCAGCTAACCCCGAGTGACATTAACTGACCCCGAGTAGGTTCTGCTTAATACTTATTTTTATATTTACTCGGGTTCCTCTTCTTTGGAGATATCTTACGGGATATTTTCTGAATGCCTATTTGGATATCCACCTGGCAATTTTGTCCTCTTTGTCAATGACGTGTACGTTTGATAAAATTTACATACGACAATACCCCCTTAAAATATTTTTACCGAACAGGTTTTCGTTCCGGGCAAAAGTATTTTAATCAACCCTTTAATTTTTACGTCTTATTAATGCCAGAGTTAATGTCTTGTCATAATGACGTGTCTTAGCGGTGACCATGCAAATTCAATTCTGCCTCACACGAAATCTCAATGATTGCGATGTTTTGGAGTTCTGACGGCCTTGGTAAGTTCTTCTCTTAACACGTATCCTCTACCGCTTCATTTCTAGATACCATTTATGAGAAACAACCTACGTGTCCCATAGTGCACCATCTATATCATCAAATCTATCTTTGATTTTTCCCGCTTCTTGAGATCATAGGGTTTTTGTGCTATTATTCCTTTAAAGGCTCTACTGAACGGAGTTGCCTTGGTTTATTCTCAAACTCAAACCAGAAATTTTCCAACCCAGATATTTTTTTTGTGTGCAGAAAATCTCTATTCTCCATTGATGTTTTTACATCAGGTTTCTTCACTCAAAGTTAGTTTTAATGAATCCGACTTTCCGTCATCAACTCTTTACTATAGCTCTCGAAGCGCTTGATCGTGGGGATTTTCAACTGGTTTCTTATGCTCGTAGATTATTCAGGGAAATCCCCCATGATGAACCTCTTTTTTTAGAAGTTGACGTTTTTGGGCTTTACCCGGACGCCCGTTTTAGTTTTGAATCTAGTTCTGAATCATCTAGTTATGAATCTGTCGTTTCTGATCACAGGTACCTCTTCGATTGAGGATGGGGAAACATCAAAGTAAAAGTAAAGTCCATAAGCACAACTCGGGCAGCGTCCGGATCAAAGAGCAAATTATTGATGAGAAGGACGTTAAAGAGGAAATTAGAAGATCTCATCTCTTTTTTTCTGTCGATCGCCCAAGTGGGTATGACGCCGAGCCGAATGTGGTCGGGAAAGATGAGATCGAGAAATATCGTGCTCGATTCGACTTGGATGATTCAGTTATTCTAATTCCTACCGGTGATAGAGCCGCGTGGAACCCTCCCCCGGACATGGTGGTAATCTATGGGTCCATGCTTTGTTACGGCGTCACTCTTCCTCTTTAGCCGTTTATTGCCTGGTTTATGGATGAAGCAGGGATCGTTTGAACTCAACTGGCCCCGAACAGCTACAGGATCTTGATGTGCATGTGGCACATGTGGAACCGAATAAACCTGTCGTCGCCTTCCCCGAGTGAAATCAGGCACTTTTACACACTAAGGCAATCTGGTCGGACGAAGACTTATTTTCTCATGTCTAACCCGCCAGATTGCTGGGTCCCTGAGGGGAAAAAATGAATCTGGGAGTTGATACCTCCGATGATGCCAAAAAGATGGGTTTTGTATGGGGATTTCCTTCGTCCAACAAGTACTGAAAAAACAGTTGGTTTTTCACCGGAAGAAACATTGGACTTGAAGTTACTCTTTTGGCTGGGGAGACTCGGACGGTGCTAAAAGTTCCTCATTTTTTCTGTTCCCTTGATGTGTGGAACAAGAAAAAACTTGAATTCTCTGATAATGAACTGACCAGACTTGCTCGGGTTGCAGTACGGACTTTGAAAAAAAGGAGCAGATCTTATCTTTTCAGTGAGAAGAATATGATAGAGCTTGACCTCTTCAGCAAGATTTCAGGCTATCGCAGACGACGTAAATGGTCTTTCCACCCTCTTCTTTCTTAATATATTTTTTATTTATTTTGCTTTCTATATTCTGACTTGATTCTTTTTATTATTTGAAGTGTATGACTCGGACATTGTCTGCGATGTCCAAGCTCTCCAAGTGAAATCAATCCTTCAGGCGAGCCAGAAAGAGGCTTCTCGTCAGAGCAAAGAATGTGTTGCCCTACCTGAGTCAGATGAGAACCCTGATGAGACTGACGAGAAGATCCCTGAGTATGTCCTTGAGGAAGTCATCCGGCCGACCATAGAGGAGTCTAGTGGTCTGAGTGGCCCAGCTGACCATACTCGGGAATTGCTTGAAGACGGAGAGAGGCAAAACGATGGTCTTGGTGAGGGACCTGGTGAATCGAGCTCCCCGGTTGTGGTCCCTACCGAGCGGATGGACGCTGGTGATGGAGGTAAAACCTCTGATGGAAGAGTAAATACAGATCCTGACTTTTTTGAATCTTTCCGGGATGATGATTAGGAAGATCCCTCAGCTGATCTCGGCTTCCACAGTTCTCGGGCCGAGAAACGGAAGGTGGCCGATTCTCCAGCTCTTTCTTATAAGGTTTCTCGGGTGGTTTCATTTATTGACTCCAGTGATGAATATACCGGGACTGAGATTCCCCCGAGCGTTGATGTTGAAGCATTGGCGGGTGTGGAGACTTCTGACCCAAACATGGGATCCTTTCCCCCTGAGGTTGAAGATGTAAGGGCTGAATCTTCGGGAGTTTTTTCTCATCCTTCTCTCCATGATGTCATCTGGTCGGGCTTTCATCGGGGACGATCACTGGAGCCATTTCAGGGATGCTTATTTGACGAGCCGTCTTCAGAATATTTTCAACGGTGCATCTTATGTAAGTTTTATCCCCAACTCCTATTTTGTCTTGCTTGCTAGACTTTTAATTTTATTTCCTTGTAGATGGTGGCCGAGTATGCTGAGCTGGTTTTGACGCAGCAATATCAAGCTGATCGAATAAGGTGTCTTGAAGCTCAGCTAAAAGAGAGTGAGGATAGCAGTGCTCGAGTTGAATCGGTTTATCAAAAGGAAGTTGGGTCTGCCCAAGTGTTTGCTGACCACTGTTTGGCGAAGCAAGTGGAGGCCTAGGAAAGAGCTTCTTTGGCAGAGGAGAAGGCTATGTCACTTCAAAATTTATTGTCTTCTGCCCAAGAATAGATGCTCAAAGCCGAACAGGAAGCGGAGCAGTCCAAATCGGCATATGAACAAAAGATCGAAGACTTGGAACGCCAAGCTTTGACTGTCGAATCCTTATCCAAAGAGGCCAGACTGGAACTTGAAGTCCAAGGGATTGATCGTTTTAAAAGATCCACTGCTTATGATGCCCTTCTCCTTTGGGAATTTCAGCGAGGGCTAGTTTCAGCTGGCGAATTTTTTAAGGTCAAGAATCGGACAACTGAAAAAGCCCGAACCAATTGAGAGGTGTCGATTAAGAACCACGTGGATCGGTCCCTGGAATCTCTTTGGACTCAGATGAAGAAGTGGGGAGCTTATTACCGCATTCGAGGCAAAGAGCCCTATCCCATGCACTTAGAGGTTCCATCGGAGTACTCTCTCTCGACCTTTTATGCCAGTCAGGAGTCGGGCGTGAAAGGTTTGGTGCCTGATGTCGGACCGATCCCTAGAGAAGATTACAACGAATGAATGGATGATTCAGTCAATATAATTACTTGGCCTTCAAATGAAAGTCTTTTCCGCGAGTACGAAATGGTGCTCGACCCGAGCATCGGTAAGATTTCCAAATCCTTCTCCCAGCCTTGATTTATTTTTATAGAGATTCACTTTTGTAAAGATTCTTTGTAAAGATTACTTGTAGAGATTTTTATCAATGAAATTTTGTGTTTAACTGTAATTCAGAAAACCGAGTGGTTTAATCCGATTCATTGCTTAAGAAATTTCATCGAGTATCTTAACTTGGTTTTATTATTCGGGGTTGCTTCTAACGCAGAATCTTACTGAACTAGCTAACGCAATCTTTGTGCCAAATATCTTATTAAACTGGCTAATGCAATCTTTTCATGTCAAGTATCTTATTAAACTGGCTAATGCAATCTTTTTACCAAGTATCTTATTAAAATGGCTTATATTTACCGAGCCATCTTGAAACAAACAAGTGGATTTACTCGTGTTTCATACTCAGGTTATTACCCAAACATTACATCAAGGCTCACCATGATCATATGTTCGAGTCCTCACACATTACCAAAGACGTCTCCTCAGTTTTCTGTGTAAGGGTTTACCGAATCGTTAAGCTTTTCGAATCGCTTAACAAAACTGCGCATTTCACCGGGATTTTTCCCGACAGCGCCTCTAGCCTTTTTCCAGAATCCGTTGCATCGGGTTTGCCTTTTTACTAAGGTCGACTGACCTTGCTCGGCTGGCATGCTCCTTCGAGCTTCTCCGCTCATTCGGGAATCATTGGTCCCGAGTATTCTATTTGAATGTTCTTATTATCATGCTCGTATATGTTCTTATTATCATATGCTTTATTTTTTGAAAATCCCGAGTTTGATTTTTATTTATAACTGTAAAACCAACAATGATTTAAATTCCAAAGATAATATCTGATCTAGCTAAAATTATCCTAACTAAAAGGAAACAAAAAACAATTTTAAGGATAGAAAATCTTCAGGTATTGGGCATTGCATGGTCGGGGTAAGACCCCTTCATTGGGTCGTGCAATCTAATATGCTCCATGGCTAACTATTCCTTCAATTTTGTACGAGCCTTCTCACTTATCAGCCAGGGAACCTGCAACTTTGTTTTTTGCACTCAACGACACTTTCCTGAGTACCAGGTCTCCTAGTTGGAATTTCCTGATCCGAACATGAGAGTTGTAGTGGCGAGCTACTGTTTGTTAATATACCATATTTCGTATTCTGGACTTCTCCCTTTTCTCTTCTAGCTCATCTAGATTTTGTAACAGCATATCAACATTCTGATCTTCATTATATAGCCTGACCCGGGGTGATACATATGATGTTTCTATGGGGATAACAACTTCTGTTCCAAACGTTAAAGCGAATGGAGTCTCTCCGGTTGAAGTTCTTGTTGTTGTCCGATATGCCTATAATACTTCGGAAAGTTTTTCAACCTAACTTCTTTTCTTGGCATCTAGATTTGCTTTGAGTGTGTGCTTGATGATTTTGTTTACTGCTTCAGCCTGCCCATTTGTTTACGGGTGGGCATGTGTGACATAGTAATTAGCAATCCGGTACTCTTTGCACAACTGTCTGAATTTCAGGTTATCGAATTGGGTGCCATTGTCAGTGATAATAGTGTTTGAAACTCCAAACCTACAAAGTATATTCTTTTTCATGAAATTTATGGTATTTGCTTCAATGATATGCACTAATGCTTCAGCTTCTGCTCACTTCGTGAAATAATCAACGGTTACTATTGCATGATTCGCTCCACCCCTGTCCATGTTAGCATCGGGCCAATTAAATCCAAACCTCACATGGCAAATGGCCATGGGGACGTGAGGTTTTTGAGTTGTTCAAGGGGTTTTCGGATATCATTAGCAATCCTTTGGCAAGTATTGCAGCTCTCCAAACATTGTTGTGCATCTGAGAATAAAGTAGGCCAATAATAACCTTTCCTGAGTACCTTGTGTGCTAGACTTTTACCCCCAGTATGGTTTCCACAAACTCTCCCGTGGATTTCCTGTAATATCTGACATGCATCTTCCTCTGATACACATCTTTAGAGTGTTCGGGAAAATCCCCTTATGTATAATTCTCCTCCAACCAATATGTACATTGCTGATCGATACCTGATACGTTTTGCTTGTAGGGGATCTTCTAGGAGCACGTCTTCTTCCAGAAACCTTTTCAGCTGAGTCATCCAACCGTCTGTCGGTTTTCGAATTTCTAAAATTTTATAGTTTTTTGGCTCAACTATGCTCGGCTTGAGGAGATGTGTAACCGGAATAGTTTTTGGCCTGATTATGGTTGTTGTTGATGCTAGTTTGGACAAAGCATCTGCCTTTTCATTCTCCTCCCTGGGGATCTGGGCAATCTTATATTATTTAAATTTCTGAATGAGCTATTTTGCTATGTCACGATAGGCTATCATGCCTTCATCTCTGGCTTGGTATTCATCTAGGACTTGGTTGACAACTACCTGTGAATCGCTAAATATATCGACCTCATCTGCCCCGAGGGCTATGCAAACTCTAAGTCTAGCTAGTAGCGCCTCGTACTCGGCTTGATTATTTGTTGCTTTGAAGTCAAACCTCATGGCACACTCGACATCATCTCCTTCCGGAGTACATACTACTATCCCTGTCCAGGTACCGTGAGTGTTTGAAGAGCCATCGACATATAATTTCCATGGGAAATTTTTGCCTAACATCTTTTTTGCTTTCAGGTTTGGTTTTGTGAACTCTGCTATAAAATCTGTCATTGCTTGGCCTTTGAGAGAAGTCTTGGAGACGTACTGGATATCGAATTCACTTAGCTCGATTGTCCATTTGGTTAGTCTTCCCGAAATTTTTAGCTTCTGTAAAATTTACTTAAGTGGGCAGTCGGTGAGAACCTGGATTGTATAAGCCTGAAAGTATGACCTTAGCTTTCTTGTTGCTGACACCAATGCTAGGACCATTTTTTCTACCTGTGAATACCTAGTTTCGGCTGGTAAAAGTGCCTTACTGGTATAATACACCGGCCTTTGTACTCCATCTTCTGTCCTGGCTGGAACTGAGCTTGCTGCTAATTCTATAATTGATAAGTATAAGTATAGTGTCTCTCCCATTTTTGGTTTCAAAAGGATGGAAGCTTGCCCTAGGTACTCTTTGATTTTTAAGAATGTCTGCTCGCACTCTTCGTTCCATTCGAGTCTTTTTTTTAATCACTCCAAAAAAGGGAGCACATTTGTCTGTGGCCTTTGAGATGAATCTACCCAAGGAAGCTAAGCATCCTGTTAAGCGCTGCACTTCTTTTAGCGTCCTTGGTGAGGTCATTTTTTGTAGGGCTTCGATCTTTTCAGGATTTACTTTGATTCCTCTTTAGTGAACTTGAAAACTGAAGAACCTTCCTAAAGGAACTCCAAATAGGCACTTGTTCAGATTCAGCTTCATCTGGTATCTCCTCAAAAAGTCGAATGTTTCTCGCAGATCTGAGGTATGCTTGTCTGTCGAAATGCTCTTGGTAGCATGTTATCTATGTAAACTTCCATGTTCCTTCCTATTTGTCATGCAAAGATTCTGTTGACCAACCTTTGATATGTTGCCCCTGCATTTTTTAACCCAAAAGGTATTATTGTGTGACAGTATAAGCCGTGATCGGTTGTGAACGCTGTTTTTTTCTTCGTCAGCCTTGTTCACCTTGATTTGGTTATATCCTGAGTAGGCGTCCATGAAAATGAGTAATTCGTGACCTGATGTAGCATCAACCAATTGGTCTATCCTTGGCAATGGGAAACTGTCCTTTGGACATGCTTTATTAAAATCTGTGAAATCTACGCACATTCTCCACTGACCGTTTTTCTTTTGGACGAGGACTACATTAGCTACCCATTGAGGGTAGCTAATCTCTCTAATTGACCCTACAATGAGTAGCTTCTCCACTTCCTGCTTGATTGCCTGACTTCTCTCGAGATTGAATGACCTTCCCTTTTGTATTACTGGTTTTGCATTCGAGTCTACTGCAAGATAATGAGATATTATTCAGGCATCTATCCCGACCATGTCTTCATGACTCCAGGCGAACACATCCTTGTATTCTTTAAGCAGATCAGTGAGGTTTTGTTTGATTTTTCCTTCCAAATTGGCCCCGATCTTGATCTTCTTATCTGGTTCATCTTATTTCAAGATTATTTTTTCGACTGGTTCATTTTTGGACTCCTTCGATTCTTCCATTGGGTCAAATTCGAACGACAGTGACTCTTTGTTCTGAATCTACTGAGTTATAGTGCATACTTGTTCACCATCGTTTTTGTATGTGTAAACTGACAGGTTAGCTCTTCGGGTCATCTCCTAGGACCCCTTGACTACTCCGAACCCCTGTTCGGTCGGGAATTTGATCATCAAAGCATAAGTAGTTGTTACGGCCTTAGTTTTATTCAAGAATGGCCGACCTAACAATGCATTATACGACCAATTATCTAAGTCTACTACTACGAAATCGAGTAATAATGTTCTCTGGCAATGTGCTACTCCAATTTTTACAGGCAGCTTTGCCGTCCAGAGGGGCCTGACCTCAACTCTCCCGATTCCTCTAAGTGGGGTATGAAAAGGCTGTAAATCCTTTCGGTCCAACCTGAGTTGATCTTAGACAGCTACATTGAGAATATCTGCCAAACTTTCATTGTCTATTAAGATTCTACTGACCTCCCTGTGTCCAATTCGGACATTTATGACCAGGGCGTCATTTGGTCAAACGTCGACCCCATGCGAGTCAACTTCTGTGAATATTATTGGGTCACATCCTTCTTTTATCCTTTTCGGGTCTAGTTCGACCGAGTTAACGGCAAAGTTTTGTCTTGCCTCTACCGCTTCTCTGATTTCCTGTGTTCTCTCTCGGTTACTTCTTCCAGTTGATGGTCCTCTAAAGATTATTTGTATTACTTCATTGGCCTCAGGGCTGGCCCTTTGGTTTTGACCGGAGCTATGATCGGCCATAGTCTCTTTCTTTGTTTCTGGCCTCTCATCCCTTTTCAGGATTATATCCTGTAAGTGTCTTTTCCGAATGAGGGTCTCTATGTAATCTCTGAGCTGGTAACACTTAGAAGTCTCATGACCGGTTTCTTTGTGGAATCTGTAATATTTTGTTGTATCTCACCGGGCAAACTGAGATTGTCTGCTCGACTCTCTTACCAGATTCTTTTCCTCCGGTATGGCCCGAATTTCTTCCTATTTTTTCTGGAGAGGGGTATAGTTTGTGTATTTTCCTTGAAATTTCTCCATGGTCTGGTCAGCATTACACCCGTTTCCCCCGTCCTTACTTTTTTCTTTGCTATTTCGTTTTTGTTTTCCCTTTTGGTTCTGTACCTTGGACTCAGCATCCTTATGTTCAGGTTTTCCTCCATGCATGTAGCATCCTCCCGTGGCTAACTTTCTTCTTCGACCAGTGCATATCCTCCGGCCATGTCCATCATATCTACATATCTGGTTAGACGGGTCATTCTCAAGTCAAAAGATAGTCGTCCATTCTGTAAATTATTGATGAATGCCGCAATTATCGCTTCATCGCTTGCACTGCCGATTTCGGATACCGCATGGTCGAATCTCCCTATGTATTTTTTTAGCGACTCATCTTTCCCTTGTTTCAACTGAGAAAGGTAAGCTACTGATTTTTTCCTATGAACGTTGCCCAAAAATTGTCTTGAGAAACTCCTGCTTAATTCACCAAAACGTTCGATACTTGTTGGGGGCAATCTTCCGAACCATCTTGAGCATGTGTCTCCTAGAGTCTGTAGAAAGTTGAGACACAATAAGGGGTCGCTGTGGGCATACTGGGCCATAGCACTTTTATACTGTCTGACGTGTTCTTTAGAATCTGTATCCTTCTTGAACTGCTCCACGTGCGACATCCTGAATCATTCTAGGAATGAAATTCGCAGGATGTCTTTAGTGAATGGACTGTCAGAATCTTCGTCGGATAAGTCGTTGTATCCACAAGGTCTAACCAGTGCATCCATTTGACGCCTATTGTTTTCAACTTCTCGAGTTAGGCTCTAAATTATGATATCTCTATCTCCCACCGGATCTCCATGATGGTTAAACTGCCGAGTGACTGTCATTCCTCTTTCTGGCTCTTCGCTTTGCTGCCGAGTCTCACGGGTTGATTCTTGCAAGCATATGGTTCCGTGGTGGCTCTTGCGATGGTGTCAATCACTATCTTCTGATGACGACCGATCCCCATTTCGGTCATGCTTGCGGTGTCTAGTACGAGCTCTCTGATTATGGCTCTGCTTCTAGCGTGGTTGCTCCTTTTCGGGTGTTTCACGTTCAGCCTGATTAATTGGAACAGAGTTCCTTCCAGCTTCCGGTGCATTTAGTTCTGGCACAACTATAACCGAGCGAAGCCTTGTAGGTGGGAGGTTAGGAGGTTACGCTTCTTCTGCAACTAGTAGATCAACTCCTTCCTTTGCCGCGTCTGCCACCAGCTGTTGCAGCACCTCACGGAAGCGTCGTGTTAGGTCTTCGTTGGTCGGAGGGATTTGTTGGATCCCTGCCAGGGATGTTGGTTGGTTGGTTCTCGGTGGTTGCGGTGAGATCTCATGAACTACTACCAATATGAACATTATCTGGAGATTTTTGGATATCCCCAAGACTATTTCTGCTTCCCGCCATTACCTTTAATCAAATCGAAAGTTCAGCCCTTCTTCTAGCGCCAATTGTTGACGTCAATTTCTGGATGAGTGAGAAAAGTCAACAAGATTGGATTTTAGCTGTGATTTTAAAGAGAAAGAGAATGAGAAAGTAACTGGACCCAAGTTTTACGTGGTAAAACTCCGATGACCGGAGAAACGTTTACGGGTGGTTGAATAAACAACTGAGCCAAAACCCACTATTGAAAAAGATTTACAATTCTTGATCTCTCTTTTTCCTCTCTGTATTTGCTATATCTTTTTATGACGAGATTATGGGTCTATTTATACGTGCATAGAACCCTGATCTTTTTTGTACAAGTAACAAAAGATCTTTGTATTTAATTATGATTGGTTATTTGTTCGAAGTAGTCTGTCTTCTTTCCTATCTCAGAGACTTGTATAGAGATCGAATAGAACTTTCCTTACAAATACGTAGTCTTTTTTAAGAAATAAAATTGTTGTTTGATTTGGAACCTTTTTTCTGTTTGGTATTCTATTCATCTTGGAATTCTTTTTTGACGCGGGTATTTTTGCGTATTTCAACATGATTCTTGGTTCGTGTACGAGTTATGTGATGGGCTTTATTCGGGTTTCTTCATGTTTGTCCCGAGTAGAACATGATATTAGCTGGTCCCGAATGACGTCATCTGATCCCGAGTAGAATATGATGTCAGCTAACCCCGAGTGACATTAACTGACCCCGATTAGGTTCTGCTCCATACTTATTTTTATATTTACTCGGGTTCCTCTTCTTTGGAGATATCTTGCGGGATATTTTCTGAATGCCTATTTGGATATCCACCAGGCAATTTTGTCCTCTTTATCAATGACGTGTACGTCTGATAAAATTTACATACGACAGTGATCATATGAGTTCATATATAATTATTGTTTTTGGATAGTTTTTATTTTATATTATATGTATAATTGTTTAACATAGGTATAAATGTAAAATTACTTATTTTTGGATAATTTTACTTTTAAAAAACAAATGCGTTCACAATACATTCAGATGTGAGAAAAAAAAACACGTCATTCAGGTTCAGATTTCAGTCTCTATTCAATCTTCAGAAAATTCAGGACTATTCATTCTTCAGACAAAAAAACCCCCTTAGAATGTTTAAAAAAAAAATCAAATCACTTAGGGCCCGTTCTATAAGCGTTTTTTAGTTGATGTTTTTCAAAAATAAAAATGAAAATGAAAACAGTGTTTTTGATTTCAATTTCGAATTCTGAAACGCGTCTGGTAGCATATACTGAAAGCTGTATTTTAAAAATGAAAACGGAAAAAAAGCGTCTGGTAGGTTAACCGAAAACTATCAAAAATTGAAATATCAATTTTTACATTTTGTTTAATATTATCACAACTATAAACAAATTGATTAATAACTAATCAATATAATTTTTGTATTGTAATTTTTAAATTAAATAAAAGTAATACATCAAAAATTAATTCAAAAAAACATATAAAAAAATGAATTAATCAAAACTAAACTCTTAAATTATATATATATACATATTATAATAATATATAATATATATAAATTATTATTACATATATTATAATAATATATTATAATATTATATATATATATATATTATTTTATAAAATATAAATATATAATATTTGATATATTATATCGTATTAATATTTATATATTATAATATTATACATTATTACATATATATTATTGTTATATGTATATTTTTACCGAATGTACACGTCATTGACAAGGTGGACAATCCCTTAAATATTACCAGAGACATTCGAGTAGGCATCCAGAAGATACCCTTCAAAATATCACTAATGAATGAAAACCCGAGTAAGTGTGAACGCGAGTATTCGGTTAGCCATGACCTGTTCGGGATCAAATGTCGTTATGTTATACTCGGGACAAATATGGAGAAACCCGAATAAAGAAGTCCAGTACATAACTCACACGTAGGGATGCACATTAATCCCCGGGGTCCCAAATCCCCGCATCCCCATCCCCATCCCCATTTGGGGATTTTTTTGTTGGGAAATGGGGAAATGGGGAAATGGGGGAGGTTGATGGGAATGATTTTCATCCCCAAATTAAAATGGGGATGGGGGGACCCCTCCCCATTTCCCCATTTCCCCATTTCCCCCACAATAAAATTGAAATGGGGATGATGATGGAGATCCTGATTTCCCCATTTCCCCCAAAAGTACATAAATATAATTATAATATATATTTGAATTATTTAAAACATTTTATGTTGAATTTGTATTGTATTGTTATTTTTTAATTGTAATGAAATGGTTGTTTTTTTTATTTAATTTATAATTTTCAGTTAAATAGGAAAATGGGAAAACGAAGGACCGGAGATACGAGAAAACAGGAAAAAACGAGGAAAATGGAAACTGGGGATGGGGATGGGGATGGGGATGGGGGACCTATATCCATCCTCATTCCCCAAACGTGCATCCCTACTCGTACGTAAACTAAGAGTCATACTAAAATACACAAAGATATCCATGTCGAGAAGAATTCCTAGAACAAAATACCAAACAGGAAACAGGTTCCAGATCAGACAACAATTTTATTTTTTCAAGAAGACTGCGCATTTATAAGGAAATAAGTTCTAAATGGACTATTATCACCAGAGTCTCATTCGATCTCCATACAATCTCCGAAGCTGAAAAGAAGATAAAGACTACTCCAACAAGTAACCAATTAAAATTACTTACGAACTATTTCATTACTTATACAACAAGGATTAGGGTTCTATGCATATATAAATAGACCCATAAATCTCATTAGAAAGGGGACAGAATAACAAGCAGAGAGAAAAAAGAGAGATCGAGTGGTGTAAATCAATCACTCGAAAGGCAGAGTCACGGTCAGATGGCCCATGATAGACACTGAAAGCATGACCGGTGCAGGGATCGGTCGTCATCATCAGAGGATAGTGATCGGCCCCATTACAAGCGTCGTCATGGAACCATACGCCTGCAAGCATCAACCCATGAAACTCGGCAACGAAGTGAAGAGGGGCTGGAAACAGGCATGACGATCACCCGACATTATAACCAGTTATGATTCGGAGCTTGACCCGATAAGTCAAAAATAACAGGCGTCAAATGAACGCATTGGTTAGGCAATACGAATAAAACGAGTTATCTGATGATGATTATGACAGTCATTTTACCAGGGACATCATGTGAACCCCATTCCCAGAAAGATTCAGGATGCCACATGTGGAGCAATTCAAGAAGGATACAGATCCTAAAGAACACGACAGACGGTATAAAAGCGCTATGGCTCAGTATGCTTACAGCGACCCTTTATTATGTCTCAATTTTCCACAAACTCTAGGAGACGCAGACTCAAGATGGTTCGGAAGATTGCCCCCGACAAGCATCAGGAGTTTCAGTGAGTTGAGCAGAAGTTTCTCAAGATAATTTCTGGGCAATGTACACAGGAAAAAACCAATGGCTTACCTTTCTCAGTTGAAACAAGGGAAAAGACGAGTCATTGAAAAAATACCTGGGGAGATTCGGTCAGACGGTCTCAGAAATCGGCAGTGCAAATGATGAAACGATAATCTCTGCCTTCATAAACAACCTACAGAATGGGCGTCTATCTTTTGACCTAAGAAGGGCCCGTTTAACCAGATATACAGACATGATGGACATGGTTGGAGGATATGCACTAAGTGAGGAAGAAGAGTTAGCAACAAGAGGTTGTTACATGCATGGAGGAAGACCCGAACAAAAATATGGCGAGTCAAAAGAACAGAGCCACAAAGGAAAACAAAAGGAGAACAGTAAAGAAAGAAGCAAGGATGGGGGAAGTAGGCGTAATGTTGGCCAGACCACAGAGAAGTACAGAGGAAAGTACACAAACTACACCCCTTTCCAAAAAAAAACACGAAGAAATCCTGGCCATATTAGAAGAAAAGAATCTGGTGAAGAAGCCACGCTGACAATCTCAATTTGCTCGGCGAGATACAACAAAATACTATAGGTTCCACAAGGAAACTGGTCATGAGACTTCAAAATGTTACCAGCTTAGAGACTACATAGAGACACTTATTCGGGAAGGACACCTCCAAGATATAATCCTGAAGAAAGATGAGAGGTCAGAGACAAAGAAAGAGACTAAGACAGATCATAATTCTGGTCGGAACAAGAGGGCCAGTCCCGAGGCCAATGAAGTAATACAAACAATCTTCGGAAGACCATCAACTGAGAGAAGTAACCGGGAGCGAACTCAGGAAATCCGAGAAGTGGTAGAGGCAAGGCAGAACTTTGATGTCAACTCCGTCGAACCAAACCCGAAAAGAATAAAGGAAGGATGGGATCCAATAATATTCACAGAGGCTGACTCATATGGGTTCGATGTATGACCGAATGACGCCCTCGTCATAAGTGCCTGAATTGACCACATGGAAGTCAGGAGAATTTTAATAGACAATGGCAGTTCAGCCGATATTCTCAATGTAGCTGTTTACGATCAACTCAGACTGGACCGAAGGGATCTGTAACCTTTCCATACCCCACTCAGAGGATTTGGGAGAGTCGAGGTCAAGTCTCTCGGGACGGTAAAGCTTCCCATGAAAATCGGAGTAGCACCATGTCAAAGAACATTGTTACTCGATTTTGTAGTGGTAGACCTGAACAATTGGCCTTATAATGTGTTGTTAGGTCGACCATTCTTGAATAAAACTAAGTCACTAACAGCTACCTATGCTCTGATGATCAAATTCACAACTGAACATGGGGTAGGAATAGTCAAAGGATCCCAAGAGATGACCAGAAGAGTTAATCTCTCGGTTTATAAAGACATGGACTATAGTGAGCAAGTGTATATCATAACACAGTCAGATCAGATTGAGCAAGAGCCACTATTGTTTGAGTTCGATCCGAGGGAAGAGCTGAAAGTGTCTAAAAGTGAACCAATAAAGGAAACAATCTTGAAGGAAGATGAACCAAATAAGAAGATCCAAATCAGAGCTAATTTAGAAGGAAAAGTCAAGCAAAACCTTATTGATTTACTCAGAGAGTACACAGATGTGTTCGCCTGGAATCATGATGACATGGTAGGGATAGATGCCCGAGTAATATCACATCATCTGGTGGTAGACTCAAATGCAAAACCAGTTATACAAAAGAGAAGATCTTTCAACCTCGAGAGAAGTCAGGCGATCAAGCAGGAAGTAGAAAAGTTACTCGTTGTAGGGTCGATCAGAGAAATCAGCTACCCTCAATGGGTAGCCAATGTGGTCCTCGTCCAGAAGAAAAATGGCTAGTGGAGAATGTGCGTAGATTTCACAGACCTGAACAAGGCTTGCCCAAAGGACAGTTTTCCTCTTCCAAGGATAGATCAACTGGTCGATGCTACATCAGCCTATGAATTACTTATCTTCATGGATGCTTACTCAGGATACAACCAAATCCGGATGAATAAGGCAGATAAGGAGAACACAGCATTCTCAACCGATCAAGGCTTATACTGTTACACAGTAATGCTCTTCGGGCTAAAAAATGCAGGGGCAACATACCAAAGGTTGGTCAACAGAATCTTCGCACGTCAAATAGGAAGAAACATGGAAGTCTACATAGATGACATGTTGAAAAAGAGCATCTCTGTAGATGGGTACATCTCAGACCTATGCGAAACATTTGATGTCTTGAGAAGATATCAGATGAAGTTGAGTCCGAAAAAATGCCTGTTTGGAGTTCCTTCCGGAAGGTTCCTGGGTTTTCAAGTTCATCAGAGGGGAATCGAGGTGAACCCTGAGAAGATCCAAGCCCTTCAAAAAATGGTTTCACCAAGGACGTTAAAAGAAGTACAACGTTTGACAGAGTGCTTAGCTTCCTTAGGCAGATTTATCTCAAAAGCCACAGACAGATGCACCCAAAGCCACAAACAGATACGCCCTTTTTTTTAAGTAATTAAAAAAGGAAAATGGCTCGAATGGAACGAAGAATGCGAACATTCGTTCTTAAAAATTAAAGAGTACTTAGGGCAGGCTCTCATCTTTTCAAAACCTAATATGGAAGAAACACTCCACTTGTACTTATCAATTACGGAATTGGCAGCAAGCTCGGTTCTAGTCAGAACAGAAGATGGAGTACAGAGGTCAGTATACTATACCAGCAAGGCACTTCTTCCAGCTGAAACCAGATATTCACAGGCAGAAAAAATGGTCTTAGCATTGGTTTCGGCAGCAAGAAAACTGAGGTCATACTTTCAGGCTCATACGATCCAAGTCCTCACTAACTGCCCACTGAAGCAAATCTTACAGAAACCAGAAATTTCAGGAAGACTAACTAAATGGCCAATAGAGCTGAGTGAATTTGACATTCGATACGTCCTCAGGACATCCCTCAAAGGCCAAGCTGAAGCAGATTTAGTAGCACAATTCACATAACCAAACCTGAAAGCAAAAAGGATGTTAGGCAAGAGTTTCTCGTGGAAATTATGTGTCGTTGGTTCCTTGAACACTCATGGCAGCGGAGCAGGGATCGTAGTATACACCCCGAAAGGAGATGATGTTGAGTGTGCCATGAGATTCGACTTCAGAGCAACAAATAATCAAGCAGAGTACGAGGCACTACTAGCTGAACTTAGAGTATGCATAGACCTCAGAGTAGATGAGATTGAAATATTCAGTGATTCACAGGTAGTTGTCAACCAAGTCTTGGACGAATACCAAGCTAGAGATGAAGGTATGATAGTTGATCGAGGTATACCAAAACAACTCATTCAAAATTCAAAGAATACAGGATTATCCAGATTCCCAGAGAGGAGAATGAAAAGGCAAATGCCTTGTCCAAACTGGCATCAGCAACAACCACAATCAGGCCAAAAACTATTCTGGTTGCACATCTCCTCAGTCCAAGTATAGTTGAGCCAAAAAACTTTGAAATTTTAGAAATTCGAACGCCGTCAGACGGTTGGATGACTCAACTAAAAAGGTACTTGGAAGAAGGTATACTCCCGGAAGATTCCTTAGAAGCCAAACGCATCAGGTACCGGTCATCAAGATACACATTGATTGGATGAGAACTGTACAGAAGGGGATTTTCCCGAACACTCCAAAGATGTGTATCAGAGGAAGATGCATGTCAGATACTACAGGAAATCCACGGCGGAGTATGCGGAAACCATACCAGGGGGCAAAATTTTGGCACATAAGGTACTCATACAAGGGTATTATTGGCCCTCTTTGTTCTCGGACGCACAACGATGTTCAGAAAGCTGCAATGCATGTCAATGGATAGCCAACGATATCCGACAGCCCCCTGAGTAACTAAAAAGCCTCACATCCCCATGGCCATTTGCCATGTGGGGCCTGGACTTAATTGGCCCAATGCCAGCAAGGACATGGGGTGGAGTGAAGCATGCAATAGTAGCCGTTGATTATTTCACAAAGTGGGTAGAAGCTGAAGCATTGGTGTATATCACATAAACAAATACCACGAACTTCGTGAAGAAAAATATACTCTACATATTTGGAGTCCCGAGCACTATAATCACTGACAACAGCACCTAATTCGATAATCAAAATTTCAGATAGTTGTGTAATGAATACCAAATTGTCAATTACCACCTGCCCACCCTCAAACAAATGGGCAAGTTGAAGCCGTAAACAAAATCATCAAGCACACTCAAAGCGAAACTAGATGCCAAGAAAGAAAGCTGGGTTGAAAAACTTCCTAAAGTATTATGGGTATATCGAACGACAACAAGGAATTCTACAAGAGAGACTACATTCACTTTAGCGTTTGAAACAGAAGATGTCATTCCCGTAGAAACATCGTACGCGTCACCTAGAGTCAGGTTGTACGATGAAGACCAGAATGTTGACATGCTGTTACAAAGTCTAGATGAGCTAGAAGAGAAAAGGGAAAAATCCCGAATCAGAAAATTCCAGCTAGGAGACTTGCTACTTAGAAAAGTGTCACTGAACACAAAAAACAAAGATGCCGGCTCCTTGGCTGATAAATGGGAAGGCCTGTACAAGATTGAAGGAATAGCTGGTCATGAAGCGTATTGGATTGAATGACCAGATGGAGGGGTCCTACCCCGACCGTGCAATGCCTAATATTTGAAGAATTTTTATCCTTGAATTTTTTTTCCTTAGTTAGGACATTTAGTCAGGTTATTAGTCTTGAAATTTAATAATTGTTAATTTTACAGTTATAAATAAAAATCCAACTCGGGATTCCAGAAAACTAAAGCGTATGATAATAAGAACATATGAAAAGAAAAACATGATAATAATAACATGCAAATAGAATGATAGGGACCATTAATTTGGTGAAATTCCCGAATGGGAGGAGAAGCTCGAAGAAGCACGCCAGTTGAGCAAGGTCAATCGACCTTACTCAAAAGGCAAACCCGACGCACCAGATTCTGAAAAAAGGCTCTGGGCACCGTCGGGAAAAATCTCGGTGAGATGCGCAGCAGTGTTAAGCAGTTCAAAAAGCTTAACGATTCGGCAAACCCTTGCACAAACAAAACTAAGGAGACGTCCTCAATGACTTGTGTAAGGACTCGAATATATGATCATGGTGAGCCTTGATGTAATGTTTGTGTAGCAACCGAGTATGAAATATGAGTATAAATTTGCTCGCTTGTTTCAAGATGACTCGGTTAATACTAGCCAGTTTAATAAGATACATGGCATGAAGAAATTGCATTAGCCAGTTTAATAAGATACTTGGCATTAGAAAATTGTCCCGAGTAAGCGAAACCAAGTTAAATAAGATACTCAGTGAAGTTACTCAGGCAATAGGATTAGTCAGTTTAATAAGATACTTGGCCTTGAAAATTGTTTCGGGTAAAGAAACTTAACTCGGTGAATTTATTCTAACAATAAGTTGGCCGGTTTAAACAAAACTTTGGCATTCCGAATAAGGCAGATCGCAAAAATAAGAAACTTCATTGATTGAAATTTTTACAAGACAAAACTTTACAAAACGGCTAAGGCTGAGATGATGGTTTGGAACCCTTGCCAATACTCGGGTCAGACACCATCTCATACTCATGAAGTAGACTTTCATTTGAAGGCCAGACGATTGTGTCGACCAAGTCATCCATCCATTCACTATAATCTATTTCAGGGACAGGACCAACATCAGGCGTTGAGCCATCCACACTAGATTCCTGACTGGCGTAGAAGGTCGAGAGAGAATGCTCTTATGGGATCTCCAAATGCATAGGATGAGGCTCTTTACCTCGGCTGCGACAATAAGCTCTCCATTCTTTCATCTGAATCCGAAGAGATTCCAGGAACCGGTCTATATGGTTCTTGATCTACAACTCCCAGTTGGTTCGGGCTTTATCAGTTGCCCGATTCTTAACTTTAAAAAATTCACCAACTGAAACTAACCCTCGCTGAAATTCTCAAATGAGAAGGGCATCATAAGCTGGAGACCTTTTAAAACGGTCAACCCCCTGGATCTCAAGTTCCAGCCTAGCCTCATTTGAGAGGGATTCAACCGTCAAGGCTTGGCGCTCCAAATCTTCGATTTTTTGCTCATAAGATGACTTGTCCTATTCAGCCTCATGTTCATCATTGAACATCGACTCCTGAGGCAGCATATAATAAATTCTGGAAAGACATAGCCTTCTCTTCTGCCATAGAAGCTCTCTCCTCAGAGTCCAATTGCTTAGCCAAGCAATGATCGGCAAACTCTTGGGCAGAGCTTAACTCCTTTTGATAAGCCGCTTCAATCCGAGTACGGCAATCCTCACTCTCTTTTAGTTGAGCCTCAAGATGCCTTATCCGATCAACTTGATATTGTTGCATCTGAACCAGCTCAATAAACTCG
Source organism: Dipteronia dyeriana (assembly GCA_032871835.1). Classification (NCBI taxonomy): domain Eukaryota; kingdom Viridiplantae; phylum Streptophyta; class Magnoliopsida; order Sapindales; family Sapindaceae; genus Dipteronia; species Dipteronia dyeriana. The sequence continues at coordinate 27,874,861 of CM065298.1, read as the reverse complement.
GTCATCATCTATAAGGAAGAGTTAAGTAAAAAATCTGACATACGAAGATTTAAAAACAGTTGAGATAGAACTTACATAGGACGCGCCGTTGAAAATATTATGAAGACGATCAATTGAAGCACCATCCCTAAAATGGCTCCAATGATCATCCCCAATGAAAGCCTGACCGGATGATATCGCCCTTAACATATCCTGGGGAGAAGGATATGAAGGGTCTCCCGAGGATTTAGTCCTTATATCTTCAACATTGGGAGGCAAGGAATCCCTTTTCAGGTCTGGAGTTTCTGCCCTTCCTATAGAAGCTTCAACTTGAATGCTCGGGGAAACTCTACCATCGGTATCATCATCGTTCTATTCAATGAATGATACCACCCGAGGGATCTTATGAGGTCGAGCAAGAGACTCGGTCGCCTTCCTTTTCTCAACTCGAGTACAATGGAAGCTGAGATCAGCCGAAAGATCTTCCTAATCATCATCCCAGAAGGATCTGAAAAAATTAGGATCATGATTTTCTTGTTTGGATGGTTTATCTCCATTCCTGACAGCCAACCGCTGAGTAAGAACCTTAACTGGGGAGTTCGACTCACCGGGCCCCTCGCCAAGACGATCTTCTTACCTGCCTTCATCTTCAGGCAACTTCTGGGCATCGTCAGAAGGGCCACTCAGATCGCTTGACTCCCCCACGGTCGGCTGAATGACCTCTTCAGGGATGTACTCAAGAATCTGCTCATTAGCCTCATAAGACTCGTCATCAGATTCATCAGGCCAAACAATGCCTTTATTGGTTTGGCGAGAAGCTTCTTTTTGGCTCGCCTGAAGAATTGAATACACCTGGCGAGCTTGAACTTCACAGACGATGTCTGAGTCATACACTTAAAACGATAAAGAAATAACCAAGTCAGAAACAGTAATATAGAAAAAAAAACCATACGTACATCGTCTGTGATAGCCTGAGATCTGGCTGAAGAATCCAAGCTCTATCATCTTGCTCTCACTAAAAAGATAAGACTTGCTTCTCTTTTCCAGAGTACGCACTGCGGCCCGAGCAAGCCTGGTCAGCTCAATATCAGAGAAGTCGAGTTTTTTCTTGTTTCATGCATCAGGAGAACAGAAAAATGGGGAACATTTAGCACCGTCTGATTCTTTCTGGCCGAGAGGGTAACCTGAAGTCCCAAGTTCCCTCCGACAAAGAACCTGCTATTCTTCCAATACTTATTTGAAGAAGGGAATCCTCACACGAAGCCTCTCTTCTTGGAATCAGAGGAAACATTGATTCCCCGATTCACCTTCGTCCCTTCTAGGACCCAATAATCTAGCGGGTTGGACATAAGAAAATAAGTTCTTTTCCGACAAGATTGCCTTAGAGTATAGAAGTGCCTGATTTTACTCGGTAAAGGTGGCGACAGGTTTATCCTGCTCCACATATGCCACATACATATTAGAATCTTGTAGTTATTCAGGGCAAGTTAGGTTGGAGCAATCCCTACTTCGGCCAGAAACCAGGCAATGAACGGCTGGAGAGAAAGAGTTATACCGCAGCAGAGCATGGACCCATAAATTACCACCATGCCCAGAGGAGGGTTCCACGTTGCTCTATCACAGGCAGGAGACAATATAACTGAGTCGTCTAGGTCGAATCGGGCACGATACATCGCAATCTCATCTTTCCCGACCACATTCGGCTCGACATCAAATCCACTCTGGCGATCAAGAGAAAAGGGGATACGTGATGCACCAAATTCGGCTTCAATATCCCTCTCGTCAATAGTATGTTCTCTGATTTGAACGATGCCCGAGCTGTGTTTGTGAACCTCACGTTTGCTCTGGTGTTTTCCCATCCTGGATCGCAGAGGAACCCTGTGATCAGAAACGATAGATTCAGAACTGGATGATTCAGAACTGGATGATTCAAAACTAAAACTCAAAAGAATGTCAGGGTAAAGCCCAGAAACGTCAACACCTAAAAAATGAGGCTCATCAGGAGGGATCTCCAACAAATATCTACGAACGCAAGAAACCAGTTGAAAGTCTCCGCGTTCAAGCACCTCGAAAGCTATAGTAAAAAGGAAATGACAGGAAGATTGATCCATTAAAACTAACTTTAGAATAAAGAAACCTACTGTAAAAGCTTCGACGGAGAGTTGAGATAATTTTTTGCACAAGAAAATATAGGTTGAATATTTCTGGTTTGAGTGTTTGCTTCTGTAAAAATGAACCAGAGCAACCCCTTTCAGTGGAACATTTAAAGGGACAATGACACGAAACCCTAGGGTTTCAAAAAGCGGGAGGAAATCAAAATAAAGATTTGATGACGAAAGCGGTGCACCAGTTAACCCACCAGCCGCGTCTTATAACTGCTACCAAGGAAATCGAGCAGTTAAAAGACATGTGTCGAGGAATGAACTGACCAAGCCGTCAGAACTTCAAAGTGTCATAATCATTAAGATCTCGCGTGGAGGAGCAGATCACATTTGCGTGGTAGCCATTAAGACACACGTCATTACTGCAAGGCATTGTTTAAAAGGTTATTATTCTGGCATTAATAAGGCATAAATGATTGAAAGGTCGATTAAAATACTTTCACCGGGAACAAATTCCTACTCGGTAAAATATTTTAAGGGGGTATTGTTATATGTATATTTTTACCGAATGTATACGTCATTGACAAAGTGGACAATCCCTTAAATATTGCCAGAGACATCCGAGTAGGCATCCAGAAGATACCCTTCAAAACATCACTAAGGAATGAAAACCCGAGTAAGTGTGAACACGAGTATTCGGCAAGCCATGACCTGCTCATGGCCAAATGACGTCATGTTCTATCCGAGATAAATATGGAGAAACTCGAATAAAGAAGTCCAATACATAACTCGCACGTAAACCAAGAGTCATACTAAAATACGTAAAGATATTCATGTCGAGAAGAATTCCTAGAATAAAATACTAAACAGGAAACAGGTTCCAGATCAGGCAACAATTTTATTTCTTCAAGAAGACTGTGCATTTATAAGGAAATAAGTCCTAAATGGACTATTATCACCAGAGTCCCATTCGATCTCCATACAATCTCCGAAACAAGAAAGAAGATAAAGACTACTCCAACAAGTAACCAATTATAATTACATACGAACTCTTTCATTACTTGTACAACAAGGATTAGAGTTCTATGCATGTATAAATAGATCCATAAATCTCATTAGAAAGGGGACAGAATAACAAGCAGAGAGAAAAAAAAAAGAGATCAAGTGGTGTAAATCTTTATTTCGATAGTGGATTTTGGCTCGGTTGCTTATTCAACCACCCGTGAACGTTTCTCTGATCACCAGAATTTTACCACGTAAACTTGTGTCTAACTAGCTTCGAATTGCATTCTCTTTCTCTTTCTTTTTCTTTTTGATGTTTCACGACTAAAATCCAATCTTGTTGACTTTCTCATCAATCGAGAAATCGACGTCAACAATTATATATTATATAATATATTATTTTTATATATAATATTATGGAATATCAATATATATATATAATATTCTATAATATTATATGTTATATATAATATATTATTTTATAATATTATATATATATATATAATTATAATGTATATATATATATATAGTTGCATGAATGCTTTTAGTTTTAGTTAGAAATAAATTATTATACAATATATATATATATATAAGAGGGGCACTTTGGTTATTTGAAAATCTTATCTTATCTTGTTCTAACCATATCAAACGCTTAACAGTACAATTAACAGCTTAAAAAAAATATTTTTTTAATATAAAAAATGTGGAAATTAAAATGAAAAACAAAAACAAAAATAAAAAACAAGTATTTTCTGTTTTTCAAATCTTTCACGTTTAACACTGATTTTGTTTTTCATTTTTTTTTAAAGAAAATGAAAAATGGTTAACCAACGCGTTTTCGAAATCATTTTTTAAAAATAAAAACGAAAACGGACTGAAAACTAGCCGCAGGACGTGGTCTTAAATTTTTTGATTTCCAATATTTATGAAAACACATGCATTGATGCATACAATCATCAAATAAAATCCTGCTACAACCAACGGCTTTTTAATTAAATAAAAACTCAAATAAATCAAGTGAAACACATGGACACAAACTTGTCTTTCATGAATGCTACTGCACATTATTGTATAAATTCAACACAAAGATAAATGAAAAGCACTATCATATTTCCACATATTTTTCAATAAAATTATATTTTAATAACATGATTAACATCATATAAGCGGATACTACTAATAGTTTCAAAATAAGTGTATTATTTTGGAAATTGAAAAGCGGAAGTGAATGTTTCACAAAAAAATTGGAAGTGAAAAAGCCGGAAAACATAAATAATAATAATAATAATAACTTATCATAGAAAGATGCCGCGTTGGCGGATTGAACATCGAGAGGAAGAGCATCAAACGTTGGGTCATTAGGGTTGAAATTTGAATTGTGGTCGGCTACAAGAGAGAGAGAGAAATAGCTAGGGTTGGAAATGAGTTTAGGGTTTTTATGCGAGAATAGGTGTAAATATCATTATATAATAAGATAATCGGGTCGGGTCTAGGTTTCAAAATCGCAAAACGAAAAAAAAAACTCGGTTTTTCAACTTGAAAAACCGAATAGGACACTGTCTCTTAAATCAATCGACTCATACTAGACATGACCACGGTTCGGCTCGAACCGTGGAACCGAACCGTAACCGTGTGAAATGAACCGTAACCGTAACCGTAACCGTAACCGTAACCGTGTGAAATGAACTGTAACCGTACTAGTCAACAATCAAATATATGATGAAAAAAAAATGTTGCCGAGTGGTTTTGTAATGAGTAGCCCTCTCAGCGAGTGATGATCCCCCTCAGCTGAATCAAATGAACTACATGCAAGATAATAAAATTGTTAGGAGTGTTGGCTGGTAACCGATATTTATACTCTGACGTTCAAGTTGGGTGGTGATTTAAGTAATTGAGAAACAAAATGGATAGCTTTTGCTTAAGTTGGAAAGAATGTACCTCTTTTTAGAATAATTGCTTCGTATTTATATGCTAGACAATTTATAATTGCACTATCATGAATAAAATGTTGATATGAAACAGGTTATGCATGGCTTGCATGCACACACCACTTGGAAGGGTGGCGTAGAAGATGCGCACGATGTAGGACCAAGTCTGTTTGTTTTGTTTTAAATTAAGTATTTGTTTTGCAATTGAATTAGTCGATTAATAATCTAGCTGTTAAGATAAGTAGTGGCTATAAGTTCTCCTTGTCTTCAGTCGATTAGTAGGATTTCCTGATTTCATGTGATTTCCAGTTGTAACGTGTTGTGGCCTATTTAGGCCAGATTTGAATGGAAATAAGATGATCAGAATATTAACCAAAAATCTCTCCAACCCTCTGTTCTTATTTCTCTTCTCTTCTACAAAATTCTCTCTTATCAGATGTATAGTTAATTATTAACGTATTTATCACATTGTCACATGCAACGATGCAATCGAGCAATTAACTCGTCGTTTGGGCAATCATGATCTATACATGCAGACATGCAGTATTCATTGTTTGTTAATGTTAAATCTCCTTGATTACCCTTTTGATAGAACTGTAGATTCTTAACTTGTCTACTTTTATGTCGAGGGCATCGTGTAATATTTAAGTCCAAATTCAAATCCAAACACATGACTCAAACTCGCTCGTTGATCTAAATCCTGAGTCCAAAAAAGTGAGATGATATTGAAGAGGCAACCAGCTGCCGGCATGGACATATATGGCAGTGCATGAAGACTGGTTGTGATAGGTAGCAAAAAAAAAGAATAAAAAAATGAAAGGAGGAATAAAAAGGAAGGAGAACAGAGCGAAGGGGGATTTCATGCAAAAGCAAAACAGAAAACATAAGAAAAAATATATAGTACGTGCAAGTCAAAATAATTAAAAGATAAAACTAGTTTTTGGATTTTTAGGATAAAACTAGCTAGTTTTTAGGTTTTTAGGATTAGTTTAGACTTTTGATAATTGTTAGATTAAACAAAATAGTAACCCTTTTTATAAGGATAATGGTAAACATCCGATCATTTTGATTATCATTTGTATACAATCTAATGTGACAGTTTACATAGTACTACATCCTTATCAATTTCTATTGCTTCCTATGTAGACTGATTTTTTTTTTGTTACATAAAATTAGAAATAAACTGAATAGAGTTAAAAATTAGGGTTTGACAAAAAAATAAAAAATGAAATGATGTGACAATGTGATGATGTGACATCTGATAAGAAAGTATCGTATAAACTGTCACATCAAGTTGGATGTAAATAATAAAATGGATGAATGTCTATCATTATCCTTTTTATAATTGTTAGTTTAAATAAAGATTAGATTGCAATTACCAAATCTAATTAGATGTCTTTTAGTTATGTCATATTTATCAGCTTAGATGTATAAATAATAACTTGCAGCAATTAAATAATATAATTATAGTTTATTCTTGAAATTAAGTGTTAGATTACTTTGGCATTTCGGAGATGTTGCTTTCTTTCGAAGTAAACCAATATCATTTCTTGAGAGAAAAAAAAAAGAAGAAAACGAGATGATAAACTATACCAGAGAGAGAGAAAAAAAAGTTGAAAAAAACTTCTTTTTTATGTTTTTTACTATTTTCAAAACAACATTTAAAAATAAATTACAAATTTTCCCTTCAAACAACTACTTTACTCATTTTAAAACCAATAGCTAAACATATTTACATCGTTTCCCGTTTTAGAAAACTACTTTTAATAAACACTACCAAACAAATTACATTTTTTAAAATATCATTTTTAAAACATGATTTTTATTTTTAAAAATAGTCTTCAAAAACAACATTTTAAAACGATACCAAAAGCGCCAGATTTTTTTCACTAAAAACGTGAAATCTGAATAAAAACTAGAAGTTTGGGGAAAAAAAACTTGAGATCTTGACAAATAATACTTGAAATCTTGAAGCAAAACTTCAAATTTGAAAAAAAAAATTGAAATCGTAGAGAAAGTGATAAAATGTTGAAAAAAAAACCGTGGAATGTTGAAAAAAAAAAGTGAAATCATGTTTACATTTGTTTCAAATGTAAAATTACTAATAAAACCCCTCTAAAATCATATTTTTAACTCTTAGATGGATGTTTCAATAATTTGCCCCTTCATCACTTAAGGTTTTTTTTTTTCAATTTCTTTGATTAATAGTGCCGTCAACGAAGGAAAACCCCAACAGTGATATCGTCATGCCTAGGCGTGCACTGCCCAAGCGCGCTCCACTTGGGCTCCTGATGCATAGGCAGTCAGGCAGTGACTGGGCTTAGACGTGTAAACCAGGCTAAGCTTGACTCGATTCCGTACAAGCCTAGAAACGATAATTGTTGGACAATGTTTTGGCACGATCCAATAATGTAGCACGCTGGGCTGAGGTTTATGGCACATTGGGCCGAAACAACATGTAAAAAGCACGATCCAAATAGGCATGATATGAATTTGGCACGAATGAGTCATATCCAATTTTTTTAACGTGATACCTAAAAGATTAGATAATTGGAATTTGAAAAATGAAAATGGAAATACTTGACTAAATGGAAAATTTTAAATTATAATAAACTGAGTGTGAAAGCATTTATTGTGATTTGTAATCGTGAGTGATCAAAAGAAAAATAGTTGTCTACTTGAATTGACTAGGGTCACTGGACTAGCAACTAGAATAAATGAGTGATGTTGTAATGTAATACTAAAATAAGTAAACATGTAATTAATATTCAGTACTTACTTTTTGTTACATATTTTTATTTAAAAAATACAAATTGGAATTTAAATGCAATATCATATTAAATATTTTAAGTTTTTTTTTTCAATAATTCTAGTACACGGGCTAACCCGCGTATAGGCCCATGGGTTGGCACTACACAAGCATGATATATATCGAGTAGTGTCGGCACATAGGTCGTGTTAGGCAATGTCTATAATTATCATGTCGGTTATGACCAAACAAGATAGTATTTCGTGTTGTGCCTGGCATGGACCATATAGATGTGGGCCATGCCGGCCTAGCATGACCCATTTTACACCTCTAAATGGGCTTGTGATGCCCAAAGGCGTCGACCAGGCTTATAATACCTAGGCACTCCAACTGGGCTCGTGATGCCCATCGGCGTCTGCTGGGCTTGCAATGCCCACATGACTTCGTATGGGCTTACGCTACCCACGCAGGGCACCTCCGAGGCCGTATGGGCTCGGTGGTACCTTCACCGTAAGGTGCATGCCCAACTTATGTCGTCCGACAAATGGTTGGACGAGAGAAAGAATATGAGTGGAGAGAGAATGGAAGAGAGGAAATAGTGTTTGTGGATGGTTTTTATATGTAGGTATTTAGGTAATTTCTAAAAAAAATAAGGTTATTAACAACTAAACTTTTGGATGTGGTTAACAACGAAATTTTAATATTTTGAAAGACTATTTTTGATTGTTTTTTTTTTATTTAGAGAAATTTTTATTTTAGTTTTATTGATAAGAAAATTTGACCGACCTAAAAGTCAACCAGTCAATTGTGTTAGGTTTTAGATCTGTGTTGGCTTGATTCCAGTACAATACTCTATTTGTTTGTATTGCTTAAAATGTGATTCGTGATTAGATCGAGCTTTAAAGGAGAAAAGCAACTTCGCATGCAAAGTTCGTCTTCAAGAGGAAATATACTTACTTGAATGTTAAGGTATCGAGATTTTTTCTCCTCTTGCACGGCGTAAACGCGCACATACACATTGCATACATTTCTGTGCATACATCATTGTGCTCAATTGGTATAACACATACACACACATATTATTGTATGCACTTGCATTAGATTTAAGTTGTCGACTTCTGTAAAATTGTATGTTCTTGGACTATCTCTAGGAAATGACATACTTGTATGTTCTTGTGTTTATTTATTTATGTTTTATTACTATCGGACTTGAATATGTTCGTATATTGTTCCTTATTGAGTTCCGAACGTTTCGATTATTCAGTCATAAGTTTTTGAGTTCTCAGTTAAAAATTACGAAACTTTCTGTGTGTTTATCGTGTATGGTTTTTATCCTTGTGTTTCAAGTCGAATTCTAAATTTTTGATAAAATTTTTATAAACTTCCATGTCTGTAAGTACGGTTAAAAACCAAAACCAGATTTTTAAAACCGGAACCAAAACCGTTGGTTTGGAAACCGGTTAACGGTTAGTTGTCTCCAAAAACAGAGGAAATTCGACGGTTAGTTTTTTTTTAACCTATCAGAGGATGCCACGTGGCAACCTTTAAGGAAAAAATTGACCGTTACATCTTCAATTGAACCGTTGATGACACTTGGCACAATTGCATTGGATAATTATTATTTTTTAAAAAAATCTACCAACCATAGGCTGCCACGTGGCAACCTCTTTGGAAAAAAAAAGACAATTGGTCATGTTACTGTTGTTGACATGTGGCAAACTCTGAGTGGTCCATTTAAAATATTACAAAAAAACCAACAAATAAGAAGCTGCCACGTGGCAGCCTCTTTGAAAAAAAAAGTGGTCGTTGGGCACCGGTCTCCCAACGGCAACAACTCATAAAATCCTATATTACATTTATACCCCCAACTTTATTTCTATAAATACTCCTCACCACTCTTCATTTTTCTTTACACCAACATCTCTCAATCTCTCTCAATCTCAAATTTTTAATAGTATATTCTCTCAACAATTTTATTTTATTCTCATTTCTTATATAAATTAGTGCATATATTTTTTATTTTTGTAATCATTTTTCTTACAATCATCCTCTATTTTTTTCTTAAAATCATTTTTTTTTACTATTAGTATTTTTAATTCATTTTTTAATGGCAAATAGGGGAGAAGATTCAAGTCCAACAAATATGGACAGAGGAAATTGTCCAAAGCAAGATTTTTTAGAACATGGAGGTATTGATGTCAGTTCTGATGACTGACTTTACCACGAGTTCCTTCAATCTCAATTTGGATTCGATCTCCCTCATAATCTTAATCCCCCTATAATAATTTTTGACCCAAATCCCAATACCCCATTCAATAATGAAAATCTTTCTACCTATTCTACCATGCCACCACCCCCTTCAGATGAATTTGATACAGGATTAGAAGAAAAGCTGGCGAATTCTGATATCTTCAAATTGCATATGAAGAAAATCCAGTTACCTGACGGAATGATCAAAATCACGTGCAACTACTGCTCCAAAACATATATGACACCTAAATCCTTCGGATATGGCACCTATTGGTCTCATATTAGGAAAAGTCACCCGGTCGAATCGATGAGGTCTTATAGTAACCAAACTCAAATGGCAAGGTACGGAACCCCTACTAATCAATTATTTCATTATACGTCTGAAAAAATAAAGAAGAATTAACAGTAAAGGTTGCAGTAGAACATTTACCTTTTAGTTTTGGTGAGAAAGTAGGTTTTGTTAATTATTGTCAAACTGCATTAAATCCTGCAATGGAACGTGTTCCTCGAGCCACTCTCACACGTGCATTGTATTCCCTTTACAAAAAACAAAAACACAAATTGGAATTATTTTTTTCTCAATTTCAAGGTCGTGTTTCTGTATGTACCGACAATTTTCTCACCCACCATTACATGGTTGTGACATGTCATTATATTGATAATGATTGGAACATGAAAAAAAGAATTATTGCATTTCGTGTTTTCGATGAATCACATACATCTAAATATTTTTCGAGTCCTTAAAATTATTTTTGAAGAGCTTCATATCCATAACAATTTTTTTGCAATTGGTTTTGACAATACTGCAAACGATACTGCATCTATTCCTATGTTACAGGAATTGTGCAATCCCTATTTTGGAGGTAAATTATTTCATCAAAGATGTGCATGCCATGTTTTAAATTTGTGTGTTCAAGTGGATTACAAATTCTTTCTGTCCATATTAGACCAATTAGAGATAGTATTAACTACATCTGGCATCATAACAAAATCCAGAAACTATGGTTAAAATATTGCATTCAAAATGGTAGGCGTCACATTAAATTTTCTAAGGATATTAGTACTCGTTGGAATTCTACTTATAAGTTACTTAATGAAAGTATTGAATATAATGAATTATTAGTTTCTTTTATTAATTATAATATTCCTTCAATTTCTCTTCAATTGAACCATTAGGATGCATGTATAAAAATTATTGAATTGTTATGTGTTTTTAATGATGCTACCAAAGCTCTATCCGGTATTTATTATCCCACTACTCATTTATTTCTTATTCAAAATGTTAATGTTGTTGGTGCATTCGGTGAGTGTGAATTTGATGTTCAATTGAGTCTATGTGTTGCTGCAATGAAAACAAAATGGATACAATATTTTGGGGAGATTCCAAATTTTTACTTGCTTGCATCATATTTTGATCCACGCTTTAAATTAGAATCTTTACAAGATTATTTAACTCATTACTACACACATTTAGGAATAGGAGTTGATGTTCTTAGTTATTGTAATTCTGTTAAGGCAATGCTGTATGAATTATATCCTAAATATATTAGAATATATGGTCCGTCTTTGAACATTTCGGTTTCACAACCCCAACCCATATCTGATGGTACTGCTACTTCCTCAAAATTTAAATTAAAGGGTTTAGGGGATCAATTGTTTTTCAAAAGAGATAAAAAATTACGAACATTTTCTTCTTCATCCTTATGTAGTTCAATTTCTGAGCTTGACCGGTATTTGATAACCCCTCATGAGTTTGTAGAAGATAAAAAAATTGATATCTTGGTTTGGTGGAAGGATCATGAAAAGATATATCCAATTTTAAATTTTGTTGCCAAACAAATTCTTGGAACACCGGTTTCTACTGTTTGTGGAACAAGAGTTTAGTGTAGGTGGAGATATTTTGGACCCAACACGGTCGGTTTTGTGTCCACAATCACTTGAAGCCCAATCGTGTGTTAATGATTGGACGAAGGTAAAATTCAGACAACAAGAACTCGAGCCGGAGATAGTGAATGATTTCGTGGAAGATGACCAAACCACAGGAACGGAAGGCAACGATTAAATTCCATTCTAACTTCCAACCCAACATAGAGTCACAAACCATCTAATTAAAGGTAAAAGAACTACGTGACATTTGATTCCTCTACATTGGTGGAGGATACGTAGACAACTTAATTGTGGTGAAAATTATGTGCAAGGTCAATATATTTTTTTCTTTTTTAAATTTAAACTTAGTTAGATTGTATAATGTATACTATAAACTTTATTAATGTATCGTAAATTTAGCTGCAATAGTGAAATTGTAAATTTTTATTTATTAATGTCAATTTCTTTTGTTTTACATATTAATTATCAATCATAAAATAATTCAATTGTAACTTTTTATTTTTTAATCAATGTCAATTTATTTTATTTTTAAAATTGATTGTTAATTGTTAAATACTTTAATAATTCAATAATTATTTTCCACAAATCTTTCCAATTATTACTTTTTCACGGTTATTTTTCCACATCAAATTTATTTAAGTTCAGTTTAAAATGTTTTTAGTTTCAATGAATCATTTTGTAAAAAAAAAAATGACCGGTCAAAACCGGCTGTTTCAAAACCGTTCCTAACCGATTTGGGTGGTTTCGGTTACGGTTACTCCTCTAAATCAAACCATAACCACTGGTTTCTAATCGAAATCGAAACCGAACTGAATTGTGGTCATCCCTATCTGTGAGTGAGTTAGGGTTCATAATCTAAAAACGGATTCAAATTTCGAGTTTCGAGACCGAAGAACGGTCGAAGAATGCGAGAAGAGCGTAAAATAAGAAGAAGAGGTGACAAACTGCCAAAATATCCCCTCTCCCATAGAGGCACGTTGCCTCCACGGAATGTCACCCCTCTGCCCTCGTGGAGCCCATACGCTTCCATGATGAGCTGAGGTGGCGTGGTGCTGAAACAAATATTATGGTGTGTATAATATTAATCTAAAGTAGGGGTAAATAGATTTTAAACAAATTTACCCAATTTTCGTTAAAGGTCAAGTTGACGAAAATGCCCCTAGCTAATTACAACAAAATCACAAGTGTAAAGATTGCGGAAATATTAAAGACACTTGAGATATACGTGGAAACTCTCCAAATGGGAAAAACCATAGGCTGATGAGTGTGCCACACACTAGAACCTCGAATCCACTAATGGCAAGAGAATTACAACCTAATCCCAGTTTAAATTCACAACCACTACCTAATCCAGGTATAAGTGAACCTATCCCATCTTGAATGCGATTTAAGCTACCTACTCCCGGAAGCAACACAATTCTTACTTCTCAATGAAGAGATAAAATGTCCTATGTGAATATATGATGATATTCAATGAACAAACAAGCTAGGATAATGAGATGACAATTAATGCAATCCTAGATATTATGAGCTAAATGACATATTCAAAAAGCTTAGCTAAACATAGATCAAACAATCCTATGAAGCTATCACAATACAACACTCAATCATGTCATCACAACAATCTCTAATTTGTATCTAGAATATGTTCTAAGAGCATACAAATAATTAAAGAGATGTCTTAGCAAGTAAAACACTTAACTTGTAAGAAGATAGTGAAGAACTTACCAAACAAGATGTGATGAAGCAAACATATCCATTGATGCACTCTAAATGAACTTAGATGATGCAAGATGAAGTTTTTATGAACATTGAATGCTTTGAGTGTTTAAAGATGAGTTCTTGGAAGAGTTTTTCCTTTAAAATGTGTTCTAAGAAAAATATGTGATATTCTGAACTCTTACACGACCTTAAACCAAAGAGTTATATATATATATATGAGATCCAAACAAAGTGAGGTCGTTTTGAAAAAAAAAACGTTCCAGCTTCCTCTATGTACGCTGGTGACGTGCGCTGATCGAGTAGCGTACCATCACCGTACAACCTATTTTTACAATAGGCGCAGCTCAGTGGCGCAACACATGCGACGATCCACTGGAATGCTGCGCTGGTGAGGTTGCGCTAGTCGAGTAGCGCACCACCGGTACACTGTCCATTTTTGCATCTTTGCGCAGGTGCAGCAGCGCAACACATGCGACAATTCACTGGAATGTTACGCTGGTAAGGTGCGCTGGTCGAGTAGCGCACCACCAGCGCAAAACCTATTTTCATCACTCAAACACACAAAATCAATAAGTTCAAGAGTGATGAAAAATGCATCATATTCTAATGCCAAACATGACATAAAACATTTAATTCCAAGATACAAATAAATCAACAAGAGTCATTTAAACCAAAATGCACACAAGTAAACACACAACATATAAGAATTAAAGTTATGCTTGAATTTGTAAGTGTGTGCAACTATCTCTTCAAAGCAAGTAAGCACAAGAATTTTACCTTCGGTGCTTCTCCTCTTGAGATCTTGAGAGCCTAAGCTACCCTTACATAATACCCCAAAAATGTGATTTATTCACGAAATAAGCCAATCAATAAATGAGGACTTTACAGGTGCCAATAGGTGGCTAAAATTCCTCTGCCTCCACGTCATTTCCCTTCCTATATATTTAATTTTAGTGCATAAAATTCACAAGTTTTTAGGTTTTTTTTTTGTGATATCTCACTCATTTTAGATCCGATTGTGGTGATTCAAAAGTCAAAATTGATTGTTTTTCAAATTAAAACAAGTCCCCGGTGGTTTTAAAGCTAACTGGAGTCCAAATTTTCTGATTTACTTTGATCTTCATCAAGTGTTCATCATTTTGTAAGTAAATCATATTCTTTATACATTTCTTGTGATTAATTTCTTGAATCTCTTGATTTGAATATGCAATGTGTTTAGAATGATTTGGATTCTATTTTTGACTTGTTTGAGTGATTTTCGAAATTAGTTTTTATGATTTTCACGAAAACATCCTTAGTTCGCGGAGGAGCCTCTTCTGCTATTTACAGAAGACCGATCTCCTCCAACTAGAAGAGATCGACGATGATCTCTTTCTGAAGGAGGAGATCATCAAAGTTCTCTTGTTTCCTTCGTCAGTGGAGATCCATCGCCAGTAGATTATTATTATTAATAATTTTGATATTTCAATTTTTAATTAAAAAATATTTTATATTTAGGATAATGTGATAAGGGTATATTTGGCTTTCTAATGGTCAAAAATAGTCAACCGTTAAAGTTAATTGATTGGCTTAATGGAAAGTCGTTTTTGTGTTAATTTATGGCCTCTTTTTGAAATCTTGCTAGATTTAGAGCTTGTTTGGTTGGACTTTTGAAAATCCTCTATTGATAAAAGATTTACTTGTAGTAGATCTATTAGAAATAGAGTTTTTGAATAAAAATATATAACTATTTGGTTAGTAGTTTTTTTTTTTAAATGTCTATTTGGAGAACCACCTCCCCTTGAGCTTTTGTCTAGTAGAGGTTTAAACTCTACTTGTCTCTACTCAATTAAAAATAAACATTCTTAAAAGCCCAACCAAACAACTCTAAAAATTTTAAATAGACGTTCGTAGACTTTTTGAGCCGGTAGAAAGCTTAACCAAACGAGCACTTAATAAACTAAGGGTAAGTTAGTACAATTAACCTTTAAAATTAAGAGAGTTTTTCCTTACAATCCAATTTTTTTCTTCTTAAACTTCTTTTCTAAAGACATTGTGTTATAAGAAATTAAATTTAAAAAAATTCTAAAAAAGTTTTCTAAAGATACTTCATTTTATTCCAAA
Organism: Dipteronia dyeriana; assembly: GCA_032871835.1. Taxonomy (NCBI): domain Eukaryota; kingdom Viridiplantae; phylum Streptophyta; class Magnoliopsida; order Sapindales; family Sapindaceae; genus Dipteronia; species Dipteronia dyeriana. The sequence continues at coordinate 27,859,139 of CM065298.1, read as the reverse complement.
ATTACCATTTTTATCTTTAGACATATCTATTCTAAAGACACTATATTTAATAAAATTAAAATTTTAAAGACACTCCATTTGACTTTAATATTACCCATTATTATTTTTTATCAAAATCAATTTAAAAAAAAAAATGTTTTCTCTATGTTTTGTACTTTTCATATTGTTGTAAAAAAAAAAAAATCACACCAAGATTGTGTTAATTTTTTTGGAATTTTCAATTGGAAAATAAAAAATTTTAAATTTTAAAATAATTAAATACGTGTTCAGTATTGCTTGTTTCTTGTTGCATATCATTCTCTATCACTTCTGAATTTATTTTTCGTTGCATATCATTTTTCATCATTTCTCAATCAATAAAAACTTTAAAATATTGAAAAAGAAGAAGAAAAAAAAATTGTTTTAGAGTTTGTAAAACAATAAAACTAAAAATCGAAAAATACGTTGTTTTCTAAAATAAAAAAAATACGAGTGTCTTTAATTTTTTTTTTATCTTGTTTCGTACTTTTAATTTAGGTTAAAATTTCTATTAATAAAAAAAAAATAGTATAAATAGATAATTTGTGGAATGATAACATCATCTCTCACAATTAAAATGACAAATTACAAGACGAGTGGTGGTGTTGGCACCCTTATACTGAACTATTTATGCTTAATTTTTAAATTTTTTATTTAATTAAATAAAATTAAATGGTTTTAATAATTGTTTGGATTTATTTCCAAAACTATCATTTTACTTAATTTTCAAACTACATACACCCCATATCTTTCATGGGTAAACCATCCTTCTTGGATAAGTTATATATATATATATAGTCAATTGGATTGTTGGTGGTAGATTGAGAGTGTGATATTGGTCGTCTCTGATGGTTTTTTTTTTAAGATTGAGTTAGAGTTTTGGTGTGGTTTCGTTTCATCAAAGATTAATTTTTCTTGGTTATGATTTTGTTGTTTTGGTTATTGTTAGTGTGTGTGGTGCTGTTTTCGTTTAGTTGTTCCAGATGCTTGATATTATTCTTAGACAATTCTTTCAGATATTTGATATCATTCTCATACTCTTCCATAATATTTTGTATGTGTGTAAAAACAAATTTTAGGGTTTAAGAGTTAATAAATATTTTCTTTGAAGAGAACAAATTACAAGTTACTAGTGAACGTGAGTTTTTTTATGGATTTGGATCATCTCCTCACCTCATCCTCACCTAAGAAATAAGTGGTCTGGATTAATTCTATCTTCTGGTTGTATAAAACATAAAAATTAATAGTAATAATTCAGACCATTGATTTGCTATATTAGACATGTGTCAACATATTATAAAGGTGATGACAAGTTCAGAAGAGAAAAGTGAGTAGAGGATTCGGATCCTTTTTCTTATATATATTTTTATTTAAAAAAAATGGGGTTTTATTAGATTTACTCTATAGAAGATTTTTTTTAAAAAAAAATTATACGACTTTTTAAATAATTTTGATTAGAGTGACGATATTTGCACCCTTATAAAATTGTATATGCACCCTAAGTCAATATATTTTAAAAAATTACAATATTAATCTTCAATAAATTTGTTAGCCGAAAATTCGCTCAATGTGAGAAATCTTAGTTAACACCATCGAGATCGCTACCTGGTAGGTCGCAGTCGGGGTAGGTACCTCGTACCTAGGTGATTAAAGAGGGGGAGATGGAAAAGTATGAACATAAAAGGAGAAATACAACGGAAATATAGCTTGAATCAAATCATGTACTGTTTTATTGAATATCAAACTATACAACTATGACATTGGTATACTTCACTCAATCTCTCTCTCACACACACTATGGAGATGGCGAATTGGTTCGTGTCAATAAGAGATTATTTCCTTTATTGCGAAAAACTCTCTGTAGTGGCGAAATGCTCTGTTCTAATTCTTTGCTACTTTGAGGCAGAAATCAGATCCTCATTTTCTCTGGATTTTAGGGTCGTATTTATATCTTTCAACTCTGTTAATTAAGTCCCTATAATTTAGAACAGTTGATTGGTGGTGTTATCGAAGTTGATTATCTTTGATGGAGGGTATCAATTCGCGAATTGCTCCCATTGATTACGTCATATTTTCGTTTCAGTTTAAATACGTATAAAAGGTGAATCTGTTGACTTATTTGGTCTCACTATGGCGCTTTAATGGCGAAAGGGTCAACCCCTGAATCCCACGTTACTTGGAGGATAATTCTTGCTCTATATTCTGGTACCGTGGTACCCTGATGTAAAGGTCTGCTGATATGCCGCTTGTTCTACCATGCTGGTGCTTCCCTGATGGCATCCTTCTTGCTAGATAGGTAGAACACGTACCCCGGATGGGTTACGATCTGGTGTCGAGGTACTCAGGTATCGGTTAGATATCCTAGTTTCAAGGTACTAGGTTGGAGGTACCATGATGCTAGCTCAGCTTGATATATAACAGTTTTTGAGAATTGATGTTGACCTTTTTTCCGGATAGTGGTATCGAGGTACCTAGGTTGTGTATGATTCGGCCCCGATGTAGTCTCTACCAGATAGACCCTACCAGGTACCATTCGGATGAAAAACTCCTTTTTGGACCCTCATTAAAAAAAGGCTATTAACAGAAGTCCTCCCTGACTTGAACACCGATGACTGTTTGGGGTTGGAGTCTGGTTTCCTAAAACGCTTAAGGAATTTTTCATCTTCATCCGGTTACCAGAATCTGGGAGGAGATCTGGTATTAAATGCCTGGTCCACCTGTCAAGCTAATAGACACTACTTCGTTTGAAAAATGAAAAGATTTCGGTATCGCACGTATATCTAAATTTCCTTCCCTCCGAATATCTCATCTTTCAGATCACGTTTCCATTACCGGTAACCGCTTCTCCCTTTCTATTCAAACTCATAGCCTCTCTACATTCTTCACGTTTCCTCATCTTTTTTGAAAATGAAAAAACCCTAACTTTCCTGAATATTTGTCTTCTTCATCTTATTCAAACCTCTAACTTTCAATCTTCTTATTCTTCCAGCCATCATGTCTTCCTTTGATAGTCTACAACAAATCTTTGGCGGTGAATCTACCAGTCTTGCTCATGGAAAGAGAACACATAAAGATAACGATGATGGAAGCGACGTCCCTACTCCTAATTGTAGTCGTTCAAACAGGAACGTTGCCATCAGAACATGCTTCTCAAATGATCCCGATACCCCGATCAATATCGATAAGGGTTCAAGTGAGGAGTCTGGCAGAGCCAGGGGTTGTAGAGACGTGGTCGGGGTTGCTGTGAGCTTACTATGAGGGGTGCTTGTTCTTCCTTATCATTACCGATGTATTCCCGATTCTACCGCTACAGTTTACTTGATTAGGCACTTGAGGGTGAATTTCGATAACATCACCATCACCATACCACATCGGGGTATGGTGTGTACACCCATCTGCCTGGAGAGCTTCCTATTCACGTGGAGGCCTTTGAAAGTAGGGCCAGGCTACCTCCCCACCCCACTCTTCATAGAGTGCTTTATGCATTTCAGCTCTCTCCCCTCCAGTTGACACTAGTATTTTGAACCTGGTTGGGCCTTGTGTCATGGAAGGACCAGTGTGAGGCAGATAACTTCATAATGGAACCCAAGCTGGACGAACTGAGGTATGTCTTCCAGGTTGCTAGAATGTACCCGATCAAAGGGGGTAATTTTATGCTCGAATGAAGAACAACCTGAAGTTTGTGGTACCGGGCGCCATGAAGAAAGATGCCTCATAGAAAGAGGAATGGGTCATGTTCGGTGGCAACTGAGGTAGCTCGGTCTATATTGGGGGGAATGAGTTCGAGGTCCCCATCCGGTTAAGTGGCAAGCCCACATATGAGAAGATCACTCTCTCTGCTGAATCGGAGACAATATTAAAGACGATCATAGACTGATTCTATGTCAACCTAAAGTATCCCACCTCGGATGCTTTTGATGCTAAGAGGGTAGATAGCTACCTCCGTATCTCCATTGCTTCCCCAAGTAGATACATCTTCTATCTCTGTTTTTTTGTCTTATTACTTTATTGATTCCAACTCTAACCCCTCATGTTTCTTGTAGTTTCAGGAGTCTTAATGCTGGTCTAAGAGGAAACTTAACGGTTTAAGGATTTGACCTTCTCTATACATGCTCCTCTTCATAGATCTCCTACCACCAGACTTCCTCCTCCTACCGGAACTTCTTCTTCTTCTATCAGAACTCATTTTTCTCCCAGAGATTCTTCTACCTCTGTTAGGCATTACAGACGTGAATCTATCTCGATAGAGGTACCAATGATACATCCTTCTTCACCTCCTGTACCTAGATCCCACATAGCAGAATCTACAGCTAGATTGCCCAGGGTCTCTTTCTTAGCGAAGACCCCCATTTAGATCACCTATTTGTGGAACCTCTCCATGTAAGATTTGAACGACTCACTCCGCTCCTGGATCACGTACTGCAGATGGATGGGATCCTTGAGGCATGACTTGATACCCTGAAATTGAGCATAAAAGTTACTGGTTAATTTAGTGAATGAGTCAACACTACATGCGGGTAATTTCCTGAACCACTTCTTGGCTTAGTCTGTCAACGTGGTTAGGAACATTCTACACATGGTAGCTAGGGTAACATTCTGGACGTCTATCTACTGCACTAAGCTCTCTAGATGGCTGAGGGTGTCATCTGTTTAGGAGTATTTATCAGCAAGCATTTAAAACTTAGTGGGAAGCTCTGCCTCCTTGATTCTTCTGGAGAAAGGAGCGTTCATCTCGCCTAAAGGGTTCTTCCAGCTCTCCCGGTGATTTCCCTTCTTTAGATCATGGATCTCCTTTGCCATCATATTTACCTGGTCCTGTAGGCGCTTATTCCCAGCATTCTTATATTCGACCTCATAATCCTCGTTGTCAAACTCCTCTGATGCTACAGAGGCCTCATTCTGGTTCTTCACCTTGGGAAGGGGAAGGGGAAGGGGGAAGGGGGAAGGGGGAAGGGGGAAGAGGGGTTCTCTTGAGCAATTTTTCTGCTACCTCCTATGGCGGATCAAGGTTGCCTCCCTATAGCTGTCGGTTGGGCCGGTTGGTGAGGCTCCCTATGTGGGATGTCAAAAGCTCACTTTACCTGTCGGGATAGATAGTTTACAGGTTTATTTGGAACTGGGGGCATGTGCCCTAGCTTGTCGTGGACCGGTACTGTATGCGGATGTCCCAATCTGTCGAAAGTAGGTACCCTGGTACCTAGTCAGTTGATATCTCATTTGGTATTTAGTGCTGCGAGCTGGGGGTGATACATTCCGCAGCCAATCGGAGGCAAACACTCTCTACGAAGGTTGCGGCCTGTTGCCCCAGAATGGTCTGGCCTACTACCCAGGGCAACCAGAACTTGGGGTGCAACCCACATGGCAACTAGAGGTGCTGGAGCCGGGTTATGATGTTTCGATCTCTTCCATTTTTTCTGAGTCTTCTGGGTGGAAGCGATAGATTGATGCCCTAATGTTTCGGGCTAGGAGGACCGACGTCTCATATTTGTATGCTATAAAAGCAACAAGGATTCACAGGCTTTCAAAAGGAGTGTGGAATAATTCCTACAGACGACACCAAAATGTGTTAGCTGAAAATTTGCTCAAGGTAAGGAATCTCAGTTAACACCCTCAAGACTGCTACCTGGTATGTCGCGGTCGGGGTAGATATCTCGTACCTAGGTGATTAAAAAGAGGGAGATGGAAAATTATGAACAGAGAAGGAGAAATACAATGGAAATATAGCTTGAATCAAAGTAGGTACTGTTTTATTGAATATCAAACTATACAACTATGACAATGGTGTCCTTCACTCAATCTCTCTCTCTCTCTCTCACTATAGAGATGACGAATTCATTCGTGTCGATAAGTGGCTATTTCCTCTATAGCAAAAAAAAATCTATGTACTGGCGAAATGTTCTGTTCTAATTCCTGACTGCTTTAAAGTAGAAATCAGATCCTCCCTTTCTCTGGATTTGAGTGTCGTATTTATATCCTCCAACTTTGCCAATCAAGTCCTTATAATTTAGACTAGCTGATTGGTCGTGTTACCGGAATTGATTGGCGTTGATGGAGGGTATCAATTCACCGGGAATTGCTTCAGTTGATTACATCATGTTTCCGTTTGAGTATAAATATGAATAAAAGGCGAATCCGTTGACTTATTTGATCTCATTATGGCGCTTTAATAGCGAAGAGGTCAACCCCTGAATCCCACGTTACTTGGAGGAGAATTCTGGCTCTATATCCTAGTAGCGTGGTACCCTAAGGTATCGGTCTACTGACGTGACATTTGTTCTACCATGCTAGTGCTTTCCTGGTGGCATCTTTCTTGCTAGGCAGGTAGGACACGTACCCCGGATGGGTTACGATTTGGTTTCTAGATACTCGGGTACCGGCTAGATATTATGATATCAAGGTACCAGGTAAGAGGTACCACGATGCTAGCTCGTTTTGATATATGACAGTTTTGGAGAAATGATGCTAACCTTTTTCCCGGATAGTGGTATCGAGCTACCTAGATTGTGTAGAAACTGATCCCGATATAGTCTCTACTAGGTAAGCTTACCTGATACTGGGTGGATGAAAAAATTCTTTTTGGTTCCTTGTAAAAAATGGCTATTAACAAAATTTATTAAAATGATTAAGATAAATATATATTGTATATCGTATTAATAAAATATATAATATTTTGAATATTTAACAAATGTTATAATATTCACACAAATATAGAATCAAAAACATATTTAAATTAAAACATTATTAATTAATTAATATAAATTTAAATTGTGATTATTTTAAAACTATAAATATTAAGTTACTATTATAATTTTTCTCAAAAAGTAGCAACTACTAAAAAAAAACCTTTGAATTTAATTAAAAAGCTAAACTAAAAAATTAAAAGAAAAGTATAAGAAAAACAAAAAGAAGTAAAGCCTCCCTCCTTAGATATGACATCGGTTACGGTTTGGAACCGACGGTTCCGATTATGAGGAAAGGGGAATCGGAACCGGAACCGGAACCGGAACCGGAACCGGAATCGGTCTTAGAAGGTTTTGGTTCCGGTTTCAGTTCCGTTCCGACGGTTCCGACGGTTCCGACGGTTCGGTTCTTTTTTTTCCTTATATTTAATCTTTTTTAATAAAAAAAAAATTAGACATGTAAAATTGTAAATGCATTACATTGGGTCACCCGAAAATAAAATAACAAAAATAAATGATAAATAAAAAAATTAAATTAAAATAAAGCTAAAAAATGTAAATATATATATGGTGGAACCACCGGTTCGAACCGGACGGTTCCTTAAAAAAGGGAACGGGAAAAGGAACATGAACAAAAAAAACTTGTAAAAGGTTCTGGTTTCGATTTTTCCGGTTCGTAGGAGGAGGTGTCCTCCTAGTGGTACCCACGGTTCGGCTCCGGTTCGGTTTCGGTTTGAAACCGTCGGTTCTGCTTCCATGGAAAACACAAACAGTAACCGTAAACGGTATAGCCGGTTCGGTTTACGGTTTCTAACCGCCGGTTAAGCAGTTTGGCGGTTCAGTTACAATTCCAGTTTTTTTCAAATAATATGCCACGTGGTAGCTTTTGATTGGTTGTTTTAATTTAAAAAAAAAAACGATGGACTGCCGGTTTAACCACGGTTGTTTTAGACTACAAACCATAACCGAACTGTGACAAAACTGGCTTTCAACCGGTTGTAACTGTCGGTTACGGTTATAACTGTACGGTTCCGGTTCGAAACCGTCGGTTTAACTGAACTGTGGCCACATCTATTTCCTCCGTACAATTTTGTTTTCAATTTTTTTTTAATCATCTTATAACTTATTAATTTAATCAGGATATAATATTTTAAAAAAAAGAGGTGCACATACCCCTCTTACAAGACTCGTCAATTCCCAAAATTGACCCTGGATTTGCTGCAATGAAATGGCAGGCAACACCATAACAAAATCGCGCAAGTCAGGTAGTCCGTACGGCGAGAGACAGGTGTCCCAAAACATGACTTGCGTGTCCATTTACAAACAACAAAAGTTGGCAAAGAAAGAGAGCAGAGCGCGAAAGCAAAGCAAACAATTACAATACTCTGTTTCGTTCTTTTCTTCTCTTCTCACCAGTCACCACCAGGTAACTCCTCTGTTTTTCACTTCAACCTCTACATTTATTATTCAGTGCAGATGTTTGTTTGGTTGCCAAGAAAAAGCAAATCATGTCGTGGTTCTCAAATATCAAAAGCTGTGTTTCTCTTTCTATATTGCGGTGGATTTTTCACGTTATTGGCTTTCAAAACATTTGCATTGATTGACTTATGGTTTTTCACTTTATTATGTTTCTGTTTCTGGAAATTAAAAATCAGCTAATGCGGTTCTTGCAATTCATGTTTGTATTTGTGTATATAAATATATCGATGGTAATTAGGGATTTGGGGTGCTCAGTTTGGAGGTATAAGACGTCTGACTCTCACGACTACCGTGAATGAATTCTATTACTTTTTTTTTTCTTTCTAAAAATCAATTTAGAATTTGATGTTATTTGTTGCGATTATGAAAGTGTGGGGTTGAATATAAGGTACCTTTATCAGCTGTATTGCTTTAGGTCATGTGCAGGTGATTAGGCAGTTTGGTATTCATAGATATATGCTTATCTTAAGTCAGGGGATTGTAAATTATAGTATATTAATAATCCCATTTTAGAATAACTTTGCAGGTTCATATGTATAGCGTGGCTTCTTGTATTGACATTATTACAATTTGATTACTTATGTTTTAGATACTTAGACTGAGGGTAAGACTCATTAGGTCCCCATTGATTAGATGTGTCATTTTCTCTTTCTTTATTTATCGAATTCGTCAGAAAAGGAAAGGAAAAACCCAGTTGATGACTTATGTTGTTTGTTTGTTTTTTGCCTTTTTCAATGCATAATTGGTCCAGCAAGTGTTAATTTTATGACCACGACAATGTTATGCTCTGCAATCAACTTATTTTCTTCTATACCAGAAAAAGACACACCCTACTTTCTCTACAGAATGTGTGTTGGAATGACAGTGCCAAAACTTCTTCTTGGAAACTGTTAGAGGTTACACTTTATTAGTATTAGAGATTTGTGTGTGTTTTTTAAATTGATAGATTTCAAGGTCATTGGCTCTATCTTTAGAGGTCAATGTCTGCATTTTATGGGTTCAAAAAGTTCTTACTTGTTTTTAGAGATTTTAGCGTAAGATTTCACTTACATTTGCATTTGAAAATTGTTTGAACAAAAATATTTCGACATTGTTGAAATTCATCATTCACATTCTTTCGGCCTATATTCGCGTTTACTTTAGTGAAGATTCTTTTCCCGTTGTCATCTTGTCTCACGAACTGTTTCGCTTTTCCTGTGCGCTTTTCTATTTTTGTTGATTTTTGGTTCTCATTTTCCACAACGAATACTATGAGATCTGGTAACCTTTAGCAAGGTGGTTTCAAAAAAGATTTTTTGCAAAATTTGCTCTTCCAAGGTCTAAGAATGTTTCAATAACATAATCTGAAAACAATTATTTGAGCCAAATATGTTCATTATCAAACGAAATGTGTTCAAAATTGTTTCTAATATTTATCAATAAGCCAAACTTATCCCATGTGCTCTAAAAGTGCTACAAATCCCCCTGGATATTTTCAAAATTTATATTGGATTTAGGAGTTGTATTTTGTGTATCTTAAAAAATGCCTTCAGAACCAAATGCATTTTTCATGTGTTTTTTGTGTGCAAGTTTATGTGGATGTGATCTTGCTTTCTCCTATATTGGTTTTTGTTTTCTTTTGTCCTTCTATAAGCTTTACTGTTTATGGATCAACTTTTATTGACAATTTTTTAATGTTTACTTTTGGGAAAACTTTCACCATCTTCTTTCTTTAGTGCATCATTACTTCAGATACCTTCTATATTGAATGTTTGGCTTCTTGGAGTTGTTAATGTATTTTCTAGTAACCATTTATGCTCAAATATATTTAGCAGCAGCAACTCATGCCTAACTTGTTAATTAAGTCATGAAAGCACCTTCCATTGATAGCCTTTGTAAGGATATCTGCAAACCGGTCTTTACTTGGAACAAACAAAAGTTCGATTATCTTTTCTTCAATTTTTTCTTTGATGAAGAATGGATCAATCTCCATATGCTTAGTACGACCATGTTGTACATGATTATTAGCAATCTGAACTGAAGCCTTATTTTCACCGTACAACTTCATATTACTTTCTTGATGAAATCCCAAATCGCTCAATAAATTCTTTAGCCATGGTAGCTCAGAGATCCCTTGAGCAATTCCTTGAAACTCAGCCTCAAAACTAGATCGTGACACAACTGTATGTTTCTTACTTCTCCAAGTAACCAAGTTTCCTCCTACAAATGTGAAGTAACCGGATGTAGATCTTCGGTCACTAGCATTCCCAGCTCAATCAACATCTGTGTACCCCCCAATGCCTAAGTGTTCATGTCGAGAGAATATTAATCCTCTGACAGGGGCTCGTTTCAGATACCTTAGAATTCGAAAATGTGTTCATATGGCTTTCAGTGGGAGCATGCATAAACTGGCTCACCACACTTACTACATAAGCAATATCCGGATGGGTATGTGAAAGGTAGATAAGCTTACCAACAAGTCTCTGATATCTTTCACTGTTTGTCGGGGTTTGATCAGGGTGACCTGGACACTCACATAACTTGTGATTCTGATCCATAAGGGTATCTAATGGTTTGCTAGCAAGCATCCCAGTTTCTGTAAGCAGATCAATGACATATTTTTTTTTACTAAGGAAAATCCTATGTTTTGATCGTGTTACCTCAATTCCCAGAAAGTATCTTAGCAATCCTAGATCTTTCATCTCAAACCCCGTAGCCAAGTAACTTTGAAGAGCAGTCATCTCCGGATCATCATTTCCTGTAACAATCATTTCGTCAACATAAACAATTAGTACAGTGATCTTATCACCCTTTCTTTTGAAGAATAAGGTGTGATAAGAGTTACTCAAATGATATTCGAATATTTTTATGGACGTACTGAATCGTCCAAATCAGGCTCTAGGTGATTGCTTTAGTCCGTAGAGAGCCTTCTTCAGTTTACATACTTTATCATTCTAAGACTCAAAACCAGGTGGGAGTTCCTTATAAACTTCTTCATTGAGTTCTCCATGTAGAAAGACATTCTTCACATCGAATTGTTTTAATGGCCAATCCAAGTTAGCTGCTAGAGGGAGAGGTACCCTAACGGTATTTAACTTGGTTACTAAAGCAAAAGTCTCCTAATAATCAACCCCGTAACTCTGGGTATACCTTTTGGCAACCAGTCTAGCCTAGGGGTGGCAACGGGGCGAGTCGGAGCCGCCCTAAACCCCAAACCCCAAACCCCAAACCCGGTTGTTAACGTTCGCCCTAAACCCGTAACCTGGGCGGGTAAAAAAATGTTCGCCCCAAACCTGATCTAAACGGGGTAAGGGTGCCCCAAACCCGCCCCGTTTGACCCGTTTTGGTTATGTAAATTTGAATTTAATATAACATAATAATTATGTTTAATAAACATTAAGTTCATACGTAAAATATAAAATATAAATCCCAAAATGATTTAAACAAAAATACAAAATACATACAACATTTATATATATATATTACGGGTCAAATAGGGTGGGTCGGGGCAAAAGAGACCGCCCCACACCCGACCCGTTAACCCGACCGAGTCAAGAAATTTACCCCAAACCCGCCCAGTTACCAGTTTTTTTGGCTCCAAACCCGCCCCAAATAGGCCGGGGCCCCACGGGTTTGGGGCGGGTCGGGGAATTTTGCCGTCCCTAGTCTAGCCTTATACCTTTCAATTAAGCCATCTGCTTTGTGCTTGATGGTATAGACCCATCTACACCCAACATCCTTTTTTCTTTTGGTAGATCCACTACCTCCCACGTGCGGTTTTTCTGTAATGCCTCCATCTCTTCTTTCATGGCTTGTATCCATTTCTGGTCAGTCAGGGCATCCTGCAATTTACTAGGAATAGATATAGAGGATAATTGATGCGCAAACGTTTTGAAGGACTCGGAAAGTCTGTGAGTTGAGGTGTAATCAATGATAGAATAAATAGTTTTACTACCTACCGGAGGCTGTTCAGAAGGGAAACCAAACTGTTCAGGTGGTCTATGTTCTCACTGGGATACCGTCTATTAGATAGACTGCGGTCATAGTCAGTGTGATTTTCACTGGGTAAATCATTATATAAAGTACAGGGTTCAAGAATTACCTTAGAAGCATTTTCAACCTTAGAGTCTGATTGATGAATCGGTAATGGAGGAGAGGAAGGTTATACTGCCTGTATGAGAACTAACTCCCCCTGATTCTCTTTCCCTTTGTTTCGCTTTTCATACACCTTCAAGGTTGGTTCTATCTTTTCAGTGAGACTATTAGGAGTCTCATTTTCAGAAGGTAGATTTTCTACCTCAAGAGACTGACTTCCACTTTTCAAACTAATGGGTATGTCGTTGTCAGTTTTTGGAGACTTCTTTTTATAGGTTGGATTCTCCCCCGGAAGAGAAGTCACCGAGGTAAAGCATGCCTTATTCTCCCAAAACGTAACATCCTCTGACACAAAGACTCTACGGGATGATAACATTTGTACCCTTTTTGTGAGCTAGAATACCTTATAAAAACACACTTAAGAGCACGTGAGTAACTTTCCTCGATGAGGGGTATGGATATGTACATATATCACGCATCCAAGAACCCGAGGAAGAATATGTAATGCAGAGTTAATATCACATAAATGAGACAATGATTGCAACGGACTTTGAAAAGACAAAACACTGGATGACATACGATTAATGAGATATGAAAAAGATAGTACTACATCTCCCCAAAATGATTTAGGCATATGCATTCCGAGACGAAAAGATAGTGTAACATTTAAGAGATGACGATTATTACGTTCGGCAATACCATTTTGTTGTGGGGTATGTGCACAAGATGTTGAGTGGAGAATACCGTTTTTCAAACAAAAAGCTTTGATATTATGATTCAAATATTCACCACCATCGTCTGAGCATAAAACTTGAATTTTCTTTTGAAATTGTGTTAAAATTATATAATAATTTTTTTGAAAAACATCACATACATCATTTTTTTTTTTTTTTTAAATCCAAGTCATGCGTGTATAGTCATCAATAAATGTAGCAAATTAGTGCATACTGGATATAGACACAACATTAGAAGGACTCCAAATATCAGAATGAGTGAGAGAAAGGCATTGAACTTTTATTATTAATACTGTGAGAAAAAACAGTACGATGATGTTTAGACAAAAAATATGTTTCACACTGCAGATTATTGTGCCCAATAGCTTTAAACAATGAAGGAAATAAAAAATTGAGATATCCAAAAGAAAAAGTACCTAAACGCCTATGCCAAACAAAAGTTATTACTCTCGCCGTCGACTTTAACTTGTACTACTCTGTGAGGATGACTGGACGAGCGTGAAACACTGTCTGCTACTCTGCTACTCTGCTCTAAAGTAGTACAATCCCTCTCTTTCCCTATCAGTTCCAATCATCTCCTTGGTTGTGATGTCCTGAAACGCACAATGAGAAGGCCAGAACGTAACAACACAATTTAGAGACTTAGTGATATGACCGATTGAGAGTAAGTTGTTAGATAAAGTGGGCACATGTAAGACAGATGATAAGTTTAAGGACGGAGTTAGAGATATAGATCTAGCCCCATGAACTGGAGTGGGTGTACCATCAGCATATGCCATTATTTGTTTCGGTCGGACTACGATGACTAAAGTTTTGAGAATTAAAAGTCATGTGATCTATTGCATCAGAATCAATTATCAAGGTATCATTACTAGAAATTGTAGAAACACTGAAAGCAGAATGAAACGTACCTGAGTTAGGGAATTGAATTTGGGAATCACAAATATTACCCTGTGGAATGGAGGAGTTGCTAGAGGGTGATGCAAGAGGCAGTTCCAGTCTTTAGAGACCCCTTCTTCCTTTTTTCCAGGTACCATTCAGGATACCCATGCAATCTCCAGCATGCATCTCGGATATGATTCTTCTATCCACAGTAAGTACATTTCCTGTCTCCTGGACTCCCCTTATTGATTAATAGAGCAGAGCTGTCACTTAATTGTGGTGGAGCTAGCATAGTGGCTTGATGATGTGCCTCACGGCGGATATAGGCAAATGCTTCTTCAACACCAGGAAATGGATCCATACGTAACACATCAGCTCATGCCTTTTCAAATTCAGGGTCTAGTCCTGCAAGGAACATGTATACTCTTCGTTTCTCAATACGATCATTCAGTCGAACCAAATTTGTAGCATCAGTCATATCATTCGGGCAACGTTGATCTCTCCCTCCAAATTGTGTTCAATTCCCTGTAATATTCACCAATAGGGCGACCAGATTGATGCATATAGAATGCTTTGCTGTGGAGTTCATAGATGATGGATTGATCTGCACCATTATATTAGGTACGAGCAACTGCTTCCCAAATAGCCTGAGCTGTAGGTAATCAGATAAACATCCCCATAATTGTAGGAGTCATAGATCCAAGGAGTCATCCTTGCACAAGAGCATTATCTGCCAGCGATCGCCTATAGGTGGGACTGGTGGTTGCATGCTTAACGCTCCCCTGTGAGAAAACCATATTTGTCTTTCCCAGCCACAGATTTCAACGAACTTGGACCATAAATGGTAGTTTGACCTGTCCAATTTAATCTCAATCTTAATGATTTGTCATGAGAATAAATTGGAGGGAGTGTTGGTGGTGGTGGAACTATGTGGCTAGATATGTCTGATTTTTCTTCAACATTGGCCATAGTAGTGGTAGTAATAGTATCAATGGAAGCAAAGAAAAGTTGGACTTCTACTTTTTTTTTTTTTTTTTTTTTTACTGAGTGAACACAAACAGATATAACAATTGAGTTAACACAAACAAATACAATGCGTAAACAAAAAATAAAAACAAAACCTAGGTTGATTCAAGGGTTGGTTTTGGTCTGCTAGTGGTGCAAAGGAGTCGGCGACGGTCGGAAAAGAGACGAGTCACCGGTGAAGAAGAGACGACGCGGGTTGTTGTTCGAAGGAAAAGCGATCGGGTCGGGTCGGGTCGGGTCGGGTTGCGAAGTAGCACAGGTGAGCAGAGACGACCTGCTAATGGAGCAACCGTCGGAGATGTACGACGTCGGTCGGTGGTTGTAGAAGTTCTGATGGTAAAGTTCACCGGAAAATAGAAGCACAGGCAGGCAATGGTCCTTCTGCCGTAGAAAAAATTGTAGAAAAAGAAAAGAACAGAGAAAGGAGAGGAAGAACCCTAAACAATTTGTTTAGGCTCTGATACCATGAACAAATCAATAGTGTTTGTTGATTGTATTCTTCTTCATATGGAGGTAATTTATAGGCAATACAGGAGTGGAAATCAAGGTAGAAATCTCCTAAAATCAATACTATGATTTCCTACAATCAAGCTATGAGAATCTATACAATTAATTTACAATCAATTTGAATGATAGTGAACTATACAAATCTCCTAATTAATATCGAATATTCTAACATAAATGTGAAGATAACATTTTAGATCATTTGAAGAAGCTTCTTTTTGGGACTCTTCGGCTGTTACTGAAGATATTAGGGTGACTTTCAATTACCTTTTCATGCCTTTATCATGGACCACCAAATAAAGTGCAGTGAAGTGCAATCCTGCTCCATTATTGCTAGTGAAATATAAATAGAAGTGCCTGTCTGTTAAGAGAAAAGCCTGAAGTATTGAAGTGCTTATAGGGAGTTAGAATACTGTCCCAATCCCACTATATGTGAAGATGGAAGCATTGCTTAATGATGTCTGCAGCAATGCAGAAAGGTGATTTAATGATATAAGTTTGGGATGAAGAGTTATGCATGGCCCTACGAAGAATTCAGTCCTGTGTGGACCATAATCATTCTTTCTATTAAAACTTTGACAGTGAGAGTATGAGGAAATAAGGGGTGTTCTAATTTTTTCTTTTTGTAATCGTGATTCTGTTTAAATTAGAAATCATGAGAGCTCATATAAACATGGATAATGTATTTGTCTTTTCTTTTCTCCAACATTTTTTTATTTCCATTTATTACACATGAATACGGTCTTTGTGGATTTGATTAAGCTCATATTTTGATTTGCTACTTTTACAGGAGGAAATATTTCTTCTATAGATTATTTTATTTTATTTTATTTTTATTTTTTTGATGTGTGTGTGTGTGTTTTTTCTTTATAGGTTTTGAGTCTTTAGATTTTCCATGGATCCATTTCTCTCATTAATCCCTTTTCCGTGGTTTAGTTCTTTGTACTGATTTTTCCATACAAAGAAATTGTGTTAAAATGAGTAATAGTTATGATTTCATGCTCAAAGTGGATGTCTGCTACGATCAGGGTTTTACTTTGATCAGGAAATTATGTCTTTGAAGCTTGAAAATGTTCTTAAGCGACCTTTTGTTTTGTTGTGACCATAAGAAATCTCAATAAGCATATATGCCAGATGGTCAAATGTAAAAAAATGCAATAAAAAACCTTATTCATTCTATGTAAGATAAGGTCTTAGATTTCAAGTACTGATACTTTATTTTGTACTTATCTCCTTTATTGATATTTTTTATTGTTTTGATCAATTACTTGAATTGGATATTTTTTGTGTTGTGTTGAGTGATTTGTAACCAAATAATATATTATACATGGAATATTTTATTTTAATATGTATACAGAATCTTACAGACACTTGTTACTTTTGTTTTTATTCGATTTGCTCAGAAAATCTGCAAAGGATCTTATTCCTGACAAAAGAGAGATACAAGAACAGCCTTGCTTCACATCCTTGTAAGCATTGACCCACTATGGAGTATGAGTCGGCTCATGTTTTGCATGGTACTTTCTCCACGTCTTATCTTTTTATCTGTTTTTGTAACTTTTATTTTATTTGTTTATACTTTTTTCAGCAAGAAAAATAGCATCTATTTGAAGCCTTTACCACCTTTACTTTATGACATGAACTTTTTTTTTTAACCTTTATTATCATTTTCATGTAAAAATTAGATTAATTTGATTAAGGATTTTATTATACCTGAGGCAGAATGCAATGTTCGGGAAGCACATAAATAAAAAACTTACAGTTAGAGAATGAGCATCTTCATACAGTTTGTTATATTGATTGACAAAAGAAATAAATTCCCTGCAGTCATTGAGTTAGTCCAATAATAAAAACAAATTAAGCTTAACAATGCAATAGGACAAATGCTTTAATAGGACAAGCTCCTTGATAATGACTACGTGTACTATTCTCGTGGCATCTTTGCCCGTTGATCTTGTCTTTGGATTTTGAATGAAGACTTGGCTATAAGTGCTTTGGAATTTCAATCTGCCTGTATAAGTGATTTATTGTTTCACAATTAAATTATTGTGTTTAAAAGAAGGTTATTAGAAACAAACTTTTCGTACATCGTCACATATTCACCAACAGCAACTTGACTGTCAACAAAAGAGTGACATGAACGGGTCTTAGTGTCATCAAAGACATTATATATATATATTTATCTTTGAAGGTAAAAGCAGGACTTCTCTTTTCATTATTTTAATGATATTGAGTGAAATGAATGTGTTGATAATACTGATGCACAATTTTTTTCTAAACACTTGGAGCACTTATTTTCTTATATGCATAGAAATTTATTTATATACACTGATAAAGGTAAAAGTAGGACTTCTGTTTCATTATTTCTAAATATATTGACCAAAATGAATGTGTTAATAATGCCGATGCACAATTTTTTCTGAATGCTCGGAGCACATATTTGGATGTTCCATTTGAGCTAACTTCAACATTATTTCCTTGATGGCGGTTTCTTCCTTGCATAGTTGGAAGTTCAACACCTAAGATTAACGATCCTCAAATTTCTTTATTATTCAGGGTGCATGT
The DNA here is from genome assembly GCA_032871835.1 of Dipteronia dyeriana. Lineage (NCBI taxonomy): Eukaryota > Viridiplantae > Streptophyta > Magnoliopsida > Sapindales > Sapindaceae > Dipteronia > Dipteronia dyeriana. Next base: position 27,841,177 of record CM065298.1, on the reverse strand, counting down.
CCCATTTGCGCTTAGTTGAAGTTGTTTCCTCAATGATGGGTTTCTTCCATCTCATTGTTGGACATTCAACACTCCAACTTAATTTGGCATATACGTACATGATAATTCATACAAAATATGTTCAATATTTTCAGATCATTTTTATGAATGTAAACATTTGATTCCATTCATTGGTCTATCTGCCCAATTTTTCTTTTGTGAAGTCAAATAGACAGTCCCATGAAGGTTCCTATATTTCCATTAAATCCTGCCCAAGCAAACATATCATGCACATATGGTGGTATTTCTATGTTAATTGAGGTTTGGAGCTTTGGATGCCCCAGATAAAGATGGAAAAATCACAAGGAATGGAGCATCTGAATCTAAACGTGCCGACATTGATGTGAAAGATGTTTCGAAACCAATTCCAGGATCACAAAGAAATAAGGAGCAAATTAATGTGGTTGATCAGAAGGTCGGGGAACCTGTTTCACAAGGTGAGGTGGACTCTTTCAGGAAATTAAGCATGGAGGCCACGATAACAACTGATGATGTTATACGGGCAGGGGGATTCGGAGCAAGAGACGACATAAGTAGTTTTCTTCCTGTTGCAAGTGATTCAACTGACTTTGAAGCTTCCATCCGTGATGCCCAAGAATATGAACAACCACGGGAGGAAGTACGCAGACCAGGTCTAGGTTGGACCGAGGCATCAGAACCAGTGTAGCTCTGTTTATTTCTTACTATGTGAGTCATTACAATAAACCTTCTTGATATGTCTTGCTTGTGAGACTATGATTTTCTCATAACTTCTTGTTATATGGTTTGGATTTTAAGTAATTTCATGTCTCTATACCTTTACCTTTATCTTTGAAGGACTGATAGTTAATACAGTTACCTAGTTCATGAAAATTATTAGAAAACAACCACATATAGCTCTGTAAGTTACGCTTAGAATTTTGTAAGACCTCTTCACATGCAATACTCTTGATTGTATAATTGAACTTCTCATGTTATCAACAAAACTGTCAAATAGCTCACTACTTATATTTTGCTTCCGGTGTTGTGGAGAACCAATAATGTACGGAAACTAATTACTAATGATTTACAATTTTAGGCATAATGACTTCATATGACTTGATATGTGGCTTATATGAGAGGTTAATGTCATAAGAAGGGAATTGCCTTCTGAAAGATTCTCTGACCCGGAGCAAGGATTGCCAAAGGGTCATAGGTAGATTTCCTCTGTACAAAGAGTTCCCAATGAAGGCCGAAGTGATCTTGCCACTCTTCTTGGGTGTGGTAATGCGGCAAATATTGCTTAATCCCAAGATCGGCTGCAGCACAGAAATTTAGAATTTTTTGGTTTTGGGTCATTATATGTTCTAAACCATCTTTTCCTGTTGAAGAAGGCATTGCAGAGGATAGGAATGCCACTAGATAGAAAATATCTTCATCTGGGGTAACAAAAGATGTTTTATTGTTCCACCTGCAATAAGATAAGAGTGAGGTTGAATATATATACCTAAGATCTCAAATGGGATTCGATAGAAGTTGATAAACATACTTGGATTTGTTGACAGGGTAGATGAGGATGGGACCATTGCTGTTATTTTTAAGAATATTACCAAAGACCTCTTGAGCAAAGTTAGAAATTTTGCTTTTTGGGATGAGAAGATTCAGCCATGGATGAGGCACTTCCCATAACCCTTTTGCTCGTAGTTTTATCTCTGATAGATGCACCCGATTTAGGAAGTCCATGTAAGAAACTTCTGATAGGAAGAGTGTGGATGGAATATAACTTAGTTCTGATAATAAGCTTTCAGTTTTCTGCATAATGAGGTTTAGAGTTAGCGATATATACTTAGCTTTGACGAACCGTTTATGTGATTTAAAGTCTTACCTGGTTCATGATATTATTCTCATCTGGATTGAAGTATATAGCCATTTCTAGACAGTAAAGAATTTTCCCATCTGAATTGAACTGGCTGGCTTGAAGTGGGTCTTTGGGGTTGAAGGAAGATCTCCAGTTATTAAGCAGACCTGTTCTGTTTATTATGACAAATCCTTCAATGTAGTCGAATGAATTTTCCATTGATATTAGATGCTCTTGGTCCCTGGAGAATATGGAGAACTCTGAGTAGAGCACTCTAATCCATTTCACCTGTTGAAATTAGTAAATTGTGTCATAAAAAAGATATAGCCCATCATTTTCTCTTATGGTATTAGTGAAAAAATGGTTGTGTTTTTTTACCATCTTTTGTGCTGGTCCAAGGGATATTCTTGCCCGAGTAATGATTCCAAACTGTCCGAGTCCTCCAAGAACACCATGAAAGAGGTCTGCATTTTGCTTTTCTGAACAAGTAACCACTTCTCCTTTTCCTGCACCCAAATTCTCGTGTTAGATTTACTCATGCACTCGGTCTCGCCACCGTTTATTGTTGTTAATTAGTAAAAATGAAACACAAAGCATTTTATTTTAGGCTCAGACTGCTTTTTCGTAGAAGTTTAATTCTCTACAAAGGATTCTCACAGCTTGTCATTGATGGTACAGTTGTCCATTTTACAATATCCAAAATACTTAAATTACCATGTTACCCTTGTCCTTGACCGGAAAGACAAGTGTTTCAAACTTGTCTCATATACGGTCTTCTGATGGGCTGTGATTTTCTGCTATTCTATCTTATATATAGTTTGCTTGTACATACCTGTGACAACCTCCAGCTGGTAAACGTTATTGATCTGGGGACCGTGGTGAAATGCTTGACCACTTATTCCAGCATTCGACAAAGTTCCTCCAACGGAGAGATAGAGGTAGTCTGTCCAAGACATTGGTGAAAGCCCATATTTAAGAGTTTCATGCAGAATATTGATCCACAACTCGCCACCTGAGACATCCACAAAAGGCAGCTCACCGGTGTGAATTTTCATGCATGGTTCTTTGAGCGATTGCATATAGATAACAACACCTTGGTGAGCCTGTGATTGGCCTTGAATGGAGTGACCATGGCCTCTGGCAGCAACCGTCAGCGCTGAAGTTGAACCCATATTGAAGATATGCTTTATTGTGGAGAAAATATCTGAAACTGATTTTGGATGCAGAATTGCTGATGGATGGAAATGGCTAGTGCTGCCAAAGTCCTTGGCTGCATGATGAGTATTCTCGAAGCTAAAATACCCATCTAGAGTTAGTGTTTCCAATGAGAAAGGGATATTGGAGGAGGAAGTAGATTTAGTTTGAACTTCTTGGGTGGCTAAAGAGAGGTTAGAGCAATGGTTGGTCCTACCAGGTATACAGCTCAAGAAGGAGATGATAAGAATCCTAATGAATAAGGTATTGTTTTGTTTGAGAAAGCCATTAGATGCTGGTGACCCCATATTCACTGGCATATGTTGAGAGACAGACAGAGAGAGAGAGAGAGAGGTTCTATAATATGTTGCTGTTTGTAGGGGAGGAAAAGTAAAAGGAGAGGTGTGCATGAGAGCCCATGGAAATGAAAGGCAGAGATGAGAATTTAAAGGGAGGTTTTTGGGCGGCATAGTCAGACTGTTTCCCTTCACTTGTTCAATGGTGACTAGGACTGTCTATTGCTAGCTTAGGATTTTCCTTTTGGCTTACCTTTTTGGTTTCCACAGTTTGGAGTGATAAAAAGTCACAAGAAAAGCTCTCATCAAGATTTTCACATATCTTTAATTTGGTAGTTTCCCCCACCACAGTTACAATGACATAATGTTTGTTTTTCTATTTCCAATCTTTGAGAGATACTATATCACTACATAAAAATCAGATATTTATATGTATTTCGGTATGTATAAGTTTTCTTCACTGTGAGTTATGGTGATTACATTGCTGTCTTTATATGCTCTTGAATACGGTTTTTGAGTTATATATATATATATATATATATATATATATATATATATATTGTAAGCATGTATTGTATTGTTGTCAGATTGTGTGCAGTAGGAATAAATATTCCGATATTAACGGGCCGGCCCCTACTATGTTGCATACTACTACAGATGAGTGTGAGGGGACTCACCAGTGGGTCCGTGGCCACATGAACTTCATGAGGTTGTGCTTGTGGGAACTTGGGCAGGTCCTGACTCAAGTACAATGACCTGGAAAATTCAACTATTCTTAATGAAAATTCTGCTCTATATACACCATGAGTTTGTTAATTGAATGATACCTACTTGTTCTTTTGATGGTATTAACAAATGGTTTTTTCTTTTTCGGATTGGACCTCAGAATCCATGATTAATCCAAGTTGTTGATGACCTAAGTATACTCGGATACTGTTATAGATGGAAGTTTTGGTCATCTGAAATTTATAGTCACTAGTAGTGACCATGACAACATAATGTTGCCAGTCCAAGTTGGATGACCATCAATATTTTCCCTGGATTGTTGTTTATTCTTCTCTTTTGAATGGATAGTTCATGTGTTCTCAAGTCTTTTTGGTGCTGGTGAGGTGTAGGTAGGGGCCTGCTTGGGACTTATAAATGTCTATGTATGCAAAGTGAAGAAATATAGTAGAAAGACCGGATGTAATTGTCACCAGAGGCGTAGCTTAGCTGGTAGATGGATGAGCTTGGAGATTGGATAAATGATTCTCAAGTCAACGTCTCGAATCCTACCAATGGCTAAAGGTTAAAAAAAAAAATCCATCTAGATAGGTTGATAGATAGCTACGGTAAAAAAAAAAAAAAAAAGACCTAGATGTAATTGGATGAAAGAAAAAGTTAAATCTAATGAAAGTATGAGAGAGAGCAGAAGGTGGAGATGAATGTAGGAAACACTAAAAATGGTTTGTGAGTTTATTAAAGGAATGCTTTGTAATTTTAGATAGCAGCATGGGACATCCCTACACTATGATTCTCTCTCATTTAATGTTTTTTTTTTATTTTTGTGTGTGGAAATAGTTACCCCATTTGGCCTTTTGCATTGACTCCTGCAATAAGCCTCCATTTCTATTTTGCAGCTCTTTTGGATGTCACCATTTTCTTATATAAATATATAATTTATTCATCACTATGTTTGTTTGTCATTTTGTTTTCTTTAATTGATTATTTGTCGTGAATTGATAATTGCTTTGTCCCAGTTATTGGGGTCATTCATAAATTGTTTAATCTTCTGCTTACCTCTCTTCTTAAATCTTCCAAATGAGAATGTTGTACTGTAAAGTATTCAACAGACAACAATGCTTTTCGCGGACACTTGAGCTTTTTTCCCACTTTGATAGTTTTATATATCTTTAAGAACTAACATTAAATCTTAAATATTATCATTCAATTAGCCGTTTCTTAGGATTTATGGCATTTTTCACGGATAGTACTTAAATAAGTTGTTGCCGCCGGTGTTATAAGCAAGTTTCATGACGTTTCACAAGTTACAAACAATGTGGTGGGCGGTAGTGAAGAAGACATGATTTTTATCTTTTATTGCTGATAAGAGAGCAGAATAGAGAGGCTGTATTTATTTGCTTTCTATGTTCAGATATGGACCTAAAAACTATGTTGGTTTTTTTCCTATCAATAATCCAAAATAGTCTATAATTTATACCATTATCTGGCAGATGTGTATGATAGCATCTATATGAGACTCATTACAGTACACAATTGTACTAGAGAAAATGCATAACTGTTACAAGTTATACATAACTTACAATTGTACAACTTACTGACACCAAATGTGGCTCGATGGGTTGGCAGTAAAGAATGCATGTTAAGTTTTATAATGTCTTAAATTCGAGTTGTTATATATCTTATATATAGTTACTGGTCAAATTTTTCACTAGATCCTGCTTGAAGAAGGCTGTGGGGATTCCTTTGCCTGAAAACTGGGATGTGGAGAGGTATATGTTAAATTTATTTGTTTATTTATTATTACAATTAATTCAGAGTTTTGTCACTGTGTGTAGAGGTAGGTGCTGCCAATCAGCCATGACCCAACATGACCCATGGCATGACACAACCCAACTCGATTTTTTTTTTTTTTTTATAAACTATAAAATATGAAATTATTATTTTACTTTTAAATAAAAAATAAGGGTAAAAATGACTTTTCTTATCTAAATTAAAAATATATTTTAAAAATATTATTTCTTTCGTGTTATGTATAACAACACATTGGTCCAATCCAACTCACATGTGCCATACCATATGGAAATCATGTTGGGTCGTACCGTGTTCTTACCGGTCTGGCCCAATTTGTACCTCTAGATAAGAAGATAAACTTAAATTCAGAATTTTAATAGTACAAGTGAGAGGAATATACCATTAAATTAATGAATCCCATATGGTAACTTAGAAGTTACAAGCTGCTCTCGCTTGATGACCGAGTAAGACTCTGAACATACAAAAAAATTAGATCAGTAACATAGTATACATTAAAATGATCTATTTCTAATTTGTGGGAATACTTGAATAATCTAAGAATTTTTATTTTCAATGTTGTAATGATATATATATATATATTGATTTCTGAGTGGTGAGTGCCCCTGAAAATTATTTCCAATTGGAGGAGTGAAGACAAAAGAGAAAGTGACAATGATTGATGTGGTAGATCCCAGCACTAGACAATACAATCTGATTCCCTCTAATATTTTATCGTACAACGTAAGGCATGTTCACATTTTGAGCCATAACATTTTTATTTATTTATCAACTTTTGCCCTTATAAATTAGCAGTATGATACGGGGATAGTATTGGAACTCAGAAGTGACAAACATTAATTTTTTACCGCATGTCGCATATGATCGAGTAAACATTGCACTGGAAATTTTCTCCAAATGTAAAGCTTTCAACATGAAACCATAAATTCCTTAAACACAAACATTTTTGTCGTAGAAGTTCGAGTGCTTAATATAAATACATAATCCATGATAGTGATAGATATCCCACCAAAAACCTTTTAATAGCTGATTTTGTGGGCTTATCACTCATTTTATAATTTGAATTTTAGTAACACCAAAGAATCTGCGTCAACAAAATGCCCCCATAAATCACCCACATTATGCTCTATTTTCCTTCTCTCGTCTTATCACATCAAACATATTATAGCAATAGGATACAGAAAACTGTTTTGCTCTCATCAAAAAAGTTTTCCCCACAAAATATGCCCCTCTTAAGTTCAAGACCACTTTCAACTCTAGAATCTACAAGATCTTTGACTTCTCTCCTGCAAATTTCCACCTTATTAATCTCTAAAATTGAAAAAACTTTTTTGATTATTGTTTAAAATAGGAAAGAGAAAACTGTAAAGGGCAATTAGAGCAAGAAGAAAAAAACTTAAAATATTTAATAATTTGAAGCGTGACAAGGAAACGTAGAAGACGAATTACCGGGAAAAGGAATCCGAAAGAGAGAACATAAAATCTAGAAAAAAGTACGAAAATAATATATCTTAAAAAATATCTTAAAATATGTTATGGTTGAAGACTTTATTTTTCACACATAGGTCTATGCTGATCGGAATTTGAATCGATAAACATGGAAGCGGCGTATCTAAGATTCGTCCATAACTCATAGCAATTCATGTCTATGGATGAAAAATAAGATGGGTGAAAATATAAACCAATCGCACAATACAAGATATACATAGAGTGAAAAAACTATGGGCCGTCAGAGCGACGGAGAAAGTTCAACTATATGATAAAATGGTACAACTGTATACTCAAGGATTCTCTCTTTCACAACCCAAACCCCAAACTACCGAGCCTTACCAAACTCTTAAGCATGGCCGATCCTGAGATTTCGGGGGCCCAAGGCGAACTACAAAATTGAGGCCCCCGAATCCCGACTTTCCATATATGTTAAAATTCAAGAACACTTTTTTCTATTGGTTAGTAGGGTTCCTGACTCTTTGGTTCTATAATGCATAATACATACAAAATTCTAACAAAACTAAAATAGAAAAATGAAAAGAGGTTTTTTTGATTAAAAAGAGGAAAAGATGTGTTAAATTACCTTCTAAAACAACTACGGTTGATTTCAAGGAAAAAGCTTCCAAATTCCAATCCAAGAGTTGAAAAACAATTACTTTTCCACTAATTTCCAGTTTCATAAGATTCGTAAGAATAGAGCTGTCAAGTGTCAAAGAACTTTAAAATGATTTTGAATGTCTGACTTTGGTATAGCGAATTGCAATTTACAATTTGATAATGATTTTGTTTCTTTAATGGGCTTTTTTTTAACAAAAAAACATATAATCAACTGTATATAAATATTTCTTTAGTGAGTATTTTAAGTGATAAGTGATATATGGGTTTTTTTTTTTAAAAAAAATCGCTAACCTAAAAGCAGAAATACACAATTAACTGAATTTGGGGGCCCCTAGAAAACGGGGGCCCTAAGTGGCTGCCTCTTGGACCTATGCCCAGTGCCGGCCTTGCCTCTAAGCTCACAATCGAGCTTTACATCATGGCTCTTAACTTACAACGTTCACAGGGTCCTCCTTCGAGTACACCCCCTCTTGGAATATCCCCTTGATCTCCCCTGAATATCACCCATATATCTTCCTCTTGATCCCTAGATATTCCCCGGATCTCTTCCCGAATATTTCTTGGGGTCTCCCCCGGAACCACCCTACTCTATATGATGTTACAGGTGTTTTTTTGACTCCGCACAAAATAACCTAGTTACAAGATTCTATTTATACTAGTTACATGGAGATTAAATGAACAAAGAAAACCATCTTCCACACGTACAAGACTTTCTTGTTTCATATAAATACTATTTCCTTTTATGACAAGTCTTTTTTGTAAAGAGAAATCATTTTCCTTCCAGTACAAGAACTTTAGAAAGAATTACTTCTTTTTCCGCTAAGGATTTTCCGTTCCACACATGCTTATGATTGACTACGATTCAGGTCACGGCTGCACGCCTACAAGTTACCTGAAATTATATCAATCAGAAAATCACGTTCCATACGCTGAAACGAACTACTTCTTCAGTTTTTCATGGTCTTTAAACCTCCCTCAAACATCATCTTCAACTTCCAAATGTATCCCACGTCTTCAGAAAGTTTAATATCAGTTGAGTCTCATTTGGTTCTCATTAGGTTCACTTGAGAATACAAACCAAAACCTAACAATTCTCCCATTTTGTTTGAATTCTCAAGACCTTTTCCATTGCCACGACTCTTTATACCGAGAGTCACCATACCCCACCACAAGATATAACCACTTAGGAACGAACCATCCTAAGAATTTTTTTTTGTTCGTTGTTACGGCACCATGTCGAAATAACTTGTTGAAATTGTTGTACAAATCCTCATGTCAGATTTACCCGGGAGTTCGTCAATCATCGATATCGTTAGGGGTGGACGCGGTTCGGTTCGGTTCGGTTCGGTTTTGGGTAAAACCGAACCGAACCAAAAATATTTCGGTTCACCCAAATTTAAACAGGTTTAAACCGAATAAGATATGGTAACCGAACTGAACCGAACTGATTTTAACCTGTTCGGTTTGATTCGGTTCATTTCGGTTTTGGGCTTGAGGGCTTGATAGGCTTTTAGATACTAATTTTTACCATTTGAATAGCCCAAAACCAAAAAAACACCCCAAATCAAACTACCTAAACAACTAGTAAATACATTCCAAAATACAAAAAAAAAACATTTTAATACATTCCAAACAACTATTCTATAAAATATAAGTTCATAACAGAAGTACATAACATAATAAAACATCCAGAAATAAATAACTCAAACTTCAAATTAAAATTACAAATAAAATAATTCTAAATTAAAATTACAAATAAAATAATTCTAAATTAAAATTTACAACTAAGTCAACAAAAATAAGTAATTGTTAACCAAATCAATCAAGAAAAACAGATCTGGTGAGCTGAAGAAGAAGCAGATCGGGCGAGTTGAAGAAGAAGCAGATCGGTGAAGCTTTGGCTGGAGATGAAGGATAACAGATCAAACGAGAAGACAACAAGAAAATTAGAGAAAGAACAAGAAAATTAGAAAAATAAGAAGAGAAAGTGATAAACAAACCTTAGGCAGATGAGAGTCTGTCGATCCTTAGGAAGATGAGAGTCGATCGATGCAGAACAGATCATATCGATGTTGAGTGGATCGATGTTGGGTCGAAGATAGTCGATGTTGATCGGTGTTTCGAAGAAGAGAACCGATCGGTGTTGGGCAGAACATGTTAGGGTTGTTGATCGATGTTGAGAGAAAGAGGTGTAGGCATGTAGATCGATGTAGAGAGAAAGAAGGTTGGTGTTATTGATCGATGTAGATCGATGTTGAGAGAGATTGGTGATTGGTGAGAGCAGATCGGTGTAGGCGTGTAGAGAGAAAAAAATAGAAGAGAAGGAAGTAGAATAGGTTAGAAAAGGTTAGGTTTTTTTTTAAAATTTTATAGGCGGTTTAATCGATTTAAACTGGTTTTGAAAAACCAAACCGTTTGAACCGAAAACTTTTCGGTTTTTAATTTTTTAAACCGAATTGATTCCGTGAACCGAACCAAACACCCTTTTTTTGGTTCGGTTCGGTTCGGTTCCGAACTTAGTACCCACCCCTAGATATCGTTGTACACCCATACACCTTGCATTACCTTCTGACCGATGCTCATGTGCAAACATGTGGACCACTAGCAGCAACATATCATTTTCCATGACTAATGGAGAAACCTGTCAAAATGATAAACGTGTCCTTGCATCACCTAATATGATGAGAGACTTGATGTTAGTACGAGGAGTGCTTTAGTAGATAAACCCACACCATACTAAGTTTGAAACCGCTTTCAAAACGTATCTCCTTTACTAAACCATACTAGGAAACCATGAATCATCATCCCAATACCACTAAGTTCTCCATACAATCTTCTGTATAGACTTGATACCGCCATCACCAACCGTGACTCTGTTACCAGTTGTTAGGAATTTGAACCGATGAATGCAGAAGCGACATGCCCAATATTCACTTATAACTCATAGCAATTAATGTCTATAGCAGAAAAATAAGATGAGAGAAAATATAAACCAATCACATAACACAAGATATATGTGGAAACCTTAAATTAGGAAAAAAAAAACCACAGGCCGTCAGGACGACAGAGAAAGTTTTACTGTATGATAAATTGTTACAACCATATACTTCAGGATTCTCTCTTTTAGAGCACAAATCCCAAACTACCGAGCCTTACCAAGCTCATAAGCTCACAATCGAGTTTTACATCATGACTCTCATCTCACAACGCTCACAGAGTTCTCTTCCGAATACACCCCCTCAAGAAATATCCCCTAAGGTCTCCCCTGAATATCACTCACATATCTCTCTCTTGATCTCCGGATATTTCTCGGATCCCTTCCCATATATTCGTTGGGGTCTCCCCCCGAAACCACTATACTCTCTCTGATATTACAGGTGTTTCTTTAACTCCACACACAATAACCTAGTTACAAGATTGTATTTATACTAGTTACAGAGAGTTTAGACAACAAGGAAATCCATCTCCTATACATACAAGACTTTCTTGTTTCACATAAATACAATTTCCTTTTATGATAAGTCTTCTTGTAAAGAGATTTGTTTTCCTTTTAGCACAATAACTTCCAAAAGAATTACATCCTTTTCCATTGAGGATTTTTCGTTCTATGCATACTTAAGATTGACTACGATTCGGGTCATGATTGCACACCGGCTTCCTAAACTGTTACAATTCACCCGAAATTACATCGCTCAGAAAACCAAGATCCATACGCTGAAACGAACTACGTACTTCTTCAGTTCTTTATGGTCTTTAAATCTCCCTTAAACACCATCTCCAACTTCTAAACATATCACATGTCTTCAGTAAGTTTCATATCAGTTGAGTCTGGTTTGGTTCTTACTGGGTTTACTTGAGAATACGAACCAAAAAGCCCAAAACCTAACATATACTTATTTTCGGTTATGTTTTCTTCGCTTTTTGTTTTTATTTTCAGATCTATATAACCTTTTTTTCACCAAATCTATTCTATCTTTTTCTTCTTTTAGTTTTAAGATCTATTTTCTCTCTATTCTGATCGAGTTCCCACCATTTATGAGTATTTTTATCACAAACACACTTTTGATGCTATTAAAACACAAATTAATAATACAGTGCTAAGCTCACAAAATAAGCCCAAAAATGTACTACAAATTTTAAGAACTCACAAAATAAATGCAAAAAATATATATATAAAATATTGAATCATCAAACATGCTCTAGCTTGGTAAAAATAACAGTTGTCGTGCGAGATTCTATTGATAATTGATATATGGTAATATATATTATTTTTTGATATACTTCCTATCATACAACAACTCGAACTTAAGACATTATCAGATTGAATGAGTTCTAAACCACATTGAACGGTGATATATGGCAATTTCGTTAACATCTACACTGTATCTAGAACTAGATTTTTTTCTAAGCTAATCTTGATATAACAAAACAAACTTATAGATCTTTCCCTTGAACGTCCAAACTGTACCTAGATTTGTCCATCTACCATCTAAAACATTGCATATATTCCTGCTTCAGACAAAAATACTTTTGAAGGGGATACTCTATTTAGGACATCTCAAAGAAAACTCCAGTTTTATAATGTCTCAAACATCTATAATGTTCTCACATTTTATTAATGTTTATAGTGATAAATGTCTTAAAAATTTCACTAGGATTTGATTCTTTTGTTAAAAACAGAAGTTGCATGTCTTCTTTTACCTATATTTACCTAAGATATAAACAAATGTTTATGACATTATTCTCTTTAAATAAAAGGATTTCTAATGAATTGATGGAGGTTTCGATGATTTTTATTAATATATTTCTTGATAAAATTAAAAGATTATGAGAATTTGAGAAAGAAATCTTAAGATAAATTCCTATTCTAATGGATGTGTATCTATCTATTTTGTAATCAACCTTATGAAGAATCCAAAGATGTATGACACAAACAAATCTTACCAATAGTGTTATTTGGTATCAACCTCCACCTATGATTAAATTTTATTACGTGGAAGATATTATCGAAATTCACCGTTTAAGAAATGACAATAAGATGCGTTTCACCTCTTAATACAAGTGGAAGTGTATTTTCCTTTACACAATAATGGTATGGGGTTCAAATCTCGTCATATGGATTTATAAATATGTGTGAGAGAGCTTTTTTCTCGCTATTATGAGAGTAGACATCCGTGATATACATGTATATTTGATCTTTCTGATACCGATAGACCCTTGAATAATTTATTGTAATACATCTTAAATACTTAAAATATAAAGAAAGAAAGAAATGACGACAGGGCAGGTTGATGTCTTGCCAAAATTGCAATTCCAAGCTATTTTGTTGGATGGCTTTCATTTAAAAATTTCCATGTTGTTGTGATGATCACGAAACACACCATATTTCCATTCATTACAATATTATATTTATTGCCTGTTGTGCAATAATGTGTGGCTTTGACAATAAAATTTCTTGCTTGCCAAACAGTAAAATGGCTTGGAAAATTTATGATTTGGTCTGCAAAATCCCACCCAAGAATCCGTATAGTTAGAATATTAAATATATAAACAACAAAATCAACACCCAAGTAGAAAGAGATAACCAAACACTGCCCAGAATGCTCTCTAAAAGGAGACCAAACTGGCCAAGCTTAATAATGTGATTGATAAACACCATCAAACATTCAAACCCAAATCAAATTGCATATCTACTAGACTCTCATTGACTAATACTGTTGAACATAGAGGTAGAGCAACTCTGATCAAGACACGCGTACAGATTCCCACATTTCATTAGTAGATTATTCTAGACTAATAAATAGTTATATACATATGTTTCTACATATTAGAGCCAATGGTTTTAGTTGTGTTTTAGACACCATATGTTGTTGTATAAAAAACTAGAATTGTGAAATTGTTTTTTTTTTTTAAATCCAAAAGCAATTTTTTTTAAAAATTATTACCATAAATTCCAACGAGTCTGAAGTCAAAGGTCGATAGGACTTGAACAAAAAGTCTCAATACATACTTATAAAATAGACATGATAACATTTAAATTGTACATATATATTTATAAAATGTATATATTGAGATTTAAATTCCAATAAGTCTGAAGTCAAAAGTCTTTAAGACTTGAGAAAAAAATCTCAACACATATTTATAAAATAGACATAATAATATTTAAACTATATATATATATATATATCGGGATTTAAACATTTCACCGTATAAGAGAGATATAATCTCGGATGTGTATCCTGAAAATGACAAATGTGAACAAGTGTAGAGAAGGTGCCACGTCAAGATTTGTGATGGTACTTTTGTGATGATGGTGATTGATGGTGCAAAATGTGCAAATGGGGAGGTGTAGAACTGCAGATGATGTTGTGTCGTAGAGGGGTGGCTATCCGAATTTAAATACTCAATTAATCTGATCTTTATCTTGATTTATAATTTATTTAGTTTTTGATTTATATAAGTATAATGATTTATGTAATTAATTATTATAATTTATTAAGATATATAATATTACCTTCAAGTGTTTTAAATAAAATAAAAATATTAAATCAACATAGAATCTATATCTGAATATGGAATAGATATGAAGGGTTACGATATTGGAATATTAACAACGCGGGGTCCTAAAACTTTATTGCCGATTTGAAGGTACAAAATTATTCTTATCATGTTCCCTATTTTTTAGACATTTAACTTTTAATGTCTCATTTGTTGTTTATTTTTTTATTACCACCTTTTCCTGATAATTTCCTTTTTTTTTTCTCCACCTCTTCGTTGTCCAAATCTAAGCCCCCTCCTTTGCTTCAAAGTATCATGAACCTTCACGGCTTGCTGTCGACTTTTCCAATGCTTCTCCTTTCACTTCTTGTTAGTGACTTCATTTGCTTTAATATCTCTCTCTAAGTCTTAAATAAAATGATACTTCCAAACAAAAAAAAAGTCTTAAATAAAATCATAACATGTTGGCAAAGGTAATAACAAGTTTTGGGAAATAAAGTTGGTCTAAATATATTTATATCCGTTGAAACATGTAAACCGAATAAACTTTAATGATAATAACGTATCATGTTATTTACATATTTTTAATTATATTTATGTTTAAATTATTCTTTCTAAAATCTTAGTGGCCTTGTCAATCATTCCAATTAGTTCTTTCATGTAAAATATCTAAACAAAACAAAAGTTAATTGTGTATTGATTGTACTCAAAATACTTTATAAATAAATTTTGATATATATATATATATATATATATATATATATATATATATATATATATATATAAAATAACGGGATATTTATTGTAATTTGTATTTTGATATGTTACCCACGGTGAAATGATTTAAATGTGATATATTATCAGATCAAATGAATGTTTTTTTTAACATCAAACTATAATGGATGAGATTTTTGATTTTTGGGATTTTTTATTTTCTATTTTGTTTTAAGAACATCCCACCTCTCCGGATCAAATATATATTTCCATTAGAAAAATACAATTTGGTCCAAAAATTTTATACAACTTATTGATACGATGTGACAAGCAAATTTTCAATTATTTCATCATCATTCGAAAATTATCAATGATCAATGCGGACACAATATAAATTACTTGTGATATAATTTCGAATAAGTTAAATGACATTATTGTTTTGATTATGAAGAGAAAATGTAACAGAGTGATAGGACCAAAAAAGATATTGTCTTAATTGTGGAATTAAATGATGTATGGCAACCAATTATCAATAAAGAAATGAATTGGGACAGTGGAGACGGGAGTGAAAAGGAAAGCACATTTTTGTTCAACCTCCTAGAAAAAAAAAAACACATTTTAGTGGTTAGGATCCAAAATCAAATGGGCTCCACCTAAAGATCTCTCTATAAAATCAACAAACAAATTAGGGTGGCATAATCATGATGTATCAACTTTGGGTCCACTACACATTTCCACCACACTTTTATATATATATATATCGTGGGCCTAAATCACGTGATTATTTTGATAATATGACCCATTTAGCAATTCAAATTGCTTCGTGTTACGCCATGTAGATGAATATACGATCATATACTAAATTGACATCATATGTCTGGTTCGGGTGGAACAGAATATAAATTATCATTCACATTACGTCATGTGACATATGATCGTATATTAAGGCATATAAGAACACAATCAAACATGAAGTAATGTTAAATGCATTCTTTTACTAGCAAATAAAGATGTGGGTATTTTTAGAAACGATTGGGTTCTATAAAATGTGACATGCTTCCACGCAAAGGCCCGCCCACATTAGTTGAATTGCTCCAAATTTATTAGTCCATCTCTACTGAGCCCATTTCATATTTTGATATATTATATAGTTAACGTAAACATAATCATATTAAATATGTTTATTTTTCTTATAAAAAAAACCACGAGATGAGATTGCTAATCGGTACATCCACTTTCCCCAAACAATAACGCTGGTCAACACAACAAATTAATCTAAAAACCAACTTAAATAACGTGGGGAAGTGATTTGTCTTTACTATATTATTCATCACATCATCTCATAATTTGTATGGTGATGACAACTCATTTGACACATCATTTATGTTGAATTTTATATCAAGATTTAGGTTCTCAAATTCAAAAAAAAAAAATCACAAAAGTTACTCTAGTTCGATGAAAGGACTATTAAGTAGGGGTGTATGGCTAATCAAAACCATTGGATTTGCCATGCTGCGATTGGATTGAAAAACTTACAATCCAATTTGATCCAATCTGTAAGCAAAATTCGATTCAATCCAATCTAGTTATTATTAGATCGGATCCGATCTAATTCAATAGATCAAATTCATATGAAGCAGTTTTTAATATATACAAGTTAAAACATTCCTAAAATTAATAGACTAATAATTAATATAAAAACAATATATAAATGTACACTTTAAAGTTTAAAAAGTACAAAAAATCAAAAACTTTAAACATAAGTTATATACAAAAACATATATAGGGTTCGAAAATTATATAGCATTTTTTTGATGTGGCGTTTTAAGGCTCCTTTAATAAGTTAAATTTAAACGACACATAAAATGAGTTTCTTCCAAAAATGACTTACATAGTAACCTTCTTCACTATTTTGATTTTTTTTTTCAAAATCCTCCATTAATAGAGGTGAAAGAAGTTCGGCCTCCAATGGAGTTCGAACTATCTCCGTTAGAGGTCAAATCGACCTCAAATGGAGGTTTCATTGAAGAAGATTAATTTTTTTTAAAAAAAAAAAATCATTTTTGTCCAAAAAATCTAAAAAATTGTGAAAAGTATCGGAAACTACTATAAAGGTCTTGAAAACTACTAAAAAGTCTTGGAAACAACTTAAAAAGTTTTGGAAACTATATGAAAAGTCTTTAAAATACTAAAATAAGTCTTGAAAACATAAAAATAAGTTTCGAAAACATAAAAATACGTAAGAATTAGTTGACAAAAATGTTTTTTTTTTTTTAAAAAATCATCTTCTTCTTTATCGACTTGCATTAAATGTCGATTTCGACCTCCATGGAGGTCAAACAAACCTCCAATGAAGGTCGAAGTGTTCAACCTCCAATAGAAGCCGATGAAGAATATGAAGAAAAACAAATTGAAAAACTGAAAAGTAAATAAAAAATATATGTAAAGTAATGATAGTTTTGGATGTTCACTTACTTTAGTGCGTTTAAAACTTAAGTTATTAAAGTGGTGACACTCGTGAAGTACCAACTTATAAGAGTGACAAAACCCTTTATTTCCAGAACATATATACAATCATGTAAAAATTTGAAATAAAAATACAATCATTTATCATTAAAAAAAAAATACAATAGCACCCAAAAATTTCCCAATGTTCATTGGAATAAGACAAAACAAATTGACCCAACATAAATTAAGTCTTATCTTTTGATGAATTTAGTGAATTTTCATATGGAAATCTAGATTTGGTCTGATCCAATGGATTTTAAAATTTAGGATCCAATATAATTCAATCATATTCTCAAATCCAATCCAATCTAATGGATCTGATCAAATCTAATGGATCATTTGGATGGGATCATATCATACACATCTATAGACTCAGATATCTACTCATATAACACTGAGAAGAAAATTCCTTATATATGTTTATAAAATATATATGTTAGGACTCGTATCTCCCATAGCTAATGTACTTTCCACCACTATCACATAATTTGAATTAAAATTTAAAATTTCCTTAATTCTTCAAAAAATAAATTAGCATTATTTATTATTATTATTATTATTATTATTATTTAGGATTTAAAGTTTAGAATCGATAGAAAAAGATGCATGACTCAAACTCTATCATAATTTCATTGACGTAGGTACGGATGATATAATATAATAATGCAACCATATCCGGTTTATGTCCTTTGCTTTTGGGCCATGCAATTTTAGCATATAAAGTAGGCCAGTAGCATATTCTTTCATGTACATATACACGATATAGGTGCAAAAATGACATAAAGTTGGGCCTAGGAATAAGATGATAGCTAGGTATTAGTCATCTTTGATGGTGAAACTATAACATGTCCACATTGCACAGTACAACCATTGAATTTTGTGTTCTCTGTTAATCAAACCCACTCTTCCTCTTATTATATATGAGATTGATTAGACCTCCAACACTCCATGCGCATTATCCTGGAAATGTCAATATCAAAAAAGTAGTAGTAGTAAAAGCATGAAATAGAAAGGAAGATCCTCCATGTTTATGCAATATTCAAGCTTATAAAGACTTTTGAGTTGAGAGCATGCTCTCCGATTACTAATTAACTTTAAAGACTCTCTTTCTTTCTGTTGGAGATATGACTTATCCATCTCCAATAACAACAGCAACTTCTCCAAAAAGCACTTTCACATTTACTAGCTTTCTCCATCTAATATATATATATATATCAATTGGGTGTACGGATTTTGATGGGTAATTATCAGTAACACTATCCATGTGCTGCCTCCAGATTGGTTATAAGGATATATATATATATATATATATATACTAATGTTGAAAAACCTTTCTAGCTAGAGCACATGCTTTCAACAATTATCGAATTCCCAAAGACAACAACTCCGATTTATATTTTGCACCCATCATAATAAATATTCTTCTTTACCACCGTCTAGTTTTTTTTTTTTGAAAGCTCAACACAGAGTCAGGAGAACCCACACAGGCCACCGTCTAGTTTGTAAGTAATGAACGGTCATATTCAATTCGATAATATATGAGATACCACATGTTATAAATCATCATTGTAAAGGAGGAAAAAAGGGAAGCAACAACCTATATAAATAGTTGCATTAATAATAGAGAACATGATAAGAGTTCCTAAACCAGTGAAGCATGTTTGAAGTTTCAACTATAAATGGCCTGAGGAGTTCTTGCTGATCCCGACTGCTACTGACAATGGACTCACGTGACACGTGCTGAATGTGGGTATGGAAGGAACACCCACTAAGACTAATAATGAAGGATGATTTTTGTTAGAGGACTTTTCTATAAGATTAAATCAGTACAAGTGGATGCGACATAATACATATAGGCACTAGTGAGCATTGAGTGGCACACGTTTCGACATTTCAAACCATTTACAATACACAAAGTTAGGACCCTGCCCTTCATTGGACTGCCACGTGGATATATGACCAACAATATGTGACACGTTGCTTTTTAACATACGAATATCATTTTCATATCAATTTCACCCTCTCTTTTTTTCCCAATCCACTTTTTAGATATATATATTCCATTATCGGTTCGAACTAATATAAATCATTCGATTTAAATGCTTTGATTTGATTTTATACACTTGTCAAATCATCTTTTATTGACATATCCCTTCCGATCTATATATACCCTACTTTTTAATTATGTAGTATTTTTTTTCCTTATCAAAATTACTTAAAGGGACATACACTAGAGGAAACAAAATCTTATACAAAAAAAATCTAATAAAACCGCACGTTCCTTTTTGGAAAAAAAAAATCTTAAATTTTTTTTCCAAACTTTAAATCCTAAATTTTGCTTTTACGTACATACAAAACATTATAGAAGAGTTTGAGAATGATATCAAGTATATGAGAGAATTGTTTGAGAACGATATCAAGCATATAAGAAAATTATTTTATAACGATATCAAACATCTGAAAGAATTATCTGAGAATGATATGAAGCATCTGCAAGAATTGTCTGACAATAATTTCAAGCATCTGAAAAAATTGCCTCAGAATGATATCAAGTATCTGGAAACAAATTCTTCTTTATAAGTAAGTTTGAAGATAACTTATATATATATATATATATATATATATATATATATATATATATATATATATATAATGATATCAAGTTGTCATAGTGTTGAAACACAATTTTATTTTTTTTCCACCATGAAATAAGATGAATAAAAAAAGGAAAAAAAAAAGGAAAAAAATAAATCGTTTAATGGTCAAAGACCATTGATAGAGATATCAGAGGTGATGTGTATTAAATTTTAAAAATAAGTAAAAAGGGTAGTTTTGAAAATAAAAAAAATAATAAAAACATTTAAACTTATTTAATTAAATCATAAATTTTAAAAGTTAGATATAAATATACCGGTAGGGGTGTGCCAATAGCACCACTCTATCCTAATCCCACTAAATTCACTTTGTATTTATCTCAATAATATCTTTTTTTATATCATTCAAACTAAAGAAATCCTAATAATTTCACAACTAATAAAAAAATAGTGTTGATATTGTCGTCCATCAAACTAATTAGTATAATCATTTTTATAAGTACACCTATATCTAAAATTTATATATATATAAAAAAAAATCATTACTATAAACATTCATTATAGTGTCGATAGTACCCTTATTGAAATGAATATATTCATTTTATTTATACACCCTCTTAAATTATTAAGACATCCAATTTATAAAAAAAAAATCAATTTTTTTTTGGAATCAAATATTCTTCTAATTATGGTCCAATTAATTGTTGGAAATGTCTCGAATGTGAGAGACTTATGAAAGAGAAATGTAAAACTAAATTGTATATGGAGTCAATAGATCTTCAATCTAGAATTCTATTATATATACAGTTATCTTTTAAAAAAAGTCATTGATATATATAGTTATCTTTAATATATATATATATATATATATATATATATATATATATATATATTCTTTCACCTTTTATTTATTAATAGAGTTCATAACTAGACGTAAAAGAAAGAAAAAAAAACAAATACCTACCTATGTATGATCATAGTCCACTAAAAATTCTTTTTCCATTACTTTGTTATATGATAATCATATGACGATGAGAAAGTTTGATACTTGAAATAAAAGTAGAATTTATCATAAGTCAGAGTTAATCATTTTTTTTAAAAATAAAATAAAGAGTTATAGTTGAAGATATGAGTATAATTAATAAGCATATATAGCATTTGGTTTATTTTTAATTAAAGTAATTTATCATTACTGATAATTTTTTTTTAGGATATTTTTGTAATTAATTTTTTTAATAAAATATATATATACTAATTAGTTTTATAGATGACAATATAGAAACCCAATAAAACATTGTCATCGGAATCTGCCCTCTAAAATTGTAAAACATTTTCTTTAAATTTGTGAGAATGTTTTTTTTTTCTTGAAAGGTTATTGAAAAAATAAGAGAACTTCCGATTTAACCATATGTAAATTCAAAAGTCAAGTGAAGTAAGTCTTATGAATCTTTAATCACACAAAACACGATAGCGTTTGCCTGTAGGCTTCGTGTTTGAGTGTGACGATACCAAACAATTGATTGAGTCTAACGAAGTTTGATTTGATTTAGATTTAGCAAAATTACAATTATTTTTAAATGATTAAATTAATAGAATAAATTAATTTGAGTGCATGAAAAGATAAAGAAGCATGAATCAATAAGTTGTATAATTAAATGAAGAAGCTTCTCAATATTAAATTTCACTTTTATGTGATTAATATATTTGTCTATTGTCTTGGTGATTTGAGCCTTCGTATAGAAATTCTTGTTTTTTTTATTAAAATTTAAAAATGAAGATAATTATTTCATAAGAAAAAAATTAATTTAAGATAAATCTTTCAATGGAATATAAATTAAAAAATTAATATTAAAATGACAAAAAATAAAGTTTTAATTTATCTTTATTTTTATTTATTTTTTTACTATTTTTAATGAAAATAAAATAAACATTTTAATTGTTCAAAAAATTATCTTTATTTTAAAATCAAAATTTTCGTTTGCTGGTTTTAAAATATAAATTTAAAAATAGTTAAAAAGTAAGTATTTAGGAGCTATGAAATTATTTTCAATTGTAATAACTTACCTTTACAAATTGTAAAAAAGTATTAAATTTAAAAATGAAGATAATTTAAAATTTAAAATATGTTTTTTAATTTTCCGTTTTAAAATTATATTTTATTAAAAGGATTATCTTTAATTAATTTAATTTAATTGTTTGTTATAAAATGATCTTCATTTTAAAATTAAAATTTTTGTTTGATGGTTTTAAAATATTAATTTAAAAACAGTTAACAAGTAAGTATTTATGAGCTACGAAATTATTTTCATTTTTACTAGCATACCTTTACGAATTGTAAAAAAGGATTAAAATTAAAAATGAAGATAATTTAAAATTTTAAAAATAGTTTTTTAATTTTCCATTTTAAATTATATTTAATTAAAAGGATTATCTTGAATTAATTTAATTTAATTTTTTATCATAAAATAATTAACTTTTTTTGAAAAAAATTAATAGCTAAGGGTAATTTAGTCATTTTATTAGTTCAATTTTAAATGGGTATTATCAATTTAATCCTTAAGTTTTGGTGAAAGATCAATTTTTTAAATGAGTTTGCTTTTTACAACCCTTGGTCCCTTATTTTTAAAAATTACATCAAATTGTTCCATTTGACCTGAGTTTTGACGGTTAATTATGACAGAAAATATAATTTGACCATTTTACCATTGTATTTAATTATTGAATGAGAATGACACTTTAATCCTTTAAATGTTTACAATTTGACAACTTTACCTATTTGGATTGTCCAATACAAATTTGACATGAGTTATAAAACATATTTTTTAATATATATATGAAAGGCATTTATTTATATATTTATTTTAAATGAAAATCTATAATAACTCTTCAAATATCATAGAACTATTAATTTATTTTTATAAAATAAAATTCCATTAAAAAGTACAAATTAATTTGAAATTTTCATTTGAAAAAAAAACAAAATTTGGTCTCCACAATGGTGGAGATGAAATGATTTTTAAAAGAAAATTCCATAAAAAAAAAATCTCGGATGGACTGTTAGAGACTATTAAGAGATTTTATTTTAAAAAAAAATTGACGGAGATCTAATATATCAATCTTCAAGATGGATCTCCACCAACATCCATCGAGATCTCTATGGAAGGAAATCCTTGGCAGGGAGCCTCGAATTTGTTAATGTACAATTTTATAATTAGTTGCGATGGAGTCAGTGGCGTAGCCAGGATTTCTGACTTGGGGGGGCTAGACTGAAAACCAATGTTCGTTAGGTTGATGCTGGTCGTCTCGTTTCTGTCAAATCGGCCATATTAGGCGATCAGAAGAAAGTCGGTCGATTAGCCCTGAAAAATCGGTTAATTTGGCTGGAAAAATCAAACTAAGCGAAGTCGTTGCAAGGACTCACCGTCGATGTAAGTTGCTTGACCGGTAAACCATCACCGTCAGCGTCATTCGTCGCCACCGGTGAGTGGGTTGTCACTGCCCCAACCAGAAGCTTCAGGAAACACCAGAGAACAAAACACAAGTGCAGAGAAACAAAATAAATGAAGAAGATGAAAAGAGAGTTGGAGAGTGAGATAGAGTTGGAGTTGAAAATTTGAAATGTGTTGCATAGAATAAATGAATTGAAAAGATGAAGAGAGAGTTGGAGAAAGAGCGTTGCGTTGAAAATTTGAAATGTGTTGTACAGAATAAATAAATTGAAAAGATGAATAGAGAGTTGGAGAATGAGCGTTGATTGTGGTATAGAAAAAAATAAAGTGGCATGAATAAAAATAAGATAAACAATTTACAAGGTTCTAGATTATTCTACACCTATCTATCTAAGTACAAGAATGGTGTAGAGATGGTTGAGTTGCTAGAGACTTCCAGAAGCTTGACCAATGCTGGAATTGTTGAAAGATCTCTAGAATCTTTCAGGAGTTGGGCAAAGTAAGGCAATTTGTTGGACTCCTGGGCTTGTAAGCTTGCGGCCCGTGACACTCCGCCCTTGGATGAAGTCATGGTTCAAAGAAGATATAATGAGGTGCAAGATTGCTTTGATAACCAGAGATTGGTCTGGAATTGGGTTTGAGATATCTACACAATTTGGTCAACATGGAGCTTCAATTGCTATCATTGGTCGTAGAAAACATGCAAGTGTTTGCCTCTACCACCTCTGCTCTTCAATCTCTTAAGATCAAGGTCTGATTTTTATCGTCCTTTCTTCTAGTAATTGTTTTTTTCTTATCTGGGTTCCTTCAATTTTTTTGTTGATGTCAGTCATGTGTTTTACTTTTCTGTTTTTTTTTTTCATTTCTTCTCTTGTTAAAGTCTAGGATTTTCTCAAATATGTTAGTGATTTTGGTTGATGGGAATCTACTGTTTTATTTTCTTTCTATCTTTTCATAATTTGATTTACAAAATTATATTAATTTTATTTTGTGATAAATAAAATATTGCCTGTTATTTATTTTTTGAAATGTGGCAATTTTTTATGTAAACACCTCTGGAACCGTTATGTTGGACTAACAGATTGACCAATTTGATGTATTTTTAAAAAGTAAGGGACTAAGGGTTGCAGAAAAGCAAACTCATTTAAAAAATTGAATTTTTTTTAAAAATTAGGGACTAAATTGATAATACCTCAATTTTAAAAACAAGGGATCGAGGTCTGAGTAGATAAATACATATTTGTTCTTTAGTTGTATTTATACCAAACTTCAAGGGAGGTGAGTGTATTTACACCTAACTTTTAAAATAGTTGGTTGAGCTGTAAGAATAATTGAATAATTAGTCGTTAAATTAATCAGGTAAACATTAGTTAACTATATTTTAAAAATAGTAGAGACTCAAAAACATCGTGTATATATTTGATAATTTTATTATAGAAGTATTGTATCTATGTATAATAACTAAAATAGATATGATCTTGAAATGTTTTTTCTATTTTTTTATTCAAAATTTCAAACCGAATTAATATTGAATCAAATGTTTTATTAAAGATACTTATAATTATGCTTATTATTTTAAAAATAATTATTGTGCTACATATTTTTAGATGAAGTAGAGGATTTTATTCTCACTGTGGAGATCACCATCTCTTCTAGTTTGAGGAGAAGGTTCTCTTATACTATAAGTCCTAACATTTTTTAATATATATATATATATATATATATATATATATATATATATATATATATATATATATATAAACAAAATGTGTTTTTTTTTACATATTTTTTTATTAAAATACAACTATTGTCGGAACCAGACGAAATTAATTAGACTATATATGTACGGCCCAGCCTACAACTCTCACAGTCGAAAAGAGGGCTGCTCTCACAAACCGGGAGAAAACTTCTCACATATGTTTCTAAAATGCGCACAGTGAAGCTCGAATCCCTGACCACTAAGTGTGGAAGAGAGGTGCTTAATCATCTCTACTAAGAAGTGATGTGCATTTAAGCTTTTTATTTTTTAAATAAAGGAAGAAATAAATAAATTAGGATAAAAGTGTATACATGTTAAATTAATAAAGGTAATTTAAAGAGTTTAAAAAATCATTACCGATTATTTTATAATCACTTTGAATAAGAAATCACCTGCTTCTAAAATTTACAATAGTGAAGCTAAAATTATTAAGGGTTATATGATTTTAGTTCATCTAGTTAGTATTAATCTGGGTTTGGTCAACTAGCATTTAGCATTACAAACGTTAGTCCTTCTGTTAAGAATTCCGTGAAAATAAACAGACTGATATTGCCAGAGGTTACAATGATTGAAATAAAGGTTTTTGATGAAGGGTAGTATGTCAATTTTATATTTAATTAAATAAAAATTGAAAAACAAATAAAAAAATTAAATATATATATATATATATATATAACTAATTAAAAATTATTATTATTATTAAATGGATTAAATTAAAAAATGGATTCGGTGGAGATCTAGACCGTCGATATCATGAGGTGGACGGTGGAGATCCATCAAATCCATTTATTTTATAAATTTAATAAATGACGAAATTAATATAGATTTGGTGGGAATCCATATTGGATCTCCACGAAATTATAACCCTATTAGTTTTTTTTTTCCAAAAATCATTATCAGACACAAACATCCATCCCCAATTCATCATTATGCTCATCAATCACTAAAACATCCATCTTTTGCCACAATTGATTTTTGTTTTCCAAATCATCATATTTGAAGCCAACACCCAACACCCAACACCAAACTTCACCAAAATCCATCCCTAAACAAGAAAAATCCATCTCAACCACATGCTCAATTCTTAAAATCAAATACAAACACAAACCCTAAAATAAACCACCAACACCAACACACACACTCTCTCTCTCACCCAACCCAGATCTAGAACGACCCCAGTTCTGGGTTTGAACCAACAAACCAACCCAATCTCACACTCAAACGACCACGACCCAGTCAACCCCACGTGAAATCACCACCATCGGTGCCCCACACTGATGCTTGCACCCACACCCTACTAGAACCAAGTTACCACATTATTCACCTTCCTAACAACCAAACACAGCTACTAACCAACACCCAACACTTAAAAGCACATATTTTTTTAAAAATAAAATAAAACAATAAAAATATGCCAAGTAGCTCTATGACAAATCCGAGCTTCATCTCCAAGAGACTCGATCCAGATGGACTAGAGAGAGCAAGAAGAGAAGACCGGTGGTGGTGTGATTCACGATAGAGGCGGAGATTGATTCGCGACGAAGACGATTCGATTTATGGGTTTGATTGTGATTTGGTGCGATGTTGTTGGACAGTTTTGGGTGTTAGGTCGAGATCAGTGCCGAATTCTCAGTCGTTGCCTCCAAGAGATTAGCTCAAAGATGACTTGATCCAGATGAGCGAGAAGAGAGGAAGAGAAAAGATGAATAAAGGAGTGTGAGAGAGAGCAACTGCGAGAGAGATAGATTTTGGGTTTTGATTGAATTAAACTGTAAATAATAATAATAATAATAATAATAATCGATTATTTTTAAATTTTTTAATTTCTGTTTTTAAAGTACAACCAATTTTTTTCACATTATAAAATTCCAAATTTACCCTTGTTCCAGACCAGTTTCTAGAACTTCAAATTTCCTATAATACCCTTGTTGACTAACGAAAGTCAACGAAAAACTAATGAAATTGGACGGTAGAGACTGTAATAGGTATTGTCAGAAAACTATTGGACTGAAGTTAGTAATTTTAAAAACTAGCGAACCAAACCCAGATAAACGTAAACTAGAATGACTGAAATCAAAATTATGAAATAGCTAAAATTTATTGTCCAAAAGTACTAATGAGCCTCTAGATTGATTGTGATTTAAAATTATGTGGCTTGATGGTAAGAAACGTTTATTCATCCCGACAATGTCTCGGGTTCGAATTGCTATACTGGCAAATGATGTATCGAAAAAAAGATGAAGTAATCTCGAATGGACACTTGGATTGATTTGTAAGATTTTTATAAAATTGTGAGCAACATATTACATTATATTTTGAGTTTGTAAAAAACTGAATTGATTGGAATGTTTAATTAAGTGAGAGTTGGCCGGATAAAGACCGTTATTAATGTGATCAATATCGTTGGGCTCGGTGCACCTTAGCTACATTAAATATATGTAGGATATGGTATGAGCTATTATATATGTGTGGGCCTAGTATTCCTATTAGGACTAGCCATCCTATTAGGGTTTTGAGAATCTTTTATGGGTTAGGATTCTAGGAAGTTATACTATATATAGGGGGTCCATACTCTCACTCACAATGAATATATAACAGAATTGTCTCCCCATTAGGCAATTTGAGGAAGGTGAGAAGAGAGTAGAAGACCCTCTATTATTTTAATTGTTTTCCTTGTTTTATTTTCAGGTTATCGTATTATTATAGATTCGGGATTAAAACTCTACGTATTGGATGTTTTCCGTTGCGTTTCCAGGTACGCGTTATTCATACTTATACATACAATATGAAATCGAATTATATTTCATTATATAATGCTTACAACAGTTGTATCAGAATGGCTCGTATTGTTATATAAGTTGAATGTTTTTATAATATCGTATCCGTTTTTATTTTTACATACTGGATTGAAGTAATTATTGTTAATATAATAAATATACGTTTGCATTCTAAAATGCGTATGACATGCTGTTATATTAAAGATCAAATACGTTCATAATAAAATAATAATAATAATAAAAAATTATGTTTTATTTTATGATTGTTTTGATCTGGTGTGGTAAGAGACTGTGCTATCACATACGTCCAACGGTGGCCACTCTTCAGTTTTCGCTATAATCCAAAACCAAGAAACAGAACAATTAATAAATAAGCCAGTAAAAATTATTCTTCAAACCGCGACCCGCCAAACGTAAAGCTTCCTTCGATATCTGAATGGATTGTATGAACCATCTAAATTGGCTAAACTATTGGATTATTTTATTAAAATAATGGTCAAACAAGGCAAGACTTATTTTATGTATATTGTTACGAATATTGTTGGTTGAATTGGGTTGCATCAACGGCGGGTTTCGATAAGATGCAGATCTGATCGCATGGGAAAATCAGAATGCGCTAGTCGAATGATCTGGTAACAGACGCGGGTCGATGGTTCATGCACCAGATCAGCTGTTAGAAACGGGTCGATGGATCCCAACCAGAGCTGCCACGCTCACGCTCCGGCGCGGCTCTGTTTGGGTTGCTCGGGCCTTCCATTTTCCGGCGACAGCAAGAGTCGTTCAGTCGACTTTCTGGTAAAGGCGAAGGCCGCCGTGGTCCAAGAGATTCTTGTGTTGTGGTTCTCTCTTTGATCGAATCGATCCGCAAATATTTGTGGATCTCGTGATGTGAAACATGAATGGCTTGCCGTTGTTGTTGCCGCCGTTCTGGTGGCCGTTGGGGCATGGACGAACGGCAGCCATGAAGAGTCTAGAGATTTCTAGGGTTTTGTTTTTATTTTGGTTTGGGTCACTTGTCGAGAATTAGATATAGTTTTGGACTTTTATGATATTTTCCTAGGTCCATTTTTAAATTAGATAGAATATTGAACTGTTAGGTAATTTTTCTTGGGCCTGTTTAGAATTAATTAAAACATTAAGGTGTCCATATGTAATTGGGTATGTATTGGGGCAGATTTATAATTTCAAAAGATATTTAGGGTTAAATTAATATTTTGACAAATACCGGGGCCAATTTAAAATTTACTAAAATATGAGGTAATTTTAAAATTTTCCATTTTTTATTAAAATAATTGCAGTTCGTAAATAATTATTATGATTTCGGATGATTATGTTTCACGTAGTGACTAATCATTTACTTTTCATAATAATTATTAGCTTGTTTAAAATTAATAATTGATAGAATTTTTCTCATGAATCGGATGATTATGTTTCACGTAGTGATTAATCATTAAGATTTTGATAAATTCGTCGATTATCAATTATTAATGATTTTGATTCAATAATTGATAGAATTTTCTCGTGAATCGGATGATTATGTTTCACGTAGTGACTAATCATTCAGATTTTGAGAAATTCGTCGGTTATCAATTATTGATGAGGTTAAAATTAATAATCCGTTTTGAATATTCTCGTGACTCGAGTGATTATGTGTCACGTAGTGACTAGTCATTTCGTTTTTTAGAATATAGTTGGTTAACGATTATTAATTTGGTAAGTTTTAATAATTGATAGAATATTCTCGTGAATTTGATGATTATGTTTCACGTAGTGACTAATCATTAAGATTTTGAGATGTTCGTTGGTTATCAATTATTAAATTTGAAATGTAAAGATGGAAATGCATGTTTTAATCATCTTCGTAGGAGGGTTATCACATGTGATAGGTGATGTTCATCTCCGTAGGAGGTTCATCATCTTGAGGTATTCATCTATATAACTGCAATGATGGAATTTTATGCATGTGATGAGTGATGTTCTTCTCCGTAGGAGGTTTATTATATCGATGTATTCACTTATACAATATGTTGTGAATGTTAGACACATGTGATGGGTGATGTTCTTCTCCGTAGGAGGTTCATCATCTTAAAGTATTTATTTATATGATGTGATATAAATATTAGAAATTTTGGAAGTTGCCTCTCATATATTTTCATTTAATTAAATGAAATTGCCTACATAT
The DNA here is from genome assembly GCA_032871835.1 of Dipteronia dyeriana. Taxonomy (NCBI): domain Eukaryota; kingdom Viridiplantae; phylum Streptophyta; class Magnoliopsida; order Sapindales; family Sapindaceae; genus Dipteronia; species Dipteronia dyeriana. The sequence continues at coordinate 27,810,710 of CM065298.1, read as the reverse complement.
TCTATATGCTCACAAATAATATTCAACATAAATTTAAGAATGTTATATATTTCTCATTATTTTACATAATTTAAAATAAAAATTACGTGTGACCGTATCGGATTGATTAAGAGAAATATGTAAATTTATGTTAGGTGTAATGATATTGGATTTGTAGTTCATGTTTTACAAATGTATAACCTATAAAATTATTATGGAATTAGATGGTTACGTTTCTACGTAGTAGACTAACTATTAAAATTCCATTATAATTTGTTTATTTCATTGAGGACATTAATTGCTTATATTAGAAATTATTATAAAGTTGGATGGTTATGTTTCTACGTAGTGGACTGACCATTAAGATTTTATAATGATTGTTTGTTAAAATGATATAATCAATTGTGTTTGGAATATTTATAGGGTTGGATGACTATGTATTCACGTAGTGAACTAGTTGTTAAAATTCCATAATATTCGTTAGATTATCAATGATTAAGGTTTTGAACTGCATTGAGGTAAAACTATACATGTGTTGTGTTGATCATCTGCCTAAGAGAGTCATCACTTGTGTAAGTTTTGTGAGCATTGAAGAATAAAGAGTGATACTCATCTCCCAAAAAAGTTAATCACTTGTAGGAAAGTTTTAACACGTGCGTTGTGGTCTTTGTCCAAAATACAGATCATGATGTTGTGTTGGATTTCCATGAAGGTTAAATCATTATTTATAATGATTATGGAAATCGGTATGAGTATGAATATAATGTGATTTAATTTCCTTTTTAAACACCTATACTATTTTTTAAATACATGTCATTAAGATATTGGTTGATGGACCTTTTTTGGTGGATTAGATGAGATGCTCCAATTGGTTTTAACCTTAATGAGGATTAAAGGATAAATCAAGTTTAGTGAACCCACTGTCGAAAGTTTGTTAAGGTTTAGTGCCTTATAGATAGATGAAGAATAATCTATTCTATAAAGTTATGTCTTTTGTTTATCATTTTGATAAAGTTGATAGGGTACAAACACTATAGGAAGTAATCTTGAAATTTTGACAATTCAACATAGCAAGTCAAAGAAAATATTGAGGAAATAAAATAATTTGATATCGCAATAAAAGGTACCCCTTGATTTATGTTTTGAATTATTCGATTAATTTTCAATTAAACTCTTAGTGGGTTATTTCTTGTGATACATTTTATATTATAAATTCTTTCAATGAACTCGGTATTTAATAGGGACCGAGTAGTTTAGAGGTTTTATTTTAATCCATATGAATTCATGATAATATTTAGATCATCTTTAACCTCTAAAAGTTTTATTAGATGATATTTCCAATTTTGGTCCTGTATAGCAAAATACGATTTTCATAATAAGACTGAGAATTTAAATTAATATCTTGAAGCTTATTCAAGATAATAGATTCTTGCTTAAGATTTCACCTAGCGAGTTATATGGTGATTTCTATAAATAATAATCTTTATGGGTCTTCGAACTCTTCTCGAATTTTAAATTCTACTTTTAGGTTTTAGAAATAGATCGAAGATTGTTCTTGTAGTTTATATATAATCTTTTAATCACATGACCAAAGGTAGAATTGAGATAATTAATTCATAGGACATTTTGATTATTTTAAATTCTCAGTTTTAAGTCTTTTGATTAAATGAATTAAAAGTAATCTCATAAAATATAAGAATAGGACTGTAAAGATTAGAAATTATTGGGAATAGTTCATAGAACTTGTCTTATTTTATTTATGAGAATAATTGTATCTAGGCATTATACATTCTTAAGGGGAGAGAGTGATGTTGTTAAGAATGTATAATTTCTAGGACTTGCATTAAGGAAGAAAGCTCGTGTTTGGGATATTTATGTTGAATTGTAATTTTGGATGTCATTGGAGTTAGGATTTTGATTTAGTTGTCAAATAGTTGCAAACTAATTGGTTGAAAGTCATGTGGTCAGATTTATGATTTGAAGGTTTTTACTTGGAAAATGAGTATTAAGTTTGCATACTTTTAAGACTTCATTGGCATGGTTAATCAAGTTTCCAGACAATGGTGTTTAGTTTAATAAGTATTGGCATTTTATGACTCGGTTAAAAGTTTTATTATGCCTTTAGACATAACCGAGGGTCAGCGGGAGTAAGTTTATTTTCTATGTGCTCTATGTTGTCATTTGTGTGTGACATTAAAAATCTTTTCTCTAGTATTTCGAGGTGAAAAATCTCGAACAAGCATATTTTGATAATGCTATTGAGAAAATATATTGATAGAGAACTTAAAGGGTTAGTATGATTACAAGTTTACTTGTTTGAGGTACATATTGGTAAAAGTGATAAACTTTCATAAGTTTTTAATTCCTCAAGTAAATTGGAGTGTTCTTATAAGAAAATGTCATGTATATATCCGCAAATGATAGTTTGATGTAAACTTAATATATATATATATATATATATATATATATATATATATATATGTATGTATTGATTATATTATTACATTAGTAGACTTTACGGATTCAAACCAATTTGACATGTATCAATAGATAGTTATAAAAAAATGGTTTCATCATATATGTAGAGGTTAATTGCTTCATGCTCACATGTGTGTATGGATAAAGAAATATGTGGCTTTATATATTGCAACTCTAAAGAATTTTGATTGTGAAATCATATTTTGAGGTAGATTGTGATAATTTCACTGTATTTATCTTCTCTGAATATGCTAAGAGATCTCGGAGGTTTAACTATATGGATATTGTGGTGAGAAAAGATTTAAGAGTTGCGAGTTTCTAATAGCCATAAGTAAAATAACTCTTGATACACTAACCAAGATATTTGACTTCGAAAGTTTTGTGGAGCATGTTGTATCCTACATTGGATTGAAATTTTTGATGTGTTTGGTTAGTGAGAGTTGTCTTTAATAAGATTAACTGTATTTATTCTATGCATGTTTGTTTCATATTCTCGAGAATATATTGTATATGCATGTTAAGATGTTTACCATATTTGTTATTGTGTGCACACGGATGATTGGTTATGGCAAGAAATCTCAAACTTTTAGTTTGAGGGGGCAATTCACTCATAAGGTATAAAGTTTCCATCGATGAGTGAACATTACTTAAGACATAAAGTTTTTACCTGTCTTAAGGGAGGTTGACCTCATGGTCAAAGTGTTTGGTCAATGAGTTTGGTCAATGAGTGTAAAATGCTTAGGACATTAAGTTGCTCGTCTTAAACTGCTTCATATAATGCGAAGTTGGACCTATATGGAAATAGACATGATGATCACATCTGCATGTAATTTCCATACCACATATACATACCATTTTACCCGGGTAGGTAGAGCTAAGGGTATTTTGATTACATATGATCTTATGTCGATTAAAGATGTAATGATCTATGTAGTTGGATACTTAAGGTTCTATTGGACTAAGGGGGAAGGAAGGTGTTACTCTCTTAAACATTCTTTGTGGCCACATAAAATTGTTTGTCAATTTGGAGAGTCGTTTTTTAAAATGAATTTTTAAAACTAAAATAATAATGTCTATGTAGCTCATGTGGGAGAATGTAAGATTTTTAAAAAATTGTGAGCAACATATTACATTATATTTTGAGTTTGTAAAAAACCGAATTGATTGGAATGTTTAAGTAAGTGTGAGTTGACCGGATAAAACCCGTTATTAATGTGATCAATATCGTTAGGCTCGGTGCACCTTAGCTACATTAAATATATGTAGGATATGGTATGAGCTATTATATATATGTGGGCCTAGTATTCTTATTAGGACTAGTCATCCTATTAGGGTTTTGAGAATCCTTTATGGGTTAGGATTCTAGGAAGTTATATTATATATAGGGGGTCCCTACTCTCACTCACAATGAATATATAACAGAATTGTCTCCCTATTAGGCAATATGAGGAAGGTAAGAAGAGAGTAGAAGACTCTCTATTGTTTTAATTGTTTTCCTTATTTTATTTTCAGGTTGTCGTATTATTATGGATTCGGGATTAAGACTCTACGTATTGGATGTTTTTCGCTGTATTTCCAGGTACGCGTTATTCATACTTATACATACAATACGAGATCGAATTATATTTTGTTATATAATGCTTACAACATGATTGTGACTTAAAATTGTTATTTGTTAATGAAAACCAACATAGATCGTCTAAAATTATGTTCATGGAAAAACTTCTATAAAGCTAAATTTATGGGTTAAATTATAAATTTCCAAAATATCTATTAAAGTTTTCATCCAAAAGTGTGAAACAATGATATAAGATAGTAGATTCAAATCACTTATCAAAAAATATTGTCTCAATTTATGTCTAATCAACCAAATTGAGCAATGTATACACAATCATTTATATTTACTTATATTTTTGAGTGACGATTATAACACCCCTCAGAAATTGTTTCTGCACCCCTTTAAAAAAAAAGTTTTTAAAAATTATAATTTGTAAATAAACTCAACTTAATGCCAAAAATACCATTTCCTTAATTACATTGTATTGTATTTTTGTAAGTATAAGCCACCTATAACTATTATTATGTTATTTAATCTACTTTATTCTTATTTCAAATTTTATTGTTACCTTTAATTCTCTTACTATTCTTTTCAATTTATGTTTAATCAACCAAATTGGACAATGTGTACACAATCATTTATATTTACTTATTTTTTTGAGCGACGATTATGACACTCTTTAGAAATTGTTTCTACACCCCTTTGGTAATAACACCCATAAAAAAAATTCCAAAAATTCTAACTTATAAATAAACCCCACTTAATGCTAAAAACACCATTTCCTTAATTACATTGTATTATATTTTTGTAAGTATAAGCCACCTATAACTATTATTATGTTACTTAATCTACTTTATTCTTATTTAAAATTTTATTGTTACCTTTAATTCTCTTACTATTCTTTCTCTTTCCTGCTTCTTTTATCTCCTCGGGTTTTTCAATATCTCCTCCAATAGATATTGAAAAAATTATATGTCATATAGAACAAATAGACATTGTATTCAAATATGTCTCTCCAGTGCAGTTATTGCAACTTAATGTTAAGCTGATGTTATAAAAAAGAATTATAGACATTGTCAAGTTGTCTGTCTACTGTTACAGGTTCTATTAGATGGCTATTTTGTAGGTTGACTCAGCATTGGAGATAAATACAAATTAATATTAAAAAAGTTGTTTGAATAAAAATACAATAAAAAATAAAAAAGGAATAAAATAATTAGATATATCATTAATAAGTTAAAATTTTAAACATAAACATTGGATACAATTATTTTTTTTGGATGTTTATTAAATATACTTCTATGTAATATAAGAAGCAAGTCTCTCAATATTATTGACATGCCAACAATTATTGAAATGCAAACCACTTCAATAATGTACCTATCATCGAGCATGGAAAACACTCCTCAAGTGGGGAGTATTACCGGAGGGATTTATAAATCCAAGTCAAATATTACTTGGTTTAATTGTGGTGATTATAGGGATGATAATTCTATCCGTGGATAACTCTCACAATGGACGAGTATGGAGTGTATGGACATTGCAAAAAGAGTTTGCGAGAAAGTATGAATGTGAAAGTCATAATTTTTACGAGTTTGGTCAGGGTGTGGATATGAAATTAATATTCAAACCCTACTTGCATATATACCGAATTCAATTAAAATATAGGGAGATTCCCAAAACTTTCCTTGAGTTTTGATTTTTTTTTTCCAAAAACAATCTCCTAGTTTCAATTAAGTTGAAAACCCTTATCTATGAAGTTTTTGGTACATAATCTTGGGTTTTTTGAAACTGCAAAGTGTGGTTGGCATAAAATAAGGGGCTTTTCATATAAAATCAAAACTAGAGAGTTTTTTTTTTTAATAAATGGTCAAGCCTCAGACCTCTGTGGGTTTTGAATTATGCCTTAAAGTATAATATATATATATATAGAGAGAGAGAGAGAATTTTAATTTGTAAAAGTTAGACATGACCAGTTCGGTTCAAACCGTAACCGTAGAAAATGAACTGGAATCGGAACCATTAGCCTTAAGGGTCTCACGGTTCCGGTTTCGGTTCTTTAAAAAAAACCGATCTGAAACCAACGGCTTGGTTCCGGTGACAATTTTTATATATATATAAATTCAAAATTTGTAGACCGTTGGACCCAACGGCTAACCCCACTATTCATTTCTCCTCAGACCAATTCTCTCCCAATCCTCCCTAATTCTCTTCAATTCTCTCCCAATCTCAATAATTATTTTTTTTATATTTATTTTATTGCAATTATTTTCTTTTTAATCAATTCAAAATCATTATTTTTTTTAATTTATTTCCAAAAATAAATTTCAAATTTATTTCCACCCTTTTTTTTTGTAATTTTTTCAAGAGTTTTTTTACAATTAAATTTTTTATATGGCAAGTGGAAGTGGAAGTGGAGCTAGAGACGCTCCAAAGCGTTCCATTTCCAGGAATGGTATGTGTCGTATGTCGGAGCCGATTCAACCGAATAATATCGGTTTCAAGGACACTGCTTATCATGAGTTCCTGCAACGACAAGCCTATCTTAAATCCCCACTACTATAAAAAAGTTCAAAGACATTGGTTATTTTGCATGGAAGATATCAGTTTTTCAAAAGTTTGTAACCAATGTAGATTTGAGTGATGTTGAAAAAAACGCATTAACGATATCGGCCGCCACTGCCCTGGTAAGTCTTTACCGCTCGAACAAGATTAGATTTGTTAACAATTGTATAATATTTATATATAACTCATATGAGTTGTTAGAATTTTTTTTTTTAAAAAAAAAAAACTTGTTTGTTAAATTTAAATTTACTTAACTAATCAAAATTCTAATTTCTACTACATACATATATTAAAAAGTATTTATTGGAATATTTAATATAATTATATTTTTTAAAACATATATAATTGAGTTATGGGTCCATACTCTATAAGAGACTAATGACATCAATTGTAAAGCATGATTTGGAATACAACTGTCACTACAAGGGAGATATTTCTCTACATATATCTTGCAATTTAATGAACAAATGTTATACTCAGATTCCTAATTTATATGGGTAAATGAATTATTAACATATCTATTAGTATGCAACAAGAGGGTGGGTGCAAAATAAATAAATAAATATATATATATATATATATATATATATATTTAAATCAATGATTTAAAAGTAAATTTATTAGATTTAAAGTTTTACTTATCCAAAAAATAATAATTTTTAATCTATTTAAGAGATTCATTTTAAGGGAAACTGATATTTTATTGCAAAAAAAAAAAAAAATCCATATCGGTTTGCCCAAAAACCGTTATCATTTCAATCCGCAATTTTTAAGACATCAGTTTTATATGAACCGATGTCTAAGTGTTTTTTTAATATCAGTTTTCCCAAAAACCGTTTTTTTTCAAACCGTAATATTTAAGACATCAGTTTTTTACGAACCGATGTCTAAATGTTTTTTTTTTAAAATTGGTTATCTAAAAGCCGATGTAAATTACCGATGTCTCTTAACATTTTTGTAGTAGTGTCCTAAACTATCCAGTCCATCCTAATTCCCTTTTAATAATTTGTGAACCTGATGATGCCCAGCCTAGCCCGAATACACTACAAAAAAAGGTCATTTCCGACGGCTAAATGCCATCGGAAAAGGCTATTTTCCATCGGAAATAAGCTTTTCCGACGGGAAAAGGCTGTCGGAGGCTGTCACAAATACGCTTGTCGCAAATAACCATTTACCGACGAACCATCACAAATACGACCATTCATCACAAATACGACCATTTCCGACGATCAGGGCTTACCTTTATTTCCGACGGTAAATTGCCGTCGTAAAAAGTTTAATCATAAAAAAAAAAGTGATGAATAATGAATGTTGGTCTTACCGCTTTACTATAACTTTATATCTGATATCTTTTGCATACTATTTATATATAAGTTATTTATATGTTTGAATACTATCTAATTAAATATATTTTTTTGTATAATATTTAAATATAACTATTGATATTGTTTTTTAAATTATCATTTTTATTAAAATATTTTCCTTATATGATAGGAAATTATATTTTACTACTTTATCTTGAAATAGGATACGTATATTATACCCTTGTTGATTTTATTTTTTATTATCACATTTTAATAAAAAATTAATATTTTAATTTTATTTCAATTAAATTTATAATTAGTTTGTATGATAAACAAACAGATATTAAAAAATATTATTAGATTTTTTTTTCCAAAAAATATGATATAGTATCGTCATTAAACACAATTATAAATAACTAAGTAATTACAAGAATGCAATCACTAATAGTTTTGCTATATTTTATATTTATATAATTTAGTTAGATGTACACATAAAGTAGACTACTTATTAGTACCATTATTTTGTCCATAAAGTCTGGTCCCTATTGTATAATTTTCTTGCAGTGATCGTCATAATTTTTATTTTTTTTTACCTTATCTATAATATAGTTTTTTGAAAAATTCAAAATTAAATCAAAATATTTGGTGAAATATGTGACAGAAAGATTTCGTTAAAAAAATAGTGATAAATAAAAAAATTAACACATATAGTGATACATTTAAAATATTGACCTACAAGTTACATTTTTATACTTTTTGTAGTGTATAAATTGTCAAATACATTCTATTGTATTTTATTAATTAATATTATAATAATAAATTAATTATTTTTTCCATGACAATACCATAACAAATAATGTAGAAAATAGTACTACATTTTCGATAGCGTAATTTCCATTAACATTAATTTGAATTAAATTTTATCATTTCCGACGACACTCATTATGCCGTAAGAAACTATGTAATATTGATTGTTTTTTTAATTATTTCCGACGGCACAAAAAATACCTTCGGAAAAATGAACTATTTCCGACGGCACGAGAAATACCGTCGGAAATAGGACGGTCTATTGGCCGTCAGAAATGTTGTATTACTTTTTCCATATTTTTGACAACACAAAAAATACCTTCGGAAGTATGAACTATTTCCGACGGCACGAAAAATACCGTTGGAAATATGACGGTCTATTGGCCGTCAGAAATGTTGTATTACTTTTTCCATATTTCTGACGACATAAACACTATTTCCGACGGTTACTCGGTCGTCGGAAATGTGGTATTTTATTTTCACTCATTTCCAACGGCTCTAATATGGCCGTAAAAAAGGTACTATTTCCGACGGTAATTAATGCCGTCAGAAATAGTTCGTCACTAATATGCATTTTTTTTTGTAGTGAAGTGATATCACAAACCAATCAAAAAATATGTCTGATCCCTATCCAGATCTAGATTTTGAAGTACCATGTATTGAAGAGATCTTGCAGAAGGATAAGAAGCAGACCAAATCTGATATCTTCGTATACCATATGAATAAAATTACGAAAGAGGATGGAACGAGGTTAGCGGTTTGCAATTACTGCCACAACAAATTTAAGTGTACTAAATCTGGAGGATACAACACATAATGGAAGCATATCACATCCCGTCATCCAGTAAAACATGTCAGGTCGAGTTCACAATCTCAAATTTCCAAGTTCGCTACCCATAATACTCAATTATTTAAATATAGCGATCAAACTAATAGATAAGAATTAGTTAGAATGGTAGCTGTAGAACATTTACCTTTTGGTTTTTGTGAACATGTTGGTTTTATTAATTATTGTCATGTAACATTAAATCTTGTTGTATATCATGTTCCTAGAACCACTCTCACACGTACACTTTATGATATTTATATAAAAAAAAGATTTTGAGAACTATAAAGGTCGTGTTTCCGTATGTGTCGACATATGAACTGATCATTGACGAATGCATTCATACTTGTGTGTATAACTTGTCATTATATGGACAAAGCATGTATAATACAAAAAAGAATTCTTACATTTAGAGTTTTTGATGATGCACATACTGCTGATAATATTTATAAAAATATGAAAATTATTTTTGAAAAGTATAAAATTGAAAGCAAATTTTTTTCATTTGGTTTTGATAATGCTTCTAACAATATGGTAGCTATTTCTGCTTTGATTGAATTATGCAAACCTTATTTTAATAGCAATTTTTTCATCAAAGATGTGTGTGCCATGTTTTAAATTTATGTGTTCAAAAAGGTTTGGATATTCTTCAAGTTTTTATTAAACCAATTAAAGATGTCCTCTTTCATTTGTGGAAACATGCAGACGCTATGAAAGCATGGGTAAAGTTTTGTAAACAGAAAAGTAGGCGTCCCATTAGATTTTCTTGTGATGTTTCAACACATTGAAATTCTACTTATAAATTACTTACTGAAAGATATGATAAAAAGGATTTATTAGTTTCTTAATGCAATAAAATGTTAGTGAAATCAATCTTTATCCACACCATGTGGATGTTTGTACAAAAAATTGTAATGTGTTAAAAGTCTTTAATAGTGCTACTAACAATTTGTCTGGTATTTATTATCCTACTACTCAATTATTTATTATTGAGAATTGTAATATTGTTGGTGCATTTTCTGAGTGTTCATCCGATATACAATTAGATACATGCATTGAAGCTATGAAAAAAAATAGTTAGACTATCATAGAGAGTTTCTAACTATTTATTTGTTTGTATTGTGTTTTGACCCATGTTGTAAATTAGAAATTTTGACTGATGATTTAACCCTTTATTATGAATGTTTAGAATTAGAAGTAGATATTCATACTTATTGTTTTACAATTAATATAGTATTTTATCAGTTATACGATGAATATCGTAGAATTTATGGTTCATCACTGAACATTAGTGTTCTATAAACTCAAAATGTATCTCATACTCGATCTTTTGGATTGTTGGGGTTAGGGTCTCAACTGTTATCCCAAAAAACCAAAAAATTACGAGATTCTTCTTCTTCATCATCAAGCTCGGTCTCATATTCGTTGAAATTTATCACAATACCAGTTTTGAGTTTATGGGAGACGTGATATGAAACAATTTGATATCCTACATTGGTGGAGGGATCATGAAAAACACTTCCCAATCTTGACTATAATATCCAAACAAATTCTTTCAACACCAGTTTCTATAGTGGATGTAGAACAAGAGTTTAACGCCGGTGGAAATATTTTGTAGCAATTCACTTTTGAGTCTAGTATCAATTCAAGTCCAAGTTTTTGTTGATGATTGGACCAAGGTGTAAAACAGACAACAAGAACTCTAACACGAAGCACTCTACGATTTCTTCAACAATGACCACACCACTGGAATAGAAGGCAACGATTAATTATAGATTTACAGTCCCAACTCACCTCAAGCAGTCACAATTTCATCGAATTAGCAATAAAAGGTAAAAGAACTATGCGGTCTTTGATTCCTTTAAACCTCAGAAGATATGTAGGCAACTTAAGTGCATAATCAATTTAAATTTGTTTAGTTTTATGCTTTCATTTCAATTTATTTATTTTTAGTTATTTTTATATATTTATTTCATTTTAATTTCGGCATACCCAATAAAATTCATTTACAATTTCACATCATTACATGTATTATGTTATGTCTAATTTTTTTTTTAGTATAATAGTATGTAAAAAACAAACAAACAAACAAACAAACAAACAAACAAACCGAACCGCCTAAACCGTTAAACGATCGGAACCGAGAAAATCGGAACTGAACCTGAACCGAATTGTGGTCAACTCTAGCACAAGTGCGTTCAAATTTATTGGATATTATTTTCTTATTACTGGATACTAGGGGTGTTGATTCGTGTTGACGGGTCGTGTTTGGGTAGACCCGAACACGACCCTATTAAGTTTGGATCGACCCAAATATACACGATTATTAAACGGGTCAGACCCCTTGACCCAAACACGATACGATTAAATATGGTTCAACAAGAACACGACACGAATAACCCGTTTAATAAATGAGTTTGGCGGGTTGTGTCACTTGACACGTTTAAATGACCCATGTATGACCCGTTTAACCAATTAATTCTTATTTTAAATTACACGTTAAAAATAAAAACAAAGTAATCAAACTAAAATAATTCCACAAATTCAAATCCAAATCCAAAAGTTAGCAAATACAATCCACTTTCATAAATACAGATCTCCAAAAATGCAAATTGATACATTTTACTTGTGTTTCACCATCATATTTCTCATCCAAACCATCAAGTTGCCCTTTCTTTTTGACACCAGTTTGATCTGCAACTTGTCTAGAGTCCAACACAAAATAATTTTTGTTTCTTTCTTGGAGATTCGGCCGATCTCCTTTATTAACATTAAATCTCAAATCAAAAACTGAAATTGGAGGAGAACTATGTGATGGCTGAAGATGCGACGGAAGACTGGAAGAGAGAAAACGGTGTGAAGATGCGACGCGGTGTACTAGAGGAGGCTCTACTTCTTTCAATGTTTCAGAGACATCAAGTATTCAAGTAGCAGCAGATCTGAAGCTCAGTGGGCAATGAAAGATGCTCTAATGAGGAAAAGTTAATAGAAAACAAAAATGACGGAGGAGAGAGTTGTAGAATTGGTACCGGTTTGAACTTTGAAGACTAGGAACGGTGAGAGAGAGGGAGAGAGTTCGAGACTTAGAAGCGGTTGCTGCTGTGTTGGTAATGAAAATGTGAAGTTAGGCTTAGGGTTTTGATTTTAACTTTATATAGTATACATTGAATTTATATATTTACCTTTATTAATCGTATCAAGCCGTGATCCGTTAAGTTTAATCCGAACACGACATGATTAATAAACGGGTTATAAGGGTTGATACGTTTATTGACATGACCCGTTTAACCTAAACCCAAACCCGTAATAAATGGATTCGTATCTTATCGACTCGTCGTGTTATGACCCATATTGACACCTCTATTGGATACATAGATGACAAATCATCATTATTAAGGAACAAAAAAGTAAAAAAAAAAAAAAACATAAAGGTTTAAAAAAATAAATCAAAACTAGCGCTTAGAATCATGACATATGTGTTTTTAACCATATATTGAAAATTAAACATGTTATAATCATATTTTTTTAGCAATTATTGAAATACCCTATATAAAAACACTTCAGATTCTCTCTGTCCCATTCTCCCCTCGTTCTCACATCTCACAACGATGGCACTACCCGTCGAAGCGCCGCTAGGACTAGCGCTCCAGGGCACACAATAGTGCCACCAAGGCGACCCTTCCCAACATCATTTTGTCATTGTTCGTTGAAACGTTTGACATTCCACATATTACCGAAACATCTCTCTTGGAAGGGATGTTTCGGAAATTTTCCTAAAAAAAATTAAAAACAAGGTTTTTGGCCTTCAGTAATTTTCTGTTAAAAGAAATCAAGGTTTTCACGTTTATAATGTTTTTCTTTTAGGTTTTACGTTTTTTTTCCCAAGGTTTTATGTTTTTTCTCTTGGTTTTACATTTTCAAAGTTTTTCTCTCATATTTCACGTTTTTTTTAAGGTTTCACATTTTCTTTCCAAAGTTTCACGTTTTTCCAAATTTCATATTTTTCGTAATAGAAGAGAAATAAAAAAAAGTTGTAGGGATATATTAATAATTTTGGTTATGGACTGAAATAGAATTCACAATTTTGTTATTATCAGTTAAATTTTATTGTGTGGTTACAGTGAAACACACATTTTCGATAATCTAGGTGGTTAATATTAGCAATTTTGACAATGAAAAATGCTAGAACCTATATACATGTAAATCGTAAAGCTACAATAGTGGAGAACATGGTCAAAACTCAAAAGACAGGACTGGCTTCTGAAAGTAGTAAAATAAGGCTCGACAGCAACACAACACCAACTAAAACTGTGATTCTGATGAGCTTAAAGCAGTGCAAGTGGATGTCACTGCACTCTCTGCTTCCTGACTGCAGTCAGCCAGCACTGAGTGCCTCACTTTCAAGCCATAATATCAACTATATATACAAAGCTACCTTGGACTTGGAGTGGACCCTGCCTTTCCTTAGGACTGCCACGTGGAGGGTGAAGTCAAAGATTTTGCACGCGGGCATGTGGAGATAGGGGCAAAGTCAGCTCGACCCTTTATTGGGGCTGTCACGTGGTCAGGATTTGGCTTGAAAGGAGGAGATAAAAACAAAAATTATAAATAAATTATTAAAAAACCAAATTTGGTGGGTTGGGCCGGGGGACTCTACCCTTCATTAGGATTGTCACGTGAAGGCAGGAGCGAAGTCAGAGATCTGGCTTCGGAGGAGGTGACAAAAGCAAATATTCATAATTTCATATTAATGGAAGTTAAATATAATAATATTAAAAAGCCAAATTTGGGGGGTGGGGGGACTCTACTCTTGATTAGGACTGTCACGTGGAGGCAGAAGCGAAGTCGGAGATCTGGCTTGGGAGTAGGGGACAAAAGCAAATATTCATAATTTCATATTAACGAAAGGTGGAGGTATTGGGGGGAGGGGGGATACACGTGTAAGCATGGACGAAGTCAGGGATTTAGTTTGGGAGGAGGGTACAAAAGCAAATATTCATAATTTCATATTAACGAAAGGTAAATATACTAATATTTAAAAAAATATATTAAAAAACCAAATTTAATAGCGTTTAGTCTTATATGTTATGATATAATAAATAAATTAATAAATAAAATAGACATAAGCTTTATGAATTAAAATGGAACCCGACGCTATTTTAAATTTCTAAAATCATATATAATCGAATCTATACTAAATTGTTATGTGATTTTCTTTTCAATACACATGATCCGAGTTTATAAGAATGCTATCTTTCATCTTGTTACGAATCCTAGTATTAACAATACATATAACTGAAAATGACTTCTAAGTAATTGTAGTTGAAAACGTTTAAATAAATAAATATTTAAATAACAAACTAGTATAATTAACATAGCAAAATCATATTAATAATCTAAACTATTTATACATTTAAAACAAAAACCTTAAAATATTTATTAATTTACAGTCTCGTACATAAAATTATTCATATAGATATATAATAGAATAAAAAGATTAATTTAGTAGCAGCAGGAATAAAATTGCATCAATTAAAAACTGGAAAAAAATAAATAAATACAATATATATATATATATATATATATATATATATATATATATATATATAGGTTAGACTAATTTATGATATATAGAAAACTAAATCTAAAAAAAAAAATATGTTCTCTTCTGTATTAAAGAGAAATATGTAAAATTAGATATAACTGAATTATTATTAGTAATATTATTATTAATAATGATAATAATAATAATAATTTAAAAGTATATAACAAATGTAATCATAAGTCGATAAAAACACAGCAGTTTAAAGCTTTTGAAAAAAAAAAATTGAGGTGGGGGGCCCTGGCGCCTGCCAGCCCCCACGTACATCCGCGTATGCATGGAGGCATACATGGGTGTGTTGTCCAATTAATTCATATGAACAAAATTAACTATGATCTATAATCAATTTTGCTTTGTTTAATCAGGCTTGTAGCTTGTATCCTCACTTGTCAAACATTTCAACCCTGACGTTTCAAGCAATATATGTCACGCAGTATTACTTCTTGTGTTCTTGTAATTTTTCACAATATAATCTCCCTCTCAAATGCAATAGGATAAACTGGAATTACATGCAAAGTGATAGGTACTCTCCAAGAGTACATATGAAGGATATAAATATATAATTACAATAAATTTGGCACAATAGATCCCAAAGCTTAGTTTTGTCGACAAAATTCAACAAATGATCATCAATGTAGGGCTTTAAACTTTAGTGCACTTGAATAAGGGTTGTTAGAGAAATTTGGAAAAATAATTGTTATATGTATATCTTGTTGAATGTACATGTCACCGATAAGTAAGACAATCCCCTAAAAAAATCGTCAAATGGGCATCCGAGCTGGCAATCAGAAGACACCATAAAAGACATCACTAAGGAATAAGAACCCGAGTAAGTCCGAACCTGAGTACTCGACACATTATGTTCTACTCGGGACAGCATAAGAAACCCAAGTACTCGGCACATTATGTTCTACTCGGGACAGCATAAGTAACCCAAGTAAAGAAGTTCAACATATGATTCACATACGTGGATAAGCCCGAGAATCATACTCCAATACGCAAAACCTCCGTGTCAAAAAGAGTTTCTAGAAGGAAATAAACTCCAAACAGGAAACAAATCCCAAATTAGGCAATAACTCTATTATTCTAGAAGACTACAAGCCGATAAGGATATAAGTCCTAAACGGACTATACCACCAGAATCCCATTAAGATTCAAACTCGATCTTCACAAGGTCTCCGAAACAGAAAAGAGGATAAAGACGACTTTAACAAGCAACCAATCGTAATAAAAATACAATTCCTTTTATTTGTACAACAAGGATTAGGGTTCTATGCACATATAAATAGACCCATAATCTCATTGTAATAGGATATAGAAAAAACGATATAGACAGAACGACAGAGAGAGACAATCTCAAAAAAGTAATCATTGCAAGAGAGAGGCAAGAGAGATTGAGTGGTGTAATTCTTTGTTTAAATAGTGGATTTAGCTTGGTTGTGCATTCAACCTCCCATGGATGTTTCTCCGATCACCGGAGTTTTACCACGTAAACTCGTGCCATAATAACTTCAATTACATTCTCATTCTCATTCTCTTTCTCTTTTGACAGGTCATAATCAAACCTAACGTTGTTGACTTTCTCATCCATTGAGAAATCGACGTCGACAATTAGCGCTAGAAAGAGGGGGAACCTCCGATCTGTTTAAGTAATGACTGGTAGCGGAAGCAAAGACAGTTCCAGGGACATCCTGAAATCTCCAGATAATGCTCATATATGAGGGACAACTCAGGATTCCACCATAACCATCGGGATCCAACCGATATCCCTGGCTGGTATCGAACAAGTCTCTCCTATCAGCGAGGATATAACCCGTCGTTTCTGTGATACACTGCAACAATTACTAACGAATGCGGCGAAAGAAGGAATATATCTATTGGTCGCAGGAGAGGTGCACTCACCAAACCCTCCATCACCTCCTAGGCTCTGATTGGTTGTAGGCGGCCCAGAACCAGATGCACCAACAACCATTAGGAACTCAAGACCAATCAACCAGACTGGGGGTACGACACGCAACCAGGACAAGGATCATGAAACGCCTATAGAGGAACAACCACACCAAAGGTGAAGCCACAGTCAGGCGGGCCATGATAGGCACCGTAAATATGACCGACGCAGAGATCGGTCATTATCATCAGAGGATAGTGATCGACACCATCGTAAACGTCGCCGTGAGACCATACGTTTACAAGGTTTGGCTCGTGAGACTCGAGGACAAAATGAAGAGGAGCTGGAAATAGGTATGACAATCACTCGATAGCTTAACCGTCACGGAGAGCGGGTGGGCGACAGATATGTGGTAATTCAGAGCCTGACCCGAGAAGTTGAGAACAACAGGCGTCAAAAAGATGCGTTGATTAGGCGATACAGATATAATGAGTTGTCTGATGATGATTTTGGTAGCCTTTTTAGTAGAAACATCATGCCAACGCCATTTCCGGAGAGATTCAGGATGTCACACGTGGAACAATTTAAAAAGGATACAGATCCAAAAGAGCATCTCAGACGATATAAGAACGTCATGGCCCAGTATGCCCACAGTGATCCTTTGTTATGCCTTAACTTCTCACAAACCCTTGGGATACTGGTTCAAAATGGTTCGGGAGTAGGGATGACCATTTTACCCTGGGGCCCCAAACCCCCGCTCCCCCATCCCCATTTAGGGGATTTTTTTTGGGGGGAAATGGGGAAATGGTGGGAATTTAAATGGGGTTGGGGATGGGGGGACCCGTCCCCCATCCCCATTTCCCCATTTCCCCTATAAATTCCTTAAAATGGGGATGGGGTTGGGGTTGGGGTTAGGTGCCCCCATCCCCATTTCCCCATTTCTCCATTTCCCCATTTCTCCCAAATATTATAATATTATATAAAAAATATATTAATATTTTTTTTATATATTTTCAATATTTTTAATATTTTTATTATTTTTATTTTACTAACTATATATACATATTTATAAACTATAACTTAAATTACACACCAAGCAATCTAACTATATATACATATTGATTTTCTTGTTAAATTACACACCAAGCAAGCTCCATATAATTTATTTACATATTTTATTAACTATATTTACATATTAAACAACTTAATTTTCATTTCAATTTGTATGGAATGTTATTTTGTATTTGAATTTATTGAATTATGAATTTATATGTTTCTTTAATATGTAATTTTTACTAATATAGGAAAAGTGGGGAAATGGAGAAACGGAGATAAACGGGGAAAATAGGGGAAATGGGGAAATGGGGAAATGGGGATAGGGGTGGAGGGACCTCCCCCCAAAATTACCCCCAACCCCATTTCCCCTAAATGGGGAAATGGGGGGGGGGGGGGGGGGGGGGGGGGGGGGGGGGAGGGATGGGGGGACCTACATCCGCCCCTATTTCCCCATTGGTCATCCCTATTCGGGAGATTGCCTCCGGTGAGTATTGGGAGTTTCAGAGAGTTGAGCAGAAGCTTCCCAAGACAATTTCTAGGGAATGTGCACAGGAAAAAATCGGTGGCTTACCTTTCTCAACTGAAGTAAGGGAAAGACGAGTCGTTAAAGAAGTATCTAGGAAGATTCGGCTAGACGGTCTCAGAAATTGACAGCGCAAATGACGAAGCAATAATCACTGCATTCATAAATAACTTTTTATCTTTTGACCTAAGAAGGGCTCGTCTAACTAAATACGCAGATATGGTGGATATGGTAGGTGGATACGATCTGGTGAAAGAAGAAGAGTTGGCAACAGGGGGCAATTACATGCATGGGGGGAGACCCGAACAAAAGGATGCCGAGTCAAAGTCACAAAACCATAAAGGGAAACAAAAAGGAAATAGCAAAGAAATGAGCAAAGACAGGAGAAGTGGACACAATTTTGACAAAACCATGGAAAAATTTCAAGGAAAATATACGAACTACACCCCGCTTCTGAAAAGACAAGAAAAGATCCTAACAATACTAGAAGAAAAGAATCTGGTGAAGGAGCCACATCAGCAGTCCCAATTTGCTCGGCCACAACAAAATATTACAGGATTCGTAAAGAAACCGGACACGAGACCTCCAAATGTTACCAGCTCAGAGACTATATAGAGACCCTCATTCGGGAAGGACGTCTGCAAGATATAATCCTAAAGAAAGATGAGAAACCAGAAATTCAGAAAGAGACCAAGACAGGAGATCATAATTCTGGTCGAAACAAAAGGGGCAATCTCGAGGCGAATGAAGTGATACAAACCATCTTCAGAGGACCACCAACTGGGAGAAGTAACCAAGAGCGGACTCAGGAAATTCGAGAAGCGATGGAGGCAAGATAGAATTTTAACTTCAACTCTGTCGAGCCAGATCCAAAAAGAATAAATGAAGGATGTGACCCGATAATAATCACTGAAGCTGATTCACATGGGGTCGACATCCACCGAATGATGTTCTCGTTATAAGTGCCCGAATTGGCCATAGAGAAGTCAGGAGAATTTTAGTGGACAATGGTAACTCGGCAGACATCCTCAATATGGCTGTTTATCATCAGCTCAGATTGGATCGAAAGGACTTGCAACCTTTTCATACCCCACTCAGGATTCAGGGGGGTCGAGGTTAGGTCTCTCGGAACAGTAAAGCTGCCCGTGAAGATTGAAGTAGCTCCCTGCCAGAAAGCGGTGTTACTCGACTTTATGGTGGTAGACCTGGACTAATGGTGTCCACGGTTCGGTTTCGGTTCCGAACAGTCGGTTTCGGTTCCGTGGAAAGGCCTAACACTACCGTAATCGGAATGGAACGGTTTCGGTTATGGCAGTTTTCGGTTACTGTTACGGTTCGGTTTCGGTTTCGGTTCGGTTCGGTTCGATTCGATTCGGTTTAGGTTTGGTCTGGTTTTTTTTTTTAAAAAAAAAGTGCCACGTGTCAACATTTTATTAGTTGTTGCATTTTTTATTTTTTATTTTCATCAAAACTGGCGGTTTTTGGTTTCGGTTTTCATAATTCCTAACCGTAACCGAACCGCCGGGAACCGATTTCCAACCGGTTTTGTAACCGACTGTTACGGTTTTAAGAGGACGGTTTCGGTTCGGTTTCGAACGGTTTAACCGAACCGTGGACACCTCTAACCTGGACAACTGGCCTTATAATGCGCTACTAGGTCAACCTTTCCTGAACAAAACAAAGGCGGTAACAACTACATACGCATTGATGATCAAGTTCTCAACTGAATGGGGGGTAAGAACAATCAAAGGGTCGCAAGAGATTGCCAGAAGAGCTAATCTATCGGTTTACAAAGACAGAGATAATAGTGAACACCAAATATGCACCTTAACACAACCAGATCAGATCAAGCAATAAGAATCACTGTTGTTCGAGTTCGATCCAAGGGAAGAACCTGAGGCATCAAAGAGTGAACCAATAAAGGAGGTGGTCTTAAAGAAAGATGAATTGGATAAGAAGGTCAAAATTGGGGCAAACTTAGAAGAAAATGTCAATCAAGATTTTATTGATTTGCTTAGAGAATACAAAGATGTGCTCGCATTGAGGGGATAGATGCACGAGTAGTATCACATCATTTGGCGGCGGATCCAAACGTGAAACCTGTAATACAAAAGAAAAGATCTTTCAACCTCGAGAAAAGTAGGGCAATTAAGCAGGAGGTGGAGAAGTTACTCGCTGTAGGGTCGATCAGAGAAATCAATTACCCTTACCCTCAGTGGGTAGCAAATGTGGTTTTGGTCCAAAAGAATAATGGTCAATGGAGAATGTGTGTGGACTTCACGGATTTAAACAAGATCTGCCCAAAAGACAGGTTTCCACTTCCGAGAATAGACCAACTGGTCGATGCTATATCAGGTCACGAATTACTCAGTTTTATGGATGCCTATTCGGGATACAATCAAATCCGAATGAATAAATTTGATTAAGAAAAAAATATATTCACGGCCGATCAGGGTTTATACTGTTATATAGTAATGCCTTTTGGGCTAAAAAATGCTGAAGCAACATATCAAAGGTTGGTCAATAGGATCTTCGCTCGCCAAATAGAAAGAAACATGGAAGTTTACATAGACGACATGTTAACCAAAAGTATCTCGGCAGACAAGCATGCTTCGGACCTGCGCGAAACATTTGATGTCCTAAGAAGGTATCAAATGAAGTTAAATCCGAACAAGTGCCTATTTGGGGTTCCTTCAGGAAGGTTCCTTGGGTTCCAAGTTCACCAGAGGGGGATCGAAGTGAATCTCGAGAAGATCCAAGCCTTTCAAAAAATGACTTCACCAAGGACGCTAAAAGAGGTCCAACGCCTGACAGGATGCTTAGCTTCCCTAAGCAGATTTATCTCGAGGCCACAGATAGATGTGCTCCCTTTTTCAAAGTGATCAAAAAGGGGAAGAGAATTGAATGGAATGATGAGTGTGAACATGCATTCTTGAGGATCAAAGAATACTTAGGTCAGGCGCCCATCCTTGCAAAACCTAAAATGGGAGAAATACTCCACATATGCTTATCCCTTACAGAGTTAGCCGTAAGCTCGGTTCTAGTCAGGACAAAAGATAGGATACAGAGGCCAGTATACTATACAAGCAAGACTCTTCTTCCGGCTGAAACCAGGTATCCACAGGCAGAAAAAATGGCTCTAACATTGGTTTCGGCAGTAAGGAAGCTGATGTCATACTTTCAAGCACATAAAATCTAGGATTTCACCGACTGCCCACTTAAGCAAATTCTACAGAAGCCAGAAATTTAGGGAGATTAACTAAAAGGGCGATTGAGTTGAGTGAATTTGATATTCAATACATGCCTAGGACATCAATCAAAAGCCTGACAGTGGTAGACTTTGTAGCAAAACTCATATAGCCAAATCTGGAAGTAAAAATAATGTTGGGCAAGATTTTCTCATAGAGATTATATGTTGATGGTTCCTCGAATACTCATGGCAGCGGGACAGGGATCGTGGTATGTACCCTAGAAGGAGATGATGTTGAATGTGCCATGAGATTCGATTTCAAAACAGCAAATAACCAAACAGAATATGAGGCATTGCTAGTAGGGCTTAGAGTTTGCATAGCTCTTGGGCAGACGAGGTTAAGATATTCAGTGACTCACAAGTAGTCGTCAACCAAGTCTTAGACAAGTATCATGCCAGAGATAAAGGTATGATGGCTTATTTGGGCATATAAAAACAACTCCTCCAAAAATTCAAGGAATACAGGATCGTCTAGATCTCTAGAGAAGAAAATGAAAAGGCAGACATTTTATCCAAACTAGCATCAGCAACAACCACAATTAGGCTAAAAGGTATTTCGGTTGCACATCTTCTCAGACCAAGTATAATTGAGCCAAAAAACTTTGAAGTCTCAGAAATCCGAACACTGTTAGACGGTTGAATGAATCAGTTAAAAAGGCATCCGGAAGAAGATATACTCCCGGAAGATCCCTTAGAAGCAAAACGCATCAGTTACCGGTCAACAAGATACACACTGATTGGAGGAAAACTGTACAAAATAGGGTTTTTCCGAACACTCTAAAGATGTGTATCAGAGAAAAATGCATACCAGATACTACAGGAAATCCATGGCGGAGTATGCGGGAACCACACTAGAGGTAGAAGTCTGGCACACAAGGTACTCAGGTAAGGTTTTTACTGTCCCACTTTGTTCTTGGATGCACAACGATGTTCAGAAAGTTGCAATGCTTACCAAAGGATCGCAAATGATATTCGACAATCCCCTGAACAACTTAGAAGCCTCACATCCCTGTGGTCATTCTCCATGTGGGGCCTGGATTTAATTGATCCAATGCTACCAGGGACAGGGGGTGGAGCGAAGCATGCAATTGTGGCTATTGCTTATTTTACTAAATGGGTGGAAGCTGAAGCACTAGTTCACATCACGGAAGCAAACACCACAAACTTTGTAAAGAAAAACACACTCTACAGGTTTGGAATCCCGAGCATTGTTATCACTGGCAATGATACCCAATTTGATAATCAAAAGTTCAGACAACTGTGCAACGAGTATCGGATTGCAAATTATTATGCCACACCTGCCCACCCTCAAACAAATGGACAAGATGAAGTAGTAAATAAAATCATCAAGCATACGCTCAAAGCGAAGCTAGATGCCAAAAAGGACAGTTGGGTCGAAAAGCTTCCTGAAGTATTATGGGTCTATTGGATGACAGTAAGGACTTCTACTGGAGAAACACCGTTTTCTTTGGCATTTGGAACAAAGGTTGTCATTCCGGCAGAAACATCGTATATGTCTCCTAGAGTCAGGCTGTATGATGAAGATCAAAATGTTGACATGATGTTATAAAACTTAGATGAGTTGGAAGAGAAAAGGGAAAAATCCCGAATACGAAATGCGATGTATTAGTAAAGAGTGGCCCGACACTATAATTCTCATGTTCGGATTAGGAAATTTCAGTTAGGAGACCTAGTGCTCAGAAAAGTATCATTGAATACGAAGAACAAAGTTACGGGCTCGTTGACTGACAAATGGGAAGACCCATACAAAATTGAAGGAATAGCTTGTCATGAAGCATATTGGATTGCCCGACCAGATGGAGGGATTTTACCCCGACCATGCAAGGCCCGATATTTAAAGATTTTCTATTCTTGAATTTTTTTTTTCATTTTTCTAGTCAGAATATTTTTTATTCTTAGCAATTCTTAGCAATTCTTTAAGATTTTTATGTTGTTAGTTTTGCAGTTATGAATAAAAGCCTGACACGGGATTCCAGAAATCTAAGCATATGATAATAAGAACATATGAAAAAGATGAGCATGATAATAAGAACATGCGAAAAGGATGAGCATATGATAATAAGAACATATGAAGAAATTGATTGCATAACAAAATAAAATGCTCGAGGCCATTTATTTGGTAAAAATCCCGAATGGGTGGAGAAGCTCAAATGAGCATGCTAGCCGAGCAAGGTCAGTCGAGACCTTAGCCAAAAGGTAAACACGATGCACCAGATTCTGGAAAATGGCTCGAGCCACCGTCGGGAAAATTTTGGTGAGTTGTGCAACTGTGTTAAGCAATTCAGAGCTTAACGATTCGATAAACCCTTGCACAGGCAAAACTAGGAGACATCCTCAATTACTTCCATAAAGACTTGAACATATAATCGTAGAGAGACTCGATGTAACGTTTGGGTAGCAACCGAGTATGAAACACAAACTTGCCAGTTTCGAGATGACCCGGTTAATAATATTGGTCAGTTTAATGAGATACTTGACACTTAAAATTGCGTTAGCCAGTCTAATAAGATACTTGGCATTAAAAAATTGCTTGGGCAACGAAACTACCTAGTTAAATAGGATACTCGATGAAGTTACCCGGGCAATAGAGTTAGCCAGTTAAATAAGATACTTGGCATTTTAAATTCATAGAAGCAGTTGTGCAAAATATGGAACTTTATTAATGAAATAAATCTTTAAAAATACATCCATGGGGCTGAGGATTTAGAGCTCTTGTCAATGCTCGGACCGGGCACCATTTCATACTCCCGGAGAAGACTCTCATTCGAAGGCCAGACGATTGTGTCGACTATGTCATCCATACAAGCACCATAATCCGTTTCGGGGACCGTTCCAACATCGGGCTCTAACCCATTCTCCCCAACCTTTTAATTGGCATAAAATGTTGAAAGACAGTGCTCGGACAGGACATCTAAATGCATAGGATGGGGATCTTTGTCTTTACTGTGACAATAGGCTCTTGATTCCTTCATTTGAATTCGAAGGGCCTCCAAGGAACGATCCATATGATTTTTGATTGATAATTATCAGTTGGCTCGAGCCTTTTCAGTCTCCCGATTCATGACCTTAAAGAATTCACCAGCCGAGACCAACCCTCATTGAAACTCCTTAAGGAGTAAAGCATCATAAGCTGGGGACCTCTTGAAATGATCAACCCCTTGAGCTTCAAGTTCCAACCTGACTTCCGTCAAAAGGGATTCAACCATCAAGGCTTGACGCTCAAGGTCTTCAATCATTTGCTCATAAGATGATTTTGCCTGTTCAGCCTCTTGTTCAGCTTTAAGCATTGATTCCTGAGCGGCAGAGAGTAAGTTTTGGAAATATTTAGCCTTCTCTTCTGCGACGAAAGCCTTCTTATCGGCCTCCATCTAATTTTTCAAACAAAGGTCAACAAACTTCTGGGCAGAGCTCGCCTCCTTTTAATAAACCGTCTCAATCCTAGCACGGTTGTCCTCACTCTCTTTCAACTGAGCTTCAAGATGCCAAATCAGATCATCTTGATGTTGTTACATCTGAACGGCCTCAACAAACTCAACGACCACCTGTGGAGAAATGGGTTAAAGATACCCCAAGGCACGATGAAAAAAAAATAGTTTGAAAGACTTACGTAGCTCGAGTTGTTGAAAATGTTTTAAAGACGATCTATCAGGGAACCATTCCTGAAGCAGCTCCAGTGGTCATCCCTGATAAAATTCCGACCAGAGGACATCATCCTTAACATATCCTCGGGGGTGGGACATGTAAGATTTCCCGAGAATCCCACTACTGCATCCTCAACCTCAGGGGGAAAAAAAATCTTTGTTCAAATTTTCTGGGATTTCCTCCCTTCCTAAAGATGTCTCTGTCGGAGCACTCGGGGAATCCCTAATATCAATATCTTCACCGTCACTCGACTCAACAAATGACACCACTCGAGAAACTTTTTGAGGACAAGCAGAAGAATCAGCTGCCTTCCTTTTCTTGGCCCGAGTACGGTGGAAGCCGAGGTCAGCCGCAGGATCTTCTTGATCTTCATAATATCTTGGAAGGATTCAAAAAGATCAGGATGAAGGTTAACCTGCTCATCATAGGGGACCCGAACTTCTTCCTCGTTCCCAACGGTAAACTACTCAGCAGGCACTTTATCGACCGGGGAACTAGGCTCAGCAGACACTGCACCACTGGGATGCCATCACTGCCTGCCTTCATCCTTAGGCACCCTCTGGGCACTATCAGTTCCAAAAAGGCCTCTCGGACCGCTTGATTCCCTCGCGGTCTGCTGAATAACTTTTTTAAGAATATACTCGGGAACTTGCTCTTCTGCCTCGTTGGAATCCTCATCTGACTCATTATCAGGCGTAGCAATCCCTCCCTTATTTTGGCGAGAAGCTTCCTTACAACTCGCTTGAAAAATTGATTTCACCTGACGAGCCTGGACGTCGCAGACGATGCCTGTGTCATACAATGAATACAAACGAGTTAGAAAAGAAATATAACAAAATGAGTAAAATGAAAAACGATAAGAGATTCTACTTACGACGTCTGCGATAATCCGAAATCTGAGGGAAGAAGCCGAGAGCTATCATTTTCTTCTCATCAAAAAGATAGGACATGCTTCTTTTCTCTAGAGTGAGCGCGGCTGCTCGAGCAAGGTTAGTCAACTCAGCATCATTGAAAGTAGGCAGCGACTTGTTCTAGCAATTAGGAGAGCAAAATAAATTGGGAACCTTTAATACTTCTCGATCTTCCCCAACTGAGAGCTCGATCTAGAGTCCCAAGTTTTCTCCAGTAAAAAACCAGTTATTTTTCCAGTACTTGTTTGAGGTAGGGAAACCCCACACAAAGCCTTTCTTCTTGACGTCCGAGGAAATATCAACTCCCCAGTTCACCTTCATCCCCTCGGGAATCCAGCTATCTGGTTGGCTAGATAAAAAAAGTAAGTTCCAGTCTGACTAGATTGCCTTAAAGTATAAAAGTGTCTAATTTCATGAGGAAAAGGTGGTGGCAAGTTCATTCGACTCCACATATGCCACATGCACATCAGAATCCTATAGCTGTTCTGGGCAAGCTGGGATGAAGCGATCCCCGCCTCAGCAAAAAACCAAGCAATGAAAGGCTGGAAGGGAAGAGTCACGCCACAACAAAGCATGGATCCATAAATTGCTACCATGCCCAGAGGAAGGTTCCACGTGGCTCTACTATCAGCAGAAGCCATTAAAATTGAGTCGTCCAGATCAAATCGAGTATGATACTTTTCGATTTCTGCTTCCCCGACCACGTTCGGCTTGACATCATACGCACTCAGAAAATCAAGAGAGAAGGGAATTTGAAATTCACTGTGCTATTCTTCAACATCATTCACGTCAATTACTTGCCTTCCAATCGGAATACCGTTTGAACCATGTTTGTGAATCGTGTGATTACTCTGATGTTTTTCCATCCTAGATCGTGAAGGAACCATGTGATCAGAAAAGAAAGACTCAGAGCTGAAAGAAGATTCAGAACTAGAACTAAAACGAACATCCGGTTAAAGCCCAGAAACATCAACATCTAGAAAACAAGGCTCATCATGAGGGGTTTCCCTTAATCATCTACGAACATAAGAAACCAATTGAAAATCTCCACGCACCAGCGCATCGAAAACTATAACAAAAAGGCATTGTCGTGAAACATGATCCATCTTAACTGACCTTTAAAGCAGATACGAAGAAACCAGGAAAAGCCTCGATGAAGAATCAAGACGAATTTGTGCGTACGAAAACCTAGTTTTTTTTGTTTCTTTCTGCGGAAAATGAAAAGGAACAGCCCCCCTTTCAGTTTAAATAAACTACTTAAATGGTCGAAGACACGAAACCTTAGGTTTTCAAGAAGCGGGAAAAATCAAAAGAAAGGAAGGGACATTTGGTGAGGAAGGCGGCATATCCTATAGTCGACGAGTCCCGTCTCATAAATACTATCTGAGGAACCAAACGATTAAAGGACACGTGTCGTGGAAAGAACATATCAGGTCGTCAGGATTTCAAAACGTCATAATCATTGGGATTTCACGTGAAGTGACAAACTGCACATACATGGTAGCCATGAAGACAAGTCATTATGCAATGAATCGTTTAAGGATTATCATTCCTGCATTAATGAGAAATTAAGAAGGGAAAGACAAAAGGCTAGTCGGAATTCAAAGCAATTAAAATATTTCTACCAACATGAATGCTACTCGGCAAAAATATTTTAAGGGGGTATTGTTATATGTATATCTTGTTGAATGTACACGTCACCGACAAGTAAGACAATCCCTTAAAAAGATTGCCAAATGGGCATCCGAGCTGGCAATTAGAAGACACCATCCATCTGCACATTACGTTCTACTCGGGACAAGACAAGAAACCCGAGTAAGGAAGTTCAACATATGATTCACATACGTGGATAAGCCTGAGAATCATACTCCAATACGTAAAACCTCAGTGTCAAAAAAGTTTTTTAGAAGGAAATAAAGTCCAAACAGGAAACAAATCCTAAATTAGGCAACAATTCTATTATTCTAGAAGACTACACGCCTATAAGGAATAAGTCCTAAACGGACTATGCCACCAGAATCCTATTAAGATTCAAACTCGGTATTCACAAGGTCTCCGAAACAGGAAAGAAGATAAAGACGACTTCAACAAGCAACCAACCTTAATTAAAATACAATTCCTTTTACTCGTACAACAAGGATTAGGGTTCTATGCACATATAAATAGACTCATAATCTTATTGTAATATGATATATAAAAAATGATATAGAAAAAACGACAGAGAGAGACAGACTCGAAAAAGTAATCATTGCAAGAGAGAGGCAAGATAGATTGAGTGGTGTAATTCTTTGTTTAGATAGTGGATTTGGCTTGGTTGTGCATCCAACCACCCGTGGATGTTTCTCCAATCACCGAAGTTTTACCACGTAAACTTGTGTCATAATAACTTCAATTACATTCTCATTCTCTTTCTCTTTCTCTTTTGACATGTCATAACCAAACTTAACGTTATTGACTTTCTCATCCATCGAGAAATCGACGTCGACAATAATCATTTGAAGCATATTAAATGCGTCAGTCGACTAAGAGTGCGGAACATAAGAGGATGATAACAAGATGAAGAATATTAGTCATTACTACCTTTCTGAAACTTAGCGAAACAAGAGGAACATGGCCTATCAAAAGCAACAGGAAATAAGTGTCATATTTATGCCACATATGATTTTTGTTCCATATGTATGTTCTTCGGTGGTCGGGTGCACCACTTAGTAATGCACCTGGTGCACTGAAGATTTTCTTCCTTACATCAGTCACACAAGGAAAAACTTACCCAGCAGCCAAAGCCCGTCATTCATTTCATCATGACTTTACACATATCTCACCCTACATCATAAAAGATCACCTTCAATGGATCCCTAAAAATTCAAAATAGAGATTATGGGAGTTTCGATGGGTCTCCGATTCACATTTCTCCATATAAAAATAAAAATAAAATAGACTCAATTTTAGTTCTCCGTATTTGGAGACTAAAGAAGCAAATCCCCAATTCACTATTTATATTTTTATTATCATTTTATCCTTGATTTCATTTTTACATTGTCAACAAAAATCAAATAATCTATTATAACTCTTTATTTGTAAATTTAATTACTATGAAAAATATACCATTGAAAATATTTTATTGAGATCTTTCAACCGAGTAATACTGACTATATTTTGATAATTTAATAATTTTTTATTTATTACACCTTTTATTATTAATATAATTTAAAACAAATGTTTCCAAATCATCGGTTATTATATGTAATTAAAATAAATCATAATAATTAACTTTAAATAATTCAGTAAAACAAAATAATAACATTAATATCTTCAAATTAAAATATTACCACAAAAATATAACAAAAAAATACATTGAAAATTAAAAGTATGGTGTCCACGGTTCGGTTCGGTTCTAGTTATTTTTAGGGAACCTAAACTTGAACCGGAACCGGAATCGCAAGGGAATGATTCTGATTCCGATTAAGGTTTATATGGTTCGATTCTTTTTTTTAAAATTAAAATAAAAATTTAAAAAATATTAGAAAAATAAAAAGATATGTTAACTAGGTTTATTGGAATATGGCTCCAATGATTTTAAAAAAAAAAAAAAAAAAAAAGAGGGAACCGGTATGGTTCAGTTCCCCACCCCCAGCTTGGGTTCGAACTGTGGTCATCACTAAATAAAAGTGAGTAAATTATTATCTTAAATAATTAAAAGAAAACAATTTTGTTAAAAAAAGGTTTGAAATATTAATTATAAAATAAAATAATAGTATTTTATTATTTAGAGATTGTAAAATAGAGAACGATTGGAGTTGTAAATTTATAGAGATGAAATATTCTATTTTGAATCTCCAAAATGGAGAAATATTTAGAGAATCATTGAAGATGGCCTAAATCCACCCATCTTTGGAGAATATTGAAAATAAGGAAAAAAATAATGTCAAGACTATCAAGACAAAGGGAAGCTCACATGACCTTTATGGGTTTTCTCTCCACCTCTCCTTTCTTTCTTTGTTTTTCATTTATGTGTAACTAAACCTTATCTAGGAGATTGATGTAACCGTATTTGATCACTCTATGTAATTAAATAGTCTATTTTTTATAATCTATTTGCTTTCTTCTACTTATTCATGTTTATTATGGCATCAATTGATGTGGATTTGTAGATTAGATTATCTATGAGATTTGGATCTGGATGTGAATGGTCTTTCCACTTAGAGCCAAATCATATGCTAGGTGAATGAGAAAATTGATATTAGTATATGGCCATGCTT
Organism: Dipteronia dyeriana; assembly: GCA_032871835.1. Lineage (NCBI taxonomy): Eukaryota > Viridiplantae > Streptophyta > Magnoliopsida > Sapindales > Sapindaceae > Dipteronia > Dipteronia dyeriana. Next base: position 27,780,041 of record CM065298.1, on the reverse strand, counting down.
TGTTAGTTTGGCCTTTGGTATTATGACTAAGCTTGTCACATGACTTTGTGTGAAAGAATCCTAGAACTTAATTATTAAAACTTTGAAAACAAGCCCTAGAGTTAGCTTTAGGAGCTTAGTGAGATTATCTTAAATACACCGAGTGTTCTTAGAAGGTTGCGTCAATTCCCTAGTACTTCTCCATATATTCATCCACGCTTGCTTAGCTTAGCTTTTAATTACAAGTTCGTTTTTAAAATCATATTTTAGAATCAATTGTTTTCCAAATCAAGCATTATACAATTTAATTGTACACACTAGAGTAGTTAGCTTAATTAAAACTAGCTTTCAACCCATAGAATTCCCGGTTGTCGTGAACGAGCTTTTAAATAAGAAAAATACTGTATCAAATGTAATTCTTTAAAAGAAAAAAAAAATGGGACCCCTGTAGTTTCAAACCTATCTAATCTTGTTCCCCTTCTCTCTTTTTCTCAATGATTGATAACCTTTCGGTGGGAAAGAGAAAGAGAGAAATTGAAGGATGAAGCAAACTCCGGCGACAAGGACGAAAGAGTCAAACTCTGGTCGAGGCCTTCTATTCGTTCAAAACCGAGGAAGATAGATGCAGCGGGATTAGAGTTTTGGGTCAGAAACTTCAAATTGGGGATTTTGTTTTGCTTCGAAATATATATCATATTAATTACGACAAGCCCTTTATTTGCCCGCGGTAATGTGTTAACTTAGAGTTATCCACCATAGGCATATAAAGGCTCATGGCGAAAATGTTTTTAATTTAATAGCCCAGGCCCAGGATACCTAATACCTACATATGTTAGATGTTCCTAATCAAAGTTGATTATTCCTTTAAGTAGGTTAATCTTAGACCGCGACTCGAGCCTCAATCAATACGATAATGTTCTAGGTTTAAACCACCGCATCGCACGCGGTATATAATTACCTGTAATTGGGTTCAATATCAAGGAAGTTGAATAATATATTTATCTTTTTCTTTTTTGTTTCTTTCGCAGTTTCTTCTCCTCTGATAAGAAGCAAATTTTAATGGACAATGAAGTGATCCTTTCTACAATCTGGTTAAACAAAGTTCTATTCCACAGTAAATAGACCAAACCAAAAGTACCCATCACAAAACCCCTCATTTCGTTGATTATGGCATTATTGCTATAAAAACACATCGTAATTCGTAACTGACTGCTTCCTATAAAACATCAAACAAAATATGATTTCTCGACTCACAGCCTGCTGCAGTTTGTATAAACTACATTTACCTAATATAAGAAAAATCACCAAAAAGAATCGTACTAAACTGGTCTTTAGGGATTCTCTTTATGATGGAGCAACTGTGGATGACTTTTTCAACTTTTTGGGTGGGGGATTTCCACCAGAAATCACCACGTATGAATAGAAACACACCATAGCAGCACTGTGATAGAGGAATAAAAGGAAAGAATTTTTTTTATGCAAGTTATAGTAAAAACTAATGATAGTTAATGAAAACAATGAAACCACGGAAATTACCTAATGGCAGCATAAAACCCTGTGGGAAATAGCTTCTGTGTCTGCATACCACAACACACCATTAAATCAGTAGGAATGACAAAACTAGTTAGATAAAGGATGAAGAAAACTACTATGTTAATGTGATTATTACCAGCGTGTATGCCTCGTAGTTCTTCCAGAAGAGGACTGCTGAGAGCACTGCACGGTCACAAACATGGCATTGCGTAAGATTAGCTCTAAAGGATTTACTTGTCTAAATCCAAGCCAAGGTAATAATAAAGCATCTTCTTGAATTTCAATCTAGACAGTCTTATCAAATGGTATAAATACCAGGAAAATAGGCAGCATTATGCTCAATGGGTTATGATTTACATATTGCAAATGGCCAGGAAGATTATGGCCAATTTGTTCCCCAAAGTGAAATATGCGTGTGAAAGATTTATGTTAAGAGAATAATACTGCAATCTGTTGAGAGAGAGAGAAGAGAGTGAAAAAACAATCAAAACTAATCTCAATGTTAACTGAAAAAGCAAAAAAAAAAGTTTTTTCTTCGGGATCAGGATGTTCCAATGCGACTGAAGTTATCCATTTGGATCATAAAGATTGTCGATTAACTTTCAGTACTTGAAGTATCCAATGATGTTGACCATCCGTCTATGGAAGAATTTCAAATGTTTACTACTTGCATAACGATAAAGGCAGTTCAATCATGTGAGCAATTAGTCAACAACTGTTCCTCTTCGTTATTGAAGATTATTCCCTAACATCTTCAACGGTTTTCCATAATTAGGCATTGTGGTGAAATTTCTCCATCCCGCCCTCTCCACCCTGCCCCATCATTCCTTGTCCTACTTAGCTCACTGCTATGCTAAGCTATGAAGCACCGATATGTGTCGGATACGCTTTTTTGAGGTATTTTGATGTTTTTTTTTTAATTTTAGTATTTCTAATACTTTTCGAATACTTATCATATAGGCTCCGACACGTGTCGGATAAGTATCTGATAGGATTTTTTTATTTTTATTTTTATTTTGTCTGCAAGATAAGAACTAATAAATGTTCACATTGGGAAGGCAAATTCTCTGACTTTGTATTGCATGCTTAGTATATTAGTTGTTGAAAATTGAGAAAGTAGATCCTCAATCTCAATTAATAGCCGGTAGTTGCCCACATTGGAAACCCATTCCATTATTGATTTATTTGAGAATTCAAATTCAAATAAAATAAGACTTAATAAATATTTTCACTTTGAGAAGGCAAATTCTGCAACTTTGTATTGCATGCTTAGTATATTAGTTAAATTGAGAAAGTAAATTCTCAATTAATAACCAATGGTTACCCACATGGCCACATAAATTAAGTAATTAACAATTTCAATTTTAAAATACTTAAACAATGCTTTGAAAGAAAGAAAAAAAAAATACCGAGTTTCTAAAGAAAAAAAAAACAGAGCATCAAAAACAGAAAAGAAAATGGCTGATTTGTTTAGTGTAAGTCCAACAAATGAAGCTGAGATAGTTACTTCTTTAGATGTTATAGTATTTTATGTTTATTTTTGTTGTCAGACCGGTAGTGTTTTAAATTTTTATGTTTTATCTATGAAAAATATTTTAGGGATAGTTGTTATTTAAAGATGCCAATTCTTATATATATATATATATATATATATGAAACTTTTCTCCTCAGTGCGCACCAATAAATAATGTTTGTATGTGGACCATTAGATTCAATTGTTTTGACCAAGTTTACATGCACTTGTCAGTGTTTATCCATAATCTATGACCTACATGCAATGCACCGATTTTATATCAGTATGCACCGAAAAGAAAAAAGACTCTCTCTCTAAATATATATATATATATATCCTAAACGTATCCGTATCCTATTTTTTTGGAAAATGTCGTATCGACATATCTGTATCAGTATCGTATCCGTATCTGAATCTGAATCGGTGCTTTCTAGCTGTTAAGCAAAGGTATGGACTGCATAGAGTCTGCTACATATACATTATCAATAAATCTACGACATGTAGACAAAATTCTTGCTCCTATGTGTAGCAAAAATACAAATTCTTCGGTGCAATCTTACAATGGCTAAGGGTTCAAAAACCATGAAGATATAGACTTTTACTTCCCCTTCTATTTTATCCCAGTATGTTTCTAGGGCTACACATTTCCTCTCCAAGAAATAAAAAACTAGCAAGACAATCAAACTTAAAAATTTTAATCAGAAAAACAATGTGATGCTATTCAACTTCTTACCTGCTTGTCCTAGTATAAATGGTAGATTTGATTTTCCTTGCCTCCAAATCTTTAAGCTGAAGGTGCTGAGGGCCAGCAAAGCACCTCCAACCATGACAGTTCTAAGAGTTGCAAGATTTCTTGAGAATATAAGACCAAGAAGCCCCCCGCCTAGCACAAAACCACCTGGGACGAGGTAGAATTCAAGTTTTGGAATCAGTAACTCTAGACTATTATTTTATAAAACATCAAAAAGAGGAGAGGCTTTTCATGCATATCTATGAATGAGTAATGCTAGACATCCCGACTTGATCCCAACTTATGATGTAGCAATAAAGTGCACATGACATGTGGCAAGTGAGATAAATTATCATTAACGTGTATCCATTTGCCAATTGCATATCACAGGATGAGATGCAAGTTGGAATACAAATGTGGGATGTCTAGCTTACTCATCTATGAATATAGGACTGAAGATATAATATCCACAATATTTACCTGTGCCAAATTATACAAATTAAAACGATAAAGGGATACTTTTAATGAAAGAAATCCACAAATTTTTTTAAGGGAGATATACATGTGGGAGCTACCAAAGTAAATGAGTGGTATAGGGATACGATGTGAATAAATGACGGAAACATCTTTTGAATTGTAAATTCTGCAAGGCCTCAGGTTTACATCAGAACCAAGGGAGAAGAGCAATAAACATTGAAGTGATCACTTCATGGGTTCAAGGATGGGAAAAGGCATTAGTTCAAATCATAATTGAGAGAAGGAATTTCAAGTCATAGGTATTAATTAGATCCAAAAGACTACCTAAAATCTCCCACCAACAACTTTTACTACAAAGGAACAAACTGAGTGAAGTGAAACATACACAAAATTGTTAATTTGTTATTTAAGTATATAATTTTCTTACAGTTACAACTTTTTTTTTTTATCAACCCTTTTTCTTTTACAATCTAGATTTAAAAACATCGATTTTTTTTTAAGGAAAAATAAAAAGAGAACTATATTTGTATAATTTGCTAACTTATCTACAATATTTCATTATGATTTTACTTCCTCTTTGTGAAATGCATGCAAGTAGAGGACTAATTAAGCTCACTACATGTGTAACATTTTGCAGAGTTTTTAATTTTCATGAAACACGAATTTTTAAGCCATTAATAAAATTTTCAAACACCACAAGAATTCAAACACCACAAGTTGCAATGCAGAAATTTTTTAAAGCATGACAAAACAAACTGAAATACACACACATAAGCACATATTCTTATTTATGCATTGTCAGTAATAAAATGACTTCAAATAGAGACGTCAACTGGTTTAATATATTTGTGTATATAAACCATAAAAATTCAAATTAATGATCAAGCAGTAAAAACCAAGTTCAATGAATCCATCAACAAGCATCATCAACAAGGGTGCATGAAATAAGGTGTGAATTTCCATCAAGTCTTTTCACAAAACAGAGCACACTCACCGTAGGGAATCCCGAAACAGAAATCATGGATTAATGCTCCCTTTTTCTGTTGGGTGACACCATATTCCTGTAATGGTTCATTTATAACCGTTCCTCCAGCAGCATGTCCCTCTTCTGCATTTGGGTACAACTTCGTTGTCCCTTCACTGTATGGTTTTGTATCATCAGCAGTATAGCTTAGATCAGCTTTAATCTCAGAAGTATCTGCGCCTCTCCCATCAAGGCTCATAACAACCCATGACTGCAAAAATTCATAGGCTAGTTTCACTTCTACATGATCATTCCAAAACAAACAACTAAAAAATAAAATAAAATCTACAATTTATGATGTTCTAAAGCTAAGCACTCCAGGAATTTGAATAAAAAGTATACAAAATCTTGAATTGTGGGTGTGACTTGTTATCCCATCAATAAGGAACATACAATTTGAATATCCCCAATCGGATCGATTCCCTGATTAATCATTCCAAAATCAAAAGGAGCAAAAGCAAGCTAATCTATACTTATCAATCTGGTTTGAAAATCAACTGAATTGCCTTCAATTGGAAAACTTTTAAAAGGAGTCTCAACAAACACTAGTCAATGCAAATTAGAATTCAACACTATGACCCTAATAAACAAAACAAAACAAAAACAAAAACATTTCAGCTACAGAGGTAGCGAGCAAGAGTCCAAATATCAAAAAGCAAAATTCATAATTAGGTGAGAGTTGTTTCCAGATCTTTCAATCATTGAACATGAGGGTTTCAAGTGTCTTATATTTGACGTAAAAACAAAGTACCTTGGAGGCCCGAAAAGTCGGAGTCAAAACGGAGCGTTGTTGCAAGTGGAGTTTGCGATTGATTGAAGAGAAGCAAGAGAGCTGAGAGGTCGTCGTCGCTGCCATCTTCAAATGCCTTTTGCTGTGCAATCAATCAATGAGGGTTCAATATCAGAAGTTCTTTACTTTACTAGGGGATCGTCTGACTTTTCTGCGAGTCAGTTCAATCAGGGCCGTCATTCCATTTAGGTCCCACTTGATATCGACGGTTTACATACATGAAACCAATGTGGGCCTCCCTCTCTGGGTCAAAATTCTCGCTTTTTATTTGGAATATTATTATTTTCATCGAGGTTTTCCTAGAAAAAATAATAATAAAATAATAAAAATATTTTTTTTGATAATAACATATGTGCCATGATTTCTAAATTTTAATTAAATTTTAACTATGATAGTTAGTCATTAATATTTTAATAATTTTAAAATTTATAAATGAATAAATTTATTTTGTTTAAAAGGTGATATCATTTTTTTAAATTAGAAAATTAGTTTTAAAATAATAAAACAGTAGGAGAAAGAAAATATCTAGCAAAGTATGACTTTTAACATTTAGAAAGTGTCTCGGTAGTACTCTAAAATAGAGAGCCTTAGAGCATCTCAAAGTCTGTAACCATGCTCGCTAAAGAAGTAGTTAGTGGTGACAATTTTTTTGCACATCAACAACTCCCTATATGACTCTCTATTTTAGAGAAATACTTTCCAAATGTAGGGAGTCATTTCTTGCTATCTATATTCTCTCTTTTATTATATTATTATTTTTAAACTAAATTTCTTATTGAAAAAATGATGTCAATTTTGAAACAAACTAAATTTATTTATATTTTAAATTTAAAAATATTAAAATAGTAATAATTTACTATAATAGAGAGGATGATTGGAGTGATCCCATGAAAAATTATTAGCTAAAATAACTAAAATTTAAAGAGAAGGTTGAAGATGCTTAGGGAGTGGTGGGATTGTAAAAAAAAAATCATCCACACTAGTCATTCTAGCTAAAGAGTGGTTTTAGGGAGCTTAGAGTCCGTCGTGTAAACGTTTTTCGTTTTTCGTTTTTCGTTTTTCGTTTGTCGTTTTTCGAAAAGAAAAATGAAAATGAAAACAGTGTTTTTGGTTTCAGTTTCGAAATCTACAAACGCGTCTGGTAACATATACTGAGAGCTATATTTTGTAAGTAAAAATGGAAAAAACACGTCTGATAGAACTATCAAAAATTGAAATATCATTTTTTACATTTTGTTTAATATTATAACAATTATAAATTGATTGATTAAATAATTAACCAATATGATTTTTATATTGTAATTTATAAATTAAACAAATGTAACATTTCACAAAATACTTAAAAAAACATATAAAAAAATTAATTAATCAAAACTAAATTATAATATATATATATATATATTATATTATAATATATATATATATATATACTGGAATATATATATGTATATATATATAAGAAGGGCACTTTAGTCATTCAAAACTCTTGTCTCGTATCGTCATGTCATGTCATGTCATGTCCTAGCCATACTAAACGCATAACAGTATAATTAATAGTTAAAAAAAATGATTTTGTATATAGAAAAAGTGAAAAACAAAATGAAAAAAAAAACAAGTATTTTATGTTTTTCAAATATTTCACTGTTAATATTGATTTTGTTTTTTATTTTTTGAAAATAAAATAAAAAACGATTAATGAACGCGAATTCGAAATTGTTTTTAAAAAACAAAAATGAAAACAGACTGAAAAACAACTGCATGATAGAGCATTAGAGCATTAGAGCATCCACAATGGTTGCAAAAAAAGACCTATTATGGTGGATCCATTTATATTTGGGTCTTCCACAATTGTTCACAAAGAGACCCAAAAAACTAAGTTTTAAACGTAAGCCCTATCACTCTAGACCCAAATTGGGTTCCAAATGTAGAACTCCATTGGGGTCTTGCCCAATGATTGGAATGGGTTCCTAATACCACCCAATATATTATTATTAATTTCATTAATTATATATATGTTAATAGCAAAATTTGGCTAGGGACCAAAGAAGAATTTTCCACTTCTCAGCCTTCCCGTAAGGGTCTAAATTCTGGCTTATATGACGGGGTATCAAGGTCCCCGAGGTCGAGCTACCACGCGATCCTACAGGAGCAAGGCGAGGCCGCCCATACCATATGAGCATCTCGCAAGTGTCCAGGCTTACCAAATAAAGCCGGACGAGACCACGTCAAACTCCTTATACCAGGATAAAGCCCGAAGCTAGGTCGACGTGAAAGGACTTGGGTCCCCCGTCATCAAGGTATCTCATGACACTCTCCTAGAGCTTGCTACTATCTCTATTTTTACTAGGATACCTTCAAGGTGCCGAACTTTTCTTACAAAGGCCCTCCTGCCTCGTCGAGGTATAATCTCGACATGTCCGAGCATTAAAGGAAGGAGCCCGTAAAGCCTCATCGTCACCAAAAGTGCCAAGATCCACTGTAGATCCTGGCATGGTTAAATCAAGTAGCAAGAGCAGTACTCGAGCGTACCTCTCCACCCTTCCAGAAGCGAGCCAAGGTCTTCTATTTATGGCAAACACCTTACCAATGCCTGCTAGCCAGGCCCGCTACCACGCTAGGAAGCTTGCACAATTAGGTCGAGATCCATGATAAAGCTCGGCGTAGCTAAACCAAGCTCTCAACTACAAGGTTGGAACCCTATGGGATATTTTGCCCCTAAAATGGTTAGCACAAGCTCCATGGGAAGACTAACATCTAGCTCCATGACAATCGAGAGGTCCTTGGGGGACCCCGCTAGTGTACTGGATCCTAGGGTACCTCGCCCTCAAGGAATATCAAATGTCACCTCAGGTAACCTCCATGAAGTACCTCTCCAAAGTGACATGCAGAACTAGAGCTCTCCTCTCGGCAACGTAGGAAGAGAGGATTGGTTTCCATGACATTTAAAGTACCATTAATGAGGTCAACCGCATTAATGGAGGCAGTCAACCCAGTTAATGCCATGATCAACACGATTAATAAAAGAATATTCAACTCTTTAATGGCCATCATTAGTGAAAGAGTCTAAAGAGGAAACAAATATATTTTCCTCCAAGATATCCTCCACAATCGATTATTAGGGGTCAACTATAACAGAAAATCTGGCCTATCAAGGAAGGAAGAGTCCGAAGAGTAAACATTCATATCTTCTCCGAGATAATAGCTATAAGCCGATCAACTACATCAAAGGAAGAATCATATTCGATAAGGAAAAAAAAGACTAATTGATGAGTCCCGGACTTGCACGCCAAGGTGGTCATCATGTATAAATATGCATGTAAAAGGCATATTATGGGTCTTCGATCATGGACAGAAAACACATGCTTCATTAAAAGTTCTCTCTACATCATCATTATATGTGTAACCTGACCGGGAAAATATCGGTCTACATTCGACCACCATTGTAAGCTCTCCGGAGCAATTACGTTGTATTACTTCACCATCTTTGTAAGCTCCCCGGAGCATTCTTCTATATATACATAAGGAAGGGTATTCCTCATTCCTCTAGATACTGCCTTAGGGTTTTTCAGCATGTGATCACTCGTGATGCTTTTCCCCCCTTGGTCAGTCCACCTCCATCTACTTAAGACTTGTGTATTTCCTATTATCTAATATGTTACGCATGTGTGTATGCTGGCTAGGAACCGACCTCATTGGATATAGCTCTCTAATCTTTCTTACATGAGATCGGGAAACAACAACGAAGACCAAGGAACCGAATCTAGATTCCTATCCCGCTGGACCTAACGCTTTTATCCTCTCATTTATACGCCAAAGTCGCACATCAAGATGAAGAGAAACCGCCCAGATCAGTTTGAAGGGAGTCGATGAGCTTTCTTATATCCTCTTTATGGAAGAAATCGAGCTCTCCGACACTGGAGCTAGATAAGTCCTCCTTCTTATTTGCTATCGAGGTCGGGGTATTACATGAAGCAATCGGGCTCCAGAACCAGGCTCTGGGTTCCAGGACGGGCTCCGACCCCGACCGAGGAACAAGGTTCAGGATCACCCCATTCGCACCAGCAAAGGAACCTTGAGCTCCCTAGATCTACTTCATAAGCACGAAGCCCAACAGGCGGGATGGCTTGCCTCTTACCTACTATTTAATCCTCTTTCATATTCATACAGGTCAGGTATCAACGGTACCGACCCCGGCCACCACTTTCGCTGTAGTGGTCTCGAGGACGTTAATAGGGATTTCTCATCCTAAACAAATTTCCCGTTAACACTTTTTGGCGCCGTCTGTGGGAAGTTTCCATACCCCTTTTGAAAGCCTCTATGTCTTTACATGAGTATCATTATACTATCGAGGTAACAGATTCATTTTTCATGGACTATCATTTACTATATACGATGTCATTTCTCCATACTTGTCTATATCGCCTATGCATCGCATGTGGTGCTCATTTTATCACTTAACGAGTTTCGTTCATTGTGGAGCAAATATGGTACGTGGGATTCCTAGTGGAACCAGTTCATTATGCTACTCTTATGAAGCGAACCTGCTCAGATAATCGTGGAGCTCCAATACAGTAGCTCCCCGCTTGAAGATCTCTTATATAGCTGAACCATTTTGATACATCGAGAGCTCCTATACAGTAGAATTGCACCTCTCCTGCTCTTCTACAGCAAATTCACTCCGCCACCAGTGTATCACTTATCCAGCAGATCCACTAGGCTTCGACATGTTCACACGGATCCCCTCATGCCTCCAGCAGATCCACTGGGCTTCGACCTGTTCATACGGATCCCCTCATGCCTTCAGGTCCGCCCTTCGTAAACTCCTAGGTAGCTGTAGCAGGTCAACTCATGAATCCGAGAAGCCAACTCAACTGTGTAGCCTTTAGAGCAACATCACCAGTAAAGGCCAAGTGGCTCCTCACTTCTTATATAGGGCCGATCAACGCCCAAGTGAGCCACTGAGCTCCTGATTCAATCCAGCAGGGTCTAGAGCTTCATTTCAATTGCAGGGGACTCCAAAGATCCCAAGCATGCTTCTGGACCAGCACCAGACCGGTGGCTTCGCTCCATGATTACTGGGCCATTCACCGCCCTAGCAAGCCACCGAAGCCCGATCCGATCAAGGAGTTCTCAGAAGCTGCCCATATTTGGTAAGGCCACCTACGTGCCTAAGCAAGCTTCTAGAGCAGTAGCACCGCTACAAGACCGGTGGCTTCGTTCTATATGTACAGGGTCATTCATAGCCCTAGAAAGCCACCGAAGCCCGATCTGATCGAGAAAAGCCCAGAGGTTTCCCACTCTTGGTAAGGCCTCCTACATGCCTAAGCTAACCTCTGAAGCAGCAACCTCATTATAAGGCCAAGTGGCTCATCACTTCTTATACAGAGCCGGTCAATGCCCAAGTGAGCCACTGAGCTCCTGATTCATTCCATCAGGGTCCAGAGCTTTCTCTCAGTTGCTGGGGACTTCTAGGATCCTAAGCATGCTTCTGGACCAATACTAGACCGGTGGCTTCGCTCCATGATTACAGGGCCATTCACCTCCCTAGCAAGCCACTGAAGCCCGATCCGATCGATGAGCTTTCTCTCAGTTGCTGGGGACTTCTAGGATCCTAAGCATGCTTCTGGACCAGTACCAGACCGATGGCTTCGCTCCATGATTATAGGGCAATTCACCGCCCTAGTAAGCCACCGAAGCCCGATCCGATCGATGATTTCTCAGAAGCTTCCCACATTTGGTAAGGCCACCTACGTGCCTAAGCAAGCTTCTAGAGTAGTAGCACCGCTACAAGACCGGTGGCTTTGCTCTATATGTACCGGGTCATTCATCACTCTAGCAAGCCACCGAAGCCCGATCTGATCGAGGAGAGCCCAGAGGTTTCCCACTCTTGGTAAGGCCTCATACATGCCTAAGCTAACTTTTGAAGCAACAACCTCACTGTAAGGCCAAGTGGCTCCTCACTTCTTATACAGGGCCGGTCAACGCCCAAGTGAGCCACTGAGCTCCTGATTCATTCCAGCAGGGTCCAGAGCTTTCTCTCAGTTGCTGGGGACTTCTAGGATCCCAAGCATGCTTCTGGACCAGTACCAGACCGGTGGCTTTGCTCCATGATTATCGGGCCATTCACCGCCATAGCAAGCCACCGAAGCCCGATCCGATCAAGGAGTTATCAGAAGCTTCCCATATTTGGTAACGCCACATACGTGCTTAAGCAAGATTCTAGAGTTGTAGCACCGCTACAAGACCGGTGGTTTCGCTCTATATGTACCGGGTCATTCATCGCCCTAGAAAGTCACCGAAGCCTGATCTGATCGAGGAGAGCCCAGAGGTTTCGCACTCTTGGTAATGCCTCATACATGCCTAAGCTAACCTCTGGAGCAGCAGCCTCACTGTAAGGCCAAGTGGCTTCTCACTTCTTATACAAGGCCGGTCAATGCCCAAGTGAGCCACTGAGCTCCTGATTCATTCCAGCAGGGTCCAGAGCTTTCTCTCAGTTGCTGGGGACTTCTAGGATCCTAAGCATGCTTCTGGACCAGTACCAGACCGGTGGCTTCGCTCTATGATTACCGGGCCATTCACCGCCCTAGCAAGCCACCGAAGCCCGATCTGATCAAGGAGAGCCAGAGGTTTCCCACTCTTGGTAAGGCCTCCTACATGCCTAAGCTAACCTCTGGAGCAGTAACCTCACTGTAAGGCCAAGTGGCTCCTCACTTCTTATACCTGGCCGATCAACGCCCAAGTGAGCCACTAAATTCTTGGTTCATTCTAGGAGGGTCCAGAGATTTCTCTCAGTTGTTGGGGGCTCCTTGAAATCCCAAGTATGCCACTAGACCGGTACCAGACAGGTAGCCTATCTCCATTCATATAGGGTCATCCAATGCTCAAGTGAGTCACCACTCACTCCGGAGGGGTCCAAAGACTTCTTTCTATTGCGAGAAACTTCTAGAATCCCGAGCATGTCTCCAGACAATTACTAGGCCGGTGTCTCCTATCCAATTGTATGGGGCCATTCATCGCCCTAGCGAGCTACCTTAGTCCCGATCTACCTCTCTGGATAGTCTCCTCAACAGTAGCAATTCCTTCCTCCTTAGTCTCACTGTTTGGTTGAAAGACGGGTCATCATCCCTTAACACTGCTACTTCAGAGCCAGCTTCCACCACCTTGGTTGGATCAACTTCAATCAGCTTTGACCTCCATCTCCTCAGTTGGATCAATCAAGACCTCTCATACCTCTCTTACCTCTCCTACCTTGGTAACACCAATATGGACCTCTACTTTGACAGATTCAAAGGTAGGTAGACTTGAAGCCACCCATACATCTACAGCAGCAGAGGACTTCAAGGTAGTCCCTACCCCAACACGACTAGACATGAAAGCAGAAATGGGAACCAAGTCCTCCTCATCATATGTGCATCCATCATCTCAATAATTTCTGGCTTCAGTCAGAGCGGACCCAGGTAACTCTCAACTTTCTCTATGATCCATCCAAGGTATCCATCCTCTAATGATGATCAGGTCAGATGGAAGAAGAGCTTGAGCTGCCTAGTAACCAACACGGAAGCGTCCTTTAGCAAATGAAGCACCCACATTGGCTCCCAAGGTAGTCACGCTGCCATGCAGAGTTTAAACCACTCCCATCATATGGTCGTGGGTTGAAGAAGTAACCATCCTCCTTGGCTGGCACGAGCTCGACCTTAGCAAACATCGGCTTGCTCTCGAATATTATCATACCGATGGCTCCTCTTCATTTGTACGGGGCCTTCCAATGCCCTAGTGAGCCATCGAGGTTCGTTCGAGGAGCACCCAAAGTTCCTGATTCGTTCACAGTGGGGTCTTGAGCTCCATTACGATTGTTGAAGACTCTCATCTACCCCAAGCGGACTTCCAAACCGGTTACATCACTTGGGGACTAGAAGCTCAATATTTTCTCAGTATTCCAGTGTGAAGGGAGATGACTCTAGCGTGAGACAATTTCCTCTAGTTCGCAATAAAAAACGTCTTTAACGGAGAGCCATTCTACTATTTACACTCATAATGCAGATCATCTCAAGAGATTCTACTCGTTAAAAAACTCCTAGAGCGAGACTGGTTATCAACCGACACCACCATGCATTGATACAATTTCGTATCAGCTCTCTGTGATCTTGCATCTCTTTCGATTTCGGTATCCATAGTAGATCTCATGTGATTGCCATTACCAGGAGAGCTACCCCGCACTCCCGATGCCCTAGACAGAATCAAATCTTTCCAGGAGAATCGCCATTACCAGGAGAGCTACACCGCACTCCTGATGCCCTAGACCGAATCAAATCTTTCCAGGAGGATCACCATTACCAGGAGAGCTACACCGCACTCCTGATGCCCTGGACCTGATCGAATCCCTCTAGGTGGATCACATTCACTAAGAGAGCTAGATAGCCCTCCTAATTCCCTGGACTGGATTAATCCCTCAAGGAGGATCACCATAGTATTTCGACAGTGATCTCCTTATGACCGGAGACTGGTCGGGGAATCCCCATCACTACCTATGATGCCTTGGTCGGGGCTACGACCCCCAAGAATGGTCCGAGTGTAAGAGCATAGTTGTCATCTGGATCAAAACACCAGGATATAGCTAGATAGCGCTCCTAATGCCTCGGCCGGGCACCACCCCCCGCCAAGAAGGGTCTGAGTATAAGAGCATAGTTGCCATCCAGATCTCGAGACCAGGGATTGATCGGGGAATCCCCCTTATCACCCTTGATGCCTTGGTCGGGTGACCTCCCCCAAGAAGGATCCGAGTGTAAGAGCATAGTTGCCATCAGGATCAAAAGACCAGGAAATAACTAGATAGTGCTCCTTGATGCCTTGGTCGGGCTACGACCCTCAAGAAGGGTCTGAGTATAAGAGCATAGTTGCCATCCGGATCAAAATACCAGGAAATAGCTAGATAGCGCTCATGATGCCTTGGTTGAGCTACAACCCCCAAGAAGGATCTGAGTGTAAGAGCATAGTTGCCATCCAGATCTCGATACCAGGATATAGCTAGATAGCACTCCTGATGCCTTGGTCGGGCTACGACCCCCAAGAAGGGTCCGAGTGTAAGAGCATAGTTGCCATCCAGATCAAAAAATCAGGAAATAACTAGATAATGCTCATGATGCCTTTGTCGGGCTACGACCCTCAAGAAGGATCTGAGCGTATGAGCATAGTTACCTGTTAGATCACGAGATTAGAACAACCAAAAGGTCATCCTGCTGCCTTGGCCGGGCTAACCCCGCTAGGAAGGATCTAGATGGCATAGATGCCTACCAGAATCATTTCGCTAGCTCATCCAAGTACCGTGATTCCTGAAAAAGGAACTCTAGGTACCCATATTAACCGCAGAAGCTTCATCCGACATGATCGAGCAATACGCTCATTTATTTTACAGAAATGAATAGTTCCCCGGTTATCTAAGCCATCCACTGGGAACGATACTGGTTACCAATAAAAAAGGACAAGCAAAATTCTTCATGTAATACAAGATCTAGACTCCAACCCCAAATAATTAACGGTGTTTAAGTCAGATGAGACTTCTGTTAATAGCAAAATTTGGCTAGGGACCAAAGAAGAATTTTCCACTTCCCAGCCTTCCCGCAAGGGTCCAAATTCTGGCTTATATGACGGGGTATCAAGGTCCCCGAGGTCGAGCTACCACGCGATCCTACATGAGCAAGGCGAGGCCGCCCATACCATCTGAGCATCTCGCAAGTGTTCAGACTTACCAAATAAAGCCCGACGAGACCACGTCAAACTCCTTATACCAGGATAAAACTTGAAGCTAGGTCGACGTGAAAGGACCTGGGTCCCCCGACACCAAAGTATCTCGTGACACTCTCCTAGAGCTTGCTACTATCTCTACTTTCACTAGGAGACCTTCAAGGTGCCAAACTTGTCTTGTAAAGGCCCTCCTGCCTCGTCGAGGTATAATCTCGACCTGTCCGAGCATTAATGGAGGGAGCCCGTAAAGACTCATCATCACCAAAAGCGCCAAGATCCACTGTAGATCCTAGCATGGTTAAATCAAGTAGCAAGAGCAGTACTCGAGCATACCTCTCCACCCTTCCAGAAGCTAGCCAAGGTCGCATGTTTATGGAAAACACCTTACCAGGCCTGCTAGCCAAGCCCGCTACCCTGCTAGGAAGCCTGCACAATTAGGTCGAGCTCCATGATAAAGCTCGGCGTAGCTAAACCAAGCTCCCAGCTACAAGGTTGGAACCCTATGGGATATTTCGCCCCTAAAATGGTTAGCACAAGCTCCATGGGAAGACCAACATCTAGCTCCGTGACAATCAAGAGGTCTCTGGGGGACCCCGCTAGTGTA
Organism: Dipteronia dyeriana; assembly: GCA_032871835.1. Classification (NCBI taxonomy): domain Eukaryota; kingdom Viridiplantae; phylum Streptophyta; class Magnoliopsida; order Sapindales; family Sapindaceae; genus Dipteronia; species Dipteronia dyeriana. Next base: position 27,763,650 of record CM065298.1, on the reverse strand, counting down.
CTGGATCCTAGGGTACCTCACCCTCGAGGAATATCAAATGTCACCTCAGGTAACCTCCATGAAGTACCTCTCCAAAATGACATGCAGAACTAGAGCTCTTCTCTCGGCAACGTAGGAAAAAAGGATTGGTTTCCATTACATTTAAAGTATCATTAATGAGGTCAACCGCATTAATGGAGGCAGTTAACCCAATTAATGTCATGATCAACACCATTAATAAAAGATTATTCAACTCTTTAATGGCCATCATTAGTGAAAGAGTTCAAAGAGGAAACAAATACCTTTTCCTCCAAGATATCCTCCACAACCGATTATTGGGGGTTAACTATAACAGAAAATCCCGCATATCAAGGAAGGAAGAGTCCGAAGAGGAAACATTCATATCTTCTCTGAGATAATAGCTACAAACCGATCAACTACATCAAAGGAAGAATCGTATTCGATAAGGAAAAAAAAAACTAATTGAAGAGTCTCGGACTTACACGCCAAAGTGGTCATCATGTATAAACATGCCTATAAAAGGCATATTACAGGTCTCAGATCATGGACAGTAAACACATGCTTCATTAAAAATTCTCTCTACATCATCATTATATGTGTAGCCCGACCAGGAAAATATCAGTCTACATTCGACTACCATTGTAAGCTCTCCGGAGCAATTACGTTGTATTACTTCACCATCCTTGTAAGCTCCCCAGAGCATTCTTCGATATATACATAAGGAAGGGTATTCCTCCTTCCTCCGTATACTGCCTTCTGGTTTTTTAACATGTGATCACTCGTGATGCTTCCCCCCCCCCCCCTTGATCAGTCCACCTTCATCTACTTAAGACTTGTGTATTTCCTATTATCTACTGTGTTACGCATGTGTGTATGCGGGCTAGGAACCGACCTCAATAGACCTAGCTCTCTAATCTTTCTTACATGAGATCGGGAAACAACAACGAATACCAAGGAACCGAATCTAGATTCCTACCCCGCTGAACCTAACGCTCTTATCCTTTTATCTATACGCCAAAGTCGTATATCAAGATGAAGAGAAACTGCCCAGATCAGTTTGAAGGGAGTCGATAAGCTCTCTTGTATCCTCTTTATGGAAGAAATCGAGTTCTCCGACATTGGAGCTAGATAAGCCCCCCTTCTTACTTGCTATCGAGGTCGGGGTATTACAGGAAGCAATCGAGCTCCAGAACCAGGCTCTGGGTTCCAGGACGGGCTCCGAACCCGACCGAGGAACATGGTCCAGGATCACCCTCTTCGCACCAGCAAGGGAACCTCGAGCTCCCCATATCTATTTCATAAGCATGAAGCCCTATGGGCGGGATGACTTGCCTCCTACCTACGATTTCATTCTTCTTCATATTTATACAGGTTAGGTATCAACGGTACAGACCCCGGCCACTACTTCCGCGATAGTGGTCTCGAGGGCATTAATAGGGATTTCTCATCCTAAACAAATTTCCCGTTAACAATATATATATATATATATATATATATATATATATATATATATATATATATATATATAATGTGATGGAAATCATTAACTTAGCAACCATACACCCCAATAGCTAAAGAGCTATGATACATATGGAATGCAATTTAACACCCTCCAACTAATTGAAACAAACCCGATCGTTTAAGATTGAAGTAAGAGAAACTATTCTAATCACTTTATCAATAGAATGATGATAAAAGCTAATTAGAACAACACTTTGATTTTCCCAAAACGCCACAAACTATGAAGTTTGATAAGTTTAAAGGCAAAATAAAGATTTTGAGGTTGTTGAACGCCACAAGCTGAATAAGCTTGATAAGTTCAAAAGTTCATGCAAGAACTTAAAAACAAAACACTCACAAAGTGCTCAAATAAGTTTATATTACTCAAATCTCTGCTCTTACATAGAAAAAACAGCATTGTTAATATAGAACAAAGGCCAAGGACAATACAACACAAATATAACTGCCCATTAAATGTGTAACCTCCCACTAAATGACATTTAGACCATGAATAATGGCCATAAAGTATTCAACCTTTGTAACTCCTTATTCCTAATCAAAGAACACATGAACTCACACTTAACAAAATAAAACCCAACACAAAAACCCAAACTATTCATAAAATAAGCCCACAAAACCCAACACAATTAAAACCCAAACTTATCAGAAAATAAGCCCATAAAACCCAACATAATTAAACCCAAACTAATTATAAAATAGACTCACAAAACCCAACATGGCCGAATGACCTTTTATTCTTCAAGATATACTAGAATACTTCATTCTAACAAGGCTGGACTCTTGTCTTCGGGATTTGGACTTGTTTGAAACATGTTAACCATTTTATACTCTTCTTGCATCCTTAGAACCTTGACCAAATCTTGACTAGCTTGCTCCTTCCAAATGCTTTCCATTAAACAAGTTAAGGCTTCTTTCATCTTTTTAGCTTTAGCTCTTGTCATTGGTCCTCCATGAATGGTTAAAGGATCTTGATCTTTTCCAACCTTAGCCGAATTGTGATCAACTGGCTGGTCCTCATCAATGAAAAAATATAAATAAATTTAATATATGTATATATATTAAAAAAAATATTATAATTTAAATATATTATTATTAATTTCAATAATTATATATATAATGAAAAAATATAAATAAATTTAATATAAATATATTTAAATTATTATAATTAAAATATATTATTATTAATTTCAATAATTATATATATAATGAAAAAATATAAATTATTATAATTTAAATATATTATTATTAATTGCAATAATTATATATACAATGAAAACATATAAATAAATTTAATTTCAATTGTAAAAATTTATTTTAATGAATTTACAATAATTTGAATGAAAACATTAATTTGTTTTTAATTAATTTTACTAGATTTGAATTATGAATTCTAGACTTGTCACATAATAAAAAAACATTTTATTTAAAAATAAAAAGTTAAATGTGTTACATTAATAGTTGTATTATGGCTCATTACCATAATTTCTCCAAACATGCTCCATTAAATCTGATTGTAATGTATTATTTATCCTCTTATCTACCAAGACGAGATGCAATATGAACCCCTAACAAGGTAAGGTCACGTGCATATACAGAAGTTCGATGTTTTCTTCTTGTAATCGTACCCATGGTTGAAGGTTCGTGTGTCGCTCATCCTCAATTATCATGTTATGCAATATAATACACGTATTCATGATCTTACAGAGGTCATTTTTCTTTCAATATCTAACAGGATTGTGAGTGATTGCTCATCTACTTTGCAATACACTAAATGCACACTCCATGTATTTACGAGTAGCCTCATGCTTCATTGTAAACAATCTTTCTTTACCACTAGTAGGGTGTGAGATTGATTGGATTAGTGTTGCCCACCTAGGGTAAATTCCATCAGTTAGAAAATATCCCATTGTATAATAGTGTCTGTTTACCTCGTAATTAACTGGTGTGTGTCTACCATGGATGAGATTGTCAAATAATGGTGAATGCTCAAGGACGTTCAAATCATTATGTGAACCGACCACTTCAAAGAAAGCATGCCAAATCTACAAGTCTTTCTATGCAACGGCCTCTAATATTAGAGTATGCTTATTATGATGACCTCTGTGTGTGCCATGCCAAGCAGTGGGATAATTCTTACATTCCCAATGCATACAATCTAACAATCCGAGCATTCCAGGAAATCCTCTTGCATCTCCTTCTTGTAACAATCGTGCAACATCTTATGTATTTGGTGCCTGTATATATTATGACTCGTACAATGCAATTATGACGTCACAAAAATGTTTCATACTCTTAACGACCATCGTCTCTCTAATTTGTAAATATTCATCACAGCAATATGTCGTATAGCCATACGATGGTAAATGAATTGCAACTGTCATCTTCTGTAATTCAGACAGTCCAGGTCGACAAGTAGCATCATCCCTTTACGTGAAGTAAACATCGCGAACTTCAACATTCGATAGGATTCACAGTAATTAGTCACTCCTCATGCGAAATCATCTCTGAAAAATATTCTAATGGTTATTTACAATCGTTTGTAAAGTAGTCGTTCCAAAGATGATCATGGCTTCCCTCTCGGTCTCGATTAATATACCGTCTACCATCCCTTTGATCTCTCGTTAATACAGCTCGCGTATATAGAGATTGAAATCCACGTCATTGACGGAGCACAATCGACTCTTCTTCACCAGAAGAGTCCATCTCGTACCCATACTCATACCTATTTGATGATTCTATTTTACAACAAATGAAAATTGAAGATAATAAAAAGATGGTTGTGTTGTGTTGTGTTTTCTGATTGAAGTGTGAATGATGAATACTAAGAAAATAATAAGATGGTTATGTTGTGTTGTGTTTTCTGAGTGAAGTGTGAATGATGAATAATAAAATAATAATAAATAATTATAGAGTTTTTTAAAAAGTAGACGTTGGTAATGCTCTGTATAAGGTGTGAAATCAAAGTGTGAAATGTAATAAAATTAAATAGTTAAACAAGCATGTTATGTACATATCATGTCAAACAAAGCATGTTGTGTACATGTTTTTGTCATTTTTTTTAAAAATCATGTAGTGTACAATTATATGTCATAGAAAACACTATCAAGTAGGACATGCTTTTATCAAAGAAATCTGATGCGTATAATTTGATTTATTAATTAAAAAATTAAAAATAGTTATAGCTGTTTGTTTTCCTTTGTAACCGTTCATGCATTATTATATATCCAGACATACTTTTATCAAAGCTTGAATTTTATCAAAGCTTAAAATGTAATAAAATTAAATAGTTAAAGAAGCATGTTATGTACATGCTTTGAATAGTAAGAAAAGACATATCATATCAAAGAAAACATATTATGTACATGTTTTTGTCAATTTTTTTAAAATCATGTCGTGTACAATTATATGTCATAGAAAACACTATTAAGTAGGTCATACTTTTATCAAAGAAACCTGATGTGTACAGTTTGATTAATTAATTAAAATTTTAAAAATAGTTATAGCAGTTTGTTGTCCTTTGTAGTGTAGTCGTTCATGCATTATTATATATTTGGACATACTTTTATCAAAGTTTGAAATGTAATAAAATTAAACAGTTAAAGAAGCATGTTGTGTACATGCTTTGAATAGTAAGAATATACATGACATGTCAAAGAAAGTATATTGTGTACATGCTTTTGTCAAAAAAAATTTGAAATCATATCGTGTACAATTATTTGTCATAGAAAACACTATTAAGTAGGACATGTTTTTATTAATTAAAAATTTAAAAATAGTTATAGCCTTTTGTTGTCATTTGTATCTGTTGCATTCATGTGCTATATAAGAAAGCATGAGTTATATGTTTTTACTCACATATATTCTTCAATGGATAACAACTACTACAATTATGAGTATGAAAGCTCACATGGCTACACCCAAGATGCGTACATTCCGCCATATGGTTACACACCAACTGATGGGTCAAGCTCATTCAATCCAACACCTCTATTCACTACAAATGAACTACCTCCCACTCCAGAAGATATTACATCGGTACAACAAAATTTGTCATCAACAAGAAAAAGAAATATAAGGGAAAGTTGTAAGAACCGGCAATCACATGAGGATGAAGCATTATGCAAAGCATGGTTGCGCATATCTGAGGATGCGATTGTTAGTACTAATCAAAAACGAGATTCGTTGTGGTCAAACATTAAAATCATTTTTGAAGAAATGTTGGGTTACAAAACGACTCGTACAACATCTGCTTTGAATAGTCGGTTCAAAACAATTCAGTTGGATCTAAATAAATATTCTGCTTGCGTATTGCGCGTTCAAACATCTCACATTAGTGGTTTCAAGACAATGTAAGTTACACTTTAAATTTCTTCTGCCATAATATTTTGTTTTACATAAATTTGTAAAACATCTTCACAATTCTTTTTATTTTGTTTTTATATGAAATTGTAGCGAAACACATCTTCCAAAAAACTCACGGTAAACCATTTAGATTGGAAGCATGCTGGGATATTGAGAAGGACACTACAAAGTGGTATCATTACATAGAATGTGTGACAAGACGACAACAAAATGGTGATACTAACAACTATCCGTTTGACCTTAACTCAAAAAATTTAGGTGTCGATGAGTGTATGAGTTCACCTCATAGACGTCCATCGCCAAGTTTAGTCAACCTTAGTGATGATGGTTCACCGTTTAGTCAATCTGAATGACTTGAACGTCCCCCTAGATGTAAAACGTCAAAAGCTAGAAAACAAAAGGCAAACCCTTATAACGTAAATTTGTTATCAGAGGATATGAGGCTCAGAGTAACGAATTATATGAACATGATGTAGCGTTGAAGACAACCACAGAAGAAAGAAAAATAATTTTTGTTCGTGAGATGGAAGAAAAAAAAATTAGAATTTACGGCAAAAGACCTTGCAGAGAGGGAAAAACAACGAATTATAGATGAAAAAAAATTTGAATCCAAAATTATATTTTATGATCCAAACTCGTTGCCCTCACCTGAAGTAAGAATTTGGCTAATACAACAACAAAATGATATAATTAGAAAAAATAGTGGTGGTGGTAGTCGATCGTAGACACTATTTTGTTTTAAATATTTATTTTTGTTAATGTAATTTGGTTGTGCTAGTTTTAACTGAATAAATTGTTTTATTTTAAATTAATTATAATTTGTTAAATAATTATTGATAGTGTTGATATTTTAAATATAAATATGTAACACCCAATGTCTTTCAGGACCAATTGAAATGTCCAATTAAAAAAAAAAAGATAAGCGTGAAGCAGAAAAGGCATCAGGTGAGTAAGCCAAGTGAAATGTATGGCTGACAGGCAGCTGTGAGCTTGGTTAATTAGCTCACAACTTCAGCCGTGTCCTTCCATAAGTATATATATACGAGGATAAACGTTGTGAGAGCTATAAAGCAGTAGAATCCAGCGGGAAAAAGAAAAGAAAAGAGAGAAGTCAGTGAAGCTCTCTCTCGTGATTATAGATTTCAGTTGATTATTCTTTGGTTCCAGTTTCTAATTGGATCTTATGATTGATAGGGAAAGAAGACGAAGGGAACCTAGCATATTCAATCTGAATTAAGCTTGACTTCTAAGTTATGAGTGAATTAAGTTTCAGTTTTGTTTTTAACTCAAGTTTACAGTTTTATACTTTAATTGCTGCAAATCATTTTAAGCTTTTTATTGCTTTTTATTGCTTTTTATTGCTTTTTATGATTGATGGTGAGTATACAGAGAATCGAAAGTATATATTTTATACTTATATTAGTATTCAGAATCAGTATATTATTTTTATTAATTATCAAGAAGAGATTATGATTTCTATTAAAGCACCATGTATGTACCTTCCCCAGTTATGATTATGGTTGGCTTTTGGGGCCGTTCTACACATGTGTATGTCATGAGTCGCTCTGCAAGTGCATGACCAAAGAAAGAGTAATTGAGTCGCTCTGCACTTGTATGACCAGAGAGTTGCTCTGCCCGAGCATGACCAGAGAAAGAGTAATTGAGTCGCTCTGCACGGGTATGACTAGAAGTTATTCATGACTCTACGTTTGCCCGAAGTATTTCGGCTTACGTATGGAGGATATTCCCGGTACAAATTTGGTGCAAATTAAGATTTTATAAAGTATTTATACTTGTTCAGTAAAGAGAAGCATTCAGTTTATTCAGTTTATTCAGTTTATTCAGTTTATTCAGCACGAAAGTAGATATATTATTTTATACCATGTATTACTAAATGCTTATTGTAAAGTGGTTTAGAAAAGTGTTTTTAAAAGTTTTCATTCACTCACTGGGCGTTAGCGCTCATCCTTTCACTCGTAAATATTTATCCAGGTAGCTGCTCGGTTGTGCAGACTCAGAAGTTTTGAGGTGGGCCACTCGATGACATCATGAAGCATAAAAGTCATGCATTTTAAACTTTCATGTACATATTTAGAAATATAAGGTAGGCATGATCGGGACGGTAGGCATGGTCGGGACTGTAAAGTGGTCGGGAGGGTGGGCATGGTCAGAACGTGGTCGGAATTCTACTCTGTCTGTTCGGCCTACTCGGCCTACTTGACCTATTCGGCCCACTTGACTTACTCGGCCACATGGCCTATTCGGTATACTCGATCACATGGCCTATTCGGTATACTTGGCCTACTCGGATTTCTTACTCGGCCTGTTCAGTTTCCCACTCGGGATGGACTGGTTACTTAGTTTTTATAGTGGTCGGTTTTTGGTCCGATCGGTCAATTTTGACACTTTTTGGAAAGAACGAAAATATATGAAAAGAAATTGCAATTATGTACGTTTTGCACTCTCCTTACATTTTATTTGTTTAATAGCAAGTATTTCCTATGGAAATTTCAAAAGAACGTCCTTTTATCATGTTAGTAAATGTAGAGCCCATAGGGTTTCCCTCGTACTCAAGAGAGGAGTCGGGGCAGCTCATAGGGCCTCCCTCGTACTCAAGAGAGAGGAGTCGGGATGGATCCTGTCAATATATATATATATACTTTTTTAAGAAGAGTAATGATTGTTTGGAAAAAGTTAAAAAACTGAATTCACTTTTACTTTTCCAATTTACCACCATTGTAGAGAAAAGAGATTCAAATTAAGTGGATCCAAATGACAAGATCCATTCTTTAAAAACAAGACCCATTTTGATGATGTGGCAACAAATGAGTCTTGTTTTTTGATCTCACCATTGTGGATGCTCTTAGTGTTCAAAACATGTACCCATGACTTTTTTTTAAAGAGTACCTTTAATCCTAGAGACAAATGATAGTGAAATTAAGTTCCTTCTTTATTACCTGTGTCGACAATTTGAGTGTAGTGATCATCAAGCTGATATGAGGGATGATATCGGTTGTAGGTCCATTTTTTAAAAAAAATCTTTTAAATTTCTAATTTTTTTTATGTATTACATAAATTCAGGGTTTTAAAAGGAGGATGATTCGAATCTACAACTTTATGTTGTAGGTGTGAGTGGTACACCACTGCATCAATCTCATCTCGTAAGTACTTTATTTTATTTTTTTAATCTAAAGTCATCTTTCCCCTTTCAAACCATTTTATACTTTTTTATGTTTTTATTTTATTTTATGTTTAACAAAAATTGTGACTAGAATAGCTATTTTTCCATTAATAGATGGACTAGAATGATGGATTTCAAACAATTTAGAGGCAATAAGTAGGAATGACAATGGGTCGGGTTCGGACGGGTTTGAAAAAAATCAAACCCAAACCAAACCCACGAAAGAAAATGATATTCATACCCACCCATGAACCCATGAAATGTAGCAGGTTCGGGTTCTGGTTTCATCCACAGATTTTAGCAACATCCAGACCTGCCACGAACCCGCAAACTCATAAGGATTTGTTGTTCCAAAGCGACTAACTCCTGTGTGCGTAACTCGGTTTGAGTCAAACTCAGTTGCCGACAACCATACAGGCTAGTTTTCTTCTTTCAGACTTCACAGAAAATGAAAAAAAGTAAGAGCAAAAAAGGACTTAAAAATATCTAAGAAGAAGAATATATGAAGAATAAGAAGGGTTTTAATTTTGAAGAGAAAAAGAAAAAAAATAAAATAAGTTGTAGAGAAAATAAATGGAGAAGATGCGTTTTAATTTTGAAGAGTGTGAGGATTGAAGATCGAGAAGAAAAGAAAATAAAGACTAAAGATAAAAAGAAAAAGAAAAATAATAATGGAAAATATTTTAAAATCTGAAAAGACAAATAACAGGTTCAACTATATGTGATGTAAGACAAAAACGAAATATAAAAGTAATTATTATAATATTATTTGTTAAATAATTATTAAATCAAACGGGTTTGCGGTTCGGGTTTGATTTTTTTCCAAACCCAAACCCAAACCCAAACCCAAACCCAAACCCAAACCCATGATGGGTTGAGATTTCAAATCTAAACCCGTCCACGGGTTCTAGTTTCACATACCAAACCCTCTTCAAACGGGTTGGGTTCGGACGGATCCCACGGTTCGAGTTTAATTGTCATCCCTAGCGACAAGAGCAGAGGGAAAATAATGGTCAAAATTTGATAAATTCAAATCTCTCATGGACCAAAACGATTTTCATCTGAAACATAATATATTATTTGTGCATGTTAAAATTTTGTAGGGATAACAAAATAACCTACGAGGACCCTCACTTATGGTGTGGGATGAATTTCAATTTGGTGGGAATGGGACGGAGATGAAGATGGATAGTGAGGCTCGTAACCCCATCCCGACCCGTTTAAAATATAATACTTATAATTTTTTATTTAGTTCAATGTTTATGTTTTAAAATAATTGAATTTATATTTTTAGTTTAATATTTATGTTTATGTGATGATTTTCAATTTATTTTTTAGAATTACTTTATTTATTATATAATATTCATTAGTTTATATATTTTTTATTTTAATAAATATTATTTTTTGACAAGATTTTAGTAAATAATTTTGTTAAATGAGTTAAATGGGTTAAATTGGGTGGGGATGAGGAAATCGTACCCTGTCCTGCTTCGCTCCATCTATCGTGGGGTTTAATGAGTGGATAAGTTTTCAAAAAATGAATGAGACGAGGTGCAGGAAGAGTCACCCTGTCCCGAATCCGCCCTATAGTAGAGGTGTCCACGGTTCGGTTTCGATTCCGTAGAATGGTCTAACCGTAACTATAACTGAAGTGGGACGGTTTGGTTCGGTTACGTAACCGCCGGTTCGGCGGTTACGGTTCTGTTTCGGTTGTTTTTTTTTTTACAAATGAATTGCCACGTGTCGCAATTTTATTGGTTAGTTTTTTTTTTATAAATAAAATATAGCAAAATCGACGGTTTTGAGACGGTTTTTGAGATTGGATAACCGTAACCAAACCGTCGGGAAACTGGTTTCGTAACCGCCGGTTACGATTCGGTTTCGGTTACGGTTTTAGAAGGATGGTTTCGGTTAGGTCTACCGTACTGCCATCCCTAAAATTTTGGGATAAAAGACTAAAAATGCAAACATTTAAAAAACAGTGAAATGCTGATAAAGTAGGGACCAAAATAAAATGTTTACTAAAACAAAAGTTAGAAGACAGAATCGGCCATGGCAGCTCGCAAGAGAGCTGCAGCGACAACAGACGCCACAAATCCCGAACCCACCACCAATGCGCAAGACCAACCCGCTCCGACAACTGACCCGCCAATCGCTCCTCCAAAGTCGGGTCTGATTTTGAAGCTATGTCTCTTCTTTTCGCTGCCTTACTTTTACCTGATATTTTACCAGTACAATATTGGATCCGAGCTGAAGAGACCCATCCTCATAAACGCCGGTCTCAGTCTCGCGGGCTTCTTTTTAACCCAGAAGATAATCCCTGTCGCTTCTAGATACGTTTTGAGGAGGAACTTGTTCGGTTTTGATATCAACAAGAAAGGCACCCCTCAAGGAACTGTCAAAGTGTGAGCTTTTATTATTATTTTTATTTTTATTTTTTTATGTGGGTATGTGTTAGATTTGTAATTTGGTTTAGTTAATGAAATTTGTATTGTTTATTTAATCAAATTGTGTATCGGTTGTGTTAGGTTTGGTTTTTGATTGTATTGTTAAAATGTGTAGTCATTACATTATAGGCTTTGGCTTAGCAGCTTAGAAGTGACAGTCTCTATTGTTTATGCTGTTATTGACAGTCTCTTTGGATATGATTGTATTGTTTATTTGAGATCATATGAGCTGAATACGAGGTAGATAGAAAGTCATGAGCTACTCGATGTATAAAATGATGAAAATGTTCTATTTTTGGAAATTTAAAGAGCTGATAAATGAATTTTTGTTATAAATAATGCTTCATTGAATTAAATTCTGAACATTCTTAGCTTCAGTTACTGGCCTTCTGATTTAGTTCATGAGCCTGAACTGGGTTCTAAACTTACACGGAAATGGTTCGAGCAAAAAGTAATCATGTTCAGATGTTCTTAGTTTGTTTTGCTTTTATAAGACCTTGATTTATATACATCTGGATCTGTTTATCTATTTTAACTAGCTTTTTCATTAATGTTCTGTTAATTATGCATTTTTGTGTTGTGCAGGCCAGAGTCATTGGGAATTGTTGTTGGAATAGTCTTTCTGGTTTTGGCCATCTTATTTCAGTACTTTAACTTCACAGCAGACTCAATTGTAAGCGTCTTATGTCTCAAAAGTTACAATTTCATGTTTTCAACAATTTATTGTGTAGTATAAGTATCATTCAAGTTAAGTGTTAGTACATTGATTGTGATTGTGATTGTGATTGTGGGGAAACTAGGAGTAAAAACTAGGATTAGATGATGGGCAAGGATACTCGCATATTATTTTTTTGTTGTATTTGAATATTTGATTATATCCATCATAAATTGAAGGATGCTATTAGTAAAATTAAGGCAGTGAAGATTCAGCGGAAAGGTGTTGGAATAGAATAACGGATCAATTAAAGCCTTTCATACTATAGAGAAGCTCTATGGCCAACATCACCTGTTTTATTTCTGCTAAAGATGTAATCGGTGGAGGTAGATGCCTGTGATGAATAAAGCTGCAAGTTAAGATGTTTACATTGTTGAGCTGGAAAATAAGAGAGGATATGTATGCATTGTGGAGAATTTATGAGTAGCATCAATGAGGACTATATAAGAGGAATCTAAGATGGTTTAGTTGTTTAAACCGAAAACTAGTCACAACACTAGTAACTAGGGATGGGCGTTGGGGCCCAATGAGGCGGGGGAGGGTCCCCCCACCCCCACCCCCACCCCCAATACCCATTTGGAGGGACTCGGGGTGGGGGTGTTTTGGGGGGAGGTTCCACCCCAAGGCCCCAATCCCCATTTCCCCCATTTATTTTCATTTCCAATTCTAAATTTTCAATTCTCAATCCGAAAATTGGACTATATAAGAGGAAGCTAATATGGTTTAGTTGTTTAAACCGAACACTAGTAAGCAGCAACACCTTTCAAGAGTAAGATTTTGAAGGAGCTGCAATGGCGAGGGAAATAATGAGAAGATTCTACATTAGGTCATGAGAAAACCAATATGGCTTATTATCTATCAGAATTTATATGATCCTAGACCAAGAGTATGAAATATAGTGAGCATATTCTCTAACTAGTATAAGGTAGTAAAACCTTGCCCCTTGATAATTGTTATGAGTTTTGAAATATTCTCTAATTAGTATGATAAAAGGTGCTGATTATTTCATTAATGCAGTGGCTTGTTGAGTACAATGCGGCGTTATCATCCATCTGCTTCATGATTTTACTTGGGTTTGTAGATGATGTCCTTGATGTCCCTTGGAGAGTGTGAGTATCTGATCTTTTTCAAGATTTTTGATACTATAGAAGCCTGTTAATTTGTTGGAAGTACTTGTCTTCCTGTGGCCTTCTAAACCAATGTTTGTTTTGATCTGTTTGTGCTTTCTTGTAATTTTGAAGAGCAGGAAATTACTATTGCCATCAATTGCTGCTCTTCCCTTGTTGATGGCATATGCTGGACATACCAGTATTATTATACCAAAGCCTCTTATTCCTTATGTTGGGCGCGAAGTCTGGGATCTAGGTATGGTCCAAATATTGTGTCAATATGACAATAGTGGAATGGGAATCTGTGTATTGTCAAATTGAATTCCAATGCTTGTTTCACTTAGTCGATAATAAGATTTGAGATGTTGATTCTTATGTTGGTCTATATATCACATATTATACATTTTTATTTAATAATTTTGTTGATTATCCTTCTACCGTAACTTATAATCATTTTTTATGGAACAGGATGGATGTATAAACTTTATATGGGACTTTTGGCAGTTTTTTGCACAAACTCCATCAACATTCATGCTGGTCTGAATGGCCTTGAAGTTGGGCAAACTGTTGTTATTGCATTTGCTGTAAGCATAAATCTGGTTACCTACTTACCTAGTTTGAATCTGACTTTTTTTTATGGAATCTGATATCTTAGCAATTTGCAGATTTTGATTCATAATCTCATGCAAATTGGAGCATCTGCAGATCCTGAGTATAAACAGGCCCATGCATTTTCTATTTATCTTGTTCAACCCTTATTGGCGACCTCCTTGGCTTTATTTTCTTATAACTGGTAATGATCCTGTGTTTCCTTTATTAGTTCTTTTTTAACAATTCACTGCATCATGAAATCTTCTTAATATTTTGCTTCTTTTATTAGTTATTTTGTAACAATTTACTGCTTTATGAAATCTGAAATCTTCTTAACATTTTGCTGTTGTCTTGTTTCTTTAGGTATCCTTCCTCAGTTTTTGTTGGAGACACTTACACATACTTTGCCGGAATGACTATGGCTGTAGTTGGGATTCTTGGTCATTTCAGGTGTGTTCCTTGACTACTCTATAAGTCATCATATTTATATAATGATATGAATTTCAACATACCCAACAAAAAAATAATCATTAATAATCATAAGTAGAAATCTTCTGTGGGATCCGATTAAAGGTTCCTTAAAAAATTCGATGTCTCTTTTGTGAAAGTGATGTTGAACTCTTTTTTTCTCTTTTGCTAATAGTATAAGATGCATGAAACATGCCTATATGTACTTCCCTTATATGGTTTGGAATGGTGTAGCCCCTATGAAAATAAGCTATACTTAATAATATGTTCACCTTACGTCCTTACTTAAAAGACCCTTTTCATTCTCATAATTTGAGAGAACTGTAGAGAAACAAACTAGTTACTTTCCCACCACCTATTTAAATTGCAGCTTCAACTAGAATCTTACACATTATGCTATATCTCAAAATCGTTTACTTATTTGATCTACTGTACTATTGATATATTAATTATTTGGAATTGAAGACATCATTTTGCAATGCTGCTGCACGAGTCTCCCTCTAAAATTCATACTCATGTGCATAAAGGTTTAATCTTCATGTTTTATCAAGCTTATCATTATTTTGGTACTTGATTTCTTTCTTTTGCCCTTTTACAGTGAGACACTCCTGATTTTCTTTGCCCCTCAAGTATTAAACTTTCTCTTGTCGGTCCCCCAGGTTTGACCTGATAAACTTTCTAACTCTCTTTCTCTATGTCTCTCAACATTCAGATATTCAGAAATCTACTAGATATGCAAGGCATCTAATTTGTTGTTGATTTCTTCAGCTTTTTGGCTTCGTCAAATGCCCACGGCATCGTCTGCCTAGGTAGCTTTCTGTCAACTATTGCTCTAGTGAAAACCATTGCTGGCATCTTATGAGTGTTTAGTTACACATTATGGGTATTTATCTTTTCAGGTTCGATCCTCAGACTGGATTGTTGATCGGGACAAATGATGGGACGCTTGTTAACTTTTTCTTAAGACTATTTGGAAAGATGTCAGAAAAGTCACTTTGTGCCAAACTTCTTATTTTCCAGGTGAATAAATCTTGCTTGTGTCCGTGTCCTTGAACTTGTTAACTATATTTATGTAGTTGTAAATCCCAGTTCCTAGGTGTTGATCTCGTAATTGGTATATGTAATGCAGTGCAAGTTCTAAACTCACTGGTGATGGAATTGACTTGCATGTACAATTGTGCATGCAATATTGATGGCCAGATGTTTGTCAATATGTTAACTTCTCCCATTTACTTATGGCTAGATGTAAGAGGTTCTGCCTGAAGTTTCCAAAACCATAAAATGAACTCTTCTTTTGTAAATAAGTATGATTCAGTTTATTAAATTTTGATCATGCATTCTGTCAAGGATTTTGACCTCACCTAATGCGAAATCAGCCCAGAATTTGTGCAGCAGTTACAAAAAAAATTCAAATTATGACGTTCCGAACTGGTTGACCTCACTAGTAACTGGTTAAACTGTCCATTTGAATCCTTGTCCGCACTTATTTTCTAGTTGTGACATAAATGCTCTGCCCAAACGTTTTGATTTTATGTTGGTTTTGGATGTTTACATTTTATTTTTGCTGGTGTGTTACATATGTTGCTTCTCTCTTTATCTATGTATTTATGTTTCAACAGGCTATAGGGTGCTGCTTATGTTTTTTGCTGAGGTATTTCCTCACTGGTTGGTACAAATGAAGAAGCAATATGCAAAAACCCTCAGGTCATAATTCTTGACATGGCAATGGCGGAACCTCTACCATTGTAATATACAATAGCATTTTTCAGTGGAGATGTGAATCATAAAGTTTTGACATTTTTACATCACACCATTGTAATATACAATAGCATGGTACTTTTTGTGAAATTGACCCACGAATGAGGGAAAAGTAAATCGAAACATGTTTTCAGGGTGTAATAAGACTGGAAACATAAATTTGGGTTCTCTTTCCTATTAATATATCATTTCTAGTTAGCATGGATCCGATTAGTGAAAATCTGAAAGAGATTGAACACTGGACAGGCACAGCATCAAAACGCTTCTCTTGGTGGGTATGCAAATCCCAACTCTTCAATCAGATAATACATTTTTATCATTATCAATCAATACGGGAATACAACTCTACCAAATTGGTGAAATGGAAGCATCAATCAATATATATTTTCAGCCAAGAATCAGCCATCGTAGTAAGAGTTTAAAATAAGGCGCAGAAAAGGTTTTTTTTTTAATCATTTTGCCAACTACATTTTGGCCTGCTGACAACCCAATCTCACTATTGTCTATCAAGTTTGTACCAAACTGAATACCTGGCGAAGTTAGACCATGGACCCTCTCAAATTAAATTACAAGCAAATCACCCGATCCGAATGTTTATACAAACAAATAATATCATTATAATAGCATGGGGGTCCTTTTGAAAATGAAGTAAACTTCTAAGACACAGAAGATCCAAAGGGTGTCAAATTTCATTCAGTATAAGCATCATCCTCTCTTAAGAACTAAAGATTTGTATGTATTGCCTGAAAAAAAACTTGTTCAGTATTCATCTACTGCATGTTCTAAAAGCAAAACTGGGAGAAGCTAAATGTAGAATGTCAAAGACACAACTCAGTCAACATCCATAGCCTGATCCTTTCCGTTACTTTTGCTTGACCAGATCTTTACCGATCTATCATGGGAGACGGTCGAAATGTAATTTCCATCTGCCATCAAACAACAGCATTACTTATTCATTCACTAAGACTGCCCAGTAGACTAAGCAAAATATACTTACATTGATTCAGCAGACAGAAAAGAAAGGATAATTAAAACTACACCAACATTGTAAATTACCAAACCATGTAAAAGCATCACATATTCCAATTATGAAGCAGAAGCAGAAGCAGGAGCAGAAGGAATCTAAAATATAAGAACACATCTATTTAGGCAAATCTGGAAGATGAAATATTTGCCTAATTGTAAGATCATTTACGTCAACTTAACTAGAACAATATCATCAAATTTCGTACACTTGATAATTTTGATTATTATAATTTCAAATACTTTTCAGCCCTTACTACTGGAACTGCCTGCCACAAATTCTAGAGGTCACCTAAATACACCCCGCAATTAAAAACAAGCTGCACCTTGCAGATACAAATATAAAACTCAGAGGGGGCTTCCATGCTTTGGATACACATGTACCTGAAGCTTCATTAATTTCTGCAAATTTTTAAACTTAAAAAAATCACTAACAACCATTCAATTTCTCTCTTTTTTTTACTTCTCTTTTATTTGTTCCACATGTTCTCAAATCCTAGCAAGATAACCGAAAACAAAGGAACTATTTCAAAAATGTGGATGAGCATATATGACAGAATCACTTTTCAAATATAGCTTTTGAAAGTAGATATTTTATCAGTAGAGCTTTTACAGAGTGGAGCTCTTAACCAAAAGCGTAATGTTATTTGGTATTCAATTAAATAAAGTACTTCTAAGTTAGTAAATTGTTTGACAATAAAAGTGCTTCTCTAGTGATAAAATACAAAATGGAATAAAATAGGATTTTGTAACACAAAAGTTTGCAGTGGAATTATCTAAAGTGCTATGAGGGCATTTAAGACATTTTTTTTCATTTTAAAGAAGCTCTTTGCTTAGATTTTGAGCTTCTCCCCGTGGACAAAAAAAGACTTTCTTGATATTAAAAATATAATATTCTTCAATGGATTCCAAACAAAAAAAAAGAAAATTTCAAAAGAGATTTGGACATTTAAAAAATTTGTTGGAAGTCGGCATCTTTTCCAAATCGTAAATAGTTTTCTTTTCCTAATTGTATATAGTTTCTTTTTTCTAATTGTATATAGTTTCTTTTTCCTAATTGTTTCGTAGGGTTTTTAGGTAATTTTTTTCGGGTGGCTTTTGTAACTGTCGGTTCTCTCTTTCCTAGGTATAATCCCAATTATTTCTCTACGAACAACATGGAGAATTATTTCTTTTCCGAAACCAAGCCTTATTTCTCGAAAACTTCTCTTTAGGGGGAGAATTATAGTATGGAAGATCAGTTTTGGGAGGTTTTCCTAAACCTATTCCCTCAGGTGGGTCAATACCAGAAACTTAGATCCAGCACCTTTGCTAGTTTCTCCTACATTGAAATCTACCCTAAATGCCAATCAAGAAAATGCTCATGAGCTAAAGGTGTACTCTCAATGGAATAAAACAGTTTTAACATCTCCTAAAGACCAGACTTCTGAACCAGATGCAGGACCCCTGAAAGACACAGGTACTATTATATCTGAACTTGATTGCATTCCAATTCATTTCATCCCTCTGATTTGGATTTGCCTATTGCTCTTAGAAAAGGTGTTAGATCCTATACTAAACACCATATATCCAATTTTATTTCTTATACAGCTTATCTCTCATTTAGAGCCTTCACTACTAATTTGTTTTCTGTGACTACTCCTAGAACTGTACAAGATACTCTTGCTATTCCAAAGTGGAGAGAAGCAATTCATGATGTAGTGAGAGCATTGAATAAAAATAAGACTTGGGTTGCAGATTTTCCTGGTGGATCTATAGCCATAGGATGTAAATGGGTATTTATAATCAAACATAAAGCTGATGGATCAATTGAGAGAATCACGGCTATGCTGGTGGCTAAAGATTATAATCTGACAAACGAAATTGATTATCAAGAAACATGCTCATTTTAATATCCCTTGCTGCAAATTTGGAATGGCCTCTACAACTAGATGTACAGAACACACTTCTTCATGGAGATTTAGAAGAGGTATGTATAGATCCACCACCAGGATTTGAGGATATGTTTACAAAGGGAAAAGTATGAAGGCTGAAAAAATCTCTGCACGTACTCAAGCAATCAGCTTGGTTTGAAAGATTTACTAGATTCATTATCAGATTTGGATATCAGCACAGTCACAGACTCACAGTGATCAAGCCATCTTTTTTGAACATGGTAAAAGAAGTAAATTTGCAGCCCTTATTGTATATGTGGATGATATTATTTTGAATGGAAATGACAGATGAAATGGAACACCTTAAGAGGTTGGCCAAGAGTTGGAGATTAAAGATCTTGGTTTTTCAAAAATAATAAATAAATCAGCCATTGAAGTGGCTAGGTCTCAACAGGGGATCTTTCTTTCGCAAAGGAAGTATGTTTTGGATCTTTTGAAAGAAACGGGGATGATGGGATACATGATACACTAATTGAAGTCAACCATAGACTTAGAGGAGAAGCTACTGAAACTCTAGTTGATGAAGAAAGATATAAAAGTTTAGTTGGAAAATTAATCCATTTGTTTTGTACCCGTCCAGATATTGCATTTGCCGTAAGTGTTGTAAGTCAGTATACGCATTCTCTGAATGAAAATCACATGGAAGCTGTGATAAGGATATTGAGATATTTGAAGGCTACTCATAGGAAACTAGGAAAGGTCTCTCGTTCTTCAAGAATGATCATCTTAAGGTTGAGGCATGTACAAATGTTGTGAGCGGTATCCATAGATCATAGAAGATCACCTCAGGATATTGTACATTGGTTGAAGGAAATCTGAAAACTTGGAGAAGCAAAAAACCATCAGTGGTTGCAAGATCAAGCACTGAAGTTGGGTTTAGAGCAGTGACACGAGGGATTTGTGAGCTAATGTGGTAGAGGACATTAAAGTATGGAACTCTGAATCAATGAAGATATACTGTGATAATAAAGTTGCCATTAATATTGCACATAATCCAATCCAACATGATAGGACAAAACATATTGCTGCTGGCTGGTGGAGTGGACAGTGGAGTTGTGGAAGCGAGAGTGAATGTTGAGCGAACAGAGAAGAGAAGAAGAAGAAAAAGGTTTTTCTCGGTTTTTTAAATGAATCCCAAAACGATGTTTAAAAAAACCCTAAAACGACGTCGTTTTGACGTTTTTTTTATATTAAATACAACTGCCTAGGCTGCATCGTCTCCGCCTAGCTCGCCGATTAGGCCTTCCTTAATCAGCATGGCCAGCAGCCACCTAGCGGCTAGGCGGGCACCTAAGACGTGTTTTAGAACACTGAAAATAACTAGTCTTCAAAAAAATTTGGCCAATAGAGAAGCCACACCAAACACACTTTTAATACTACCAATCTGCATCTAAGAAACAAGTAAATATCAGCTACTAGGCTATATTTCAATGTGAAACTGTATATATGAAAATGGAATTCCCATTTTGAGGGAGTTCCTGACAGTTGCAAAATGGAGCAAAACGGGGATCAACAAAAACTTGGATTCTGTACTAACAAAACCTTGAGTACCAACAACTCATGATTCAACTATATCTAATTCATACATCCTTGTAAATTTCAATCATATCAATTTAAAGTCAAATAGATCTGAAGGAAATTTTCTAAGTGAGGATACTTAGTGTACACATGTAACAGATAAATCAAAATTCAAAAAATATAGAGCAAGATATATTGATTATCGCAGCAGAGACACTGTGAACCATGCTGATTAATATGTAAATAAGATAAAAAGAAATAAAAATCACAGGAATGTGCTTTATTTTTCTACAACTTGAGAAGTTACCTGAACTAATATCCAAAGAAGTAACTTTCGCCTCATGTCCGGACAAGGTTTTTACAAGCTTAAAATCTCGGCCCGACCAAACCTGTAAAAGAGTTGCATGAGATGAAACGAAACAAACAAAAACTTAAAAACTTAAAATAAACATATATCATTTTCAATGAAACCACCACAACGTCATAAGAAAGTTCACCTTGACCGTCATATCATATGACCCTGTCACCAGAAAATATCCTTCTTGAGGCTCAAACTTCACTTGTGATATAAGATTTGAGTGCGCTGGTATGATATATAAGGATTTTTTCTTCCTTAAGTCCCATATACGGCAAGTATTGTCCTCACCACCTGTTGCTAAATGATATCCATTAGGTGAAAAGCTGATGCCAAGAACCTGAAAACAAGAGCACAGATACATCTCTCATTAAGTTAACATTTATACATCAAATATTATAAAATAAAAAAAATAATGATTTGATTACAGAAAGAGAAGAAACTACACAAGTTTGAAGTCCCACCGATTTGACATGGCCTTCCAATGCAAGAATACTTCTCCCTGTACGGAGGTCCCAAACACGTGCCAATGCATCCAATCCGCAAGAAGCTGCCAAGGATCCATCATGGTGGAAGGCAAGCCCATAGACACTCCTACTGTGACCTTCTTGAAGAAGCAACTCCTCTCCAGTATCTATATCCCACAGTCTCCATGTCTTATCAAAGCTGGTTGTTCCTAGGTATTTCCCCGATGGATGGAAGGAAATCCGTGCAAGACGATCCAGATGGCCTTTAAAAGTTTTCAGGATAGATCCATCAGTACTCCACAACCTAGCAGTCCGATCAGCTGAAGCAGTAGCCAAATGATTGTGCACAGGAGAAAATGCAACATCAGTTGCACGTTCCGTGTGTCCCTTCAAGGCAGAAACCTTATGCACTTTTGGCATGCTCCATATCTTAGCAACTCCACTTAAAGCACTATAAAGGTAAAAGAATGCAAACAAACCTAATTATTCTCATATAGCATTGTAGAAGGATATTAATGCAGTAGGATTTGCAAAGCCATAATTCAAAAACACCTTATTAAAACCTAATTCGCATATTGAATAATGAATAAATGTGAGTCATAATTCTCAGATGAATTTCCAATCATTGATTTGAAATATTTATTATTTTCTAAAAGGAAACATAAAGTACAAAAGACAAAAGGACAAGTTGATCACAAGAACCAGGCAAAAACCTGGAAAGAACTCTTTACATTACCAAAAACCCCAAAAGAAAAGAAGCTAACACAAAACACACCCCTAATTTTTTTTTATGGAAACAAAATAATTCTATTAACAAAAGGAATCAGTACAAGTAAAGAGAAGTCCACAACGCCATCGAAAAAGGGACATCTAAAGAAAGTCAAAAGACTATACAATATCAACAGCTGAAACATAAACTCCCAATATAATTTTATAGAAAATAAAGATGTATCTATTTTCAACCTTGCAAAAAGCGAAATGGAGGAGATGACCCTAATTCAAAGGACTTGTCGTGTACAATAATTAAAAAAAGGAAATTGCATCCTTAACAAGATGCATACTTGCAATTCATATCCTTCCGTGGAAAGATACTATATATTGGTGGCTGTGATCTGATATTATATATGAAGAAATAAGTACGAATATGCTCTTAGAAATATTAATTCACAACTAAAATGACTATCAAATTGTAAGGATGGATTTATTGAAGTATGTATTAGCATAGAGAGAGAGAGAGAGAGACCTGGTGGCAAGCAGTTTCCCATCATGTGAGAAGGAACAACCAGAGAGTGGCCGGTCATCTCCAAACTCACTGCAATCAAGGAACAAACTCTCTGCCTGCTTTAGAGCACAATCAATTTCTGCATCCAAAGATTCATCTGGGTCATCCCTTTTCCTACGTGCACGTTGAAGGCGAGATGCTGCCCTAACAATAGAATACTTTGCAATATCAATTCTAGCATCCAAGAGCGCCTTTGACCCCTCGGTATAAAATGGGTACTGGAGCATTTCTTCATCAGCATCTTGTGCAGTTGCAGTAGCTGCAGCCTCCTCCTCCTCGTGTGCTCTCATCAGCCTTTCCAGTTGCCCTTCAGCATCCAGCTTTGCCATAAGCATTCGCAACCTATCCCGTCTTTCCATCTCTCGTTCTCCAAAGAGTGTTATGGGTTCACCAAGACGACGAAGTCGAGCCCGTACAGCCATATCATTGGTAGGCACCGCCAGTGCAGCAGCACGCCGCTTCATCAAAAGCTCTTGGATTGCTTTTTCCTGTCGCTCCCTTACCTGTCTGCTCTCTTCAGAAATCTCATATCCACCTGTTGTAGCCAGGGTGCCCGAGTCATCTTCGTCGGAATCAGAGTCACTGGTTCTGACCTCTCCATTTTGGGGTGGCTTAAAGACAGGGGTCAGGACAGGAAGAGGTGCTAATGGAGCCGGAACTTGAGGAGGAGGAATCGTGGGTATCGGAGCTATAGGAGGCACGATTGCTGATGGTATTGCTGTTGGTACTATTGGTGGAATAATAGTTTCAGAAGCAGATATCAGGGTTTGACTATCAGGGACTTCAGCAGATGACTCAGCCAGTGAAGTTGATGGAGGGTTTTCCTCTTCGACCTCCATTAGGCCTAACCAAACAAATTCAAACTAGGGTTGTCAAATACACAAAATTTCTTAAAATAAAGACTGAAAACACAAAACCCAACTGCAATACACAGTATGATACAAATTAAATGCATTTATGGGAACACTCAACAGATAAAATCAACTAAAAACAATAATAAAAAAACAAAATAGGAACAAAACAGTGACCAGAAAATGTGATGCCCTTGTTATCAGTAATTACAGCCATTTCATCAACAAAATCAACCCCATTTTGAATTAAACACAGACAGACAGCAAAGTGACAGAACAGAAACAAGCTTAAACAAAGTAAACTATAAATCAACAAACAGGTGATATGGATATGTTGTTGCTGAAAAGTAAGATTGATTCCCTTTGCAAGAAATCAGTTTGGTGAGTGAGAAACCAAAAGAAAAAAAACAAATGTTGTTGGGTTCAATTCTTAAAACTAGGATTTTTACATGAACTAACAAGAGAAACAAGAAACAGTATAAAAGTTGAAATAACAAAATGAAGTTTGTGATACCTTTTCGTCCTTGGTAACCAAACACAGGGGTCAGCCTCTCAAACTTGATTGTTGGCGGTGAACCCACAAAGTTGCTGAGTAGTCGACCTGGGTTTTCTTATGCACACACCCAGTTCTCGCACACAAGACTACTTTCGGTTCCTCCTGAAATCAATATATTCAACCAAAATCCACAATCAGCACTTAAATTTTTTTTTTCCTTTTGTACTTAAAAAAAAAAAAAAAAACCCTCTGAAAATTATTTGAAATGACAAGATAATTTATATAAAATTTATTTTTAACCACAAAAGGAGGTTGTCATTGTAATTTTTTTTTTTGAGGTTACAATTGCTGGGACTTGACGAGATATGGTTCTGCTAGCACAACCCAAACTACTACTCCCATAATAGAAGAGACAGAACCCACATTTGAGATAAATAATATATATATATATATAACATGCACCATATGCGTTGAACCATTGTGGTGGAGACTCCCAAGAGAGAGTCCAACCACATTAGTAAGAGGCCTTGTAGGTTGTCATTTTTATAATAACCACATTCTAAAATTTCATTTCCCCATTATTTTTTTAACAGTGTTTTAAGTAAGGGTTATACAAATACCGAAATAGAATTGTACTGAACCGAACCGAACCGAACCGAAAAAGTGTGTTAGGTTTGGTTCATAGCTTCTATTCAATACAAACCAATTTGAAATTTAAAAATTGAATTGAATTCGGTTCAGTTTCAATTTTAAACATACACAAAACCGAATCGAACCAAATAAACTGAATTGTCTTGATGAAATATTTTGTAAAGTTCAATTTTATTATGGCCCGTTTGTTGATGATGCTTTATTTTGAACTACTACATTTTTTTACTTGTATTTTTTTAGAAGTTATGAAGATTTTATATTTTAATTGAATATGTAGACAATATGATTGAAATTTTAGATTTGAATTGAAAATTAGGTTGTATTTTATTGAAATTATTTTTTACATATTCTATTTTCTTAAAAAAGTTTAAGCCTAAATGCCAAACAATTTTAAAAACATATAAAAAACCTTCAAAATCCAATAGATCCAAAACCGAATCTAACCGAATCAAGATAAGGATCGAGATAAGTGTGTCGATTGCTTGAAATCGTTTGAAAAAAAAACAATACTCGTTGTAAGTTCCTTAGTTTTGGATTGGCTTATTTTGTTGACAACCACATTTGAGGATTAATGTGTAAGGGTAGTTTAGGCCATCATTGTTCAAGACCCAGCTCAAGCTTCAGAAGGTAAATCACTTGTTTAACCTTTCTGAAGAGTTTTTAGTGCACACACACACTCTCATGCATGTCTTTGACCATCTTGCATGAATGCTAAATTGCCTTAATTGTGTGCCTCTTTGCCATATATCATGCTTGGGTGTTTGTTGCATTTAGTTTACCCGTAGAAGAGCATTTTCCCCTTGACCGCGGCCGGGACCGCTCCTTGTGCATTGCCTCCGCCGCAGTATGCACAGCAGTGTTCTCCAGACGTTGCTACTGCGGTCTGTGCACGTTGTTGCACATTGATCTCCTAAGCGGAGTTTCCTAATGTTGCACCGCTGGCTCTATCGAGGTCTGGACAACTGCCTGTACCGCGGTCCAGACAGCAGAGATTCATAGGCGACGCACCGCTCGTGCTACCGTGGTCTGGACACTTGCCTAGGCCGCGGCACGCACAACGGTCATGACGGGAATCAATTGCCCTTTGTCCAAAACGATGCCATTTCGTGTAAGGCTTCTATATATAATTTCTCTTCTTCTTCCTTGCTTTCTATGAGCCAAAAAATCATATATTTGAGTAGGAAAGTAACTCCTAGAGAGAGAGAGCTTCCAATAACTCATCTTGGCTTATTCAACCTTCAATCCATGAGCATCTAACATCTTCTTGCATCTTCCAAGCATGGATTCTTCTTGTTTTCATTGACTAGGTAATCTCTTCATGACCTATAATTAATTGTTCCATTACTAGGCTATGCTTACCTAGAAATAGCATTAATTACTCATTGATTGCATGCTTTTAAGTTTTATTGCATTTATAACATGCTTGAGTAGTTGTTTGTTGGTTGAGATTTATATTTTGTGATAGCTAGGATTTATGACCATTTTGCCCTTCTAGCTAAATCTCTATGCTTTGCATTTAGATATTGTTTAGGACTCATTGATTGTATTTAGTGATTGTATTATAATCCTTGCCATGCTTAATGACAACATGTGTTGATTTGGTTTTTATGATAGCTTCATAGGATTGCTTGTTCTATGTTTAGCTAATCTTTATGACATGTCATTTAGCTCTTGATATTTAGGATTGCATTTATTGCCATCTCATAAACCTAGATAAGCATATAAGGTACCCTAGCCTTGTTTGTTGTTTGAATATCATCACATAGGGTGTTTGACTCTTCATTGAGGTTAAGACTTGTGACTAAGTGGTTAGGGCACAAGCAAATAGATCAAGAATCACTATTAAGGCCCGTTGGGTAGAGTGAAAGGGTTAGTAACTGGAGGGTGTGACGGGAGGTCAACCTAGGTTGTAAACTTTCATTCAATAGTGGATTTGAGGATCTAGTGTGGCACACATATCAACCCGTGGTTTTTCCCATTTTGAGGGTTTCCACGTAAACATCAATTGTTATTTATATTTCCGCACTTTATACTTGATGTAGTATGTTTGTTTCATTGGGGTAATTTGTGTTAATATTGATTAATCAAAAAATTGGTAATTGATTCGATTAAAACCTAGACACACACGTTTTTAGGGAACTTTCACTCGTAAGTACATGAATCGTAAAGAAACATACAACGACAAGTAAGGATTGTTCCCATGAGGAAAGTTATTTACCAATTACAACTAATTTTAATTAAAGCTAAATTTAAAAGTAACCAAAGATTGTGGTTTGATTAATTTAACTAAAACTAAATTTAACTAAATTAAGAAAGCAATTAAAAAGAGTTGGTTTTTCTGATTAAGAGAAGAAAGAACTAGGTCATCAATGCTCCACAATTATGTCTACTCAATATTTCGAACTGACTTTGAAAAAAATATTAATCAAGTTAAGGGTTTGTTCTTATCTTAAGTATGATTGGTTATCGTATGATCCTATGATGAATCATGTGTTCTCAGTCATAATTTACCCATAGATCAATAGCGCAAACTACAACCGAGAACCCATTAAGTGCAAGAACAAATAACCAAAACCTATTGTATAGATCAATGCTAAGATCAGTTTTATCCATTCAATTGAATATTAATTAAGATTACATATAGATCAATTCTCTAACCCCAATTATTAAATTATCAAAACCCTAAATCATGCCAAAATATGACTATGTATTAACAATAATAAAGAATTAAGACGTATAATGAATTGAATGAATCAAAACTTAAATTAATTAAAATATAGTCAATTCTCACAAAGAACATTCATAGAGGTTCACATTGATTATCTGGTATGAGATTAGTTACAAATGGTGAAAATAAAAAGACAAGAGAAAGAAAAGATAAAACCCATTAAGGCCTCTAATGAATTCTTCAAATCTTCAATG
Organism: Dipteronia dyeriana; assembly: GCA_032871835.1. Taxonomy (NCBI): domain Eukaryota; kingdom Viridiplantae; phylum Streptophyta; class Magnoliopsida; order Sapindales; family Sapindaceae; genus Dipteronia; species Dipteronia dyeriana. The sequence continues at coordinate 27,735,999 of CM065298.1, read as the reverse complement.
TTAAAATCTTCTTAGTCTTCAATTCTTCAATGTGGAAAGATGGATGAGAGAATTTTGTGTAATGCTGTTTTTGTAAGAGATAATGATGGTTCAGAGTAGTGTGTGTGTGTTTGTAGAAAAAGAATAAGAAATATTATAGGTCTTCTACAGAATAGGGTTTCAGATTTCCTTAGAAAACAAGGAATGCGCACGACTACTCCTTGTACCGCGGCACATACACATGCACAGGCCGCGACATTCACAACAGTGTGCTCTCTGGACAATTGCACGGCGTGGACCACAGTCAAAACTGGTACTTGGCTGCGGTTGGAAAGACAACACGCCTGGAATGCACCGCTGGCTATACCGCAGTTAATGCTTTGCATGGGTAACGACCCACAGAGCAGTTGTTGACAATTTTGCCCATTTCTTCTTGTTAAAGCTCTATTTCTTGAAAACATCACCGAACATCTCACCTTTAAGGAAAATGACCTACTCATGCTCAATAAACATATTAAACAACCTAAAATACTCGAGAGACAAGCTTATTACATAGGAAATAGGGGAGAAAAACATATATAGAAATAGACCGATCAAATACCTTTAAACTTGCTAGTCCTTAAGCAAAACTAAGAAAACAAAAATTAAAAACTAAAACGAAAAATAAAAATCCTAGCTAAGCCATTTTCGTAGGAAACACGATAGCATTGAGTGTATGCTGTAAGCCTTTAAATACCAATAATCTAAAATGCATTCGAAATGTGCCCATATTGAAACAATGCATGCAAAAGCCAATTAGTAAAGACTAAGGTTAAGTCACAAAACTGAATGTATTGCTCAATTTTTGATAAAAATCCCACACTCAATACGTTCTAGTTTCAAAGTCATATTCGCTAAATACCATAGATGTAATTCGTATCGACTCTAATTGTTACAGGTTATCACTCATTAGTTTCACACAGAACCTAGGCAAATATACTCATCAAACATATGCGATAGAAGTTATACACAAGAAATTTTCTAGTATTGATCGCATATGAATATATAAGAAAGAACAATTGATTTATATGCAAAAGATCTCATGAAAAGAATCAAGCATTATGAACAAGATAAGATCTCATGAAAAGAATCAAGCATTATGAACAAGATAAACACATGATTCACTTCTACTTTCATAGCAAAGATAACCAGAGGATCATTTATACTTTAATTATGGTTGTAATGTGGCCATAGGGTGAAGGTTAATTTAAGAAAGGGAATATAGGATAGCAAAAACCTAAGACCATACCATGAGAGTCTTTAATTACCTTTACGACTTCACACAAATCTATTGGTCTTCATTGCAAGTGGAATAATGCCATTCACCGCTGTCCAATTCTTCAAAATTCTATCCTTCTTGTCAAGCTCTTTTTGAGTTGATACAACATTTGCAATCTAATTGACTTAATTGCACTCATGAATAATTTATTCTCTTATTCTCTCGACACCATTTATTTTGGTGGCAACATTTTTTTAGGTTGAATGAACGTACTTCCAGAATCAAAGACTTAAATAAAAAATTATAACTATTGAACTTGCTCTTTTGGATTGAATGTAGCTCCTTCTTTCATCGGCCTCTGCTCGAAATTTACACAAAAATCACATGCAGAACTATCACATCTTCTTCACATTCTCAAAGCATGATCTCAAGCTAAAAGGTATGACTATAATATAGCTACATGGGTTATAGTTAATGTGGTGAAGAAAGAAAAATGCTAAAGTGTTTGGCTTCAAACAGGGCTATGGAGCACACACATATAGGTAGGAAATATTAAAGGCCTTTTAAGTAGTTCAACACACATAGTCTAATCATCACTTCCACTTGTTCGTCTTACTCAAGATCAAAATTAACATGTGAATTATTTTAATGATGAAAGTTCTATAATGCTTAATGTACAACCTATAGAGATCGAATCCAATGCTAAAAACCTATTGAGTGTTCAAAGAGAAAATCAAAAGAACCCTCGTATGATGTAATTTATGTACGTTGTTTGTCTTAGTGAATTGTGAACTCATAAGGGTAGTCTCCACTATTAATCATGACAATCCAACTAAGCTTCTTATCCACTATCATATCAAGAACATGTCATAAATTTTTGAACAATGCAATGCACTACTCTAAATGGCAAGAAGTTAGTGTAAACTCAGTGATTAATACATATCATTTCTAGAGCACAAATCAAAGCATCTCATCATGGTTGGATCAGACCCTTAAATCTAAACTCAACATTGTCCCCAATGGTGACAAACAAGGAAAGATTGAAGATGAAAAACAAATCCAAAATGAACACAAATAAAATAAAAATAGTACAGAAATAAATAAGACATAAGAAATAAAAGAAAGATGCATATCCTCTCTAAGAGCCTCCATCCTCGTCTAAGAGGTGCAAAATCTCGGTCCCCTAATATGAATCTAGATCACGTTGCCGATGCTCCGCAGGTGTTCCATAGTCGAAACCCTATTGTTGAAACCAAGAACTACAACTTGGATGGAAATCTGGTCCTAGAACTGAAGTCTGGAAAGGCACATCTCTATCGTTAGCCATATAAAACTGGCTAATCATCAAGCACATCTCATTAATACTCATATGAACACCGTCAAAACGCTTGTTCAATCGCCCTTCCAACTCTCTGAAGCGTATATCCATGTGGTCATACATAGCTTGCAAAATAGAATCAAATGATGTAACTTCTGGCTGAGCGGCATCTGGCTGAGCATTTGGAATCGGTGCTGCCATATCCATCCATATGAATCTGTGGCTGCTCCTTTTGCATCTGAACTGTTTGAGCCTCTCGTGTCTCATGACGACATCTTCGATCTCCATATTGTCCTATAGTAGGTAAGCCCCGAGAGTCTAACAATTTGTTCCAGTGCATCAAGGCCATCATACTTAGTGCATCAAGGCCATCATACTTGGTGCATGTTTCTCCAATCCGGTATCCACCGCGATACCTGCCTCTCGGCAAAAATAGGTAATCAAGCATGAAAATACCATAGAAGACGCGTCCTCACTCCCACTGTTATGAATCGCTCGGAAGATCACTCAACCAATATCAATTGGTCGACCAGTCATTATACGATGCATCAGCCAGACGGGCTTATAACATACATCATTATGATGCTACATCGGTCTCAATTAATACGATGACAAGATATTTCAGAATACAACACCAACTCTCAAATCTCTTTGCTATAAACGGAACAGCTGGTTCCATTCCTTCCGTCCATCTATTCGAAGAGCACCAACTAATCTCCCTTGGAACTGATCAATCTCCTTGATCGACTCTATCACACTGGCAGTATTGATGTGCACATCTATGGCCCTAAAATATTGTGTGATAGCATCCGGAGTGATATGGACTTCAACCCCTTGAACCAAATCGTTCCCCCATTAAGAAATCTATCTGGTATCATACTCGCATATAATTCGACTACTATACTCCTGTTTGACGTTGAAGGCCGTTGAACATACCCAAGCTACTACCTCGAACACATGTGTATTAATCAAGCTCGACAAATGAATGCCCTTCTTAATAATCCACGATCGAATTTGAAGTTTGGAGACCCGTTCCCGAAAATCTTTGTTTTGGGCAAAACACAGAAGAACGATGCCCTTTCCTTTAGAAGTGTTGCCTACCCATGGTCTCTTAACTAAATTAGTCTTAGCCATCTGCACACAAAAAACAAACAAACAAACAAAATAAAACTAAGTTTTTATGTAAAATTCGACAACAATTCGACAACAATTCGACTATATATTAGACCAAATTTAAAATTATCAAATTGATTCCTAAAACAAAAACATGCTATAAACAATTACAATCCAATCAAAATTACCATGGCATCACACCAAGCACAAATGCACCTAGAACTGAAATCCCTTCGCTAAGTTACCCAAATAAAATCCAACTCTATCAAATTACTCTTAAATTCAAAATTTCAATTAGAACTAAGTTAAAGTCTTACCAACTAAGCTAAATCACATGAAATAACACAATCTAAGTAAAGCCCATTGATTCTTTAATCATGAAATTTGAATTTATCCATGTATCATCAAAACTCTCATATTCATCATATATAAACATGTTTAGATCAATACAGTGCAAAAAAACCAAAATAATCCAAGAAAGAGGGAGAAAAGAGACATACCTTTGATCTTTGATGAAGAAGGAAAAAAAAATCAAAAACAAAAAGAAAATCAACAGAACCAGAGAAAGGAAGAAAACAGAGTGTTGTGCACAACAAAATTGTGTGAGAAAAGAAAAACAGTTGCACATTTTATATAGATGTGTAAAATTGTGCCCTACCGCGGTCTGCGCAGCGGTGATGTCTAATTTTCCTTACCTGAATCTGTAAAATGCACCATTTCACTTAAAGAACCGCGGTGTGGACCGCGACTATGACAAGGTGCATCGATCGGTACGTCCAACGGTGTTTTCCAGTGATGACACACTATATGGAGCGTAATGCGGACAACAAGACTTAGGGGCTGTTTAGACTGCGTGAAACTCCAGAAGATTAACGCAATGTGCATCGTGGTTCAGATACTTGACTTGAAAATCGGTATGTGCCGCATGAAACTCCAAAAGGATCTTTGCTTATTGGTCCACAGTGTGGACCAGGTTCTTGACGGGCGGTATGACCAGCGGTGAACGACAGAGGGCTCATGCTATGAAGGCCGCAATCTAGACACCAATTATGACTCAAAATTAAAACAATGAAAAATTTAAAGAATAAAATAAAAGAATTAAACATGAGTGGGTTGCCTCCCACCAAGCGCTTTATTTAACATCTAAGCGAGACGAATGAGAGCACTACGGCTCTTTGAGTTCGATTGATCCAACTTTCCTTGGTTCGGACATGCAAAGAAATGGTTTCAGCCTTTGTCCATTTACCTAGAATTTTGCACCATTCTGAAGATTCTCAATTTCTACTGCTCCATGAGGAAAAACTTCAGTAACCTTAAAAGGACCTAACAATTTTGGTTTTAATTTTCCTAGAAATAGCCTCAAACACGATTGATACAATAAAACTAACATCCCTGGATGGAACTCTTTCCGGCCAATCTTCTTATCATGCAATTTTGTAGTCCTTTCTTTGTTTATCTTTGCATTCTCCTAGGCATTGTTTTGAAGCTCCTCAAGCTCATTCATTTGTAAACTCCTCTTCTTTTTCAGCCTTGTTTTAATCAAAATTCAAGCTCTAAGCCCAATAATCATTGTGTTCCAACTCCACTGGCAAATGGCATGCCTTCCCAAAGACTATATGTAAGTGTCTCATTTTATGATTGGCTTATTTCGTTGACAAAATCACAATTGGGCTCAAAATTTGTATAAAGGTAGACTAGGATTTGAAGATCTCTCATCATCAAAGAGATTGGACTCCAAGTGTATCAAGGAAGGTAGATTACTTGACCCTACTCTTATTTGAAGAGATGTAGTAGCATACACTCACTAGCATGCATTGTGTTCTCATATTTTCATGATGCATTTTATGAAATTTATCATACTCCACTTACATATTTTTGCATTTAGGATAATGTGTTGAGTTTACCTGGAAAAGAGGATTTTCCTCTTCACCGCGGTGTAGGTGTGCAAGTCGTTAGCTAAGCACCTGCCTCCGCCGCAGTCCCAATAGCGGTTGGTACTAGGAGGTGCATACTTTGGGGATAATGGCATGTGTATGTTTGCACAACGATCCCTGCCGTGATATTCACCAATAGGCCCCTGTTGCCTATACTGCAACATGTGCTCTTGCATGCACAGCGGTCCCCGTCGCGGTGTTATCCAGACGGTGCACCGTTGCATGCATCGCGGTCTGGATAACTTACCCGTACCGTGGTTCTGTCAGCGGTAATGTCGGGATTTTGTTATTGTTTTTCAAAACGGCGTCATTTCGTTTGGGGCTTCATATATATATATATTATTTTCCCTTCTTTGCCTCTTGAGAGCTTCAGAATCCATTTTCTCTCATTCCTTTTAGAGCTCAAGATTGACTTGCAAAGAAAGTAAGCAAGAACCCATTTTTATTGTCCAAAACCCAATCACTTATCATTCATTCATGATTAAAGCATCATCTAGCTTCATCTAGGATGTTTCTAAGCATGAGTTTCATTTATATAGCTGACTTCGTAAGTAGAACATCATCTTCATCTATTTCCAGGTTCTTGCTTAACAAGAAACCTCTTTTATGACTTCTTTGCATTTAGATTAGGATTCTAGTTACATGTTGAGCTTTTTACGTGTTGATTTGTTGGGTTGTTGTATTGTGATAGATATATCATCTAGGAATATTTTTCCTTTCATATAGCTAAGTTGTATGCATGTCATATAGCAATATGATATCTAGGAATGTTTTAATTGTCATCATTAATTCCTAGATAAGCATCAAATTTGTTGACCAAGCATTTGTGCACTTAGAATATCTTTCAAAATCACTTTAGATTGTATATCACTTCTATAGGAATTAAGTCTTGTATTTACAGTGGGTAAAATACAAGCAAGAGCCGATTATTGCTATTAAAAGCCTACGGGTAGCAAAAACGAATCTGTAACCGTATATGTGTGATGTGGTCAACCTAGGTTGTAATCGTTTTTACAAATAGTGGATTTGAGGGCTCGATTAGCTGGTTGTAGATAATCCGATGGTTTTTCCTTTATTGAAGAGTTTCCATGTAAAAATCAAATGTTTTTTATTTCCATATTTATACTCGATTTTGTATGTTTGTTTATGAGGTCTTTATTTTAATTAATATTGATTAATCGAAAAAATTGGTAATTGATTTGATTAAAATCTATTCAGTCCCCTCTAGGTTAATTAGACACATTATGTAGTTAATTTCACTATCCTGTAAGAACTCATTCCAATCGGAGTTTTGTAAGCAGTTCTGTATGCCTATAAGGCATCATTCAACTTGAGTGACCAATCATTCTGATTAGGTTGCACCATCTTCTCCGAGATTTGCTTAATCTACCTATTACTCACTTCAACCTACCCTGATGTCTGGGGATTATATGGAGTCACCACCTTATGTTTGGCACTATACTTTTTCATTAATGAGGCAAAGACCTTGTTATAAAAGTGGCTTCCACAATCACTTATTATTGCTAGAGAAGTCTCAAATTTGGTGAAAATGTTTTCTTTGATAAACTTCATCACCACCTGGCTATCATTCGTCTTAATTACAATTGCTTCGATCCATTTTGAGACATAATCCATAACAACTAAGATGTAATTGTATCCGTACAAGGGTGGGAAAGGTCCCATGAGAACAATCCCCCATACGTCAAAAATCTCCACGACCAATTGACTTATAAGTGGCATCTCATCCATTTTTCCAATGTCCCCCCTCATCTGGCACCTGTCAGAAGAAATACAAAAATCGTAAGCATCTTCAAATAATGAGGTCCAAAACAAATCTAGGATAACTTTTTAAGCAGTCTTCTTTGCACTAAAATGCCCTCTGTAATGAAGGTTATGGCAAAATTTCAGCATATCTTGCTCCTCCTCTGGGTCATATCTCTGAATGATCTGATCGACACCAAATCTGGACAGGTATGGCTCGTCCTAAAAGTACTGTATAGAGATGGAAATGAATCTTTTCTTTTCTTGTGAGCTTAGATCAGATGGTATGATTCCATTTGCTAGGTAGTTCACGATGTCTACATACCATGGATCTTTGTCTCTCACTACTAAGAGTTGTTCATCTTGAAAGTTCTCATTGATGGGTAGGTTCTCGGTATGTTCTTCCACTCATTCATCTTCTACCAATCGTGAAAGATGACCCGCCACCATATTCTCACTGCCTTTATTGTCCCTGATTTTCAAATCAAATTCTTACAATAAAAGGATCTATCAGAGTAATCTCGGTTTCGCTTCCTTTTTAGTTAGCAAATACTTTAATGCAGCATGATCAGAAGAAACAATAACCATAGACCCTATCAAATATGATCGAAATTTTTCTAAGGCACTAATTACAACAAGCAATTCTTTTTCTTTGGTGGAGTAATTTAATTGTTATCATTCAAGGTGTGACTAGTGTAGTAAATAACTTGTGGCAATTTATCTAAATGTTGTCCTAAGACAACACCTACAACATAGTCAGATGTATCACACATTAATTCAAAAGGAAGAGACCAATGATGGGGCATGATTATATGAGTAGATGTTAATTTATTTTTCAGAGTTTCAAAAGCATGCAAGCAATCATTATTAAAAACAAATTCAATATCTGTTAACATCCTTTTTTGGTAGGGGTCTAAAGAAGAAATTTTCATTGGGCTGACATCTGGTAGGATCTTGATCGGGACAATCCTGATTCCTAGGTACCGGGATATACTGATGATCTAGGAAAGGTCGATGCAATATTATGCCTTTCATATGGTATCAAAGAGAACCAGTACCATGGTACCACCTACCTGGTATCCAAATACCATGACACCTATCCAAGACTGATCCAGTAAGTGAGTCTCATCCACCCATTAGGGAGAATGGCGTCGAGAAGGTACCATCACGCTAAGATATAGACCACCCTAGCAAAAGTGGACCAGTGCCGCGTCCTGAGGAATAAAGCCCACATTCATCCCTAACAAGGCAGAATGGAAGATTGACCTCTTCATCACTTAAAGCGCCATAAATAAGATAAAATGGTCAACTCAATCAAAATTTAAATGGAAACCATCACGTAATTAAAAGGAGCAATTCCCGCAATAACTTACTGCCTCAGTCAACATCAATCAACATCAAAATAAGGACTTCGATGATTGCAGATCAATTGACCATATTTACAGGGATTGATAGGAAGAATTAGAGAACATAAATCCAACAACAAGGGTCGAAGTAAAGGGGTTCTAAATTGAGAGTATTAGCCATCACCTATAGAGAGTTATTCGCAATCACCTACAAAAGAGATATCCATTTATCGACTAGCATAAGTTCGACATCGCCAGCTGTGTAAGAGAGAGAGAGAGAGAGAGAGAGAGAGAGAGAGAGAACCTAGCATTATATCATAAAATCTTTCGATTAATAAAAAAGTCATTTCCTTATGTTTTCTTGATACATATTGCTCCCATTTTATTGCTTCATTCTTGTCAAAATCACGATACCTAGAGGTACCTACCCCGCTGCGATCTATCAGGTTATAGTTTGAGGGTATTGATCAAAATTCTATACCTAAACGAATTTTCGGTTAACACTTTTTGGCGCCGTATGTAGGAAGTATTTCCAAACCTATTGAAAAAATATGTAAGCTTTGTTTTATAAAAGTATGAGGCTTCAATCCTCCCAAGGGTAACCTGACCCAACGGAGCAATAGTCAGTGGCTTCGACTTAAAGAGTCCAAAAGCAAGGGAAGGGTCGAAACACCGAAAACCAGTACCGGTCTTACCGTCAAATGTGCAATCCACCCCCTATGCTCCAACTGCACCAATAGCAGGCTAAGCCATTCTGGAACAACAGGCTGTGACGTTCATGGAAAACATCCACATTTGTATGATCGTGAAAGGAATCACTCATCGTACCGGGAACCAGGGGTGATGCCATCAGACCATATACCCGGATAACAGCCTTCATAAAACTTGGACCACTTTCCCTAGTTCCAGACCGTCTAACAAATTTCTAATCCTGACATGTGAGATCCGCGATCAAGATCCCGCCCAGAGAACTTCTTCGCCCGATCAGGTCGGTAGTAAAGAAGAGACAGTCGCGGTCTACTATTGGTGAGAGCATCGGACCAAAAAGAACATTCTAAGGAAACCACCCCTGAGAAGAGGACCGTGGGAATGAATCTACAGCATCATAAATATTAGATAGCAAATATCCAGAGGTTCGGTCCAAGGATGGTGGGTCTTAACCCCTTCATGACTAGTTGATTAGGATGGCTAATGAGATTTAGGAGTTGAAGAAAGGTAAATACCTGGAGAATCGAAATGATCACCTTGGTGAGATGAATGCACCATTTTTTAGAAGGATCATAGAGGCGGAGTTGCCTCATAAATTCAAGATGCCGAAAAGTTTTTTAGGACAAAAGATCCTTTGAGCCATCTCGAAAGTTTTATGCACCGGATGAAGGTCCAGAACACTACATGGTCCGTAATGTGCAGGATGCTCCCATCCACCCTGACTGTATGTGTAAAGATATGGTTCAGAACGTTACCTCTAGGTAGTGTCGATTCTTTCACATGACTAATAAAAGATTTTTATGCTCAATTCCAGGGAATCAAACCCTGTCCTAAGGATCCCATCCTACTTAGTACGTGATCCAGAAGCAGGGGGGACATTGAAGTCTAATGTGAAGAAGTTCCATAAAAAGGTGGTCTTGATCGGGGTGCTTGTAGAGAAGGAGTTTCTAGAGTGGCCCACCGACTGCGAAGTCTGGGTACTACATACAAATGGAGCATTGAACCAGGCTGGTAGTGGAGCAAAGATCATCTTAATTGATCCAGAGAAAGTTGAATGTTGCCACTATTTTTGGTTCAAGTTTAGCGCCACTAACAATGATGTTGAATATGAGGCTAGCTGGGATGAGGGTAACCAGGGATCTCGGTGCAGATGTCCTTCTAATTAAGAGCAACTTGCAGCTAGTGGTCAACCAGGTGACAGGGAAATACCAGGCCAAGAGTGAGAAGATGTCGACATACCTCGAAAAGGTCCAGAAGATCATGGCCCGGTTCAAAGGAGTAAAGATAAAATAGATACCCAGGAAGCAAAATCATCAAGCAGATGCCTTAGCTAAGATTGATGCAAGCGGGGGACAAACATTGCCAAATGAGGTACCACTCCAATTGATTTCCCAGCCTAGCATAACAATGGGTAAGGAGGTGAACCTGGTGAATCGTCTCCCTTGTTGGATGGATCGCACCATCGATTACTTCCAGATCGAAAAACTGCTGGAGGATCCCGTTCAAGCACACAAGCTCAAAAAGGTCGCGACCTGTTATTGCTTGGTTGATGGATACCTCTATCGTAGGGAAATATCACTTCCACTTCTGAGATGCCTACATCTTGATGATGCAAGATGGGCACTTTAAGAGGTGTACTCAGGTGAATGCTAGAACCACGTAGAAGGCGAAGCACTAGCCTACCAAGTACTCCACATGGGATAATTTTAGCCCACTTTAAACCCTGATGAATGACAGTTTGTATAGTCTTGTGAACCTTACCAAAAGGCAGCGAACCTGAATCATCTGCCCTCATAGCGGCCCTACTTCATCAGCGCACCTTACCCGTTTGCTATCTAAGGGGTAGATCTAATTGAACCACTCTCGACCGTGTCTGGACAAGTTAAACATGCAGTATTATCCATAGATTACTTTACCCGATGGGTGGAGGTGGATCCTCTCACCCGGATAACGGAGGAGAAAGTTCAATATGAATAATGTTATCTGCAGATTGGGTACCCCTATGGCAATTATCACTAATTTGGGTAAGCAATTCGACAATATGCGATTCAGGGACTTTTGTGAGAACTGGGAATCGAGCTTAGCTTTGTATCAGTAGCACACCCTCAAACCAATGGATTGGTCGAAGCAAAATAAAAAACTATTAAGAAGTTCCTAAAAAAGAAGCTTCAACAGACGAATGAGAGATGGACGGAGGAGCTCCAGACGTGTTATTGGCCTATCGGACCACAAAGAGGATTGCTACTAGAGAAACCTCATACTTGCTAACTTTCGGGGTAGAAATAGTCCTACCAATCGAACACAAGCCGACCTCCTTCAGGTTTCAACACTTTAAACCAGAAAGTAACATGACCAAGTTGAGGGCCAACCTAGACCTCTTGGAAGAGAATCACGATAGTGTAGCATAGAGGGAAGCAGTCTACCAAAGTAGGGTCTATCGGTACTTTACCAAGAAGGTCAGAACCCAAAATTTTAAGGAATGGGACTTAGTCCTTAGGAAAGTCACCTAGAACACTCGAAGGAGATTTGATGGGGTGCTAGCCCCGAATTGGGAAGAGCCTTACTTGGTTAAAATAATGGTCTGCAATGGGGCTTACAAGCTGGAAGATATGGTGGGTCACCCCATTGACCAAACCTGGAGTGTGGATCACCTCAATAGATTCTACCTTTGTCAACCGTAGAAGCAGGATTAGCCACTGTCTGGTATCGCTTTGAATTTTGTATCTCCTAAAGTCAGTTTGTATTGCCTTAAAATCATCAATAAAGAAGCATTATTTCTTCTCATACTAGTTCTATCTATTTGTATGACTGCCTTGATAGTTTTCCTATGAATTTTTGGTAAGTTCACCTATGATCGCCTTTCGCCTAAAAATTGCCTTGAAACTAGGAGAACCACATAGCACTTCTGATGGTTGGGACCCACCCCCACCCCCTCCCCCTCCCCCTCCCCCTCTAGGAAGGGTCTGGTGCTTACGTGGCATAGTTGCCTACCATATCGAGGATATGGATTCGTAGACCTGATTGCTCACCCTATCCTAAAGACCTGGAGAGCCTATACGATACTCCTGAAGCCTTGGACAGAACCCAATCTCTCCATGGAATGACCTGATGCACAAGTGGCCTTAGTTGTCTACCAGGATATTTTCGCCAAAGTACCAAGATTTTCGAAACAGAACTGCTTGGTACTCAGAATTCACCTTTGTATCTACCCCGAAGTACCAAGATTCCCGAAACAAGACTGCTTGGTACCCAGATTTTGCCATTATATTTACACCTAAGTTCCAGGATTCTTGAAACAAGACTGTCTAGTACCTAAATTTTACCTATGTATTTACGCCTAAGTACCGGGATTCTCAAAAGATTAGTGGATTCCCAGAAGAGGAGTGGCAGGTACCCAGATTCACTTGCATATTTTTAGCTAAGTGCCAAGATTCCTAGAATAGGAATGCCAGGTACCATAAGTCTCATACGCAGAAAGACTGGAAGTTAAAGTCATTTTGATAGCATACCAGGATTGTTTTGCTTAAGGATCAGGATTCCTAATACAAGGAATCCCGATACTCCTGATACTGATTGTCAGTTTTTTATTTCGTGTCCCCAACAACTTTAAGGGATCACTATTACCAGATATTTTTTAATTCAGGTACGTTCAAGGGACTGATTCTCATATCATTCCAAGTCAAGGTTATGTGTCTACTACAACTTAGGCATGACACATGATGTCATCGGGATATCATTCACAAATTAAAGCAGACACCTAACAAAAAATTACGAGGAAACTTTCATTGATCAATCAACGCGCCTAACCCTTTTTTCTTGTCTGCATACATAAAAAAAAAAGATTGAGTATCAGTCCTAAGGGAAAAGAACGAAATGCATCACGCCACGTCCTTTATAATCGCCCCATCTCCTGCCACAGGCCCACTTTCTTGGCTTATCTCCTCAACAACCTCGGTTTCCTCCTCCCCTGTCCCATCCGTCGGTGGATCAATATGAAGGTCCTTATTCTCTGGAATCGTCACGTCGACTTGGACCTTAACATCCTTAGCCAGGTCATCCTGGACTTCCACCACTTCAGCTAGATCAGTCTGGACTAATGGTGTCCACGGTTCGGTTTCGGTTACGAACAACCGGTTTCGGTTACGAACAGCCAGTTTCGGTTCTGTGGAAAGGCTGAACCGTAACCGTAACCGTAACTAGAATTGAGCGGTTTAGGGCGGTTTGGGGCAGTTTCGGTTATGACAGTTTTCAGTTACGGTTCGGTTTCAATTTTCGGTTCTATTCTGTTTTCGGTTCGGTTTCAGTTTGGTCTAGGTTTTTTTTTTAAATGCCACCTATCAGCAATTGATTAGTTGTTGCATTTTTTTATCGAAACCGGCGGTTTCGGTTATGGTTATGGCGGTTTTCAGTTACGGTTCGGTTTCGATTTTCGGCTCGGTTCGGTTCGGTTCGGTTCGATTTTTGGTTCGGTTTTCGGTTTTGTTTCGGTTTGGTCCAGGTTTTTTTTTTAATTGCCACCTATCAGCAATTGATTAGTTGTTGCATTTTTTTATCGAAACAGACGGTTTTTGGACGGTTTTTTAGAATTACTAACCGTAACCGTAACCGTAACCGTAACCGTAACCGATAGTTTCGGTTTCGGTTTCGGTTTCGATTTCGGTTTCGGTTTCGGCTTTGGTTTCGGTTCGGTTTTAAACGGTTTAACCGAATCGTGGACACCTCTAGTCTGGACCTCCACCTTATTCACAGGATCGGTATGGACCGTAACTTCTATGGTCGGTTCATGTTGAGAGGTATGAAGACTTGAGACCGCTCCTTCAACCACTTCTGCTATAGCAGCCAGGATTTGCAAGCTAGGCTCCCTTTTGGTCGACTTTGCATGAAAAAAAAGATTGGTACCAGATCATCCTCATCAACAGAGGCACCACCAGTAGCTCGAGAAGGCCGTACTTTAGTTGGAGAGGTCTTAGATAGCAGAACAACCTTGGCCATAATATTATTTCGATCCCACCCAACGATCGAGCTCAGGTTAAAAGGGAGGGGAAGTGCTTGTGCAACTTGGTAAGCGACGAAGAAGTACCCCTCTCCGAAGGAAGCATTTACCTTAGCTTCCAAAGCAACTACACTGCTGTGTAGAGTCTGGATCTCCTATTGCAATTGCTCATTTTCCTTTTCCTGCTTCAAATTGTTTCTTTCGGAGGCACGACGAAAGTATCTTAGTCGCTTTGTATCAAAGGCATGCCGGGTCCGTTCCATGCCTACCTTTGCCATTGCCACATTGAATTTTAAGGCATGTAAAGTGCAAAGGGAAGAGTTAGGTAGCCCCTAATACTTGGTGTAAACAGAAGACTTGGTGAAATATCATACCACAGCTAAGAGAGCAAACCCCCTGGTAAACAGTACTGTTAGGATTATGCTCAATAGAAAGAGTGTATACAGTGATTTCGAGTTTAACAAATCTTATAGCATTAATAGTTTAATTATTATAATTGTCAAAAGTAAATAATCATAAGGTCAAAAGACTATGAGAAATGAATAATTGTTTGAACATCTGGATATGTATGAGGTAGACACAAGTCTTTAGTTAGTTTTGAACAATATTCACAACTAAATATAAAGGTTGGGTGCCTTTTCCTTGTTAAAATTGTAGATTCTTTTGCTAGCATTTGAGTGAGATCAAATGTGTTATGATGAGTCTAAAATCATCAAATTGTGGTGTCTTTAGGTAAATGAATCTAGTACACTAGGTGCATTGAATATGATCACACTGAAATACTTTATCCATAATCATCAGTGGATAAGAGTTTTCACTAGAGGACAATCGGAGAGTCTATCTCAATCCTGAGATAAATGATGAACTTATAGTTACAAGTATTATCATTTGAGCTATCAATGAGTATGATTATATAGCATAATCTATCCTTGATGGTTTGGTGGTATACATTTGTTAATCGATAGAGGACTTCATTTATAGATATGGACATCGTGGCTCTATTGATTAAATGTGAGTAGAATATCATCATATGGATATTTTGAGGTATTGGACATTAAATCTTAACGTTAACTTTTCAATATTGTCTATTGAAACTTGGCTTATGGACAAATCAAAATATTCAAGTTCAAAATGTGGTCATATGAGTAAATATGGTAACTAGGAGAGCTATAGACGGTCTATGAGCTCTTAGCGATTACTGTTATTTTTCATGAGGATACACTATCTCCAATAAGGTTGTCTAGGGTACGAATGAGGAACATTAACTTATTCTATCTTTATATAAGAGTTTAATTTTAGTTTTTTAGTGGAATGAGCTAAAATTAATATATTGAACCTAAGTGAATCACTTGTTGATTGTGATTAGGTTATGTCTATTAAAGCTTAAATTTAGATAGCCCACCAAGATCATCAATTCACACGAACTTGTATTGATCATTTGATATATTCTATCGGACTAATTTATGGGTCAATCTAGAATTATTTTTGGTTTTCGGAATCCAAAAGTTTTGGAGAGGTGCGGTTATGTGTGTTCAAGACACGCGGTAACTCTTCAAATACCTGGAATGGTCGGCCAAGGATATGGGAATTCTTGGGCAACCCTAATGGGGTGCGATTAGCATTCCATTAATACATTAAGAATATAATTTACACATTTTAATTAAATGAACTATTAAAATTATATTAATGTATTAATTTAAGGCATGTGGACATGTTTCTTTTTTAGTAAGAATGTGTCTAGTTCACATGTGGACTTTTTATAAAGTCCAATGGATTTAATAAAATGGAAAAATAATATTTTGCCCATGGTATATGCTTGGACTGCAAGGCTAAAATTATTGGCCTAATATATTGTTTTATTTTATTATTTAATAAAATAGAAGTTAATTAATTCAATACTTATTTAATTATTTAATTAAAAGTCAAAATATTTTTCTAAGTAGGAGAAGACCTCCTAGTGTCATACTATTGTTGGTGGTATGATAAGTATCAAAAACTTTATTTGATAAATAGATAAATAAAAGGAATTTATTTATCTAATCAAATTAGGAAGTTTTTGATAAAGTCACAATTAACTTATGTTCAATAATTTATTATTGAATAAGACACTAATGAGTTGGAATATGGTTGAATTCGAAAGTTGATAGGAGTTTTGATGGAACAAATCCTCCTTGTGTGAGGATTTTCGACCAACACACAAATCCTAGGATTTTCGGCCACCACACAAATCCTCCTTATGTGAGGATTCAGCCACCTATATGTATTCCCATCATAGAATTCAGCCAACCCTTGTCTTGAGAGAGTTTTTTTTTTGTTTAAAAAACTCGTCCAACCCTAAGAAAGGTATGTGGGAATTCGGCCAAGAGGAAAAGAAAGAAAGAGCATTTTATTTTCGATAGTACACTAGTAGCTTTTACATCAAAAGACTTTGTGCACAACATCGAATTAGGTTCACACGAGTTTTTGATCAAAATATTGAGAATTCACAAGTGACCAAACGTTCTATACTTTTCTCTATGAGGGTTATTATGACTAACAAAAGAAAAAGTTTTTTATTTTCCATCCTCAGGTATACAATTCAAAGAAAGGGAGCCCACACTCCTAGGTGATTCACATTCGTGATTGGATTGGAAGATCTTACAGATTCAATTCTAACGTAATATCAATCGTCATGTGAAAAAAAGTACGGTACTTTTAAATATATGTTAATTAATCAAGGGTTAAAGTTCTCTATTTTAAAGAAATTTTTGAAATATACCAATCAAACTTTTTTGCTTCCGCCGCATGTTTTTTCCTACAAGGACATAAGCCCTGAACTGAGACAAGACTTCACTTGATTGGTACTCTTAGACCATGAGCTGGGTTGATCTTGAGGAATGACAGAGGGAGCAGTTGTAGGACTAAGACTACTCTCCACCCTGCTTGGGCTATCGATGATCACAGCAGAAAGGAGCAGCGGGGGACTTGACTTTGCACATGGCCAGGAGAGTCCTTGATTCTAGCAAGCATGTCTGCCTACCATCTCGGCCAAGTTGAAGAGCACTGAGAGAGAAGGATGATGGGATGATCTTGTTGGTAACAGGTTCGAATTCACTGCAGGTCGAGCTAATCCAGACGAGGTACTAGCCTCTACAACAGAATCGGGGTGAGAATGAGTCACATCAGGAGAGGTTTGTCGAGAAGAAGGTTGATCTTCAGGATGGAGAGGTATGTTCTGGACCGGTAAAGGTACTTTAGAAACTACCCAGACAAGAGTTAATACCTACCAAATCATCATAAGTCAGAAATAAGCAAAGGTAAGAGGGAAAGCTATCTACCTAAAGAAACATGCAATATCCGAAGGTAGTAATCAACCCACCCAGATTCGAAGGGATTAAAGGTGGGGTACTTCAAGTTTAGGTAGGACTGGGCGATGTTGTTCTTCAGAATTCTCTCTACTTCGGTAGAAATGTTACCTTTCTCCCATTCAGTCCTACCACTAAATCGAGTAAGAACCTCGAATTCAGACCCCTGATATGGATCGAGCTTCCTCAGTCGCCTCATACAATGACCCACTTGGTACTCCACGAGCTGTCTTTTTTCCTAGCTCCAGGAACCATGAACTTTAGGGGATTTTTGGGCCACAAGTAGAATTCACCATTGGGACCGGGGGCATTGGCCGTTATCTGAAAGAGGAACCTAAGATCATCCGTGCCTGGCTTCCTAGTAACTCGGTCTATTTCACACTACTCTCTCCACTAGGTTCCTTTAGAATCCTAATGTTAGTTGAAGAGGAGCAAGCTATTGAGTGTTGGGTAAAAAGGTAGTCTGACCCCACACTCATACGCAAAGGTATGAATTGGGAGTTGGTTTAGAGAAGAATAATACATATCATACCCCTAGTATGGTATGGTGAGGGATATGTCAAACGGGATCACGGAGTCCCTCATTTTGCTTCTAATTGTATCTATGGTAGAAGTAGAGTTGGGGACACACCGAAAATCACTAGGAAGGCTGAGTACCCCACCAGTCATGACCGTAACATCTCTTACCAAATCTCCACCTTCTATGACATCGTTGACCTCATCGACTGAGTCATCATCAATGTTGACTGGGGTTTCAGGGTCGTTGCTAAAGACTGACTCGATGGCCACATTCCGGTTTGATTGGTGGGGTTGGGACATAGTGGCGCCTTCACCGTCATCGCCTCCTTATCAATTTCTTTTCTGTCTATGATCGAGGCTCGAGCAATCAGTAGAGTCGCTATTGAAGATTTGGTCTAAGCTATCGAAATACATAGTTGCAGGGGATTGAAGATTGAAGGTTGAAGAAGAAAGGAAGCTAGGGTTCAACAAGGTAATTGAAGACTTTTTTGGGAAGCAAGGATTAAAGAGAAGCGATGCAGATGACTTATGAAAGGCTAAATTATAAATAGAAAAAGGGGACGGTTACCGGTAACGGAAAGGGAACATCATCAATGAGGCGAGATACTCAGATAGCTGGAAACACAGTTTCGAGAAACACGCGATGCCAAAATCTCTCATTTTTTAAAATAACTAACCTCTTTTGGCTTAACGTGTGGAAGACTCATAAAATGTAAGATTTTTTTTCCAAATATTGGTTGCTCATGAAGCGATGGATAAAATTCTTCAAGCATCATAAGATCCTGACTATAACCTCAACCAGGTACCGATGTTCAAGTCAGTAGGGACTACTGTTAACAACTTTTTTTGGTAGGGGTCCAAAAAATAATTATCCATTGGGGCTGAAACCTGGTAGGATCTGGATCGGGACGATCTCGGTTCCTAGATACCATGATATATCGATGATCTTGGAAATGTCGATGCCACATTATGTCTTTCATCTGGTATCATAAAGAACCGATACCACGGTACCAACTACCTGGTATCCAAATACCGTGACACTTATCCAATAACTGAGTCCCATCCATCCACTATGGAGAATGACATCGAGAAGGTACCAACATGCAAAGAGAGTGACCAACCTAGTAAAAGTGGACCGGTACACCAAGAACATGGAATCAGTACTGTGTCCAAAAGAGTAAAGCCCACATTCTTCCCCAACAACGTAGAAGGGAAGGTTGACCTCTTCATCACTTAAAGTGCCATAAATGAGATAAAATGGTCAACCCAATCATAATTTAAACGGAAACCATCATGTAATTAAAGGGAACAATTCCCGCAATAACTTACGGCCTCAATCAACACCAATCAACATCAAAATAAGGACTTCGTTGTTTTCAGATCAATTGACCATATTTACAAGGATTGGCCAGAAGAATTAGAGAACATAAATCTAGCGACAGAGGTCAAAGTAAAGGGGTCAGAAATTGAGAGTATTCACCACACCGATAGAGAGTTATTCTCTATCACCTACAGAGAGATATCCACTTATCGACTAGCACTAGTTCACCATCCCCAGCTATGTATGAGAGAGAGAGAGAGTTCTATAGTGAAAACCATACCTAGCATTGTATCAGAGAATCTTTCGATTAATAAAACAACCATTTCCTTATGTTTTCTAGATACTTATTACACCCATTTTATTGTTTCATTCTTGTCAAAATCACGGTACCTAGAGATACCTACCCCGCTGCGATCTCTTAGGTTGCAGTTTGAGGGTGTTGATCAAAATTCTGTACATAAACGAATTTTTGGTTAACAGCATCCTTGATCATGAGCTTATGCAGGGGACGACTAATTTTTGAAAAATCTTTAATAAAATGCCTATAAAAACCTCCATGACCAAGAAAAATCCTCACACCCTTCACCGTAGTGAGGGGTGGAAGTTTTGCAATAACTTCAATTTTAGCACGATCTACTTTTATACCTTTATCAAAAATAACGTGCCCTAAAACTAATACAGACTTAACCATAACATGGTTTTTCTCCTAACTAAGTGTCAAATTAGTCTTCGTGCATCTTTTTAAAACAAGAGTTAAGTTATCAAGGCAGTGGTCAAAAGAATTACCAAAAATAGAAAAATCATCTATAAATACCTCAATAAATTTCTCTAACATGTCGAAGAATATAGACATCTTGCTTATCTGGAAAGTGTCAGAGGCGTTGCACAACCTGAAAGGAATTATTCGGTATGCAAAGGTACCAAAGGGGCATGTGAACGTAGTCTTCTCTTGGTCCTCTGGAGCAATGGCAAATTGATTGTATCATGAAAATCCATCCAGGAAGCAGTAATAAGCATGTCCCACCAAAAAGCTCGAGTATTTGATCAATGAACGACAAAGGAAAGTGATCATTTTTATTATCGTGTTAAGTTTGCAGTAGTCAATGCACACCCTTCATCTTGTTGTCTTCCTTGTGGTAATCAATTAATTGTTCTCATTAGCTACTACAGTTATCCCTGACTTCTTTTGCACAATGTGGACCGGACTCACCAACTTACTGTCAGATATTGGGTATATGATACCCACATTGAGTAACTTTAGGACCTCTTTCTGAACAACTTCCTTCAAGTTTGGATTGAGCCTTTGTTGAGTCTGTCTAGAGGGCTTTGCATATTCTTATAACAGGATTTTAAGCATGCAAATGGAAGGGCTGATTCCCTAAATATCTGTTATGGACCAGCCAATGGCGATTTTATGTTCCTTGAGCACCTTGATTAGCTTTTTTTTTTCTCTTCATCCAGATCAGAAGCTATAATCACTGAGAGTGTCTCATTCTCTCCGGTACATTAGGATTTTTAGTGTGCGGTCACTATTACTGAAACGTGAAGCTCATCGTTTTCAATGTTTTTTACAGAGAGTGAAACTTGGATTTGACATCGTTGTGTTCAGACTACTACAAGAGACAGACACGTATTGACGCGTACTCGGTTCCTATAATGTCAGTTGGACATCCTTCCACTTGGGTTGTGCCATCTGACATTGCTCAGAGGGTGATTTTGAATCCAATATCCAGGAGATAAGCAGGACGCCCGAGGGCGGGCGACATGTCTCGTCTTCGGAGAGGACAACTACACAATCGTGTAGAAGATGTGGACAACCAGGGCATAATTCCATGAGATGTTCTAACCCACCTTTGATTAATGAAGGTTCAAGTAAAGGTGTTCCCGATGAATACCGTCGTAAATGTAGCATCTGTCATTCAATTGGACACAACAAACAAACGTGCCCTAATATGAACTCTAATAGGGAATGAATGGCAAAGTTTTGATCACATTGTAAACATTTGGAGATTGTAATAATTTGGAATTGTATGTAAGGGTGGGTGTTTTCGGGTCGGGTTGAAATTTTTTCAACCCAATCCAACCTAACGTAAATTTTAACCCAACCCAACCCAACCTAATATTTATCGGGTTGGGTTGGGTTGGGTTGATCGGGTTGGCTTTTTAAGTCCAATAGAAAAAATATATTTAAATTCAAATTTTGTTATATCAAAATTCAAATTTAAAATATTTTTTCACCATAATATCATATCACGTTGAGTTTAGATTACTTAAAAGCATCAAAATCAAATCATAACATATAATACAAATTGTTTAAATATCTCTTACATAATTAAAAAAAATAAAATATAACAATTTATTCAAATTAAAATATACAGTTGGATAATCTATTATTTATTTCAACCAACATAATAGTTTGAGTTTATATACAATTATTAGACTTTTTCTACTAAATTCTTAATCAAATTCTAAGGAAAAAAATAGCATTTTAAAGTATAATCAAGGATGTGCCATTTAATACAGACGATGAAGATAATATATTAATATAATCGTATATTTTTAATAAATGTATTATATATTACGGTATACAATATTTAAAAGTATGTATTTTTATTTGTCATTTAAAAACTCCTGGTACAAAACTTTTTGCCCAAATCAGGGATCACCTTGAAAGCAAATATATGCATCAAAAATAAGTATGATAAGTATCCGTAACATTTATGATACCAACAAGAAAGTACAACTTCTAATTCGAAGTTCTTACCAATAGAGCATGAGATAGGCAGTATATGTTGTAGGTCTCCACCGTATGTACATAATCGCCATTTTCCTACTAACGTCGCTCGAACCCGTCTCGTCGCCCGTCAAGCGCATGCTTGAATGAGTAAATGGAATGCATGTACACGTGGGCACCCCACGGAAACGCGTCGAACGCATCAAGATCCTCAACCAGTCGAAAATGCCAAACTGGAATCTTGAATCTCTCGTCCCCTATTAGTATCCAGTTCAACATATATATGAGGCAGAGCTTCACAACATCGTACGTCTCTCCAAACTCTCCGACAGTGACAACACCTCTTATCTCCTTTAAAGAGACCTCATCGGCTCCAGAAAAGTACCGCTGATGTATGTCATTCTCTACTTTTGCATACACGGTCGTGTCCGGTACAACTCTAAACCATATCTAGTGATCAGACAAAATTCCACCTTTGAAAATCTCACCGACTGGTTCCCTAACATGAACTGTATCTCATTTGTTAGGCCGCTATGATGCAGCTCCCTCAAAAGCAACCGATGGATAACACCATCCGAAAATTTCATCTCCCGATGCATCGTCAGGAAATCTCGAAACATAATGCCATGAACCGACACCGATCTTCATGTGCAAATTCTGCAGGGACCCGGTTCAGCACGTTGTCTATATGGACAAAGGCATCAAAATGGTCGTGTCGAGTCAATTTGCCTTCGTACCAGTCTCCTTGTGGAGTTTTAAGCAAATCCCTCAACTTATTTCTCATCTGCAATGTAATAGAAACACAACATCATTAAACAGAAAAAAGCTCGGATCCAAAATTATAAGTCTCGATCCAATGTAAAAACAACTCGATCCCATGATAAAAAATCTTGATCCTATAACAAAAAAGATTGATCCAATGTAAAAAAATCTCAATCCTATTAAAAATAAGCTTGACCCTTTGAAACAAAGCTCAATCCCATGACAAAAAAACTCGATTCCATAACAAAAAAAACTCAATCCAATATAAATAAACTGGGTCCAATTAAAATAAAACTCGATCCCATGACAAAAAACCTCGATCCTTTAAAAAAAACTCGATCTCATAATAAAAAAACTCGATCCAATGTAAAAAAACTCGATCCAATAAAAAATAAGCTCGAGCTCAGGACAAATAAGCTCGACCCTTTAAAAAAAAGTTCGATCCTATGACAAAAATGCTCGATCCCATAACAAAAAAACTCGATCCAATGACAAAAAAACTCGGTCCAATTAAAAAAAAAAGCTCGATCCCATGATAAAAAAGCTCGATCGTTTAAAAAAAAGCTCGATCTTATGACAAAAAAGTTCGATCCAATGTAAAAAAAAGTTCGATCTTATTTTAAAAAAAGCTTGATCCCATAACAAAAAAGCTCGATTCAATGTAAAAAAAGTTCGATCCTATTGAAAAAAGCTCGATCCCTTTAAAAAAAGCTCGACTTACCAAAACCTAATTTTCACGAAAAAAAAGCTCGATTCTCCTATCAAAAGTTTAGGTAACCCAGAATTTCATCTTCCTCAACAAATATTCAACCAAATTTCAAATCATAACCTAAACCACAACCATTCTCAGATCTCTATTTTAACCATAATCTACAATTTCAATCAACAAAACTCAAGTCTAACATGCAATGCAAGTTATCAACAACAAAAACGAGGAAAAAACAAATTGATCTTACCTTTGTCAATCGCAACTGTTCTCGTGTACTCTCATTCCGGTCATTTCACCGTCAATTAACTTCCTGTCGGTTTCACTCTTACGTTTCTTTGACTTAGAAAACGATAAATTTCTCTCTGTTTTTATATTTCGAGGTATTTCCGTCTGATCACGTTAAATGGTAAAGTGGTGATATTTGCACAACCCCCCTAAATAGTGTCAATAATTTTTCAAGCCCTTTTTGTAACCTATGAAAATAGTATTATGATAATGAAAAAGATGGATAAATGTATAATTGTTTGATATTGTAAGCTAAAATTGTTGAACAATTTGGTTAAATTATTCGGTAAATGTAATTTTTCTATTGTAATTTATAAACTTGAATACTCAAAATAGGTAAATAACTCATCACAAATCGTAATCAACTAAGAGCATCTTCAATGGTATCTTGAAAAATATGAGAATAATCAAATTTTAATTATTTATCCAAAAAAACACTGTCCAACAGGACTCAGTCAGCAACAATCAAATTGTCTCTCCAATAATCAAAATTTTCAATCATCAAATACAAACTTAACTCAAAATAACTGTTGTTGTAATTTTATTCTCTCTCTTATATGTGGCTTTTTTTTTCTCTTTTTTCTCTGGTCACCTGTGTATCTCATCATTATTTCGACCCTAAAAATTTCAATCAGGTAAAATTCGTATCTTTGTTACAAATTGATCAATACTCATATCATATACCTTCTCTTGTCTTTTATAGTTTATTTATTATTATTATTTTTACCCCTATTCAATAGCAGTGTATTCAGGTTGTTTGACAAATTGTTTGTGTGATTTTATAACTTTTAAAGCTGAAACAATGAAATAAAAATCAACGGAACAGTGAAAATTATGTGGCAAGAATATATTTTTTATCCACATATTTTTTATTTAGATAAAGTGTATCATTGTGTACTACTCAAGCATCAAATTTAATCACCGAAAACAATCCTTAAATGTTGAGATGACAACTTTTGAGGATTCAAATTTGTTTATACCATTGAAGATACTCTAAGCAAACATTAAATTCACGTAAATACATAATCTTGAAGTAATCTAAGGATAAAGTTTTTAAAATTCATAGTAAAAACAAAAGAATAAATTGTAGTAGTATCAATATTATCTATTTTAACTACATCAATATTTTACACTATCAATTTATCATTTTTTTCAATTAACTAAAAATCAATTCAAATTGATTAATATAAATTATACGAGCCTTTTTACCTTTTCTTATTTTAAAAAGTAGTTATTTGATATTCCAAAAAAAAAAAATCATAAAAAATATACCTGTTAAAATAGATAATTTAATGAATTGAGTTTTTTATAAAATAAAAATTATATTAATGCTTTGATACCAATGTTTGTGTAAATTTGGTAAAACAAAAAATATAACATAAATTGTGTTTATAAAAGCTGAAGCAGATTCAATTTGTTCATGTATACATGCATAGGGTTAGATCATGGACGTATCTATGTATTGGCTAGGGTGGGATGTAACCGGGATTGAATGTCAGGGTGGACTAACATTTCAAAATAATAATGAAAAAAAATTCAAATTCATAAAATTTACCAAGGTAATTTGAAGGCCAATTTTTAATGTTGACAAAGAAACTGAGCTCAATTTTAATAAAAATAAGTAAATGAAAAATGATGTTTTCAAGATTAGGCGGAGCATATTCAATTAATTTGACAAGTATATTACAAGTATTATTTGGTTTGGAAATAAATAAATAAATGCAATGGGTAATTTGATAAAATTCAATATACATGAATATTTTTTTAAAACCTTTAAAAAAAATCAAGATTAATGTAAAAAAAAATAATAATTCAAGATTGGCTAGGGTGGGCAATTCATAGGTACATCCATGTTAATGAACAAAATGATCAGGATGTTAAGTTTTGACTTGTATTCTCAAGTGAATTCACTATTAACCAAACGAGACTCGACTAATATGAAACTTCCTGGAAACGTGGGCGTTTGGAATATTGAATATGGTGTTTGATGGAGGTTTGAAGACCAGAAGAACTAAAGGAATTGAAGATTGAAGAAGCCGTTGTGGGTAACGTTGTGCAAGGGACAACGATTCCCACTGCGGTAAGAGGTGTTGTGCCTTGTGTTGTGTATTTTGACAACAGTAATAACATCGGCCCTTGTTCCAAAATTTTGCATTGTCCAAACCGTTGTGGGTTTGACATCAGTCCTCGTCAAGCGTGTGTGGATTACAATTTTTCTTAGTGATTTGATTCCGATGACTTATAACGGTGTCGGGTGCGGCTAGCTAGCATATGAACCGAACCGTAGTCAATCATAAGCATGCGTGGAATGTGAAATCTTCGGCAGAAAAGGAAAGCGTTCTTTTCGAAAGTTTTTGTGCTTGAAGAAAAATGAATACTCTTTACAATAAGACTTATCATGAAAGGAAATAATATTTATGTGAAACAAATAAGTCTTGTACGTTTAGGAGTATGATTTCCTTTTATATTAAATTCCATGTCACTAGTATAAATAGACCTTGTAATTAGGTTATTTTGTGTGGAGTAAAAAGAAACACCATGTATCATCAGAGAGTAGTAAGATCCGGGTGAGAGACCCATGGGAATATCCGGGGAGGGATCTAAGAGAATATTAATGGATCAAATTAGAGATCCGTGGGTGATATACGGGGGAGACCTAGGGGATATAGGGATTTTGGTGAGGATCTTGTAAGCGTTGTGAGCTTAGAGTCATGATGTAAAGCTCGGTTGTGAGCTTAGGGACATGGTAAGGGTATGTGGTTTGGGGTTGAGGTGTAAGAGAGAATCCTAGAGTATATGGTTGTAATAATTTATCATATAGTAGAACTTTCTATGCCGTCTTAACGGCCCATGGGTTTTTACCCGATTTGGATTTTTCACGTATCTCTCATATTGTGATTGGTTTATTTTCTCTCATCTTATTTTTTCTGCTATTGACGTTAATTGCTATGAATTATGGATGAATATTAGGCATTTCGTTTTCGAGTTCATCGATTCTAATTCCCAATACAAGACATGCACATGATGCTACTTGTAGAGATTTATAGATAGATGTATGCGTAGAAAATGGTATCAATTAAGGTGTATATATATATTGGAAGAGCTAAAGAAATAGTGTTACCAGCTAGCTTAGATTGCATTTGATTTTTTGTCTGAAAATTGAATAATGACTGAAAACTGAAAAACTAAATAACTTGTTTGTTTTTTTCACTTAAAACTGAATATAAGTGATAACTTGTATGCTTTTTTTTTATGTTATAAATATCCAAAAATTTATACTTTTACATCTATACCCTTTCAACTATTTTTGTTATATATTTACATTTTAATATATATTAAAGAAGACTAAAAACAACAATTTAATGATATAATAAAAAAATTATAAAAAAGTTCACCCAATAAAATGTAACCCATTAAAAAAAATTGAACAAGTTAATTGAAGTTTAGTTGTGTATAACACAATATTTATACGTGGAATTATAATAATATAATAATAAATTTATAATGTAATATATATGGTCTATCAACGTGGACATACCATATAAATGTGTCACAAATAAACAAACATAATTAAATTCTAAAAATAATTAACAAAATTAGTGTCGAATTCGGGAGTATAGTATGGGCATATAGCGATGGATATATATCAAAGTGTATGGAGTTTCTAACAGTGGCAAATGCAATCTACTCAAACTAAATGATAAATTAAATTGGTTTGCAAGACCGGAAAAAAATAATTTCAAAGTGCTAATTTTTCTTAAGCACGTAACAAAAAAAACTAATCAAATTATGAGAAGAAAAAAAGAGTCCTTACTTGAATATGATTAGAAGTCGAGTTAGGATTGAATACGATTAAAAAAAATATTGTATTCAAATAGAGATTTTAGAGTCTTGAAACAACTAGGTTTTATTACTGCTAAACTTTTTTAAATAGTGAGAACAAAAAAATTATATTAATATATTAAGAGAAAACTAGAAATAGATAATATTCCAATGATTCTTGGTCAAGTGAAAAATGAAAAACTTTCACTTTTAGAAACGAGTGATTTTAGAAGCTCATACAATGATTTTATTAATTAAAAGATCAAACGAAACAACTTAGGGGTTGTTTGTTTTTTTGACCGAAGACTGAATAGTCCTGAATTTTTCTGAAGACTGAAATAAAAAAATCAAACATGGTCTTACTATTGGTAAGGGTCGTTTTATTTTTTAATATCTAAAACTTAATGGGTATGAATTGAACTCATTAAGTTGTTTTGTTTATTTTTTTTAAGTGGTCAAATAACTTTAAAATATCAAAAAATAACTTAAAAAATAAAATCAGAAATCTTGACTTTTAACTTATTTTCAAATTACCAAGTTACAATTAAAATATTCTCTTCCAAGTCTATAATCCCAACGATGACATATTTCCAAAATTATCCTAATTTGATATGATATAGAGATCTTTTTTTAACATATTTCTTATTTTAAATGGATTTTAGAAGAAAAAAAAACCATAATCACTTCTCATAAAGCCAGGTGCATATAATTCAAGAACCTATTTAAAAAACCAATGCATATGAACTTGAAAAAAAAAAGAGTTTATTCAATTATATATACCGAAAACATGAACAACATGTAAAATAACTTGAATTTTTTTTTACGATAAATTGACCTTAAACTTTGTTTACAGAACATACAAAATTGTATTCTTTGTTGAATTTTTTGTTTTGTTAAATTGAACTTTGTTTGTAAAAGAACATACATGTTAAATCACTTCTTTGAATCAGTATGAGTACTATAAATGTAAAATTACTTATCCTTATATAATTTTATTTTTAAAAACAAACTTGTTGACAGTACATCCCGACGTGAGAAAAAAAAACATGTTATTCAGGTTCAGTTTTCGGTCTTAAAAAAAATTCAAAACTGTTCAGTATTCAGAAAAAAATAATCAAATTACGCCCCAACTTTCAAGTATATGACAAAAATATTTATTTTCTTCTTCTTTTTTGGTGTTAGGAATAAAAATATTTTTTCATGATAAAAAAACATTATATTATGCACTTTTTTTCCACTTTCAAATATATGATAAGAATTAATATCTTAAGTTTACTTATTAAATTGCAAAGTTTATGGAAAATTTTCATTCAGAACTATACTAACCGTGGTTGATTTTGATAGGTCCAACATATCCCAACTCGATAAGTGTTAGATTTTTTAAAAATAAAAAATATATTAGTTATAGATATGATCTTATTAACACCAAAACTCCCATGTGACCGATTGGTTATGATGAGTTCCGATCTATTAAATACTTCCATTACAAAAAGTAGATAAAAAACTCACTCTAGAGCTTGGATAGCCTGAACTATCTTCAAAGTATTTTAGTTCTGTCTACGGTACTTGAACAGATTCTTTCAAGTCTTCATTGGATGACATGCAGCTTTGAAATTCTCCACGTCTCCACGTCATAGTACCAATCAAATATGCACACACAATAAAAACTTGGAGGTGGCGTCAGGTGAGTGAAGTTCTGGAATCTTCCACAAACATATGAAGCCGTTGACTGTGATTTGACTTAAATAAGCCTGGTTGGATGATGATGGCCCCCACCAAATGAAGTTACAAGGAAGTAGTCAAAGTTAGAAATAAAAAAGAGAGAGACAAGTCTCATCATCTCATCATGTGGTGGGAGATTCATTCGATTTCTCTCCTTGCTATGAAAGGTAAAGTGAGAGTGGGACCAACTTCTACTTGATCAACAAGGAAGAATCTCTTTGATTCTTTTGATATATAACTGATCAATGATACTTGCATGTCAATTTTTAATTATTTTATATCATACAATCATTTTTGACTATCCAGCATTATTCATCTAAGAATTAAATAGATATTGACAAGAAAAAGCAAAGAAAACACCAAAATAATAGTTTTGTTATGTAAGTTGGTATGAATTAAAATGGTAATCTGAAGGCTTTAAAAGGAAGGTGACAGAAAAGGAAAACATATATTTTATCCTTGAAGTGGTGCAATTAAAGATATAGACATGGGACACAATCTGACTTCTTGTACTTTCTTTTACTGGGAATAGACATGCCTGTTACAAAAGCACTTTCCAAAACTGTTGTTCACTTTTTAATTTAACAGAACAAGGTTGGCAGCCAGTAGCTAGTAACACCATGCCCAGATGTGCTTTTGGCAACCAGAAAGCAATTTGTTTCAGAATTACAAGTGCCAAAGTGCTTCCATAGAAGTTATTACATGCAACAACAACATATGGGCATACAGATCATAAGATACTAGACATCATGAACATATTTTCATTGAAGAATCGGCCAAAAATATTACATTGAAATCATATTCATATAGACATTAATTAATACAGCAAAAACATTATCAAATGTTTGAAAAGAAACAAATGAGGCTCAGATTAATCTGTGGTCTACTATATATGCAAACAACAAGACTGCAACAGAACAATATATCCTGTGTATGCACTGTGAAAAAGATAAAAAGAAAGAAAGAAACATTCAGGCAAAACACTGCGTCTAACAAAACTTGATACTGATCCATATAATGTGTCTAACTACTGGTCTTGAAGAATTATTATTGAGTTCAATCGCCGCATGAAAGAATGTGTACTTCAATCATTAAATGATTTACCTACATGAAACATTCGACTTCTTCTTCCATCCTCTTCTGTTTTTCCATCCTTGATCCATCTGATTTTCGTCATTGTGATGAAACCTTGATGTTTTGTACCTCGACATAGTCCGGCATGCGCCTTCTCTCTTCTGGCTATCCCAATTCCTGTTTCTCCAATTTCCATCGCCTCTTTGAATGTCCACATTTTTCGCCTCATTGTAGTGAGTGTTCCACTTATTATAATTGTTATTCAGAATATTGTTCCACTGCTGATCATAATTGTTGCCCCACTGGTTGTTGCCTCCCCATGGGTTGTTGACATAACCTCCCCATCCATCATCTTTCCCGGTTTCATTGGCAGGAGCACAATTTGTTTCCCAACTATTTGCATCCTCGTTGCCAGGAGTCAAATTTTGTTCCCAACTATTTGGATCTCCATTGTTAGAAGCACAAATTTTCCCCCAACTAATTGCATCGTTACCAGCATCCTTTTGAAAATTCGCCTCCTCTCCCCATCCAGCACGCTCAAATGATGGAGCCTTAAGAAAGTCCGCCTCATTTCCCCATCCAGTGGGCTCAAATGATGGAGCCTTTGGAAATTCCGCCTCATCTCCCCATCCAGCGCAAGAAAATGTTTGATTCATCAAGAGAAGAGAGTTCAAACCATTCTCATCTTCATGACCAGCCTCTTCAGAAGAATCATGAACTTGTTCCGAGTCCATACTCCATTCAGGGTCAACACCAGTGTTCCAGTCAACCTCATTGATGTAAATATCGGGATCAGGCAATGGAATATCACAGGGCAATCCATTAACCTGAGCCCAATACCGACTTTTAGCATTGTTAAATGCCTCTTCACCGGCAGAGTCATTCCAGTTAACCACATTTTCGAAAATGTGTATATACTTCTTGCCCTCCAAAAAATTTGTCCATGAAATAGATCCAACTTTGATGCAGAACTGCTTCTCCCAGAAAGGCACCGAAGGCGTAAGAGTAGCTGAATAACAAGATAGTAATATGTAAGTTACTATCAGGTCACTAACATCAATATCAAATGCACAATAAACCTATTTTATCACGAAAATATAAATAATGTATAAAGCATATAGATTGTGGCCTCCCTCCATCAATAACTAGTAGAAAACGACAATGAATATAGATATAGAAATCATAAACTAGACAATTTTGAAAAAAATTCTAGGCATTACACGACTGTTTTAGGCATTTCATTTGCTTTTCATCCATGTTATCGGACTAGTCACTAAATCATCAAACACATTTCCAAAAACTGAATGCATCAGAAGAGAAGCTTCGTATGCCAATCATAGGCTGCGCCTCCAACTCACATCATTGAGTATGGCATAAGATTACACACGATTAGCTATCTATGCCACGTGAAAGATGTAACTATAAGGCACAAGTTAAGCCAAACACATAGAATATTTCTCTGTATCAGGAATATACAAATGTTTTCCATTTTCAGTAAACCAAATAGATTCCCCATTACAAGATAACAATTAAAAACAGAAACATGTCTCTTAAATCACTAAAGCTAAAGTGTGAGGCTACACGTCTGAGCTCAGTATATATAGGATCATTTTCAACTTCAAGCAGTTGGTACTCATACTAATTCCATAAATCCATCTGCATGACAATGGATCAAACAGAAACCACAATTCTGTTTTTCAAAACAGAGAACACACACATAAATACAGAACAAAAAATAAAAATAAAAATAAATAATAGAGCTTGATGAAAAGCCTTAAGCCACTACATAATAAAAACATAAACATTCAACTATGAACAATTCAAGCATTCAACACAAGTTTCAGCCCAAATGAACAAAATCAAAAACATTGAAATAAAAATCAAGAAAATCAAGAAACGCCATAATTACACATGCAAAGAGGCACTTTAAAGGAAGACAATCTTGAAAGCAAAAACTGATTAAAGGGTAAACAAATATAACCTATAGGTTGTTCTGTGTAGTCTGATCTGCTTCTCTGAAATTGTTGACCATAAGATTCACTTAAATCATCTCTGTTGCTGTATCTTGTCTGATCTTTTTTGTAATAAAATCCACCTTTGTTGTTGTATCTCCTCCGGGTATCCATGGACAAAAGAAAGAAAGAAAAAAGAAACCAAGTGTAGCAAAAGAACTCACCTGAATTGTTGTGAACACGACCCAGAAACCAAAGAAAGTAGCAGTGCCCAGAAAAAAGAAAAAGACAAAAAAAGAGAGAGAATTGCTGTGAGGATTGCAAAAATATGTTTGGATTCTGGGTTATATGGGGATTTGGTTAAATGGATTTCTGCAAAAATCGGGAAACTGAGGTGATGAATTGTTGATCATGACAAACTAGGAATATATGAGGAATCAGCTTATGATGTTTTATCTTTTATTTTTTATTTTTTATTTTTTTTATATTTATAGCCCTCGGCTTTGTTTTTTTTTGACTAGATTGCTTACGTCTCTGTTAACTGATAAGAACCGACTCACTGCCGGTGTAGCCTTCCAGTCTTCTTGAGTTTTTCTCCACGCGCGCGTGATTTGCCTTCTATTTTCTAGGTATAACTAGTATAACTTTAATAATTACAAATAATTCGGTTGTCTGAAAGAGTGAATGCATCGGGAATCTATGGTCATTAACGATGTAGGTGTAAAATGTATATCGCCAAGTAGATTTCATCTTGTTTATAAGAAACAATGTTATAAAGGACGAAAACACATTATTACAATACTTAAAAAAAAAAAAAAAAACTATCAAGGGTTTTATATTTAAAATGAATCTATTGTTTTCGATACGGTGTTGGTGGAACGTGCATGACGAAATAAAGAAAAACTCGATCTAATTTCTATCGACTTTTCATAACTATATCAAAAATGATATGAATACAATGTATAGAACATTCAAGAGCTCTTAAGGGTATGTTTGGTAGGGAGAAAAGAAATAAGAAGGATAGAAAGGTTTGGAAGGATAGAAAAGTTAAAGGAAAAAAATAATAATTTTTCTCTTGAACTGTTTGGTAAACAGAAAGGAAAGAAGATTGAATGGAAAATCTTCTTTATCAATATTACTACTTACCCTTACATTATAGTTTATATATTATATATTTTTATATTTAATAAATAAATATAATTTAAATAATACTCTAACCATTTTTTTTAATAAAATGATTTCAAACGTTGTAACCTATTATATATAATTAATACATTGTGTTTTATAAATTTATTTTTAAAAATAAATTTTAAGTAAACTAAAATAAGGGACAAATTTATAATTTTAATTAGCCCTAAAAACCAAACAACTTTTCCTCTCCCTTTTCCTCTTCGTGGGTTCCACCCGTCCATATTTTCTTTCATTTTTCTTTTCTTTCCATTTGTCTCTCCATACCAAACACACACTTCCTCATTTTCTTCTCTCTTTTCCCTTCATCTTTTTCTTTCCTTACCCTTTCTCCTTCCTACCAAACATACCCTAAGTGAATAATCGTCTCTCTAATAGATTTGAATCTAACTCAAACATATGAAACGGCTCCTTAACTAACTTGATGACTATAATTGCCGACTTGGCAAGAACGAAATGATTGAGAGGCATTACAATACCGATAGTGTATAATACTATATGAATACTATCATAAGATGATAATGTAGGATATCCGGTTGATCTAATTTGATGATGCTAATACAGTAATACTTACTTGACCGTAACACGTTATGAATGAATTATTCAGAAGACTCGATCTCCGTTACTTGGTCAAACACGCTCATCTTTCGGTGATTATTACATTTTTTTTAGTCATGTGACTCTTTAAAAACTATAATTTAATAATTTAATATTCCTCAAACTTAATATCTGGCAACCTTCAAGTTAATATCCATAATTTACAATTTACATACTATATTAAACGAACTTTATATATATATATATATATATATATATATATATATAAATTCTATTGACAATTCGAAATGATATAAGATATATTAGATCCCTGTGTGTGAATCATTGGATTTGAATGTTTATTGTCGGGTCGAATTTATAATAGAAAAACTATATATATTAACTTTGAAGTGATATATTGACATTTAGACTAAATTGATGTCTTAAGATGTGGTACACAAATATTTCCATATATTGGTGGGTGATTTATCTATGTATTCGTAGCTGAATTTCTATTGGTGATGATTTTTTTGTACCTTTTTGATAATTCGATTTTGATGGTAATATTTTATTATATCCATTAATGAGTTGTTCAACGTAACATTGTCGTAAAGAAACATGAGAACTTAACATACAATTAATGAATTGTAACTAAAATCATTTTCATATACTTGTTTTGGAAGGTCAGTTAATTGTGTATTTACCACATTTTTTTTTTAAATTGTTTTCCGCTAAAAGTGTACCAAACAGCGAGGGAGATCTTCTTAGTTTTTAAAACAATTGTTCACTTCAATAAATAAGTATACTTAAAGTATTTTGTGTTATTACTTTATTAATGTAATATTCATAAAAAAAGTGGCAATATTGCCACATATAATTATGATTTGTATATCCATATTTTATTTAAAAAATTAACTATAACAACATCAAAATACAAATTTATCAATAAGGATAAATTAATTTAATTAAAAATAAATAAAATATTTTATACACCTATCATATCTTTAATTATCTCTCTTTATACAACAAAATAAAGCTTATTATAAAGCCTAAGGATGAATTCTTATAGTGATTATTTAACTTTTAAATTTTAAACATAGGTGTCTTAATCATATTTATAAATGACAATTCTCGTAAAAAAACAATAGACATTAATTATAGGAATCTTTAAAATAAATTTCATGATATAAATATAGTTATAAATTATTTGGATTGTAATATTTGGAAACTATATTATTGTTTTTTGGGATATACCAAAAACAGATAAATATATAGTAAAAAACTCTTTATACATACTTGTAAAGTATGT
This sequence comes from Dipteronia dyeriana, assembly GCA_032871835.1. Taxonomy (NCBI): domain Eukaryota; kingdom Viridiplantae; phylum Streptophyta; class Magnoliopsida; order Sapindales; family Sapindaceae; genus Dipteronia; species Dipteronia dyeriana. The sequence goes on along the minus strand of CM065298.1, from coordinate 27,700,311 downwards.
ATAGTGAGATTCGAACCCCTCATCATCATTATGAAAACTATATTATAGTTATAGGCAATATATAGTAATGTAAAATTAAAATTAGAATATAAATCCTATCCTGATTATGCCAGTAATTTTGTTGTTGTTGTTATTAGATAAAATCAAATCACCTGAATTTACCCAACTGTTAATTGTTATCTGGAAAATAAGGCAACTTGGCTTTTACTCACCCCTTCCGTATAGACGATATGTGTTTAGAAATGGATAAATTTATTTCAATAAATAAAAGTGTCTGGATAAATTTACCCCTCCATAAACATATCATCCATATAGGAAGGGTCGGGCAAAAATGGATTTGGCTGTAAATTGTTTTATATTTTTCAAAGCCAATGGATGCGCGTTCAGGAGACTAAGTTGCACGCGCGAATGATGGAAATGAGAAAGAGAGTTTTTGATCTTTGGACGAGCCACGACTTAAACGTGTGAGGCACACCGTGAAATGATGCAAATACCCTTCGCCGCCTTGTTAAATCGTATATATCTCAATAAAAGTGAAATCATAGTCGTGTCTAGTAGGGATGGGTTGATCGGATTCGAGTCATGTTCTAGTAGACCCAGCATCAAATATTTTGAGACCCAGATACCAGATCTGATTAAATTTACAGGTTCTGGTCTAGATATGCGGGTCTTACTAAGACCAAGACCCACCCTGCAATTAATCGGGTCTGGGTTTGGACCAACGGATCCGACACAAAAACAGCAATAACCATACCGTTTGCTATGTTTTTCTAAATCCAAAGACAGCATACACACCATCAGATCTTAGAGTTCTTTCTTCACACACGCTCTGTTTCTCTTCAATCTACCTTATTTGATTGGTCTTGAATCCCACTACGATCATGAAAATAAGTCGACGAGAGCAGACGACAAGCGTCAGAGGAGAAATGGCGGGAAACATGCAGAATAAAAGCGCGCAATAAGAGTTTAGAGAGAAAATCTAGGGTTTGAGTGTAAAGGCTGTTGATGGTGGAAAAATAAATAAGGGTTTTTTTTAACATGTTGGATCTTGGGTTTTGTATTTTTTTGTTTTTTTTTTCATCAACATTTATAATTTTGTTGATTAAAACATGATTCAATCTCACAATCTCATTAATCTAAGAGTGAGGAATCAAAGCCGGTTCTGATTTTTCAAAGGTGTTTTGATAAAATCTAAAAAATGAACCACTTATAAGGGACTGAGCATACACGGTTCACAACACATGACTAAAAAGGAATTTCGAAATTGAATTAAAAAAAAACTTTAAATCGATTTGTAAATGAAAAAAAAAACTTTAATTACCTAGATATGAGATATTGATCCAGATAATTGGACCATTTGTTATTATTATTATTATTATTTTTAATGTTTAGGCTTTTAAAAAAATATATTTAAAACCCTTTTATCTGAATCAAAATCATTCAATTCAAAACTAAATACAAAAAATTGGACCCCTTTTGAGCCCTTTTTTCTTGAGTCCTGGGCGGGCGCCCATGCTGGTCCCCTCAGGACCAGCTCTGTGATGAGTATAAAACTAGACACCTCATATCATGTCATGTGGAATAAGTATCTGATCACAAAAAACTCATGTCATATGGTGTGATGTATATTGTTGGAGGAGCCGAAGACACTCTCTTTGAGATGAGCTATAGTAAATGTAGTTACAATTTGTTTTTAAATTTTTTTTATAAGAATTACTTAGGAGTTTGAGGAAGAAAGACGTTTTGAATCTACAATCTTAATAATGTAAGTACGAGAAACATACCATAAATTTAATCTCATCTCGTTACTGACACGATTCTATTACTCATCACTTTTAATAAGATGTCATGTAATAAAATAAAGACATGTAGACATATTCCAACGTATGAGTGTAAAACATTTGAGAAAATGGACTATCTCACCATGAGACTTGACTTAAAAAACAAGTATCAAGTTCATCAAATCATAAATTATATTGTGTCACATATCTTTGAGTTGTAATCCTACCAACAATCTGTCTAGTGAGAGGGGCCAATTTGATACTTACGAAAAACATAGGGATTAATTTGATCAAAAATGAAAAGTTGTAATTACTTGAAATTAAGCAAAAGATTCACGTGTATTGATAATTTCCCTACTAATTATGATTAATTAATCGGATAAAGAATGTGTTGTCACGTCTACTCTGTAGCATCATTTTATACTTATGTTTGTTTTTTGGTTTTTACTAAAAGATCGCAATTCCACAATTTGTTTGAAATTTGAAAACATTATTATTTTTAATTGGTTAATAGTACTAAACCATCTGTAGTTTTTTTTAAAATCCAGTAAGATTTTAAAATGATATCATGAATAAAAGCAAACAACTCCTGCCATCAAATCAATTCAATAACTTTAACGGTCGATTAACTTTGACTATTGAAAAGCTAAATATACCATTATCATGTCTAGAGACGGAATTGGGGTGGGCTAAGGTAGGCTCAAGCCCACCCTAACCTTTAAAAAAAAATTAAAAATATAAAATTTTATTATTATCATAATGTGAAAAAGAAATATATTCTATTATTTCTATAAAAAGAATAATGGTAAGTCATCAAGTAGGCTAAATACCCCACGTGATGTTCATACTTCAAGTTCAAGGTCTCCTCCCAAGACTAAAAGATTTGAACCTCAAAACAAACTTTTTCAACAATGAAGCTTATCAAGACATCACTTCACACTAAAATAGAAGATGAAATTTTAACAAACTCCATGGGTGTCTATATTTAAAGAGAAATTGATGGTTTTTCTGATCCTAATTTCATAATTGATAAGTTTGATCTTTTGAAAACCATAGGATACAACTTAATTAGTATTTGATTGTATTTGCATTTTATGTTTATTTTATAATTTGTTTTGACTTTATTTTTTTAAAAAAATTGGTTAACCCAAATATTTTTATATTACATTTACCGAGTAATTCCCGCTATGCCTTTTTAACTAGGTGTATCTTTATTTTTAATTAATACAATTTTCTTATATCGTTAATGATCGGAACAAAAAAAATCTAGCCCACCATGGTGTTTACTCCTTATTACATCCATGACCACATCATCTCAAACATAAAAATATATTTTTAATTAAAGTTAAAATTTCAATTTTTTTTAAAAACAAGATAATCAACCGATGCTCCCCCGCCAAAGGAAACAATAGATCTTTGACGATCTCCTACTTACCGGAAGAGATGTTCGTCGATCTTAGAGATCGACCTTCTGTAGTAATGGGTTAATTGCACTAACTCACCCTTAGTTTATTAAAGCTAGCAAGATTTCAAAAAGATATCCTAAAAACAAATATTATCTACTATCAAATCAATATGTTAACTTTAACGGTTGACTAACTTTGACCATTGAAAAACCAAATATACACTTGCCACATCATCTCAAACATAAAATATATTTTTAATAAAATTAATTATTTTTTTTTAAAAATAATCTACCGACGTTCCACCACCAAAGGAAATAATAGATTTTTGACGATCTCCTACTTACCGGAAGAAATCTTCGCTGATCTTAGAGATCGATCTCTTACAGTTTTCAAAGGGGGCTCTCCTCCATGAATTAGGAATGTTTTTGCAAGAGCCCGATATATTATTATTTTTTTTAAAAAAAAATCATTGTTCAACTTATAATTAAATTTTATGTTTGGGATGATTTGGCTGTGATATATTTGGTGTTCCATAGGTCAAGATTAGTCGATTGTTAAGTCAACAGATTGACTTGATGATAGAGGGTGTGTTAATTTAGGGCATCCTTTTGAAATTGTGTTAGATCCAATAAAGTAAGGGTAAGTTAGTGCAATCTCTTTTTTAATTAGGTGATTTAGATTTCTGTTCTATTACAAAAAGAACAAATTGCAACAAACTCCCATGAGGTTAGCTTTTTTATATGCGAAAACAACTTTATCATTAATTGACACTTATCTCCCTCCTATTATTCAAACTTAACAGTTAACCGAGTTTGACTATCAAAATACCAAAATACCTCTGGAATTTCTTAATTACCTTTTTTTTAAAATGATTTTTAATGGATCTCCACCATCCATCTTTGAATGGATTGTGGAGATCAATTTCTTTTAAAAAATTAATTTTAAGAAAAAAAGAAAAGAAAAATAGGACGATGGAAATCTAGATCTCCATCGAAAGAGAACTCTATATCTCCTTCGATGGAGATCTAGATTTCCACCGTCCTGTTTTTCTTTTCTTTTTTTCTTAAAATTACTTTTTTAAAAGAAATTGATCTCCACAATCCATTCAAATTCGATGGAGGTAGAGACCTCCTTAGATGAAGTCATCTCCATTGTGGTCGATGAAGATGAATATATCTTTGATGCTAAAGTCCATCTTGAGCGATGTAGATGGTTCAACGATCTCCATCGAATGAGATCATAGATCTCCTTCAATGGAGATCTAGACGTGGAGATCTCTGTTGTCCATAGATGGCTATAGACGGGATCACCACCAAATTTTGTTGTTCTTTTTTTTTTTTTTAAATTCAAGTTAATCTCCACCGTCCATCTAATGGACAAAGGAGATAATTTTTTTTTTCTTGATTTTTTTTTAATTTAAGTTAATCTCCACCGTCCATGTGAGGGGTTTCCACGTGTAAAAAATCACACCTCAGGAGAGTTTAGTGCAATTTTCTTTTACAAAAACTACAATTATAGGGATAATTACAAGATTTTTTTGGTTCAATTTTTTTTTAAATGAGGGCTATAAAAAATTTAAAAACAAAATTTTTGTTGTTGTGAAGTTTCTGAATTGTATTAATTTTGAAAACAGAAAAAAAATTATATTCTAGTTAAAAAAAAACATATTTACTAAAAAAGAATTTCCAATAAAAAGTAAAATTTCCCTAATTTATATTCCGTCAACCCAAAAATTGACAATTGGATATCAGGTTATCCATTATTCACATGGTTTATATATTAAATATTTTAGATAACATATATTAAGATTCAAAAATATATCACCTTTTAATTGAATTGTTTGAGCATCTTCTCATGCATTCAAGTAAAAGGGGTTCAAATCTTTTAGGCTCCGGACTACAACTATATGATAAGTAATTAAATTGTGATAAATTTAAGAGAAATTAGATTGTAAGAGGAAGATAAAAATAGAGGGGAGATAGTTGGGACTGTAATTCATGATATTTTATTCAAACAATGCATGGCTATATATACCTTACATTGGGGACGAATCATTTGCCCACTACAACCCGAAAACAATAAATAACAATTCAACAACAAAGCAACATAAGCTATAAAAATGGAAGTGGAGAAAGTGATAAACTAACACAACGCCTGAGCGTAATGAGTGGCACCCACTTATTAACCTTAACAAATCAATGCAACTAACTCTGACTAAGTCCCAAGAATGGTTGAACTACATAATCTTTCATGTGGTACCTATGTACCTAATATTACTCCCCCTTCCAACATCCTTGTCCGCAAGGACAAAGTCAGGATATGTTTTCGAAAATCCCTAACGATTCTTCTAAGTCGCATCCTCCACCGATGCCCCAGACCACTTAACTAAGACCTCAGTTTTCAGTTGATAAAGTCTTTTCCGAATAATACAACTGTCTAAGATAGCCTCAGGTTGAGGAAGTATCTCGGAGTCAGTAGAAACTGGTGGAATGGTTGGAGAGACATAAGTGACCGTTTCTAGCTATTTCTTCAAAAGGCTTACATGAAAAACATTGTGAATTTGGGAGCCGACCGGTAAGTCCAATTTACAAGTGATAAACCATGTATATAATTAGGATTAGTTTCTTTGTCCTTTATGTATTTCATGCTCTCCATTCTTTTGTAGACACGTGTATATTTCTGTTATACTGTTATAGTATATATGTAGCCTCTGCAATGTACAACAAATATACAACAGAATACATAATTCTCTTGTTTTCTTCCTGTACCTTCTTATCTTTATTTTACATGGTATCAGAGCCACAAGTGATGGCGACCTCTCCTACTCAGTCCTCTACAACCTCACCTCCAGCAAACGTCACACCCACTGCTGCTCCCTTCACTCCAAATAACTCAAACAACTCAACCTCTTATTTGATCCAGTCTTCTCTCTTTCCTAAATTACCCTCTGTCTCACAAACCCTCACAGTCAAGCTTGACCATTCCAATTTTCTCATTTGGAAAAATCAACTACTTAATATAGCTGTCGCACATGGCCTAGATGACTTCCTCGATGGCTCTCATCCTTGTCCCCCAAAATTTTCAGATCTGCAAACCCAACCTCTTAACCCATATTATTCACTATGGCAGAGATATAATCGGTTGCTTATGAGCTGGATATATGTCTCTCTTTCAGAGGGCATGCTCTCACAAATCGTTAATTATGGTACGACTAAAGAGATCTGGGATGCTCTTACCCATATCTATTCTTCTAACACCATGGCTCGGGTCACTGAGCTACGTACTTCTCTGCAAAACATTAAGAAATGGGGTATGACTGTTATGGATTATCTTCAAAAGTTCAAGAATCTTTGTAACAACCTTGGTGCGATAGGTGAGCCTGTCTCACGATCTGATCATTTGATTTACCTTCTTGGCAGTCTTGACCGTGAGTACAACCCCTTTGTGACCTCCATTTTTAATTGACCCGACAAACCAACGACTGAAGAAGTCCATATCCTCTTAATTAGCTATGATTTTTGACTTGAGCGACAAAATGCAAATGGCCAAATTCAAGCTAATCTTGCTCGATATAACCAGTCTAGGAAACCACATTGACCCTCAAACTTTTCCTCTCCTCAAGCATATCCTAACAACAACTCCCCTCCTTTAAACCAACAATATCGAACTTCATCCCAACCTTAGTCTCAGTCGGGTGTTCTTGGCAAATACCCAAACCAATACCCACACCATAACCCAAACACACCTTGGCTACCCTCCATGCACTTTCTACCACCAGGTACTAAACCTCAGTGTCAAATCTGTGGTAAATTGGGTCATATAGCTGATGTCTGTTATCATAGAACTAATTTGGGATTTCAGCCCCACTCAGCTCCAAAAAGCTTCGATACATATGTGACCACTCATTCGGATTCCTCTCTGGCAAGTTCTATGACTGGTCTTACTGTCAATAGCTCCTCTGTTTCAGATCCTGCATGGTACATGGACTCCGGTGCCACTCATCATTTCACTCCGGATTTGAATTCCATGGACTCTATTTCTCCTTACAATGGCAGTGAACAGGTTACAGTGGGTGATGGTAAATCTCTACCTATAGCTCATATTGGCCATGTTGCACTACCACCAAACACTGCACTTATCTCCCTTAATCATGTTTTGTATACACCCTCTATGTCTCATAATCTGATTAGTGTGACTCGTCTATGTCATGATAATAACGCGTATGTTGAATTTTTCCCCTCTCATTTTTTTGTCAAACATCAGGTTACAAAGAAAATCTTACTCCAAGGCATTCTTGATCGCGGTCTCTATCGAGTCTCACAACCTTCCTCCGTTCATCCTTCTTCAAGTTCTTCACAACCTCAAGTTTTTCTTGCTCGAACCTCTGACTCTACAGTCTGGCACCTTAGGTTAGGACATCCTGCAACACCCATCATCAACCAAGTCTTGTCTTCTTGCAATATTCTTAATGTTCCTCTATCTAAATTTTCTTTTTGTAATTCCTGTCAACTAGGTAAGAGCCATAGGCTCCCTTTTAGCTTATCATCATCTAGGGCTATAAAACCTTTTGACTTAATACATATGGATGTTTGGGGTCCTGCCCCTGTTCTTTCAGTGAATGGTTTCAGATATTTTCTTCTACTTGTTGATGATCACACAAGGTTTTCTTGATTGTATTTGTTAAAGTCCAAAGATGAAGCTTATTCTATATTTACTACCTTTCATACAATGGTTTCCAAACAATTTAACAGCTCTATCAAATGTATTCAAACAGATTGTGTGGGAGGGGGGAATTTCGCTCTCTTCCCACTTTTCTAAAAAAACTAGGCATTCAACATCGTATTTCTTGCCCATATACTGCTGCTCAAAATGGGCGGGTTGAATGCAAAAATAAACATGTTTTCGAGGTTGGATTAACCCTATTAGCTCAATCCCACATGTCTCTTTCCTTTTGGTCATATGCCTTTCACACACCAGTCTATTTGATAAATAGACTACCGACCCCAGTTCTATCCAACCAGTCACCCTTTCTCACAATCTATCACAAACCTCCAAATTATGACTATCTCCATGTTTTTGGATGCTCTTGCTTCCCGTTCTTACGTCCCTATAATGACCACAAGCTTCACTTCCATTCCAAGGAATGTACCTTCATCGGGTATAACTCCCAACACAAAGGTTACATATGCCTTGATAAATCTAGTGGTCGAATTTTCGTGTCTCGTCACGTCGTCTTCAATGAACATTCCTTTCCTTTCTCCACTACTATATATCCTAATCCTTCTACTACAACACCTACGCATCCCATTTCCATTCCCTTATCTTTGTCCCCTCCACTCTCTCCCTCTCCATCTCGGTCTATTCCTTCTCTTTCCTCTACAAATGTCCCTTCTTCCCTCCCTTCCTCACATTCTCCTTCCATTTCTATCACATCTTCCCAACCCTCTTCTCATCCTACTTCACCTTCTTCACTATTGGATGTTGACTCACATAGACCTTATGATGCTAATACACGTCTCACTGTTAATGATCATCCAATGCTCACTCGTTCTAAAGCAGGTGTGTTCAAACCAAAGTTATTTCTAAATGTGTATGTAGGTGCACCTGCCGAACCAGTGACTTATGCTCAGGCTGCCCACTCTCCAGAATGGCAGCAGGCCATGCTAAGTGAGTTTCAAGCACTTCAAAGGAACAATACTTGGCAACTTGTTTCACCTCCCTCGGGTGCCAAGATAATAGGATGCAAGTGGGTCTTTCGACTTAAGCTCCATCCCAATGGCACTATTGATAGACATAAGGCCCGCTTGGTAGCTAAAGGCTATCATCAAACGGTCGGCTTGGATTACTTTGAAACATTCACTCCGGTTATCAAACCGGTAACGGTTCGTGTGGTTTTGAGTGTTGCTGTTTCTCGTAACTGGACCATTAGACAACTCGATGTTCAAAACGCCTTTCTCCATGATGATCTTACTGAAGATGTCTTCATGACCCAACCTCAAGAATTTGTTGACAGTATCCGCCCTACTCATGTTTTGTAAGTTGTCTAAGGCCCTATACGGTTTAACGCAGTCACCTAGAATGTGGTTTCACAAACTCAGCTCAACCTTAATTGCTATGGGATACATTGCTTCGAAAGCTAATATGTCTATGTTCATTACTCATCAAGGAGACTTTATGACTGTGCTTCTCATCTATGTCGACGGCATCATAGTTACTGGTACGTACTCTCACCTAATCCGAGAATTAATCACCAAACTTCAACATTAATTTGCTATTAAGGATCTAAGTGACCTCCATTACTTTCTTGGTCTTGAGGCATTTCGCACCACCTCTGGACTTCATTTATGCCAAACCAAATACATATCTGATCTCCACAAAAAGGTAACTCTTTTTGATTCAAAGGCCACGTCCACTCCTATGGTTTATGGTTCCACTCTCTCTACTCACGATGGTCACTTACTTGCTGATGGAACAGAATTTCGTAGTGTTGTAGGAGTCCTTCAATATTGCACACTCACTAGGCTCGATATCGCCTATGCAGTCAATAAACTTTACCAGTTTATGCACACTCCAACTGAGACACATTGGGTTGCCGTGAAACGACTTCTAAGATACTTGAAAGGTACATCCCATTATGGTCTTTGGCTGCACGCATCTCATGATTTCAACTTAATAGGATATACGGATGCTGACTAGGCTTCTTGCCCTGATGATCGTCGAAACACAAGTGCATATTGTATATTTCTAGGTGATAATCTTGTCTCCTGTTCCTCGACTAACAGAAAGTAGTCTCCCGTTCAAGTACAGAGGCAGAATAACATGCTCTGGCCAATGGTACTTCAGAGCTTACATGGATTGAATCTTTACTGTATGATCTTTCTGTTCATTCCACACTGCCTCCTCTAGTTCTTTGTGACAATCTGAGTGCCACTTATCTCACAGCCAACCCGATTCTTCATGCTCGAACAAAGCACGTTGAAATCGACTTCCATTTCGTTCGAGAACGGGTTGCTAATAAATCTCTTACAGTTGAATTTATTCCTTCGAATGATCAACTTGCTGACTGCTTAACAAAACCACTGCCATTTCAACGCTTTGTTTCACTTCGAACCAAGCTCACCATTCTCACCCGCCCGGTGAACTTTAGGGGGATGATAAACCATGTATATAATTAGGATTAGTTTCTTTGTCCTTTATGTATTTCATGCTCTCCATTCTTTTGTAGACACGTGTATATTTATATTATACTTTTATAGTATATATGTAGCCTCTGCACTGTACAACAAATATACAACAGAATACATAATTCTCTTGTTTTCTTCCTGCACCTTCTTATCTTTATTTTACAACAAGCTACCAGATCAACCTGAGCTAGGGTTTGATAAGGGCCAAAGAATCTGGGAGCCAGTTTCTCAGAACTATGAAATGCGACAGTCTTCTGTCTATATGCTTGTAGTTTAAGGTAGACAAAATCACTAACATTAAAAATGAGTTCCCTTCGACGCTGGTTTGTTAAATGGAAAAATCACTAACATTAAAAATGAATTCCCTTCGACTTCATCCAATCACGTGCGATTGTTAAATGGCAACGTAAATCATGTAGAATGTCCTCGCGTGTACACAAGAGTTCGTTAACAGCCTGTACTTTGATTGTGCCTGGAATATATGTAAGCAAGGTTGGTGGAGAAATCCCATACACAACCTCAAAATGAAAGGCTTTTATTGAAGAATGAGTCGAAGTATTATAGCTAAATCCCACCCAATAAAGCCAATCCAACCATTTGTTGGACGTTCACTTGGAAAACAACGAAGATACTATTCCAAAATCATGTTAACCACTTCCGTCTAGTAGTCCGTCTGAGGATGGTAACTGGAGCTTATACAAAGAGCCGTACCCTGTAATTAAAATAATGTCTTCGAAAAAAAACTGATAAAACTTTATCTCGGTCACTTACAATGGGAATTGGCATGCCATGGAGTCGTACCCACATGATCGACGAAGGCTTTTCCTACTGTAAAGGCTGTGAAAGGGTGTTTGAGCGGAATGAAATGAGCATATCTCGACAAGCGGTCAACTACTACCATGATAACACTCTTTCCTTGAGACACCGATAATCCCTCGATGAAATCCATTGAAATTTCAATCCACACTTTCTTCGGTATTAGAAGGGGTTGTAAGAGGCCTGCTGGAACCAAGCATTCATTCTTTTAACGTTGACAAATATCACATCTTCTGATGTAGTCTTTGATCGTATTGCGTATTTAAGGCCAACAAAAACTATTACGGATGTGACTTAACAACTTGTGATATCTAAAATGCCCTTCAACCAAAGAAGAATGTGCTACTGTCAAAATAGCAGGTATTAAGATTGAAATAGGACTCAAAAAGATACATCCTTGTTTGAAATAAACTCCATCTTTGACCTAATATTGTGGCTGGAGATATGGTGGAAGTGAATCCAAATATTATTGGTAAAAGGGATCTATTGACACTTCTCGTTGGAGGGTTGTCCACAAATCATCAACTGGTAATGAGAAATCCATAAACTCAAACTCTGCAATACGGGAGAGAGCATCTGCTCCGTGATTCTCTTTTCCTTTCTTGCACTAAATCATCTGCTGCTTTCTCTCAATTAAATCAAGGCCTAACTGGAGCTTGGCTGGGTAGCAGTGGAATGTGGTGATCATGGAATCGTTTTGGTGGTAGTGTGGTAGGAGTTGTAAAAATGTACTGAAATACAGAGAGGATTTCACTAAGGTTAGACGGTGTCTTTTTGCTTGGTGTGGGTGTTGAATTGGGTGATGTAGTAATCTGAAGAAGTAAAGCTTGTCCTTTTAAATGATGGAGTTCCTTATCAGTTAGTCAGTTGGTCAGTTAAAGCCGAAAGAGTTGAACTTCTCAAACCTTGGAAAGAACATGTTTTTCCACCATCCTAGAAAGACGTGGTAAGTGTAATATAGTCTATTTTGATGGGACTGAGAGTAGCTATCCATTGGACCCCTAAAATGGCTTGGCATGCGGCAACCGACAACATAAAAAAATTAGCTTGCACAAGATGGTCTTGAATGAGGAGAGTAAGTCTCATACATCGTTCTTCACAGGTGATCTTTTCCCTATTGGCAACCATTACTTGTAAATGTTTATCACGGTCCACTGGCAGACCAAATCTTGTCACCGTCGATTGATCAATGAAGTTATGGGTATTCCCACCATTAATGAGGACTGTTACTACTTGGTTGTTTAATCTGCCCACTACATGAAAGGTGTAAGGATGATTTGTTCCAACAATAGCATGAAAGGGAATTTCAGGGAGTGGTTCTACTTCGACATTGGCTAGTTCATTTGGTGGTTAGTTGACCAGGATGGAATCAGAAGAAGGACAATCCTCTAACATGAAAAACCGGGGACATTGACAATGGCGGCTCAGAAGGAAATTTTCGTTGCAATAATAGCATAGGCCGTTCTTGCGGCGTTCCCATGCTTCCTGATTGGTGATTCAACGGACTGTAGCAAAAATGGATGTTATTTTTTTTAATTGGTTTCATTCTTCTACCAATCAAGCAATACCAATGGTATCGGAAAGAGTGCGGGCAACTTAATTTTCACATCTAAATGGATTTCGTCGTTAAGTCCCGTAATAAAACACCCAATCAAAAAAGTTTCGGGTAGATGATCAACTCGTTGAGAGAGATACGTGAAGGCTTCTTGATAGGTTGTCACTATCGATATCTGTTTGAGTCGTGCCAAGGCTTATGATGGATTTTCATAGTCAGTCGGTCTGAAATGATGTAACACTGCTTTGGTGAGTTCCTCCTAGGCTAACGGACCCTTGAATTTGGTCAACCACCTGTGCCCTTGAAGAGTTATGCCTTCCAAGTGAAAGGAAGCAAGCTGGACATGTCGATTTAGAGCAATTTCTTTAAAGTCGGAGTACTATTCGGCCCTGTAGATCCATCCGATTGGACCATCACCTTTAAATTTAGGGAACAAGAGCTTGAGGAGAGTGAGATTGCAATCAAAAGTAGTGTTGGTTTCGTTTGTTGTTGTCTGTGTGTCATGATGTTGTGGATGTTGGTAACGTGAGGTTTCAGGTTGAGCAAAATGATTTATATCGGGCTCAGAGGTAGGGGTGGATTGAGTGGTACATAAGGCTTGTAGGTGGTCATTACCGTTCGAAGGGTTGTGTTGACCTGAGCGATGTTATTGTTGAGGAGATCTAAACTGGAATCGTGACAAGTTAGAATCTCACTAACCTCGTTTCGAAAGTTGGTATTAGTTTTCCCACGGGTATCCATGGAAACCTCATGGCACATTCGACATCATCTCCTTCTGGAGTGCATACTACGATCCCTACCCCGTTGCCATGAGTGTTTGAAGAACCATCAACATACAATTTCCATGGGAAATTTTTTTCCCAACATCCTTTTTGCTTCCAGGTTTGGCTCTGTGAACTCTGCTATAAAATCTATCACCGGTTGCCCTTTGAGGGATGTCCTGGGGACGTAGTGGATATCGAATTCACTTAGCTCGATAGTCCATTTGGTCAGTCTTCCTGAAATCTCTGGCTTCTGTAGAATTTGCTTTAATGGGCAATCGCTGAGAACCTAGATTGCATGAGCCTGCAAATATGGCCTTAGCTTCCTTGCTGCTGAAACCAATGCTAGTGCCATTTTCTCTGCCTGTGAATACCTGGTCTCGGCTGGTAGAAGTGCCTTGCTGGTGTAGTACACTGGCTTCTATACTCCATCTTCTATTCTAACTAGAACTGAGCTTGCTGTTAGTTCTGTAATCGATAAATATAAATGGAGTATCTCTCCTATCTGTGGGTTTGAAAGGATGGGAGCCTACCCTAGGTATTCCTTGATTTTTAAAAAAGCTTGTTCGCACTCTTCATTCCATTCGAGTCATTTTCCTTTTTTAATTACTTTGAAAAAAAGTGGGCATCTGTCTGTCGCCTTTGAGATGAATCTACCCAAAGAAGCTAAGCATCCTGTTAGGTGATGTTCTTCTTTTAGTGTCCTTGGTAAAGTCATTTTCTGTAAGGCCTGGATCTTCTCAGGGTTGACTTCAATTCCTCTTTGGTGAACTTGAAAACCCAGGAATCTTTCTGAAGGAACTCCGAATAAACACTTGTTCGGATTTAGCTTCATTTGGTATCTCCCAAAGACGTCAAACGTCTCTCGTAGGTCTGAAGTATGCTTGTTTGTCGTGATGCTCTTGGTCAGCATGTCATCAATATATACTTCCATGTTCCTTCCTATTTGCGGTGCGAAGATTTTGTTGACCAACCTTTGATATGTTGCCCCTGTATTTTTTAACTCGAAGGGCATTATTGTGTAACAGTACAAACCTTGATCAGTTGTGAATGCTGTTGTTTTTGTTAGCCTTGTTCATCCGGATTTGGTTATATCCCTAGTAGGCGTCCATGAAACTGAGCAACTCATGGCTTGATGTAGCGTCCACCAACTGTTCTATCCTCGGAATTGGAAAACTGTCTTTTGGGCATGCTTTGTTCAAATCTGTGAAATTTACGCACATTCTCCATTATCCATTCTTCTTTTGGACGAGGACTACATTAGCTACCCATTGAGAGTAGTTGACCTCTCTAATCGACCCTACAACGAGTAGTTTCTCTACTTCCTGTTTGATTGCCTGATTTCTCTCGAGATTGAATGATCTTCTCTTTTGTATCACCGGTTTTGCCTTCAGGTCTACTGTGAGATGGTGAGATATTATTCAGGCATCTATCCCGACCATGTCTTCATGACTCCAAGTGAACACATCCCTGTATTCTTTGAGCAGATTAGTGAGGCTTTGTTTGACTTTTCCTTCCAGGTTGGCCCCGATATTGATCCTCTCACCTGGTTTATCTTTTTTCAAGATAATTTCTTCGACCGGTTCAGTTTTCGATTCATTAGACTCTTCCCTTGGATCGAATTCGAATGAAAGTGACTCTTTGTTCTAACTCGGCTGTGTTATGGTGCAAACCCGTTCATCATTTTTGTCTTTGTAAACTAACAGGTTAGCTCTTCGGGCCATCTCTTGGGATCCCTTGACTACACCGACCCCCTGTTCGGTCGGGAACTTGATCATTAAGGCATAAGTGGCTGTTACGACCTTAGTTTTATTTAAGAATGTCTGACCCAATAACGCATTATACGGCCAATTGTCTAATTCTACTACCACGAAGTTGAGTAATACAGTTCTCTGACAAGGTGCCACTCCGATCTTCATAGGTAGCTTTACCGTCCCGAGTGACTTGACCTCAATTCCTTTGAATCCTCTGAGTGGGGTATGGAAAGACTGTAGATCCTTTTGGTCCAACCTGAGTTGGTCGTAAACGGCTACATTGAGGATGTCTGTTGAACTTCAATTATCTATCTAGATTCTCCTGACTTTCCGGTGGCCAATCCGGGCACTTATGACCAGAACGTCATTTGGCCGAACATCGACCCCATGTGAGTCTGCTTCTGTGAATATTATTGGGTTCCATCCTTCCTTTACCCTTTTTGGGTCTGGCTCCACCGAGTTCACATCAAAGTTATGTCTTGCTTCTACTGTTTCTCTGATTTTCTATGTTCGCTCTCAGTTACTTCTCCCAGTGGATGGTCCTCCAAAGATTGTATGTATTACTTGATTGGCCTCTGGACTGACCCTTTGATTTCGACCAGAGCTGTGATCGGCTCTGATCTCTTTCTTTATTTCTAGCTTCTCATCCCTTTTCAAGATTACGTCATGTAGATGTCCTTCCTGAATGAGAGTTTCTATATAATCTCTGAGCTGGTAACACTTGGACGTCTCATGACCGGTTTCTTTATGGAATCTACAGTATTTGGTCGTATCTCGTCGGGCGAACTGGGACTGTCGTCGTGGCTTTTGTACCATATTCTTTGCTTCCAGAATGGTCAGGATTTCCTCATGCTTTTTCTGAAAAGGGGTGTAGTTGGTGTATCTACCTCGGTATTTCTCCGTGGTCTGTTCCGCATTACGCCCGTTTCCCCAATCCTTGCTTTTTTCTTTACTGTTCCCTTTCTATTTCCCCTTTTGGTTCTGCACCTTAGACTCAACGTCTTTTTTGGGTTTTCCTTCATGCATGTAGCATCCTCTCGTGGCTAACTCTTCTTCCTCGGCTAGTGTATATCCTCCTGCCATGTCCATCATATCTGCATATCTGGTCAGACGGGCTCTTCTTAAGTCAAAAGACAACCGTCCATTTTGTAGGTTGTTGATGAATGCAACAATTATTGCTTCATCGTTTGCACTGTCGATTTCTGATACCGCTTGGCCGAATCTCCCCAGGTATTTCTTCAGCGACTCATCTTTCCCTTGTTTTATTTGGGAAAGGTAAGCCACTGATTTTTTCCTGTGAACATTGCTCAAAAATTACCTTGAAAAACTCCTGCTTAGTTCACTGAAACTTCCGATGCATGCTGGGGGAAATCTCCCGAACCATCTTGAGCCCATGTCTCCTAGAGTTTGTGGAAAGTTGAGGCATAGTAAGGGATCACTGTGGGCATACTAGGCCATAGCACTTTTATAGCGTCTGACATGTTCTTTTAGGTCTGTGTCCTTCTTAAACTGCTCTACGTGTGGCATCTTGAATCTTTCTAGGAATGAAGTCCGCAGGATGTCCCTAGTGAATGGACTGTCAAAATCCTCGTCAGATAAATCGTTGTACCCATAACATCTGACCAGTGCGTCTATTTGACGCCTATTGTTCTCGACTTCTCGAGTTAGGCTCTGGATTACTACGTCTCTGTCTCCCACCGGACTTCCCTGATGGTTGAACCGTTAGGTGATTGTCATTCCTTTTTCAGGCTCTTCACTTTGATGCCGGGTTTCACGTATGATTATGTGATGACGCTTGCGATGGTGCCGATTGCTATCTTCTGATGACGACCGATCCCTGTGTCAGTCATGTTTGCGGTGTCTAGCACGGGCTGTCTGATCCTGGTTTTGCTTCTGGCTTGGTCGTTCCTCTTCAGGTGTTCACATCCAGTCTAATTGATTGGAGCAAGGTTCCTTCCGGCTTCCAGTGCATTTAATTTTGGCCATACTACAACCGAACGAAGCCTCGCATGTGGGAGGTTAGGATTTTGTGCTTCTTCTGCAGCCAGTAGATCAACTCCTTCATTTGCTGCATCTGCCACCAATTGTTTCAACGCCTCTCGGAAGCGTTGTGTCAGGTCTCTACTGGTCAGAGAAACTTGCTGGATTCCCGCCAGGAATGTAGGTTGGTTCTCTGTGGTTGCAGCGATATCTCGCGAGCTGCTGCCAACATGGAAGTTATCTGGAGATTTTTTGACATCCCCAGAACTGCTTCTGTTTTCGGTCATTATCTTTAATTAAATCGAAGGTTCAAGCCCATTCTTCTAGCGCCAATTGTTGACGTTGATTTCTGGACGTATGAGAAAAGCCAACAAGGATTGGATTTTAGCTGTGATTTCAAAGAGAAAGAGAAGGAAAAAGTAATCGGACGTAAGTTTTTTACGTGGTAAAACTCCGATGACCGGAGAAACGTCCACGGGCGGTTGAATGATCAACCAAGCCAAAATCCACTATGAAATAATATAATTACAATTCTCGATCTCTCTTTCTTATGTCTGTATTTTTCTATGATTGCTCTCTATATCTGTGTGGTGAGATTATGGGTCTATTTATATGTCTATAGAACCCTAATCTTCTTTGTACAAGTAATAAAAGATTTTTGTATTTAATTACGATTGTTTGCTTGTTCGAAGTAGTTTTTTTTTCCTGTTTTTGAGACTTGTATTGAGATCGAATGAGACTCTAGTAATGTAATCCAATTAGGACTTATTTCCTTATGAGATTGTAGTCTTTTTGAAGAAATAAAATTGATGTCTGATTAGGAACCCTTCCTGCTTGGTAATTCTGTTCTCTTGGAATTCCTCTTTGATCATATCTTCGTGTATTTTAATGACTCGATTCGTGTGAGCTACGCGCTGGACTTTTATTCAGTTTTCATGATTGTCCAAAGTAGAACACGATATCAGCTAGTCCCGCGTGACGTCATCTGATCCAGAGTAGACAATGTCATCAATTAACCCCGAGTATGTTTAACTGACCCCGAGCTGGTCTTGTTCAATACTTGTTTATTTGGGTTTCTCTTCTTTGGTGATGCCTTGTAGGATGCCTATTCGGACGTCCACCTGGCAAATTTTTCCTCTTTGTTAATGACGTGTATATCTTATAAAATTTACATACGACATAATTATTATATTTGAGGATTTTATTATAATAAAATTAATTAACTAACCATTTCTTTTATTTAAACTGTTAAGGATTTTATTACAAATAGAACCTAATTAATTAACTAACAATTTTTTTTATTTTAACAAATATATTTTTAAGAAAAATAAAAACAAACAGATAAAAATGTTTTTTTTAAAATAAAAAACAGATAGTTAATTAATTATGTTCTATTTGTAATAAAATCCCTAACCTTTTAAGTAAAAAAAATTGTTAGTTAATTAATTTTGTTATAACAAAATTCTCAAATATAATTATTATTATAATAAAATAATTAATTCAGGGGTAATTTAGTCATTTTAATTTTTAAGGTTAGTTAAACAATTAGTCAATGAATAGTAGGGGAAGTATGTGCAATTTTGGTAAAAGTTACATATGAGTGCAATATTGATTAAACTCATGGGAAGTTTGTACAATTTACCCATAAATTTAAGAGAATTTTATATTGTAGGAGGAAGATATAAATAGAGGGGAGATAGTTGGGACTGTATGTTGGGGATGATTTTTGTGAACCTGATGAATGCGGAAGCAACATGCCTAATATATGGTTATAACTCATAGCAAATAATAACGTCAATAGTAGAAAAAATAGATGAGATAAAATAAACCAACCACAACACAAGATTTACGTGGAAAAACCCAAATCGGGTAAAAAACCACGGGCCATCAGGACGACAGAGAAAGTTCCACTATATGATAAATTGTTACAACCATATATTCCAGAATTCTCTCTCACACCCAAACCCTAAACCCCAAACCCCAAACCCCAAACCACACTCATAACATCCTCACAAAGAACCCAATAATATCCCCTAGGTCTCCCCTGAATATCACTCACGGATCTCTTACTTGATCCGCTGATATTTCATTTGATCCCTCCATGGATATTCCCACGGGTCTCTCACCCAGATCTCTCCACTCTCTCCACTCTCTGATGTTACATGGTGTTTCTTAACTCCACACCAAAATAACCTAGATATAAGGTTCTATTTATATTAGTTACAAGGGGTTTAACATCAGAGCCTAAACGTGCAAGAATTACTTGTTCTACATAAATATTATTTCTTATTTATGAAAAGTCTTCTTGTTAAGGAGAAATCTTTTTTCTTCAAGTACAGGACTTTCCTATTCTTCATGAAGACAAACTCTTTCCTTTTCCGATTAACACAAGAACTTCTAGAAGAAAACACATTTCCTATTTTCACGCAACATTCCTATTTGGTCAAGATACGCCGTTTCCGCGGTCTGGGTCGCGGTGTGCACCCCGCTTCCTATACCGTGGAAAACCACCGGAGATGACCGCTCAGAATACTGCGGTCTATGCCTTTTCCTCCTTCGCAGTCTACACCACGCTTGATCTTCGGGAAATAACCGCTCTCTGTGCTGTGGTCTGTGCGTTTGTCCGCACCGCAGTCTACGTCGTGATTCCTTCCAGATTTCTTTTCTTCAGTTCTTCTTCATCTTCAAACCTTCCTCAAACACCATCTTTAACTTCCAAACATTATCCCACGTCTCCAAGAAGTTCCATATCAATTGAGTCTCGTTTGGTTCACTTGAGAGTACGAGCCAAAACCTATCACTGTAATTCACGATATTTTATTCAAACAATGCATGGCTATATATACCTTACATTGGAGACGAATCATTCGCTCATTACAATTGGAAAACAGGAAATAACAATACAACAACAAAGCAACATAAGCTATAAAAATGGAAGTGGAGAAAGTGCTACACTAAGAGCATCTCCAATGTTGTGCCAAAATTATGTGTTAATGCTAAAATTTAGTATTGAGTGTAAAAACCTTCCTCTAATACAGTGCCAAATACCATGCCAAATTTGACATATGTTAAAATTTATACTAAATTTGGCACACAATATAGCATATGCCAAATTTGGTACAATAATAAATGTCCCTTTTTAAATTATAAAAATGTCATTATTTATATATTTTAAATACTTTAAATTATTTAAATTTAATACTCAATCCAATTTATTTTATTAGCAACAATTTTTAAGAAATCCAATGGTTATCCATTAATACATTAATGATATTAATTAACTTTTATATGTTTAATGAATAAAATATTTTATTTTAGTTTAACTTTTAGTATTGTGTATTGAAATACAATACTAATTTGTTATATTAAATATAGTACTTAACTCTTTTTTGTATTAAATTTGACATCGTAAAAAACATAAATATTGAAAATAGTCTAACCTAAAGCTGGAGCGTAACGAGTGGCACCCTCTTATTAACCTAAACATATCAATGCAATTAACTCTGACTAAAACGCTATAGTGATCGATATGGCTAGCCATAACGCTACATTAATGAATATTTAAAACGCGCTTGTATTGTTTGATATGGCTATATTACCAGGTGCAGTTAATGAACCATCCACAATTAGTCCTAACGGCTTGGCTATATTTTCAAAGGAAAAAAAAAAAAAAACAACAAAGAATTAGAATTTTTCAGAAGATGACCATTAGAACCATCAGCAATTAGTCCTAACGACTTGGCGTCTTGGCCACATTTTCAAAGAAAAAAAAAACAAATAATTAAATACGAAGATCTTGTCAAACAAATAATCACACACACATGACATATATATATATATATATATATATATATATATATAGTTATAGTCTTATAGATAACTAGAAATTTTTATAATTTTTTTATAAAATTAAAGGACCCTCCTTATTTAATAAAAATCAACACATTTTTGATCGAGTTTTAATAGGTGCACGTCACATTGCATTTAATGAATTTACATAGTTAGGTCTAAGCATTTTCTTATGTATATATATTTGAAATATTACAATAATTCAGTTACATTCATTTAATGAATTTATATAGTTAGGTCTAAGCATTTTTCTATTTTTTTTTTGAAATATTATAATAATTCAGAATTTGGGGAGGGGATAGACTCGAACGCACAACCTTATGTTGTGGGTGTTAGAGGCAAATCATTAGGCTAATCTCATCTTGTCTCGTCCATATATAATTATATGATTCTTTTTTTTTTTGTTGAAATTTTATAATAAGAGTAATGATACTTTGCCTAAATTTGGTGTCCAAATCTGATATTCAAATGATGTGGCAACACTCTACTCTATTTATTTAAATTGAATTCGATTTGCATGATTTAAATTAATGGATACACCATTTGGGCATTAGATTTGGACACCAAATTTAGATAAAGTAGCATTACTCATATAATAATTCAGGAGTTAGGGATAATGATAAACTCAAACCTACAAGCTCATGGTGCAGGTGTGAGAGGCCAATCTTATCATATAATATAATATAAAAATAACTACATTTCATATAGAAGCGACACATGACATTTATTTAATGTTGTTAATAAGTTATTTTTTTATTTAATGCTCATAATTTCATATCATATTAAAAATAGTTATTTCTAATAATAATAATAACAACAACAATAATAATAATGCTATTTTATTATTTAAAAATAGCTTCATATAATGTGAGAGTAACACGTGCCATTAATTATTTAATTATTCAATCAAATCATAATATATTGTATAAAATATTATTATATATCATATATAATCATATAAAAATAGATTCTTCCAACCAGAAGTAGTCACATGTTATTTATTAATGCTCTTACAATTTTCACAATATTATATAATATTTCATATATAATAATAATATATGACTTTTCATAAAATATATAATATATTTAATCACATATATTATGAATTATGATTTAAATCATATTATTTGTTACAAAAAAATTAAATCATATTATTTTATATGATTAATTTCAATGTAAATTTTAAGATTTGGGTTCAAGTATTTGACTTTTGTTTTTTCCAATTTAATAATATTATTTCAAATAAATTTATGTGCTTTTAATTTGCTTCGAAATAAATATTAATTTTAATCTAACCATTTCATTTTTTTAAGATGAAAATGCTCATATTTAATAAAATTAAATTCAATGTAACTTTTCTATTTTTTTTTACGATGAAATGAATAAGATTTATATAATGTAATTTATATGTTTTGATTAATTTCATTGTAACCTTTCCATTTTGTAAGATGAAATAAATAAGATTAATTTTAATGTAATTTATGTGTTTTGATTCCACCATAACTTTTTGGCATTCATTGCATTCATTCTAGTCCATTTCATATTTTTCTCAATTTCCCTTGGTTATTTATTTCTTATTTATAAGTGAAAATCAAATCAAACATGTGTTATTTATTTATTTTTTCCAATATGCTTTCTTTATTTTATATATTTATGCATATATCCCCTCACACACACACACACACATATATATATATATATATATAACATTTTATACATTTTTTTCTTCATTTAATATATTTTTAAAAATAATCAATTTTAAGAGGTTCAAAGTGAAGTATCTACTAGATTGTTTTTCATATCTTATAGAACTATCTATTAGATTTTTATCTTTTAATCATTTCACTCATAATAATTAATTTGACTTATTTTACAGGACTTCACAAGATTTTACCTGTTTGCAGTACATGTAATTTCCTCATTCATCTCTTTCTTTGTGCAGGTGTGTTTAGTTGGTTTTTCATTTATTTTGGTTAATTATCTGATGTTAAATTGTAAGTTCTTCATATTCTGATTGACTTATTTCGTTGATAAAATACTTTAAGATTATTTGTAATGGGTAGCTTAGGTCTCCAATCGTAATTCTTCATCACCAAACTTCTAAGATCTCAAAGAGCTTGAAGAAAGGTAATTAACTTGTTCTTGAATTCTTGAAGAAATTAGTTGCACACACATGTTCATGCATTTTAGATCTCTCATGCATTGTGCTATGTCTTCTTTATGTTGTGCATTCATTACGCAAACTCACTTGCACTTCATTTCTAGATCTAAGTATGGTGTAATTCGTTTCCACTTGTGTGATCAAACACGTTTGCAAATGGATGTTTGTGTACTTACTTTACGCGTTGATCAACCGCTTACAAATGCATCTTATTCTCTTGATTTTCCATGAAAGATGGAATTCGATGGTTGGGTGCCTTTGTTTGAACCGCCGGTTTCCTCCAGTAGATTCAACGGTTGGGGGCCACCGATTTGAACCAATGCTTTTCTCCTGTGGATTTAGTGGTTGGTGTTCGGCAGTTAGAGACTGTCGATTTGAACCGCCAAATGATTCTAGTGGATTCGGCGGTTCGTGTGGTCGGCAGCCCGTGGCCACTGATTTGCTCATTTTCTGGGCTTGGGTATTTCATATCTAATAATTTTTGGTTCATATAAATACATCATCTTTTCTTTTTGGCTTTCTTAGAACTCTCAACTACAAATCTTAGAGTGTCTCTTAGAGTTCCATTGAGAGAGAGGTTCCAATATTGGATTTTTAACCCTCTAAATCTCAAACCCCCATGCATTCAAGCATCGTCAAGCTTTAATTAGGCATGAGTCTTCATAGCATCATGACTTGGCAAGTTAGATTCTTTACTTCTCATCATCTAGTGTCTTATCAATTAAGATATCTCATTGACTGCATTTCTTGATTGTAAAGTTATTGTTTTATTATATCTTGTGACAACATGTGTTGATTGCGATTTGTTTGATGATTAGATTTTAGATTTGCATATTTTTTTCTAATTAGGTTTTTATGAACATTCATAAAGATATATTGATATCTAGGATTATTTGATAACCATCATAAATCTCTAGATAAACATTTAATGTTGCCTAACATTATTTGCATATTAGAATATTGTTATGTATTCACTTAGGTTGTTTATCTCTTCATTGAGTATTAAGACTTGTGACTACGGGTGTGTAGTGCATAAGCAAGGTCTAGAATAACTATAAAAGGTCCGCGGGTAGTAGTGGTGTGTTATGATCTAAGAATGATTTGACTAGAGATCAACATAGGTTGTAAACATCATTACATATAGGTATATAGTGGATTTGAGGACTAGAGTGGCTAGATGGATATCCCGTGAATTTTTACCCTATTGGGGTTTTCTCACATAAATCAAATCAAAGTGTCATTTATCTTTCCGCACTTTATTTACTTTGATTGATTTGTGACTAATATTAACTAATCAAAAAAATTGGCAATTAATCGACTAACAACTCATTCACACCCCTTCCCTTATAAGTTGTATTAGACACTTTCCCTGCATTTTCAAAACTAAGATTTTTTTTTTTTCTATTTGTACGAGTTTTGATTTTTTAAGAGGAAAGAAAGCAAAAATGGTTAAAACTTAAACATGATGATAATTAAATCTAGGAATTTATTTTATTCTCAACACAACAATACAAAGAATGAAATATGAATTGATCCTAAATGTAACTTTTAATTTGTTTGATCGTCAATTCTATAATTTCAATATACCCTTAATATTTTTTATCTACGATTATTGTTAATTTATATAAAATGTTTTAGCTTACTTTTTTATTTAATTTTAATGTTGTAATTTAATTTCTGCTAGACCAATGTTAATTGTATTATGTTAGGAAACCTTTGCTCATATTTAATTTGTTGATAAACATTTCCCTAATTAATTAAGGAAAAACTCCAATTCTTATTTTTTTAAACTTTTTTTTTAGTGTTTTCCAATTGTGTTTGGTATTTATTTTTTATATATTTGTTATAGCAAAAAATAACTTCTTCTCATGATAAAACGACATGTGTGCATCTATTTAATGCTATTATTAAGGTTTTTTTTTCTTAATTTTGTTTATCTATGTCATATTATTAATAAATTATATTATAATAATCATATAAAAATAACATCTTCGCATTAGGAAGTGACACGTGTTATCTATATTATAATATTATTATTATATATATAATTTTATATTTTTTTTATATATCATATTATATTATCGCGTCTTATATATTCATATAAAAATAGCTTTTACCATCCAGAAATTGTCATGTTTCATTCATTACTACTCTTATAATTATCACATATATTATACAATATATCATATATAGTAATAAGATATGATATTATATAATCATGTATAATTATTTAGGGTTAATAGCATAAATACCCCCTATACTTATAGTACAGTTGCATAGTGCCATCTAATTTTTTTTTCTTGTCACTTAACCCCCTGAACTTCCATACATTTACAAAAGCTGACAGAAGTGAAACGGTCGTCAATTTTAAATTACACTTACATACCTTGAATATATGAATAATTACATTAAAACTGAAAAAAAATATAATAGTATCATACAAATACCCTTTGGTCTGTTTGACTAATGTCCCAAAAAATAAAAATAAAAATAAAAATATTAATAACATTAATTATTTTTAAATAAATAAATAATAATAATAATGATAATGATAATAATAATAATAATAATAATAATTATCATGAACCCATATTCAATTAAACCCATATTCAATCCATCACCAACATCATGAACACCAACATCAAACCCAAACCCAGCAAATCACACAAACCCAAACCTAGCCACCACCATCAGGTACCAGTACACGAAGATTCAAATGAACATAGACAAATTTAAACACTAGAAATTCATCAACACCGAACCAAAATGAAACCTAAAAATGAAACACCTAGAAACCACAATACCCAAGATTGAAATGAATCACAAAAATTCATCAACACCAAACCAAATCAGATGACAAATTGAAAAACAAACCTACCAATTTGATCTCATCTGATTTCACGTAGAAAATTAGAACCCATATAGCAAACCCAAAACCCAACTCAACCCAATCAACAACCACCATCCCACCAGACCCAAAACCCAACTCAAATCCATCACCCAATTCATGTCGTTGAACATGCTCTGGTTGAAGAATAGACCCGACACTCTCTTGAACTCTCACATTCGCTGCTGCTGCTCCGGTGACCGAGAGAATTCCAGATGGTGCGTGGTGAGTGAACTTCCTCTTGAAGGCCGACTCGCTGCCACCAAGTGTTCTGCTTCCATCTCAAGCAGTACATGCTTGCACACTAAGTCGGTGAAGAACCCCATCATAGACCCGTCGTCGTCGTCGTCCGACCCAGACCCGATTCTAAAAACAAGTGGGATTTCGAAGTTCATGGCGAGAAGGTAGAGAAACAATACACCCATCAAGAACTAGATCATTTTGAGTCGACACAGTGGCAACCAAATCAAACTTGTGAGAGAGAAGGAGAGAGAGATCCGATGAGAGTGAGGGAGAGAGAAAAAGATTAAAGTTAGGGTTTGATTGGTTTGGTGCTTCTGATTTTGATGATGTTGGTTTATGGAATCTGGGTCTTAGAGATTGATGTTGTGGAGTTTATATTAGATTTTTGTTTGTTTTATTACGAGATCTGGCGGATAATCTGGAATCTAGATTTTCAGATTTTCAAATTTCCAGATCTGGTAGTGGCCACCAGATGATGGGTAGTTTTTTTTTTATTATGGGCAGTTTATTTATTTTTAATTGGAATTATGGATAGTTTAATTGTTTAATTGGAATTTTGAAATCCGGTTTCAATATATTATAATATATTAACAATAATAATAAAGAAAAAATAAATTAAAAATATGGGCAATGTAATCAATTTTTTTAATTGGAATTATGGGTAGTTTAATTGTTTAATTGGAATTTAGAAATCTGGTTTCCGTATATTATAAGATATTAACAATAATAATAAAGAAAAAATAAATTAAAAATATGGGTATTTTAATTAATTTTTGTTTAATGAAATTATGGGTAGTTTAATTGTTTAATTGGAATTTAGAAATCTGTTTTCCATATATTATAAGATATTAACAATAATAATAAAGAAAAAATAAATTAAAAATATGGGTATTTTAATTAATTTTTGTTTAATGGAATTATGGTTAGTTTAATTGTTTAATTGAAATTTGGAAATCTAGGTTCCATACATTTTTAATTTATTTTTTCTTTATCATTATTGTTAATATAATATAATTTTTATTTTTAAAAGTTCATTATTATTATTATTATTATTATTATTATTATTATTATTATTATTATTATTATTATTATTATTATTATTATCAAAGTTTATTATTATTATTAATAATTATTTTTTGAAAAAGCTAATGTTATTAATATTTTTATTTTTATTTTTTTGGATATTAGTCATACAGGTCAAAGGGTATTTGTATGATATTATTATATTTTTTCAGCTTTAATGCAATTATTCATATATTCAGGATATGTAAGTGTAATTTACCACTGACGCCCCGTTCCACTTCTGTCAGTTTTTGTAAATTTATAGAAGTTCAGGAGGTTAAGTGTCAGGAAAAAAATATTCAGAAAGCACTATACAACTGTGCTATAAGAGTAGGAGGCATCGGTGCTATTAACCCAGTTATTTAAGAAATATTTATTAACAACTTTTCATAAACTAAGATTATATAATAACAATATGTGATATTATGAAATATATAATATATTTAATCATATATATTATAAATTATAATTTAAATCATATCATTTAATATGATTAATTTTAATTTAATTTTTTAGATTTGGGACTTTTGCTTTTTCCAATTTAATAAGAGTATTTTAAATGAAATTTATGTGCTTTTGCTTCAAAAAAAGATTAATTTTAATGTAACATTTTCATTTTATTAAGATGAAAATGCTCATATTTAATAAATTAATTTCAATGTAACTTTTGTTTTTTTTAAGATGAAATGATAAGATTAATTTAATGTAATTTTGTTTGGATTAATTTAATTGTAACCTTTCCATTTTTTAAGATAAAATGAATAAGATACATTTTAATGTAATTTATGTGTGTTGATTCTACCATACCCTTTTGGCATTCATTCTAGCCAATTTCATATTTCATCCCATCTTTCTCGGCTATTCATTTTCTATAAGTGAAAATCAAATCAAACCCATGATTTATTCTTTTTTTTTTTTTTTTTCAATTTGCTTTCCTTTCATATTTATATGTTTTTGCATGTAACCACTCACATATAGGTATATAATATTTTACTTTTTCTTCTTCATTTAACATTTAAAACGAAAACATTCAAATTTACAGGATTTAAGGTGAATTATCTATTAGATTGTCTTATTATCTTATATTTTCTAACTATAATACAAGATTTTTTATAAAGCACGTGTATCGCATGAGTTAACACACTAGTTATATATTATAGAAATAGTCGTTTCTAATGAGAAAACGATATGTGATATCTATTTAATGCAATAATAATTTGTTTATTTTTTTTCAATTATTTAAAATAATATATAATAATATAATAAAAATAGTTACTTCTCACCAGGTCTACATGTCCGTAATTAATACTTTAATCATATCTTCATATATCATATATAATATCATATCATATCAGACATCTACTTCTCACTAGGTGCTGCCACGTCTCCTAATTTAATGCAGTGAGGATCGTTTAGAATGGGGAGTTTATAGTTAGGCAAATTAGCTGCAGTTGTTTTCTTCTTGCAGAATTGTTGTTCTATTTGTTGCAATTTATGTGTGGACATTACATTGCCTGCAGTTCTCTTTGTAAGGCTCCTATGCTTGTCTTCAAGCTTATTTTAATAAACTGCAGTTTAAAAAAAAAATCATATATAAATATAATGTAATATCATATTATATAAAAATAGCCGAAGTATAATCCCTAATAATGTAATAGTATAATCCTTAAAAATCACATAAAATAACTACTATATCTATTTTTATATGGTCAATTCAAATTAATTACTTATATTATACATGATATGAATTAATTTTTTTTTGATAAAATTAGACTGACCTAGAGGGAAAAAGCATCACAATCGATTATATGCTGAAAAACCCCAAAACATTATCCATCAATAACATAAAAAGAATAAAATGAAGAGTAACAAACACCAGAAAAACACAAAAACCAAGGGAAACAATCCTAACAAAAACACTGGCACGCATGCCATAAAAACATAAAACATCAAGAAAAACGAAAAGACTCTCTACCTATGCAATCATTGTCAACCAATAAAGAGCAGAAAGACGGGGAGTTTGCCCACCACGAATCGACCTCTAACCTCAAAGCATGCTTAGAAAGAGCGTTTGCAACCTGATTCCCCTCCCGAAAGATATGAGAAACCTGAAACTTCATTTTTGATATCTGATAGATACAGTGTTGCCAAGCCTGCCGAATCCGCCAAGGAACCTGTTCAGAGCGAGAGGAGAGCAGTTGAACCACATAAGAAAAATCACTCTCAAGCCAGATTCGATGACACCCATTCTGCCAAGCAAAATTAATAGTTATCGAAGATGCAAGAAGTTTCGCCTCAAATGCAAACACATGATCAAGAGGAACAACAAAACAATCCTTTGCAAAAGCTCTACAATTATGAAAAATACCCCCACAACCCCCAGCATCTGAAGAACTCAAGACGGTACCATCAGTATTAACTTTGGTTCAACCAGGAGCCGGAGGCGACCAAATCACACTCCTGATAACAGGGGCCCTAGCCAGACGGCCACGAAGATCAAACCGACAAAGAATCAAAAGATCATCTATACAATTACGCATACACCCAGTCTCTAACAGATTAGCGTCAGACACCGCACGCCAAACAAAAGACAAAGCAGATCTGAAATCCATAGTCTTACTCTCAAAAATCCACTGGTTACGGGCAAGCCACACATTCCAAACCACAACATGAATAGTTGTCTTCCATAAAACACGCACCTGATCGTTAAACGAAACTGATATGGCTTGTGAAAAGAACGAACTCCACGTATCGGTAGAAATACGTCGCTGAAAAGCTGAGAAAACCGCCTCCCAAAGAGCAACCGCTAAGGGGCATCGAATGAAAAGATGATCAGACGACTCACTGCTAACCCCACAAACACTGCATCAGGAAGCTAAGTGAAACCCAACCCTACATAAGCGATCCTCTGTAGGAAGCCGATTCAACAAAAGATGCCATGTCAAAGCTGACAGGGAGGGAGGGATAAAATGACACCAAACATCTCTCCACCAAGGGACTTGCGGAGAATCACGAATCATACAGGAATAAGCCGACTTGTAAGAAACCTGCCCATCCTAAGAATGAGCCCACACTAAAGAATATGTGACTGGAGAGATAGCAATGCTATCGATCCGAGAACATAGATTTGGAAAACGGACTCGAAAATTATTGTCAAGAACCCACTTACCCTCATAAATAAAATCAGAAACTCTTGCCTTGAGAAGGGTAGCCAAGTAATCAGGAATTCCAAGAAGCTCAAGAATGGGAACCCCTAACCAATTATCGAGCCAAAAATCTGGCTAAGAATTCTCTCCAATGATCCAAATGCCCTCTTTGAGAATATTTGAATAGTGAAAGTGGAAAGAAGGCCAAATCGACAAAGTGACATACCCCCCATGAGATTTTTGAAGCTGCGTGAGATACCGCTCCCTCAGAAACGAAAAAACAAAAATCTCAGAGGTCATAAACTTCCAGGTGAGCTTCTTTAAAAGAGAATCATTCAGTAACCCCAGATCCTTCAAACCAAGACCACCTTGAGAGTAAGGCTTACAACAACGACCCCAAGAAACCCGAATCAGTTTAGTCTCCTCACAAGAACCTGTCTATAAAAAATTTCTCAACTTACGATTAACCAATCGTAGCAAAGAAGAAGGCCATTTGTAGATCATGAATGAATGCACAAAGGATCCAGTAATGACCAACTTGATCAGAGTAGCGCGACCGGCCAAAGAAAGAGCTTTCCCCTTCCAATTAGCAAACTTAGACCGGATTTTATCCGCTATAGGCTGTAACACGGACTTCTTGGGCTTTCCTCAAAATAACGGTACCCCCAAGTATGAGAAAGGAAACCGACCAATCTGTATACCAACCAAGGACTGCAATCTACCAATCCGGGAAGGGGAAACAGAAGATCCAAAATAGATAGATGACTTACCCCAATTAACCAGCTGACCTGAAATGTTACCATAAACCTCAAAAGCACTCATGATATTCTTCAGATTCTGAACCGTGCCTTTGTAAAAAATCAGAACATCATCTGCATAAAGCAAATGAGTAGGAGCAGAAAATCCTCTCGGAGAAGAAATAGGCAATAACTGAGAAAAATCCACCATCTTCGACAACAGTCTACTAAGGAAATCCTCCGTAATACCAAACAAGAGAGGGGATAGAGGGTCACCCTGATGAACCCCTCTAGAACAATGAAAATAACCCTCTGGGGACCCATTAATCAATACCGAAAGCCTTGAAAATCTTAGGATGCAGTCAATCCAATCCATAAAAATTGGAGAAAACCCAAAAGCTTGAAGCACTCTACGAAGAAAAGGCCAATCCAAAGTATCGAAAGCTTTACAGATATCTATCTTCATGGCCAAATTACCTCCATAACACTTCTTATGCAACACATTCACACAATCAGAAGCTAAAGCGATACAGTCCTCAATGTGACGGTCCCGAATAAACCCAAACTGATGAGGATAGACTATCCTAGCTGCAATCTAAGCTAACCAATCTGCCAAAATTTTGGAAAAGATTTTGAACAAGAAGTTACTAAGCACAATCGAAAGAAACTGGTATATCGAAATCGAATCCTTCTGCTTCAGAAGAAGAACAATGAAACTGGAGTTCAATCCTGGAAAAATAACCCCTGTACGAAAAAAGTCCTGAACCGCAAGAACCACGTCACTACCCACCACCTCCCAGCATAGCTGATAGAACCTTCCAGAGAAACCGTCTGACCCAGGAGCAGATGCTGCATCCATAGCAAAAATCGTATCATGGATATCGTCTGTCGAAGGAATGCTAATCAGAAAAGCATTTTTCATATCAGTCACCAAAGAAGGAATCACATCCTCCACCACCGAGAAATCTGTCTCAACCTGAGAAGAATCCGAAGAAAAAAAATTAGAATAAAACTCGATGATATGATCCATGATAATCAAACAGTCATCACTAAATACCCCATTAATCGAAAGAGAAGACAAAGCGTTCTGGTACTGTCTACGTTTGATAGATGCATGAAAGAATGATGAATTACGGTCACCATCTTGTAGCCACTTCACTCTTGACCGATCACGATAAAAGCACTCTTGTCTGTGTAACAACACATCAAGCTCATGATGAACTCGATACTCGGCCAAGAAAAGCTTCTCTGAAAAACCCATATTAGACATCTGAAGCTGAATAGACTGAAGTTCTGCTGATTTCCCAGAAATCTTGGAATTTAGATCCCCGAAAACCTCCCAATTCCAAGTCTTTAGTGCATTCTTTAACCTCTTCAACTTGTTGATAACCACTTGATGAGGATTACCCACATAAGAGGAACTCCAAATATGACGAACTAAAGCCATAAAATCTGGGTGATCCAACCACATGGTCTGGAACCGGAAAGGCCTAGGACTAAATTTCACAATATTTGACAACCGAATCACCAACGGACAATGATCCAAAAATCTACGAGGGAGAGCCACACAAGAAATGTCCCGCCAACTGGAAATACAACCCTCAGAAACCAAAGCTCTATCTAACCTCCTCTCAACTCTAATACGGGGATAAGGACTCCTAGCCCAAGTAAAACGAGCACCCTGGGATTGAACACTAACCAACTCACAATCCTCAATAATAGATTTGAAATCCTCACAGGAGCTACGAGTTGGAGAATGAAGGCCTAAAGACTCATGAGCTCCTAAACCCGTGTTAAAATCATCCATAACCAACCAAGAGGAAGAAACCAAGCTGACCATGTCCCGAAGAGACTACCAAAGCGATCTTTGGACAACCGTGGACGTACTCGTATAAACAAAAGTGAAATAATGCAACCGAGAGTTAACCGTGATCGAAACAGTAAGCTGCTGCTCATGAAACAGAATAATCTGAGCATCAGAAAAAGAATCACAAGAAAATACCCAAATCGTCGGTAAAAGACCACCCCTATCATTCAATCCCACTAAATGAAGACCGAGAGAAGACCAGGAACAAGAAGAGATAGAAGTAAAAGCTACCATAGGCTCAGCAATACAAACCAAAGAAGGTCAGTGTAAAAGACATAAATCTCTAAGAACACGTCTCGTAGACCATTCCCAATACCATGACAATTCTAGTAAAGGACCCTAATCATTGGAAATGCCAGAAGAAGTTCGCATCTTGGACTTTAGCTTCTTCAGCCTACGTGTAATCATCGTCGTCCTCTGAGAAATATTGCTATCATCTAATCCTTCCGCCTCAGTTTGAGAAGCCCATGAAGAACCAGCAATGAGATGGAGCTCAGCCTGGGAGTCAGAGGCCGAAAGTCTAGAACTCTGGGTAGAAGCAGTAACCGAATAGTAAATCTGAGAAGATCCCGAACATTCATTCCTAACCCCATAAGCAGCATGCGAAATCGACGGACGCTGATGTGAAAAAGGTCCTACAATAGTAGGAACTGTCTAAACCAATGAATCTATGACCGGAAGAGCCTGGTTCGGAGCAGTGGAATGACCATTAAAAACCAGACTCGAAGTAGAAGAGGACTCCAATATCATCTCAGATCCCGAAAAGGAAGAAGCCTGACCCACTGACAAATCCAAACTCAAATCAGACATAATATCCACAGGAGAGTCATGAACCACCAAGACATTAGAAACCAGGACTACTACTGAGGACCTAGGAACTATCAGGATTACATTAACACTCCCAGACTGCTGATCATGTGAAACCGTTAAAGATGTAGAATCAGATAAAATAGCTGAAACAATCGGATCTGAAGAAGCTAACAAAACATCATTAAGAGAATCATCGCTTTGCCCCCCTTCTTGGGGCTGACCAACCTGTGCAGCCACCACTGAAATAGTAGGACCCACCGAAGAAGTTAAACTTGGTGAAGCAACTACACTAGTAGAAGAACCCATACTCAAAATCGGATCTGAACCTGCCGAAGAATGAACCACTATAGAATCCAGAGACCCTAAATCCTGCTGAATGGCGGTAAAGACATTAGAAACCGGAACTTCCGTCCGAGTACCAGAAATAGGACGATAAACAAGTTTAGTAGCACGATTTCAAGGAATCTGAAACCCCTCATCAACAACAATCGTGGCTGGACCATTTCTAGCTGAATCAGGCTTACTAGAGTTAACAGGAATCACTTTGCCGGCTTTGTTCCAACGATAAACATTGGGCAAATGACCAATTGAGGAACAAGTAGAATAGAAAGCTGGAAGATTCTCGTATTCCACTGAAATAAAAGAACTATGAGAATCATCTCTCTCAAGAAGCAAAGAAGATGGAGGCACATTAGACAAATCAATATCCACCAGAACACGTGCAAAATGTCCAAAATCACCTTCCACAGTAGTTCTATCCAGTCGTAAAGGCACTCCGATCCCTCTAGCTAAATCATAGACAATCTTCGGATGCCAATATTCCCATGAAAGATCATAAAAACGGACCCAAACCTGAACATTTGAAGACTGTTGTAATGCTGGATTAAAATCTGGAATCCAAGGCTGAAGCCGTAAAACACTTGGTTTAAGACTAAGAGACCCCAAACTCCAAACCATATTCTTGTCAACATCTGAATTCAACATAATTTGGAAGTACCCCTTACATAAATAAATCAGCCTCTAAGCAGAGTTCAGCTTCCAAACAGACTGCAACTTGGCTTTAAGATCAACCAACTTTCAAGGCTTCTCACCACTAGAAAGGACAACCCGACCAATGAGAGAATACTTACAAGCTTCCAATCTAGATTTATAAGCAGAGGGATCCACCCGAACATCCACATAACCACCCTTTTTCGAAAGAATCGAATGACCAGAAACATAATCCCCTGGAATCGGGGCAGCCTTAAAAAGATCCGCAAAAGAAGAACCCCTAATAGATGACGTAGGCAAGGAGCTACCCACAGGCGGATCCACCCCGCCAACACCAACTTTACCTCTAGCACACACCTCACCAGATGTGAGAGGAACAACCTGGGAAGAGGAATTCACTCCACTCACCGTACTCAAACCAACCTGACTAATCGAGATGGAAGCCACTGCTATCGGAGAACACAAAGCGGCCTCTATGCACATAGGATCCATAGAGCTCGATATACAGTAGCGAAATCACTGTAGCATAATATTGTATTAAAAGTACTGTAGCGAATCACTGTAGCAGAAAATACTATAGCGAATCACTGTAGCATCTAACGGAAACATTGTAGTAGTGACAGAACACTGTAGCGAATCACTGTAGCATTGGCGGAACACTGTAGTAGCGACCACTATTCACTATATTTAGGGATCCCTCATCTATCCAAAAAACAAACCAAAATAGAAATCTTGAAACTGACGTAACTCAGTGCCGCAAACCCCAAATCACAAGTTTCTTGATTCTAAGTTGCATAAAAAATCACGATCTACAATCTTGAATAAGGGCAAATGAATAGAATCTTACTGGAAGAGGGCCGAAAAAGTAAAACGGCAGTGTAACCCTAAAATAAAAGACTCATATGAATTAATTAATTTAATAGGTAATTTTAAACTACTATAGCTCGATTTGAATCCTACCAATGACGAAAACTGTTAAAAAAATACATGGTCCCGATTTAATAGATATTGTCAAAAAAACAATAATAACTACTATAACTATTTTAGATACAAACGATTAAGATTGATCAAAGCGTGGATTTTCTTATGGTTAATCTAGCATTTGTTTATTGTACCTATCTTTTTAAATAGAATAAATTACACCTAGTTACTCAGAGATTTGGTTTTTTATAAGCAGAAACAATTTAAATATAAATCGACATTAATTTTAATTATTGGCAGTCAAACTTTGTCTAACTTAACAATTAGAAGGTTATTTTTTGTTTTTCATTCTTTTTTTTTTAAATATTACAAAATTGAATAAAAATTAAATTAAATATTTAACAAATCAGTCACACCCAACTTTATCTTCATCTTCGTCACCCTCACATCAAAGTTCATCCAACTTCATCTTCATAACCCAAACATCTCTTCCGAATTTCTTCTTCATCACCTGAATCCATCATGGACTAATACGTATCGTGTTGATAATGCTGACAAAATAATATAAGTGTCGTAATAGGGCAACACTAATGTATGTATCAGCATAATTGTAAGGAAAAAAAAATCTACGACAACCGGCTCTCATGGTGTCCAAAATTATCTTGCCACCTTTATACGTCTAATGAGAGGTTGAATCGCCAATCGCCATTCAACATCTTTTGGAACCTGAGTCTATATTCAGTTTCGTCATTTCGTGTGCAATTCCTCTCGAACTTTGCTTTTAGCCCTAACTCGGACCATCTTTTACTGACAAATGTTAACTTTGATTGGGTTTGACTAATAGCAAGGAAGATCAATGTCAGTTTTTTTTAATGGTTTTTTTCTAGTTATATCTCATCTTCGATTATTAAATATGTAATGATTAAAAAAAACTATTATTATTCAAGCAATTTAATTATCACATAAACCCAAATAAAAATATAAGTATATATATATATATTCAATTTTTTTAAATACAAGAATCATTTGTATAATTAAATCAAAGGAATTTGAGGTTCATAGAAAGGAAGAAGTGAAGAACTTACAACCTTATTCATATAGGCCAATTTTTTTTTTTTTTAAAGATAAATACATATTTGAGTATGTAACTTTATGGTTGACGATGGATGATGTGTAAAATTATTTGTCATTTAAGAAATAAGTAAAAGTATTTTTAATAATTCTTAAATTAATAAGAAACTTGCTCTCTAAGTTGGTTTAAGGCCCCACGATCATGTTCTACTCGATTGATATGGTTCTTTTTCGCTTTGGTCACTGTCTCTTCGCCACTAGTCCATCCCCTTCCTTCACAAGTTGTTACCATGTTATGGTTCTAGAATCTAGTATTATCAAGCTTTTGTTGCTCATATTCATCAATGCGATTTTTAATAGCATCTAATTTTTTCGTTTGCTTTTCGTTTATGGCTTTACAAGCCTAGAATACACGAACTATAAGCATCTTATGTGAATGATTAATATTTTTTTTAAGTAATATAAAAACTATTATAATATGATTATCGGGATCTGTCAAGATCAAACAATACAAGTGCGGTCCAGATATCTAGTCTCGTAATAGAAGATAACCATTCCCACAATTAGAGAAGAAAACTCTCACACATATTTATAAAATACATGTGTTGAGACTTAAACCTCTTATTATTTAAGTGGATGAAAGTTATACTATCGATTATACTAAAAGATGATGTACGAACGACTACTAATTATTATGTAGAAACAGTGAGTAATAAATATTTATCTAGCTTATAGCCACAACATCATAAACTCGTGGATGTGGTTAGTCACGTACTGCTGTGGTCCTTATCCATAACTGATGCACTGGTGTCCGGTGATGAAGATGATAATGACGAGGGCATTATTTAAAATTAAAAATAAAAATAAAAATTGGAGGCAAGATTGTTCGTTAAAAAAACGAACATACAAAATTTCAGAGGCAATAGGTAATGTTTAAATGTGTTTTATGAGATAAGGTGAGGACATAGTGAAACTTGCCTTGCAATATTTCTTTTGGATAGTTTGGAAACTTTCAACAAGTATAGGTCAAACCGACTATTATGAAGCAATGTTGACTAGACTTCATAGAAATACATATATAGGAAAAAGTCCATGGAATATCATAGAAATGCAAAAAATGTCTTAGAACAAGAAATAGAAGAAGTCAAATGCTCCAGTTCGCCTTTGCATTTTAGGTTAGTACATGTAATATAACTATTGCGATATATGTCAGAATTATAATAATTTTATTTCAATATACCTTGCATTATTTCCGGTCGGTGCATCTAGCATCTAATATATATATTCTTGTATTTAAATGTATTTTTTTTTGTTTTTATTATTTTATTTAGATTTGGATGTATAAGGTAATTCCCCGTTCCCACCAGGTTGCCACTAAATCTGGTAGCCCTGCTTCCTCGTATAGTCGATTATTGGTTATATTGGATTGAGATTTTAATAAACAATTTTAGGATGTAAGGATTTTATAGATCTGTAAGACTATTATAATAATTAGATATATACTTTTATGATTATTATGATTATATGGACTAGATTTTTAGAATTCTGAAAGAGTATTTGAACTTCATTTATAGACTATTAGGATTATCTTGACTTTATTTTAAGACTTTTTAGACTTTTATAAATATGAATTTTCAAGAGTCGATTGTAGTATTCAATTTTCTTCATACATTAACGAATGCCCACACCCAATATGAGACTCAATATGAATATGTGGCTGTGATCGAATGCCCTTAACTTATAATTCCATGATGTCCTTGCTAGAGGACCACTATATGTATTAGTAAAACAACTATATCTTTATCCACACTAATAATTACAATTTATGTATAAATAAATCATTATTTACACCTATCAAAGGAGTATGAACAATAATAAAGATGTCACGATTAGGAATCATTAATCAACATTTGTTATATGAAATTTAAGTTAAAAAAAAACGAAGTAAAATTGCTGCACTTCTCCACCCTCCTATCTCCTATCTCCAATCTCTAGTCACCAATCACTCATTCGTGGACAACAACTCGTCAAAGTTGAAGATCTGATGGGGTGTGAAAGATTTGATGA
The DNA here is from genome assembly GCA_032871835.1 of Dipteronia dyeriana. Classification (NCBI taxonomy): domain Eukaryota; kingdom Viridiplantae; phylum Streptophyta; class Magnoliopsida; order Sapindales; family Sapindaceae; genus Dipteronia; species Dipteronia dyeriana. Next base: position 27,661,263 of record CM065298.1, on the reverse strand, counting down.
GGTATGGAAGTTGAGAAAACTGAAAATTTATGATGAAAATTTGATAGGGGTGTGGAGGTTAAGGAAGTTGAAGATGATTTTGAGTGAGACAGAAAAGTTTAGAAAGTATTGAAGGAGATGACAAGATAATTTTGGATTCAAGTTATTTATAAATATCACTAAAAAGTCTGGAAAATCTATTTTGTCATGAAATCCTAAAAATCTTGATCTCAATCCAATACCACCAGTCAATTTGTTGCCTCTTGAAAGTCTAGATCCAATACCATAAGACAATATAGACTTTAAAAAAAAAATCTTAAAAGTCCAGATCCAATACCACAAGACAATATGAACTTTTTTAAAAAAATCTTTAAAGTCTTGATCGAATACCACCAGACCTATCTAACTTGTTAAAAAGTCTCAATCTAATACCATTAGACTTTTACTTTCCCAAATTGTTTAATAAAATCTCGAACCAATACACCCCCTTAAAGTTGATGGATCGGAAAAAAGTAAGTAATAATAATAAAATAATTTAAGACTTAACGTACAAAGATAAATACTATCATTGGTTAATGTTTATAATATGGTAGGTAATTTGTCTTTTAATAGCTTCTAATACTTTCCCTTCACCCTTAGACATGAACGCGGTTCGGTGACTGTCGAATCGAACTGGAACTGTCCCTTAAAAAACCAGATAAGAACTGATACCCTTAAAGTTCTGGTTCTCTAATAAAAAAAACTGGAACGGAACCGATTGGTTATCTAATATAAAAAAATGGAGAGGAATCGACGGTTCCACCTCTGTTTTGGAACCGACAATTTCACTTTATTTTTACTTTCATTTTTATTTTTATTTTTAAAATATTTTTTTCTGAATTTTTTTTGAGGCTGTTGGAGGTCCCAACGGCCAGCTGACTCAACTGACAGCTGACGTCAGCTAGCCGTCCGGGGCCAACTGTCTGGTGACCATTGGGGCCTCTAACGACCCCGATTGTTTTAATTTAATTTTAATTATTTTTTTCTTTTTCTTTTTCTTTTTCTTAGTTTCCTATAAATATCCCCCTCCCCAATTCATTTCTCCTCACACCAAATCTTCAATTCTCTCCAATTCTCTCTCAAGTTCAATTACTCAATTATTTATATATATTTTATTGCAATTACATTTTTTTTACTCAATTAAAATTCATTTCCAACAATGTTTTCAAATTTATTTCTAAGAAAATTTTCAAATTTATTTCCATCCATTTTTTCAATTTTTGTTTCAAGAATTTTGCAATTCATTTTTTTTTAAATGGCAAGTGGAAGTGGAAACGATCCAAGGCGTTCCATTTCCAAGAGAGGTAAGGGTCATATGTTGGACAATGTCGGCTATGACGTCATCGATTATCGTGAGTACTTGCAACAACAAGCCTATCTTGGATCCCTAAACTGTCCTAATCCCCTTTTAATAATTTATGAACCTGATGTTAGCCCCAATTTCACAAGCCAATCAGAAAATATACCCGATCCCTTTTCAGCTTTTGTACCACATACTGAAGGGAACTTACAGAAACAACCCAAATATGATCTCTTTGTACTCTATATGAAGAAAAATATGAAACATGATGGAATCGTGGCAATTGTTTGCAATTACTGCAACAAAGAAATTAAGTGGGGTAAATCTCGAGGATATGATACATATCAAAAGCATATAACGTCTCGGTATCCAACCGAACATGCTAGATCGAGTTCACAAACCCAACTTTTCAGGTTCGCTACCCCTAACACTCAACCATTTAAATATAATGATCCAAAGAGAAGAATTAGCTAAAATGGTTGATGTAGAACATTTACCTTATAGTTTTGGTGAAAAAGTTGGTTTTATTAATTATTATCAAAAAACATTAAATCATGTTGCATGTCGTGTTCCTAAAACCACTCTCACACGTACATTTTATGATATTAATAAAAGAGAAAAAAGGATTTTGCAATTTTTTTACAATTATAAAGGTTGTGTTACCGTATGTTCCGACATATGGAGTGACTATTGACAAATGCATTCATACTTAGGTGTCACTTGTCAGTATATGGACAATGCAAAAAAGAAGGGCTATTATCATGTTGCTCCCTTAGTATTGTTGAAAGATCACATTTTTAAACGAGTTTACATTTTTAGCAACTTTTTTCTTGACTTTTGAAAAGTATATCAAATAGATCCAGCTGTTAGTCAGCTATCAATCAAACATAACATTTATTGGGTTATTTTTATCTTTAAACTAAGAACATACCATGGCCCAGTTTGGCATTGCTGTGTTGTGGGGAGAATTGCTTTTGAAATTGTAGTGAGGGGAATTGCTTTTGGAATTGCTGTGGGAAGAATCAGCTGAGTGTTTGGTAAACTTATTTTCAAAAGTGCTGTGAGAACTAAAAGTAATTTCAACGTGTTTAGTAAACTGAAATAAAAAGTGTTGTGAGTGTGTAAAATTACTAAAAGGACATAGACATCTAAATGATACTAATGTGATATACTTTACATTTTTCTTGTTTATTTGTGTTTAGTGTTAAATGTTATATAATTATGGTACTTTATTGAATTAATTAGCCCCATTTTTTATTCTACTTTATTTAATTAATTAGTCCAATTTCTTTATTTCTTTATTTCTTTATTTTATTTTACTTTATTTTTTAATTTCATTTTTATTCTACTTTATTTAATTAATTATCCAATTTTTTTTTATACAGTTATGGCAACATTTTTTTTTGTACAAAAATATAAGTCCAATTTTTTTTTAAAATTTCATTAAAGGTAAGGACAAAGTTGAAAAGTTAGTAAACTTTCATTTAATATCACAGTAGCGCGTTTTTTAAAACAGAAGCCAAAAGCCAAAAGCCAAAATCCAAAATCCAAAAGCATGTATTTGTAGCTTCTCAAAAACTCAGTTGGGAGAAGCTAAAAGTGACCAAAAGCATTTCCCAGTGATTTTACCAAACACCCTGTCTTAGGTCCAGAATCACTTTTGGCCTTAAAAACATCTGGGGAAGCAATGCCAAACTGGGCCATGTGTCACAAAAATAGAAATAAAAAAAATCAGTATAATATATATATATATATTTGAAGGAAATATTTTATATATCACAAAATAAATATACATTTTTTAATATTTATATAATTTATCAAAAATCTATTTTAAAAAAATGTTTATATAATACAAAAATAAAAAAGTTCTAAATCTCCACCATGAAGATATATTTATTTTTTAAAAAATTAATATATATATAAACTAAATTTTTCTTAATTTTTTTTTAAAGTAAATGGAAATTCAATAAAAAAGAGAAATGTTTTTTTATAAAAAAAATTTGATCTCCACCATCCACTTCAAATAATTTTGGACGGTGGAGTTCGAATAATTTTTTTAAGAAAAAGTAAAAATTAAAAATTTCATAAAAAAAAAATTTAAAAAAATATCTCCAATGGGATTAAGATTTTTTTTTAAAGGAGAGGAAAAGAATTAATAAAAATTAATATTAAAAAATAACTTGAACACAAATCTTATCATCTACTCCCAACCACTTTACCAAAATCTTATCTTCTCTCTTTCTTGATTATCAAGTTCTCCCTCTCCACCAATTATATATTTCTCTTTTCTTTCTTCTCCATGTCTCATTTACACAGTGCGATATTGATGAAATTTTGTTTGTGTTAAAAGAAAAAAAAATTGAAAAGACAATTGGTATTGTGTTTGCTTGTTTGGTGGTAGTGATGGTGGTAGCAACAGAGGTGGCATGGTATTGTTGGAACCAAATTCACCGATCACGCAGCGGAAACGGAGTTTCAATTTTTTTTTTATACAGATCGTAATCCGTATCTTGGACTGGTGAACTTTTGATCGTAATTATTTTCGGAACAAATACATATAAAAATTATTACACTAATAAAATATATATGTAAATACAGAAAATTGTAATCAATAATATATATATATATATATATATATATAGAACCATATCAACGTTTGGAGTCTCCTTCACTTTTCGATTTGCTCCTGGTCCGTACCACTGATCTTCCTAGCTATTCCAGGGATTGATAACTGCGTGTGGGCGCGTCACGATTCTCGGGAACTTAGGATGGAGGGTGTAGAAGAGAAAAGAATATAAAAAAACTCTTTCTTTATATTAATGAACAACACTTGTACATAAAACTTTTTCTCTCTTTGTGGTGTTTGTTCATACACACACTTGCACAAAATAACTCACACAAAAAAAAACTCACCAGACTTTTTTCTTTTTTAACCAAAAGCCAACACCTTTGTTCTTTTGTTAAAATATATATACAAGTGTGAGTTGCTGCGCGTTTCACGCACATCAACATTTTTTTTTAATAAAAATATCTTATATTTAATATTTAAAAATTTAATCAAATATATATTTGATTTTTAAAAACTTTCAAATAAAAATATCTCATATCTTTAATTTGATTTTAATTTTGAATTCAAACTATTTAAATTCAAAAATAAATTATTTAATTTAATAAAATAAAATAATCACATTATCTTATTTTATTCAAAAATAAATATCAACATACACCCTCCATTTAGTGATTAATAACATAATTAAATAATCTCATTATTTAAGTTATTTAATCACCATTATCTATTAATTAAATAATCTCATTATTCAATTAATTCCCGAATAAATACGTATCACTTTCGTAACACAATTAACTGGACAATCCAATTAATTAACCGTAACCCTTGTTACCTAAATCGATCGGGCTAGCAAGGGGACCTAATGGACCCACATTATTTTGAGCTCCAATAATCCTCAGAATCATTAATTAAACTCTTTAATTAATATTCTTTGATTATTAACTCCGGTATTATTCCACTAAAAACCTGAAGCTGCACTCTCTCAACTGCAGACGTTTTTACACAGACCGATACAACTCGGTGTCCATCGATATAGCTATTACATATGGTGTGATCCTCCACAATAGTTCATAATTAGAGCTGGGTCATAATATCCGTTATACCCCTCTAATTACATATATCCTTTAAGTACCATTGATTCTCTAATGGACAATAAATCCTAGTTCCTCACGGAATTAGGAGAGCGCTCATATTGTCCAAGCACCGAATCAACCCTTAAGGGAACTACCATCTACTTCTCACAAGAAGGAGTGGATTCCACTATTGTGTACAAATCTTCCCAGCCACAAGCCAAACCACAATCCCAACATACGGAGTATATTGATCAGGAAATACATCTGACCTCATCCATGGTATATCAAAGACCACGATCTAACCTGAAGGAGTCGATAAGACACTTAGGATTAAGATCACCCATATATAGCCATCATTAGTTGATATATATGAATCTCATCGGTAAACGGATCTTTGTGTGAGATTCATATAGATCATGGCCCAGTCCTATATGATCACATCATACAAGGTGCCTCCATTCCCATATCTCATATGAATGATTCAGGATAGAATCACTGTACATTACGGAATGGACCACAACTATAGATTAACCACAAATAAAGTACCCAGCTTTATTTGCTATCTATGGACTCTTTAGATTGCACGTCTCTTACTGTATCCATCTATATATGACACTCATATACACAATTTGAGATTACATCCGGCAATCCAGGATGTTAATATATACACAAGTTTATAAAATAAATAACATAAAAGAATGAATTGAATCTTTCCTTTTATTTACTTCATAAATCCATTTACAAATTATATGCTTAGGGCATAAACCCCAACAGGTATGTAGGTTTTGATTGTGTTGGATGTTTGGTTGATGGATTTGGGTGGTTGTATTGGGTTATCTGGGTTTGATTTCAGTGTTGGGAGGTGGAAGATTTGGTGGGTTTCTAGTTTTGATTTTGGTTTCTGGGTTATGGTGTTGGTGTTGGTGATGATGGCGGTCTAGCTAGGTTTGGGTCTAGGTGTGATAATGATGATGAAGGTCCGATTATGGGTTCTGGTTGTGTGGGTTATTATGTTTAATGATGATTAATTTGGATGATGATGATGGTTTGGCTTAGATTTCATTAGGGTTTGAATTTGAATGATTGTTGATGGATAGTGATTAATCTGAATTAGAGGTTGGCTTGAATTGAATATGATGGTATTTTTTGTGCTTTCAATTATTGATTTAAGGTTGGCTTGAATCCAATATGATGTCATGGTGTTTATAATGTGTGAAGAAATCTTGAAAATTTTCCATATATCTTCCAATCTTGAAATTTTCCTGATATCTTCAAATTTGAAATTTTGTACATTTAATTTTTTTTTAAAAAATATTTTGTTTGTAGAGATTTGGACATTTGTAGATTTTTTCAAGCTTTGCCTTTTTTGTACTTTGTTTGTAGAGATCTTGAAAGAGATCAAATTTTGTTTTCTAAAAAAATCTAGATTTTTTTTCCAGAATTGGAGTGGTTTAGAAATTTCCAAATATTTCCAAAAGTTTTTATCAAATAATAATTTTTGAAATTATTTATTTTTAAATAAAATACTATTTTCAAGGGTAAATTATCAAAGTTGAATTATAAAATTTTAAAATGTTAGAGGGTAAAATTGTATTTTTAAACTCTTTAATTAAAGTTAAGGGTAAAACGGTCCATTTATATATTATGTGATGTTTGACCGACAAAAAAAAGTCAGAATGACCTATTTGATTTGTTTTTCAAAAGTCAAGGAAAAAGTTGCTAAAATAGCAAACTCATTTTAAAATGTCATCTTTCAGCAATACCAAGGGACCACAATGATAATAACCCAAAAAGAATTCTTTCATTTAGAGTTTTTGATGTTGCACATGTTGGAACTTATGCTCTAAAGGTTGTAATATGTAAATGCTAGAAAAACATTAATAAAAGAAGTAGTCATTTCATTCAATAAATAAGACTTATACATTTATATCATATGTGCTAAATATCCAAGACTGCTAGATGTAATATCAAACTTAGTATATGGGAGTCATATACAGAGGTATTCGGTTTGAGACGTGCAATCTAAATAGTCCGTTGAGAGCAAATAAAGCTGGATACTTTATTTGTGGTTAATGTACAACTGTAGTTCATTCCGTAATGTATGGTGGTCTTATCTTAGACTATTCACATGGTGATATGAGAATAGATGCATCTTATATGATGCGACCATTTAGGATTGAGCCACGATCTATCTGAATCTCTCACCAAGATCTATTACTTGTAGAGATTCATATATATCGACAAATGATGGTTGTATATGTGTGATCATAATCCTTAGTGTTTTACTGACTCTTTCAGGTTATATCGTGGGTTTTGAAATATCATGGGTGAGATCAGAGTAGCTTTCCCGATCAATAGCTCTGTATCTTAGAATCATGATTTGTCTTGTGGTTGGGAAGGTCTGCACACTATAAAGGAATCCACTACTTTTTTCGAGAAGTAGAGAAGTAGTTCCTTTAAGGGTTGATTATGGACTTGAACGATAAGAGAGCTCTCCTTCTTCCGTAAAGGAAGGAAAGATATAATTGTTCATTAGAAAATCAATGATACTTAAAGAAAAGATATAAATAGAGAGGTCTAACTGACTATATGATCTAGCTCTAATTATGAACTACTTGTGGATGATCATACCATATGTAATAGCTATATTGATGGACACTGATATTTTGGTTTGTGTAAAACATCTACAGTTACGAGAGTGCAACCTCGAGTTTTTAGTAGAAAAACTCCGAGGTTAATAATCATAAAGTATTAATTAAAGAGTTTAATTAATTTATCGAAGTATTATTGGAGCTCAAAACTATGGGTCCATTAGGTCACATTGTTACGATTATTGGTCACAAGGTTCACGGTTAATTGGATGGTCTATGTTACAAAATTGACTTGGATATTTTCTTGGAATTAATTAAATGATTATTTAATAAATTATTAATAATTAAATATTATTATTATTTAATTGACAATTTAATAATTAAGAATTATTAATTGGAGGTTGTAGGTTCGAACTTTGACAAGAGCAAATTAATAGAAAAATAGAGATTATTTTTTATTTCCTTTAAAGTGGTCGAGGGTTCAAGTCTTAGTGACAATATATATTAATATAGGATTTAGAATCCTATCTTAACTGGGTCATTAAAACCTTAGCCTCTTGAATTTTTGTTTTGATGAAAAGCATTAGAATATATGTTCATTTCACTAAAACATAATATTTGGTTCTGCTCTTACAATTAGTACTGAGCTTCTAAGCTTAAGAAGATAAAATGCACACAATCTGTTGAATGCAACACATATGGGAATTGCCATCTTCAGTTCTAACCACAAGAGGATTGACAAGTTACTCTTCACAGTGTTCTCCAATTACCTCTTCAGTTGCAGAGAGAAATCATCGTTACGTCATCATCATCCCTGTCGCCTTCCCACAGCTGCACAACATCCTTTCCTTCATCCTTATCCTCCCACTCTTCATTGATTTTGAAATTCACTTAACCTTTACAGTGTAAATATACATAGAGAGGGGGGGGGGGGGGTGAATAGGTATATGCTCAAATTTTAATCTTCTTTAAAAACAATGAACGGGTTGAGTCCACGGGTTGATATTTGCGTGGTAAATCTCCGAAGAGGAAACATCCACGGGTTGATTCCACAACCATCGGCAAACATAATCCACTAGTAGATAAAAAGATACAATCTCTCAAGTGATCCCTTCACCTAGAAACTACCCTCCTATCCTACTAAGTGAACTTGATGCCACAATGCTTTACTATCATAGTCCTCCCGACTCTAGTCAATACTTCCTTGCTTAGCTATCAAAGATTTCACACATCTAGCCGAGACTTTCTTGGTTAACTATCCAAGGCTATGCACCTCTAGTCGAGACTTCCACTTGCTTAGCTATCTGAGTCTTCACAACTCTAGCTAAGACTTCCAAATGCTCAAATCAAATAATCACTCTAGGACATGAGACTTCCAACCTCTTCACAAGGAAATGATCTATGTGAAATGCAAATGATTCAATCACAAACAAATAGAGATGTAGATAAAAAAAACTCGATGAACATGCAACAAGATATTAAGATGAGTCTATCTAAGCATGTAATCCACTAAGAACTAAATCAAAGAAATAGAGATATCAATTAAAATTGACCTAGTTCTTAAGAAATGAAATCAAGTCTATAAATAAACAATCAAGCATAAAAACAAAAGATTTCTAGAAACAATTTCGTGTTTCTCAAGTTTAGCACAGATCATTCAATTTATCACAAACCTAGCTAAACTTGAAAATCAATTAAACAAACCACAAAGTGAAATCAAAATCATCATAGTCATGCTTCTTAATCAAATAACATCAATCAATAAGAAGATCAAAGAAGAAAAAAAACTAAGAAGAAGATGATATACTACCAAATGGAAAATCTCGAACAGAAATCTACTTTCTACGAAACTTCAAGGCATCTTTTGGTTTTGGAAATGCTTGGGGTTTGTAGATCTTCTCAAGACACTTGAAATCGACTTTTGATTCAATTAAATCAGAGTAGAATTGAAGAAGATATCATAAAAACAAAAATAAAAAAGTTGGAAGAAAATTTCTGCAAACTCAATTTTCAATCTTCAACAACTTGTATGAATGAGAAGGAAGGAGTTTGTTCTAAAGGAAATGATGAAAACTATGATAAGACCAAAATGACCCTCTTCTTTAAAGCCTCCCCAAGATGGCACATGGGCATCTCGGGGCAGTAAGGCTTTGAGGCCGAGATGGCCACGTGTTATCTCGGGAATGCACATAGTGATGGCCTTCGGCCATGGTGCTCCCCCTTACGCTCCTCTCGCGTTCTCCCGCCTCCAAACTCCAAATTTAAATTGTTTGCAGATTAAGAACCGGGACTCTCTCACAAACATGGAAGACTACAAAACTCAACCCAGAAAATAAGAGTTCGACTCGATACACGAACACGAAGACAATGCATGCAACATGACTGGAAAGTTTCATAACTTTTGACTTAGAACTCAAAATCAAGTGTATGAGTAACCGAAATGTTCGGAACTCAATTATGAACTATTTAAGACTAAAATAAATTTCAAGATCCATGTTATACAAACATATAAACATACAAATACATTTCACACAAGAATGCAAACTTCATAGACATAGTCTACATACATGCATTTTCCAAAATTTGTCAATTATATACCAATGCATGAGCATTCAACATCAAGTGTGTGAATGTGTTATAAATGGTGCACAATGATGCAGGGACACATATGTATGAATTGTGTGTGTGTGTGTGTGTGTATGCTTATGCCTTGCAAAAGGATGAAGAGTCTTGATACCTTAGCATCCAAGTATAATATCAATCCTCTTGAAGACGAACTTTGCACGGGAAGTTGCTTTCCTTCTTTGAAGCCCGATCCAATCACGAACCACCTAAGCAATTAAGTAATACAAACAAAGAGCGTTTTGTTTTGGAATCAAGCCAACATAAATCTAAAACCTAACAGATTTCAAACTCTTCGAACTCATCGCCATCTTCGAACAAATCGATCTTTGCATATTCAGTCATCGTCTTCTGTTCAGTCGCCATTTCAAAACTTAGAGTAGAAGCAAAGAGAGATTTGTCGAATCGGTGAATAAGGATTTTGTTGGATGAATCCTATAACTTTCTTGCTTAAAACCGTAGCCTTTTGATAATATATATATAATATATATATAATATCAGAAAACAAAATAACTTAACCTAATAGAGAGAAAAAGAGTGTGCGTCAAAGGTGAAGAAAAAGAGAAAAGAAAATAACTTATTTCTTCTTCAACTGGCTGAACCCTAGAAAGAAGACAATGAGTTGCCTTCTCTATCTCTCCAGCCTCCATCCAATACTCCTAGAATTTGTGATGTCCCACACACAATTGCTAGATCGCGGGTCATAGCTTATGTTGTTAGTAAAATCCGGAAGGATGATGAATCAACATAGTCACCGGGATTCATAGAAATTAGAGATGACATGTCACCAAAAACCAACCAAACTAACCAACATGAGTTGGCCATGGATACCTTCATGATACCTAGTCAGGGTTACCTAGATGGTCGGGTGGAAACAACTCAACTAAGGTAATTAGATTGATCAAGTAAAAATTATCCGGTCGGGATAACCTAAATGGTCGGGTCAAGACCTCCGGTCGGGGTCAAGTGATTGGTAGGGGGTGAATGAAGCTTGGTCGGGTCTGGTAGATGATCAGCTGAGCGACACGTAGACAATTATAGTAGATGGTTGGCTAAGTGACACGTGGACAACGTCATGTTCAATACGATCACAACTCGGATAAGCAGAGAATGAATCTTATTCGAACAAGATGTCTAAAAGCACACTCTGATAAGGAAACAAACTTCCTTAAAGGGTATCAGAATCCGGATTAGGTAAGAAGTCTAATGCATGAGGGATGAAAAATATGAAAGAAGACAAAGACGACTTCAATAAGTATCAAGACCTAGTTACACACCACCACCTTTCCTTCCTTGTGCTCCAAGAATTAGGGTTTTATGCACATATAAATAGACCCTAAAAACACCATTGTAAGGGTGAGTAAAAAAATAGATTCTTTACACAATGGGTGAACATGAGTGTGTAACTATTATCATATAGTGGATTTTTCTTTTCGCCTTCACTGGCACCGTGGATGTTTCCCCTACTTGGGGTTTTACCACTTTAAACTGTGTTTTTCATGCTCTATTCTCTTTATTCTTTTCACAAATATATTGATAATTTGTAAAAGTTTATTGAACTTGTGATCGATTTTACGTAATCCCAATAATCATTGTCAACAATTGGTACTAGAAGGAGGGGGAGAACATTAGCTCTCACAAAAGACTTATGAAACAGTAACATGGAAAACAACAGAGACAGAAGTCAATCTCCACACGATGCTGGCACCCCACGTGGTGGCAACAACTCTGGCTTAACAAACATTAGCGTTGCCAGAGGAGATTTACCCTCTATGACCCTAACTTTTGTCTGACAATTTGTGATAACTTCTAAAGACATTCCTCTGGGGATTACCCTAGATGCATTCTGACAGGTCCAAGAATCCCTACAGAGAGTCATTGATTATGCGAAATTTGATATAGGGGAATCAATATAACAGCGAACACAAAGCTGACCTTACCATATCAATTATCTATGTCTGTGGTGGCCCAAGACCCTAAGGTACGTTCTGAAGTAGTAGCTATGACCCTAGATGTGCCTCGTAAAATTGGAAAAGATAGGGCAAATAATTAGAGAAGGAGTTCACCAAGAAAGGATGATCTCCAAGATGACTAAGGCCATAATAGACACCGGGGACTGGACAACCATGGTGTAGGGGAGTACAGGGAACGTAGTTTACCAGGAGATGCAGAAGGATATGATGTAAGAAGATGAGGGTACACCTAGGATGACATGTACGACGATCATATGTAGAGATGCCTATTTTTTCCCGAGGCCCAAATTCCCCGCGTCCCCATCCTCATTTGAGGATTTTTTTTGGGGGAAATGAGGAAATGGGGGGGATGAGGATGAAAATCTTCCCCAGATTGAAATAGGGAGGGGTCCCCATCCATATTTCCCCATTTTCCCTATCACATATATAAATATAATTATAATATATATTTTTAATATTTTGTTTATTCTTTGAAACCCTAAGTATATATACACATTTACTCTTTTTACTGTATTAATGGATTTTATTTTGTATTTGTAATGGAATGTTTATTTTTTTAGTTTAATTTGTAATTTTTAGTTAAATGAAAAAATGTGGAACCGAGGAAAACGGAAAAATGAGACAAAACAGAGAAAAACGGGGAAAATAGGGAACTGGGGTTGGGTACGGATATACCTCCCCCTAGAATTCCCCATTCCCATTTTCCCCAAATAGGGAAATAAGAGGGGGAGGGGGAGAGGGAGAGGGAGAGGGAGAGGGAGGGGGGGGGGGGGGGATTTGGGTACGGTCTGGGAAGTGGGAATAGGGATAAGGGAACCTATATCCTTCCCTATTGTCCAAACATGCATCTCTAGTCATATGAAAAGATCCTGATCTACCTCGACTAACGAAGATGCCTCGCCTAGAAGACTTCGTGAGACCACCCCTACAATCAGATTTAATGATCGGGGAAGCTCAAGTTACAGAATGAGTACCCAGAGACCTTTATGGGTTAACCATTTATTAGAGGTTAGATGAACGTGGGGAGCCAAAAGGTGAGCGAGAAGTTTTGTTAAGGAGAATGGAGGCCCTGGAGCGAAGGTAGGATCGCGAGAATCTGTTAATCGGTAATTTTGGCAGTACATTCGTCGATCCCATAAGATTTTAGAGAAGTTCAAAATGCCACACATAGAGCGATTTAAGGCCAACACCGACCCCTAAGGGCACGTCAGGAGATACCAGAGTACGATGGTATAATATGATTATGATGATGCACTCATTTGCAGGATGTTCCCTCAGACACTAGAAGATCAGGGGTCCAGGTGGTTAGGTGGCCTTTCAAGAACTTCAAAAAACTGTTACAAGCCTTCACCAGGTAGTTCATGGGGAACATTCAGTGAAGAAAATCGATATCCGTCCTTTCACCCTTAAGACAAAGAAATGATGAGAAATTGAAAGACTACCTGACCAGATTCTCACAAGATGTATCAGAGGTCCAGGATCCCAATGACGAGGTGGCAGTTTTGACATTTGTTAACAGTTTACTGCATAACAAACTATCGCTCAACTTTAGGCAAAGAAGGTCGACTACTTATAGACACTTGGTGTATGATGTGGGTTGAAATGCAAAGGCAAATGAAGAGCAGATATCCCATGGGGAAGAACTCATACATGCCTGCTAATTGGAAGAAAGCTGAAAGCCTAGAGATAATGGCTCGAAGGGAAGCAGTACGTTGGACTAAAAAAAATATTCTCGGAAAGGTAAGAAAGGTCGCAAAGATAATGATCGGAGAGACAATAAATCTTTCATGAGGCAGTACACCAATTTCACACCTCTGACCTAAATGCTTGAAGAAATCCTGATTGTGATAAAGGACAAGAATCTATACAAGAAACCCCCAAAGCAATCTAATTTTACAAGAAGGGATATCTCCAATACTGTCTGTTTCACCGAGAAAATGGTCACGGGACATCTAAATGCTACTAACTGAGAGATTACATTAAGAAGTTAATCATTGAGGGGCACTCAAAAGATATGGTCTTGAAATGTAATAATGGCCGGCAGAATGACCCCCCAAAGAATGACCTAGATAGAAAAATAGTCCTAGAGGAAACTCAGATGAGGGAGCGATCAACACAATCTTTAGAGAAAAAACTCAAGCAAGGCTAGGACCCAATCGTATTCTCCGAGGTAGATGCACACAGACTTGAAGTCTGACCAAACAATATGGTCGTCGTATCGGTTTGTATTGGTCACAGGGAAGTAATAATAGTGTTGACCGATAACGGTAGCTCGACAGATATCCTAAGCGTTGGAGTGTTCGATTGACTAGGACTCTAAAGGAATGATCTACAACCATTGATAATCCCACTCATGTGGTTCATAGAAGCAGAAGTGAGATCTTTATGGACAGTTAAGCTGCCAGTGGAGATTGGAAGCCACCTTTGCTAGAAAAAAGTACTCCTCGATTTTATGGTCGTAAACACCGAAATTTGTCTATACAACGCCCTACTGGGAAGATCTTTCCCGAACAAGACAAAGGCTGTCACTGCCACATATGCCCTTACAGTAAAATTCCCGACAAAGGCTAGAGTCGATGTTATGAAAAACTTCTAATAGTGGGTATGGAAAGAGAATCTGGCACAGGAAAAAGGCAGAGACAGATGTAATGCACATATAACTGTCTGAGGAAAAAGATTGTCCAAAGATGGATGAAGGAGATACCCAAGCAAATACATCAACCCGGTTCGACCTGGACACATTGGAGACATCTCCGAAAGATGGGAAAAGCCAGGAAGAGGAACCGACCAGTGAGGTTGTTATTGATGAAGACATCGTCGAGCAAGCGGTTAAGTTAGGGGCCCGATTGATAAAAAAAATCCAGGATGATCTAGTTAATTTGTTGAGAGAGTTTAAAGACGTGTTCGAATGGAAACATGAGGATATACTAGGGATCTATGCATGGATATTCTCCCACTACCCGACGGTCGACCATGAGAAAAAGCCAGTCATCCAAATAAGTCGACGGTTTAATCCTAAGAGCAGTAGAGCAGTAAGGGAAGAAGTCGAGAAGCTCTTGGCAGCAAGGTCAATTAGGGAAGCACAATACCCAGAATGGGTCGCTAATGTCGTGCTCATAAAGAAAAAGAACGGGCAATGGATGACGTGTGTGGATTTTATAGACCTGAACAAGGCATGCCAAAGTGATAGCTTCCCATTGTCGCGAATAGATTAGTTGTTTGATGCGACTACGGGACACGAACTACTTAGTTTCACGGATGTCTACTCCGGTTATAACCAAATCAGGATGTTTGAGGCAGATGAAGAAAAGAATGCTTTCACAACCGACCACGAGCTCTATTGCTACATGACAATGCTCTTTGGCCTTAAACATACCGGGGCAACTAACCAAAGTTTGATAAATAAAATATTCACCCGATAGATAAATAGAAATATGGAGGTATACGTAGACGACATCTTAACAAAGAGCATTACTACTGAGAGGCATGTAGCTTGTCTTAGGCAAACATTTGAGGTGTTTAGAAAATATGGGATGAAGCTCAACCCGAAGAAATGTGTTTTCGAGGTGCCGTCAGGAAAATTCCTCAGTTTTTAGGTCTATCAAAGTGAAATCGAGGTGACCCTGAGAAGATAAAGGCGCTGAAGGACATGAGGTCCATTGTTACTCTAAAAGACGTTTAGAGGCTAATGGTTGTTTGGCTTCATTAAACCGATTCATTAGCAAGTCGATAAACAAATGTTTACCTTACTTCAAGACCATAAGAAAAGGTAAATGAGTGGAATGGAATGAAGAATGTGAGCAAGCCTGCAGAAGATCAAGGAATACCTCGGTAGGACCCCAATCCTGTCAAAACCATTGGACGGAGAAGTGCTACACTTGTACCTATCAGTCACGGTAGTGGCTACAGGGTCAGTTCTGGTCAGATTGGACAAAAGAATACAAAAGTCAGTGTATTATACCAGTAAAGCCTTACTACCAACAAAGACAAGGTATTCCGTAGTCGAGCAAATGGCGTTAACGTTGGTGACGGCAACAAGAAAACGGAGGGCTTATATCTAGGTGCACAAGATCAAAGTCTACACAAATTATCCATTCAAGTAGATTTTGTCTAAACTGGAGGTGTCAGAAAGATTGACAAAATGGACTGTCGAGTTAATCGAGTTCGATATCACCTACTCACCAAGGGCCACGATCAAGGGCCATGTAATGGTAGACTTCATCACTTAGTTCTTTGAACCTAACAACGAGGTGATCAAAATGTTGAGACAAAGAAAGGAAGATTTTCCATTGGCAATTACATGTTGATGGGTCGTCAAACACGCATGGCAACGAGGCAAGCATAATGGTATCTACCATAGAAGGTGATCAAGTAGAGTGCGCCTTGTGGTTTGTCTTCAAAGCTACTAACAACATGGCCGAATATGAAACATTGTTAGCAGTACTCAGGGTTTGCATGGTGTTAGGAGTAGATGAGCTAGAAATATTCAGTGATTCATATGTCGTGATCAACCAGGTCTTAGATGAGTACCAAGCAAAGGACATGGCAACCTATCTAGAGATAGCTAAGGCCTTACTTTAGAGGTTTAAGACTTACATAATCACTCAAATCTTGAGAGAGAAAAATGAGAAAGTCGATGCCTTGTCGATATTTTCATCAACAACTACAAGCATCTGGTCCAAGGTAATCCCGGTGGCCTATCTCAAGAAAATCAACATTAGAGAAAATGAAGAGTTAAATGTTGAAGTAGTCGAAGAGGGAAAGATCACTTGGATGACCCCAATCAGAGAGTACGTGGAATGTGGTGTGCTTTCTAAGGATACAGTTGAAACAAATCGCGTTAGATACAGAGATGTTTGATATTCGATAGTTATATGAGAACTTTACAGAAATGGGATTTTCAAAGACTCTACAAAGGTGTGTCGGTCCAACTGAAAATGATAGGATCTTGGCAAGTTTACATAATGGGGTGTGCGGAAACCACACTGAGGTAAAAATTTGGCTCATAAAAGCCTTAGACAAGGTTTCTATTGGTCAACCCTATTCCAGGATACGCAGTCAGTAGCAGAAAAGTGCGACACCTGTCAAAGGATCGCAAATGACATCAAGCAGCCACCCAAGCACTTGAACAACCTAACCTTACCTTAGCCGTTAGTAATGTGGGGACTGAACCTGATCGACCTAATGCCGACAACGACCAAAGAAGATGTAAAGCATGTCATAGTAGTAGTAGACTATTTCAAAGAATGGGTAGTGGCAGATAACTGAGGCTAATACAACTAGCTTCGTAAAGAAGAATATCATTTACCGGTTTAAAATCTCTGACACAATCAATATTGACAACGGGACCCAGTTTGATAGCGATAACGTCAGGGAGATGTGCCAGAAGTATCATATCAAGAATTACTATGCTACACCTACCCATCCTCAGATGAATGGGAAAACTGAAGCTGTGAACAAGATCATCAAGCACACCTTAAAGGCTAAGCTCGATGTTAAAAAGGGGAACTGGCTAAACAAGCTACATGAGGTGCCTTGGGCTAACCGAACGACAGAAAGAATTTCAACAGGCGAAACCCCATATTCTTTAACGTTCGAAACTAAAGCAGTTATCCCAGTCGAGATAGTCCATGCCTTCCTAAGAGTCCAGTTGTATGAACTCAATGCAAATATGGATATGCTGGAATAAAATTTGGACGAACTAGAAGAAGAAAAGGACCCAGCAAGAGTAAGAAATGTGACCTACTAGCAGAGGGCAGTCAGATACTACAAGTTGCATATTCGAGTAATAAGGTTCCAACTCGAGGATTTGGTTCTCATGAGGGTATCCCCGAACACAAAGGAAAGTGCAGCTGGATCACTAGCAGACAAGTGGGAAGGGTCCTATCAGGTGGTCAGGTTAGCCGGTCACGGAGCCTACCGACTTATTGATCGGGCGGTCGTCCGCGTTTGTAAAAAAAAAAATCTGATCTATTATACCTCATAAATACAACGAGTCACAGGACTTGTATAGCATGTAAGCAAGGGTCATTCCCACAGAGAGGTGGTATTCGTCTAACTGTTTCTAGCTAAAGCGTTTATTGAAAGCGATGTAAATAGAACATGGAAATGGTGAGAATGGTGTTTGTGCAGTGTATGCATAATGTGGAAGATGTGTGAGGTGTATATAAACTAAACTAAATTAAATTAAACTAAGGATAGAAATGTAACAGGGTGCTTGCCTTTCTAAATCTAACTATATGGAAATCAGTTACACTATAAAGCAATATAAATTAGTCTACTCCTAAAGATAAAACACCCTAGCTACGAAAATAAATGTGGCTTGGAAAGATGCAAGGTAGCGGTTACAATAGGTATATAAGTTCACCAAACACACAAGCTAGTCATGTTGATTATAAACATTCAAGCACCATGCAACACGGATTTAAGGGCTAGTTCTCTTGATTAAGGATGTCGAAACCAAATCATCTATTATAACGAATCATTTGTTGACTAAGGGATATCGAATCAATTCTCATCACTCAACCAAAATCATGGAGTGAGCAATTATGTCTTTGGTCAAAAACCCATTAAGCACAAGAACAATAAACCAAACAACCTAATCTAGCATAAACATGCATAAATCAAGTTCCCTCTATTCAAGAGTTAACAATCAAGATCCATTCAAAGTTAATCAACCGGAACATGGATATGCTCTTTCACTCAAATCAATCCATACATATCGATTCCCTTTTCTCACCAACATGCAGACAAGAGTGAGACCCTACTTTTACACTACATCATTTGTTTATACTAAGTTACACTACATCATTGTTTTAATCTAAAGTCTCACTAATGCAAACATATCAATTTCTACTCATTCACTAATATACAAGTCAAGAAAAGTGAGATATAGCATTAAGCTCAAAGAATAGAGTCAAGATCCAAGTTGAATCTAAGTAAATACCATATATAACAAGCTTAAGTGTTGGTTTACAAATATTCCTTAATGGAGATTGTACATTAAAGAAATAGAAAATAAAACAAAGAAACAAATTTAGAGATAACCAAGATCTCTAATTCAATTTGCTCTCCTTTCTCTTTAGATCTACTTCAAAGATGGATATAGAAAGTTTAGAGGTGGTGGTGGTAAGCCATCCATGGAGGAAAATCCTCCATAGAAGTCTTTGAGGCTCCTCTCTCTCTTGATTTGGTGTTGAAGAATAAGAGAAGGTGTTGGTTTCTATCTAAGATTGGACATATGAGAGATATGTTTAAAGACTAACACGGTTGGGTATTTATAGAGTTTGAAGGATAGGGCACTAATTGGGTGTTAAAAGTCAAGTTTGCCTTTAAAAATCATATGATCTATAAGTGGATAAGGTTCTGTCAACACAAATTTCTGAGTTGGAACTCGTAGATTCATCTAGCAGATTCCTTTTTACTAGTTGTAACTCACAGATCTAGATGGCAGAAGGTTTTGGGCAACTTCTGCGAGGTGGTTCTACGAGATGGATCTGGTATTGTCTGGTAGCTGCCTTATTTATACTAGTTTGAACTCACTATCTGAAGTGGCAGTCTCATCTGGAGTGTTTCTGCTAGTTGATTATGGGAGATGAAACTCGTAGATTGAAGTAGCAGTTTTGTTCTACTAGCATGAGGACGCAGTCTGATTTATTAGTATCTTTTGGACTGTTTCTACGACTTGGTTTTACGACTTTAAACTCGTAGCTTGATCAAGCAGTCTCGTCTGGGAAACATCTGCTACTTCGAAATATATGTTGATGTAGCAGTTCTCTTTGGGGAACTTCTGCGACTTGGATATGCAAGGTAGAACTCATAGATTCCTTTTTAATTCCCAAATTCAGCTCTTTTCCCTCATCTTTGCCTTCCAAGCTCCACTTTAAGCTCAAAAACCTAACTTTAGGGAAATGAACCTACACAAGGCTCAAGCACATATTATATAAACAAAAACGCTCGAAACCAAGCATAAAAGTTAGGAATAGGAAGACTAAAGTAGGTATATAAATGTACCGATCATTTATCCGACCAGAAGGGGGAGAGTAGCCCCGACCATACAATGCCTAATATTTAATGATTTTCTATCCATGAAGAAGCCGGTTTTGTATTTCTTATGGCCCGTTTATTTTAGTTAGGCATTATAGTTAGCATTAGTTTTGATTGCATTGTTTCTGATCAGTTTTTGCTCCCTTTTAATATTTTGATTAAAGTTATAAATATGAGTCTCCTCAAGAGAAGAATTCCGAAAGATCAAGGAAATGTGTTCTAAATTTGTCTTCATTTACAAAGGCAATCTCGTAGCACCTGAGATTGCTCATGCCAAATGGGTGCTCAGGGGCCAAGTGATGAGAGCCAAAAGCATACGTCGTAAAGACAATGCACATTCACCGAAACTAACTGGTGTATAGAAACATTGTTACAGCATTTCAAGTTGCAGATACTTGATGGGATGCATAAAAATCTAAACGGGGAAAAGAAATACGCATACTTGAATGATGGCTAAATATCAAGCATTAATAAGCTACGTCAACGAGATATGGAACACCCCCGTTGCAGCGAATCTTGAGTAACAGACTGTAGAGAGACATTCCAATGACTTAGTTGTAAGATAAAAGACAAATGCCTATAAATGAGATTCCACGCAAATGGTTAATAAAAAAGAACACTACTTGACAAAAACAAACGACCAAGGATGATCGATTAACGAAATAACCGACCAGGTCGCAGATGACTAATTAAAAACATGGTCGATTTCTTGAAATGCCTTAATGACAGTTCACTAAGTTAAGTTGAGGATATTAATTAGTTATTTTATCGCCTAAAGTTGTTACGTATATAGTTTAAGCCAATAAACGACTCAGGCCATATGTTGATTGCCTGACTGTCCGATTAAGTGTAGTTAGGTGCGTCATTCAGCTTAGTGCGATAATAAGGATAAAATATAAACAAACAAAAGCCTATATTACTTGAAAAAACCCTTAATAAATTTTTATAGTGGTAGAAATAATAAGGTGAAAGTACAACAGAATCAGGCTTTAGGTATGCTCATGGGACCACCAGGCCTAGAACCACCCGGAGGATTATCTATGTAACCCTTGGTCAGGTCCCCAAATTTTAGCCCACCGATGTCATCTGAGTCGTCTGTCATGAAAGAGGAATAGTCAACATCAGGTGGGAGAGGGGGGGGGGGGGGGGGGGGGGGGTTTAGTATCAGTCTTTTCCCTTGAAGCGCCAACCATCTCATTGCATGAAAGGTTACTAAGGAAGATTCAGAGGGCAGCTCAAGATGCATGATGTGAGGATCCTTTTCGATTGATCTGCAGTATGCTTTCCATCTTATTCTTTGGTTTCTTATGGCATCCAAGGACTCAACCTTATGCATTTGGATCATCCTATCCCATTTTCGGTCAGCCTCCCCCGAATATCGCTTTTTGTCACCATAGAACATTCGAGCGTTAATGAGCCTTAACTTCAGCTTCTTTAGCATGACACCATCAAATGCAGGAGAACTCTTGTATTGATCGACATTTTAGACCTCAAGGGCCAATCTAGCCTCATGTGAAAGCACCTATATGCCGACCTATTGCTGTCATAAGTCCCCAGCCACCCTCTCTTAACAAAGCCTAGCCTTATTAGACTCTTGTTGTGACTCAAACATAGAATGTTGATCAGAAGCGATAGAGCTTGGCGATTTTGGTTTCTTCTTTAAACTTGACAACTTCTTTCTCAGCCAAAACGGTCGCCATTGACTTGATCTCGATGCAATGCATTTAAGCCATGGCTACCCACACATCTAACTCACCACTTTTCATGTTAAGTTCTCTGTCATTTTCACTATCTACAGAAGCCTTGCTTTGAACACTGACCAACAACCTCCTCATAGCGCCTTCGATTCGTTGGCTGAAGTGGACTTGAGAACTTCATTCTTTTTGGCGAGCTCCTTCCTCATTCGAGATATTTTAACAGTCTGTCTATCCTGAGTGATCAAAGCCTCGAGTCAATCCCTCCACAACAAGCAAAAAGGAAATGAGTAAATATATAGATAGGCATGGTTTAAAGATAAATGATGCAGAGAGCTTACATATACACCATTATTAAAGAATGCCCAAATTCGCTTGGAGCTGTTAGCGGTCCTAGCTTTCTTCCAATATTCTTCTCTGATGTACCCCTCGCCGCCAGACATGGAACGTTGCATGACAAGGGGGTCAACTGGTTGACCGCTTGTGCTTGAAGGGGGAAGAGGACCATGTGGCGCTATAATCTGTGAAGATGGAGTGATTGTCTCTTCTTGCCTCAGAAGATGAGAACTGGTCGGGGACACGATTGTGGAGGTCAGACTCGCAACTGCAATTGAACCAAGAGTTCTCACGACCTACCTATATTGAACGCCTAGTGAAAGTTCCGTTTCTCTTGGCGCGCCAATTACCCGGGTATCACCACCTCCACCGAATGGGGAAACTTCATGAGCTACCACCAATGGCACAAGGTTAGATCGCTCCCTACAAGTGCTTTCAGATAGATTGGTTTCCGCATCACCTACGATGGGTGTCACTTCAGTATTCGGTAAAACCCTGGCTGGTCGACCTAATCGTAAGGATACCTTGTTAACACCATCCAAAAATTGGCCCGATACATTGTCCTCGACAATAGATTCAGCAAAGACGATTTCATCCCTATTAGAATTAGAGTCAGTGATGACTATCTAATGGTTAACCTCAAACTGCATCGGAGCTTTACCAACACTCCACGTAAAAAGATCAGACGGAGGCCTACTTATAGTAGGATCAGCTTGGGCATGAGACGAGGCATGCTTGTCAAACAGTTGGGGAATTACAGTCTGTTAAAGGCCAGCCTGCTTGTTAATCTTCGCAGGGGTTTGATCATCCAATTTAGTCTGTACGAATGAGAGTGAAACGGACGTCACAGGCGTACGATCAACCCTCTTATATAAACGCTGCTCCCTTAGGATCAAGTCAGTCAATGTTTCCTAATCGTTTTTATCTTCGACCATATCAACCACTCTGGTCCCTAAAGAGTGTGGATCCGACCCAACCTTAGGAGCAATCGTTTCCTTCGAGCGAGCTACCTCGGGGGCAGAGGTCCCCCTGTTGTCTTGGCCAACTTCTTAGCAGCCATCTCCCGAGTGAATTTTCTCTTGTCATCCCTCAGGATGGGGGGATGGGGTGTTGTGTTTACCACATTGTGCTTGTTCGACCAGGCTTGAAGAAGTGTCAGGGTCAGGCTCATAGGTGTGTTCCACCAAATCTTGCCCAGAGGAAACGATCCTTTTGACCCACTGATCAGCAACCTCTTTTCTACTGAGCATATCCAAGTTCTTAGTCTTCTCAGCTTGTTCGCCAGAGACGACAACAACCTCATACACTGAAAGTTAAATCCAGACAATGAAAAGGGGATTACGTGAATGAAATAGGATATGTAAGTGGAAACAAGAGCTTACATCACCTGCAACGACCGAAGATAGCCGGGAACATATTCATGTTAATTAGGTCTTTCTCTACAAACAACATATGTCGATCCCTGGCTTCCTAAGACTTTTAAGCATACTCAAACACATGATTGGTCTGACTTTTTGTTAACATTGCAGGAGACCTATTCCATATCTCGGGGTTGTAGAAGTGTCCTGGGACACTGCTTCTGACTAGATCTTGGAGAGGGTAGACTACTATCGTTTCACCCCAGTCGTCTCTAACAAAGAACCAGTTATTCTTCCAGCACTTATTTGATGAAGGAAAACCCCAGATGAAACCCTTGTGGTCTTTACTAGATTCGGAATTGGTGGTCTTTTTTCTTACCCGTTAGGAATCCAATGGTTAAGGGAGTTGGATTGGAGATGGAAAACACCTCATGTGTTTGTCTGACTCAAAGTGTAAAAGTTACGGATCTCTTAGGGAGTCGGGGGTTATCTAGTACCGATCTTTTACCATAGGCAGATCAAAATCCTACAAGAGTTAGGGGCGAATTGGGCAGGAGCAATTCTGGTGTTTGCTATGAATATGACAATGAAAGGCAAATATGTAAAGTTACTCCAGAGGTAACCATAGACCTATATATGGTGACGGAACCTGTAAAAAGGTTCTAAAGAGCATAACGATCATCCTGGAACAATTGTACCGAGCTAGGAATATAGAATATATCAACAAACTTTGCAATCTCCTGGTCAGTGACCACGTTTACCTCAGAATAAAAGGCACATGACTGGTCAGTAGAGAATCTCAACAAATGCGCTCGGCGTCTCTTAGGATCATCCACCAACTTTAACAGTTGAGAAGAAATCTTTAAGTCGATCAGTGAAGAGGTCTTAGCAGTAGAGTTGCTACCCCGACCAGAACCTGTTGTCTTCGTCATTTCTAGGCATGCAACAATAGAAGAAATGTTTAGATTATAATGGGAAGGCTGAAATTCAGGGTATGCAACTGAATAATCGATGTTAAGAGTTATGGGCTAAGTCAAAAGGGTGAAAGATTGAGGACGACCTCTCAAGATTAACTCAATCCTATCAGCATTTTCTTTATCACACATCTCAACAACACATATAAACTTCTCAACAAAATGCTGGTGGGTAATAGGGTCCATAACTGAGTGATTTGAGTAGACGAGAATGACATGAGTATTAATGATGGTAGGATCGAAGACATGGCGATAAACAAAAGACTTCAAGAAGATTCAAGTAGTGAGATGACAAAAGAAAGCTCTGAGTGTGAAAAAAGAAGGAAAGCTAAGGTTGCTGTTTTTGAAAGAGAAGAATTGCAAAAGAGGTTTGCAAAAAGGAATATGAAAGGTTTTCAAAATTTATCGAGTGAGCAGACGTAATCCTACGCGTGAAAAGATACACGTGAGAGTAGGGGTTGGTACACGAACCCCGAAATTCACTCCTCATGCATCCACTAGCAATCGCGTAAGTGTCACTTTAAAAACAGAAAAGAGTTGTCGCAAATTTCGTCACCACATCCCATCAGTTGGACGAATCGAATGTTGTGGTTGAAAATAAATGCTTAGTTGTTGAGCGTTAAATAGCATTAATATACCATAAGACAAATAGAAATAAATTAAACACACTTCACCGAGAGAGTTCTCTTCGTTAAATAAGACACTCGGTTCAAAAGTTTAATGGCGTATTGCTGTTAGTAAAATCTAGAAGGAAGGTGAATCAACATAGTCTCCGAGATTCATGGAAATTGGAGAACCAACCTGAAAGTTCCCAAAAAAACGTGTGTGTCTATAAACCTAGGGGGGGGGGGGGGGGGTTTAATCAAGTCATTGCTAATTTTTCTTGATTAGTCAATATTCAAAATTCACCCAATAAAACAAACATACAACATCAAGTGTAAAGTGCGGAAATATAAATAACACAAGATGTATACGTGGAAACCCTCCAAATGGGAAAAACCACTGGCTGTTAAGTGCGCCACACTCGGTCACAGAAATCCACTATATGAATAAAAGGTTACACCCTCAAGTGATACTCGGACTCTCACTCTCGACAACCTCAGGCTATGGACACCGCCACTCGCCACTCACCACTCTTGGTTCAATCCCTAGTAATATCCCCTGATTCACTACTCCTGCTCTACCCCTCGGGCCTTTTACAGTGGATACCCGACCAATTGCTTGCCAACCTACCCTTGGTTGCAAGGCTTCTCTTGCTTGTGCAACTTCACACCGAAGCCACAAGACTTTGAATCAATGAAGAGTATCTGGTCTAAGTGTATATATGACACTATGCTAAAATGCAATTATGTGTAAGACCAAACACAAAATGCTTAACTAGATGTAGATAATGCAATTAAACATCCTAGTTATCAAACAATGCCTACATGCCCATACCAAGGACTCAATTAGATGTGTAGATAAAATCTAACAACCTAATTGTCGATAAAAGTCCAACCAATAGAAGTTGTCACAACAAATAATCAAGGGCAATTTTGCATTCAATAAATGCAATCAATGAGGTATAAGCAATAATGTCTAAATGCAATACATAAATGCTTAACTAGATATGAATATGTAATATTATAATCTAGTTATCAAACAAAGCCACTTCAACATATGTTGTCATTAAACATGGCATGGTCATTAATGTAATCATCAAAATACAATTAATATGACCTAATTAGCTAGAGACAAATATGACCTATATGCTAGCTATCACAATTCAAACCCCAAACATGTCATAACTTCAATAAATATTCAAGTAATATGAAGAAATGCTAATTTAAGCAATAAATGACATGTCTTGGTAAGCTAGAACAATAAATGAACAACAATGGTGGTTTTACTTACCAATCAATGAAAACCCATGCTTGGAATGATGCTTGAATGCAAGATGAAGATGAGTTTGGGGTTTAGAGAGTCAAACAGAAAGCTTGAAGCTTTCTCTCTCTAATGGAGGTTCTCTCACTCTAATGATGGGTTCATTGAGCTCTAAAAAGGCAAGGAAGAAGAAGAAAACATATATAAAGAAGCTCTACACAAAACGACATCGTTTTGGACTTGGGAGACAAAGTCCCGCATGACCGATGTGCATGCCGCAGCCTAGGCAAGTGTCCAGACCATGGTCTGGGCAGCATGGCATGGCTGGACATTACCGCTGGCTAGGTCGCTGGCTAGGCATG
The DNA here is from genome assembly GCA_032871835.1 of Dipteronia dyeriana. Taxonomy (NCBI): domain Eukaryota; kingdom Viridiplantae; phylum Streptophyta; class Magnoliopsida; order Sapindales; family Sapindaceae; genus Dipteronia; species Dipteronia dyeriana. The sequence goes on along the minus strand of CM065298.1, from coordinate 27,634,484 downwards.
GCACCAACAGCGGTCTAGGCCGCGGTACACGCCAGACAGCACAACAACTCGAGCTTCGAGCGACCCAAAACATGATCAAACGACATCCAAACCTTTTGTACAATATACCGTTGGAAATGTATGGAAGTCTAATTTCTACTCCAATTTACAAAACATGATTTGGATGTCTGTAGAAAATGTTATAGTCATTTTAGTGACCAAAGGTAAGAAACGGACAACAACTGAGATGCCCTGTTTTTGTGGTCACTTTGGAGATTTCAAAACCAATTCACACGGTCATAAAATATTACGAATAATATACCGTTGGAAAGGTATGGGTGTCTTGTTTGTACAGAAAATTTTAAAACTCATTTTGAATCATTTTATAAAAAGATATGGTCACAAGACCATACAAAGGTCAGTTTTTTAAAAAAATTTAAATCATTGAAATATACTCTTTTGAAACTAGACACCTTACTCCATATAACCAAACCAAGAGAAGAGTGAGACCTTCTCATATAGTCACTCAACGCGCTAAAACAAGCACACCATCGTACAAGCGTGAACATAACACAATACCACACTTAAATCTACAAATGAAGTGCAAGTGTGATTGTGAAGAGATGCACACATATAAACAATATCAACACAAATGCAAGATCAACAAAGCATGCATGAGGTATGTGTGTGCACCTAAACTCTTCAAGAGGCAAAGTCAAGTGAATATACCTTTTGCTCTTGAAGTTATGGAGATACTTGAAAGCTTGCCAATGAGAACCTAAGCTACCCATTACACAATAATCCCAAATGTGGTGTGGTTTGTCATGAAATAAGCCGATCATAAAATCAAGGTCCTTACACAACCAAACTAAGCCAACCTGAGATGGCCAATGATAATTTCATGATACCTGGTCAGTTTCACTTGGATGGACTGGTGGAAACAACTCAACTAATGTACTTAGATTGATCAAGTAAAGATGATCCTGTCGGGTTAACCTAAATGGTCGAGTCAAGACCTCCGGTCGAGGTAGAGTAACTGGTTGAGGGTGAATGAAGCTTGGTCGGGTCGGGTCTGGTAGATGGTCAGTTGAGTGACACGTAGACAATTCTGGTAGATGGTCGAATGAGTGACATGTGGACAACATCAAGTTCAATACGATTACAACTCGGATAAGCATAGAATGAATCCTATTCAAACAAGATGTCTAGAAGCACGCTATGATAAGGAAACAAACTTCCTTAAGAGTATCAGAATCCGGATTCGGCTCTAATGCGTGAGAGATACAAAACAAAAAAGAAGACAGCCGACTCAACAAGTATCAAGTCCTAGTTAAACACCATCACATTTTCTTACTTGTACTCCAAGAATTAGGGTTCTCTGCACATATAAATAAACATTGAAAACACCATTGTGAGGGTGAGTAAAAAAAAATATTCTTTACGCAAGGGGAGAATAAGAGTGTGTAACTATTACCATATAGTTGATTTTCCTTCTTGCCTTCCCCGACAATCGTGGATGTTTCCACCACTTGGGGTTTTACCACGTAAAATTGTGTTTTTGCATGCTCTATTATCTCTATTCTTTTCATAACTATATTGATAATTTGCAATAGTTTGTTGGATCGGTTTTACATAATCCCCCAAATCACTGTCAACAGCTTGGAAGGCTTTGTGGTGACTAATCAAGAACAAACGAAGGAGAAAACAAAAAGGTATTCTTGAATCCTTTCTTATATTCTTGTATATAATGAAAAGATCCAAGAGAAAATTTTAAAACCTATATTTTTCTGCTGTGTCGATTTTTTGAAATTCACAACTCTGAATTTTTGATCTTCGGGACCTACAACACATATTGCTGATAATATTTATAAAAAGATGAAAATTATTTTTGAAGAGTATAAAATTGAAATCAAAATTTTTGTAAATAGTTTTGATAACACTTCCAACAAAATTACGAGGCTCTTCTTCATCAAGCTTGACCTCGCATTCTGAGGTTGAAACTGATCTAAGTACCTCTTTTGAGTTTATGGGAGACAATGATTTGGAAAAAATTGATAACCTACATTGGTGGAGGGAGCATGAAAAGTACTTTCCGATCTTGGCTATTATAGACAAATAAATTCTTGCAACACCAGTTTCTACTGTGGCTGTGGAACACGAGTTTAGCTCTCAAGTTCAAGTTTGTGTTGTTGATTGGACCAAAGCGTAAAAGAGACAATAAGAAATGGATCAAGAAGCACTCTACAATTTCTTCAACGATGACCATACCACTGGAACGCATGGCAGCGATTAGTTACGATCCCAACTCATATCACCAACCCAGTAAAAAAGGTAAGAAAATTACGTGGCCTTTGTAGGATGCCTAGACAACTTAATTGTGGTAAAAATTAAGTGCAAGGCCAATTTAAATTTTTTAGTTTTATTTCATTTTTTTTAATTATTCGTATAGTTATTTTATTTTATATAATAATTTTATTTTAATTTCAGGTTATCCAATAAACTGCATTTACATGTCTAATATTTTTTTTTGTTAGTAAATAATATTTAAATTAAAAAAAATAGAACCAACCCCGTTAGAACTGGAGGAACTAGATCGGAACCATTTGAATCGAACTAGGAACCGGAACCGGAACCGAAACAAGAACTCCCTCCAGACGGTTTCGATTCTGATTCTAATTATTTTTTGAATTAAAATCGGAACCGGTGATTTGGAACCGAAACCAAACCGCGGTTACGTCTATTCACTCTTAAAAAGTTATCGATCCCTTGAAAAAGTTTTTGATCCCTTGAAAAAGTTCTCGATCCATTGAAACAACTCTCGATCCCTTGAAAAAGCTCTCGATCCATTTGGAAAAAACTCGATCCCTTATAATAAGTTCCCGATCCGTTTCTAAAAAGCTCGATCCTTTTGATAATGTTGTCGATCCCTTACACTTAATATTTTTTTTTTAATTCTTAATAATTGTAAACTTAATTTAATTTTTTAATTTGTTAATAATAGCTTGTGATGATGATTTTCACAGGACAATGGATCGAGTGAGAATAGTCATATCTTACAACGGTTGATGAGAGCAATTACCTGATGGAAGTCAGAGGTTTTTCGGTTCTGATAACCAAAGAATGTATGTGTCAAATATTATGACTTACGAATAGATGGTGTCGATCGTGCAAAGCGTTGTGAAGTATGATGTCAACAAATACATTGTTGATCTACAATCTATATCAATCGTTCCCGGGACAACATGTCACACATTTATAAGAAACGACGATGATGTTTTGTTTATGCTGGGGGAAGATAGGGTGATCCCTCAAGTATGTATTAGTCTAATTGAGAGGGCAACAACAAATGTAATAGCTGAAGATACCCTTGGTCGTGGAAACACCCAACAATTTTGATCGTCAGGCGGAAGCAACCAATTGTTCACAGAAAGAAGTGGAAACGAAGAGCAGCAAAACATGTGTGGTGTCCCACCGGAAGTAGCTGACCATGGTTATATACCTGGACCTCAATTGGACGAGTTCTTTGGTTGTCAAATTGAAATGAATGTTGGGCAGTACAACCATCAATACAATAAGATGTACAATGACATGAATAATGAGCAGAACAATTAACCGAATTTTGGGCCAATTCATGAAGTGGATAATGAAGCAAATTTGCATCCGGTAAATAATATAGCGAACAATGAGGAAGATGAAGAACCTGTCCATATAGAAAGACATGCAAGACGTGTACACAGATGTAGTTCTAGTGCAGTAGAAATAGTTGGGACCTCTGAGGTCCGATCTAATGTAACTGAAGCTGATTACGACAATACCATAACGTGAGTAATTCCAGGAGCAGAATCGTACTCTTTTGGTATGTGTGGAAGCAGGAACTTGGTAGAAGACGAACCAACAAGCATGATTTATAAAGGGCAATTTTTCCTAGTATAAAGGATTTGAAGAGATTGGTTGGGCATTTTGCATTGCGGCACAACTTCGAGTGGAAGGTGAAAAGGTCGAACAAGACAACGTTACATCTGGTTTGTTTGATGGACAATTGTACGTGAAAGTTAAGAGCGGTGAGGAGAGATGAAACAACATACTTCCGAGTAAAATTTTTTGTCAACGAACACACTTGTCCGTTATAGGAGATTCACTGCCGTCATCGATAAGCTAGTGCAGTCATAATTAGAGAAGTGGTTGCACCTAGATTGTAACAACAGGATGGTCGACTAATGCGTCATAAGGACATAATCGCCAACATGAAAACAATGTATGATATTTAAATCATGTACAGTAAGGCATATCAAGCTCTCGATTATGCGTTGTCACTCACCTATGGAACGTATGAGGAAACCTTCCAACTACTGCCATCATTCGGTTACGTGTTGGAAGAAAAAAATCCCGCAATAATCACTGACTAACAGTGTGATGAAGATGGTAAATTCCTCTACTTTTTCATGTCGTTAGGTGCCTCAATTAGAGGATTTCAAAGGTGTCTACGTCTAGTTATTGTCGTTGATGGTACCCTTTTAAAGGGAAGATTCAGGGGTACGATGTTTGTTGTAACTGCACAAGATGTGAATGAACAGGTTTATCCTATTGCTTTTGGCTACGGTGACTCAGAGAACAACCTATCATGAGAGTGGTTTTTGGATTGCTTGAAAGGTGCCCTTGGCCATATAGATGATTTGGTTTTCATTTTTGATCGTCATGTAAGCATTGAAACATGGATTTCTAAAGTGTTTCCTTATGCCACCCATACCATATGTTGCTGGCACTTTTTTGAAAATATTAAAAAGCGATATCACAGAAAGGATGTTGCCACAATAATGGACAAAGCAGCCTGAGCGTACACAGAGTTGGAATATAACCGGCACATGGAAGAGTTACGAAACTTGCACCTGAATGCATATGATTATGTAATTGATGACGGTCCACACAAGTGGTCCCGTTGTACACTGCCCCAATAGGAGGTACAGGGTGATGACAACAAATGCTACAGAATGCATAAACTCATGCCTGAAATTTGCACGACAAGCAGAGTTCATTAGGAATATGCTACAACGTTGGTTTCATGATCATCATATCGCTTCACAGTCCATGCGTCATCAGTTGACCGACACAGCACATTTTGTGATCCTAAAATACGTGGAGAAATGCAATTTTATGACTGTAAATCCAGTTGACTGGAACATAATCTCTGTGAAGCGGTCTAGAAAACAGTAGACCGTTGACCTAGCTCGAAAGACCTGCACATGCAACAAATTCCAAATGGACCAGCTTCCATGTTCTCACGTGTTCGCTGCCGTAAGGTACATCATACGTTTTAGTATACGGTTAATATTATTGCAACGCAAATCACATTGTTTTCATTATTTTTACAGAGACCGAAACATGGATTTCACCTCCATGTGTACGGACTTCTACAAGAGACAGACGCTTATTGACTCGTACTCGGTCTCCATTATATCGGTTGGACATCCTTCCACTTGGGTTATGACATCTGACATTGCTGAGAGGGTGATTTTGAATCCAATCTCCAGGAGACAAGCAGGACGCCCTAGGGCGGGTAGACATATATCGTCTTCGAAGAGAACAACTACACAAAACTGTAGAAGATGTGGACAACCAGTGCATAATTCCAGGAGGTGTTCTAACCCAGCTTTGATTAATGAAGGTCCGAGCAAAGTTGTTTATGAGGAATACCGATGCAAATGTAGCATCTGTCATACAGTTGGCCACAACAGACAGACGTGCCTGACCAGAGATCGTGGAATGATTTTAGGCATTATGATGATAACATTGTGAAATTTAGTACTCGTATGACTGGTTCAATAAATGAATTTCAATTATAATTAAATAGGATTTTCTATTACTGTTAAACTTGTGATTTATGATAGTTGAAAAGGAAACAAAAATTAAAGTAAAATTTTATTTTAATGTAAATTGTTTTTTACAAAAAGATGGTACATGTACAGAAGAATTACTACATAAAACTAAATGGGTTGGGAGTTTAAAAATATCTCAATTGCCATCTTCTCCCGGATGATCTCCATATCGTCTTCCGACCAATCAAAATCCTTCTAATCCACCAGAATGTACTCGATCAATCTCAATATGTGGGGACCACAGTTACCCCTACAGTTGGACACATTAACATGCGTTAATGAAACAATAATATTTTAATAACTCAATCTCAAAGTAAATGAAAATAATATGTCTTACGATTTCTTCTGCTAGGGGACACGGGTTGCGGACACCACGCTGACTGAGAATGACCAATTCTTCTTAGGGAACGTCTCACGGTCAAGCGATCGTGCAGTATGAAAATCAGTCTGATGCAACATCGAGGGCAAAAACCAACACAAAGGGGGTACCTGCTACTTCCGGATATTCTCTGCGACATCTTGTCTCCAGGGGTCAACAATAAACATCGTCCCGCGAATGAGGTTGACAGACACCAATAGCCAATGTTGGCGCCCAATGTTGGCGCCCAATGTTGCATGGTATCAGGACCTGTAAATGTAAAAAAGAATGTGTTAGGATGTACATATCCATTTATAACAAAAAATTACAAAACATTTCACACTTACCGTGTCAACCCGTGCCACCGACGGCTCCTAATCGGGGCACCACCATGCACCGTCTTAAGGTCCTCATTAGTCCACCAGGGCCCCAGCACATTCCACAACATTGTGGTGATGTCCCTGCAAGCATCACAAGGCATCATTCTCTTGTATTAGACCTTCAGATAAGACTGTACAAACATTTCATCGACAAAAAATTAGTACTGTTTTACTAATGAATGTAAAAGCATACTTAATCATGACTTTTATGAAATACTTACAAAAAATTGTGTATCCAAGATGTTGATCATCTGGTTGTACGCAGTCGGGAATGCTCTCTGACTCTTCCTAAGAATTTGGGGGTACGCGTCTATATGCTGGGAGTATATACACATAATAAAGTGTTAGGAGTGTATCAAATTTAAAACAAACATTATATAGAAAATGTCGGGTTCGTCGTACCTCGTCCAACAACTCCATGAAGTTGGTTTGCATCCGATAGAACCATGCAGCATCAACTGGCTCTAGCACATCCACATCACGTCTACATTAATTTCCCATTAGCAACACAAATATTTAATTGAACAGAAGAAAACCTTACAGCTTATTAGAAAAAAATTACTTAAGTTTCACCGTTTATGTTCTTCTTGAAGGCTTGGTAAGCCTTCAACTAGTCACCATCCACGAGTCCGTGGGGATCAAAAATGTGGTCAGAAGCCTAAAGTATTATCCTGGCCCTCTTCTGTAGGTAGGGATCTGTGTACGGGCTGAGCAACTGCCAACCGCACTTTAGTACGTGCCTCTCCTGTCGAACTCCACCCGCTAGGGTGTGGTGCAATGAGGAGGTCTGTCCCCCCTGAGGCTGAATGGATGTAGAGGGTGGAGGGGGCGGCTGTCGATCGATCGATAGGGGAGGTAGAGAGGGAGGTTGCTGCTCGACCGATGAGGGCGGTAGAGGGGGAGGCTACTGCTCGATCGATGGGGGAGGTGGAGGGGGAGTCTGCTGCTCGACCGGAGGGGCCGGTTGTCGCTCAACCAATGAGCCTGTTGTTGTACGTGTAACAGGCCCTGTATCTCCGGTATGCTGGTGAGCCTTACTCTCCGAAACTGCCCCTCCAGTATGTGTATCCTCCCGATGACCACCGGTGCTGTCTGTCCCCTCAGAATATCCATTTGTTCTGTCTCCGGGAGTAAAGTCAGGATTAGAACCAGGTGGACCATCCCGATGCGTATGCGTCCTGATGCCGAAAGACTCCCGGTCAATGCAAGTAACTCCCAATATTGCTCTTGTCGATCCTCCTCGCTCTTCAGGATCATATCTAGCAACTCCCGGTGCTGTCGCTGTCGATCATCCTCACTCTTTCGGAGGGCTTCACGTAACTCGTTGAAATGATGTTCCCATGGGGCCTGAATTCATGTCAACATTGTTAGTACTAAAAAACTCAAGGGGTCGTGTTAATAAAAACGAAACTACCATCTGAACTTACCTCTATATCACGACCAACGGTTGTACGGGAATCCCCTGTAGATGCACCATGTCCGGTGGTGGTAAAATGAACCCTTCTATGCCTCACTCGCTAAGGAGATGGCTCAAACCCGTCAGTGTCCATGGCACTGAAACTCGGGCCCGATGGGTCAGAAGCCCCCGTATCACTGTGCCTCCCTCCCACACCTTCCTCCTTCTCCTTCTCCTTCTCCTTCTCTTTCTCAGAACCATCTTCATGTCTCCTGCCATCAGTAGTCTGATCAGGGACAAACGGAAGGTGAACCCTATCCTCATCTACATACAGGCTCCTCCCCCCCTCGCTTAGGCCTGTGAAGTACGGTGCTCCATCCTCAGCTGCTGTGGGCACGATTTACTCCCTCGCAAACATCTGAAAACTTAGTCAGAGGAATGTCATTGTAAACATAGTAACTAATATAACGATTAACAATTTAAATACATACCCTAGCATTGAAAATCTTGGCCAGCTTCTTCCCTCTAGTTTGTTTTGTTAACTCCCACTTCAACATACGAAGAGAAAGCTTCGTAGCCCTTCGGGCGCTGAAATTGACTCCCAGCTGGGGGTTCAACTCGAAAGCAAATATCTACATCAAAGATAATTACATTTAGAATCTAAAAAATTTAGGCAACGAACTATAAAGTCCATTTTGTAATTCATAGTTCTTACCAAGAGAGCATGCGACATACCATAAATGTTTTACCCATCAACGGTATGTACAACATCGCCCTGTAACGGCTGACCTCTCTCCTCACGTCGTCGTGGTAACACATGCTTGAAAGACAAAATAGAATGCCTATATACGTGGGCACCCCATGGGAAAGCATCGAAGGCAGTGAGGTCCTCCACCAACCGAAAATGCCAAACTGGAATCTTGAATATCTCATCCACCCCCATCAATATCCAGTTCAACATGTATATGAGGGACAACTTCATAGCATCGTACACCTCCTGAAACTCTCTCAGGGTAAGAACAACCCTCAACTCCTCCAACGATACCTCATCGACTTTACAAAAGTACCGCTGATGTATGTTATTCTCCACTGCAGCATACAGACCAGTGTCCTGTACAAGTCCAAAACGTAATCCGGTGATGTGGTAAAATTCCACCTCAAAAACCTCACCACCTGGTTACCTAACAGGAACCGCATCTCATCTGTTGGCCCGTCATGGTCCAACACCCACAACAACAGCTGATGGATAACACCACTAGAAAACTTTATTTCCCGGTGCATCGACATGAAATGCCTGAAACAGGACGCCATGAACCGACGCCGATCCTCAACAGTAAAATATTCTGGGACCCGGTTCAATGCATCTTCTATACAGGCGAGGGCTTCAAAATGGTCTTGTCGAGTCAATTTTCCCTTGAACCAATCTCCCTCTAGAGTTTTAAGGAAATCCTTCAACTTGCTCCTCATCTACAATGTCACATAAACAATACATAAGTAAACCGAAAAAAACTCAGTTCTATGAAATATATTCTCGATCCTTTCATAATATTCTCGATCCTTTGAAAATAATCTCGATCCTTTGAAAATAATCTCGATCGTTTGGAAAATAATCTCGATCGTTTGAAAAATAATCTCGATCGTTTGAAAATATTCTCGATCGTTTGAAAATATTCTCGATCGTTTGAAAAATATTCTCGATCGTTTGAGAATATTCTCGATCGTTTAAAAAATATTCTCGATATTTTGTAAATATTCTCGATCTTTTGTAAATATTCTCGATCGTTTGAAAAATATTCTCGATCTTTTGTAAATATTCTCGATCGTTTGAAAAATATTCTCGATCGTTTGAAAAATATTCTCGATCGTTTGAAAATATTCTCTATCGTTTGAAAAATAATATCGATCGTTTGAAAATATTCTCGATCGTTTGAAAAATATTCTCGATCTTTTGAAAATAATATCGATCGTTTGAAAAATATACTCGATTCTTTAAAAAATCTTCTCGATTCTTACTTAAAAATCCAAGATCTAGTTTCAAAAAACCTCGATTTCGCTCAAAAAATTCTCGATTTCAAAATTTCTCAAAATTACAATGCATCGATATCCAGAATTTCATCTTCCTCATCACATATTCAACCTAATTTCAAACTCTAACCTAAACTACAACCATTCTCAGATCTCGTTATCAACCCTAATATACGAATTCAATCAATAAAACACGAGTCTAGCATGCAATAACAAGTTATCAACTATAAAATCCAGAAAAAACAAACATAAATTACCTTTGTCAATCGCAACAAATCTGGTATATTCTCGTTCACGTTTTGGTCATTTCGCTGTCGATTCTGTTGCTGTCGGTCTCCTTCTCACTCTAGCTTTTTTCACACTAACAAAACGACAACTTTCTATATTTTCCAACAGTTCGGGGTATTTTTGTCTGATCACACTAAATGATGTCTTTTAAACATACATTAGTAAATGGTGATATTTGTACAACACACCTCCCAAATGGTGCCAAAAATTTATTGACCCCAGTTTATGTATTATAGTTAAACCCTTAAAACTATGGATTTAACTACAATAAATTTTGTTTTTTGTAAGAAAAGCAAATGTATTGTTGTTTGTCTAAAACTATACATTTAATTTTAATCCAAAGGCTTATAAATTCAAAGATTTGAAAAATAAATAATCAAACTGCCTGTTAACAATACAGTTTGTATATCCTAATTAAACCATTGAAACTAAATACAATGAAAAATCTTCAATTAATTATGGGGCACAACACAATAAACATCAGTTCAAATTTAACTAAAAAAGTTATCAAAAAAGACAAAAAAAAAATACAATTAAAAAAAAACAACCACAAAAACGGGAAGACTTGCACCTGGGAACGAGTCATGTGGTAAATGTTTCGAAAAGGCGGCGTGAAATCATCAGCTATCAAGTACTCTAGTCAGATGCGACGGCCTTTTTTTTTCCTATTATTTAATATTATTTAATAAAAAAATAGATATATAAAATTATAAATACGAAAATAAAATATAATAAATAAGTGATAAATTAAAATAAAATTTAAAAATATAAAAAAGATTATATATATATAGTTGAATGATTGGTTCAAACCGGAACCGATATCATCTCTGATATCGGTACATAAAACATATATTTTTGAATTGTTTCGGATGATAAAAACGAAAAGGGTGTGTCAAAAGCAATACCAATATACCCTTTATTATATTTTAAGAATTTGCACTATTTCTTTTTGTTTCTTTCACGACCAAAATTCTCTCGTAGTCTCACAAGTCTCAACATAATATAATGTAACTATTAAGGAATTTATGTCTGTTTTGTGTTTTTGACAAATCCAAGAAAAAAAAAAGGAAAAATGATATATAGTCCAAAATTTATACCTAATATATAGTATTTGAAAAACTTAAACCAAAATTAGATTTTTTAATTATTTTATATCATATCATTTATGTTATCGAGCATTACTCATCTAAAAAATAAATAGATAAAAAAATTATTGACAAGAATAAGGAAAGAAAACACCAAATAAATAGCTTTGTAATATAAATTGGTATAAATTAAAAGGATTCAAATCCTCTGTAACAAAAAATGGTCTTCCAATTTCTGTTTAACCAACTAAATTCAGTCATATCAACAACTATAATGTATATTTAATTATTAAAAAAAAACCGTTTATATTTAATACATGATTGTGGTTAACATAGCTGAATTATGTTGGTTAAATACAAATTAGAATATCATTTTTTCACAAATAATCTGAATCCAAATTAAAATGGCAATTTGAATGGCTTTAAAAGGAAGGAGACAGAAAACGAAAACATATATTTTATAGTTGAGGTGGTGCAATGGACATAGACATCTTAATTGTCAGATCTGTGCTGTATATAATCCACAATCCGATCCAGTCTTATGTTTATATATGGAATCAAGGTTGTCGACTTGTTTCTATTTGCTTGACATGCTGACATGTTGTACTTTCTTTTACTAGGAATATTAGACATACCTTTTACAAAAAGCACTTTCCAAAATAGTTTTTCACTTATTAATTTAACAGAACCATGCCCATAAGTGTTTTTTGGCAACCAGAAAGCACTTTGTTTTAGAAATACAAGTAACAAATTAATTGCTTCCATATAAGTTATAACAACATATATATGGACATACAGGTCATAAGCTAGAGATGAACATGTGTTTCATTGAAGAATCAGCAAAAAATATTAAATTAAATGGTACGTTGAAAAGAAACAAATGAGACTCAAATTCTCAGATTAATCTGTGTTCTCTATTATGAAAACAACATATATACCTGCATGCAATAGAACAATATATTCTGTGTCTAACAACTGGTCTTGTTTCTCCATTCAACATTGGATGATTTCTTCTTCCATACTTTGTTGTTTTTCGATCCTCCTCGATCCATCGGATTTTCATCATTGGCAACCTTTGATGTTTTGTACTTGGACATTTTCCTGCTATCCCGATTCCTTGTCCTCCTATCTCCAGTGGCCTCGAATGGTTGAGGCTTGGGAAAACCCCCCTCGTTTCCCCATTCAGTGATGGGCTCATATGGTTGAGGCGTTGGAAAGTCCGCCTCGTTTCCCCATCCGACACATGAAAAGTTTTGATTAAGTTGAAGAGAGTTGTTGAGAATCAAACCATTATCATCATCTTCACGAGCCTCTTGATCATGAGAGTCAGGAACTCCTTCCAACTCCAAAATCGATTCAGGGTCAGCATCGGAGTTCCAGTCGATATCATTGATATAAGTGTCGGGATCGGGCAGAGGAATGTCGCAAGGAAGGTAGTTTATTCTAGCCCAAAAACGACTTTTGGCATTTCTAAATGCCTCTTCACCGGCAGAGTCATTCCAGTCAACCACATTTTTGAAAATGTGCATATACTTCTTGCCCTCCAAAAATTTTTCCCATGAAATAAGACCAACTTTGGCGCAGAACCGCTTCTCCCAGGAAGGCACTTCAACCTCATCAACAGTGGCTGAAAAACAAGATACAAGTAACATGTAAGTTATTCCAAGCCGCACTAACATCAAAATAATCAAATGCACAATAATCCCAATTTTATCAAGGCCAAAATATAAATAATGTATGTAACATTGTCTCTATAACTAGTAGAAACAAATTTGAAAATTTTCTTAGCATCATCAAACACATTTCCAAAAACTAAATGCAATCCAGGAGAGAAGCCTCGTATTAGGCTGCGCATCATGGCGCGTGACATAAGATTACATGGCGATTAGCTATCTATACCACGTGCAACATGTAACTAGAAGGCACATGCACGTTACGCCAAGCACATTTACATTGATTTTTTCTCTGCATCCGGACTAAAACTGATTTCCATTTTCCAATAGATTCCAAATTACTGACAACAAATTAAAAACAGAAACAAGTTTCCTAAATCACTAAAGCTAAAGAGTGAGGCTACACATCTGAGCATGAGTGAAAAATATTCATAGCTCAGTATATAGAATCACTTTTGACTTCCATAAACCCCTCTGCATGACAATGAATGAAACAGAAACCCTAATTTTGTTTTTCAAAACAGAGAACACACACATAAATACATAACAAAAAAATAAAATAATAATAATAATAATAGAGCTTGATGAAAAGCCTTAAACCACTAGAAAATAGTAATAATTATAATAATAATAGAGCTTGATGAAAAGCCTTAAACCACTATAAAATAGTAATATCACTAGAAAAAAGTAATATCAACATTGAACCATGAACGATTCAACACAAGTTTTTCAACCATGAATGAAAAGAAACTAAAGCACAAAACAATGAAATCAAATAGCAAAATACGCAACTAAAAGAGACCATGATTTCACTTCAAGAAAATCAAGAATGGCATTATTCATGCAAATAGGCACCTTCAACAAAGACAATTTCAAAAGTAAAGCAAAAGATAAATATTAATGGGTTTCATGGGTATATAAAGACATACTTGTAGAATGTCGTTGTCTGTTTTCTGATGATCTTCTTCCGAGAAAAGTTTGATCATAAAATTGACTAAAGTCAGCTTTGTAACTGTATTTTGTATGAACTTTTCTGCCATTAAATCCACCAGCGTATCTCCTCCGGGTATCCATGGACAATGAGTGAGAGCAAAAAAGAAGCAAAAAGAAGTCACTTGAAGAACACAACACAACACAACCAAGAAAGCAAAAACAGTTGCAGTACACAGAAAAAGCAAAAAAAAAAAAAAAAACAAACAGACAAAGAGAATTGTTGTGGGGATTGCAAAATTAAAAATACGTTTGGATTCTGTGTTGTCAGGGGATTTGAGCAAAATTCGGGAAATTTAGGTGATGACTGATGATGATGACAAGCTAGGAAACAACAGAGAGCAATCTGCTTATGATGTTTTTTTTTTTAAGGAAAAAGAGTCTGGCTTGGTTCGGTATTTATAGTCCTCGGTGTTTGACTTATTATTACTACGTTTTGCTGACGTCTCTGATAAGAACCGACTCATTGCCAGTGTAGCCTTCTGTCATCTCTCCACGCGCGCGTGAGTTCTCTTATAATTTCTAAAACTTATTAACAACTTTTAAATAATTACAAATAATTCAGAGTTTGAAGACAAGATATACTTAAAATCCACAATCTTAATAATATAGGTCTAAAGAGCATTTTACTAGGTTGATTTCATCTCGTTTATGGAACAATGTTGTTAAGGATGTAAAAACATTATTGTTTTACTTAAAATAAAAAAAAAATCTACAGGTTTATATTTTTAAAAGAATCGTGTTAAGGTATGCTCATATCTCTCTAAATTAAACACTATTAATAGATAGAAAACTCATATATTTACTATTATACGTGGAGAGTTTTTCTTCTGATATTGTATAAGTAGATATTTTCATGTTGTAGGAGTAGATATCTAGGTCGCATGTGTGGTTCTTGATCTCGGTATTTATTTATAACTATAATATACTTGGACATGTGAAACTTCTAGCTCTTAAGTGAATAACCGCCTCTCTAACAAATTTGAATCTAACTCAGACATGTGAAACGACTCTTTGACTAACTTGATTACCATAATTGCTAACTTAACAATAATAGAATGATTGGAAGGCATTGCAATTTAGAGTGTACAATACTATATGAATACTATCATAAGATGGTGATGTAAAATATCTGCTTGATGTAATTTGAAGATGCTAATACTTGACGTACCTTGACACATTCCTCCTCGTTGGAGTGTCGAATTGTATTTATATTAATTTTATCGGGTGAGTAATACACAATGCTCAATTCCTACTACTTGTCATGGAAAAATTATTCCTAGGATTCAACCTACATTATTCGCCATGAATGAATTATTCATGAGACTTGATCTCCGTTACTTGGTTACACACTCTCATCTTTTGTCGGTTATTACATGTACAATTCTTATTTCGTCACGAGGCACTTTAAGAACTATAATTTTATAATCCCCAAACTTAACTTAGCGTAACCTTAATTCAAGTTAGGACCTATAAATTGCAGCTTATATACTACATTAAATAAACTCTTTTTTTATGTTGACTATATATACACACGGTTTTTATACTAGAACGATCTTTTATTTTTGACATGACATATTGACATTTGGACTAAATTTGACGCAGTAAAAACGTAAAAGAAAATAGACTGACATCTATATTATATGAGAACCACCAGAAATAAAAGAGAAATCTCTTAAAATTTTATTGAATAAAAGCTAATGGGCCTTTCGGCTTACAAGACTATTTAAAATGAAAAAACCCTAATCTGAATCTTTGTTGGACAACAAATGAGATTACAGATCAAAAACTGTTAAAAATAGCGAAAACTGACACAAATAACGAAATCACAAAAGTTGCAGAAATAAAATATACTAACAATCATAAACAATCTAGAATTAACGGGGCGATTATGGCTTATCAAAGTCAACTTATGATTAAAAAAGGAAATTTCCCTAAAAGGAAAGAACTGCGATTTCAGGGCCTAAATGATGGAATTTGACAAAAAAAGGTTGTGCATCAACACCAAAGGTGTTGATTTCAAAAGATCTCGTTGATTCCCTTCAATTAAAACCATATATAACTCAACCACTTGTTCTACATCAAATATTCTTAAATGTGGTACAACAATATTTCTATATAGTGGCGAGTGATTTAGCAAAATATTTGTAACTGAATTTCTACCGGTGATTTTTTTTTATCTTTTTGGTGATTCGATTTTGATGGTAATTTCTTATCATTCATAAGTGAGTTGTTCTATCTTACTTTGGTTTTATCCGACGTGACATTGTCATAAAGAAATACGAGTACTTGACATACAATTAATGAATTGTAATTACCTAAAATCATTTCCATGTACTTGTGTTACAATGTCAGATAATCGTGTATGTAGCTCATGTTTCTTTAAATTGTTTAATGCTAAAAGTGTACCCAATAGTGAGGGAGGTCTTTGCTAGTTTTCAACAAAATTGTTCCCCTCTGTAAATAAGACTACTTCAGGTATTTTGATGTTATTACTTAATTAATGTAATATTCATAAAAAAATCTCACCAAAAATCTATAGACACTAATTATGGGAATCTTTATAATAAATTTCATAGTATAACTATAGTTATAAATCAATTGGCCTGTAATGTTTGGAAACTATATTTATCTAGAAATTAAATATTGGGAAACTATATTATTGTTATAGTCAAGTAATGTAAAAATTAAAATAGAATGTAAATCCTCTCCGGATTATGCCAGTATTTATTTGCTATTAATAGATAAAATCAAATCACCTCTGCCTTTTCATGTGAATTTACTAAATATAAAGGATAATATCCAATTGTTGTCCAGAAAATAAGGCAACATTATTTTTCAAAGCCAATTGACGCGCTCCGGAGTGTGCGTGGCACGCGCGAATGATGGAATGTGAAGACCGGTTTTGAATTTTGATCTTCAGAAGAGTCACGACTGAAACGTGTGGGTGAGGCATATAGTGAAATGACGCAAATACCCTTCCTCGTCTCGATAAAACTCGTATTAATAAGAGTGAAATCTAGTATTCTAGTCTAGAAAGTTGCCGTACTGAACCAACCATTTTACTTGCGGACGGTTAAGGGGGCTGACCCGGGCTAAAGCCGGGTCAGCTATTTAAAAAAAAAAATGGTTTTTTTTATATAATTAAAATAGTCTTCTTTTCTAAGACTACACGCGTTGATCCATAACAATAAAACTATCAAATATCAATCATTCACTCCCGATACAATTTAATGTTTTGTTATTTTAATTAAAATAGTTCTCTTTTCAAGACTTCTACATGCAATCCAATTATTACTCCTTTAGACTTTAGTTTTTTTCCTTTAAGATCAATTGAAACTGATAAATTTTAATAAATTATTATTATTTATTTATAAATCATTACATTGCAGTACCAATTATCCTCTCTCAATCTATCGGATACAAATACGTAATTCTGAATCCGAAAGGTAGAACCTTTCTGTTTCTCTCTCAAATTTCCCTTCTCTCAAGTCCCAAACCTCAATTTTTTATCTTCCCAATTAATAATTATCTCTGTCTCTTGAAATTTTCAGTTATAAAATATTTATATTTGGTTCTTCGATTCAGATATTTTTCTTAGTTTTTATTTTTTTAATTTGTTATTCATAATTTTAAGTTAGTCTTTTGTTATTATTTTATGAATTTATTTTTCGATTGTAATTTATTATTTCTAGGGCTATATTATAATTTATAAAGTATCAATATAACTATTTTTTTTTTTTGATAATTTCAGGTTACAATGTCAAACAATCATATATCAAAACCAAGAAAAACTCTGCTTTCATACTTTGGAAAAAAAAAAGATAATCATTTATCGGGTGAGAGTGGGTCAAGTTCTCCATGTAATGTTGGGGATGGGGGTTCAAGTTTACCTTTTTCATCTCAAATAATTGAAATTGAGAATGTTGACATTCAGAGGCGGACGGTTAAGGGGGTTGACCCGGGCTAAAGCTGGGTCAGCTTTTTTCAAAAAAAAATAATAATAATGTTTTGTTTTTTTTTAAAATTAAAATAGCTTTCTTTTCCAAGACTACACGCGTTGACATATAACAATAAAACTATCCAACATCACACATTCACTCATGATACAATTTAATGTTTTGTTATTTTAATTAAAATAGTTCTCTTTTCAAGACTTTCACACGCAATCCAATTATCACTTCTTTAGACTTTAGTTTTTTTTCCTTTAAGGTCAATTGAAACTGATAAATTTTAATAAATTATTATTATTTATTTATAAATCATTACATTACAGTATCAATTATCCTCTCTCAGTCTATCTGATATAAATACGTAATTATGAATCCGAAAGGTAGAACCTCTCTGTTTCTCTCTCAAAATTCCCTTCTCTCAAGTCCCAAACCTCAATTTTTTATCTTCCCAATTAATAATTATCTTCGTCTCTCGAAATTTTCGGTTATAAAATATTTATATTTGGTTCTTCGATTCAGGTATTTTTCTTAGTTTTTTTTTTTTAATTTGTTATTCATAATTTTAAGTTAGTCTTTTGTTAATTTTTTATGAATTTATTTTTCGATTGTAATTTATTATTTCTAGGGTTATATTATAATTTATAAAGTATCAATATAGCCATTTTTTTTTATAATTTTAGGTTACAATATCAAACAATCATACATCAAAACCAAGAAAAACTCTGATTTCATACTTTGGAAAAAAAAAAGATAATCATTTATCGGGTAAGAGTGGGTCAAGTTCTCCATGTAATGTTGGGGATGGGGGTTCAAGTTTGCCTTCTTCATCTCAAATATTTGAAATTGAGAATGTTGACATTTAATCGGATATTAATACTCCCTATTATGAACGTGATCCTGGATTACACCTCCCAATAGAAATTTATCCTGCAGACAAACATGATGATGTTCGAAAAGCTTATATCAAAATGGGTCCATGTCAACCTACATTGGATAAATATCCACCTATTCCGGATGGTAAGCAAACTCGACGATTTCAACATTCTTGGTTCCAACGATTTTCGTGGCTTGAATATTCAATAGCGAAAAATAGAGCATTTTGTTTTCTATGCTATCTTTTTGATAGTTTTCCGTCAAAGCATCGCGCATTTACGATTGATGGTTTTCAAAGTTGGAAAAGAATCAATTGTAGGAAAAAATGTCCATTTATGCACCATGAAGGGGAACATAATTCACAACATAGTTTTTCCATGCAAAGATTGAATAACTTAAAAGATTCATCTCGACATATCGACAAAGTCATGAATACACTCTATATACAAGAAACTTTGCAAAATCGGTTACAACTCAAGACCTCACTAGAGGCAGTGAAATGGTTAGCAATGCAAGGATGTGCTTTTCGGGGACATGATGAATCCATCAATTCTACCAATCGCGGGAACTTCATTGAGATGATAAAGTTGCAAGCTAAGGTAAATCAAGAAATTGTTGGGATTGTTCTAGAAAATTCTCCGCAAAATGCCAAGTATACATCACCCAGAATTCAAAAGGAGTTGTTAAATATTCTTGCTAACAGAGTACGAGCTAAAATCCGTGAGGAAATCAGGGATGCCAAATTTTGCATTCTTGTTGATGAAGTAGTTGATGAATCCAACAAAGAACAAATGACAATTATTTTGAGGTATGTTGATTATAAAGGATTTGTTAGAGAACGTTTTTTTTCAAGTTGTAAGTGTCAATGATACAAATGCCTCAACTCTTAAAAAAAAGATATGCAATGTCCTTGCTCGATATGATCTATCGATTGAAAACTTACGAGGACAAGGATACGATAGTGCAAGCAACATGGGGGGTGAGTGGAATGGTTTACAAGCATTGTTTCTCCAAGATTGTCCATATGCTTATTACATACATTGTTTTGCATATAGACTTCAACTTGCTTTAGTTGCGGTAGCTAAGGAAGTGCATGATATTTGACTATTTTTTTTTTCAAAAATGAATTTTATTGTCAACTTTGTGAGTGCTTCTTCTAAACGTCACCCAGAGTTGAAATCTATTCGAGAAGGTGAAATCCAGGAGTTGACCGCTTTAGGGGAACTTGAGACTGGTACATGGGCTAATCAAATTCGTACTTTGCAACGACCTGGAGCTACCCGTTGGAGTTTCATTGTACTTTTATTGGTAGATTGATTAATATGTTTTGTTCAACTTCTACTCTTCTTGAAAATTTGATTGACAAATGACTGAACAGTAATATACGTGGAGAAGCTAAAGGTGCATATAAAGATTTGAGATCCTTTGAATTTGTGTTTATCTAGTTGTTATTGCACAAAGTTTTAGGAATATCTGATATGCTTTGTCAAGCTTTGCAATTGAAATCTCAAGATATCTTAAATGCTATGAATTTAGTGTCAACTACAAAAATTCTTCTTCAAAAGTTAAGGGAAAGTGAATGGGATACTTTTCTTGAAAGTATAGTGTCATTTTGTTGAAGGTATGAAATTGATATACCTAATATGAATGCACATCATATGGAAAGAACAAAACGTTCTTGTCAACAGAAAGATAATATCACAGTTGAGCATTACTATCACATTAGTATTTTAATTGCTGTGATAGATTATCAAATGATTGAGTTGAATAATAGGTTTCTGGAGCAAACAATAGAACTTCTTACTCTTAGCACGACTTTGAGCCCTATTGACGTGTTTAAATCATTTGATGTTGATGATATTTTCATTCTAGCCAATAAGTTATACTCTAAAGATTTTAGTAAGAATGACATTGAAGATTTGAGAAGACAGTTGAGCCATTATAGGTTATATGTTCTTGGTTGTCCGGAATTTTAGGAATTGGTTTCTCTTCAGAATTATGTCAATGTTTAGCTGAAACAAAAAGGTCAGAGCACTACACTTTGATTGATAAATTGATTCGTTTAGTATTAACTCTTCCTGTATCCACAGCTACAACAGAACGAGCATTTTCAGCGATAAGGCTTGTCAAAACACCACTTCGCAATAAGATGGATGATGATTTTCTTACTGAATGTTTGGTCATATATATTGAGAGAGAGATTGCTGATATCATTGATTTAGATTCCATAATAGATGAGTTTGATGATGTAAAACCTCGTAAGACAAATTTGAAATAGTGCTTATTTGTATTTTTTTTTAAGTTCACGTACTTTTAACTGTAAGACTCGTTATATCCCTTTATCTAGGTGAATTTTTGTTTTTCAGTTAATGAAATTTTATAGTATTGTTGATTTTATATATATATATATATATATATATATATATATATATATATATATAAATATAGTTTTGTTTTAGCCCACCCTAACAAAAAATCTTGGGTATGCCTCTGCTTGCGGCTCAATTTTTGTGAATAATGTACCAATGGACCATTACATTTATGATTTATGACTAATTACATATTGTTCATTTGGGATGGTAATTGATATCGGATTGGGTACGGATCAACTGCCCATAGACCAATTAACCCTTCATCGAATAATTACATATTGCCAATATGGATGGTAAAAGATATCGAATTGAGACAAGATCGACATATATACCTCATACTTGAAATCCCATTTGGACGAGATGCCTTATACTCAACTCGTGCCCTAAACGAGTTTTCAATTTATGCTCCATACTTGAATCCGATTGGGAGGGTGATCCATGCCAAATTCAAACTGGCCCATTTTTTTTTTCAAATGTTCAAACCACTGATTAAACAAAATTTACCGTATAATTGAATTTTATGACATGAGCTTAAATTTTAATATTAAATTAAATTTAAAAATACTATGAAAACTTAAAGTTTAACATACACTTAAACATAATTTAATAGAACGCAACATACAAGCTTAACAATACTTAAATTTAAGGGAGAAAATAAAAATAACCTCTAAAAACATTAGGTTTTCTTTTTTAACTATATATGAAAGTTTAATCGTTAATGGTACGTTTTTGAAAAGTTAACCTTATACCCTAAATAAAACACTCCTTAAACTATCTATCTTCTTTTTCTCTCCTCTCTCTTCGCCCACCTTCAGCCATCCCTCTCCTCCGGGGGAAGGCATCAACTAGGCACACGCAGGTCGTAGCCCAACGAAGGTGTCACCTAGGCCCAAGCAACACTACATGACAATGCTGCTTGGGTGTGTTATGGGTAGCACGCACCCAAGAAAAAGTTGTAAGCAAGAGCACTGCTAGGGCATGCATTTCAATCGTTCATTGCTTGGTTCCTGGCTGAGGTGGGGATTGCTCTAGCCCAACTTGCCTCGAACAGCTACAGAATTCTAATGTGTATGTGGCATATGTGGAGTCGGATGAACTTGTCACCACCCTCCCCCCATGAAATTAGGCACTTTTATACGCTAAGGCAATCTGATCGGTCTGGAACTTATTTTTTTATATCCAATCAGCCAGATAGCTGGATCCCTAAAGGGACGAAGGTGAGCCAGAGAGTTGTCATTTCTTCGGATACCAAGAAGAAAGGCTTTGTGTGGGGTTTTCCTACCTCAAACAAGCATTGGAAAAATAGCTAGTTTTTTACCGGAGGGAACTCAGGTCTTGAGGTTGAGCTCTCAGCTGGGGAAGATCGGGAAGTGTTAAGGGTTCCCCGTTTCTTTTACTCTCTTGACCGTTGGAACAAGTCTAAACTTACTTATACTGATGCCGAGTTAACCAACCTTGCTCGGGAGGCTGTGCGTACTCTGGAGAAGAGAAGCAGGTCCTATCTTTTTATTGAGAAGAAAATGATAGAACTTGGCTTCTTCACTCAGATTTCCGATTATCGTAGGTGACATCAGTAGATTTTTTTTTCATCTTGTTTTTTTCTAACTTTTTTGTATTCAGTGTATGACGTAGACATCGTCTGCGATGTCCAAGCTCGCCAAGTGAAATCGATTGTTCAAACGAGTCAAAAAAAAGCTTCTCGCCACAATAAGGAAGGGGTTGCTCTGTCTGATGATGAGTCGGATGAATATTTTGATGAAGCTGAGCAAATTCCTGAGTATATTCCTGAAGAGGTCATTCAGCCGACCGTTGGGGGATCAAGCAATCCGAGTGGTCCTGTTGAAGCTGCCAATGCTCAAAGGGTGTCTGAAGATGAAGGCAGACAAGAAGGTCATCCTAATGGCACAGTGCTTAACGAGCCTAGTTCCTTGATCGATGAAGTTTCCGCCTAGCAGTTTGCTATTGCGGATGAGGAAGGAGTTGGGGTACCCCCAGATGAGCAAGTTAACCTTGATCCTGGTCTTTTTGAATCCTATCAAGATATTACTAAAGATTAGGAGGATCTAAAGGCTGACCTCGGCTTCCATAGTACTCGTGCTGAGAAAAAGAAGGCAGCTAACTCTCATGCTTGTCCTCAAAAGATTTCTCGGGTGGTGTCATTTGTTGAATCAAGTGACGACGATGCCGATGCTAGAGTTTCCCCGAGTGTCAAGGCTAAGGCACATTTGGAAGGAGTGGACACTTCAGACAATCTGAATAATGATTTTTTATTCACTAAAGTTACGGATGCAGAAGTAGGATCCTCGGGTAATCCCACGTGTCCCACCCCTAGATATGTTAAGGACGATGTCATCTGATCGGGGCTTTTATCGAGGATGACCACTAGAGCCGTTTCAAGGGTGGTTCCTCGACTAATCGTCTTGAAAACATTTTCAATAGTGCATCTTATGTAAGTCTTCTATCCCGACCTTTGTCTTAGCGCTTGTCTTAGATTTTTAACTCACTCTTCCCTGCAGGTGGTTGTTAAGGTTCCTGAGTTTGTTCAGATGCAACAACATCAAGCTGATCGGATAATACGTCTTGAAGCTCAGTTGAAGGAGAGTGAGGACATTCGTGCTCAGTTGAAGGGGTTGATCGCTTTAAGAGGTCCCCAGCCTATGATGCCCTACTCCTTAGGAAATTTCAACGAGGGTTAGTCTCGACTGGTGAATTCTTCAAAGAAAAATCAGGCGACTGACAAGGCTCGAGCCAACTGGGAGTTATCGATAAAAAACCATGTGGACCAGTCCTTAGAATCTTTTTAGACTTAGATGAAGGAATGAAGAGCATACTTTCGTAGCCACGATAAAGAACCCCATCCTATGCATTTGGGGATCCCATCGGAGCTTTCTCTTTCGACCTTTTATGCTAGCTAGGAGACTGGTGTGGATGGGTCGAAGCCTGATGTTGGACCGGTCTCTAGAGCAGATTACGACGAATGGATGGATGACTCGGTCGACACAATAGTCTAGCCTTCAAATGAGAGTCTCCTCCGTGAGTATGAGATGGTTCCTGACCCGAGTACTAGGAAGGTTTCCAAATCTCCAGCCCCACCTTAGGCATATTTGTGAAGATTCATTTTAATTAATAAAACTCCATGTTTTTTTGCTGACTGCTTTGTTATGAATTTGGATGGCTTTTCTTTTTTAACTGGCTAATAGTCTGAGTGACTCTTTAAACGCCGAGTATCTTATTAAACTTGATTTCATGCGCCAAGTATCTTATTAAACTGGCTACTAGTCCGATCGACTCTTTAAACACCGAATATCTTATTAAACTCGATTTCATGAGCCAAGTATCTTATTAAACTGGCTACTAGTCTGAGCGACTCTTTAAACATTGAGTATCTTATTAAACTCAGTTTTATGCGTCAAGTATCTTATTAAACTGGCTAATATTATTAATCGAGTCACCTCGAAACAGGCAAGTAAATTTATACTTGTGCTTCATACTCAGTTGCTACCCGAACGTTACATCGAGGCTCACCACGATCATACGTTTGAGTTCTTACGCAAGTCACTGAGGACGTCTCCTAGTTTTGTCTGCATAAGGGTTTGCCGAATCGTTAAGCTTTTAAATTGCCAAAGATAATGGAGTCTCTCCTGTAGAAGTCTTTGCTGTCGTCCGATATGCCCATAATACTTTAGAAAGTTTTTCAACTCAACTGCCTTTCTTGCCATCTAACTTTGCTTTGAGAGTGTGCTTGATGATTTTTTTTACTGCTTCAGCTTGTCCATTCGTTTGAGGGTGGACATGTCTGGCATAATAGTTTACAATTTGGTACTTGATGCACAGCTGTCTGAATTTTTGATTATCGAACTGGGTGCTGTTGTCAGTGATAATAGTACTCGGGACTCCAAATTTGTAGAGTATATTTTTCTTCACAAAATTCATGGTATTTGCTTCAGTGATATATACCAACGCTTCAGCTTCTACCCACTTTGTGAAACAATCAACAGCCACAATTGCGTGCTTAGCTCCACCCTTTGTTCCTACCGGCATTGGTCCAATTAAGTCTAGTCCCCACATGGTGAATGGCCATGGGGATGTAGTCTTTTAAGTCATTCAAGAGGTTGCCGAATATCATTAACGATCCTTTGGCAGGCACTACAGCTTTTTGAGCATCGTTGTGCATCCGAGAACAAAGAGGGCCAATAATAACCTTACCTGAGTACCTTGTGTGCTAAACTTCTGCCCCAGTATGGTTTCTGCATACCCTGCCATGGATTTCTTATAGTATTTGATATGCATCTTCCTCTAATATACATCTCTGGAGTGTTCGAGAAAACCCACCCTATTCTGTACGGTTCTCCTCCAATCAATGTGTATCTTGCTGACCGGTACATGATGCGTTTGGCTTCTAAGTGATCTTCCGGGAGTACACCTTATTCCAGGTATCTTCTTAGCTGAGTCATCCAACCGTCTAACGGTGTTTGGATTTCTGAGATTTCAGAGTCTTTCGGCTCAACTATACTTGGTCTAAGAAGATGTGCAACCAGAATATTTATTGGCCTGATTGTGGTTGTTGCTGATGCTAGTTTGGACAAAGCGTCTGCCTTCTCATTTTCTTCTCTAGGGATCTGAATAATCCTGTATTCCTTGAATTTTTGGAGGAGTTGTTTTGTTATGCCCAAATAAGCCACCATACATTCATCTCTGGCCTGATACTCGTCTGAAACTTGGTTGACGACTATCTGTGAGTCACTGAATATCTCAACCTCATCTGCTTCGAGAGCTATGAAAACTCTAAGTCCTGCTAGCAATGCATCATATTCGGCTTGGTTATTTGTTGCTTTGAAGTCGAATCTCATGGCACATTCAACATCATCTCCTTCTGGGGTGCATACCACGATCCTTACCCCGCTGCCAAGAGTGTTCGAGGAACCATCGACATATAACTTCCACGAAAAACTCTTGCCCAACATTCTTTTTGCTTCCAGGTTTGGCTCTGTGAATTCTACTACAAAATCTGACATTGCTTGACCTTTGAGTGATGTCCTGAGGATGTACCGAATATCGAATTCACTCAGCTCGATTGCCCATTTGGTTAATCTTTCTGAAATTTCTGGCTACTGTAAGATTTGCTTAAGTGGGCAATCGGTGAGAACCTGGATCGTATGAGCTTGAAAGTATGGCCTTAACTTTTTTACTGCAGAAACCAATGCTAGAGCTATTTTTTCTACATGTGAAAACCTGGTTTCAGCTGGAGAAAGAGCCTTGTTGGTTTAGTACACTGGCCTCTGTACTCCGTCTTTTATCTGGTCTAGAACCGAGCTTGCTGCTAATTCTGTAATGGATAAGTACAAGTGGAGTATTTCTCCCATTTTAGGTTTTGAAAGGATGGGAGCATACTCTAAGTACTCTTTGATTTTCAGGAATGCCTGCTCGCACTTTTCATTCCATTTGAGTCCTTTCCCCTTTTTGATCACTTTGAAAAAGGGAGCACATATATCTGTGGCCTTTGAAATAAATTTGCCCAAGGAAACTAAACATCCTGTTAAGTGTTGCACTTCTTTTAGCATTCTTGGCGAAGTCATTTTTTGAACCGCTTGGATCTTCTCAGGGTTTACTTCGATTCCCCTCTGGTGAACTTAGAAACCAAGGAACCTTCCGGAAGGAACCCCAAATAGGCACTTGTTAGGATTTAGCTTCATCTGATACCTCCTCAAGACGTCGAATGTTTCCCGCTGGTCCGAAGTATGTTCGTCTGCTGAAACACTTTTGGTTAACATGTCGTCTATGTAAACTTCCATATTTCTTCCTATTTGACGAGCAAAAATCCTATTAACCAATCTTTGGTATGTTGCTCCAACATTTTTTAACCCAAAAGGCATTATTGTATAACAGTATAAGCATTGATCGGTTGTGAATGCTGTCTTTTCTTCGTCAGCCTTATTCATTCGGATTTGATTGTATCCCGAGTAAGCGTCCATGAAACTAATTCATGGCCCGATGTAGCATCGACTAATTGGTCCATTCTCAGAAGTGGAAAACTGTTCTTTAGGCAGACCTTGTTCAGGTCCGTGAAGTCCATGCACATTCTCAACTGGCCATTTTTCTTCTGGACCAGGACCACATTTGCTACTCACTAAGGGTAGCTGATTTCTTTGATTGACCCTACAACGGGTAACTTCTCCATTTCCTGCTTAATTGTCCGACTTCTCTCGAGGTTAAATGACCTTCTCTTTTGTATTACTGGTTTCACGTTTAGATCCACCGCCAGATGATGTGATATTATTCGGGTATCTATCCTTACCATGTTTTTATGACTCCAAGTGAACACATCCTTGTATTCTCTAAGCAAATTAATAAGGTCCTTCTTAAATTTTCCTTCCAAATTGGCCCCAATATTGATCTACATAACTGGTTCATCTTCCTTTAAGACTACCTCTTCTGTCTGTTCACTTTTAGATAGCTCTGGTTCTTCCCTTGGACCGAACTCGAAATACAGTGATTCCTGCTTGATCTGATCTGATCTGGTTGTGTTATGGCACATACTTGCTCACTATTGTCCCTGTCTTTGTAAACCGAAAGATTAGCTCTTCTGGCCATCTCTTGGGACCCTTTGACTACTCCTACCCCCCATTCTATTAGAAATTTGATCATTAGAGAGTAGGTAGTCGTTACTGCCTTAGTTTTGTTCAAGAATGGTCGACCTAATAGCGCATTATAAAGCCAATTGTCAAGGTCTACCACTACAAAGTTGAGTAACACTGTTTTCTGACAAGGAACTACTCTGATTTTTACGGGCAGCTTCGCTGTCCTGAGAGACCTGACCTCGACTCCCCCGAATCCTCTGAGTGGGGTATGGAAAGGTTACAAATCCTTTCGATCTAACCTAAGATGATCATAAACAGCCACATTGAGAATATCTGCCGAACTGCCATTGTCTACTAAAATTCTCCTAACTTTTCTATGGCCAATTCGGGCACTTATGACGAGGGCGTCATTTGGTCGGACGTCGACCCCATATGAATCGACCTCCGTGAATATTATCGGCTCTTATCCTTCCTTTATTCTTTTTGGGTCAAGCTTGACGGAGTTGATATCAAAATTCTGCCTTGCCTCCACCGCTTCTCAGATTTCCTGAGCCTGCCCTAGGTTACTTCTCCCAGTTGATGGTCATTTGAAGATTGTTTGTATCACTTCATTTGCCTCGGGACTGGCCCTTTTGTTCCGACCAGAGTTATGATCTGTCTTGGTCTCTTTCTTAATTTCTGACTTCTCATCTTTCTTCAGGATTATATCTTGCAGGTGTTCTTCCCGAATGAGGGTTTCTAGTAGTCTCTAAGTTGGTAACATTTGGAGGTCTCATTACCTGTTTCCTTATGGAACCTGTAATATTTCATCGTGTCTCACCGAGCAAATTGAGATTGTCGACATGGCTCATTTACCAGATTCTTTTCTTCTAGTATTGCTAAGATTTCTTCCTGTTTTTTCCAGAGTGAGGTGTAGTTCATGTATTTTCCTCGAAACTTTTCCGCGATATGGTCAGCATTATGCCCACTTCCCCCGTTCTTGCTCATTTCTTTGCTATTTCTCTTTTGTTTTCCTTTATGGCTCGGTACATTTGACTCAACATCTTTTTGTTCTGGTCTCCCTCCATGCATGTAG
Organism: Dipteronia dyeriana; assembly: GCA_032871835.1. NCBI lineage: Eukaryota > Viridiplantae > Streptophyta > Magnoliopsida > Sapindales > Sapindaceae > Dipteronia > Dipteronia dyeriana. The sequence goes on along the minus strand of CM065298.1, from coordinate 27,605,586 downwards.
CAACCTCATGTTGCTAATTCCTCTTCCTCTACTAATGCATATTCTCCAGCCATATCTATCATATCTGTATATCTTGTTAGACGAGCCCTTCTTAGGTCAAAAGACAGCCGTCCATTTTACAGGTTGTTTATGAATGCAACGATTATTGCTTCGTCATTTGCACTGTAGATTTCTAAGACCGCCTGGCCAAATCTCCTCAGCTACTTCTTTAGTGACTCGTTTTTCCCTTACTTCAGTTGAGAAAGGTAAGCGACTGATTTTTTCCTGTGTACAATGCCTAGGAATTGTCTTGAAAAGCTTATGCTCAATTTATTGAAACTCCCAATACTTGCTGGGGGCAATCTTCTGAACCATTTTGAGCCTGTGTCTCCTAGAGTTTATGGAAAATTAAGACACAGCAAATGGTCGCTGAGGGCATATTGAGCCATATCGCTTTAATATCGTCTGAAGTGTTCTTTAGGATCTGTATCCTTCTTGAACTGTTCCACGTGTGACATCCTAAACCTTTCTAGGAATAGGGTTCGCAGGATGTCCCTGGTAAAAGGGCTGTCAGAATCATCGTCCGACAATTCATTGTATCCGTACCGCCTGATCAATGCATTCATTTGGCATAAGTTATTTTCGACTTCTAGGGTCAGGCTCTGAATCATGACGTCTCTGACCCCCACCGGTTCTTCGTGATGGTTAAACTGTCAGGTGATCGTTATACCTGTTTCCAGCTCCTCTTTATTATGTTCTTGAGTCTCATGTGTTAATCCTTACAGGCGTATGATTCCATGATGACGTTTGTGATGGTGCCATTGCTATCCTCTGATGACGATGACCGATCTCTGCATCGGTCATACTTACCGTGTCTATCCGCCTGACCATGACTCCGCATTTGGTGTGGCTGTTCTTCTTCGGATGTTTCACTATCCTTGTCCGGGTTACGTGTTATACCCCCAGCCTGATTGATTTGATCTGAGTTTCCAACGGCTACTGGTATATCTGGTTTCGGCCTAACTACAACCGAATGGAGCCTTGTAGGTGGAGGGTTTGGCGGATGCGCCTCTCCCGTAGCCAAAAGATCTATTCCTTCTCCCACCGCATCTGTCAATAACTGTTGCAGTGCATCATGAAAACGATGTGTTATATCCTCGTTGGTAGGAGGGATTTGCTGGATACCAGCCAGGGATATCCGTTGATTCCTGGCGGTTGTTGTGGGATCCTGAGTGACCTTGCCTGTATGTGTATAATCTGGAGATTTCTGGATATTTCTAGAGATGTCTTTACTTTCGCTACCAGCCATTGCTTAATCAGATCGGAGGTTCGACACCCTTCTTCTAGCGCTAACTGTTGATGTCGATTTCTCGATGGGTGAGAAAGTCAACAATGTTGGATTTCGTTATGGCCTGTCAAAAAGAGAAAGAGAAAGAGAAAGAGAATTTAATGTGAGTAATAACGATACGACTTCACGTGGTAAAACTCCGGTGATCGGAGAAACATCCATGGGTGGCTGAATACACAACCAAGCCAAATCCACTATTTTAATGAAGAATTACACCACTCGATCTCTTTTGCCTCTCTTCTAATGATGTTTTTTTGTATATGTATTGTTCTCTCTTCTTTACAATGAGATTATGGGTCTATATCCTCTCTTGTAGTGATTTTTTCTGTATACACGTTCTATATCCCCTAATAGTGGGATCGGGGGTCTATTTATACATGCATAGAACCCTAATCCTTGTTGTACAAGTAAAAGGAATTGTATTTTAATCAAGGTTGATTGCTTGTTGAGGTCATCTTTTTTCTTCTTTCCTATTTCGTAGATCGTGTGGAGATCGAATGGGACTCTGGTGGTATAATCCGTTTAGGACTTATTTCCTCGTAGAGATGCAGTTTTCTTGAAGAGGAAGAATTGTTGCTTGACTTGGAATATGTTTCCTGTTTGGTGTTTTATTCTTCTAGAAATTCTTTTTGATACGGATGTCTTGTGTATTGAAACATGATTCTTGGTTCACCCACGTGTGATTCGTGTGCTGGATTTCTTTATTCGGGTTTTTCGTATTGTCCCGAGTATAACGTAATGTGCTAAGTACTCTGTCCCGAGTAGGGCACAGCGTGCCTAATACCCGCGTTCAGACTTACTTGGGTTATTATTCCTTTGTGACATCTTGAAGGGTATTTTCTAGATGCTAACTCGGATGCCCATCTGACAATCTTTTAAGGGATCGTCCTACCTGTCAGTGACGTGTATATTCGACAAAATATACATATAACAATAGATAATATGTTGTAGGTAGGGGTGAGCGTTTAATATATCGATTCATGTTTCGATAAAACCGATAAAAAAACTGAAAATATTCGATTTTTAAAAAAGTGAACCGATCCAATAAAATTTAAATTTATGTACCGAACAGAAACCCACCGAATTAGACCGGTTCAGTTTGGTTTATACAGTTTTTAGGCCTATTTGGACAAATAAGTTACAGTTCCACAAATCATATATATAATAAAATTATTTAGAAAAAGAGAAGAAGATTATTTAGTGCTTGTTTAATTGAGCTTTCTACTGTCTCAAAAGCTCTACAAACCTCTATTTAAGTTTTTTTAGAGTTTTTTGGTTGGACTTTTGAGATTGTTTATTTTAAATTCAATAGAAGCTAGTAGAGTTTAAACATCCTTTTTCAAATAGACTTTTAAAAAAAGTCTACTAACCAAACAATTATATGTATATATATAAAAAAATCAAGTCAGTAAGCACTGATATAACTTTATCATTACGTTAGATATTGACTATTAGATTTACATACTTTGACTCAAAGTGTATGTACTTGTCAACAGTGGTCAACATGCAACACACTGATATAAGTTATATCAGTGCGTACTGATAGGAAAATCACTATATATATTCAGAAACTCTGTTTTTAATAGATCTACTACAAGTAAACCTTTTATAAATAGAGGTTTTTCAAAAGCCCAACCAACCAATTAGTAAGGTGTTTAATTTGATGGAAATGGAAAGAAAGAATTTACCAAGTAAAGAAATCACAATGAAACACAATTGTTTGAACATATACAACATCAATACAATGGCCTTGTCTTCATCTTTATTTACGTATCTAAGATCTATCTATATATACCTTAAATAAGAACATGAATACACAACGGGAAAATACCCATTAAAGAGCACAGGGAAGACAATAAAAAAAAAAACAAATTAAGAAATCAAAAGCTGATTTAAACTGAAGAAATCAAAATGGTCATACTTTAAAAAGGAAAATAGAGCATCCGCGACGCATGTAAAGCAGGAGAAAATCAAATGTTGGCGGAGGAAGAACGCCCAATCACTTAAGAGAGAGAAACGATGATACCACGAATATGAGATGAAGTCGACACGCGCAGGGGATGAGCGTTAGAGGAAAAATGACGAGAGACGAGCAATGGGGGGACGAGCAACCAGGGACAAGCACTGATAAGAGTTTTGAGAGAAAATCTAGGGTTTGAGTGTAAATGTTACTAATGGTTGGAAAAAAAAACTAAGGGTTTTATTTTTTAATATGTTGGATCTCGGGTTTGGTACTTTTAGTTTTTTTTTTCAACAATTATAATTTTACTGATTAAGACATGATGTCATCTTACAATCTCATTACTTTGAGAGTGATGGGTATAGAACTAGCCAACCTCATCGTGTCGAGTAATTAGTATTTTGAGACGTACTTCTTGCTTCAATAAACGCATCACGCCATGTGGCTTAAGCATCTACTCATAAAAGACTCAAGCCACAGGTGATTTATATTGTTGAAGAAGCTAAAGACTCTCTCTTTAACATGAGAGGTGTTAAATTTAGTCACACAAATATATATATATATATTTTGAAAAATAACAATTAATTTGGAGTTTGAGAGAGAAACAAGACTTCAACTCACAATCTTAGTAGTGTAAGTGGGAGGAGCACACCATAAAATTAATCTCATCTCATCACTCACACGATTCTACACTTTTAATAAAATTTCATGTAATAAAGTAATAGCACGTAGACATTTTCCACACACGAGTGTAAATAGTATGAGAAAATGGACGGTCTCTCCATGGGACTTCATTTAAAAAAACAAGTATCGAGTTCATCTAATTATACATTATATTGTCACATGTCATTTTTTGCATTGTAATCCTACAAAATCTATCTAGTAAGATGGACCATGATGCATGAGCTTTGTGAAATGACCTTATTACCCTTATTTATTTCTTTATCGTTTGTAGTATTTTATTATCGTTTTATCTATGTCATATTTTGGGGGTTGTTTTAAAAGGCCAAGAAGCCACCATTTGTAGAGATTAGAATATTTATGTATTTTTCTGATGTAGAAATTGTAGAGCATATCTCTATTCTTCTCTTATTGGCCATGAATTTAGCCAGCAATGGATTTGACAAAGGTTTCTAAAGACTTCCTACGTCAGTCCAATTTGATACTATTTTTATTTCCCATTATTTTTAATACTAACGAAAAACTAGTGTTCTAGTAATCAGCCTACGTGGCCAATTAATCACTCCAATTCCTCTAAATGGCTGGCTAATGAGGCAAAAAGGCCAAAATCGGCTACATTTCGCGAGCTCCGACTAATCGTTCACGATGGTAACTAATCGGTTAGGTGGTCAAAGCCGTTGAACCCGTTTAAAAATAATAATAATAATAACAAAACAACTTTGTTTTGTATATCATCCAACGCCAAAGGCACAAAGCTAAACCAATTGTTCCCGTCATCTTCGACTATCGCATGCCACCAGATCGTAGAAGCTTCTCGTCGCCTGCCACCATTCAGCCTAGATCATCATAAGCTTCTGTCTTCCATCGCTGTCACCGCCATCCTTACCAAGTCACAGCCGCCTCCAGTTAGCCGGTATGTTCCCTCTCATCTCCGTTTGCTATTTTGCTCTCATCTACTTTGCTCTCATCTGGTTCTTGTTAGGTGCTTCACTATTTTTACGGGAGCTTTGGTGGGTTTGGGTGTTCCTTGTGGTTTGTGTTTTGGATTCAATTTGAGTGGGGAAATCATTGAGTGGGGAGACTCTTAGTTTTAGGTACTGTTTCTTTTCTAGGCATGGGAAATCATTGAATGGGTGTACTAGGCTTGGGAAATCATTGAGTGGGGATTTCTTTTGCTACTATGTTTTATTTTTAGCTTGTTCTACTCTATTTCTTTTGGAATGTGTTGTTGCTCTTGTTGCTTAATTGGATTCAAATTGGTTTGCTTGTTAGATGTTGAATGTGCTTGTTGCTTAACGGGTGTTCTAGGCGTATGAACTCATTGAGGGGGGATGTTGGGTGTTCTTGTTGCTTCGTGATTGTTGGATGGTTGTGGTTGCTTGTTATGTGTTTTGCCTGCTATAGTTCGGTTTCGTGATTGTTGGAATGTTGGATTAATTATTAATGAATCATTCTAGGCATTGGATTACAGGATTACAGATGATGATATGGATGAAGAAATTAAAGTTCATTTTGAGTTCGATGAAGAGCATGTCGATATCCTTGGAGGATGAGACATAGACTAAGTAACTTATATAGTTTTTTCATTTCTTGTTTTATGGTTTACCTTTTAAACGTTATTAACTTGTTGATGTTTGTTAGAACTTAGAATTTGAAATTTATCATTTTGATTTGATTGTATCTTTATTTTGGATTTGGATTGGTTTGTGATTGCATTTGAATGGGTGTTTATGATTGGATTTTGATGGTAATTTGGCATTTGTGGATTTGAAAAGAATTTTCTTTGGATTTGATAAGTGGGGATTTGGATTGGTTTATGATTGGATTTGGAAAGAATTTATTGTAAAGAATTTTATTTTGAGTTCTAGTTGGGATTTGTGTGTAATTATATGTCTTTCGATTAATCCATGACTAATTGGCCTAGGTGTTAGGCGATAGATCTCCGTCCAACTAGCATCTAACGTTTACTAGAACACTGCGAAAAACATAGATATTATTTTGGTCCAAAAATGAAAAAGTTGTAAATTATTAGAAATTAAGCAAAACATTAATGGTTTATTTGTTAATTTCCCTATTAATTATGATTAATTAATTGGATATAGAATGTGTTGTCACGTCTCCAGTATCATTTTATACACATGTTTTGTTAATTGTTTTTCGGTTTTCCTAAAAGACCACAATGTGCATAAAAGTATTATTATTATTTAATTAGGTGATTTGGATAATTCGATTTTGCTTCCCCGCCTTATCTTCTTCTGTAGCTTAGCGTGTGTACGTTCTCACATACTGCTGCAACCTCTGAAATTGTTACATTTCTAATTTTATTAAATTATTATGTGTAACTTAAATTAAGATAATATAATAAACATTCTGCTATATTACATAAACTAAAATTAAATAGGGATTATTACAAGGTTTTTTTTGTTTAAAATTAATTTTAAAAATTGAGGGCTATACTTTTTTTTAAAACAAAGCGTTTTGTTAAGAGTTTTTGAATTGTATTAAAATTGAAAACAGCTAATATTTTAAATTCGAAGTCATAAAAACAAATCATATTTACTAAAAAAAAAAAGATTTTTCAATCAAAAGTAAATGTCCCTAATTTCTATTTCTCATGGTCTGTGTGTTAAACCATGCGGATGCAGGTTTACTAATTAATTAGGACTTCTATTGAGCGAAAAGAAATTTAATTATTTATTAATGATTACTATATTTAGTAGAATCAGTTAGCGACCAAATTAAATATGAGATTAAGTTCTCATATAAAGAATTAAGTTCTCTTTCTTAATTTCATTTTTTATGGAATTTAATTTATTTTTATTTCATTTCCGGTTAGTAAATACACTTTCAATTTTATATATATATATATATATATATATATATATATATATATAATTGATAATGTTAGACTTTTTCTTTATTTATTATAATAATTATGTTTTTAGTTAAGAAATAAGGAAATGGTTAATTTGCCACATAAAATCATTTCTAAAATGTTAGTTACTACTTACTAATAAATGCACGTTCACATTTTCACGTACACATACACACCCATTTTAATAATATATATATAAAAAATGTTGTCATACTCCGGTTGAATAGTGCTTTATCATCTACGCTAATCGTTAATTTGTCAGACGAAAAATATTCTTGTTTATATAATAATTCAATTATATATTATATTGCTCCCATTGTACCAATATATATACGGGATTTTCTTAGGATATCTTCATGATATATTTTTGACTAATTGATACTAAATCCTTTTAATTATACATAAAGTTACAATCTATTCTCTAAATATTTTTTAAACGTTAACTTTTTAAACAGTTGAAAACGGATAGAAAGTAACGAAATAGAAATAAAATCTCTATATATATTGAACTTCCAATAATTTGAAGAGTTTGATATCTAAAAAAAAACATTTAGGGGATATGTTGCAATTTCAGGTACAGTAGCACCTATTAATTTATAAAAAAATAACATGTTAATTACTTGATTTTACAATATGTTTGATTTAATTTTTTATTATTATAACATTTTTGCATATTTAAAGATTTGGTATTTGAAAGTCAATACTCAGAAAAAACTTCAATTAATTAAAAAAAAATAACGGGAAAGAGTGGCACGTGCGAAAGAGTCATGTGTGGTAAATGTTTTCAAAAGGCGGCGTGAATTCAACGGCTATTAATTATATAAACGGCTACTTCAAACTAACTTTTTTTTTCTCCTCAGAAAATGCAACTCATCATCACTCTCTCTCTCTCTCTCTCACTCTTTTCCCCAAACAAAATCACAATTTTCTTGCAGTAGAAAGTCTGTTTCTTCATAGAATTTCTCAGTGATTACTGAATTCCGTTCAAAGAATTTGAAGCACTGCTTCTGTTCCTGCTTTGTGATCACCAGAGTCATTTTCTTGGCATTCAAGAAAAAGGGTTTTCAAGATTTTCCCGGGAAACTGATCACCGTTGATCATTTTCTTTCTCAAAAATGTGGACTGGCAGCAATGACAAGAAGTTCTCGACGCCACCACCAACGTGGAGGAAGCAGAGGCTGCCACCGTCACCCATGTCGGAGAGAAAGACAACAGTGCCGTTTTCAGCCAACAACAGAGGCGATCTCTTCCATGTTGTTCACAAAGTGCCTGCTGGTGACTCTCCTTATGTCAGAGCTAAGCATATTCAGGTTAACCGTTTTTTATTTTATTTTGTGGGTTTGTGTTCTGATTTCTTGTTTATGTTGATTTGATTCTGTTTTACTTAATTTTGAATTGAATGTCATTGAAAATAAGATGGGGTCTAGTGAAATTTCTTACTTTATGATGCCATTGAAAAAAGATTGGATTTTGTATTATAATAATTGAGGTTCTGTTTGGTTGAAAGGAAAAGAAATGGATGAGTTGTCAAAGTTTATGTCTTCTGCAAATTGTTGTAATTGTTATCTGCTTTGTGATTTTTCAATTGATTTGAATTATGCAGTTGATAGACAAAGATCCAAGCAAGGCCATTTCCATGTTCTGGGCTGCTATAAATGCTGGGGATCGAGTGGATAGTGCCTTGAAAGATATGGCTGTTGTGATGAAACAATTGGATCGATCAGATGAGGCTATCGAGGCCATCAAATCCTTTCGACATCTCTGCCCTCAGGAATCTCAGGAGTCTCTTGACAATGTCCTCATTGAACTTTACAAAGTAAAGCTTCTTCTCCTCTTCCTTATACTAATTTTTTTAAGTATTTGGTTTTTGAAAAGATGAGTTATTGGTGTGAATAGCAAAAATGCTACGACAATTTTCGGAGCATTTGGAAAGTAGTTATTTAAGATGATATACAATAACTGTAAGATTTTTCATTGTTTCAAGGTCATTCTATACTTCTAAATAAAGGGTTCGTGAGTTTACGAAGATACTGTAACTAGGTTTGGTGTTGCGTATTCTGTATTATAGAAGCTTTTGTTGATGAGAGAATTTAATTTTGTTTTTACAAGTGAAAAATGCAATGTGGCTGTAATTTAACTATTAAATGAGTATATAAGATCTCTTCTTTTCTTTTCTTTTTATAATGAAATTGATTATGATTAAGCTTACAAGTCTTATGAAACGGAAAAACATAAACTTTTGATTGTGTTGCTGGTTAAATATATGTTTGGTGAGACTGGTCATATCCAATAGTATGCAGCAGGGCCAGGATCAACCAGTAACTGTTAGGTTTATAGTGTTCCTTCTTTATGTATGACTGTATTTAACTATTGAATGAGTATATAAGATCTCATTGTTTAATGTAAATCAATTTGATTAAGTTTATTATGAGTCTCGTGGTTTATTGTGCTGCTTCTTTATGCCATGGCTTTATTTAACTCATTATTACATGGGTATATAAGATCTAATTATTTGACGTAAATCGATTCCGATTAAGTTTGTGAGTCTTACGGAACTGAAAAACATAAATTTTTCGACTGTTTTGTTGGTTATATCTATGTTTGGCAAGTTTGGTCAAATCCAATGGTATGTAGCTGGAGGATCAACCAGTTGCTGTTCGGTTTACTGTTTTTCCTTATTTAAGCCTCCTATGAAATGCTTTATTGTTGTCTTCTTGCAGAGGTCTGGGAGGATTGAAGAGGAGATTGAAATGCTCAAACACAAACTACAAAATATTGAAGGAGGTATAGCTTTCGGTGGAGCAAGAACAAAGATGGCAAGATCACAAGGGAAGAAGATTCAAATAACTATTGAACAAGAGAGATCGAGGTTTAAATTGTATCTGTTACTGCTCATTTGTTTTTGGTTTCACTACATTCATCTGACGTTTGATAAATCTAATGATACAGAATACTTGGGAACTTGGCTTGGGCTTCTATGCAGCAAAATGATTATGAAACAGCTGAACCTTATTACAGGTAAGTTCCTTCAAATACGCTGAAATTTATTGCTACAAGTCTACAACAGGCAACATTATTAACTTCATTTTTAGAAAAAAGAAGCATTTTGTTTTCATGGAAGTCATTTTGTCGCAGGCAAGCACTGTCACTGGAGACTGACAAGAACAAGCAGTGCAATCTTGCAATCTGCTTGATGCACATGAACAAGATGACAGAAGCAAAATTTCTGCTTCAGGCAGTAAGATCTTCTGCTGGAAATAGACCGATGGATATTTCCTATGCTAAATCCTATGAACGTGCTTTTCAAATGCTGACTGAACTAGAGGCCAGTAACTCAAAGGAAAACCGGGCAAGCTTACCAGGAATAGGAGTTAGTTGTGCACATCAGAAAGCATATGTTTCACCTGTTTTATTAACGCAACCAAGAAGACCCTCATCGGGGCCTGATAATATGGAAGAGAGAAGGGACAGATGGAGAAATGATGCAACTGGTAATTCATCTGACCGAAAATTACACTCTGAGGCAGTGCCATTTACACAGCCAAGAAGACCATTTACTCGTGGGTTTAATTTCCGAGATCAGACAAGGGGGAAATGGGGAGAAGAGAAAGTGGTTGGGAGTTTAGTTCGCAAATTGTCATTTGATCAACCTGTAACCACTGAAGCTTCTTTGCCTTCACTTACTAGTGAAGACTGGAAAAGACGGCCATGGAGAGATGTTATTGAGTTGAAAGATGAAGTGGTGGTAATGCAACCTGCTTCACAACCAATAGTGAATAGAGACCGGAAAAGTACTTGTTGGGGAAATGATGATGGTTTCGTTCAAATGGAAACAGGAGCGTTAGTAGAGCAGATTGTGGATGGAAATGGGCTAAGAAATCCTTGGAAATATGGCAATGACTGGAGAAAATCTGCTCCGAAAGAGAGTAATTCAAGTACAATGTTGCCTACATGTCAGACCATGGTCATTGATAATATTGCAGGAGTACTAAAAGCTTCTGTTGGTGATAAGTTAGATAGTCTCCATCAAACCATTGCAGAGACACTGAAGTCGGGCCACGATTGCTCCACAGCATCCAAGGACAAAAAGAGTTGGGCAGACATAGTTGAAGAAGAAGAAGAAGAAGAAAAAGAGCAAGAACTGTTATCATCTAAAAGAAACTTCAGAGAGGGTTTGGGAGAATTCATTGACGAAAATCTGAATTCTAACATAATTTATCCAAGTCCTTGTCTGCAGAATCAGGATCTGAATGATGGATATGGGTCCAAAAATGCTGGTGTTTTGTCCAGGAATCCAACAGTGCGGCGTTCTTTATGTTTCAATCAGGAGCAGACGCCAGAATCAATGGATTCCACGTCGCCAATGAACGATTATAATATGTCAAACATTAATGGGAAGAGGAGAAACAGATTGCAGGTTTTCCAGGACATAACTCCATTTCCAGACAGTCCATGAGCTTTAGCAGAATGTCCTTTACATTGGTCCTGCAATGCTCTGCTTGTTTAACTACATTTAAAATTCTTGTAAACTCTTGGCTGCTGCTGGGTGTGTGGAATTCTGTAAAAAAGGGTTGTGATCGAATATTCATTCATTCATTCATTGAAGATTTCATATGAATTTTTTGAGGGTTGCCAACTTCAGTATACCATTTATAAATATCTTTCTACTCATATGCAATGGTGGAGCCAGAAATACTAAAGTAAAATTTGTTGGGGGGCCAAAGTGAAAAACTTTGAAAATATAAATACAATTCAATAATTTTATAGAATTTTGTGTATAAAACCTTGATACTATGTTTGGTCTGATGGAAAAAAGGAAAAAGAAATGAAATGATAAGTTATTGAGAAAAGAAAATGAAAGGAAATGATAAGAAACGATATTGTTTTTTTAACGATTGTTGTTTGTATTGTTATATAAGGTTACTTATGGGATATTGAAAAATCCTTTTCCTTTCCTATCAAATTTGGTGGGACACCCATTTGGGTGAAATAAAAAGAAATTATTAAGGGGGGTGTATTTGATTGAGATTTTAACGGACAATTTTAGGGTGTAAGGATTTTATAGATATGCAAGACTATTGAGATTATTAGAATAATTAGGATTATACTTTTAGAATTATTAGGATTAAATGGACTAGACTTTTAGAATTCTGAAAGAGTCTTTGGACTTTGTTTATAAACTATTATGATTATCTTGACTTTATTTTAAGATTTTTTGGACTTTTATAAATATGGATTTTTAAGAGTCGAAGCATTCAATTTTCTCTACATATTAACAAATACTCATACCCAATATGACACCCAATATATGTGGGGGGGTCAAAAAATTATTGGCACTATTTGAGGGGTGTGTTGTGCAAATATCATCACTTTACTAATATATGTTTAAAAGGCACCAAAAGAGTCTTTGAGACAAAAATACCCCGAAATATTTTAACAGTGAGGAAGTTATCGTTTTCAAAGTCAAAGAGAAGCAACAGTCAAACCGACGGGAAACTAATTGACTGTGAAGTGACCGGAACAACTGCGATTGACAAAGGTAAGATTGGTTATTTTTCCTCGTTTTTGTTGTTGTTAACTTGCATTACATGTTAGAATTGAGTTTTGTTGATAGGAATTGTAGAAATCGGTTAAAATAAAAATGCGAGAATGGTTGTGGTTTATGTTAGGATTTGTAATTTTGTTGAATATCAGTTGAGGAAGATGAATTCTGGGTTTTCGAGACTTTTTTCAAGAGAATCGAGCTTATTTGATTAGTCGCGCTATTTTTTTTATGAAAATTAGGTTTTGGTAAATCGAGATTTTTCGAAAAGGAATCGAGCTTTTTCGAAAAGAAATCGAGCTTTTTTAAAAAAGAATCGAGCCATTTTGAAAAGGATCGAGCTTTTTTGAATAGGTTCGAGCTGTTTTTGAATTGGATCAAGCCTATTTGAAAGTGATCGAGCATTTTTGAAAAGGGATCGAGCATTTTTGAAAAGGGATCGAGCATTTTTGAAAAGGGATCGAGTTTTTTTTAAAAGGGATCGAGCTTTTATAAAAGGGATCGAGCTTTTTTAAAAGGGATCTAGCATTTTTGAAAGAAGTCAAGCCTTTTTGAAAAGGAATCGAGCTTTTTTGTAAAGCAATCGAGCTGTTTTGAAAGGGATCGAGCCTTTTTGAAAAGGAATCGAGCTTTTTTGTGAAGCAATCGAGCTGTTTTGAAAGGGATCGAGCTTTTTTGAAAAGGAATCGAGCTTTTTTGTGAAGCAATCGAGCTTTTTTGAAAGGGGTCGAGCCTTCTTAAAAAAGGATCGAGCTTTTTTGTAAAGCAATCGAGCTGTTTTAAAAGGGATCGAGCCTTTTTGAAAAAGAATCGAGCTTTTTTGTAAATCAATCGAGCTTTTTGGAAAGGGATCGAGCTTTTTTTAAAAATTCTGTTTAATGATGTTGGATTTCTGTTACATTGCAGATGAGAATTAGGTTGAGGGATTCGCTTAAAACTCCAGAAGGAAACTGGTACGAGGGCAAATTGACACGACACAATTATTTTGATTCCCTCGCCCATATAGACGACGTACTGAACCGTGTCCCTGTAGAATTTGCTGATGAAGACCACCGGCGATTCATGGCGTCATGTTTCGTGCATTTCCTGACGATGCATAGGGAGATGAAGTTTTTCGGTGCTATTATCCATCGATTGCTTTTGAGGGAGCTCCATCATAATGACCCCATAGATGAGATGCACTTCATGTTAGGAACCCAATCGGTGAGGTTTTTGAAGGTGGAATTTTTGCCTGATCACCGGACTGCGGTTTGGAGTTGTACCAGAGACCACAATGTATGCAGCAGTGAAGAATGGCATAAATAAGCGGTACTTTCCTGAAACCGAGGAGGTATCGCTGGAGCAGATTATGGGTGTTGTCACCGGCATAGATTTCAGACAGGCGTACGATGCTGTTAAGCTCTGCCTCTTATATATGCTGAACTGGATACTGATTGGGGTGGATGAGAGATTCAAGATTCCAGTTTGACAGTTTCGACTGGTTGAGGACCTCGATGCGTTCTACGCGTTCCCGTGGGGTGCCCATGTGTACAGGCATTCTATTCACTCATTCAAGCATGTGCTTGACGAGCGAAGAGACGGGTTCGAGCGACGCTGGCAGGAAAAGGGCGCTGATGTACACAGGGTGGAGACCTACAACATATACGATATTTCTCATTCCCTGTTGGTAAGAAGTTCGAACTACAAATTGTACTCTATTGTTGGTGCCCAAAATTGTATGGATACTTATCGTACTTATCTATGATGCAAATATTTGTTTTGGAGGTGATCCCTGAGTTGGCCAAAGAGGTCGGTGTCTGGAGGGTTAATGATCTGGCTCCCCGTATTTTGAAGTGGGAGTTGACCAAACAACCGAGAGGGAAGAAGCTAGCAAAGATTTTCAAAGCCAAGGTATGTATTTATTTTGTTAATGTTTTTATTAGTTAGTATTTGTACAATGACATTGTTCTAACTAATATTTCAGATGTTTACGATCAAGGAACTGGTGCCGACACCAGCTGAGAGACAGGCACCCTACTATGCCTGGCTAGACGAGGGGGGATCCTGTATGTAGAAGATGACATGGATGATATGCCGTCTGAGGTCCCTGATCACAACACCTTAGGCGGGATCAGTGGTATAGACAGGACCATTGACAGTGAGGGATCTGAGCCCGCTGCTGGGGGTTTGAGGCCCAGTGACAGTGAGGGATAAGAGACAGACTTTCAACAAGAAAGGCATAGGCATAAGCGGGTTCGGTTTTCCACCCCCGGACATGGTATATTTGCAGGGGATTCCCGTTGGGGTGTTGGACGTGATGGAGAGGTAAGTTGAAAACAAAGTTTAGTATTTTTTATTAACACGTGCTGATAGTTTTTTACTAACAATGTAGACATGATTTCAGGCTCCGTGGACTGAAATGTTGAACAATGTGCGTGAAGCCCTCCAGAAGAGTGACGATGATCGACAACGTCAACACTTGAAGTTGTTGGATATGATCCGGAAGAGTGATGAGGATCATCAGCAGTAACACCGATTGTTATTGGATATGATCCAGAGGCTTCAAGGTTCGACCTTACGTACACACCGGGATGGCCCCCCACCTCCTGATCAATTATTTAGTCCCAGAGGGTCGACTGATAGGTTTACGGGGGGGATAGACACCCAGGCTCTGCGGTCCCCCCCACGTCCCAGCACATCGATCCCCTTCACCTCGCAGCACATCGATCCCCCCACCTCCTAGCACATCGATTCAGCCACAGCGGTCTCTTCCCCCACCCAGCACGTCTGTGGCTTGGGAGCGGTCCCCTCCCCCACCCAGCACGTCTGTGGCGTCGGAGCAGTCCCCTACCCCACCCAGCACATCAGTGGTGTCTGAACGGTCCCCTCCCTCACCCAGCACATCCGTTCTGTAGGAGCGGTCCCCTCCCCCACCCAGTACGTCCTTGGAGTCTGAGCCGTCCCCTCCCCCACCCAGCACATCCGTTCTGTCGGAGCGGTCCCCTCCCCCACCCAGTATGTCCATGGCGTCGGAGCGGTCCCCTTCTCCACCCAGCACATTCGTTCTGTCGGAGCGGTCCCCTTCCCCTGTGAAGCGTTTTGGTAAACGCGGATGTCAGTTGGTGAGCCCTTACACAGATCCATGCCGTCCAAAGAGGTTGAGGACACGGCCTGAGTCCGTGGAACACATTTTTGACCCCCACTGACTAGTGGACGCTGACCACCTTTCGCCATACAAGGCCTTCAAGAGGAACATCAACGGGGAACAGTGAGTCCAATTTTTTATAATACAAATGGATGTACATTTCTTATTTATTCTAATTTATGTATAGCTAAGGTAATTCAATCATTAAACAGACGTGATGCGGACGTTCTGTCACCAGTTACCGCGGGATGGTTCGTGCGTATGCAGTCCAACTTCATGGACTTGGAGGACACGGTACGTACTTATTATATTTCATATTAATGTTTTGTAAGTATTGTTGAATTGTTAACAATTACGGTGGTGTTATTGTTTGTCAGCATATGGATGCATACCTCAATATTCTTCGCAAGCGTCAGCAAGGATTCCACAATGTGTACAACCAGAGGATCAACGTGTTGGATACACAATTTTATGTAAGTAGTTATAACATTTGGGAATCACATCGGATTTTATGCTTCTATATTATTAATACGATCTTGTCAATGCTTGTACAGCCATTTATGTTGTACATGTGGGAGAGGATGATGCCTCGTGATTCCCACGGTGCTGTGAGCACGGCAATGTGAAATGTGTTACAGTTCCGATGGTTGGAAGAGGACCTTCTGACAGTCCGTGGAGCAACCAAGAGTGGAAATCGCTCATGGCACGAGGTTGACCAGATAAGTGTTACATGATTGAGATGATTTAAAAAAAAATTGTAAGTATATCCTCAGCTAACATGGCATGCAAACTATTACAGGTGCTGATTTCGTGCAATGTTGGGGCCCAAAATTGGCTGGTGGTGAGCGTCGACCTTTGTCACGGGAAGATTGACATTTATGACTCCTGGAGACAGGAAGTCCCTTATCAGATCAGGCACAGCAGGTCCGCCCATTACAGTGGTTTTTACCCTCCATGTTGAGTTACGTAGGGTTCCACACAGCACGGGGACCTTGTCGTCGGGCGTTCACTCGGGAAAATAAGCCCTTCTCGGTCAGCCTGGTGCATGCTTCTATAGTCCCCCAACAAAAAAAATCGTAAGACATTTTATTTCATTCACGTGTTTAGATATTCTTTATGAATGATTTCTAATGGTGTTTTATATCACGAATTGTAGAGGTAACTGTGGTCCCCATACTTTGAGAATTATCAAGTACATAGTGGCGAAACGAAGGCCTTTTGATTGGTCAGAGGACGACAAAGGGATGATTCGGGATAAAATGGCTGTGGAGATTTTTTCTAACTCCAAGCCCGCCAAGTGATTTTTTGTATATTACCATTTTAGTTGTACACGGACATGTAATTAATTCATGAATATTAATTCGTTCATTATTCATTCATTAACATTAATTCATTCATTAATAAGTAATTATTGCAATTTCAAATTATTACAATCTGATACACTTCCAAAAGTTTTCAATGTGATCAAAAATTTGTCATTCATTCTCTATTAAAGTCAATGTTAGGGCATGTTTGTTTGTTATGTCCAATTGAATGATAGGTGCTACACTTGCAGCGGTATTCATCGGGAACAGCTCTTCTTGTACCTTCATTAATCATAGGTAGATTAGGACATCTCCTGGAATTATGCCCTGGTTGTCCACATCTTCTACAGGATGATGTAGTTTTCCTCCCCGAAGACGAGACATAGCGACCCGCCCTCAGGCGTCCTGCTTGTCTCTTGGAGTTTGGATTCAAAATCACCCTCTGAGCAATGTCAGATGGCACAACCCAAGTGGAAGGATGGCCCACCGGCATAATAGGAACCGAGTAAGCATTAATAAGTGTCTGTCTCTTGTAGTAGTCCGCACACAAAGTTGTGAAGTCCAAGTTTCGCTCCCTTTAAAAAACATTGAAAACGATCAGCTTCACCGAGAAAATGATCAGTAGGTTTTCAAAGTTGTAAAGTCCAAGTTTCAGTAATCTACCATGTCGTCGCAAGGGCTTGAGAACATGGAAAATGATCCATTTGAAATTTATTGCAAGCACAAGTCTTCCGAGCTAAGTCATAAGTCCACTGTTTTCCAGACCGCTTGACCGAAAAAATGTTCCAGTCGACTGGATTTACGGTCAAATAACCAAATTCTCCACACGTTTTAAGAGCACAAGATGTGCAGCGTCGGTCAACTGATGACACATGGTTTGTGTAGCTCTATAGCGATTATGAAACCACCGTTGCAGCATATTCCTAATGCACTCAGCCAGAGTCAACATAGGCAGTTGGCGTGCAAATTTTAGGCATGAGTTTATGCATTCTGCAGCATTAGTCATCATCACCCTATACCTTCTTTCCGGGCAGTGTACACGGGACCACTTGTGTGGACCGACATCAATTACATAATCATATGCATTCTGGTGTAAGTTTCTTAACTCTTCCATATGCTGGTTATATTCAAACTCGGTATATGCGCTAGCTGCTTTGTCCATTATTGCAGCAACATCCTTCCTATGAAATCGTTTTTTGACATTTTCAGCAAAGTGCCAGCAACATATGGTATGGGTAGCATAAGAGAACACTTTAGAAATCCCTGCTTCAATGCTTGCATGGATATCGAAAATGAAAACTAGCTCATCAATATGACATAGGGCACCCTTCAAGCAATCCAAAAACCATTCCCATGAAAGGTTGTTTTCTGAGTCGCCGTACCTAAAAGCAATTGGATACACCCGTTCGTTCCCATCTTGTGTTGTTGCAACAAACATTGTACCCTGAATTGTCCCTTCAAATGAGTACCATCAACGGCAATGACTGGATGCATACATGTTCGAAATCCTCTAAGTGAGGCACCGATCGACATGAAGAAGTATAGAAATTTACCATCTTCGTCGCACTGTAAGTCAGTGATTGTACCGGGATTTTGTTGTTCCAAAACGTAACCAAATGATGGAAGCAGTTGGAAGGTTTCCTCATGCGTTCCATATGTCAGTGACAACGTATAATCGAGAGCGGCGTGTGCCTTACTGTATATGATTTGGATTCCATACATTGATTTCATGTCGGCGATTAGGTCATTCGGACGCATTAGTCGACCATCTTGTTGTTGAAATCTAGGTGCAATAACTTCTCCAATTGTGACTGCACTAGCTTGTCGGTGCCGGCGGTGAATTTCATCTAACGGATAAGTGTGTTCGTTGACAAACTTCTTACTTGAAAGTATGTGCCTTCATCTCTCCTCACTGCTCTTAACTTCCGCGTACAATTTCCCATCAAATAAACTAGATGTAATGTTGTCTTATTGTACCTTTTCACCTTCCACTCGAAGTTCTGTCGCATTGCAAAATGGCCTACTAGTCTCTTCAAATCCTTTTTCGTTGGAAAAAACTGGCCTTTATATATCATGCTTGTAGGTTCATCTTCAAACAAGTTCCTGCTTCCACCAATACCAAACGAGTATGATTCTGCTCCTGGAATAACCCATGTTGTGGCATTATCAGAATCATCTGCAGTTACATTAGCCCTCCTCTCGGAGGTCTCAACTATATCTGGTGCATTGGAACTAAATTTATGTACATGTCTTACACGTCTTTCTGTTTCGACAGGTTCTGCATCATCCTGATTGTCCTCTACATTTTCTACAGAATTTAAATTGCCCTCATTATTCACCTCATGATTCACCCCAACATTCAGTGCTGTATTCTCCTCATTGTTGATGTCATTGTAGATCTCATTGTATTGGTGGTTGTACTCTCTACCATTCATCTCAATATGACAACCAAATACATCGTCGAATTGAGGTTCCGGTCTATTATCATGGGTGGCTACTTCCGGTGGGACAACACATATGTTTTCCCAACCATCAATCCCACTTCTTTCTGTGAACAACTGGTTGCTTCCGCCTGACGATCGAAATTGTTGGGTGTTATCAGGATGAGGGATATCTTCACCTCTGACACCTCCTACTAGCCTCTCGATTAGACTAACACATACTTGAGGGATCACCCTATCTTCCCCTAGCATAAACTGAACATCGTCATTGTTTCTTATAAATGTACGACATGTAGTCCCAGGAACAATTGATAGAGACTGTAGCTTAGCACTGTATTTGTTCTCATCAAACTTCACAATGGTTTTCACGATCGACACCGGTTCATTGTAACTCAAATTCTTTGACACATACAAACCTTGGTTATCGGAACCTAAATACCTCTAATTTCCGTCTAATAATTGCTCCCATCAACCGTTGTAAGATATGACTATTCTCACCCTATCCATTGTCCTGTCAAAACCAATATCAAAAACCATTAATAAGGAAAAAATATTTCATATTAAATTTACAATTATAAATGAATAAACAAAAATTAAAAGTGTAAGATATGAAGCTTTTTTAAAAAAAAACTGATCGAGCTATTTTTATACATGATCGAGCTCTTTCTAACGGGATCGAGCTTTTTTTGTTCAAGACCAAGCTCTTTAACTACATAATCGAGCTTTTTAATATATGGGTTGAGTTTTTTTTCATATGGCTCGAGCTTTTTTCATATATGGCTCGACCTTTTACTTTTACGGATCGAGCTTTTTTTGTGAGGGATCGTGTTTTTTTTGTGCGGTATCGAGCCTTTTTGAAAAGGGATCGAGCTATTTGTGTGAGGGATCGAGTATTTTTTGGCAGGGATCGAACTTTTTTCTGATGGATCGAGCCTTTTTTTGAGGGATCGAGCTATTTGTGTGAGAGATCGAGTTTTTTTTCTGATGGATCGAACTCTTTTTGGCAAGGATCGAGCTTTTTTGGTACGGTTCGAGTCTTTTTTCGAGGGATCGAGTTTTTCTTTTTACGTATCCAACATCTATTTTTGGAATCGAGCTTTTTTAGAATTTGATCTAGATTTTTTTTCACATTTCCGAGCTTTTTTACAAATGTTTCGACCTTTTTTTAAAACCTTTCCAGCTTTTGTGTCCAAGATTATAAACTTGTTTGCACCACTACAACTCAACTCGGCCAAATATATATACAAAAAAATATGCATACATGTTCATTCATTCTTTGTAAAAAGTTTACAACTCCAAAACATCAACATAAAAAACTTGAGACAACATGTTCATAAATGTTCATACAGTGTTATACCACACAGAAATACAATAAAAAATGGAAATGAAGACCAGAAATATTATTTTACCTTCTTGTGCAATATCTGGAATGGAGCTCGTTTTGTGAAGAAAAAATGGAGTAGGTAATTGATTTTCAGACAACTTTATTAGACGACAGCCTTTAAAGAATAAAATATCGATTATTTAAGGATAATTTCGGTAGCTCACTATAATAGGTGCCTTTTAAACTTAACTTATTATAAGGGTGACATCACTGTAAGTGACAAAAAAAAAGGTGACATTCCTCACCATTTCCACTATATGCGGCTGTGATTGAATGCCCTTAACTTATAATTTCAGGACGTCCTTACTAGAGAATCACTATATATATATATATATATATATATATATATATATATATATATATATATATATAAGTGTTCTAGAAATCGGTCTAGACGGCTGATTAATCGCCTCAATTCCTTTAGACGGCTGGTTACTGAGGAGAATTGGTAAAAATCGGCCTCATTCCACAGTCTCTAACTAATCGTGTAAGGCGGTAACTAATCGGCTAGGCAGCTAGACAGAGTCAACGCCATTGACCAAGACTAGCCAGTTAAAAAAAAACTTGTTTTTAATTTCAAAGTTTTACTTCTAAGTTCTTACAACTTACAAACCAAAACCAATTTGTTTCCTTCATCTTCAATTGGATAATTTGGTTGGATAAAATTAAAGATTGGCAACAAATTAAGTAGTTAGTAGTTGCTAGTTGGTGACATCGACACGTCATGCTTCTTCGGCTTGAGTACGTGATCAATGACATAAATTGAAGAATCAAACTTTGATTTGACAATTGTCAAACATAATGAAAGAAATTCAGAAAATATATGCTAAAATTGTTAGTTTTTAATTTTTTATCAATTAGTTTGTTAACTTGTTGATGTTTGTTAGAATTTACGATTTGTCATTTTTATCAATTAGTTTGTTAACTTGTTTATGTTTGGATTTGAATTGGTTTGTGATTGCATTTCGATGGATGTCAATGGATTTTGATTGGTTTATGATTGATTTTGATTGATAATTTACTAATCAGGCATTTGTGTATTTGAAAAG
Organism: Dipteronia dyeriana; assembly: GCA_032871835.1. Taxonomy (NCBI): domain Eukaryota; kingdom Viridiplantae; phylum Streptophyta; class Magnoliopsida; order Sapindales; family Sapindaceae; genus Dipteronia; species Dipteronia dyeriana. The sequence continues at coordinate 27,583,899 of CM065298.1, read as the reverse complement.
AATTTTATTAGGATTTGATAATTGGAATTTGTATATAATTGTGTTTTCTGATTAATCACCGACTAATCGGCCTAGACGCTAGGCGTTGGATCTCCGTTCGAATAGCGTCTAACACTTATTAGAACATTGATATATATATATATATATTAGTAAAATAACTATATCTTTATTCACACTAGTCATTACAATTTATGTATAAATAAAACATTATTTACACCTATCAAAGGAGTATGAACAATAATAAAGACATCACAGTTATGAATCATTATTCAATATCTGTTCTATGAAAAAGTTTTTTTTTTTTTAAAAAAGAAATAAAATTGTTGCATTACTCCACTCTCCTATCTCCAATCTCAGATCACCAATCACTCATTCGTGGACCACAACTCGTCCAAGCTGAAGATCCGATGGGGTATGGAAGATTTGATAAGGTATGGAAGTTGAGGAAACTGGAAATTTATGATGAAAATTTGATGGGGGTGTGGAGGTTGAGGAAGCTGAAATGATTTTGATTGAAAAAAAAAAAATCCAGAAAGTATTGAGGGAGATGACAAGACAATTTTAGGTTCAAGTTATTTATAAATATCACTAAAAAGTTTGGAAAATTTATTTTATCATAAAATACTAAAAAACAATACCACCAGACAATTTACTGTCTCTTGAAAGTCTAAATCCAATACCACAAGACAATATAAACTCTTAAAAAAAATCTTAAAAGTCTAGATCCAATACCACTAGACAATATGAGTTTTTTTAAAAAAAAAATGAAAAGTCTTTACCGAATATCATCAGACTTATCTAATTTATTAAAAAGTCTCAATCAAATACTATTAAATTTTACTTCCCTAAATTGTCTAATAAAATTTTGAATCAATACACCTCCTAAATCAATTTTTTTAATTTTCCCTTATTTTTCTTTCCATATCTAAATATGATATTAGAAATTCACCACGGTCGTATGTTTCTATTCAAACTATTAAATTATCGGTTGCTGGATTTTATATGTTTTTTCGTATATAATTGTTTTTCGGTATAAGGTAGACAATAGATAACCATATCTATTTGGAATCCCGTGAAAAAAAAAAAATCATGCGGATCCCGTATTTGTAAGTGATACGTTTCGGAGATTTTCAGTGCTCGTTTGTTTCCCACCAAGAATATTCTCTTAGGAACCAAAATTCCGTTAATACAAACAAGACCAGCACTTGTGAAGCCCTCTTGGCCCTCTACTCTTCACTATCATGGCAAATTCATTTGATAATTTGACTCTATTGACCTTCATCAATCTCTGTTTACACTTTCAGTTCATCCTGACCGTCGGATTTGATCATCCCCATCAACCCCAACAGAGTGTCACTCTTCGAATCACGCCGGAAAATGAACTCCGGATAAGACCGGGGTGCGGCATCTTCAAGATTGCTCTATTTGCTGACTTGCACTTTGGAGAGAACGCATGGACTGACTGGGGTCCACGGCAAGATGTGAACTCTGTCATTGTCATGTCCACTGTGCTTGACGATGAAACCCCAGGTGATGATGATGTTTCTCTCACAATTTCTCAACCCTTGAATGTCTGTTTTATCTATTAAGCTGATCAAAATCACTGAATATATAATATAGATAAGCATGAATGACAGATTTTGTAGTGTACCTTGGAGATGTGATCACAGCCAACAACATAGCAATTGCAAATGCAAGCTTTTACTGGGATCAAGCCATATCTCCTACAAGAGCCAGGGGTATACCGTGGGCTAGTGTGTTTGGGAATCACGACGATGCTCCATTTCAATGGCCATTAGAATGGTTTTCAGCCCCTGGAATTCCACAACTTCACTGTGCTTCTTCGAACATATCGTATGCAGGTTAGTTTGGATTTTGATATGTGCAATAACCCCTTTTGCCCTGCATTGCTGCATCAGGTTGCTAGTCTCATTTAATTGATTCTATGTACCAAACACAAAAGAAAATTTGATCTACTATGAAGACATTTAGAGAAATAATGTCATTTTTGTTTATAAATTATATTAGATGTTAGCATTCTCATAAATGGGCCTTCGTCTGAAGATGAATTTTGTCAAAATTTATTGAGGGCATGTCAAAGTTTTGTCGAGTATGTTCAAAATTCACTTCATTCTTGTGTTGAAAATTCTTCTGGAATACTACACAACGATTCTGGTGATGGTTTTGTTTTTATAATGTTTTCTTCCCTTGATAATGTGGTTGTGAAATAGTAGCCGGTTTGCCTGATACGTAAAGAGATGATGCTTTATAAGATGTTAAGGTTGATATATTTTTTATCTCTTAAACCTGTTGATGACATGCATGCTAGGAGAAAAAGAGTGTGACTTTAGAGGTACACGTCGCGTGGAACTGATGAAGAAAGAGATTGATTTTAACATGCTTTCACTTTCAAAAACTGGTCCTAAAGATCTCTGGCCAAGTATTTCCAATTATGTTCTCCAAGTCTCATCATCAAAGGACCCACAGGTGGCTGTTCTCTATATGTATTTTCTAGACTCTGGTGGGGGCTCTTACCCTGAAGTTATATCTAGTGCTCAAGCGGAATGGTTCCAACGTAGATCCCAGGAGATCAATCCCAATTCAAGGTAGAACAACTGTTTTGGAGATTATCTATATAGCTGAAATTGAGCGGAAATTAGGAAATGTGCTTGTCAACATCTTTTGTTTCTCTAATATCCAGATAGCTCAGGATGATATTTCATTGAAATTCTGATGTTCTTCTGTTTAGGAAAACCAAATAAAGTAATTTGATAGATTTTCATATCTTTTTTTTTTTTTTTTAATATTTATCATTTTTAAATTTTGTTTTCATGAATCAAAAATATAATTTGGCAGGGTTCCTGAGATAGTATTCTGGCATATACCAAGTAAAGCTTACAAGAAGGTGGCTCCTAAGTTCAGAGTACACAGGCCTTGTGTTGGTTCAATTAACAAAGAAAGTGTCGCTGCTCAAGAAGCTGAAACGGGTTTAATGAAAATTCTTGTCAAAAGGTCATCGGTCAAGGTGAGATCACAACGGCATTCCTTATTTTGCATACTCAATTAGCTACATGTCATCATTCTCAATTGGCTACATGTCATCTTACATGCAAGAAGGCTTTCTGTCTAATGTGTAAGTACACACACATACAAAGGCAAACCGTAAAGATTCAGATACCGAACCAGGATTTTTCTTGAATGACCAGCTTTCAGTTAAGTTTTAGTTAATTGGTTGGTTCCTAACGATATTTTCTGGTCTCAGAAGGGTGATTTCACAAGTCATTATAAACTTGTTGGATCATTAGGAAAAGTGTGTACATAACATATATAGATATATAGTCTTTTTCTCCTCAATGCATACCGGCTTTAATGAATTATATTACCCTATAAAAAAATCGGCAATAAATCCACCTTCTTGTGAACTTGTTTTCTTAATTTATGAGGTATCCTTATCTAACATGCTGGAAGTGTAATATTTGATGAATGTTTGAATTATCAAAAATGTTCTCAAGAAAAGTATCCTTAGTATACGAACGAACCACTGAGAAATTAATGAGGTACGTGAAAGGGGGAATTTTCTACCCTACCACAGCAATAGAAAAAACTTTGGTGAGAATTTCATTTGTAAATGTATATTAACACTAGACACATATGTGGCAGTTTCTACTTTCTCATTTGTTTGCTGCTACCCCATAAATGTTCAAGTTTTCTTTGCTTTCTACATCATCTTTCAACAATCACATGGAGCCTTCTAGTCTCTGCCATCTCAAAATCGATTGTCTGGCGTGACAAGTTTCTGGACTTTTCGCACATGTTTTTGGTTTTGATTCTCTCTTTCGTTCTTGCCATGCTTAAATTTTCTGAAATTGAAATTTTTGGTACAGAAAGATCATTTAATGAACGATATGCTATTCCATGAGGATATATTTGGATCGTGTTCAATCGTGTTCTTTTTCATGAATTCCTCTTAGTAGGTACCGAATCTTGGATGTCCCACATGAATGGTTTCGATTCCTGATAATCGAAACTCAAATGAAGCTATGGCTTTGCTTTAATGTATACTAAAATGGGTCCAATTTTTGAGTTGCATTTTTTTATCATGTGGCAGGCAGTGTTTGTTGGACACAACCATGGATTGGACTGGTGTTGCCCATACAGGAAGCTCTGGCTTTGCTGTGCTAGACATACTGGTTACGGTGGCTACGGAAACTGGGCTAGAGGAGCTAGAATTTTAGAGATCACTGAACAACCTTTCTCTATTAAGTCATGGATTAGGATGGAAGATGGTTCTGTACACAGTGAGGTTATCTTAACTTCTTAACTTGGATTATCTATAGTGGAAATGGTGAGGATTGTCACTTTTTTTTTCTTGTGTTGCGATGATGTCACCAGTTTAATAACTTATGTTTAAAAGACACATATTATGGTGAACTGTCCAAAATGCTCTTAAAAGCTGTCTTTGTACTTCAATCAGCTCTTAAAAGCTGTCTTTGTACTTCAATCAGCTATTACTTTGAAATTTTATTTTGAAATTTCGAAGATTTTATTATTTCTTCTTCTTGATAGAGGTCTTAGAGGTCTGTTTAACAAACCTCCAATAGAAGTCAAACATCATAACATTATCAATGCATCTTCATTGGATAATTAGTTTAGTGAGGCTACGCAGACGCATTCGGGGGTCGAGCTCTCCGCCGAGCTCGAGGTGGTCGAACTGCCCGGCCAGTGGGGGGTGGGGGTGTGGTGTCCCCGGAGTTTTTTTTTCTGGTATGTACTTACAAGACTGGAAATGTAATTACAAAAAAAATTTGAAATGTAATTACAAAAAAAAAAGTCGGGCATTAACAAAAAGAGTTGCCCGGTTCGGGGGGGCAATGCCCCCGGAGCTTTTTTTTTTCTGATCAGTACTTACAAGACTGGAAATGTAATTACAAATTACAAAAAAAAACTCGGACATTGAAAATAATCTCGAACATTTTATATAAAAGCTCGAATAGTCAAATAAAAGCACAGAGCTTTTTTATACAAGACTGGAAATGTAATTACAAATTACAAAAAAAACTCGGACATTGAAAATAATCTCGAACATTTTTCTTAAAAGCTCGAAACTTTTATACAAAAGCTCGAATAGTCAAATAAAAGCACAGAGCTTTTTTATAAAAGATCGGAGGCTTCTTTATAAAAGCTCGGAGCTTTTATCAGAGCTTTTATATAAAAAGCTCTGAGCTTCTATATAAAAGCTCTGAGCTTCTTTATATAAAAGCTCGGAGCTTTTATAAAAGTTCTATATAAAAGCTCGATTGTATATCAAAATCTCGAAATAAAAAAAGCTCGAATGAAAAAAAAACTTGAATTTTATTTCGATTCTCTCGAACGTTTAAAATAAAAGCTCAAATATGAATTAAAAAAGTTTGAATGAACTCAAACTAATTTAAAAAATAAAAGCATAAACAACGAAAAATATACTCAGGTTCATCAACAAAAAAACTTGGACACCCAGAATATCATCTTCCTCAACAAATCCAAAACTCTAACCTAGCCCATAATCATTCTCAGATCCACAAATAAAACATAATCTAACATTTCATTCAATTAATCAATAACCACAACGATTGAAATATAGGTCACTTTTTCTCTCTCTACTTTTTCTCTCTTAGGTTAACAACGACAAAGTCAATTTCAGGGTATTTTCGTCTCTACACGTTAATTTGTGCATTTTAAACAGAAATTATTAATGTGGTGATATTTGTACAAAAGCCCTCCAAAAAGGTGCCATTAAATTTTCGAACCCTTCTCTATATTGGATATTATAATATCAGATTTAGCTATGTATTATTATGGACTAGCAAACTCTTCAAAAAGCTACTATATTGTAAGATTTACACGCTTCGGGTCAAGGGATCTGATGTCGGGTCACCCTTGACCCGAAAAACAATTTCAGAGACTTGGGATACTCCTTATCCAAAGCTCCGAAATTGAGCTTCGGGTTAGGAACGATCCGGATATCCGATATTGGGTCACCTTTGATCCGAAGAACAAGTTCAAAGATTCGGGAAGTCCCCTACCCAAAGCTTTGAAAATGTTCTTCGGGTCAAGGGTGACCCGATATGATCAGAATTGTCTTCAGAGCTTCCGGATTCCTTTAAGGGTTGCTTTGAAAATGTTCTTCGGGTTAGGGGTGACCTGATATCGGGTCACCCTAAGAACAAATTCATAGATTCAGGCATGTACATTACTTTGGGTAGATGAGGGCTACCCAAAGCACCAAAATATTTTTTATGAAGTGATTAAGATCGTTTCTACGGTGTAGGGGTGCAATGACAGTTCAGTGGCAGATTCATAAATTTTAACGAGATATGACACTCCAACAAAATAACCATATATAAAAAATTACTGAAAATTTAAGATTATAATAAAATGAGTTTTTTTTATATATAAAAAAATTGATGGTATAATGAAGTTTAGATAAAAAAAAACAAATAGAATATTTATTCAAGATGAATTAAATAATTTTATATTCAAAAAGAAATAAAATCATGAAACACAATACTAAAAAATAAATAGCAACAAGAAAAACAATGGAAAATTATAATATTTATTCTTAAAAAAATACATTACAATCTAATTTTATAATTAGAAATTTTGAATTTATAAGGAATTCACTTTAAATTTATATAAAAATAATTGATTAATAAATATTACTAGATAGTTTTTTAATTTTTTATTCTTATAATTATTGGTAAATTATTGATTCTAAATAAATTAAAACTATAAAAAAATGTTAAGAATAAAATAAAATGAATCGTAATAATAGACGAACTATTTTAATATAATAAATTAAAATTAAAAATTTTAGGATTTATTAATTGTATGTGTTCGATGGTACGGCAAGATTGATACCGATAGCAGACAAAAGGAAGGCAAGGACGGTGAAGGAAGTGACGTGATAACAATGTTGGTCGTTTCGTCGAGGACTGAAGCAATGCGGTGGCGTGACAGTCATAGCTTGGACAGACAGTGACCACTCAGCGCGACGGCGAGGAGGCGGCTTGACGAGGACAAGGAAGCTTAAGGTTGGGTAGTATTGGGATGGCAAGATTAAGGGGATTTTTTTGCCACCAAAAATTTGAACAGAGTATATTTGCAATTCAGCCCCTCAGATAAGGTATTTTCGCTAAAATCCCCATACATAATATAATAACAGACATGATATGAAGATTTTATCAATATTATGTTGGCTGATGGGAGTAATTATAGCAAATGACAGTATTGATAATAATTAAAGAGCTAGTATGAAAAAGTTTCATTTTTTTTTCTTTTGGACAAATTATATAAACTTCATTGTTATAGTGACAAGTTGCTTGTCCAATTTATATATAACAAACCAAATTGATCATGATTAAATTATTATAAAGTTAGAAGTTCTTTTTTATTTGTTTTTACTTTTTCTTTTCACAAAATAGTTTGATCTTATATTGCAAATGATTTTTTTATAAATGAAAGTTTTTGACTATTAAAAGAATCTAGAGATAGATCATTCTCATTACTTTATTATCAAGTGCTTCCGGGATCAAAAGGCACATGACCCATAAGATTGGGACACTTCCAATTATGTGCTTTCGTATCAAACTTTCATTATGGGAATTTTGGGTCCATGCAATGCATGTTACTAATACTATCTTAGACAAATTAATAACCTATACATTTATTTACTAATTAATAAAGTTTTATAATGATTCATGACAGATTGTACAATGTATAGAAATAAAAAAATTTATATAAAATACAATACCAATCAAACATTGTTAAATGACTTTGTTTTTTCTAAACTTGAAGCTCAACAAAATTGATTAAAAAAAAACAATTTAGTGCTTGAATGTCTACAAATAAAACACGTACAGTAGTGTCTTTAGTTTTAAGCAAACAATTAATAATTATTGAAGCAGTCATATTCTTGGGCCATTGAACAGCTCAAAAGCCACATTATTCCCTTTTCTCATGATAACTACATATCAAAGCAATCTGATGAGCTTGAAAAAGCTTCACAATTGTTAAATCTTCTTCTTGGGACATCAACAACTCGAAAGCCACATTGCCCTCACCATGCATGTTTACTACAATATGGAAAGGCATGCAAGAAAAATAATTAATAAAGTTAATTGGTGCTATTTCTTTCTTATACAAATCATGGGGTCAAACTTTGTCTAAGCTATTCATATCACAGGGCTTATCATGTAGGAAGGAAAGTGTGAACCTGATTGATCATCATAGCTTTAATAGTATATTAGATTGGAAATAAAATATCCAATTCCTAGCAATCTAAAAGTTTCAGATTCATGAAATAGTTTATTGACTATACCATTTTAAGAAGGTGTTTGGTGGGATTGAATTTTGAATTTTGAATGGGGTGAAACCAAGGAACTACTTTCAATTGGATTAACCTAATTATGCCTACAATGATATTTCTTATTGACGGTTTAAGTGTTTAGAGCCACTTAACAGACTGTCTCCTAGTTAATTTGCGCATGTTAATGTAAATTTAAAATATTTAACGATTACGTTTGAATAGAAATGACAATAGGACGGGTTCGGGACGGGGTAGTCTTCCCTACACCCCACCCTATTTATTTTTTAAAAACTCATCCCCTCATAAACCCCCACCTTAGATGTAACGGGTTGGGGCGGGGCGGGTACAACGGGGAGTACTTTTTCCATCCCCATCCATTTACTCAATTTATAATTTTTTTATTTGTTAAAATTACAAATATATAACCATTGAATATGATAAAATATATAAAGTAGTAAATAATTCGATGAAACTATTAAAAAAAACATCTCGTAAATATATTTCTTACAAGTAAATTCAATCATTCTCAAACATAAAAATAAAGTATGAATTCAAAATGTTCGAAATTCGTAACGCTAATAATCTAATAGTTGCATCTATTTCTCTTGTTCTCTCTTCGTAATATCAACTTCTTCTGACATCTCCTCAAGATGTTGACACCCACTCACATGGTTCCTGCAACATTCCGAACCAACAAAAAAAATTGTATTCAATTTGATTTCAATTTGATTTGAATATCAATAACTTAATTTGATTTAATATGCATGATTTATTTTAAATCATTAAAATCTGGTTTTTGAAGACATGTGGAAATCTCAGTTGTAGTAGAAGAACATGAAGCTAATCTTAAGATAAAAAACTTATTGTATTTGATGTAGCACAAAGATGAACGAACCCCGGCCCATGTCGAACAATTTCTTTATTTTCTTATTTTGTTAATTTGGGTCTTTTCTTGTTTAGCAAGTTTATTTATTTTAGTTTAATTATAAATTAAATTTAGGTTTTGGAAATTAATCAAACTTACCTTTTGCATAAGATTTGATCTTTGTTTTCCAATCAAGTTAGGAGTCATGAATCTTAGAAGATTCTGATTAGTTTTGATATTTTCTTGTTTTAGTCTTTTAAGTAATGTCGTATTTGAGTCGTATTATGATTAGTTTATTATAAATAGTTTTATTATTTTTAATTATTGTAACTTTTAACTTTCGATTGATTTTAATAAAATCGTTCTTTTGGAATATTTATCTGTCTTGGATTCGACATGCTTTTTGAGGATTCGAAAGCATCATTTTCTAACGAAGATTAGGGAATGATGGCCTCTGTATGGCGGTCCATGCTTGGGTAACTACCGGTCGCTGCTTCAAGGTTCGTCTGAGTGTGCCTCAGGGTTCAACAAAGTGATCATTCTTATTTTCGTCATACCCTGTTGCTTCAGCATTTGAGGTTGAAGATTAAACAGTGAACTTTGAGTTATTTGAGTAATAAAGACTTAGAGTTGCAGTTAGCGGTTAGGGTTTTTAAATAGTATTTTATATTGTCACTTTATGTTAAATAACGGTAAATAGATGTAAAGTTATGATTAATGTATTTATATATATTTCTTTTTTAAAAAATATATTTATTTTTTAAAAAATATATTTATTTTCTTTGAAACTACGTAGTTTAACTAAATATTATTTTAAACGAGACGGAACGGGATGGGGAGTATAAAATCCATCACCGCCCCATATCCATTACGGATTAAACTATCTATCCCCATCCCCATCCCCACCCCAGGTAATTTTTTCATCCCTACATTTGAAAGTACTTTTGATATCATAAAAGAGTGTGTTTGAATGGTTTACCACCGCCTTATCTCAATTTTTGTTGAAGATATTACCCTTTAAGAAATATTTTTACATGTCATTGTTTAATATGTCTTGGTGATGGAGGATATTCATTCACACTAATTCATACTCGTGTCGCCGTCACTGGTGGTACATATATATATAATGTATTTTTACACATGCTTTTGTATGGATTTGTAACATTATATATATATATATATATATAATGTATTTTTACACATGCTTTTGTATGGATTTGTAATATTGTTGTTGGTAGTACTCCAAATTTAGCCACTCACATGATTGCAAGGGAGAGGTGCATTGCATTTGTGCATGTAATTTAAGTCCAACAGTATGCAACTCATCACAAGAAGTATTGAAGTAATATTTCTTATTAAGAATAATTATATATAATTGGAATGGATATTGAAAGAATAATTGTGAACAAAAATATCTCATAGATCATAATGTGTTCTATACCTATTTAAAACAGAAGTTTCTAGGGCGATTCCCTAGATATCCAATTCAAACGTCCTCTAATACCCAATTTTGAATTGCACATTTTATTTTAACTTAATTGGGGTGTTCCGATGGAGGGTTCGAGTCTCACCATGAATATTTATCCATTTGTCTGGAGAGATTTCTCTTTTTGTATTTTGGAAAAATATATTCGAACCTTACATATAATGGTTGATATCATGAAAGTAAATTTTTTTCAGCCAAAAAGTAGATATCCGACTCATGCAATCAATACAATGCGAACCTTACAGATTAAATTAATGCATGGTTTTAGAATCCACCAACCTAACCTATTAAATTCGCATCGTATTCACTTGTCCCCGTCAAAAATTGCCTACCCTACTGCTAATGTTTTTAGCTCCAAGGCTCCAACATACAACCATGTTCAGAAATGTAACGTTATGTAACGTTTACTAAGGTTTTCCTAGTTAAAGCTTAATTTAATACAAACAACATATTAAGTCAACATGGGAGGCATCACGTGGCTTGACTTCAATGACATATATAGCAGATTAGCATACAAACTTTGTAATGGTGATTGGTAAAAGGAAGTAAAGGACCATTTCCCAGTTACCATAAAATGGAACTATGCCACAGGTATAGGCAGGAGGTAACTACACATCTCAATATTAGTTAAGGTTCATGTTTGAAGTTCTTTTCTATAATTAGAAAAAAAATGGGGAAAAAAAAGCTATGATGGTACATTTATAAAGTATTAATTCAACAATCATTACAATACGATTAAAATTATAATATAATTTTAAAATAGAACTATATATCAAAAATCACTTGGGATACATTGTCTTAAAGGTTGGATACTTCAAATTGAAAATCCATTATTTGGGTTCAAATCTCAACGGTGTAAATATAGTTCACCTTTATCCATTCCAATGTGACTTGGTCCGGCAATATTATGTGTTTGTGACTAGAGTTGGTTGAAGCACTAAACAAGTTAGCCGGTAGTTTAAGACTTTATGGCCTCCAAAATTTTAGAATCTCATTTTTATTTTATTTTTCAATTTTTAATTATAGATAATATTAAATTAAAAGGTCTCCTTATATATAGCAATAAAAATATAAATTTCTCCTAAAGTTAAGGATAAAATTCTTTTTAAATATATATTAACATCTTTTATATAACAAAATGTTATATGTATATTTTTTTTCTCTTAAAAAAAATATTATTTATTCAAAATTTAATTGCTTCTTAATTTCAAAACAACTATTTATATTATTTTTTTATGAAAAACCCTTTATTTAGAATTTAATTATTTCCTGATTCTATAAAAACTATTTTAATACTTTCTTACTTTTAAATGGTCATGAATAATATAGTAACAAATAAAGAAATTATTCATTTAATGATCCTAATATTTTTTTTAGAATACATACTTTTGAACGTTATTTTTTTTTTAAAAAATACGTTATTAAATAAAAACTTTTGTCTTATTAATTTATTTTATTTTTTCATAATTTTGTATTTACTTATCTATAATTATGTTTTCTATCTAACTTAGCTTCAAGTTGTTTCAATATATTTCTTCAAAATCAAATCTTAATATTTTGAATTCTTTAAAGACCATTTGTTTAGGATGATCGTTCTTTTTACTCCAGTATTTTTTAGGTTCTATCACTAATATTTTTATTTCATATAAAAAAAAAAGATAAATAAATCTTTAGTTATTATTTTACTAAAAAAATAATTTTATAATAAATATAAAATAAAATCTTATTCAAATTTTCATCTGGAGCTTTCAATATTAATGAACCGGCACTGTTTGTGACTTGCCGCTCCTAGGCTGAAATTAAATAGGGTGGGGCCACATGCTGAAACTATATATCTTATTGATAGGAAACAATTGTATAGGTCATTTGAGTAAATTCATTATAACAAACATTTGAACTGGTCCTTGGCAGTTGTGAAAGTGACAGTTGGAAGTGAAAGAGAGAAAAGGGACCCTTGCTCTGAGTCAATAAGTCATCACTCACTCACTCTCTCACCACCTAAGTACCCTTCCACATGCCACTTCACTTTGTTGCAGCAAATTACTAAATGCTATGCAATGCTTTTCTCTTCACACTTCTTTTGCTTTCACCATATGACTTGTTCTCCTTCTTGACAACAAAAACAAACCACTTGGTGATCATAAATATTGTCAGCAGACCATCAAATAAACCTTTTGATCAATTAAGGTTTGTTCTCTTATTTTGTTCAATGCTGCTCTTTCTGGGCTTGATGGGTCTAAAATGGTTCATATTTTGGTTTATTGATAACATTGTATTTGAGTTCTCTTGTTCTGTTTTTGATCAATTTCTGGGTTAATAGTGTTTAAACTTTTAAAGACGTGCATTGGATTAGGTTTCATTTAAAATTGATTGTCAACTGAGAAAAGGACAGTTACTTGACAATTTATGAAAGTTTTTAAAAAAGGTGTCATATTTTTCCTTTTAGTTTTGACATTTCTCCAAATATTTTCAATAAAGCAATTATTTTTTGTATTATAATTAGGTGTGCTTCATTGGTAAAAGACGGTGACCAAATATGATTGATGCAATGTTTTGAATATTCAATGGAAAAGAAGAGGTCCTGGTTTGGTTGGGTGAAGAAACTCTTCAATTCTGAGTCCAAAACAAGAACAGAGAAGGTTTCACTTACTTATCTCCTGTTAATTTTAATTTCTTACTGTTTCTGCATATTAATTGTATATACTGATCTGTTTTGATTTCTTTATCATATATACTTTTAGGAATCAAAGAGGTGGAGATGGGTTTATGGAAGGTTTAAGTTTATACAATGCCCTGCACTTACAGCACCACAAAAGACATGGAATGAAACAACAGAAGAGCAGAGAAAGCAGGCCCTGGACGTTGCCATGGCTACCGCAGCTGCCGCGGAGGCTGCTGTTGCTTCAGCTCATGCTGCAGCCGACGTTGTTCGGCTCATTGGCACCTCTAAATCTTACAATCATTTCGCTGAGAAACAGCGAAACTCGGCTGCCATCAAGATTCAAAGTGCTTTCCGGGCACATCTAGTGAGCTTCTTGAATCTCTTCTATTCTCTTCTTACATAAGATCATTTTCACTAATGATCAAATCAGTAATTCTATGATTGTGTTGCTGTGAAACTAAATAGTTCTAAGAAAATAACATAAATTCTGTTAGAGTGCTTAAATACCTTTAATTGCTCATTTTCTATTGGTTTAAACTTTAAGGTCCGGTAATTACTAATATGGTATCGGAATCTAGTTGGCTTAGGACTCATGGCATGTGATTATTTGAATTTGTTATTTGTAATTTTGTTGTATGAATTTGTTGTGTGTTTGTATTTGGGTTCAACCACGTGGCAAACCCGTTGGGCTTGCAAATGAGGGAGTGTGTTAGAGTGCTAAAATACTATTGCTTTTAGGTCTGATAGTCACTAACAGACATATACTCTTGGCCTATTGCTTGGCATGAGTTCAAATGTTGCCAATGAATGGAAATCTTATAGTAAAATGAACCTGAATCCCATCTATCTTGGCTTGTTTAGAAAAAAACCAACTAGAAATTGTGAAAGTAGCTGGTAATTGATATGGAATCCCAATATGGGAGTGAAACAGGCAAGGAAAGCATTGCGAGCATTGAAGGGACTAGTGAAGCTTCAAGCCATTGTTCGTGGCAGAGCTGTAAGACACAAACTAATAACCACATTCAAGTGGTTGCCATCCAATGCAATAAAGCAATCAGAGGTTCAGGAAAGGTGCTCTCCTAAAGCGAACAGTGTCTGTAAAAATGGCGAAAACAATAAGTGCCTTGGATTAAAAGAGGAGTTGGGAGAGAAGGATATTAAGGTAAGTTAGATGATTTGATTAGCTTCTTTATGTTCGCTCTATTTTTTTCTGGTTATTGAAGATTGTAATTGTGTATGATCATGGACAGCAACCTGAATGCAATGGTCAAAGAAGTTGGGATCGCAGTGTGCTCTCGAAGGAAGACATGAAATCCATATTGTCACGAAAGCAAGAGGCCCTTATCAAAAGAGAGAGGATGATGAAATACTCATATTCCCACCGGGTAATTCATCTCAACTGCCATCTCCAATCTTGCTTCTTCGTTATTTCGGATGTTGATATTGGGAAAAAGACTGAAAAGTCATATATTTTAAGATCATTTTAACATAGCAATCGTTTTCAGGAGAGGAGTGTTCATATGCTGGAAGAATCGATGCCCCGGAAGGAAAATGGAAAATGGAGTTGCTGGCTCGAAAAAAGGGCAGAATCAGAGATTTTAAAACCAGTTGTAGATTCAAATCTGATTGCTGGTGAAATATATGTACCGACTCAAGTTAAAATGAGACATATGCGGAAGCAAGATTCTCAGGATGCGTTGAATTCACCAATTTCATTTGCAAGGAGATCGTTTTCTCAATCACGAGAGAATAATACATTTGGAGACAATAGTCATGTCCTGAATTCTCTGTTTTTTCCAACTTACATGGCTGCAACACAATCTGCCAAGGCAAAAAGGTCGATGAGCACACCAAAACAACGTGTCACATATCTTGACACTTGCTTTGATCATAGGGCGCCATCATATAGGAATGAGATCTCTCTTTGGTCTTCTTATAATGGTGAACCATTTATAAGAAATAGAAAGAGCGGCGATTCTCAGCAGCTATCCATGAGCATGAATAGCCATTACTGATAATAGACATTTCTGGCTTTGGTTACAACATCTTTAACTATATGTCCAAAACAAAGGGTGGTTTAATACAATTTTCGGCTAAATTGTTCAGAGAAGATTCATAAGTTTCAGGAACCCCATGTTCAGGACCTTGAAATTAAAGAAACATCAAATCCAGATGTGGCAGAACAAAGTATTCTTGACAGATTCTGGAAAGATGAAATTGCAAATCTCAGTTCTGGTACATTCATGAATCTGTTTTCTTTTTGTTCATTCAATTTGTGTTCGTGCTTGATAGAAAGGGTTGTGGATGTGGATTTGTGGTGTTCTTTTTACTCCATATGTTATTATGGCAAGAATTTGGGTCAAATAATGTGCAGTGAGTGGTTTGGTTGTTTGATTTTCAATGAGAATACTTATATAATGAAAATTTTTCATTATTTTTCACATGGTACTTTTTATCAATGGATAGGAATGTTTTCTCATAAGAAAGTCACTCATGAAATATTGTTTCCACTTTGTCCAGCATTGACACATGAATCATGATAATATTACTGAAAATCCTTATCTTATTATAAGCTTCTCTTTCTTATTAATAACCGATTACCGGTATTAAAACTTAAACCTGCTCATGAGTAGAGGATCCAAATTCATTAGAATCTTTTGCAGACCTAATTAAGTTGTTTTTGAACTCTTAAAATCTTATGATACAAGAGCATATAATTAAAAATTGGTGGTTAAAGATCAAAGTATGTATTATAGCTGTTTTTTAAGCTTTAATACTCCCTTTGTAATTTGAGTTTTTAAAAATTCAACTATAATAGCAGTTTTTCGAGAGAGATCTCTAGTTGAAACCTTAACTTTCATTTTTGGATACCAAAACTCTTGTTTTCCCTATAAAAAGTAAAATTTTTAGGGGGAATTGCACAAACAACCTTGAGATTTGATAAAATTGTACAAATATTGTAGTTTTGGCCATACATACAAACTTCCCTTAACATTTGAAAATTATTGTACGAACATCTCCTACCGTTATATGGATCCGTTAATCAATGCTCAAAAAGTGTAAAAGGTCTAAAATACCAAAATATTTAAAAATATTTTAGAAATATTTTAAAAAACATGAATGTATTTTGAATCTGAAATCTGGAAAAAAATTCATCTTTGTAAATAAAAAAATAGTTCTTTAAACAATTTATTAATAATTAAATTTTAAATTTATTTAAAATCATGGGGGATTGCGCAAACTAATTTTTTTTTTGGAAGATGAATTTTATTCTGGGTTTCAGAGTTAAGATACATTCATGTTTCCTAAAAGATTTTTTTAATACTTTTTTTTATCTTATTTTTAAATTTGTTAGTTTATTTAAAATAAAAATATAGGGTATTTTAAACTTTTTATATTGATCATTGACTAACGGATCTATCTAATGGTAGGGGACAATATTTTTCAGATGTGGAGCGAAGTTTGTACGTATATGGCCAAAACTGTTATATATGTTCTTAGTTTTATCAAATCTCAAGGGTGTTTGTGCAATTTCCCCTAAATTTTATAATGATACCATAACATTAAATTGGAAGAAGACAAATATGGAGAAAAGAAACCTACAACTATGGGTGGGTAAAAAACCAATAAACCAAACCGAACCGATAAAATCGATTTTTTTTTTCGTTTTTCTTATGTTGGTTGTTTCAGTTTGGTTCAATTTTTTGAAAACCGATTGGATCGGTTTTTTTCTTGGTTTCCTATTTCAAACCAGAAAACCGAACGGAGATCCAACTTATATAAAAAAAAAACCCCTAGTTTAATACTTTAATGTTCAACACTCTATGAAGCTACAAATCTATGAAAGTGTCACATTTTTTTTTATTGAACATTATTTAAATTAGTATTTTAAATTTGTTCAAGCCTAGAATTTAATTTGGTCGAATACCCAAAATGATTAAAATATGAAAATATGAAAATATATATAATAATTAAAGCCAATGAATTTGGCCCAATATGATCAAAACTGAAAAAATCGAACCGAACCGAACTTGTCAAATTCGATTGGTTTTTCATTGGTTAACATTTATAAATTTTATTGGATCGGTTCATATTTTCAGAAATTGAACTTTTTCAAATTTTTATCGGTTCTATTGAAATGTACCGATCCATTAAATCTTCACCCCCGCTTACAACACAATATTTGCAACCTATTGATTATTGTGTTCTATATAAAGAATTAGCCCACTTGACATGTGTAAGGATGGACAATTTTCCCCCAATCCTTAAATCCTCACTTCTCTATCCCTATTTGGGGAAAAAAAACATCCCCAAATGGGAAAGTGGAGGGATGTGGATGATTACTATTTAGGGAAGTGCAAATCTAATACAATTTAAATGAATAGATTAAAGTGTAGCCACATCATTTGGACATCAAATTTAAACAAATTAGCATTATTGTTTATTTAAAATCAGTTGTGTTTAACATGTCTGTTTAGCTCAATCCATATATCGTGTTGGGTCGTGTCGCGTTTATACCGACTTGACTTAATATTAAAGAAAAACAATATTGATTTAAGATAGGTAAGTCGAAGGGGTACATCAACTTTAAAAGAATGAACTTAATTCTTGATTTGTGTGTAAGATCTATATAATCTGATTTCCAACTGATTTTAGTAGACACAAGAATCAAGTTCTCTTTCCTTCATTAGGATTCCTTTTTTTTTTTTGATGAAATGAAAACTTTATTCAGAAAACAAAACCTTACAAACTGTTATGGCAATCTGCTACTAAAAATCTGGTTAATAATGGAGGATACTCCATCAACCAGTAAAGATCTCATTATATCTAAATTAAAATATAAACTAATAATATATAAAAATGTGATATATGTATAAAGTAGATGATAATATTATTTTGTTCCTTTATTATTTAATAATATAAATTAACTAATATTTTTTATTTCCATAATTTTATTGACTATGAAAATGGGAAACAAAACCGGTCCATTTTAATATTTTAATTTCCTATTATTTCATACATCATTATCTAATATAGTATGTATTATATATAATATATATTTTTAAAAATTCTCTAATACAATATAAGTAAATATTGAACTCTTATAGAGACTATCTATATTATTTATTTTGCTATGTTAATTATTAATTTGATTTTAATAAATTTATTTTATTAGTTTATTATTTGAATTTTGTTCAAAATTAATATAAATTAATTTGGTTTGACATGAATATTATAAAATTAAATTACAAATAGGTAAATAATTGTGAATTAAATATATCAATAGTATAATGATATTTTAATTAAGTTACCGAAATTTATATTTTATAAGCCATGAACTATTAAAATATTATTTTCAGTTATACGTATCGTTAAGAATAAACCTAGGTTTTGCAACAAAATAAAAGACGTTATCTTGTACTATTTAATTATGTAATTGAAATAAAAATTTTAAAAAAATATATATTGATTTGGTTATAAATAATTTTCTATATATAAAATAGACGTTTTACGTTACGTTTTAGTTAATGTCTATCAGATACGGGATTCTACATTTTTTCTTATATGGGATTTCTACTGATATTATTTAAAGTTTACGTGATCTACAATATTAATTTTTATCTTGACCCCCCAAAATCAAAATTCTGGTTTTGCCCCTGCCCACATATGATTCCATCACATTACCATCATTAACCCTATCACCCACCACAGATGCATCTGATTCCACCCCCACACGCCAAAAATCTGTCTGACTAACCAAGAGAATGCCCTCGTAAATTACGACTGCTTCAGCCACATAAGGGCAATTAGTAGCCGAAATTCTTTGACTACTAGTAGCCATAACAAAACCATTATGATCATAACTTAAAATACCAACACCCACAATTTTTCTAATCTTATCGATGACGACATCAAAATTAATTTTATGCTGTAGTGTTCCATTACCCTGCTACACTGATTGACCTCTTGGAACTCGATCAGAAAGCATCTACTCAGTTGACAACCTCTCCCAAATTCACTCTTTGCAAACCATGAACCACCTGGCTTCGGTTGTACCATATTCTCCAAATGATCACCCAAAACAACCCTACATACAGCCTCTTCTCCTCACATATCATAATAATCCAACAGGTAGTCAAGAAACTGTACGTAGCTGATTTTGAATCCCATCACCGCACCCGCACCCCTGCCCAACACACCAAGAATTACGAACCTCATTACGAATCTCTTGAAGCTGATGGCAGCCTCACACTGCATGTAGCGTCGTCTTACAAGTTTTTTCACACAAAAGGCAAGTTACAGACACACTAATCCCTCCTCTCTTTAAATTGACCCTAATTGGGATCCAATTCTTACAGGCTCGCCACATAAACAATTTAACCTTCCATGGTAACTCCAACCTCCATAAAAAAATCTTCCTAGTCTCCGTCCCTCTCAATCCCGAGGAGCTAGCTGAATTTGCCAGAGCAAACCCCAATCGATATCCACTTTTAACTGTGTAAGACCCATTTTGCTCATAAAGCCACATTTGATTATCACTAACCTGATTTGTACCAATTAGAAGACTGTTATAGCAACTATCATTAAATTTACCGTCGTTAAGATTCCTAAACAGTAAACACGATCTTATAGCATTTCATTATAAAATACTATTATATGTAGGATGATTCTATTGCCACGTAAAATTTATCTCTGCACCCATATTTTGACAAAAACAAAAATTATGACTCAAATATCCATATCTAAAATGACTTGAAAAGACAAAGCTAACATAACTTATAAAAGAAAAATCGTAAGGAGGTACCAAGGGAAAAAAAAGGTAATTTTGAAAAAAAAAAAACCTAATTTGCTACACAATTGGATCAAATAATATTTTTACAAGAGCAAATTGCATTAAACTTCCTTGATGTTTGCTATCTTACACTTAGAAACAACATTATCAAAAATTGACACTTACACCCGCTATTGTTAGTCAAATTTAACCGTTGACAAAATTTGACAGTAAAAAGACTAAACTACCTCTGCTTCCTAAATTAAATTTAAAATAAAAAAAAAACAAAAACAATGAAAAGCTGAAATGAATTAATTATATATATAATTCAAAAAACAAAAATTAAAACCAAAAGCAATTTTGAAAATAAAAAGTTGAAAAATTGGAATATATACATATATACTAATGGAACTCTACCATCCATCTCAAAGATGATAGATGGTGGAGATTAAGTAGATTTTTTCTTTAAAAAAGAAAAAAAAAAGAGGTGGAAATCCAATCATCAGATTAGATCTCCACCGTACATCAAGATAGACGGATGGTAGAGATCCAATTTCCTTTGAGCTTTGATGTCTATCTATTATTTTTCTTCCTTCTACTTTGTTTTTCTTGTTGAAAAAAAAAATTGGAATTAAATTATAGTAATAAATAAATAAATAAATGTAAAAAAAAAAGAGTCGATGATAAAAGAGTGCATTGAGGAATCTGAAGGCTGCATGAGACACTTTTCTTTCAATCCCTTCCATCCACTTCTTCTCCATGGATGGAGATCTCTATTCTCTCTCGTTCACAACAAAAAATTGGATTCACAAACACTACTACTTATCTTCTTTCTTAACACCACTCCTTCATGAAAAAAACAACCAAAACCCAACTTAACCCAATTCAGTGTGCACATAATTAACACAACAACAATCCATAAAAGTTTTCTCTTCTGTTCATCATAAAAAAAAACATTGAACTCTCTGATACAAGTGAAAATTTCTTCTTCTTCTTCTTCTTCTTCTTCTTCAAGCTCCTCTCTCTCTCAAATGGATAGCTCAGAAGAAGACCCTAATAAACTCATCATACCTTTCTACGACTCATCTTCACCATCTCAACCTGTTTTCTCCACCAAAGTCCCTCCAATTGAAAAACCCACCATAATCTCTCAACTCGACCCATTGAGATCTCCATGAATCCTTGCAAAGATTGGATCTCCACCTTTAAAAAAAATCTATTTAATCTTCACCATTCATCTCAAAGATGGATGGTGGAGATACATTTTTGTCTTTTTATAATTTTTTTTATTAATTTCTATTTAATAATTTTGTATAATTTTTGATATTTTTAAAAATGTTTGAAAGGTCAAATATACCCTTATTTTTTACGGTCAAACTTAGTCAACAGTTAAGTTTGACAAAATTTGGCTAACGATATGGGGTGTGAGTGTCAATTTTTGAAAAATTTATTTTTGGGTGTAGGAGGACAAACCTCATGAATGTTGAGTGCAATTTACTTTTTTTACGAATAAAGAATTTTATTTGCATCACAAAAGCAAAATTACTTTGATAATGATGAGGGATAGATTCTAGGAATCATAATCCTTTCTCTAGAGTTCAATTGGATAGATTCTTCAAGTTTTTGTTGAACTTCTTGACTCCATGATGTGTTGGACTCAAGAAGTTGAAGAGAACAATAATATGATTTGAGTTGTTAATAACACTTAAAAGCTAGTTTTGGTATTTGAAAGGGTGTAGAGACTAGAGGGTAGTTTTACATAATTTTAAAGTTTTAAATGGGTATTGAAAGTTAATGATTGGTGTGAGAACTTTTTTGGGTGGCAACCCCACCCTTACATGCATCAATTTTATAGCATTTTCAAAAGAATACAATAATATGGTACTATACAAAGCAGTTTTTCAAATTAGATCTTTAGTTGGAACCTTAAATTTCATTCTTGGATACCAAAATTCAGATTTTCCTTGTAAATAGTACAAATTTTATAAAGACACCAACACATTAAAATGGAAGAAGATAGATAATGGGAAACGAAACTTACAAGTTACAACACAATATTTGCAACCTCTTGACTATTGTTTTCTATATATACTGAATTAGCCCCTGACATGTGCATAATAATTAGAAATATTATAAGACTCCACAGCAAGTAAACCATAAAGATGATATTATAAATATGAGTAATGTTATTTTTTTTCAAATGATGTAGCATATAAGATGTCAACATATATCCCATAAATTATAATATAATCTCATGATTTATAAGATGTTAATACCTCAAGTGTTAAATCATTTGGGAAAAAAAATGGGACATATGCTAAAGACCAGGGGAGGAAGTTGGAGTGTAAAGTTGGGGGCCAAATTATAAATATTTTAAATTAATGATATTAAATTGTAAATGGGCAAATTGCACAAACTTCCCATGAGTTTAATCAATATTGCACCCATATGCAACTTTTGATAAAATTGTACAAACTTCCCCTACTATTTATTGACTAATTGTTTAACTAGCCTTAAAATTTAGAATTACTAAATTACCCATGAATTGATTATTTTATTTTAATAATTATTATATTTGAGAATTTTATTATAATAAAATTAATTAACTAACTTTTTTTTTAAAAATTAAACGGTTAGAGATTTTATTACAAATAGAACATAACTAATTAACTAACTATTTTTTGTTTTAAAAAACATTTTTATCGATTTGTTTTTATTTTCTTAAAAATATATGTTTTTTAAATAAAAAATGGTTAGTGAATTAATTAGGTTCCATTTGTAATAAATTTCCTAACCGTTTAAATAAAAAAAATGGTTGGTTAGTTAATTTTATTATAATAAAATTCTCAAATATAATAATTATTATAATAAAACAATTAATTCATCGGTAATTTAGTCATTTTAAATTTCAAGGCTAGTTAAACAATTAGTCAATGAATAGTAGGGGAAGTTTGTACAATTTTAGCAAAAGTTGCATATTAGTACAATATTGATTAAACTCATGGGAAGTTTGTGTAATTTTTCCATTGTAAATATACAATTGCTTTATATATATATATATTATTAATTTTTTTTACATGGGCAAAAGGGGTCCATAACCCCAAAAAAAGTTGGTGGATGTAAATTTTATCAGATATACACGTCATTGATCAAAAGGATAAAATTGCTAGGTGGGCATCCGAATAGGCATTCATAAAGTATCCTACAAGACATCACCAAAGAAGAGAAGCCCGAATAAACAAGTATTGAACAAGACCTGCTCAGGGTCAATTGACGTCATATACCACTCAGGGTTAGTTAAACATACTCGGGGCTAGTTGGTGACATTTTCTACTCGGGATCAGATGATGTCACTCGGAACCAGCTGATATTGTTTCCTACTCGGGACAAACATGAAGAAAAATAAAAAGTCCATCGCGTAGCTCACACGAATCGAGTCATTAAAATTCACGAAGATATCCATATCAAAGAGGAATTCCAAGAAGAGCAGAATTATCAAGCAGATGGTTCCTAATCAGACAACAATTTTACTTCTTCAAAAAGACTACGCTCTTATAAGGAAATAAGTCTTAATTAGACTGCATTACTAGAGTCTCATTTGATCTCAATACAAGTTTCCAAATCAGGAAAGAAGATAAACTACTTCGAACAAGCAAACAATCATAATTAAAGACAAATATCTTTTATTACTTGTATAGAGAAGATTAGGGTTCTATGGACATATAAATAGACCCATAATCTCGTCTCATAGAGATATACAGAAATCATAGAAAAATATAGAGAGAAAAGAGAGATCGAGAATGGTAATACTTATTTTATTCATAGTGGATTTTGGCTTGTTTGATCATTCAACCACTCGTGGACGTTTCTCCGATCATCGGAGTTTTACCACGTAAAAACTTAAGTCCGATTACTTTCTCATTCTCTTTCTCTTTAAAATCGCAGCTAAAATCCAATCTTTGTTGGCTTTTCTCATACATCCAGAAATCAATGTCAACAATTGGCGCTAAAAGGAGGGGCTGAACCTTCGATTTAATTAAAGATGATGGCAGGAAGCAGAAGCAGTTCTGGGGATGTCCAAAAATCTCCAGATAACTTCCATGTTGGAAGTAGCTCGCGAGATCTCGCTGTAACCACAGAGAACCAACCTACATTATTGACGGGAATCCAACAAGTTCCTCAGACTAGTAGAGACCTGACACAACGCTTCCGAGAGGCGTTGCAACAATTGGTGGCAGATGCAACAAAGGAAGAAGTTGATCTACTGGCTGCAGAATAAGCACAAACTCCTAACCTCCCACCTGCGAGGCTTCGTTCGGTTGTAGTAGGGCCAAAACTAAATGCACCAGAAGTCGGAAGGAACTCTGCTCCAATCAATTAGGCTGGACGTGAAACACCTGAAAAGGAATGACCACGCCAGAAGCAGAACCAGGGTCAGACAGTCCGTACTAGACACCGCAAATATGACCGGCACATGGATCAGTCATCATCAGAAGATAGTGATCGGCACCATCGCAAGCGTCATCAAGAAATCATACGTGAAATCCAACATCAAAGTGAAGAGCCAAAAAGAGGAATAACAATCACCCAGCGGTTCAACCATCAGGGAAGTTCGGTGGGAGACAGAGATGTCGTAATCTAGAGCCTAAGTCGAGAAGTTGAGAACAATAGGCATCAAATGGACGCTCTGGTCAGACGTTATGGGTACAACGATTTATCTGACGAAGATTCTGACAGCCCGTTCACTAGGGACATCCTGCAGACTTCATTCCCAGAAAGATTCAGGATGCCACACGTAGAGCAGTTCAAGAAGGATACAGACCCAAAAGAACATGTCATACGCTATAAAAGTGTTATGGCCCAGTATGCCCATAGTGATCCCTTACTATGCCTTAACTTTCCATAAACTTTAGGAGACATGGGCTCAAGATGGTTCGGGAGACTGCCCCCAGCAAGCATCAGAAGTTTCAGTGAACTGAGCAGCAGTTTCTCAAGGTAATTTCTGAGCAATGTTCACAGGAAAAAATCAGTAGGTTACCTTTCTCAAATAAAACAAGGGAAAGATGAGTCGCTGAAGAAATACCTAGGGAGATTCGGCCAAGCAGTATCAGAAATTGGCAGTGCAAATGATGAAGCGATAATTGCTGCATTCATCAACAACCTACAGAATGGACGATTGTCTTTTGACCTGAGAAGAGCCCGCCTGACTAGATTCGCAGATATGATGGATATGGCAGGAGGATATGCACTGGCCGAAGAAGAAGAGTTAGCCACTAGAGGATGTTACATGCATGGAGGAAAACCTGAAAAAGACGTTGAGTCCAAAGTGCATAACCAAAAGGGAAAACAGAAAGGAAACAGTAAAGAAAAGGGCAATGACGGGGGAAACGGGGCGTAATGCCGAACAGACCACGGAAAAATACCGAGGTAAATATACCAACTACACCTCTCTTCAGAAAAAGCATGAGGAAATCATGGCCATACTGGAAGCAAAAAATCTGGTACAAAAGCCACGCAGTCAATCTCAGTTTGCTCGGCGTGATACAATCAAATGCTGCAGGTTTCACAAGAAAACCGGTCATGAGACTTCCAAGTGTTACCGGCTCAGGGATTACATAGAAACCCTCATTCGGGAAGGAGATCTACAGGATGTAATCTTGAAAAGGGATGAGAAATCAGAAATAAAGAAATAGATCAGGGCCGATCACAGCTCTGGTTGAAATCAAAGGGCTAGTCCAGAGGTCAATGAAGTAATACATACAATCTTTGGAGAACCATCCATTGGGAGAGGTAACCGAGAGCGAACATAGGAAATCAGAGAATCAGTAGAAGCAAGACATAACTTTGATGTGAACTCGGTGGAGCCAGACTCGAAAAGAGTAAAGGAAGGATGAGACCCAATAATATTCACAAAACGGACTCATATGGGGTCAACGTTCAGTCAAATGATGCCTTAGTCATAAGTGTCCGGATTGGTCACCAGAAAGTTAGAAGAATATTGATAGATAATGGAAATTCTGTAGACATTCTCAATGTAGCCGTCTACGATCAACTCAGGTTGGACCAAAAGGATCTACAGCCTTTCCATACTCAACTCAGAGAATTCGGGGGAATTGAGGTCAGGTCACTCGGGACAGTAAAGCTACTCGTAAAGATCGCAGTGGCACCTTGTCAGAGAACTGTATTGCTCGACTTCGTGGTAGTAGACTTAGACAATTGGCCGTATAATATGTTGTTGGGTTGGCCATTCTTAAATAAAACTAAGGCCGTAACAGCCACTTATGCCTTAATGATCAAGTTCCCGACCGAACAATGGGTCGATGTAGTCAAGGGGATCCCAAGAGATGGCCCGAAGAGCTAACCTGTCACTATACAAAGACAAGAATGATGAACAGGTTTGCAATATAACACATCCGAGTCAAAACAAAGAGCCACTGTCATTCGAATTCGATCCAAGGGAAGAGCCGAATGAATCCAAAACTGAACCGATCGAAGAAATTATCTTGAAAGAAGATGAACCAGATAAAATGATCAAGATTTGGGCCAACTTGGAAGGAAAAGTCAAACAAAGCCTCATTGATCTGCTCAAAGAATACAGGGATGTGTTCGCCTGGAGTCATGAAGACATGGTTGAGATAGATGCCTGAATAATATCTCACCATCTCACAGTAGACCCGAATGCAAAACCGGTGATACAAAAGAGAAGATCATTCAATCTCGAGAGAAGTCAGGCAATCAAACAGGAAGTAGATAAGCTACTGGTTGTAGGGTTGATTAGAGAGGTCAACTATCCTCAATGGGTAGCTAATGTAGTCCTCGTCCAAAAGAAGAATGGACAATGGAGAATGTGCGTAGATTTCACAGATTTGAACAAGGCATGCCCAAAAGACAGTTTTCCACTTCCGAGGATAGATCAGTTGATGGACGCTACATCAGGCCATGAGTTGCTCAGTTTCATGGACGTCTACTCGGGATATAACCAAATTCGGATGAACAAGGTTGACGAAGAAAAAACAGCATTCATAACTGATCAGTGTTTGTACTGTTACACAATAATGCCCTTCGGGTTAAAAAATACAGAGGCAACATATCAAAGGCTGGTCAATAGAATCTTCGCACGGTAAATAGGAAGGAACATGAAAGTATACATTGATGACATGCTGACCAAGAGCATCACGGTAGACAAGCATACTTCAGACCTGCGAGAGACATTTGATGTCTTGAAGAGATACCAAATGAAGCTAAATCCGAACAAGTGTTTATTCGGAGTTCCTTCAGGAAGATTCCTGGGTTTTCAAGTTCACCAAACATGAACCGAAGTCAATCCTGAGAAGATCCAGGCCCTGCAGAAAATGACTTCACCAAGGACACTAAAAGAAGTACAGCGCCTAACAGAATGCTTAACTTCCTTAGGTAGATTCATCTCAAAGGCCACAGACAAATGCGCACCCTTTTTCAAAGTAATTAAAAAAGGAAAATGACTCGAATGAAACGAAGAGTGCGAGCAGGCTTTTAAAAAAATCAAGGAATACCTAGGGTAGACTCCTATCCTTTCAAAACCACAGATGGGAGAGACACTCCATTTGTACTTATCAATTACAAAACTAGCAGTAAGCTCAGTCCTAGTTAGAATAGAAGATTGAGTACAGAAGCCAGTGTACTACACCAGCAAGGCACTTCTACCAGCCGAGACCAGGTATTCACAGGCAGAGAAAATGACACTAGCATTAGTTTCAGCAGCAAGAAAGCTAAGACCGTATTTTCAGGCTCATACAATCCAGGTTCTCACCGACTGCCCATTAAAGCAAATTCTACAGAAGCTAGAGATTTCAGGAAGATTGACCAAATGGGCTATCGAGCTAAGTGAATTCGATATCCACTACGTCCCCAAGACATCCCTTAAAGGGCAAGCAGTGACAGATTTTATAGCAGAGTTCACAGAGTCAAACCTGGAAGCAAAAAGGATGTTGGGAAAAAATTTTCCCATGGAAATTGTATGTTGATAGCTCTTCAAACACTCATGGCAGCGGGGCAGGGATCGTAGTATACACTCTAGAAGGAGATGATGTCGAATGTGCCATGAGGTTTGATTTCAAAGCAACCAACAATCAAGCCGAGTACGAGGCGCTGCTAGCTAGACTTAGAGTCTGCATAGCTCTCGGGGCAGATGAAGTCGAGATATTCAACGATTCACATGTAGTTGTCAACCAAGTCCTGGATGAATACCAAGCCAATGATGAAGGTATGATAGCCTACCATGACATTGCAAAACAGCTCATTCAGAAATTCAAAGAATATAAGATTGCCCAGATCCCTATGAAGGAGAATGAAAAGGCATACGCATTGTCCAAACTAGCGTCAACAACAACCACAATCAGGCCAAAAACTATTCTGGCTGCACATCTCTTCAAACCGAGCACAGCTAAACCGAGAAACTTAAAAATTTTAGAAATCCGAACACCGCCAGACAGTTGGATGACTCAACTGAAAAGGTTCCTAAAAGAAGGTATGCTCCCGGAAGATTCCTTACAAGCAAAACGTATCAGGTATCGATCAACAAGGTACGCATTGGTTGGAGGAGAGCTATACAGAAGGGGGTATTCCCAAACACTCCAAAGATGTGTGTCAGAGGAAGATGCATATCGGATATTACAGGAAATCCATGAATGAGTTTGCGAAAACCACACTGGGGGGTAAAAGTTTAGCGCACAAGGTACTCAAGCAAGGCTATTATTGGCCTACTCTATTCTCAGATGCATAACAATTTTCGGAGAGTTGTAATACTTACCAAAGGATTGCTAATGATATCCGACAACCCCCTGAACAACTCATAAACCTTACATCCCCATGGCCATTTGCCATGTGGGGTTTGGATTTAATCAGCCAAATGCCAGCTGGGACAGGGGGTGGAGCGAAGTATGTCATAGTAGCCGTTGACTATTTCACGAAGTGGGTAGAAGCTGAAGCATTGGTACATATCATAGAAGCAAACACCACAAATTTCATGAAAAAGAATATTAGGTTTGGAGTCCCAAACACTATAATCACTGACAACGGCACCCATTTCGATAACATGAAATTCAGACAGCTGTGCAAAGAGTACCGGATTACCAATTACTATGCTACACCTGCCCACCCTAAAA
Source organism: Dipteronia dyeriana (assembly GCA_032871835.1). Lineage (NCBI taxonomy): Eukaryota > Viridiplantae > Streptophyta > Magnoliopsida > Sapindales > Sapindaceae > Dipteronia > Dipteronia dyeriana. Next base: position 27,554,627 of record CM065298.1, on the reverse strand, counting down.
CAAATGGGCAGGTTGAAGCAGTGAACAAAATCATCAAGCACACAATCAAAGCAAAGCTAGATGCCAAGAAAGGAAGCTGGGTTGAAAAGCTTCCCGAGGTATTATGTGCATATCAGAGAACAGTAAGAACGTCAACCGGAGAGACTCCATTTACTTTAGCGTTTGGAACGGAAGCTGTTATCCCCATAGAAACGTTATATGCGTCACCCCGGGTCAGGTTATATGATGAACAGAATGTTGCTATGCTATTACAAAGTCTAGATGAGCTAGAAGAGAAAATGGAGAAGTCCTGAATATGAAATATGACATATCAGTAAAGAGTAGCTCGCCACTACAACTCTCATGTTCGGGTCAGGAAATTCCAGCTAGGAGACCTAGTACTCAGGAAGGTGTCATTGAACACAAAAAATAAAGTTGCAGGTTCCCTAGCTGACAAATGGGAAGGCCTGTACAAAGTCGAAGGAATAGCTGGCCATGGAGCATATTAGACTGCATGACCTAATGGAGGGGTTTTACCCCGACCATGCAATGCCCAATATCTGAAGATTTTCTATCATTAAATTATTTTTTTGTTCTTTTTTCTAGTCATGACAATTTTAGTTAGGTTAGATATTAGCTGTGGAATTTAACCTTTAAAGGCAATGCTACAATGCTGGCATTTCCAGTTAACACACAATAAGTCATAAAGGATTGCTATATAAAGTTATAATCTTGATCATAATTAACTGATGAGCTGGAAGATATTTTGGTGGGAATTCTGTTGAAAATAGATTGCACAATCATCGTGTTCTATTCTCTAATTGGCTAGCTTCTCATGATTTCAGGAAGTTTGTTAGAACATCTTTGTATAAATATAGACCTTGTCTCTCTCCTTTGAAATCAATCAAAAAGAATATAATTCAAATAAAAGTTCCCTGCTTTTGATTCTTCATATTCTTCAATGGATTTTTTCCTCTGTTTGCATTTCTTTTAGTTAGAAACTTAAACAATAGTGTATTCTTTTAAGAGAAATTGATGTAATGAGAGAAAATATATATTTAAAATTCACAACATACTTAAAGATAGTTTTGGTATTTGAAAGAGGGTAGAAGTAAGGAGCTATTTGGTATGAGGTAATATTTGCATGAGAATGAAAATCTAATAACATTATCATGTTTGTTACAAGGTTTGCGGTTTTTGATTCCCAAAAAAGTGATTACTATGGAAATCACATTACCCTCTAAGAGGGTAACATGAAACCCACCCCAACATGTGGGTTTTATATTACCTTCTATCCGATTCTCATTATGAGACTCACTTTAAATAAAAAAGAAAAAGGTAATTAATAAAAATTAAATGGAATATATAAATTAAATAATATATATATTAATATATATATATATTAGTTATAATATATAATATTATGCAACCAAACACAATTATCTAACATTTTTAGCAATCTATAAGAAGATATTTTGTTGGTGGTATAGTCACCCGTACATAAATTGCATCTAAATTTTTTATATATAAGTTTGTTTCCCTAAAATTTTCCATCCATCCATACATACATACATTACTTTGAGAGAGATTGCCGAATTTTCCCTTCTGATTTAGGCATCAGAACTTGTATTAAAAGGGAAAGTGCAAATTGAAGTTATCAACTTCACTATTGAATATTGATACCAAATTACCATCGGCAAATGTGGTTCGGTGGTAAAGAGATGTAACCTGTCAATTTCAAAGGTTTGAGTTGTTGAATTTGGATCCTCTACTGATCTGAATTTTTTCTTAACCTCATCTAATCTCATGATACATGAGCATTGTAATGAATGTGTGGTTAAAATATGATTGGTTTCCACAACCATTTTACCAACAACCAATCACATGTTTTAAAAAGCTCAGGAAAAAGATCAGATCAGTAGAGGATCCAAATCCTGAGTGATTATCACTAAATGTAATATAAAAAAAACATTTAATTATTGTTAAAATAAAATCAATAAAAAATTAATTTAATTTGGATCAAGTAACAGTATAGTACTAGTACATTATTATTTATAGTTAAAACATAGTAAAACCATCTATTATTGTTTTTGGTAGCATACAACTTGATCTCGTTTCAATTTCTACTGAAGAGATTGACATATAAATTGTAAAATATTATGGAGAATTTGGTAGCATCCATAAACTCTCGTTCCACACCCACGCATACATGCAAGTGGTTACGAATCAACTCATTATTTAGTAGTACATGACATAATTACATAATTAAGTGCACTTAGTTTCCTTCACTGAATATTGTGCTGCTCTATCGTACCAAATTGATTAAAACTAATTGGGTATTTAGGCTGCTTATTTGGTAGAAAAAGCCCCCAAAATTTCTCAAACTCAGGGCTTTTTTGATTCTCATCAAACATTGCAAACAAATATGTTTCAATAGGCCTTCCAGGCCTCTTTGGAGTCCCTCCCTTCACATGTTGTATCAAATTTGTATTGTATGTTCTTGCATTAGCAACACTGGTAGCTGTTCCACCAGCCGTTGGCCAACCACTCTCTGATATCACGATTTCCAGCGAACCGCCGTTGGCTTTCTCGAGTGCGGAGTAAGTAGCATCCAAGATTGCATCAAAAAGGTTACGATAGCTCAACGGGGGATCGGAAACTACAGGTGATGGGGCCGTGAAAAGTGCATAATCAAGCCTAATATCTCTGGTGTTTCCAATGTAACTGAAATAAGGGTACAAGTTTACGAGCAAAGGAGCTTGGTTTTGGTTGAGGAAGCTAATGAGAGGATCGAGAATGGGTCGATAATCTTGCCTGAACGAACCTCTCGATGGAGGGAAGGATTCGCCAAGTGCCCCGGTTTCAATGGCAGTGGAAACTTTGATGTTTCCAAGGCCGGCTGAGACGAGGGCGTTGCGAATGTTTCTCATAGCCGGAACAAGAAACTGTGCAAAATTGTCACCAGGTTTGGCTTCATTTCCAACAGCTATGTATCGAAACCTGACATTGCCATAGTTTCTAACATTATTTTGCACCCAAGCGTTTGCTTCACCTTGGTTGGAAGCAATTCTTTGAAGATCAGAGTTTGGAACGCCGAGCATGACTTCAATGTTTGAGCCTCTGAGGGCTTCAAGGGCTTCTCTGTTGGGATCATAGAGTCTCATTCTTCTGATGTTGTTCTGTCTGAAAAGAGCTATAACTTCTGGTTTTGATGGTAAGTTGTTACCAAGCATGCCATAACAAACGCCTGTTTGAGCACCTGCAATATCCATCAAAGTCAACTTCTTATTGCTACTTCTTCTATTGAAACTTCTGGTGATCATCAATAATTATTCTAACATATAATATATACAATGGATTCAGATCATCTGCTGGCCTGACCTCAATCTGCTAAAGTTGGCCTTATCAGAGAATCCTATTCCATATAAAATACTTATGAATAATAATTAAGGAAACGAGAATAATATCTATACCCAAAGTTCGTATTTAATAATACAAACTGCATGAAAACTAACGGAGAAAATTTAAAGTTACATTAGTTACGATGTTAGTTAGCCATAGAGAGAGAGAGAGAGAGAGACCTGTTGTATCTAGGCTAGCCATTAGCAGCCCTAGTAACAACAAAGTAGAGAACATTGAAGGGCTCATGATAGATGAATAAAGTTTAGACATGGAAGAAAGCAAAGTCTATTGCTATGAGTACTGATTGCAATACATGCTAACACAGTACCACCACTTCTTTGGAAGCTTTATATAGAGAATAAAGAGCTCACATTTAATTTCCACAGCAAGATAGAAAAAAAAATATATATTTTCCACATCCACCAACTCTTGCATTATTAAAAACAAATTAATATCCAATAACTTGTCTTGCAGGTAATTGAAAATTAAAGTCTTAGGTTACCACGTCCCTTTCTTGGTTATATATATACTCACTTTCTTGGTTATATATACTCACGACCATGTAAACAGTCTATTACACAATTTGTTGTCTATATTGATTTACATTGGATAACATAATTTTTTATCACGATCTTGTTAATCAGTTGATGTACCGTGTTCAAAAGGCATACTTTACAAAAGATTCTTAATTATTGACCATAAAACGATATATAAAATGGGTCATTTTCATTCATTCTAGTAGAGTTTTTTATATTTACACTTTAAACACACCAAACGGATAAGGGGTTTGTTAGGATCCGTCAAGATCAAACATTACATATGTGCATATGATCCGGATATCTACTTTTATAAATAGAGATATCTACTCAATACCGAATAAAAAACTCCCCATATATACTCGTAAATATAAATGGTATGACTCGAATCCCTCACTACTAAGGTGGAGGGGATGTGCACTACCACATGATCTCAGAGTTATCTTTTAATATCTACACTTAAAAGCACATGTTGGAACCTCATTTTTGTGTCATTGACAATTCATAGCATAGTTTATTAATCAATAAAGGATTTATTAAGGTACAGTTCGATGCCCAATTAGAAAAATGGTCAATGGGGAAACTTTTATAATTACTTGGAGCAATTGAGAAGGACAGTTAACAACCAAGGGGGATTATAACACAACTTGTTCAATTTGGGTGGCTTTTGCGTTTGAAACAACAGACAGCTGGCAAGACGGCAATTGTAAATAATAATAGGGTTATTTTGATTTGACTCCCTATTGTTTATATTTATCTGGGTTTAGTCCATTAAATTTTAAAATTACTTAATTCAGTCTCCTAGTTATTTGACAATACATTATCCAGCCCTTTCCGTCCAATTTCATTTGTTTTTCGTTGACTTTCGTTAGATCAAAGGGATATCATGGAAAATTTGATGAAAGCTTCTAAAAACCGGTCTGGAAGAAGGGTAAATCTGAAATTTCATAATTGAATTAAATTAATATATTTAATTAAATTAATGAATTAATGAAACAATTATTATTAAATAATAATTGAATTTAAAAAATGAAATTGAAAAAAAAAAAAAAAAAAAAACAAAAAAAAAACAAAAACAAACCCTAACTTTAATCTCTTCCTCTCTTCCTCTCTTCCTCATCTCACCGCTTCTCTCTCGTCTCTCTCTCTCCATCTTCTTTCATTCACACACCACCGTGTTTCTCTCTCACACACACTAGTCACCACCGCTTCTTTCTCTCAAACCAACACCAAACGCCAACACCATGCCTAGCCAACCGAGACCCATCACCGTTCTTGGGTCAACGCTGCAGTTTTCGCTCGAAAACTATGTGTTTTACGGTGACAAAGCAGATCGTCGGTCATCCAACACGATCTGATCGTCGAACACATCAGTCGTCCAACAAAGCAGATCGTCGTTGATGGATGGGGTTTGGTGTTTGGCAACAAGTGAAGCTTTCTAGCACAATGGTGATGGATGACTTGCGGCGGAGGACTTGGCATCGGGTCAACGAACGGTTGTTCTTCATCTCCATCAGTTTTTTTTTTTAAAATTGATGATTGTTTGGTACTTGATGGTTGTGGAATTTTTAATGGTAGTTAATGAAAAATAAAAAAAAAACAAAGAAAAAATAATTCTGGGAAGAAATCTACAAATACCAGATTTCCTTTTTAATTTTTTGTTGTTGTTATTGAGTTTTTTGGCGTTCGAAAGAGAAATAAGTGATGATGATGATGATAATGGATGGTGATGGCAGTGGTTGTGGTGGAGAGGGATGGGTTTTTTTTTGGGATAAAATAAAGAAGTTAGGTTTGATTTTAGGTTTGGGAAGGCATTGTGGGTTTAATCTGTGGGTTTGATTTTGGTGGTCGAATGGTGTTGGCTAATGGTTTAAATTTTGTTGGAGAAGATGATGATCAAGATGTGTTGGAGAAGAAGATAATCTGGTTTTCCAGATGTTCAAGATAATCTTTTTTATTTTATTTTAAATTGTTTTTATTTTTTGTTATGCTTTATTTATTTATTTTTAATATATATTAAGGGTAAAATGGTATTTTCATTTTTTATTTAGTTAAATACAGAATTACCAAACTGCCCTTCATCAGAAACCATCATTAAGGGTAGTTTGGTCATTATACCCCTAACCATGGCAATCTGTGTATTTTCATGGAATTACTAACGGTTATGAAATTTCTAACGAAATGACTAAAATTAGTAATTTCAAAAACTAGTGAACCAAACATAGATAAATGCAAACTAAAATGAATAAAATCTTAATATCCCTTAATAATATTAATAACTGTTTAGATATACAATTACTGATCATGCATGAATCTCCCAAAATATATATACAAGAAATTAATAAAACATTTGCACGTACACCACAAGTTGGTTTGATGGTAAACCTCTCACATCTATATCATAAGGTTACGGGTTCGAGTCATATTTTTCCTAAAAATACCTCGAATTTATGTAATGATGTAACATTTCTAAAACAAATTGGTCACAGGTTGGGCTAGTTGGTTAAGAGTATTTAGAGGATGGCAAGCGACAATCTCATCAAACAATTTGTAGCCCAGTATGACCTTTTAATTAACTTGGTTTTTCGATTAAACTTAGATAAAGTTAAGAATAATATTTGGATACCGACCCTATCAATTGGGGTGTAACATGTGGCTTTTTTTTCTTTTACTTTTTATATTTATCTCCTTGCATTCTTCACAAAAAGCTATTTGTTACACCCTAATTGATGGGGTATGTATCTTGAGTTCTAACTAGTCAGTACCCAACCTTTAGGAATCCAAAAGTTAAATTCTAAGTTTTTCCTAGTGAGGTAATTGAATTTTTCAAGGATTAAAACATAATATACAGGTATTCTCTTTTTTTTTTTCTCCTTTTAGAGAGAGAAGAAAGAGAATATGGTCAAGTGAGGTCACCTACATTATCACAAATTAATGAATAAATAAATGGGTTAGTTACACTCATATACCTTCATGTTTTAGTGAAATTGCATGTATATGAAACCTTTTATTTTATTACATGAACTACCCTCCAATTCATTGACCAAGTCTGTTAATATTAATATTGTGACTTAATGGTTGAAAAACAATATTTTTTTTTGTGACAATTAAAAAAAGTAATAGAAGAAAAATATGTTATCCGATCATAACTTGACACATCACTACCCTAGAATTTTAAATTAATTAAAAACAAATACTATTTTTTGACTAAAAAACCAAAGCCAACTTCATTGTTGGTAAAGACTCAATGATTTAGCGGATCGATCCGATCGATTCGATCCTCCTCTGGTCATCATCATCGTAACAGATCTCCTTCAAGAGGTGGAAATTTGTGATCTTCTATTCATAATCATAAAGCAGATTCTCTAACGTTTTAATTTTCTATTTTCTAGGTTTCTAAATTTTTTTTTCTAGGTAATAATTTCTACACTTGAGGACTAATTCTCTTAAGTCCTATTTGGAGACATAACAAATATCTAGTTGTTAAGGGTATTTGTCAATTTTCCTTATCCAGTCAACCATTAAAACTAATGGTAGTCACGGATTTGAGGGGTTGTTGGAGTAATAAAAGTACGGAATGTATATGGATGTAATTTCACAAAAAATGAGGGCATATGAGTGCAATTAATCCTAAATAAATAAGAGAGCTTAAAAGGGAAATTAATTACTGCCAAGAACATAATTTGTTAAACTAAAGAAGAATATCAGGATATGGACCTATATTGATGAAGTGCCAACTGCCAAACCATATCACTCCAGTCGATCTTCCAATACACTGAATATTGACGTTAACATCAACAATAACACAAATTATTGACTCATAGAAATACACAAGTCTTGCATACAAAATAAAAGCATATATACAAGTTCTTGTCTGTCGGGACGTTAATTAATAATCATAAATTCATACTTTTTCCAAAATACCCGGTCAATCAAGCAACGTATTGAAATTTATAAGCAGCCATATACTGTATAAGGTTGCTTTTGGAAAAGAACGAACAAGTCTAAGTGGTTGTTTAATTTCTTTTAAGAAATGGATATTAAGATTTTAATCCCTCTAATTTGTATTTATCTGAGTTTGGTCAACTAGTTTTTTAAATTATTAACTTTAGTCTTTCCGTCAGATTTTCTATAAAATAAGACTGAATGACGTTGTCAGACCGTGTAATGACTATTTTACCCCTATTTTGTCTTATATGAAAGGCAGTATAGTAATTTTATATTTAACTAAATAAAAAATAATAAGACAATAACAAATTAAATTTAAAATAAAAATATATAAAAAAGAAATTAAATCTTTATCAACCATCAACCATCGATTCAACCTTCAACATTCAACTCTTAACCATCCATCTTCATCATCATCAACAACATTAAAAAAAAAAAAACTAATCATCAAACTCATCATTTACCATCACCATCATCGATCATCTCCATCATCATCTATCATCACCATCGTCAATCATCACCATCTTGATCGATCATCACCATAATCATCGATCATCACTGCCACCAAGCCACCATTCTCAGATCTCAAACCACCTCGTCGTGCCATTCTCAGACCTCTAAAAATTTCTCTCTCACTCATTCAATCATCACCAACAACATAAGAAAAAAAATCAAATAGACAAAATACAGATTTTTGATTTAGTTATTATAATCATCATCTCCAACCATACCCACACCCACCCACAACTTAGGAACCCCCAGCCACCACACCCACAACCACACAACAACCCAAACCAATCAAGCCACCACCACCAATCCAAAGCCCTAATCGACATCAACCACCTACCAACAATTTTTCGTTCACCAACACCCACACGACGACAACCACTAACATCGTCGATTTGAGGTTCGATTCAATTGAAGATGTTCGATACGGTTTGTTGTGAGAGAGTGTTCAATTTTCTCATTTGGATTTAGAGAGAGAAAATCTTTCGGGTTTAGAAAGAGAATCGAAGGTGGCTAGGGTAAGGGTCTATGGTGGTGTCGTCATCTTCGGCGATGACACGATGAAGAAGACAAAGACAGCATTGGAGATTGGATTAGTTCTGGTGTTTTTTTTAAAAAAAAATAGTTTGAAATTGGTGTGGCTTTGGTTGAAGTAGAAGATAAATCTATAATAGATTTGTTTTCATTTTTGGAATTGATTTTTATTTTTGATTTGATGAATAAGGATTCTATTGATTGAGAGAGTTGAAAGAGAGAGAGCGTTGGAGAGATAAAACTACAAAAATTATGGTCGATTGATATTTTCATTTTTTATTATTTAATTTAATTTAATTTATTAAGTTATTAATTATGAAATTCTAGAACTACCCTTCTTCCAGACCGGTTTCTAGAAGATTTCGATCAAATTCCCATAATGCCCTTGTTTACCTAACGGAAGTCAACGAAAAATTAACGAAATTGAACGGTAGGGACTTGAATAGGTATTGCTTGGACGGTAGGGGCTGGTTGGTCGTTAGGTTGATTGAGATTTTGACACCATAAGAAAATCATATTATAAAATATTGCCTAACGGACTTAAGAGATACTTTACTAATGAGTTCTCTTTACAAAATAATTGGAAAAAAAAGGGGGAGAAAATAAAAATAGTATCCCAATTCCTAAACACCCTCATATAAAAACTCTCCCTAAAATCTCTCTTCTCTCCTCTCGCATCTCTCTCACATCACTACCTTCATCGAGGGCGACGACACCTAGTTTGTTTCAGCTAGCAAAGGCGTCGTCGGTCCCAAGCGAGACCGGCAACGCGTTGCCTGGGCAACGTAAGCCCAAACAATCTCACACCTAGGCATCTCACACCCAGACATGATGTGGTGTGTAAAACTGCCGCTAGGGATTTCCCTTCTTGACGACAATGTGTTCTATATAAGAGAAGAAAAATAGAAAAAGTAATGAGGATGAAAGACAAATTACCAAAACTCCCTCATGGAGGGATGTTCCTGAAAGCTTCCTAGACAAAAAGTTAAAAACATAACTTTTGAAGGGTCATGTCAATAATTGTTCCTTTTAAAAAAATGTGAACACTTCAATTTTTTTCTATATTTCATGATTATTATTATTTTTCAATATTTCACTTTCTTTTTCAAGAAAAAAAAAATTGCTACAGGTAATTTACTAATAAATGATTATGGATGGAAAAGAATTTTTACTATGTCTAGTAAAAGTTAAAACTTCATATTTATAGAATTTAACGGTTATTCTTGACAATTTACACAACTATTATTAAAAATTAAATATTGTGCAGATTAGAAAAGTCAAGCAGTGATTAACATGTAAAAATTAAGTTAAATTCCGCAAAATTAAAGTATCAATTCCCGTGTAAGCCATTAATAAGGTATTTTAGCCCATCAAACAATTATAATGCTTGCCCTAATTCACAGTGCGCTGTTTGTTTAGTATACTTTCCAGACCTCAGGCGTTTATGGAGGGGCACGGGCACACTGCAAAACTTAGCACTTCTAGAAAAATTTATGGAACGAGTATTATTCTTTGGTGAACCTCAAAATCTCAACTACATCCGGATTACCTACCAAAGCCAAGTTTGCAAAGTTGTCAAAATTACCTATGAAAATAGAAAACATTACCTAAAATACAAATTCTCCCTTCTGCTCTTTTCAGCGACAACATTCTATGTTTTACAATTAGGTTACAAGTCAGCCCTGACGTAAAAGCGAGCATAGAGAAAGAATGGTGGGCTAGGCAGCCAAGGGTGAACCAAGTTTAATCCAGCTAGTTACTAATAATAACTTCCATAATAAGCTTGTGGGACTGGTGCGGGTTGCTGAGCAGGGGCTAATGTTGCTGCTGCTGCAGATGGTTGTGCGTAACTTTGTTGTGGGAAAGCCTGCTGAAATTACAAATACACTCGCCATTAGCTCTCAACATAAAAAAAGAAAATGCCTACTAACCCAAAAAAAATAGTTTTTTCCATTCCAACAAAGTCCTCAACCAATTAGTTGCAGGGTCAAAACAGGATAATTGTTCGGTGCATATATATGCTTAAATTGCAGCAGAGTCATTTGCATCAGAATTAATCATTCAATAGTACATAGTTCAGTACATAGACTCGAGCAATGTTGTTGCCTCGGGTGTTGCTACTTGCTACCCTTGACCGGTAATGAGTCAGACCACAATCGGTAATACTTCAATACCTATCAATTAAAGGTAGTGGTGTAAAACAGATAGGGCCAGCCCAATTTCAACCTGAACCATGCCTAACCGAATGGGCTTGACATGACTGTCTGTGAACCAAGCCGGCTTTAATGAATGAAAATAGTAACAAAAAAAAAACATAGAACATAGCATGACCCCAGATCAAGCTGGGCGTTCTACAATGCTACATTAAATTCAGCCCAGAAAGCTGACTACAGACGATCACTCCTCAGCCAACATGGCTGTTGGCATACTCTAGAAAGAGTAAGACTATCAACAGATGCTTAAAATTTTCTGAAGACGCCTATCAGGTCAAAACCTCAGTTATTAAGTGTGTTTTTATAGTGTGTATATATATAAAAAAGGAAGTCGCTACAGAATTCTTCGCAGGTAGAGAAGAGTGAAGAACAACCAAGAGAAAATAGTTATGCATTGAATTTATCGGTGAATATTTTAATACCTGGGCAGGATATGTTGGAGGATAAGCACCATAAGTAGCACTTTGGGGGACCGATGTGGTTACTTGAGGAGTAGCATAATTGCTACCGTAACCACTATATGCACCGTATGCAGCCTGTTAACAAGAGAAAGACAGTTTTTTTAAAAAAAAAGAGAGAGAAAGAAAGTTGTCAAGTAAACAACAGCCAAATAAATTTCTATTATAAAACTAAACAGACACACGATAGCAAAATTTATGGTTAAATACTTAAACGCAACTCCACTACCTTGTATAATAAAGATGAGCATTGCACTCACCCCACCAAAAATTTTCTTACTCTAAGAACAGATCAAGGAAAGCAAGTTTTGAAGTGCATAGCTATGGATCTTGGCAATAGAACGTTTTGAGACCATATGCATACAAATCTAACCAAAACCCAGCAGTCCTAGAAATCCAATGCTTGTAACAAAAAAAGTTTAGAACATTTTCTTCACAGCCTAGGATAAATCAAGAACAGAGATATCCTAAAATATAACTTGAATGAAGAGACAATCTACCTGTTGGCCATAACCAGGGATCCACTGCTGTGCTTGCCCTTGTGGTTGTGTAACTGGTGGCCAAGCTTGGGGCTGTCCACCATAACCAGCTGCATAAGGGGGCTGTGCACTTGGATAAGAACCCATCAAAGACTGGGCAGGCGAAGGGGCACCAGAGTAAGATTTGGCCAATTTTGCCCTCTCTGAAGCTAGAAAATCATCTGCATGACGCTTTTTAAGCTCTGACATGCTCCTATGAGGTAAAAAAAATTTGGCATGCCGGTCTTCAGCCTTCTTGATAGACTGTGCATCTCCGAAGAGACCCAAGAACTGCAAATCATTTCAAGCATGAGAATTCCAATCATATTGTTCTCTATTAAAAAAAAAAAAAAGCAATTATTTCCAATGCTAGAAACATCTCCCTCTCCCCTCTAACTCTCCTTGCTTCACAGATTATAAAATTTAAATTCCCATAATTATTCAATTACGGGCAGATACACAAATGCAAATATTACAATGATAATAGCAATGCATTCTCAAGGAAAGCAATTTTCAGATGAAAAGTATACTCTAGTGCAATCTAGATCGCAAAATTTATTACCTCCAGAAAAATGCAAGATAGCTCTTCCTTCTCAGCAGCATTTGCAGTATTGGGGCTATCTGAGTTGGGCACAATGAACTTATCAACCAATGACTCCAAATATTCAATTTGCCTTGGTGGAGACTGAATTGACTCGAAATGTATCAAGGCCTAAATGATAACGAACGCAAAAGCAAAATATATTAGCTACAAAAAGGATTTATATAAATAAAACCAAAAAGTTTACATCCCACGAGCTCTAAGTAATATACACGTGCAAATGCATGCGAGAGAGAGAGAGAGAGAGAGAGAGAGAGAGAGAGAGAGAGAGAGAGCAAACCTCAAGAAGTGGTTTTGACGGTTGGACATGGTCAAGTGATTGAACAAGAATCTCCCGAGCTTTCTCCGCATTCCCAGAAACCTAACAAGTAACAATGAATCCAAGAATAATCTAACGAATATCTAGTTAAAAGAAATCGATAATGTTTGTAAACAGACTAACATGCATATCATAATTCAAGAATGATTATGACAAATAAAATAAATTATAGTAATCAGAAGTTATTCATATGCTAAAAGCATATGTAATAGAAAAAGGAAAAGGTAAAACCTGAGGAATTTTTCAAACCCATCTACTCAGTTGTAGATAGCTTTGCACATACTACTTCACTATTGGATGTGTTATCACACAATGAACTTAGTTTTCCAGGAAAATAATGCAAGAATAAATCTTTTAAAATGGAAAATGTCACCACAACATATGTTCTTTAGATACAATGGTGACAACAGCATGCTGAAGTAAAGCTTATAGTATACAAAAAATACAATTTTGTACACAAAAAATACAATTTTGTATAACAATAAATCATGCTTTGTTGTAATAAAGAGTACAAGTAAAAATAGACATGTGATTATCCTGATTCAAAGAACAAAATGTCCTGCTGATAGCCTGATGGAAAAGGCTTGAAAGTGTAAAAAACAAAAGAAACAACGAAAATAAATTATATAATCAAATTATACGGTCAGTCTAGTCTGGGCTAAACTTTGATGCTACAATATAAATGGGACATGTAAGAACCAAACAAATATCCAAATCTAACATGGTCATATTAATAACCATTGGCCAGACAATTCACCAACTCCAAAATAGCCTTAAAACAATTACTAAGAAAATAAAGCTTCATGCCATAGAAGAAACTGCTCTCAAATTCTCAATAACTCCTTCAAATCAATATGGTCAAAAGAAGTCAATGACTAATTATAAAATCACATAGACCATAGGCAAGGCAACAATTTCACAAATTTTTTTTTTTGCTTTTTAGTAACAATACACACACACACAAAACATTGGTAATGCTAGCAAATAAGTAAACCAACCTACCAAGTATAAAAGTCGAGAGTACTGAGCATATAACATTGGTAATGTTTGTGAATGCTCTTTTCCTCTTTCAATTGCAATGGCCTGCCCGTATAAAGAAAAAGCATCATCTAGCTTGCCCTGGAACATTATGAGAAACAACCCAATCATATGATGCAATATCTTTATTGAAACCTAAAATCAACAACTTGCTTACAAAATCATACCAGCCGGCGTTCCATGTTTGCGTGCTTAATAATTGCTTCAAGAAGGCCAGGAGAAATTTCAGTGTGTACAAGTTGATAAGCAGCGTGAGCACCTTCAATATCCCCATTCTGCTCTTTGAATCGAGCAGCAAATAGGTGAATCTCCGGTAGTCTCTGTTAAAATTTTGGTGATTAAAAAAAAAACTCTAGTAAGGAAATTGCAAAAGAAAACAGTAAGTGGTAACTGTTACTGTCACATTAAAATCTCTTATGCAAGATTGCTCCTCATTTTGTTTCCATTTTCAACGGTCAACAAATCCATCCGAATCCCACACGTCTCTCTCTCCTCATTATTGCATGAGCACGACCATTTCTCTCATTCTCACCTTTACTAAATATAACTCACCCATATAACTCTCAATCTATTTTAACTCACTTTTTGCATTATGTGCAAGGGAGATTATTTGAAGGAGGTTCCCACACATGAGCCTCTCCTTTTTGAATTATGTGCAAGGACATTGAGGAAAGCATAGATCATCTTTTCCTTCACTATGATGTTGCCTCTAATCTTTGGAAAAAAATATTAATCGCAAAGAAACAATAGAATTTTTTAAAGAGAACAATTCACTCTAACAGCGTATCAGCGTATGACACTTCCAAATGATGGATGTTTGTATAGGGCTCTTTTCTTTCATCCCTTCTTTTGCAATAAAATTTTGTTTTCAAAAAAAAAATGACAACTCCAAGATGTAATGTCGAAAGAACGATTCCCGCCCAAAATGTTCTAAATAAGGTTCTTGTTGTCTGCAGTTGTAAATTTCTTACCAACAGACAAATAAAAAGAGTAGAATACAAAACAAAAATGCTCAACTCATAACTCAAAGTAAATAATTCAATTAAACTGGAACTAAATCACCCAAAGTAATTCAGTAATGTTTTTAGAGAAATACCAACATATGCATATACCATACCTTAACAAAACATTGGGTTGCACGAGCAAGTGCATTATCTGCAAGGTCCATACTTCCACTGGCTTCCATGGATAATACATAGCGTATCCAGTACTCCGGATAATTTGCACATGCTATTAAACATCTTTCATACAGCTTGACCACCTGATTTTGCAAAAAATGCACCTCATAGATTAAAAATTATCCTAATCCACCAAAAGAAGAACCAAAGAGGTAGTACAAAGCATAAAAGAGATTTGCATATGAAATACTCCATTAGTGGAATAGAGAGGCCCCTCAAATACGAGAGGAGGAACCCTCCTTGCCTGACAGACAGATGGTTAGGAAGACAAGAACACATCTGCATGCATAACATGGGAACTTTAAAAAGAATAAAATTTACAGTACAACAGATCAAGAACCTAATCTGTCCACTAACAAATGAGGGTTTGAAATACTTAGCCTTAAAGTAACCAAATTGAAGGCCCATGCTTTAGTCTCAGTTCAATTTCCAGTCTTAAAAGTTGCTTCACCCAACGATTTAGCCAATAAAGCATATGATGCAGCAGATATTACTTAAGTGTGAGTCAGGTTTTAATCAAGAGGACGACTAAAAACTACAAACCACAAAACTAAAGGACAGACTGAAAACAAACCCAGATACCTTGTTGAAATCTCCTTCTCTTTCTATAAAATCCAGATAGTTATGCCAATTTTCAAGCTCAGCAACACTAAGTGGCTTGACATGAAAGTAGGGCCTTTTGATAGCTGTTTCAAAACCAATGATCTTAGAATCGAACTCTTTAGCTTTCTTATACATCTCTTCTCTAATGGCGATATACTTCCCCAACTCCTCAGCTTCTGTTGAGCCAGCACTTTCATGTTTGGGAGAATTTTCAGCAGCATCCTGAACCTCATCCTCTTTTACTTTTACTTCACCACTAGCCTCAGGTTGTGATCCTGCAGTGGCAGCAGCTTCCTCAGCAGACCTTAATTCAGACAAAGGTCGACTTCCAGCAAACTCTTTAAAACTGTAAGACCAATCACACAACTGATTTTATATAGAAGTACAAGACAACTAAATAAAACAGTAATTCATAAATTAAAGTTTATAAAAGTCATATGCGGTCGAAACTTAAAATAATCAAATCGTGTCATAACAAGAAATTACCTGCTCAAATATCGATCTAACTGTTGAATTGGATTCTCTAGCATCCTAGTGTAAATCATGGCAACACGGCTCCACTCCTGCTGCATGTATTCATATTCAATGTATTTCTCCCACAAGGGGTAAGACAAGTAATCTGTTCCAACATAAGCCAATGCTCGTTCAAAAAGCCTGAAGCACAATCATAATGGAAAATATGGTTATGATGTAAATAGAAACATCGACTCAGTTGATGCAAACACATCCGCAAATGGAGACAGCAGCACTAATCTTGAAGGAGAACAATTCACTCTTAACAGTATATGACACTTCCAAACGCTGCATTTACCTTCCTGATAAAAACCATACTATGTCCGAAATGGGGCAGTGAAAGAGGCCATCTTAGCCCTTAACTGGACGAGATCTTCCCAGCAGCATTTTGCAAAATGATGCACCTCACAGTGTCACATTTGAAGACAAACAGAATTTGTAATAACTACTCAACTATGACACAAGCCTTCGGAAAATAAGAGAGAAGGGGCATTAAGAGGCCAAAACTTTTTAAAGCATTGATAACTAGATGACCAAGACACAGACCTAAAATTCAAGAGTTTTCACATAAAAATAAATAAATTATAAAGTGCATCCCCATCAAACCTCTCCGCCAGAGTAATTTCTGTAGCAGGCATACTGAAATAATGTTAGAAAGAAACCAAAATAGATCGCCAGATCCTAGTGACTGAAAAAATGACGTAGTCAACATCTTCCCAATGCAGACCAACAACAACAATTGGATAAATGAACAACTCTTACCTTCGAATGGTATCTGGATCTCCATATGTGTTTATGGTAAATATGCAGTAATGCAACCAAATGTCTACCGAATATGTCACCCCTTGAACTGCTCGTTCATAAACCTCCACGACTTTGTCCATGGAACCCACGCGCGCCTCATGATCAGCATACTTCTTCCAATAACCATAACACAAAGGAAATTCAGCAAAAAACGCATCATAAACTCTTCGTATTTTCACAATAATGTCCTGCAGAAGAGGCATCAATAAAAATATTAGTTCAATAGGAAACATACATTTAATTTGTATCAAAGGCATATAAAATCAATAATAACACCACCTAATGGGGAAATTTCAGAAAAAGTAACTCTACCCTCTAATTTTTTTTATTTTTTTATAAGAACTCCATTCTCTAATTCTGTAGGATATCTTTGGAAGATTGATGGACCTCACTGTTCAATCCTTAAATAAAAAACATGTTATCTTTCAGATATGATGGACCCTAGTACAGACATTCTAAGGAAGTTGAAATTTAATTTTCAGCCTTATAGACCTGATCTTATAGTGTGTTATGAGAGTAGCTGCTAGGAGCCTATGCCCATTGCAATTTGATATATTATAAATCCCTCCCAACTCCAAGAGAGAGAGAGAGAGAGAGTACATAAATACTTGAGCAGAACTGCAAAAGCACATAAAAAGCATTCTGAATTTCAAAAGCTGCTTTTATTTGTACTACTGGCATTCAATGTGTATTGGTGTTGAAAGTATAGCTCAAATAAACAGCTGTAAACACAAATAACTAAGTCACTAACCAAATACCAAATTAACTGATTTGGAGGTTAGCTATTTGACACACGCAACAGAAGCTAAAAAACGGTACTCATTGACTCACTTGTTGACTATGAAAATTAACGTGTAAATTTGTGTGGTCCTACACAAACCATACAGGTAACCAGAGTCAACTTCTCCAGTTATAAAAAAAATAAAAAAAACAAAACTTAAAATAAACATGGTCAACAATATTGATCATTCATCTGACTATCCACAAACAGCATACCTCAGCCAGCTTCTCTGTCTCTTCAAGTAGGGCAGTCCATGAATTGAAGTCTGAAGAATTAGCCTTCACAATGCTCCATAATCGATCTTCTTCACCAGACATTGCTGGCACTGCATATAAAAAGAGACAATGAACAAATGTAAGCTCATATTTATGAATCAATAAGATAAAAATACAATCTACATACTGTCATTGCATTCCAGTTTCTACTAACAGTGAAATATAAAAGTTTCCAATAAAAAAAATAGTCATAGTACAAGTAACCACAGTATCATCAGCATATTTATGATATTCTACATTGTTTTTATAACCAAAAGTCCCCGGACATTTCTTTTTCCAATAAGTGATGTAAAACATCCTAAAAAGTTTGCACATATGTGAGGCCTAGATGGATGAATTCATTTTAATTAAGCATTTTATTTCTCCACTTTTGGGTATAAGGGTTTTATTATGTTTCCCTTGTTTGGGATAGATTTTATAGTTTTGGAAGGTAGATTGTTACCCTCTTTAGTTTGATTTCGATTTCTTTTCCATGCTTGAGAGTTGAGAGAAATCTTTATAAATTGGGGAGGTAGAGTGTTACCTCCTTTAGTTTGATTTTTGAATCCTTGGTATTCTTCTCTGCCCACCACAGATAGGCTAAGTTTTATTGATTGGCACACTTAACTTTCTCCCCAAATTTCTTATAGATTTTTCTTCCAATTCTCCTCAAATTCTCTTACCTTTCTTCCTTTTATGAGTTCTCTACGGACTCTACCATTAATCTAAATAGAAGAGTACTACTAGATCCTACAACCTTCATAGCCAAAAAATCTATAGGATACATATCTTCTATAGCCATTTTTCGATTTTGGGAAAAGGAGTCATTAACCCCACTCCCCAGACTTCCCTTCCAAGTTAACACCCCAAAAGTTGCAAAAGAGGTATATATAATCAAACCAAAATAAAAAAAAATGGCTATAGAAGATGTCATCAAGTACTCCACAATGTAATGTACATATCACAAGCATGTAAGATAATACATACCAGAACCGTCCACACACTCCTCCCCAGCAGCAGCTCCACTTATAACACCCAAAGAATTTCCATTATCAGCTGACATGACATTTCCTGCTTCGCTAGCAACATTTCCATTCACAGGACCATAACCAGAAGCTTGAGATGATCCTACAGCTACATTCTCCGTGCCAGCAACATTATCATTACCATCAGTGGCCCCAACAGCTGGAGCCTCTTGCATAACAAAATTAGGATCCATAGTATAAATTGCATCTGCTGGAGGAAAACCACTGGCATTAGGAACAACATTTGCGTTAGGATCAGCATATCCAGTGTTAGCATATCCTGCAGATGTGTAGTCCAAGACGCTAGATGTTTCGGCAACTACTGTTTCACTGTCTCCCATACTTGACCACGCCAAGAGTATAAGCTACAAGTACACAAACGTTATTCTTATCACAACTCAATGCATATCCTTCAAAACTTCAATTGCTCCTGTAGTGATTTCAAGACGATCCTTAACATAAATTCTAAACAAATTCATATTCAACAACAACACTAAATTAATAATTTAGCATTACTAGGATAGTAATTGTTGCCAGTAAGTAGTTTCCCAGAGACTATAGTATCAAACAGAGATATAACTATCACCAGATTGCCAGATGAAGAAAAGAAAATATTAAATAGACATTAAGCAGACAAAACAAAAAACAAACAACAAACCCTAATCCAAGGTTAGGCACACTAAACAGTAAACTCTGATAAGAAAAGAAGAGCAATAGCTGCGGACTTACAAGAAGCTAGTCTGGAGAGTCCCGAATTTGATTTCTGAATTGCAGGTTTTCAATTTTCTATTTGGTACGCAAGAGAAAATAGACGGAGAGTAGGGCATCTAAACCGGTACGAGGATTTTATACTGTGAAATCATCGGTGTGGCGGTTTTTTACTGTGAAATTTAAATAACTCTTCTAAACAATAAATATTGGGGAATTATCATTTTAGTCCCTCGATTTTGGTGAAAAATTAATTTTTTAAACATGTTTACTTTTTTAGGACCTTTGGTCCCTTACTTTTTAAAAATACATCAAATTAGTCTTTTTGATTTTTTTTTTAACAGCCAAACATTAAAAAAAGGTACAATATCCATTTTACCTCTACATATTGTTTTACCCTTCTATTGTTTTTTGAAATAAAGCTCAGTTGAAGTATTTTCTTACTGTTGCACGACGTTTAAGAAAAAAACTATATAACGGTGGAGCAATAATTCCACTTTTTCACGGTTATCTCTTCTCCGACCTCCATTTCTTGAAAAAAAATTGTGTTAAAGGATGCAATTTTATAGTGTTATTGCACGGACTATTTTCAACCAATTTTCTTTTTCAAAAATATTCAATAATTGGTGGCATCATTCAACGTTACAAGTTCAAATACTGGTTGGGTCAATGTGAAGAATAGATTTTTTAGCAGTTGGAATGGTAAAAAAACATCATTACGTGTCTCTAAGATGAGTAAGAACCCAAAGAGGTTATTTTTCGGTTGCGAAGCATGCAAATATTTCAAGTGGTGGTCTTCTGATAGTGGGAAATGAGAAAGGATACAAGAAATTACATCATGTGGTGTTCCTAAAACATGTGCAGAGTCAACATGAGAAGAATCATCTAAAACATATATGAAAACACACAGTTTCATATGGTCATTGTCAAGTATGAGAAGGTCTTTAGTTTGGTTGAAAGTTATTGTTTTAGTTCACACAGTGCTATTAGGCATATGCATTGGTATAACATTGACATGTAAGAAATGAGTTTCATGCAACTAATATATTGTTGACAATAAAACAGTAGAATAATGCAACAAATATGTCTTTTTTTATTGCAAATTTTACATATATTAAACATCCAATGAACTAATGGTAGTCACAAAATACCATCATTAACTGTCATATTATAATACCAATATTAAACATCCAAAAAACTAATGGCACACATAAAACCAACCAATATAACTATCAATTGCCATTGAAATTGGTCCAACTAACAACTATTATCAATTGCCACAAAAAAAGTTGTTAAACTAATAACACCAAATCAGATTTAAATATCACAAAGACTGTTGTAAAAGTTTTGTGTTTACCAAATCTGATACAAAAAAAAATATTGCAGGACATTTTTCAAGGTAGGGAAAGTGAATCTATCTGTAAGCCAACATCAGGTACATGTCTTGGTGGTGTCATATGTTGTTGAGATGCAGTACTTAGTGGAGCCGTAAAGTGTTCATATGCAGTGCTTGTGCTGTCTTCATGGGTTCGAGCACTACAATAATAAATGTATTACTCATATATGTAATTGTAATTTTATTTTGCAGTTAAAAAAATACTAAATGAAAAAAATATGTATATTACCTAATTGTAGTTGAATAATGCAGAGATGCAGTGTTTGGAGCACTGCAGTAATAAATGTATTACTCATATATATAATTGTGATTATATTTTGTAATAAAAAAAATATTAAATGAAGAAATATGTATATTACCCAATTGTTGTTGAAAAATGTTGAGATGCATTACTTGGTGGAGCCGTGAAGTGTTGATATATGGTGTTTGTGCTACTTCAACACTTGCAATTCTATTTTAAAAAAACACTTGTAGTTCTATTAATAAATAAGAAAAAAAATGAATACCTAGAAGTTGATACAGCAACACTTGTAGTTGTCTTTTTAGATGTCTTTTTCCTTTGTGAGGTTGAACCAACTACTTTTCCCTACCAGTATACAATGAAACTTTAAAGGAAAACTTTGAAGGAGACAAAAACTAAATAAAGTTGATGTAGGAAAAAATTAGGGTATTAATAAAAATTGATCAGTGAAATATATATATGTTTCAAAACTTTTCCTTTAGAAAACATATTTTCGGAACCGATTTTTGTATATACGCACATAAAAAAAATTTAAGTATATTTGATTGTTCTCTTTAAACTTTGATTCTGATTTCACCACCAAGTCTTCCGAGCTTTAACCCGTGATCTGATAACTTGTATGTGGGCACGTAACATACGGACAAAACTAGACATAGGTTACAGAGAATAAGAAGACAACATCATGCCCTCCCCTTATGTATTCGGCCGGCTCCCAAAAGAAGAACAAAAAAAAAACTTTTTTCTTCTTTTTTGCTGCACCATCTCTCTCTATATTAGGTTTTAGATTGCTTACTTTTGTGTTTCCTGATATATATATATATATATATATATATATATATATATATATATATATATATATATATATAAGGATCCTAGGGTTTAGTAATCCAAGTCAAAGTAGGATTCTAAATCCTATTTTAATTTGGTCACCACTAAGACTTGAGCCTGTGACCTCTAGGATTAAAATAATCTTTATTATTTTTTAATCCTTTTGCATTAGTCGTGGTTTGAACCTATAACTTCTTATTAATAATTAAACAATTCTTAATTCTTAATTCATATAATTCAATTATTAATATACTAATCAAATAATCTTATTATTTAATTAGTTCACTGAATTTATTCGTGTCAATTTTGTAACACAATTAACTGGATTATCCAATTAATTTAACCGTGACTCTTGTTATCGATAATTTTAGAGGGCTAGTTTGGGGACCTAATGGACCCACAGTTCTGAGCACCTATAATACTTAGAAATATTAATTAAACTTTTCAATTAATATTTTATGATTATTAACCTCAGAGTTACTCCACCAAAAACCTGAGGCTACACTCTCGAAACTGTAGATGTATTACAAAGACTGAAGTCTCATTGTCCATCAATACAAATATTATATATGGTATGCTCCTCCACGAGTAGTTCATAATTAGAGCTAGGTCATAAAGTTTGTTATACCTCTCTAATTATATTTTTTCTTATAAGTACCATTAATTCTTTAATGAACAATTATATCTTGTCTTCCATTATTGAAGAATGAGAACGCTCTTAATTACTCAAGCCCCGAATCAACCCTTAGGGGAACTACTCATCTATTTCTTGCACGAATGAGTGGATTCTTCTATTGTGTGCGAACCTTTCCAGCCTCAAGCTAAACTGTGACTCCAAGGTACAGAGTTACTGATCGAGAATATTACTCCGATCTCACCTCTGGTATGCCAAAAGCAACAATCTAACCTGAAAGAGTTAGTGAGACACTCAGGATTAAGATCACCCATATACAACCATTATTCATCGATATACAGGAATCTCTTCATTTAACGGATCTTGGTGAGATATTCATATAGATCGTTTCACTGCCTTATATGATATCATCATATAAAGTGTCTTCATTCCCATATCACTACATGAGTAGTCTAGGACAAGACCACCGTACATTACAGAATGAACCGCTACTATAGATTAACCACAAACAAAGTACCTAACTTTATTTGCTCTTTAAGAACTCTTTAGATTGCACGCCTCAAACTAAATCCTTCTGTATATGACTCTCATATATTCAGCTTGAGATTACATCCTACAATCTTGAATGTTTTGCACACATGATATAAACGTACATATGTTAATAAATCAATATTTATAGGTTGAAAAATTAACTTCTTTTATTCATATTTTTATAACATTTACATACTACAAGCTTTAAAGCATAAACACCAACAATCTCCCACTTGCACTAAAGTAGGTGAGACATCTCTCATAATTCTAGACCATATAGGTAACCTTCAAACACTTTAGCCATTAAGGTCTTTGTAAATGGATCAGCCAGATTATCCTGCGACACGATCTTGGTCACAGTCACGTCCCCTCTCTGCATTATCTCCCTGATGAGATGATATTTCTTCTTTATATGCTTCCTTTTTTTGTGGTTTCTTGATTCTTTGGAATTAGTCACAATACCAATATTATCATAATAAAGCGTGATGGGATTATCCAAGTCTAGAACAACTTTCAAGTCACTCAAAAACTTGCATAGCCATGCAGTCTCTTTAGTTTCTTCTCAAGTCACTATATATTCGGTCTCCATGGTGGAATCAACAATATAAGATTTCTTGACACTCCTTCACACTATGGCTTCACCACCAAGGGTGAATACTGACCTAGAAGTGGATTTTCTAGAATCTTTGTTTGGCTGAAAGTCAGAATCTGTATATCCTAATGGGTCATAAATATGCAAGAATATAGTTTCTCGTTCTCCGAAGATACTTGAGAATAACCTTCACAACAACCCAATGATCCAATCATAGGTTGTACTGGAATCTACTGGCTACTCTCTCTACGAAGCAGATGTCAGGTCTCGTGCATAATATAGCATACATGAGACTGCCCACTACTGTTGCATAGGGAAACCATCTCATATCCTCAATTTCTTAAGGTGTCTTAGGAGACTGTTCCTTAGACAAGTGAACTCCATGTCTAGAAGGTAAATTACCTTTCTTGGAGTTCTCCATCGAGATCTGTACAAGTATTTTGTTGATATACGATGCTTGAGATAGTGCTAACAGTTTATTCATACGATCCCTAATTAATTGGATCCCTAGAACATAACTTGTATCTCCTAAATATTTCATTTGGAATTAGTTAGTGAGCCAGCCTTTTACTTCTTAATATTCCTATGTCATTCCAAATGAGTAGGATATTATTAACGTAAAGGACCAGAAAAACTACTTTCTTATCAACGATCCGCTTCTAGACACATGGTTTATCGACATTTTACTCGAAACCATAGGTTTTGATGACAGTATCAAACCTAATGTTCCAAGATCTAGATGCTTGCTTCAGTCCATAAATAGATCTTTGTAGTTTCCAAACTTTTTACTATTTATCTTGGGATACGAATCCCTTTGGTTGCATCATGTAAATGCTTTTATCAAGATTATCATTTAAGAATGTAGTCTTGACGTTCATTTGCCAAATTTCGTAGTCGTAATAAGCTACAATGGATACAAGTATCCTAACTTAAACATAGCATCTGGTGAGAAGGTCTCTTCAAATCGACATTTTCCTTTTGGGTGTAACTCTTTTCCACTAGTCTTGCTTTGAAGGTCTCTACCTTCCCATCTACTCCCCTCTTTCTCTTGTTGATCCAATTACACATGTTTAAAAGACAATGGATCATCCACATTATCATTAAAGACAACACCCTGTGCCTCTCCAATGCCTAAATGTTGATCAGGTTGTCGTACAACTCCATCACTACATCTAGGTGGTAATGTGTTCTGACTAGGAATCGCTTGACAACCAGTCGTTGATGGAACAACTACTTTGTCAGCAACTTTTGTTGACTGAGCACTGGTCGTACCAGGTTATAATTCATTTAACACAATCTTACTTCGAGGTTTGTGATCACTCATATAGTTTTCCTCAAGAAATGTTGCGTTTGTCGATACAAATACTTTGTTATCTTGAGAACTATAGAAGTATCCTTCTCTAATCTCTTTGGGATAACCTACAAACAGGCATACTTGTGAAAGAGGTTCCAACTTTCCATTTCTGTTCTTCAGCACATGTATTGGACACCTCTATATGCAAAAATATCGTAAACTAACTTTACAGCCATTCCACAACTCCAGAGGAGTCTTAACATAGATTTAGATGAAGCTACATTCAGTATGTAGGCCTCCATCTATAGTGTATAACCCTAAAAAGAGTTTGGTAATGATGAGAAACTAATCATAGATCTCACCATTTTTATCAGGGTCTCGTTTCTCCTCTCTGCAACACCATTTTGAATGGTATTCCAGGAGCTGTGAGTTAGGATATAATCTTATGCTCAACCAAGTAGTCTTCAAACTCTTGGTTAAGATACTCACCTCAATGATTTGATCGTAAGGCTTTGATTGTTTTGCCTAATTAGTTCTCAACTTTTTCTTGAAATTCTTTAAACTTTTCAAAAGTTTCCGACATACGTTGCATCCGGTAAACATATCTGTATTTAGAGTAATCGTTAACAAAAGTGACATAATACTCATAACCATCCCTAGCTCTAACATCCATTGGTCCGTAGACGTCTAAATGTATAAGCTCTAGTGGTTATGTGGCTCTAAGTCCTTTTTTAGTAAAAGGTCTCTTGATCATTTTACCTTTTAAACAAGACTCACAGACAAGTAAATTGTCGATCTTTAACCGGCTTAAAGGTCCACATTTTATTAGTCTATAAATCCTGTCAAGGTTGATACGACTACGTCTTAGATGTCATAGATACATTTCATTACCTGGAGAAACTTTTTTGTCGCTTTGTTTTATGTTTTTCAACTTTATACAATTTAGTATTAAGCAGTGATGTATGAATTGATGGTCTTAAAACATACAAGTTGCTTTCAATCAAACCAGAACAAATATCCAAACCGATCTAGAAACAACAATTGATTTATTATTAAAAGAAACTAAATATAACTATTCCAATAATCTGGATTCAAAAATCAAATTTCTTGAAAACCCAGGAATGTAATAAACAATTTTTAAAGAAAGAAAATAACTACATAATTGAAGTCTGACTTCTCCCATTATTCGCATTGAAATGACATCCACTATTCCAACGTGCATTGAGGAGGTACCCTCCTCTAGCTCTGTCCAAGAATCAATCCAATGTAAAAAAGAACAAACATGGTTAGTGACCTCTGAATCTACTATCCAAGGAAAAGAATTATCTTCCACTAAACAAGATTCAATGACAAGTAAATTTGATTTACCTTTCACTTTCTTCTTATTGAAGAGTTCTTCAAGGTACTGTGAATACTTCCTTTCCCATGACCGACCATATCACAAGGGAAACATTTTCCTTTTGCTTTGTTAGTTATGGTGCTCTTCTTCTTTTGAACTTATTTCTTATTGGGCTTAGCCTTTGCTTTTCTAATATACCTCTTCATCTCTTCGAACTAGAAGAGGATGGCTCAACAACATTTGCCTCACCTGTCTTCCCTTTGTTGTCCTTCAGCATGGACTCAAAGGTTGAAACTAAACTTGTTCATCCTATAGTTTCTTTTGAACTGATCAAAACTCTTCGGAAGAGTTGTTAGTATTATTCACACCAAACTAGGCTCATCTATGGCCCTACCATTGACTTTAGTTGTATTGAAATGGGACATCATGCCCATGACATATTCCTAGACTGATGCTCCCTTCTTCATGCGAGTAAGCATTGCGAAACGAACAGCTTCATGTTGATTTTGCTTAGAAGGTTTCCCAAAACATGGTTTGCAATGACGTCATCTTCTCAAATGATGTTGTGATTGTTTCGTGCTTCGAAACAAGCACTTCGGTCATGCTAGCTAGCAAATAAATACGGGCCTTTTCATCAGCTGAAACCCATTTCTCGTAAACCTCATGAATAGTTCATGTTGCATTGGGTGTAGACTGTGGCGGACATTCCTCTGTAAACATAAATTTTAGGTCTTTGGTAACCAAGATTGCATTAATGTTATTCTTTTTTTAGTAAATTTTTCCACGGTCAATTTATCATTAGAAAGTACTTGAAATAGTGCAGACGACATTGCTGAAACAAACATAAATAAAATAAAATTCATTCATTCTATACATTCATATTGTTTGTTAAGATTCAGCATAATATTAAACTTGATGCATGAACTTGTATAATGAACAAGAATAAACCCTAAAAAAATGTTTATACGCCAAGTAATCCAACCTACCATAAGCAAGTGCCGCCTTAGAGTTGGTCAAGTACTTACATATTGAATCGAGACATTCTCAATCAAATGATACACTAGAATAACTTTGTATTCTTATATCATTCAACCATCGCTTATTTTAGTCAGGATTTTAATTAATCATTTAACTAAATCCTTGTGAGTGTAACCCATCATTTCATATCTCATAAACTTAACTTGAGAGTTGCTGACTTTGGGTCAGTTAGTCCCAAAATACTTCCAGAAATCCTATTCGTTAGGAAGTTAACCTTGGTATTGACTCTCATGGAAAACTTCCTTAGGGAGGACGAAAACAAAGTCATCTTGAAGACCCCCTTGAATCTTACGGCGTTGAACTAACAATGGAGACTGCAGAATACATTGTCATATATTATTCTCCCACTCATTATTTTAAGGTTAGGGTTTATAAATTACCCGATTTTTAACTATTATAAATCTAATTTATTTTTGGAATTCTAACCTAAGTAAACTATTTAAAATATACTAGAATTAAATGTGAAATTTACAAAGTTTTAACTATTAAAACTAAATGCACATTATTCGGTCCACTTATTATTAGGGCCTTAATTGAATTAATCTTAATAATTTATTTGACCTAACTAATCTAACAAATTAAACTCTTTAATAAAAAGATTAGGTATTAATGAAAATTAACAAGTTTTTTTAACTTCTAAACAACTAATCTCATTATTAATAGCCAATTTTGTGAAAAACCTTTTTTAATCTTGTTAACCGAAAATTCGTTTGGGTGTAAAATTTTGATCAATAGTCTTAACCTGTAATCTGGGAGATCACAGCAGGGTAGGTACCTCTAGGTACCCATATTTTGTATGAACAAAGAACAAGGGTAATGAAACAATAAGTAGAAGAAGAACAAATTGTATGGATTATTTTATTAATGGTTGAGTTTCCTGATACAATGATGAAGGTAACTTTCACTCTCTCACTCACTCTAACATATTAGGCGATGGCGAACTCGTACAAGTTGATAAGTGGAAATTTCTTTATGATGGTGAACCTCTCTGTATGGTGTTTTTCTCTCATTCTCTTGCTCCTTTTCTTCGACCTCTGTCATTGTATTTATGGACTCAAATTCATTTTACCGATCCATGAAAATCTAGTCCATTGATTTGCAATCATCGGAGCTCTTATTTTATCATTGAATGATGTTAATTGAGGCCGTAAGCGCGTGATTTGCTCCCTCTAATTATCATTGTATTTTAAACTATGATTAGGTTGACCATTTGATCTAATTTATGACGCTTTAAATGGTGAAGAGGTCAACTCTATCTTCTGCCTTGTTGGAGATGAAACTAGTTTCATTCCTTTAGACGTGGTACTGTTACAGGTTTCTAGGTATACTGTAAGTTCCTTAGTTTTTGATTGGCTTATTTCGTTGACAACCACATTTGGGGATTAATGTGTATGGGTAGTTTAGGCCATCATTGCTCAAGACCCAGCTCAAGCTTCATAAGGTAAATCACTGGCTTAACCTTTTCTGAAGAGTTTTTAGTGCACACACACACTCTCATGCATGTCTTTGTTCATCTTGCATGAATGCTTAATTGCCTTAATTGTATGCCTATTTGCCATAAATCTTGCTTGGGTGTTTGTTGCATTTAGTTTGGCCTTAGAAGAGTTTTTTTTCCCTTAACCGCGGCCGGGACCGCTCCATGTGCATTGCCTCCACCGCGGTATGCACAACGGTGTTCTCCAGACGTTGCTTGTTGCTGCTACCGCGGCCTGTGCACGTTGCATGCACAGCGGTCTCCCAAGCGGAGTTTCCCAGTGTTGCACCGCTTGCTCTACCGCGGTCTGGACATTGCCTGTACCGCGGTCTATACAGCAGAGATTAACAGGCGACACACCGCTCGCGATACCGTGGTCTGAACATCTGCCTAGGCCGCGGTACGCACAACGGTCTTGATGGGAATCAGTTGCCCATTGTCCAAAATGATGCCTTTTCGTGTAGGGCTTCTTTATATATGTTCTCTTCTTCTTTCTTACCTTCTTAGAGCTCAAATAACACATTTTGTTAGAGAGAGAGAACCTCCCTTAGTGAGAGAAAGCACCAAGATTATTTCTTTGACTCTCCAAACCCAAAACCTATCTCCATCTTGCATCATTCTTCATCATATGAGCATGGGTATTCTTGGTTTCATGACTAGGTAAGTAAGAACTTCATTGAACATATTTTATTGTTCTTCTTACTCTAGATTAGGTGTTTATTGTATGATTAAATACCTAGACTCTAGTTATTACATATATTTAATAGTCTTGATAACATGATTGGGTTTGTTTGTGATAGCTAGGGTTTGTGACCATTTTACCCTTATAGCTAAATCTCTATGATTTGCATTTAGATATTGTTTAGGACTTATTGATTGCATTATAGTCCTTGCCATGCTTAATGACAACATGTGTTGAAATGACTTTGTTTGATAACTAGGATATATTGTTGCATAACTATATCTAGTTAAGTCTTTATGAACATTCATTTAGACATTGATATCTAGGAATTGTACTTAGTGACATTCTTAAATTCCTAGATAAGCATTTATTGTTGCCTAGCATTACTTGCACGTTTGAATATTTTATCATATTCACTTAGGTTGTATTTGACTCTTCATTGAGGTTAAGTCTTGTGGCTTCGGTGTGAAGTTACACAAGCAAGGGAAGTCTTGCAACCAAGGGTGGGTTGACAAGAAATTGGTCGGGTGCCACTGTAAAAGGCTAAAGGGGGTAGAATAGGAGGCGTTCACGCCAAGAGTAGTGTATCAAGGGATATCACTAGGGACTGAACCAATAGTGTTGAGTGGCGGTGTCCATAGCCTGAGGTTGTCGAGAGTGAGAGTCCGAGAATCACTTGAGGGTGTAACCTTTTACTTATATAGTGGATTTCTACGATCGAGTGTGGCGCACTTACCAGCCCGTGGTTTTTCCCATTTGGAGGGTTTCCACGTATACATCTTGTGTTATTTATATTTCCGCACCATACACTTGATGTTTGTATGTTTGTTTTATTGGGTGAATTTTGAATATTAACTAATCAAGAAAAATTGGTAATTAACTTGATTAAAACCTATTCACCCCCCTCTAGGTTTAAACACACATTTTTAGGGAACTTTCAATTGGTATCAGAGCTGGTGCCTAAATATACTTAGGTGATCTGTGCTCTGTGTGTGTCTTGCTTGTGCATTTGTGTTGTTGCATTGCATGTGCATTCATATAACCCAAAACACCATGAGTGATTTTGAGAGACTAGAGGGTGCTTTGATCTCTGAACCACCAATGATAACTACTTCTCTTGAAAAGTGAGGATGGAAGTTTTTTTGTGTGACCTTGATTAACATGTGTGGATGTGTGTGGAAGAAGGGTATTCACCTTCCACGGAGACACAAGAGAATGAGGCTTCTATGCCTAAGCCCAAGTCCAAGTGGACAATTGACGAACTCGAGGCTGCCGAATGGAACTCAAAGGGCGTCCGTGCCTTATATTCTGCAGTGGGTGAGAGTCATGCAAAGCTCATCCAAACAACTCAAGATGTTCGAGAAGCTTGGGAGATTCTAAGAGTCATCTATGAAGGTACCATGAAAGAAGAACACAAAGAATTAGGTACCTCAAAGATCAAGCTTAAATGTTTTGATTGTGGTGGCTATGGGCACATCTCCACGGATTGTGGAAACTCAAAGAGCAAGATTCAAAGAGGCAAACCAAAGGCCTACTTTTATAGTGAAAGTGAAGAATGCTCTTCGGGTTCGGAGGGATGTGAAAGGAATCACATAGTCTTGCACGCTTTACATAATGACAACTCTAAAGCGCCCACAAGACACCTATCACTCAAGTTCAACATTGAAGAAGCTAGTTTAGATGATGATTGCCACGAGAATACAGGTGGTAGAAGCTTCGATGAAGAAAGTTCAAGTTCCAAAAACTTGAGTGATGAAGAGTTTGGTTACGGAGACTTCATTAAAAGTCTTCAAAGGTCTTTGAAGAAGAAAAATGAAAAAATCAAGCAGTTGAAGGAGGAAAATCTTCAACTAAGAACCAAGTTAGATGAATCATTGAAGATGGACATAGTTGATGTGTCCAAGTATGAGAAGGAGATTGATGATTGCCATCAAAGGATGAAGGCAATGAAGGATGAACTTGCCAACAAAGACAATTCCTTGAAGATCATCAAGGAGAATGAGATAAGATGCCTTGGAGAATTGAAGAAAACCAAGGTCATGCAACCTCAAGCTCAAGGCAAGAAAAGAGCTTTACCTCCACAACATCCTAGGAGGAAGATTGATCTTGGAGAGACATCCAAGAATGGCCAAGTGAAGGGGCCAATAAAGAATGGAGCTAAACCTCAACAATCAAGAGCTCCACCTCCAAGCTTTCCTCAGCTAAGGAGGCAAGCCAAGCAAGCTCAACCAAGGAAGCAATCTTCTCCAACTCAACAACAAAGAAGAAGAGAATTAATACAACACCAAAGGAAAGCTCAAAGACATGGGAAAACACCTTTGTCCTCACAAAAGAATGGTATAACCTCTCATTTTATTCCTTCATGTCATTTTTGTGGTGTTTATGGTCATATTAGACCAAATTGCTTCAAGTACATTAACATGTGTAGAACTAAGAGCATGATTGAAAGAAAAAGGGTAGAGCCAATATGCATGTGCCTAGGAAAGCTAGTGTTAATGATTCTAGGAGTAATATGATGATCTTGACCACTAAGAATGACAATGTGTCACCTAAGTGGATTAGAAAAGATGAACCCACATGCCATTGTGCTAAGGTTTCACCCATAGGCTCAACTGGTCAAATAGACTTGGTAAGTCTATAGGGACTCATATCCCCTTTTGACTTGTTTTGATTGAACCCATATGGGGAGCTCAAACAAAGAGAGCAAATTGGTAATGCATTGTGCTCATTGATAATTTTTATGCTTATTTTTTAATTGCTTGAGATGATTGGTTGTACATATTTTTTTAATAAGTGTGCAACTTTGCTTTACATGCAATCCATGTCTTATTTATGACCAAACATGCATTTTTGGAATAGGAGAATTGATTGGGAAGTACTTTGAATGACCTAGAATTGATCTTCATGACATGTTGATTATTTCTATGACATGCTTTAAATTGATATGCATGATGAGATTTTTGCATGCTCTAAAATGAATGCAAAATTTATGTGTGAAAGCAATTATGAGACTTCAATCAATAAGAATCTTGTATCCATTTCAGGGATGTTACAATCCAAAAGTCTCTCTCTCTTTACTTGTCAAACAAGACTACTATCATATGGGCATTCCACCCGAAAAAATCAAATAGGGCGTAATAGTCGCTCATGTCTTGTTTTGATTGTAAAGTTTGATATAGTTGTTTTTTAAAATGAATTTATTTTACAATCTATATCTTGCTTATTCCATGACAAAGGGTGAAATTGGTTTGAATTCTCTTGGAAATCTTTGTTATTTTGCTTTGCCAAATACAATGTTTTGATCTTGAATACAACTTGTCCTGTATGCAAAGCATTCGTTCACACATTTTTTATGTAATAAAACTCCTTATTCTCTCTTCTTAATTGAGTTGCATAAATTTGGTTATATGATTATGCATATGTCTTATGCCATAAGCTCTCCTTGCTAATGTCTTCTTAAGGGGATACTCCTTTATCTATCTCATGACAAAAGAGGGAGTAGTGTGGATTTAGGGGGAGTTGAGAGTTGCATATGAGGGGAGTCTCATTGAGGGGGAGCTAACCTATTTATGGGGAGAATTTGCATTTGCATTGTTAATGCATGTTGCTTGTTTCTATTGTATGCAAATTGCTCTTGTGTTTATGTCTTTGATCACCTCACATACAATTGTCTTGGGAAGTGTAGTTATTTTGTTTTGTATGGATGTTGATTCTACAAGAGATAGATGACTTGAAGATCTAGTTTATTAGACATCTCTTTGTAATGTAGAAAAACTTTATTGATCCTTTTTTTTGTTTAGTTTATTTATGAGGATGAATTGTGAGTGGTGGTTTTGTCACGAAATAGCAAAAATGGGGAGATTGTAAGTTCCTTAGTTTTTGATTGGTTTATTTCGTTGACAACCACATTTGGGGATTAATGTGTACGGGTAGTTAGGCCATCATTGCTCAAGACCCAGCTCAAGCTTCAGAAGGTAAATCACTGGCTTAACCTTTTCTGGAGAGTTTTTAGTGCACACACACACTCTCATGCATGTCTTTGATCATCTTGAATGAATGCTTAATTGCCTTAATTGTGTGCCTCTTTGCCATAAATCTTACTTGGGTGTTTATTGCATTTAGTTTGGCCTTAGAAGAGTTTTTTTCCCTTGACCGCGGTCGGGACCGCTCCCTATGCATTGCCTCTTCCGCGGTATGCACATCGGTGTTCTCCAGACGTTGCTCACTGCTGCTACCGCGGCCTGTGCACGTTGCATGCACATCCGTCTCCTAAGCGGAGTTTCTCAATGTTGCACCGCTTGCTCTGCCGCTGTCTGGACATTGCCTGTATAGCGGTCCAGACAGCGGAGATTAACAGGCGACGCACCGCTCGCTATACCGCGGTCTGAACACCTGCCTAGGCACGGCACGCACAACGGTCATGATGGGAATCAGTTGCCCATCGTCCAAAACGATATCGTTTCGTGTAGGACTTCTTTATATATGTTCTCTTCTTCTTCCTTGCCTTCTTAGAGCTCAAAAAACACATTTTGTTAGAGAGAGAGAGAACCTCCCTTAGTGAGAGAAAGCGTCAAGCTTATTTCTTTGACTCTCCAAACCCAAAACCTATCTCCATCTTGTATCATTCTTCATCATATGAGCATGGGTGTTCATGGTTTCATGATTACGTAAGTAAGAACTTCATTGAACATATTTTATTGTTCTTCTTACTCTAGATTAGGTGTTTATTGTATGATTAAATACCTAGACTCTAGTTATTGCATATATTTAAGAGTCTTGATAACATGATTGGGTTTTTTTTGTGATAGCTAGGGTTTGTGACCATTTTGCCCTTATAGCTAAATCTCTATGCTTTGCATTTAGATATTTTTTAGGACTTATTGATTGCATTTTGTGATTGCATTATAGTCCTTGCCATGCTTAATGACAACGTGTGTTGAAATGACTTTGTTTGATAACTAGGATATATTGTTGCATAACTATATCTAGTTAAGTCTTTATGAACAGTCATTTATACATTGATATCTAGGAATTGTACTTAGTGACATTCTTAAATTCCTAGATAAGCATTTAGTGTTGCCTAGCATTATTTGCATGTTTGAATATTTTATCACATTCACTTAGGTTGTATTTGACTCTTCATTGAGGTTAAGTCTTGTGGCTTCGGTGTGAAGTTGCACAAGCAAGGGAAGTCTTGCAACCAAGGGTGGGTTGACAAGAAATTGGTCGGGTGCCACTGTAAAAGGCCAAAGGGGGTAGAATAGGAGGCGTTCACGCCAAGAGTAGTGTATCAAGGGATATCACTAGGGACTGAACCAATAGTGTTGAGTGGCGGTGTCCATAGCCTGAGGTTGTCGAGAGTGAGAGTCCGAGAATCACTTGAGGGTGTAACCTTTTACTTATATAGTGGATTTCTACGATCGAGTGTGGCGCACTTACCAGGCCGTGGTTTTTCCCATTTGGAGGGTTTCCACGTATACATCTTGTGTTATTTATATTTTCGCACCTTACACTTGATGTTTGTATGTTTGTTTTATTGGGTGAATTTTGAATATTGACTAATCTTGAAAAATTGGTAATTAATTTGATTAAAACCTATTCACCCCCCTCTAGGTTTAGACACACACGTTTTTAGGGAACTTTCATATACTGATCCATTCTTGCTGGCGCGGTTTTCTTCTTAGTGCGTTGGTACCTTCTCAATGTCATTCTCCTTGCTGGACAAATGGGATACATTCACTGGATCGATCCAGGATAGGTATCGCGATACTTAGTACCACAATACCGGTGATTTTTGGTATCAAGGGAAAGGTGTACAATGTCATCGGTCCTTCCTGGATCATGGTACCGATGTTTACCTAGTACCGAGAAATGAGGGTGACCGTGGTCCTAGTCTTACAAGGTATCGATTCGATGGAAAATTCTTCTTTAGACCATTGCCAAAAAAGACTGTTAACAAATCTCATTAAAAAGAAACACATAAATCATGGCAGTAATGAATGTATGATATGTTATAATTCAAGTGTAAGCACACCTAACCTGTATGACATTTTTATGTATGACAGTGCTTAAAAATTACAAATCATCCCACGACTTAAAAACTAAAGTATACATGAGTTGGCTGAGTATGATGAGTTATCTAACTTAAAAAATTCTAAATACAAAAAATAATCCAAGACATTCCTTGGTCTTCCTGTAAATTCATGGTCTTCAATGTTTTTTAAGTCCACCTCTTTGTATATATTGGCTCCTAACCAAGTCCAACTTGATTTCCATCAAGTGATTCATCTTATGGGTTGAACCTTAAGGCCCATCACTTGATTCACAACAGAACATATACTACCCACGAAGCCCACATGATGACCTTTCCACAAGCCTAAAAACCGCACACGAGCGAAGACGCACGCAACAACCTTGGACGCATCAAGGTTGTCTATTTGGCTTCCAATGGGATGCCGCCTATCGAACCAAGGTCCAAGTGTTATCCTAAAACATAACCGAGGTCCAAGAGCAGCATAAAATTGCCCTTGTACTTGCGAACACACAGCTGCAGCAGCGAAAACTGCACACACACCTGGTGCGGGAGCTTGTCTTGCACGGTTGCCAATTGCGTGCATAGGGTAATTTTT
The DNA here is from genome assembly GCA_032871835.1 of Dipteronia dyeriana. NCBI lineage: Eukaryota > Viridiplantae > Streptophyta > Magnoliopsida > Sapindales > Sapindaceae > Dipteronia > Dipteronia dyeriana. The sequence goes on along the minus strand of CM065298.1, from coordinate 27,518,030 downwards.
TTTTCTTTTTCTTCAAATTCGTTCAAACATCACAATCTCCTTCGCAACATATACATAAAAAAATATATACATACAAAACAGATATAAAAAAAAAATAGGCTATCTTGATTGTATATATGAAAAAAAAAAACCTATAACCCGTTGACCATATAACGATCAACCATGTGTGTATATATATATATATACAACCATCATAAAAGCCTAGATTGTGCCTACACATATTATACATAACAGAATTAAAAGAAAACAACTTAAGTATTTCTGTGTATACACAAAAAACTAGCTGTGATAAAATTTGTAGGGAAAAATTAGGGTTTGGATAAAAACTGAGTAGCAAAATATATATAGGTTTCAAAACTTTTCCTTTTATAAAAATATATTTTGGAATAGATCTTTATAAATACACGAATAAAAAAAACTTAAAGTATACCTGATTGTTCTCTTAAAGCTTTGATTCTGATTTCACCGCCAAGCCTTCTAAGCTATGACCCGTGATCTGAAAGCTTGGGCGTGGGCACGTCACAAATACAGACAGGACTATATGGAGGCTACAGAGAACAAGAAGACAACACCTTGCCATCTTCTTATGTGTTCGACCGGCTCCCAAAAGGAGAACAAAAGTTTTTTTTTTCTTTTTACCGCTCCCTTTCTATCTCTGTATTAGGTTTTAGGTTGCTTACTTTTGTGTTTCCTGATTTGTATCTATTTATATATATCAAGATCCTAGGATTTAGTTGTCCAAGTCAAAGTAGGATTCTAAATCCTATTTTAACTTAGTCACCACTAGGACTTGATCATATGACCTTTAGGATTAAACTAATCTTTATTATTATTTTTATTCCTTTTGTATTAGTCATTGTTTGAATCTGTAATCTCTTATTAATAATTAAATAATTAATCATTCTTAATTATTAATATAATTCAATTATTAATATACTAACCAAATAATCTTTTTATTTAATTAGTTCCCTAAATTTATTTGTGTCACTTTTGTAACACAATTAATTGGACTATCCACTTAATTTAATCATGACCCTTATTATCAATAATCATAAAGGGCTAGCTAGGGGACCTAATGGAACTACAGTTTTGAGCTCCAATAATACTTAGAAATATTAATTAAACTCTTCAATTAATATTCTATAATTATTAACCTCGGAGTTACTCCACTAAATACACGAGCCTGCACTCTCAAAACTGCATATGTATTACACAGACTGAAATCTCAATGTCCATCGATATAGCTATTACATATTGTATAATCCTCTACGAGTAGTTCATAATTAGAGTCAGGTCATAAAGTTTGTTATAACTCTCTAATTATATATTTTCCTTTAAGTACCATTGATTCTCTATTGAATAATTATATCATGTCTTCCATTACGAAGAATGAGAGCGCTCTTAATTGTTCAAGCCTCGAATAAACTCTTAGGAACTACTCCTCTACTTCTCGTAAGAAGGAGTAGATTCCTCTATTGTGTGCGAACCTTTCCAGCTATAAGCTAAGCTGTGAATCTAAGATATGGAGTTATTGATCGGGATTATTACTCAGATCTCAATCATGGTATGTCAAAAGCCATAATCTAAACTGAAGGAGCCAACAAGATACTCAGGATTAAGATCACCCATATACAACCAATATTTGTGGATATATATGAATCTCTTCATTTAATGGATCTTGGTGAGAGATTCATATAGATCGTGGTCATGTTCTTTATGATTTCATCATATAAGGTGCCTACATTCCCACATCACTACATGAGTACCGTACAATACAGAATGGACCGCAGCTGTAGATTAACCATAAACAGAGTTTACAGCTTTATTTGCTCTCTACAGACTCTTTAGATTGCACGCCTCAAACTGAATCCTTTTGTATATGACACTCATATATTCAGCGTAAGATTATATCCTGTAACCTAGGATGTTTTGCATACATGATATAAGCATACATATTTTAATAAATCAATATTTATAAAAGGAAAAACTAACCTTTTTTATTCATATTTTTATAACATTTACATATTACAAGCTTTAGAGCATAAACACCAACTATTGATATGAAATACCTTATCTGAACAAGTGTGGCTGTTATATCCAATAGTTTTACACGTCTGACATCAATTGGAGAATATTTTTGATGGTGCTCATGGCTCTTCATGTGTCCTTTTTCTATTCTTTTTAGGCCTGCCCACTTTTGAACGGGTGGATCAATTTGTTGAGAATGGTATTCAGGCCACCTAGAATCTTCTAGAATCGAGTTGATTGCACCATTCTATTTCAACTTCAAAGCTTCCTTAGTATAATACCAATGGACATGGTGACGTGGAAACACTCTATTATACATGAAAACATTAACAACATGCTTACAAGGTAACCCACTGATCTGCCACGTCCCACAATCACATGTAACTTCATCAATGTTCACAAACATTTTTATACATTTTTTGTTTACAGTCTCATACCAGTCTCTTTTACCATGAATTACTTGTAACTTTCTTCCCTTCATCTCAATTTTAGCCAACCTTTTCCTTGCATATGGGGTGATGGAATCCTTGGCTTCTCTACTTCATCCCATTTTTCTAAAAACCTCACCATAATTTTCCTCAAGGGCTCCAACAATGTCAAAATTGGTTTGTTCCTTTTATCTTTGATCCATTTGTTGAAACACTCTGACATGTTGTTTGTGATATGATCTGACTTAATATCACATTCAAACACATGTCTTGCCCATTTATCGCATGGCTCCTTCATCAACCATAACACAGCTTCCATCGTATCTTCTCCAAGTGATTTCATATGCTCAGTGAATATAGCTTTACTACCAGCTCTTGTTATACTCCATAACTTCCCATTCATCCTATTGTCCTTAAATGTTGATTTGAAGTTTGCTAACATATGCGTAAAGCAAGACCTTTTCCCTACGACCGGCCACTCATTATTCAAAATTGAGAACTCACATTTCTCTTTATCACTCATAAAACAAATTACCTTTATATCATCCCAACCTAAATACTTATGCAGTAACCTAAGAAACTAGGTCCAACTTTCTAATGTCTCAGACTCACATACACAAAATGCTATTGGAAATATACCACTATCCCTATCCAAAACAGTTGCTGAAATCATAACACCCCGAAACTGTTAGTCAAATGGGAGCCATCAATACCTATTAGAGGCCTACAACCTTTCTTGAAATATGTTTGCATGGCTTGAAAACTGATAAAAAAATTGTTGGAACCTTGGGTTGGTCTCAAGTACTTCAGTCAAAGCTACTTTAACACACGTACCTGGGTTCATTGCAATAATTGTGTTACTATACTTCTTCAACTTTATATGTAATGCTACATGGCAAGTCTTCAAGTTACTAAGCATGATCTTCCTACAAATAGTTAGGCTATCACAACTCACTACAATTTTGTCCAACAATTGTATTTTTAAGAATTTTGTTGAAAGGTTTGAGTCTGCAAAAATGGTGGATCAAAAAAATGAATCAACCCATCTAACATTAGCTTATTTATTTTTTGTCATCCATAGACATAAACTATGACCACCACTAACATGATGAATGTAACCCTATCAGAGAAAGATGAACCATGTATTCTCCAGTCACATGTTTCATTCTTATAGGTCACCGTGTATATACACTTATCATTTTTAATCTTCTTCAATGCAAATCCTTCTTAGACTGCGTACCTCATAATGACATCTCTTGTTGTTTTTGCTTTTCCTAATTTTTGCCCCTTATTTATTTCAATAGACCCATCCAGATTTGGTACCCATTGATGTTGTTTGCAATATTTAGCCATGTTGATAAAACCATTTTCTTCGTCAGAAGACTCTAGCAGCCAAGTGTCGTCACCATCTGGATCACATTGGTCATGGACGTCATCATCTACTTCTCCATATTCATCAACTAAACTGACATTTGAATCTGTATAATCATCAGACTCTTCAATAACCTCATAATCATTGTCTGAATCATTGACATAACCTTCAACAATTGCTATACGTGGTCCACAATCTTCACTATCAGCCTCTAAATGACTTGCTGCAGATGAGATCTCAGGCTCTAAATCACTTGTAGCAAATGAGATCTTAGGCTGTAAAACACTTGCTGCATATGGTCCAGTACTGTCTATCATTAGTAACAACTCATAAATATTTGTCTTCACTACATAGAATTTATTTAATTTTTAGAAATTATTTGATCTCATCATTTTTTTACATATATTTTCTTGAATTGATGTATAATTTTTTAGAGAAATAATAATAATTATATAATTAATGAGATTATGAAGTTTAGTTATTGCCTTTCTCAATCCACAAATATATATATATATATATATATATATATATATATATATATATATATATAGATATATAAAGTTTAAAATATTTAAATTCAGTTAATTAAATTGTAAAAATTAAATGGGAAAAATAAATTTCTAACAATTAGAAACATAAGGTAATTGTTTTTAACATTGTTTCAAATTTTAACTGTTTATAATCTAGTTTTTGTGACGCTCATATACAAAATAAAAATTCACTCCGTTGTTCGATATAAATGAGAAGAGAGACGAAGCTCTTGAACGACCACCATCTTCAATGTGGAGAGATCGCCGCGAAGGGGAGAGAAGACGGTGCACATGATAGAGACGATGCCAAAGAGAGAACCCCTACCGATAAGAGTCCGTCGAAGCCTATTTTCTACGAAGAACTTTGATTTCAAAGTGAGAAAAAAATTGAGATTTGGTTGTTTGATTTCGGTCCTGCTCCCATTTTTTTATGTGATTTGATGTTAGAATGTTAGCTAGGATTAGAAATTGATGTAATTTAATCATAATTTGTGGTGTTTGGGATGATTGAATTGATTTGGGAATGATTTCATGGATTAGAAATTGATGAAACATGAAATGAGTTGTTCATATGAAGAAAATTTAAAGAAGAAAAAACGTGAAACCAAGGTATTAAACCTTGAAAACGTGAAACCTTGGTCGTAAATGTTGAAAACGTGAAACCTGACTTCAAAACGTGAAACCTTTAGGGAAGAAAAAACATTTTATGGTTTCACATTTTCTAGGAAAAGTATAAGGTTCCACGTTTTATGAGCTAAGAAACCTTTTTCTTAGAAAAGGTCTAAGGTTTCAAGTTTTTTAAGAAAAATATAATGTTTCACATTTTCGTGTTGGGGTTTTACGTTTTTGTTTCGTAAAACCTATTGGAAATTTCAAAATCTTAGAAAAATCGATGAATCTTGCTAAATACAATCCAAATTATTACAATAATTCAAAACTTATGTTATATAAACTAAAAGGAACAAAACTAATAAGAAAACTTAATAGATTTTACACACATGAACCATTTCGAGAGCCAATTCAATTAGTTTTTTTTTTCCAAAAACTTCCTTAAACAACTTCCCTTAAGTCTTCAACTGAAAGCCGGAACCAAGTTTAATTGAAGATCTGGGATTTCAAAGATTTTTTTTTTTTGAAAATCAGATTCAAATCTTTGTTAAAGTTATAATATGAAAGAAGTAGAGAAATAAAAGAAGAAGAGAAGAAGAGAACTATCGTGGAAAAGAAAGAGAAGAATGGAAGAAAATTAAAAAAAATAAAATATTTGTAGAATTATGTCTATAGATTAAAAGAAATTATTGTAAAATGGTTATAAACAGTTAAAATTTGAAACAATACAAAAAGCAAATTTTAAATGGGCACATTTGTCAATTTTCTCAAATTAAACAACCCAATCCGAATAAAAGAATTGAGGAATTACACAAACATCCCCTAAAGTTTCATAAAATTACATCGAGATGGCAGTTTTGAACATACGCATACAAACTTCTCCCAACATTTTAAAAATATGGTACAAACTCCCCTGCCATTGATGGGATCCATTCACTCTTAACAATTGTGGACAATTTGGTCTTTTTGACCAAATGAAAATTTTGATTTTTTTTTAAAACTAAAAAAAAAGGAAGGATAGAGATTGAGATTGAGATTGAGATTGAGAAATCTCCATCTCTACATATCAGAGATAAAGCACCGCTACTGCTCCATCTTTAATGAGATGGAGCCAATCTCTTCATCTCGTCGGAGATGGAAGATTGTCGCTCCATCTCGTCGAGGATGAAGATCTGCTCTCTCCGCACTTACGTTTCATGTTTGTTATACCGATCCTCAGTTTTTCTGGCATTGGTGTTGTTGTTTTCTGCTTTTAATTGCGGATTTTTAATTATTTTATTTTAAAAAAAATAAAAATAAATGATAACTGTTACAGTGATAATTTGGATCCAAAATGGTAGTGTTTGAATTTTGGCTTACCAAACTTGCAGATCTATAGATATTATATGATGATCGTCGTGCGTAGAACTGTTTTTTAATTCTAAGAAGTTGGTGATGCGATATGGTTGGAAGAAAGATTCCTCTGAATATGACTTGTTTCAGTTAACGAAATTGAAGGATTCTGCTGTAATTTTGAGGGATACATTGAGATTTAAATAATTTAGATTTTTTCGTTCAAAATTTGTACCAGAACTTGAAAATAATTGTCTGTTTTAATTAAATGAAATGTGGAAATTGAAAATTGCAAATTGAAGTTTCCTATTTCACCGGAGGGTTTTGATCATGACTTATGGGTCAATTGATCTGTTGCGGGCTTATAATTGAACACATTTTGCCTAGTCCGGATATTTGTACGAAAAAGACGATAGATAGTGGAGATGATGAGATGTATGGATGAAAATTTATTTTTCAAATTTCACTTGATAAAGATAAAGATCAAGATGAAGCTTTTTTTTAAAAAAAATTTGAATTGATTTATTTTTTCCAGTTTTTATATTTAAAATACATTAATGTTTTCTAAAAGATTTTTTTTAATGTATTTTTTATATATTTTTAATAAAAATAAAAGTATTTTAGATTTTTTATAATCAGGATCCATAAATAGTAGTAGGTAGGTAGCAGCAGCAGGTGTCAACAAACCTGAATCGTTGGCCGGACTCTTAGTTTATCGTCGTCTCTCAGCCCAGAAAGACCAGAGCAGCTTGATCACCAGTTTCTCCAACTCCGCAATCGTCAGAGCCCCGCCCGTTAACCCGGGAGGTAGAACACTTCATTTTCCAAATAACGTAGAGAGTAATTTGTTTCATTCGGTTGACGTGGTTTCTGTTATAATGATTTGTGATTTTGAGCTACAATGGTAGACTTATAATTGTATTTTAAAGATTTTTTTTGTTTGGTGATCAACATCTTATAATAATAGATTCGATCTATACCATTCTAAGGGTTGGTTTGAGTTTGAAGCTTATAGTGCCCTCATTAGATAGAATCGTGCTATGCTTGATTATATTTTAGCAAATACTGTAAAAATCTCCCACCCGTGTGAAGTGAATGGACTGTGTCTAGGATGTACAAGTGGTTTGTTTGATTGATTAAGCTTTTGGATATGGATTTGAAGTTTTTGATGCATCAAGGTTTAAGTTTGTTTTTAGGTATTTAGAAACTAGTGCTGGTAAAGGGAAGGCTAAGGAGAAGAATAACAATGCACGCACGCACGCATGCGTGCTGGAGAATGGATTTGAAGCATCATTACATGTTAATTTGACCTTATATATCCTTAACTGCTAAGTCCTTCCGGTTCTCCGATGTCTATTCAAGAAAGGATTAAATTCTAATGGCGCATCCTTCTTCATTTCACTCTCATTATTTTGTTATGACCAATTCTCTCTCAATTTCCTTTCCTCTGACCTAACAAAATTTGTGAGATTAAGGGGAGCTAAGTCTTTACTAATGTCTTAAAGGATCCTTTTTTTCTTGACAATGTTTGGAATATTTTTTTTAGATGGTAATGTTAATTATGATCTAGAAATATGGTGCATAGACCTTTTGTTGTTAGAAACTTCATTAAGTAGTTCCCTCACTCTGACTTTGTCCTTAATCAAACACGTTTTATTTTCAAGGACATTTTTATGATTTGTTCTGCAAAGCTAATAAGTCCACATATAGTTTGATCAAGTGTCTCTAGAAGATGCTGAAAAAATTGGTCTGCTCTTGTCTCTATTTTATATAGAGTAGCTGATATGATAGGAGGTCAGTGATCCTTTCTCTCCTAAAAACTTAGTCTCCGACAATGATGCTATTTGTTGATCTAGATTTTTCTATCTAAAATATCTCTCCTTGCAAGAACACGAATTGTAGATTTGTATAGTACTAAAGCGAGGTTCGTTCCAAGGGATCATGAATTCTATTGATTAAAAGCTAACCAAGATTAGATTAATCTACTCTGCTATAGTGCGGGAAAATAAATTGCATAATGCTTCTGTTGAAAACAAGTGATTTTTGGAAATGTTCTAAAATTAAAAGTAAACTTGAACAATTAAAATTTAAGGAAAACCACAATAAGAATGAAATGTATGCAACCTTTTTAAGACCACTCAATGTACTAAACTAGTCTCATTTAGCACTTCAATCAAATTTTAGGGCTTGTTTCTAAGATATTTCAATTAAGATTCTTCCTATCACCCATACGTGGTCATCTGACAAGTGACATGTTCTAAATTAAGCACACAATCTATCTCGCAAGTACATAAATCAATAAAAGATTTGTATAGTGGAAAACACGAGTTTGTTCCATGGGAGAGTGTTATCCGTCAACTATTCCTAGTTTAAATGAATGGAAAACGATTTATGGAGAGTTTATGCATTGAATGTAAATATTTCTAGAAATAATAAAAAATATATAATGATATTAAACTAAGATAAATTTGGGATATTAGATGGATTGGAGAGATGCAAGAGATATGGTTACACTAAGTAAATAACTCCACCATAACATTCACGCAACTTTTAAAAACATGCTCACTAATGTTAAAAGTTGTGTTCACTTAATACTCATCAATATTCTCTCTTGAGCAACAAAGGATATACTCATATACAACAATAATCTATCTTTCACTCATATTTACTCTCTAAACTTAGGTGCACTATTTTTCAAACATATGTGAATGAGTTAATGTTCATGGAAATCAAATATTTAATTGCATATGAATATTTCCAAAATAAAGTATATTTTTAGGAAATAGATCTCATAAAGGAATTGAAATACCGTGAATGTGGAAAGAGCATGCATCGATTCACATTTCCAAGCTAGACTTTCCAAAAGTTGAAATAGAACTTTCCTTAGGTTATAATGGGGTCATGGGTGAATTTGGTTTATGAAATGAAGGGAATGGGACAAAGAGTTAAAAGTCATGCCAATGTATTTACACATTATAATACTAAAATAATTGGCTCTATTACACATTACACGTTACATTTTCGAGCATCTAAGCTATAAACTTTGAATTTAAACATATTGTGCGACTTTGTTACTCATATTTGGAGCAACTTTACATTGAAAGCTTGGAGGCTTGAAGCATTTTAAATTTAACACTTATCTTTTTTAAGCCTTTGATTTGCACAATTTACATACATGCTTCCCTAAGTACACGCTATTACACAATTTAGAGTTTCAACATGAATTATATTAAACTTTACACCTCAACATGATCAATAACTATGAGGGATGGCTAGTGTTTAGGTTCAATGATTTATGGGTAATATGGGTAATGAATGAAAAGTTAAGTGTTTGGCCTCAAATTTGGCGATGGAAGCACACGTATAGGGACATGGATAGTATTTAGGCTATTTTTGGTAGTTATGCACATGAGGAAATGGTGAAATATATTACATTTTTTAAGGTGTGTTGTGATGATGTCACAATTTTAATAACTTAAGTTTAAAAAGCACCTATTATGGTAAACTGTCCAAATTACCCTTAAATTTAAATTTTTTAAAAGCCCATTTCTGAACTCGTTGGTATCTCCCCAGAAAAGTTGTTGTCTGGAAAACTTGAGTCTCGACCCTCTCCAGATTCTGCAGTAGAAGGTAACAAATATTTATGATATTCACTTAAATTTCTTTTATTTCTTTTAAGCATTTCAGATATTTTACATTCATTTCGGTATGGGTTTACAATGTATCCATTCCTCGATATCAATGTATCCATTTCAGATTCTACACTAGAATGCTTTTTTCTTGTGTGACCGAGAAAATTTGAAGATGAATCGAGCTTATTTTATATTGAAACGAGTTGTTGTTTAGTTTGAAAAAGCTCGATTATTTGAAAAAAAGGCTCGACAAAAAAGGCTCGATCCCTTAGGAAAAGTTCTCGATCCTTTAGGAAAAGTTCTCGAACCGTTATAAAAGTTCTCGAACCCTTTAAAAAGATCTCGAACCGTTACAAATGTTCTTGATCCCTTTAAAAAGATATTGAACTGTTACAAATGTTCTCGATCCCTTTAAAAAGTTCTCGATCCTTTAGAAAAAGTTCTCGTTCCCTTGTTATGTTCTCGATTCCTTAGAAGAAGTTATCGATTCCTTAGAAAAAGTTCTCGATTCCTTAGAAAAAGTTCTCGTTCCCTTGTTAAAAGTTCTCGATCCCTTGACAAAAGTTCTCGATAATTTGAGAAATAGTCTCGATCCCTTTAAAAAGTTCTTAAACCGTTAGAAATGTTCTCGATCCCTTAGAAAAAGTTCCCCGTTGACTTGTTGAAAGTTGTCGATCCGTTGATAAAAGTTCTCGGTCCTTTTAATAAATATTCTCGATCCCTTTAAAAAGTTCTCGAACCGTTTGAAATGTTCTCGATCCCTTACAAAAAGTTCTCATTCCTTTGTTAAAAGTTCTCGAACCGTTATAAAAAGTTGTCAATAGTTTGACAAATATTCTCTATAAAAGTTCTCGAATCGAACCCTTTTTATAAGTTCTCGATCCTTTGTAAATTATTCTCGAACCCTTGAAAAAGTTCTCGATCCCTTATATAAAGTACTCGATCCATTTGATTTTTTTGTAACTGTTAGTAATTGTATTTTTTTTTATCTGTTAATAATTGATTGTGATGATGATTTTCACAGGACAATGGATCGGGTTAGATTAGTAATATCTTACAACAGTCGATGAGAGCAATTACTTGATGGAAGTCAGAGGTTTCTTGGTTCCGATAACCAAGGAATGTATGTGTCCAGAAATACGACTTACGAAGATCTGGTGTTGATCGTACAAACCGTTGTGAAGTACGATGTGAATAAATACATTGTTGATCTACAATCTATATCAATTGTTCCCGGGACCACATGCCCACATTTATAAGAAATGACGACGATGTTTTGTTTATGCTAGGGGAAGATAGGGTAATCCCTTAAGTATGTGTCTGTTTAATTGAGAGGGCTGCAAGAGGTGTCATCGGTGAAGAAATCCTTCCTCATGATAACACCCAACAATTTTGATCTTCAGGCGGAAGCAACCAGTTGTTCACAGAAAGAAGTGGGATTGACGGTAGGGAAAACCTATGCGGTGTCCCACCGGAAGTAGCCGACCATGGTGATATAGTTAGAGCTCAATTGGATAATGATTTCGGTTGTCATATTGAAATGAATGCTGGGCAGTACAACCATCAATACAATGAGATCTACAATGACATGAACAACGAGCAGAACAATGAACCTTATAACTTACCAATCCATGAGGTGGCTAATGAGCCAAATTTGCATCCGGTACATAATGTAGCGAACAATGAGAAAGATGAAGAACCGTTCGAAACGGAAAGACGTGCAAGAGGTGTACACAGATGTAGTTCAACTGCAATACATATAGCTGGGACATCTGAGGTCCTGCCTGATGTAACTCCAGTTGATTATGAGAATGCCAGAACGTGGGTTATTCTAGGAGCAGAATCATACTCGTTTGGTATGGGTGGAAGCAAGAACTTGGTAGAAGATGAACCTACCAACATGATATATAAAGGTCAATTTTTTCCTACTAAAAAGGATTTGAAGAGATTGGCTGGGCATTTTGCAATGCGGCACAACTTCGAGTAGCAGGTGAAAAGGTCGGATAAGACAACATTACATCTGGTTTGTTTGATGGACAACTGTACGTGGAAGTTAAGAGCGGTTAGGAGAGATGAAGCTACATACTTTCAAGTAAAAAGTTTTTTCAACGAACACACTTGTCCGTTGGAGGAGATTCACTACCGCCATCGACAAGCTAGTGCAATCATAATTGGAGAAGTTATTGCACCTATATTGCAGCAACAGGATGGTCGACTAATGCGTCCGAAGGACATAATTGCCGACATGAAAACAATATATGGCATCCAAATAATGTACAGTAAGGCACATCAAGCTCTTGATTATGCATTGTCACTGACCTATGGAACGCATGAGGAAAGCTTCCAACTGCTGCCATCATTTGGTTATGTGTTGGAACAACAAAATACCGAAACGATTACTGACTTACAGTGCGATGAAAATGGTAAATTCCTATACTTTTTCATATCGTTGGGTGCCTCAGTCAGAGGATTCCAGAGAGGTATGCGTCCAGTTATTGCCGTTGATGGTACCCATTTAAAGGGTAGATTCGGGGGCATAATATTTGTTACAACTGCACAAGATGGGAATGAACAGGTTTATCCAATTGCTTTTGGGTACAGTGACTCGGAAAACAACCTATCATGGGAGTGGTTTTTGGATTGCTTGAAAGGTGCCCTTGGCCATATAGATGATTTGGTTTTCATTTCTGATCGACATGCAAGCATTGAAGCAGGAATTTTTAAAGTGTTCCCTTTTGCCACCCATACCATATGTTGCTGGCACTTTTATGAAAATATTAATAAGAGATATCATAAAAAGGATGTTGCCGCAATAATGGATAAAGCAGCCCGAGCGTACACCAAGTTGTAATATAACCGGTACATGGAAGAGTTACGCAACTTGCAACTTGCACCCAAATGCATATGAATATGTAATTGATGCCGGTCCACAGAAGTGGTCCCGTGTTCACTGCCTCAACAGAAGGTATAGGGTCATGACAACAAATGCTGTAGAATGCATAAACTCATGCCTTAAATTTGAACGGCAACTACTTATGTTGACTTTGGTAGAGTTTATTAGGAATATGCTACAGCGTTGGTTTCAAGATCGTCATAGGGCTGCACAATCCATGCGTCATCAGTTGACCGACGTAGCACGTCTTGTGATCCTGAAACGTGTAGAAAAGTACAATTTTATGACCGTTAATCCAGTTAACTGGAACATATTTTTGGTGAAATGAGCTGGAAAACAGTGGACCGTTGACTTAGTCCAGAAGACCTGCACATGTAACAAATTCCAAATGGACCTTCTTCTATGTTCTCACGCTCTCGCTGCCGTAAGGTACATCATACAATTTTGTGTACGGTTAATAGTACTTAAACGTCATACAATTTTATCATCGTTTTCAATGTTTTTACAGGGACCCAAACATGGATTTCACATCCCTCTGTACGGACTACTACAAGCGACAAACACTTATTGATGCGTACTCGGTACCTATTATGCCGGTTGGACATCCTTCCACTTGGATTGTGCCATCTGACCTTGCTGAGAGAGTCGTTTTGAATCCAAGCTCCAGGAGACAAGCAGGCCTCCAGAGGGCTTCACGCCGTATCTCGTCTTCGGAGAGAACATCCACACAGAATTGTAGGCAATGTCGACAACCAGGGCATAATTCGAGGAGATGTTCTAACCCAGTTTTTACTGATGAAGATCCAAGCAGAGTCATTCCTGAGGAATACAGACGCAAGTGTAGTATCTGTCATACTGTTGGTCACAACAGACAGACGTGCCCTACTAGAGACGGTGGGAACGTGGAATGAATTTAGGCGTTATCATGATGACATTGTTATAATTTGAACTCATATGACTTGTTAAGTAACTGAATGCAATTGTATTTAAATACTATCAGTATATATAAAAATGTAAAAAAATTTATACAAAAGAATTTCTAAATATACAAAAGAATTGGTAAACTGCCGCAAAACTGTTGGTACATATACAAAAGAATTTGTAAATAAACCAAGTAATTGGAACATATAAAACATAATTGGTACGTATACACATGAATTACTACAGAAAATCTATACGGGCCTGAAGTTTGCAAATATTTCAACCGCCATCTTCTCCCGAATGATCCCCATATTGGCTTCAGACCAATCGAAATCTTTTTTGTTCGCCAGTATGTACTCGATCAATCTCAACGTGTGGGGACCACAGTTACCCTTGAAGTTGGATACATTAACAAGCGTTAATAAAGCATTAGGTTTATACTAATACAGTCTTAAAGTGACTATTACGTAATGTCTTACGATTGCTTATGCTGGGGGATATGTTTTTTCGACACGACAGTGACATCAAAGGGCTTACTTGTCTTCTCAAATTTCAACAGTCCCACCGCTCGTTTAGCATGAAACCCGGTCTGATGCAACATCGAGGGCATAAAATAGCGTAACGGGGCTACGTGCTGCATTCGGATACGAGGTTCGACCTCCTGTCTCCAGGGGTCGACTATGAACAGCTTTTCAACACTGAGGTCTACAGTCACCAGCAACCAATGTTGGCGCCCAATGTTGCATAGTATCAGGACTTGGAAACGTCAACAACAGGTGTTAGGATGTACAAAGCCATTTATATATACAATTGTAAACCATGTCAAGTAACACTTACCGTGTCAACCTCGTGCCACAGACGGCATCCAATCGGGGCACCCCCAAGGACAGTTATGAGGTCGTCATCCTTCCACCAAGACCTCAACACATTCCAACGGCCCGGGGTGATCTGCCCGCGAGAATTGCGAGGCATCATTTTTCTGTACTGGTGCTCCAGAAAGGATTGCAGAAACAATTGTATTTAAATTAATTTCTGTTTTCCATACACACATAAAACAACGCGTTATCATTATTAATTTCAGTACTTACAAAGAATTGTGCGTCCAATATGTTAACTGTTTGACTATACACATTCGGAAATGCCCGTTGACGCTTCCGAAGAATATGGAGGTATGCATCCATTTGCTGGGAATATAAACACGTTAATACAAATATTGAAATCAAGATTTACGCTCCTACAAACATGATCATCAACATTCATGAAGTTGGTCTGCAACCGATGGAACCATGTAGCATCAACCGGCTCCAGCAAATCAACATCACGTCTGTATTAATATTCCAACATCTACACTTTCATATAATGTATTACAAGAAATTCGGCCACCTAAATAACAATGAAATTTACTTATAGTTCCCCGTTTACGTTCCTCTTGTAGGCTCGGTACGCCTTCAACTGGGTATCGTCCACCAGTTCCTGGGGATTAAATACGTGCTTAGGTCCCTCTAGTATTACCTTCACCCCCTTATGTCAGCACGAATCTGTGTACGGGCAAACCAACTGCCAACCGCGCTTCAGTACACGCTTGTGCTATCGAATTCCCTCAGCCTGGGTTTGCTGAGATGAGGACGGGGGAGGGGGAACATGCTGCTCTAGGGAAGGAGGAGGGGGACCCTGCTGCTCGATTCGAGGTGGCGGGGGAGCCTGCTACTCGGACGGAGGTGGATGGGGAACCTGCTTCTTGCTAGAAGGTGACGAGGGAGCTTGCGAATCGCTCTGAGCGGGAGAGGGGCCTGCTGCTCTCTCAGAGGGAGAGTGGGAGAGGGAGACTGAGCCCCACTATCCAGAAATGCTCATCTGGTATGTGGATCCTCTGTATAGGTCTTGAAGCCCTGAAGGCCCCTGATCAATGCAAGCAACTCCCTATGTTGTTCCTGTCGATCCTCCTCGCTTTTCCTGAACAAATCGAGCAAATCCCGATGCTGTTGTTGTCGATCCTCCTCACTCTTCCTGAGGGCTTCACGCAACTCTTTCAAGTTATGTTCTAAATGGGTCTGAAATCATACAACTTTGTTAATATGAAAAAAATCAACAACTCTTGTTAATGAAAATAAAACTACCATCTCAACTTACCTCCCCTTCAAGTTGAACGCCAGCACGGGAATCCCCGGTAGAGGAACCAGTTCCTCGGGTGGTTAACTGAACCTGCCTCACTCGTCGAGAAGAAGGCTGAGATTCGCTAGTGTCCATGCCTATGAAATCTGGACCTGCAGGGTCTGAAGGCTTCGTCTCTATACACCTCCCACCTCCCACCTCCCACCTCCCACCCTCCACCTCCCACCCTCCTCCTCAGGACGAACTGCACTTGTAGTCGGCTTAGGGACAGTAGGAAGGTGAACCCTGTCATCCAGCACATACGGGCTCCCCCCCTCACTTAGGCCTGTAAAGTACGGGGCCACCGCCTCAGCTGCTGTGGGCACGATTTTCGTCCTCACTGACATCTGAAACCGTAGTTAGATGAATTTCATTGTTACTTATCGTAACTAATATAAATTACTGACTTAAAATAAAAAAATTACTCTAGCACTAAAAATCTTCTCCAGCTTCTTCCCTCTAGGTTGTTTGGTCAACTCCCACTTCAACAACAGAGGGGAAAGGTCTGTAACCCTCCGAGTTCCGAAAACCTCAGCCAGTTTAGGGATCACCTCAAAAGCAAATATCTACATCAAAGATACGTACAGTTATAATCCAAAACAATTTTGGATTATAAATTCAATGTACATGTTGGAATTAAAATTTCTTACCAAAAGGGCGTTTGATAGACCGTAGATGTTGTATCCCTCAACGGAATGTCCAATATCGCCATGTGACTGTTGCCGTCTCTCCTCACGACATCGCGGTAAGGCATGCTTGAATGAAAATATAGAATGCCTATAGACGTGGGCACCCCATGGGAACGCATCGAAGGCATTGAGGTCCTCTACCAACCAAAATTGCCAAACTGGAATCTTTAATCTCTCGTCCACCCCATCAGTATCCAGTTCAACATGTAATGAGGCACAACTTCACAACATCGTACGCCTTTTCAAACTCTCCCTGGGTAAGAACAACCCTTAAGCCATCCAACGATACCTCATCATGTGCAGGAAAGTACCGTTCATGTAGGCCATTCTCAACTGCAACATACATACTCGTGTCCGGTATGACTCCAAAACGTAATCCGGTGATGAAGCTAAATTCCACCTTCGAAAACCTCACCACATGGTTCCCTAACAAGAACCATATCTCATCTGTCGGCCCGTCATGGTCCAACTCCCGCAATAGCAGCTGATGAATAACACCACCAGAAAACTTCAGCTCCCGGTGCATCGACATGAAATGCCCGAAACAGGAGGCCATGAACCGACGTCGATCCTGAACATCAAATTCTTCAGGGACCCGATTCAGTACATCGTCTATACTGGCGAGGGCTTCAAAATGGTCGTGTCAGGTCAATTTTTCCTTGAACCAATCTCCCTCTACAGTTTTAAGCATTTTCTTCATACTGTTCGTCATCTGCAATGTCACAGAAACAGTACATCAGTAAACTGCATAAAAATTAAAAAATATTCTTGATCGTTTGAAACAAATTCTCGATACTTTAAAAATATTCTCGATCCTTTGAAAAAGATCTCGAATTTATAAAAAAGTTCTCGATCCTTTGCAAATAGGCTCGATCCTTTCTAAAACCTCTCGATTCATTGAAAAAACTTCACGATAATTTAAAAACGTTCTCGATTTGTTTATAAAGTTCTCGATCCTTTGCCAATAGGCTCGATCCTTTGAAATTAGTCTCGATCCTTTGTAAAACCTTTCAATTCATTGAAAAAACTTCACGATCATTTAAATAAGTTCTCGATTTTTTTTAAAACTTCTCGATCCTTTGCAAATAGTATCGATCCTTTCAAATTAGTCTCGATCCTTTGTAAAACCTCTCGATTCATTGAAAAAACTTCATGACCATTTAAAAATGTTCTCGACCCTTTGAAAAACATTCTCGGTCGTTAGAAAATATTCTCGATCTTTTCAAAAAACTCTCGATCCTTTGAAAAACCTCTCGATTCTTTAAAAAATGTTATCGATCAATTTTAAAAATCTTGACCCTTTTAAAATATTCTCGAAGCTTTGAAAATTGTCTCGAGCTTTGAAAAATCTCTCGATTCTTTGAAAAATATTCTCGATCATTTTCTAAAAACTGGACCATTTGAAAAACATTCTCGATCGTTTGAAGACATTCTCGATCCTTTGAAAATATTATCGACACTTTCACAAAACTCTCGATTCTTTGAATAATTTTCTCGATTATTAGAAAAATCTTCTCGATTCGATCATTTTAAAAAATCTCGATCCTTTGAAAAACAATCTCGATCTTTATCATAATATTCTCGATCATTTTCAAAAATTCTCAATCCTTTCATAATAGTCTCGATCCTTTGAAAAACCTCTCGATTCTATGAAAAATATTTTCGATCATTTAACAAAAGCTCGATCACTCTGAAAAACCTCTCAATTCTTTCTAAAAAATTCCCTCCATCTCGCTTGAAATATTCTCGATTTTTTTTTTCAAAACAAAAATTCCTCGATACTAGAATATTGAACCTTATTTCAAACTCAAACCAAAACTACAACCACTGTCAACCCTGATCTACAATTTCTTTCAACAGAACAAGTCTGAAATGCAATTATAAGTTATGAACAACAAATTGATACATAAAACAAACTCAACTTACCTTTGTCACTCGCTGCGAAATGTACTGTATTCCCGTTCCGGTACCGTCGATTTCCTCACCGTCGATTTCGTTGTCGTAGGTTTCTTTCTCACTGTTGCTTTTCTCAGAAACACAAAACGACAAATTTACTCATTTTCAATTTTGTGAGGGTATTCTCGTCTGTTTAGTTTAAATGGTGCCTTTTAAACTTACATTACTAAACTAGTGACATTTGCACAACACCCCTCTCAAATAGTGCCATTTATTTATCGAGCCCAAACACATTGCCCAAAATCATTTCTAAAAGTCCATATAGGAAGGAAATATAAATCTCTACAAGCAATCCACAATATGTATGTTCTATGGCAATCAATGCAAGTTATATGTAATGAGATTAGAATTAAGAACAACATTTGAAGAGTGTTGAGTAGAAACAAAAATAGACCTTCTCAAATGTAGTGTTTAAAGGCACAACAATTTCACAAGGGTAGTCTCCACTAATAATCCTAGCACTCAAGCATAGAGTCTCATCCACCTCCATATCAAAAGCACAACACTATACATGAAAATTTGTGATGAAAAAAAGTTATATATGACATGATGCTAGTCTTAACTCAAAGTTAAAAACATACATGACAAATTTCTGCTAGCATGCTAAAGAAACAAACATAGACCTTCTCAAATGAAGTGTTTAAAGACACAACAATTTCACAAGGGTAGTCTTCACTAATAATCCTAGTACCCAAGTTTAGAGTCTCATCCACCTCAACATCAAAAACACGACACTATACATGCAAAATTGTGATGACTTATATATATATATATATATATATATATATATATATGGCATGATGCTAGTCTAAACTAAAAGTTAAAAGCACACATGATAAATCTCTGCTAGCACATGAAAGAAAGAATTCAACATGGAGGGCAAAAAAATCCAAAAACTGAAACTCAAATTCGCTCAATGTCCGCTTTCTAGTGCCTATCTCTAAACAAAATTTAAAATGTTTAGACAAACATTTTACACCAAAAATACAACATATAAATAAACAATTTTCATTTAAAAAATATTTTAAAATTCAAATTAGATAAGTGTGAAAATGGTCGATGAAAACAGTGCATGCACAATTTCTCAAAACAGGGCATCACCTTAACCTTTAGTAGAATAAATACTCATAGCTTTCGAACCACAAACCATAATTTTACGTTCTTATATATTCAAAATCGCCATAAAAAATTGAAGAACTCAATATGGGCAAAAAAAACTTCCTTATCAAAAGGTACAGTTTTAATGAAACATTTTCCAATTTTTTTTTTCAAAACAGGACACTTTTTAACAGAGGTAAATAAAAACACAAAAGACAAAACAAAAACGAATCCATACCCCCAAAACAAAAACTTTGTATGACATGAAATGCATGAACTATGAATACAAAAAGCATGGAAAGCAAGAATGCAAACACACAAAACACAAACACAATAATAAAAACTAACAACATAAACTAAAATCCCCTTATGAGGGATCCACAACTAACATGACAGAAACATCCTATCCACTAGTCACAATACAAATCACACCCTTAATCTAAACTTAATAAGGAAACAAAAATATAAAGGACACAAAAATACATAAAATTAAAATGAAATGAAAGGTTGCCTAGGTGGGTTGCATCCACCAAGCTCCTTAATTTACATTTCGGGAAGACGGATGCAAAGCTACGCCTTAACCATTCTCTAATGACTCCTTTCTTTGCATGGAGAAAACCCTTGATGATCAAGCAAGAACTTCTTATTTCTTGTTGTAATACGGCATTGGGATTGACTCAACTATCTAAATAAAAAACAACACAAAGTAAAAATGAACAAGAAAAACTAACAAGTATTTACAAAATTTAAACTACACAAGAAACAAAAACTCACACCCAAAACCTAGCCTAAACCTTGCTCACGCAAATAATGAAAAACATGAGTAAGAGAAGCGTAAATTCTCAACACACAAACATAAACAACAAAACAACATAACTAGAAAACTACCAAATATTTACACTAACACAATTATTAACTAAAACTTGAAGCGGTTAACAAATAGACCACCTACTTGACAATAGCACCAAAAACTTGACGTGTTCTAAATTAAACACACGGTTTATCGCGCAAGTGCACAAATCGTTAAAAGATTGGTATAGCGGCACTTATGAGTTCGTTCCACGGAGAAGTGTCATCCGTCAATTATTCCTAGCTTCAATGAATGTGAAACGATTTAAGGGAGGTTTGTGCATTAAATGTAAATATTTCTAAAAATAATAAGCTATAAGCAATGATATTAAACTAAGATAAATTTGGGATATTGGATGGATTGTAGAGATGCAAGAGATATGGTTACACTAAGTAAATAACTCCACCATAACATTCACACAAGTTCATAAAAACATGCTCACTAATGATGAAAGTCGTCTTCACTTAATCCTCACCAATATTCTCTCTCGAGCAATAAAGGATACTCATATGCAACAATAATCTATGTTTCGATGGCTACTACAAATATAACCGAGTTCATTAAGAACAATGATACACATTTAGTGACTATACATGCAAACCTCGCGTATTTCTATCTTAATTAATGTGTAGTGGATATTTAATCAAACACGTTGTGTGTGTTGCCTCTTGATCCATCACACAATAACCAAAGTTCATTCAAGTGGTAGCTAATCCACCTAAAAGCATTGCGAACTTAAATAACCACTCAACAATCAACAACATATTTTTAAAAATGGCAATATTGTTAGGTTTACATCAAATCCCTAGTGGTGATAGTACATATCCAAGAATCAAAGAGACAAAAAGAAAAGAATAAGGATAGACAAAAACGTTGAAGCATCCACAACTCTTCATAGAAAAGACGTACGGTCCTCCATGATCTCTTCATTCCTTCATTTATGCATTACTCAATCTCATAGACAAGAGAACTTCTTCATTTTCTCTCTCTAAGCCTTTCTAACTCCTAGATAAATGGAAAAAGTGATGTGTGGTGGTGGTGCATGCCACCATGAAGGATGGCCTTCTTGGTGTCTTGGAAGCTTCTCTATCTCTTTATTGTTGTTTGGTGGCCAAAGAATGGTGGAAGATGATATATTAGATTAGATGGGTTTTGATGGAAGTTAGTGGTCTGTTTGGATGGGGGATGGTTCTTTGGGGATAAAATTGGAAGGTATTTACATGAGAGACTATTTTACGGAAAAAATCCATCATTTGGCAAAGGCTAAAGCGACTTGATGAGGTGACCTGGGCAAGTCGCATATCCAGGTTGCTTTGTTCACTGGAATGAAAATTGAAGCTTTGCACATCAGTTACAAAAAGGGGCATAACATCCGCTATAAACATCGAAATCATAAACCGTAAATTTTGTGGGAAACTAGACATCCGGGGCTTTCCAAAAATATATGACTTGAAACCCAATTCAATTTGAGGAGGGAGTTATAGCTTCCACAAGTTAGACATTCAACACAAGCCTTATGATTTTAGCCTCTTTAGCCTCCAAATCTTTTCGATTAAGGTCTAACACATTATTTAGAGATAAAAACCTAAAAAGCTCAACGAACACATTAAATACCAAAAATTCATGAGAAACAAACAAATATGATAGGAAATATGGGCTGAATTTACGTACAAAATGGCCTTAACAACAAGCAATAATTAAAATCCCTACTTTCACAAAACTCTAAGCCAAGTTAACATGGCAAGGTGATGCATACATCAACTTTCTCATTTACTAAGCTTGTGATCAAGATTCAAGTGGAAAGGTCATTCACACCCGAATCCCAATTTCATAGGTAATCTAAACTACCAGACCCATATCAATTGAGGCCATAAAATAATGTAAGTAGAGTGAACAATTAATCCACTAAATTAGACAAAAAATGAATTGATTATAGAGAAATAGACTAATTAATTTCAAAGAGTAGTCCAATAGAGTTACATCAATCCTCAAGCTATATGTTACACATCAAATGGAATCTAGAACACATAGAAGAGATGTAGAGAAAACCCTTAGTGTTCATCATAAGCTTCCTCTTGTTCTTGTAGTTTTTGAGAGTCTCTTGGACTAACCTCCTTTTCTAGTGTCAAACATCTTTAAAGGATGGGCGGATTTGGTGATGTAAGGTGAGGAGTGTATGAGATGAAGATGAAAAATGGAAACAAGAAGGTATTTTGGTGTGGTTTTTCGTGGCTGATGTAAGAGGTTAGAAAAGAGAGGTATTTATATGGGTTCGATTTTAGGGCAATATTCTAACACGATGCTGAGCTGGCACATTGTCGTTGCCCAATTGTCACGGTGTACCAAAATGGCATATAGACCGCGATATTCTCTAGAAAAGTTGTCGTAGTCTACCAAGACGGTATCTGAACTGTGAAACTCTCTGAAGAAATTGTTGTTGGGAAAAGCTCAGAAATGTCAAGCATAAGCTCAACTGCATTAGCACCATGAAATCCACTGGACCAAAAGTAACTTACTCTTCATGCTAAAGTTTGTAGTCCACCAAGACGGTAGTTGGACCATTAAAACTGTTGGGAAAGATGTCATTGGCAAAATAAAACAAAAGTCGTGGTCCACCATAATGGAAAATGGACCGTGAAAACCTCTGGAAAATATGCTGCGGTTTTGCAAAATGACGCTAAGGCAACAACTTCTCCTTTGAATGCTTAAAACACCTCTTTGCTTCACTTTTGGCCAAAATCTTCTAAATTCTTTCTCAAACACCTCTGCTATACTAAAATACCCGCACAAGCTTTCATAAAGCCACTAAATACCCGATTTTACCTGAGACTCAAACAAAAGATAGCGTAAGAAAAGGGGCCAAAATCTGGTATTCAAATGGCTGGATCAATTATCAAGTTTGAACCACTCTGCATGTTTTGGTCTAATCATTTTACTTAGACAATTGATCGTTTAACTTGAGCTATTGATCATGTGATCTGAATAACTAGTCGTAAGATCTAGGTCTACACAAAAATTTGTGCAAACTATTACACACTAGAAAATGCCTAAATATACAACTCTAAAGTATATTAAAAAAACAAATTAAAGAAATAGGATAAACCGTCTATAACTTGAACAAACATCTTTTTTTTTTACATCACACCAATTATCTCTTGCTGAAAACCTTCCTTCATATAATGTAGTTACTTGTTTTCAACAAAAAAGTTACCAGTTCAGATCATAAGACCCTATAAACTTAGTTCGCTACTTACAGTCAATGTTACTACAATATTTACATCGACTTCAGTCTTAAGAAATCCTGTTCTCATTATTCTTTACCGTACAACTGTATAGAATTTCAGTGCATTTCAACCACAAGTTGCCTCATCGATACGTCCAAAACCATGACCTGGTTTTACACTCATCCTAACATGGATATGGAACATAAGTTGTAGGTTAGTACTATACGTTCTACAATAAGATACAATTTATATAAAAAAAATTATAGTTCAAAATATTATGGTAACAAGATTTTAACCTAATTTAGAAAAAAAAGAAGGGCATGGGACTGGCATAATGAGTAATTAATTTTTGTAAGAGCTCACATCATTTTTTGAATTGTACATCACGGTACACACCATCCAAAGGAGCATCAATTTCATATTTTGGGACAAGGGTAGCAACCTGTTAAAGTCATAAATGCAGAACATCATAACATGTACCAAATTGATGGGAAAAAAGGGGTAAAACAACAAATCACTAACCATCTACATTCAAGAAATTGTCAATCCTAGTGAAATTTCTGAAAGCATATATAGGCAAGAGCCACCAATTTTTTAGTGATTCCGATGACTGGTGGCTTAAATTAAGGTATGAATTGCTTACACTATCAACCACAATTACATCTACTGATCTACTATCCATTAGTGTGTCTACCATGCTGAGCAAGTTTTAAGTATAATCAATATATGTGTGGAATCAAAAGATTTTATGTGTCCACGCCTATGGCTTTTACAAGGGAAGGGTCTATTACATTCTCAACATCAAGATATGCACAGTAACTTGCTAAAAAGACAATCCAGAGATGTATAGAAACTATTATACTATATGTGTCTATACAGACTATATATAGAACAATAAACTACTGGAGATTGAACGAATTGAGTGCAAGAAACGTCTATGATGATCAATATGTAAAAAGGGTAAAAAAGAATCAACTTTCAAAGAAACTGGCCTAGCCGATCCATTTGAAACAAAAGTATTTCTATTGATAAATTCTTTCTCTATCTTCTATAGCCAAAAATTGCCAAGTTAGAAAGTAATGACATGTACATCTTAGATGGATGCGCTCCTCCACGACCAAAGACAATAAAGAAATATCTCTTTCTTTTCATAACCAATTTATGCCGGTAGAAATAAAAGGCTCTGATGTAGAATAAATGACTGAGTCCTACATGGTT
The DNA here is from genome assembly GCA_032871835.1 of Dipteronia dyeriana. NCBI lineage: Eukaryota > Viridiplantae > Streptophyta > Magnoliopsida > Sapindales > Sapindaceae > Dipteronia > Dipteronia dyeriana. Next base: position 27,493,099 of record CM065298.1, on the reverse strand, counting down.
TTGTAGGACCATTTTAAATCCAAGAATAAATGACTTTAATTGAAGGGAATCGACGAGATCTTCTAAAATCAAGACCTTCGGTGATGTGACACGATCTTTTTCGGCTAAATTCCATCATTTAGGTCCCGAAATTGCAGTTCTTTCCTTTTTGGGAAATTTCCTTTTTAGTCATAAGTTGACTTTGACAAGCTAGAATCACCTACAGTTAATTCCGGCTTGTTTAGGGTTGTTAATATCTTTTATTTCCGTAACTTTTGTAATTTCACTATTTTAGATAATTTTTGCTATTTTTGACAGCTTTTAATATGTAATCTCGTTTCTTGTCCAACAAGGATTCGGGTTAGGATTTTTATTTTAAATAACTTTGTAAGCTGAAAGGCTCGACAGTTCATTATTGAATAAAATTTCAAAAGTATTCTCTTCATTTTTCTGGTGGATTCCAGTTTTCATAGAAATTAGACGTTGGTCTATTTCTTTAGTATTTTCCACTGCATGAGGCTCATTCCAGAGTCACCATAATTTCATGAAAAAAATAGAGTTCTCAGAATGTCTAGTGCATTGCATAATGAAATTTCTTGAAAAAATGGAGTAAAGAAGAGTGTACTAGATACAACTTAAGCGAGTAGCACCAATACATAATTGACTTAACCACACAATAGATAATTCAAACAAGATAATATTAACTACTTTAAACAAGGTGCCATTAGAATATTAGATAGTAATTCCCCAAATCTTGAAGTGCAGATATGCTAATTCAATAGAGAAACAAACTTCTAGCCATGTCAATTTTGTCGATTCTAACATGGGTGGCAACCAACTACCAAATGAAATCTCATTGTATCCCTCTAACCCCACCCCAACCCCCTTAGTAAATGAATAAAATTTTCATTAATTGCCTAGCACATGGCAAGAAAAATTAGCATCCACTTGTAAACATATTCTAAGAATTCATAGTTATCATATGCACTGATATGACAACCAAAGGTGTCAAATGAACTGTGATACTTCACAAAAGTCGTTAAACATCAGAAAAATTTCATACTCATAAATGACAAATAAGGTAGAGATTTTTTAGATAAGCTCGCCAATCCATATCAACGATCATGTCTATCCATACATCACAAATTACAATTACATTAATCAAGAATGAGTAGGAACATGCATGAAAGATGACGTGTGTAGCTACTGCAGGAAGCAAGTACGCGACAAAACAAGGCTCGCATCCATTGTGGTTTTGGCTTTGTTTTGTAATCTTATCAAAGACTAGCTAGATTCATCAAATGAAACGTTTCATGATCCACCATAGCTTGAATGACATGTATGAGAATTTCTTAGCATAAAGATCGTTGTCATTAAGATGTTTTGTAAAATTATACATTAAACTGTTGTCTGACTTCGGCAACAACTATTCATCATCAGGGTCAAACAAGACCAACTAACTAACAGGAAGCAACAAGGAGAAATCTTTCTATAAAAACTTATCGAAAGGGGTCATTTGGTGTTAATGCTACCATCAACAAAACCTACAGTGAAACAACTTTTTTTTTTAATTATAATCTTCATGCAGGACCAACATAAGAAAAAAAAGGGAATAGATAGAGAAGTAGTATGATTTGGAAGATAGCAAATTAGAAGAAAAGGAGTTAAAACTTTAAAATTCTAAGAGTTAGGGTTGTGAGACTTGTAAAAACCTAATGGTAATAGTGGAACTTGATTTTGAGTTACTTTTTACCTTTTTATTTACTCTTGTTCGGGTTTAGGTTACTTTTTAACTTTTTAGTATAACATTTGGGTTTTTTCTTTGGGTTAATAGAACCAATGTCCCCTAAACTTATAGCGCAGTTGCATAGTGGCCCCTAATTTTTTTTCTTGGCAGTTTACCCCTTAAACTACCATAAATTTGTAAAATTGGACGGATTATTAACTTCCGTCTAATTTTCGGTCATGTGTTGCTCACGTGCAAACAGACGTGGGGGAAAATTTGGAAATGAAATAAAATAATAATAATAATAATAATAAAAACAATATTTAAAAAATATAAAATAATTCATCAAACTCTCTCAAAACCAATCTCGATCTCAAATCTCTCTCAAATCTCGATCTCAAATCTCTTTCTGAATCTCTCTCAAATCTCTTTCACTATTCATCAAACCCATTCTTGATCTGGAATTTATCATCAGCTTGTGTTTCCCCAAAAGATTCTCTCTCTCACGAATCACTCTTTCTCTCTCTCTCTCACAACAAACTGAATCGAACCTCAATCGACGATGTTGGTGGTTGTCGTCGTGTGGGTGTATGGGTATTGGTGAATGAAGAACTGTTGGTGCGTTGTTGATTTCGATTAGGGTTCTGGATTGGGGCGGTGGCTTGATTAGTTTGGGTGGCTGTGCGATGGTGGTGTGGTGGCTTGATTAGTTTAAACAAAACCCTTGAACTTGATCATTTGGTTGGATTGATGATTCTGGTGTGATTTGATTTGGCTACGAGGGTAATTTGATTCAGCTGCCTCTTGATCTTCGTTTGATGTGGATTCAATTCGAGCGATGATTGTGATTTGTATGGGTTTGATTCGGTCGCCGTTGGTTTGTGTCGGTTTGATTATGGAGGTTTATGGTGGGTGTGGTTGATTGTGAGATTTGGTGATTTATGTTGAATGTGGGTTTGTGATGATGAATATTATTTTCTGGGTTGATGAATTTATTTTCTGGGTTTGTGGGATTTGTTTGAATGTGATGAAATTTATTTTCTGGGTTGTTGAATTGATCTCTCATTTTTGTTCTTTATTTTATTTTTTGTTTTTGTTGTTATATTTTTAAAATCAAATTTCAGTTTTTTTTATAAATTCTATTTAATCTCCACCATCCATCTCAAAGATGAGTGGTGGAGATCCATTTTAAAAAAAATGTTAAGACAAAAAGTGTACATTACAAATAAGTTGAAAGACAATATTGTGTTTTTATTTCATTTCCAACTTTGCCCCCATGTATGTTTGCACGTGAGCAACACATGACCAAAAATTGGATGGAAGTTAGTAATCCGTCCAATTTTGTAAATTTATGGTAGTTCAAGGGGTAAATTGCCAAGAAAAAAAATGCAGGAGGCACTATGCATCTGTGCTATAAGTTTAGGGGGTATTGATGCTATTAACCCTTTTTCTTTTATTAAAAGGTTTATCATTTCGGTACAAAATGTTATTGATGTAAACCGAAACAGAAATTACTCGCGTTTAACACACAATGTTTTCTTTTTCCCTGTAATCTCGTAGAATTCCAGAAAAACAGATATAAGAGTATCTCCATTGCAAGCGTGACTTGTGAGAAAAAGAGATGCCATGTAGGATTAATAGACGTTCCATTAAAAAATCTTTCTCTAATGCAGCTGTGCATATGCACCCTTAAGCTGACGTGAAAAAAAAATAGACATTGTCAACATGATCGTTCACTTTCAGACGGCCTGTTACACAACATTTTTTAAGTTGACTCAGCAAACATTTAAAATTAACATAATTTTCATCTATTTTTGTTAAGGAAATAAAATTAAAAAGAAAATAGTAAATAAAATTGGATACTTCATTAAAACAAAATGTGTTTTAAACGTAAATATTGGAGACCAAATTTTAAGTTGATTGTCTATCAAGACCATATTTATGCCACATAGGAAACAAGCCTCTTGATATTGTTGTCATCTCAACAATAATTCATATGCAATTCATTTTTGCATTGAGATGCTCTAAATGAGTTGTACACTCAAGAAATTTTATTTTATTCAAAACTGAAAAGCTTCAAACCTATTGCAACCTAATAAATAGAGAAATAAAATCTCATTGACTCCTAAAATACCTCAACTAAATCGGGAAAGAATATCAGATTGAGCACTAAAAACAAATACTAAATGAAAAAGGAAAAAAAAAATCTTGTGTAAGAAACTAAAAGTCCATGGACAACAAATTAAATAACAATTTTTAGGCCTCTTTTGGGCCTTGTCACGAGAAACATTGTCTTTTTGACAAAACATATAGCTTGTACTGGGTTTTCAGAAAACATAATATAATAGCCATTTGGAGCCCGCATACAAAATTTATGAGCCTGCAAAGTCAACTCCATTTTGGGTACTCTAAAGTGACCTAAGTAAGAGCTGGCTAACCGGTCCGTATTAGTTATTATATGTATAAATTTCATTGCATTTTCAAAAGAATGCTATAACAAGATACTTTAAATAACAGTTTTCGATAGACATATTTAGTTGAAACCATTAATTTCTGGATAAACAGTACAAATTTTATAATGACACCAAAATATATAAATGAAGGAGAGAAATAAGGGGAAAATAAACTTACAACACTATTTGCAACATCTTGACTATTGTTTTCTATATACGGAATCAACCCTGTGATCCGTGCATAATAAGAAAATTCAAAAAAGCTAGACTCCACAACAAGTAGACTAACAAAGATAACATAAATAAATGCTAACGATGATAATATAAATACATGCCATTGATGAATGATGATGCATGAGATATATCCACATCACCATTACAAGGGCACGTACATTAGTTGCATCTAAAATTTTCATCCAAGTAAAAGTTGTTTTTCTAAAATTTTCATCGATCCATACATACGTACATACATACATAAAATAGAGAGATCACCAATATTTCCCTTATGATTCTTCGATGCTCTAAAATAAATATAAATCTAAAAAGGTAACAATAGACTAAGAATGTTGGGTTGTGAAGCCTGGATTATATATATATATTTTTTGAACAACACATACCATATTATTGGAAAGGAGCCAAAAGGACAAAGGAACAACACAGATAACAAGAGCAAGAACACAAAACAAAACAAGCCTGCCAAAAAATAAAAACACAAACGACCCCTTTACAAACCAGACCAGAAAAACAGGGGACAACAAGACCTAAAAACAGAGCATCACAACCAGCCCCTGATATCACTCCCTAAATTCTAACATATCCTCACTACCATTCGAACTTCTCTTCGCAAGAGAGTCTGCCACTTCGTTGGTGGACCTCGGATTATAAACCACTGAAAGACCTCTCCTACTTTGTAAATGTCCTCTGATGTCGAGAATAGTATAGAGATGTGGAAAGTTCCCATAATCATCCAAGTTGTTAGCCCACGAAACAACCACCATAGAGTCGCTAACTATCTGAATACTCCTTTCAGTCAGCCTTGGATCATAAGAACACAACTCGCACGATTTCCTGATCGCTAGAATTTCCACTGTGTTTGAATTTTGAACACCCACACAGAGAGAAAATAAGCAAATGATCTTTCCTTCCGATTTTTGAAGAACACCACCTATGCTCGCTGACCCTAGTTTACCTCTTGCTGATCTGTCCACATTAAATTTCAGGTTGTTATCCGTCGAATTTCACCCATTTTTCCAGATTTTGTCTCGGTATGGGAGGAAGAGTAACACAACTATCTTTAATATTTAACATCATTACAGAAATAGGCGCCTTATTACCCCTTCCAAAGCACTTGAACCACCAAGCCACCCTAAACTTCACATCGTCCACTGCCTTATCAACTATAGCTTCTTGACCTTTGAACATCACATTATTTCTTGTTTCCCAAACCGTCCAAGTTATCGCGAAGAACAAAATACTCCAAGCATTCTTGCTTTTCTGAGCTGGACAGCTCAACCAACTGTTCATCCACTCAATTAGAGAGTTGTCGGAACAATAATTCACATCCCAATAGAATATGCACAAGTACCACACCTTCCATATCCAAGTACAGTTTAAAAAAAGGTGATCAGTCGTTTCGCATTAACTGTTACACAGGATACAGTTCTTATTTTGCCCTTGGAGCATACCTCACCGAAAGAGAACATCCCTAACTGTAATTCTGCCCCTCCGAAGTTGCCAAGCAAAAATCTCAATTTTCAACGGGCACAGACTGTTCATTAAAAGGTTTGAGCTATCAAAATTCTCTTCCATGGACTCTAAGCAACGACAAAAAGATTTCACATAATAAACTCCATTAGCATTAAAATCCTACGCCAAAGAGTCATTTGAATTTCTTTGAATAACCAAGCATTCCAAGAAAGATAAAAATCTGGTCTATTGAACCACTTCCCAGTCAAAAACTCGTCTTCGAAGGTTCACCTTCCAGATCCATCTATCTTCCTGCCATTGGCCAAAGTCCTGTACCTTGCCATTTTTATCAACTGCTAAGGCAAAAATCCTGGGAAAGATATCACTCAACTGAATCCCATCCTGATTAATATCCTGCCACAACCGAATTTTGTCCCCCTGTCACAAACCATCTACAACTCTTTCTTTAAAATCTATGCCGTTTTGGAGCCAAGACTGAAGCGAGATCTGATTTCCTTCACAAAGTAAGAAGCAGTATTGCCTCCTTGCCACTTCAAACAAATGCAATTCGCTTCCAGACCATAACTAACACAAATCACTTTCTTCCATAGGGAGGACCTCATAACCGAATCTCCACACCCACTTAATTAGTAAACCATTATTCTTATTGACTATGTGACCAATACCAAGACCTCCGGTCTGTTTGGGTTTGCAAAACATCTCCCAATCTATCGAATGGAGCTTCTTTAACTCAACCCCATCACCCCAAAAGAAATTTCAATGAACCTTCTCGATTTGGTTGGCCACTGCGTTAGGAATTTTGAACACAGATAGGAAATAATTTGGGATGCTAGAAAGCACCGACTTAATAAGCACTAATCTACCTCCTTTAGAAAGCAATTTTCTTTTCCAAGGTGCTAACCTCTGTTCAGTTCTTTAAATCACCGGGTTCCAAAAGGCTTTAGAACCAAGATTGGCTCCGAGAGGAAGGCTAAGGTACACGGTAGGAAGAGAAACCGACTTACATCTGAAAGCTTCAGCCTAACCCTCTTCTCTAACTCTCTGATTACAGACTGTTACCAAACAACTTTTATGGAAATTAATATATAACCTTGAAGCTAGCTCGAAACATTGAAGAATCCTTTTAGTGTTTAATAAATGCTCCGACTTCGGCTTAAAAAAACCGCATCGTATGCAAACTGAAGGTGAGAAATGTGGACCCCATTCTACCCAAAAACCGACCCTCTAACCAAGTTCATAGCTGCTGCCTTCTTTAACAAACAGTTTAATGCCTCAATCACAATATTGAAAAAAAAGGGGGACAAAGGACCCCCCTAAAAAAGGCCTCTTTCGATCCCAAGCTCTTCTGTAGGGCACCTATTAACAAGAACTAACATCATCGGAGATGAAATGCAATGAAAAATCGAATTCCTCCACTTACTACCAAATCCCATACTTTCCAAAATAAAGATCAAGAAACGGTGGTCCACACTATCGTATGCTTTCTCAAAATCTAATTTGATAAGAATGCCGCATACCTGGTCTTTTTTGCAAATGTGAATAATCTCATTTGACACCATGAAACTGTCAACAATTTGCTTATGGCACACAAAAGCCATCTGTGTCTCCCCAATGACCAAGTTCATTACTTTCTTCAAACGATTTGCTAACACCTTCAGAAGGACTTTGTACATAGAGCCAACCAAACTAATCAGTCTAAAGTTCAAAATGCGTTCATGTGTGCCTACTTTAGGAATTGACGCAATAAATGTCTTGTTCAAGTGCCTCACTACCTCACCACTTTTATAGAATTCTGACAAAAAACCAAAGAAGTCGTCCCTTATGATATCCCAATTAGATTTGTTGAAATTAAGATTTATGCCATCTGGACCCGGGGCCTTGTTGTCAACGCAACTGCAAATCGCATCCCATACCTCCTCATGCGTAAACTCTTCCTCAAGCTATTTTTCCTGAATCTGAGAAATTATAACATCGGTAAACCATGAATTGTAGGTCTACAATCCAATCCTTTTCTGAAAAGAAGTTTAAAGTGGTTCAAGACTCCCCTTCTAACCTCTACTAGATCTAACTGACGCACTCCATCAAACAAAATGTCCCCTATGAAGTTTCTCATTCTTCTTGAATTAGCAACGCAGTGAAATAATCTAGAGTTCTTATCACCCTCCATCATCCATTTTATTCGAGATTTCTGCCTCCATTGTGTCTCCTCCTTATGTAACCATTTCCACATATCTGTCATGATCAGTACACGGCCATCTCTCAGAGAATCAGTCCAGCATTCAGTATGAGCTCTGTCTTCCACCCCCATAAGCGTATTCTCTAAAAGCTTGAAACTGACTGTATCCCTTCTACTTCTGAGCTGCCAGACCTTCAATCTATTTTTCACCGCTTTAATCTTAGAAAACAATTTGAAACCTTATGTTCTTGAAACCTTACAAAGCTTCCACCCTTCTCTAGCATCTCATATCCTCTCTTTGTCCTTTAACCAATCGTTATAAAATCGAAATGGGCAAGGACCCCAATCGACTCGAGGGACTCCTAAAGAAATCACGCAATGATCAAACAAGCTAAAAGGTAAATTTCTTTGAATAATATTCTGGAACCAGGAGAAAATGATTGGAGAAATTAATAAACGGTCTAATCTTGCGTACGACAGCCTTTCTCTGAGATTAGACCAAGTAAAAGTCGAACCATGAGCTACCGGATTTACCATCTGAGCCTTCAAAATGAAATCGCTAAAACTTCTAATAGAAGTCATTTTGCAATGACCACATTTCCTTTCCGATGGGTCTAAAATCGTGTTAAAATCCACTCCAAAACACCACGGCACCTGGAGGGATCCTTGGGTTACCAACAGATCATTCCATAGGGCTCTCCTCTCATATTCTAAATTGGGAGTGTACACATTACAAAAAGCTACATATTTCTTAACACTGAGCAGCTCCCCTACCAAAATAATACTTCTGCTATTAGTAACACAGGAAACGACTGTGAAGAGATTTTCATCCCACAAAGAAATCAATCCACCAGCCGACCTTTTCGTTTCAACATCCATACCCTTCGTAAGAACTGTACCACCTAAGGAAGCAATTGTCCTACTATTAAACTTATTGAGTTTTGATTCTTGAATAAAGAGCATTAAAGGTTTGTGAATCGACACCAAATCCCTCACCACCATTCATTTTTCTCCTCTCCCTAAGCCTCTGACATTCCATGACAAAATTAACATAAAAAAGAAAAGGAAACCAAACCTCATAACTGGAAACGGAAAGCACTGCTGTTGTGCCGTGGAGCTTGTCTTCATCTTCGATCTCCCTTCTAGTTAACTGATCCACCATTTCATTTTCTATTCCGTTGAAATCGAAACCCAACGTCGATCCTGTTTCAATGACTTTTGAGATCTCTTCTTCTAAATTTAGCTCCCTTTAGTAATCAGAGTTTTCTGTTCCTTATTGAATTCGTAACCCGATTCCACTTCCTTCTCTACTACTTTAGTGATTTTAACTTCTAAATTCCATTTGTCATCAGAATTTATGTCTCTTCTTGTTTTCATGCCATGTATTTTTGACGAGATCCCTTTAGCTTTAGCACAATACTTCTTCAGAGGATGAGTAGATAGCACCACGCTCAAATTGATCTCCCCCAAATCTTCAGCCCTCCTCTCGCCTAAGTCTTGAATCATGCCTTCATTTTGGCATTCTCTTCCAGCATTATTGATAATAAACCCTTTTAACCTCTACTACAGGACACCTATTTTTATCTTCAACAGACACCTGCCCCCAGTACCTTCTTTAAGCACCCAGTTACCCAAGTAGAGACCCTCATGATAATTTGAACCATCTCTGCTACTTGGATCATTTGTCGGAGAAGAACTATGGAACTGTTTGAAACTTTTAGAATCCACCATCCTATTTCTATAATTTGACCTTTCAGAAGAGACCCTAGAATGGGCCTTATCCAACTGATCCAAAGACTTCTTAACTACACTTATAGATCTCACCATCCCACTCATGCTTCTTGGGCCTTCGGAAGTGGACCTAGGATGGGCCTTATTCAACTGATCCAAAAAAGGGCTTTGAGGCCTAATAAGTCTCTTGGAACACTCTCCCCTCCACATGTAAAAATCCGATCCAAATCCTTCAGAAGAGGTTGAAAAAGACCTTTTGTCTGTCATATTTCCGTCTTCTTTCCATCCATTTTTTCCAAGTCTAGCTTGGTTGTCTTATCATAGATTGCTAAAGCCTTCACCTTAATATTCTTGATCCTATATTCCTTACATTTGATATATCTTACCTTTTTAGAATGATTGTGACAGGTCTTGCGAGAATTATAGTTATCTGAGATATCCTCCCTATAATCTCTATGTTGACACTCCCTTAGTTGGCCTAATAGCTTCTTTCTCAGAAAGCCTGCACCAACTTGCTGACAGGTATCCTCTTCACTATCTAGGACCTTGAGCTTATCAAAACTATGTGCCTTTTGAACATGGCGGAGTCCTCCTCCTTCTTTGTCTAAACCACTTTCCTTATTAGGAAAAACATTCAAATTTGAATTACAATTCATACGTTTTATGCCTAGAAAACTCTCTATCCAGGCTATTTTTATCGGTTATGGATCTTTCATTAGTTGCACATCGAAGACATCCTCATTAATCTCCACTTTAACCTTGCTTGAACCAGGCATGTCCTTTGGCAGAGCCATAAGCATGTGGCCTCTGTCAAACCTCCTCTTGCGCATGGTGTCCTCTTAAATAAGAAGTAAATCACCAACACTTCTACCAAGTCTTGTAAAGAAAAAAAGACCCCATGTGCTAAGAGAGACACCCTCAACAATTAATCCATGCAATTCTAGTGTTATTCATAAAGGAATCCGACCATTTCCCCATAGATGAAAAGTAATCTTTCTAGAAGAAAGGATTCTCGATAAGGCCATCTCTATCAAGCTCTGTATCGAAGCACCAACACAATCTTCTACCTCTTAAGAAAATAAAAGAGAACGACAAATCCCTCGTCTCCAATACATTATTCACACTATTGATACTGCCGAACTGTTTAAGGACCCCAATGGCACATCTCTAGAGCCAATCGTTGTCTCCTATTTGACCCTTCCAATGGATTATCTTGACCTTCTCTTCATACTCTTCTCGGCTCCCGTTCTTGCCTTTAACAATTTCAGTAAAAGAACGGTGTATTTATCTCCCTAACTATGAACTAGCTATCTGTCGAACTATATTGTATTCTTCAACTCATGTCCCTTCTTTAGCAACCTGACCTTCTTGGACGCCACAACCACCTTTCTTTGCTGTCAGTTTTCTGTTCATCCATCCATAGGCCGCTACTTTAGCATGGATGGGCTATCCATAGACATGCATCCTGTTTACCATCTTTGCAACCTTGTCGGCCTCTTCCTTAGACGTGAAGCGAATGAATGAGAACAAATTTCTCCTAGCTCTGGACTTCGAGGACAGAAAAATGTCTCCCACCTTCCCATAAGGTTTAAAAATACCCCATCGACCAGCTACATCCACATTGTAACTCAAATTATCAATGAATACTGGAATTAACCTATCCCTGAAATCTTTTTCTCTGCTCCTAACATGTCCCTCTCCCACTCTCTTTCTCTCTCTAAAATTCTCTATCATTCTCTCTTGAGAATAAAAGATTTGAAAGCCTGGATTATATTATATTTATGATTAGTTCTCTGTTCTATTTAGGAGTGTTTCATTGTTTTAGTTAGGAAAGGATTCCTACTAGTTTTAGACTAGAGCTTATTATAAATACTTCTGTAATTCTAGAGCTTTGGTGTGCTATATATTGTTTGTTGAGTTGTGTGCTATGACTGATACACAAGAGAGAAAAGAATATTGTGAGCTGAAAGGAGAGAGATAATGATTCACTATTGTAAACACCGATTTCATAGTGGAAGTTGAGTGCATGTGCTCTTCGTGGATGTAGGCTTACAATAAATCACGTAAAATCTCATATTTTTTATTTTTCTTTTGCTTGTGTGATTTGATTACGTGTCTTCCTTAAGCCAATATATCCCAAACAAAGAGGATTTGAGGAACATAGCAAATCTAAGTACAAATCACAGAGTTTAAAACTTAATTGATGAGCCTATTTTATATCATATTTATAACCCTTAATTTAGATTTGTAGCTATTTGAATAATTTATTTTGGATTAACTAGAGTTATTTTTATGTTTTAGGTGAAATTGCATGGAACTTGAAAAATAATCAATTTCATGTGGGTTTCTTGAATATTTGATGTCTGAAGTCCAATACTTAAGCCCATTCTCAAACACATCCGGACACCGGACTACATGATGACATCAGACATGGGTTATAAGAGGTTTTGATATTTAAATATAACAAAGGGTTTGAAAAATACATAGCCCTGTTTGGGGGTAGGTGTTGTGCAAATATCACCATATTACTAATTCATGTTTAAAATGCACCAATTTAGGTGAGCATACAAAAATACCATGTGCTTATTACTTTCTATCATTTTCAAAGTCAAAGAGGCAGAGTAGAGAGAGAAAACCTTCGTAAAAAATTCAACGATGAAGTGGCCGACGGTTGGAGAACAATGGTTATTCGACAATTCAGACGACTAGATTGCAATCGATAGAGGTAAGTTCAATTATATTTTGTTCTCGTTTTTGTTGTTGATAATGTGGTGTGGATGTTTGATGTGGTGGGAGTTGATTAAAATTGTAGATTAGGGTTGATTTGTCGACCTGAGTATAGTTCTGGTTTAGGTTAAGGTTTTTAATTTTGATGAGAAATTTGTGAGGAAGATGAAGATCTGGGTTTTCGAGCTTTTTTAAAATATGTCCGAGCCTTTTTGAAATATGTTGGAGTTTTTTCGTTAAGAATGTTTGGATTTGTAGGCATTGAATCTTCAAGAGTTTTGAAACAATGTCCGAGCCTTTTCAAACAATTTTCGAGCCTTTTTTGAACAACGTTCGAGCCTTTTCGTTAGGAATATTAGGTTTTTTAAACTTTGAATCTCCAAGACTTTTGAAACACTATCCAAGCGTTTTTGTTAAGAATAATAGACTTGATATAAATTCATTGTCCTAGCCCTTGTAAATAGTGTCTAAGCATTTTGTTGAAATCTCCGTGTCTTTTTAAACTGCGTTCGAGCTTTTTCATAAAATGTCCGAGCTTTATACTATGTCCGAGCTTTTTCATGAAATGCACAAGCTTTTTTTAATCTGTTTATGAGCCTTTTTATTTATTCTCCGAGCGTTTTACTGTTTACTCATGTAATGTTTCTATGAAAATACGAATGAGGAATCAGTTGAAGGATTTGCTTCAAACTCCAGCTGAAGATTGGTACAAGGGGAAAATTTCACCGTATGACCATTTTAACGAACTTGGAGATATCGACGACGCATTTAACTGGGTCTATGAAGATTTTGCGGTCAAAGAACGACGTCGGTATACAGAGTCGTGTTTTAGGCATTTCCTTCTGATGCATCGTCAAATGAAGTTCTCGGTTGGCGTTGTCCAACGGTTGCTTTTGCCCGAGCTACATCATGATATTCCAGAGGATGAGATGAAATTCATGTTAGTTCTTCATTTGGTGTGGTTCTCCAAGGTTGAATTCTGTTTGATCACCAGAATGATGTTCGGGGCCATATCGGACACAACGAGTTATGCTATGGTGGAAAATGGAATACACCAGTAGTAGTTTGCTGGTGTAGATGAGGTTGACTTTGAACAGCTGAGAGTTATTCTCCGGATCTATATTTTTCAGCAGCCATACGATATTGTGAAGCTCTGCCTATTGTATATGCTGAATTGGATACTTATGGGGTTGGACGAGAGAGAGAAAATCCCAATCTAGCATATCCGGCTGGTTGAGGACCTGAACGCTTTCGAAGTGTTCCAGTGGGGTACCCACGTGTACATGTAGTCCATTTTTGGATTCAAGCATGCCCTGGACGGTGACATGAGCAGTTCGAGAGACACCAACAAGCAAAGGGCATCGACAAACACACGATGGAATATGATTACCTATCATATCTCCAGCTGCCCTCTCAATTAGAATAACACATACTTAAGGGATCACCCGATCTTCCCCTAGCATATACTGAATATCATCGTCATTTCTTATAATGTGCGACATGTAGTGCTAGGAACAAATGATATTGACTGTAGATTAACATTGTATTTGTTTACACCATACTTCACAACGGTATGCATGATCATCATCAATTCTTAGTAACTCATATTCTTTAACACATACATTCCTTAGTTATCAGATTATATGAACCTCTAACTTCCATCGGGTAACTGCTCTCATCGACCGTTGTAAGATATTACTATTGTCACCCGATTCATTCTCCTGTCAAATTCATCATCCCAAACCATTATTCTACAATAAAACATTAATTATTTTCACACATGTCTGAATTCAGTTAACAATAAGCCGAAAAGGTTTATTGATCGGTCTATTTATATGCATGTTTTAGGTCACCATTTCCTATTATTTTTTATTTTTTATTGGGTGAAATTAGGTATTTTATGTGTTTATTGAGCATATGTAGGTCATATTTCATTCAAGAGGTGTTGGTTGTTATTTTGGAGAAAAGGAGCAAAAAGATGAAATTCAGACCAATACAGAACAACAAGATTGCGGGACCCATATATCTCAGCTCTGATCGAATTGTTTGTCCAACCACCTATGGAATAAAAGCCCCGGAAGTCTAGTTTCTGGCACATTTTTTGGATCGCAATTCCGATATTCGTAGAAGAAGTTATGTGTAATTTAGTAACCAAAAGTTAGTGCTGGAAAGTCAATCGCGGGCTAGATCGCTATTCATGCATAAGACCTACCCATCGGTCTGAGGAGAGGTACATGGCAGAAGAATTCCATGATTTGAACTGTGGTGACCTATAGAACGACCCAAGCCACAGCTTGATGGATTTTTGGTAGAAAACCACTCTAAATTGGTTCAGAATTGTTCCAAAACTTTTCAAATCAAATTTTAATGATTTTAGAAGATCAAAACATGTTTGAGAAACTTTCTAAACTCAAATTATGAGTCAAACATCAAAAGAGGAAATTCAATTTAGGAAAGGATTCTCATTCTTTGTTTCATTCTACTTTCCCACTTGATGAATTTCCTAAACCTAAAATGAATTGGGGGTTTATAAGGAAAAATCACCTATAAATTTTTTCTATTCTTTGCAATTCAAAGGTAGAAGCCAATGGAGATCCAAAGCCACCAAGGGGGCCATCCCCCACCACTCCATCACCTTACATCACCTCACAACTTCCATTCATCTTTACACATCGAAGTTTCGAAGAAGAAGAAGAATTCATCATTGAAGACTTGGAAGAATACATTGAGAGCCAAGATGGGTTTTATCTTTTCTTTCTCTTGTCTTATTTTCATCGTGTGTAACTAACTCGTATTAGGGAATCAATGTGAACCTCTATGAATGCTATTTGTTAGATTTGACGATATTTTCATTTATTCAAATTTTGATTTATTCAATTCTTTATATGTCTTAATTCTTTGTTTTTGTTAATGCATGATCATACGTTGGCATGAATATAGGGTTTTTATAATTTAATGATTGAGGTTGGAGTATTGATCTATACGAAATATTTATTAATATTCAATTGAATGGATAAAACTGATATTAGCATTGATCTATGTAAGTAGGTTTTGGTTCTTAGTTTTTGCACTTAGTGGGTTCTTAGTTGCAGTTTACGCCATTGATCTATGGGTAAATTGTAATTGAGAATACTTGATTCATCTCAGGATCATACAATAGCAATCATTTTAAAGATAAGAACGAACCCTTAACTTGATTAATATCTTTTTCAAAGTCAATTCGAAACATTATGTAGAAATAGTTAGGGAGCATTTATGACCTAGTTTTTCTTCCATTGATCAGAAACCAATATTATAAATTGCTTTCTTTAGTTTAATTTAATTTCGTTTTAGTTTTAATTCAATCTTCAAACAATCTTTTGGTTACTTTCAGTTTAGCTTTAATTAGAATTAGATTTAATCAGTAAATCTCTAGTCCTAGTGGGAACGATCTTTACTTACTGTTGTACGATATCTTTACGATTCGTGCACTTGCGAGTATTGTTTTTATAAAACACGAATTTACACATCAAGTTATTGGCGCCGCTGCCGGGGATTAGTTGAATTTATTGGTTACTTCTAGTTTTAGTTTAATTTTTTTTAGTCGTTGAGTCATTAGTTAATAGTTTTTATTTTATTTTTTGTTTTATTTTTATTTCCTTATTCTTGTTTCTTTCAGGTACAATGGACTTCTATAGGCAACGAGCTTATGATGAGGAAAGAGAAACAATTCGTGGATTTGCTATGCAACTAACTGATTTAAATCGACAGATGAAGAGACTGATTTCGATGACTCCTTAGAGGAAACAAGCAAGAGCTGTGGTTTGGAAGATATGTGGAATGGTTGGTCATGATCTATGGGTCTTTCATTTGAGAGGAGAATTTCCAGAATATGTTGGAAAACAGACTCGAACGTTGAATTCCTACAATCCATGGCCTATCAATGAACCATATGGAAATTTCCATGGTCAGTGGTCGAGTTATGAACCAATGACAATACTTACAACTCGGATTTGAGGAATCATCAAGACTTCTCATGGAGCTAAAACGAAGTCAATACCTATGAGCAACCGATCTCATCATCACTTGAGCAAACAATGAAAGAGTACATCATGCAACAAAATCAACAGACATTAAAGGAGTACTTCATGAAACCAAATCAACTAACAATGAAGGAGTACTTTATGCAAACTACTCAACATGTTCTTAAGGACTTTAATCAAGAGCAAGACATAAGGATTCAAAACATAGATGCTTCAATGAAGAAGATTGCCATGCAAAGTGGAAAGTCGGTTGATGTTGCTCAAAAAAGTGAATCCAAAAAGTTCCTAAGTCAATCGGAGCAAGAAGAAGCTACCAACACCCCTTTAGTTGGTGAGATTGTCGATACCATAGTACCCATGAATTTTCTGATGATTTTTCTAGTGTTGCAGGTGATGAAGTTAAAAAGGAGGAGTTGAAAGAAAAAGTGAAGGAAGCAGATGATGTCCCTTTCAAGGAGCCACTCCTATACAAAGAACTCAAGCCTTATGTCCCTTCCATAGCTTTTCCAAGCAACCTACACAACATCAAATGGAATAAGTGGTTTTCTGAACTTGTTTCACCATACTTTATATTGAACATTTACTTACCTTTGCTTATTGTGTGTAGGAACATGACGCCATGGGATAATGTTTTCCAAGATATGATCGCACTTAAGTGTAAATTTGAGACATTGGAATTTGGTTGAGTTTTCCAAGCACCCGTCTTGCCGAGACGTTAAATAAAGCGCTTGGTGGGAGGAAACCCACCTAGGTATTTTTTGTTGTTTTAGTTTTCTTTCTTTAGTTTTTGTGTTTCGAGTTCTTGCCTTCCATACTTTTTCTTTACTCGTTGTCCATACTTTTAATGTCATATAAACACTGAGGACGATGTTTAGACTAGGTTTGGGGGTGTGAATTTGTGTTTATTTTATTTTTTGAGCCATTTGTTGAAATCTGTGAAAAAGTGCCCTGTTTTGAAAATTTTGAGGCAAACGTTTTGTTAAAATTGTATTCATTGGTGAGGAAATAATTTTTTTGGTCTTCATCGGGTTCTTTTTTTTATACGAATCTAACGGCATAAAGAACGTAAAATTCTAGGCGTTAGTTTAAAAGTTCTGAATGTTTCTTCTATCAAATGTCACGGGCAATGCATTGTTTTTGAAATTTTGCACGTGGAGTATTTTCAATGTCTGTTTTTCACTTTTCCTTTTCGAATTTTGAAATGTTTTCTAAATAAAAAGTGTTCATTTGCATGTCTATTTTCTTGTGTTAAATTTGGTTAACTTTTATCGATTCATTTAAGAGATATCCATTAAATAACAAACATAGGTCAATTTTAAAACTCACTAGTTTTTAGAATGTTTGTTCTCCATTTTGAGATGTTTCTTTTGTGTGTTCAAGAGCCGTAATATATGATTTATTCACTGAGTTTAGACTAACATCTTGCCATTAAGAGTAATGTATTGCATTTTTTTTTTCAAAATTTATGGCATGCTCTTGATATGATGGTGGATAGGATACTTAGTTGGATTACCATAATTAATAGTGGAAACTGCCCTTGTAAGTTCATTAAACCAAAAAGCGTACATAAATATAAGTATAGAGGGTTTTGTTTATTTCTACTCCTAAACACTCATTAGGTTCTTAGCCTTAGAAATTGATCTCAATAGGTTATGCATTGGATATTAAAGAACATTCATCATAAAAAGATATCACATGTGGACTTTGCTCTTGTTTTGGTTGAACCATTAGAATTGATATAGGCAATGTTTTTTTAACTCACTTAAAAGACCTTAAATATTTCCTATCTTTATGTGTGTGCTCCATAGCCAATTTTGAAGCCAAACACTTTAAGATTTTTTCTTTTATCACCCACATTAAATTAACCCCAATAAGCCAAATTATTACTCATACCTTATAGCTTAGGATCATATTGAACTGATGAAGATAATTGAAGAGAGTTCGAAATGGGTGACTCGAGATGTGCATGTATCAAAGCAAAGCAAGAAGATCAATTGCAAAAAAGGTGTTGCAATAATTATGTAAATGATGTACAAATTCTCATCTAAATAAAAGAGGATGTTAAAAAAAAGAAGAAAAAAAATAAATGAGATGGTGAATCAAATGAAAGTAAGTGAAATGGTAAAGAGCTTTAAAATGAAGTGATTAGTAATCAAAATCAACTCTAGAAGGACAATGAATGAAAATTGTTCAATAAGCCTGGATGCAAGTGGAATGAAGAATTCGAAGAAATTCATCCGAGTATGAAGATTACCGAAGGATTTCTCGATATGATCCTAGGTTTGTTTGCTATTATTTTTCTCATTTTTTCTTAACCTTCACCTAATGGCCCAATTACAACCAAAGAAAAGACCTAATTGATCTTTTGGGAATGCTGCCTCGAGATTAAATGTAAACATGTGCTCTATCTTGTTCTTAATGTCTGATTCTGTTCATGAGATCCTTTGCATAAAATGAAGCGTTCTTTCTATTATACATTCATATGCAATTATATCTTGGAAATTCTTGTGCATAAACTCCATTCACATATGCTTGATAAGTGTATTTGCTTAGGTTCTGTGAGAATTTATGAGTGAAATCCTGTGAGAATAAGAGTCGAGGCGAATTATGTCAACGGTGTTTGACGATGCATTTTTAAAGCTAGATGATAACTCCCATTTCTACACTCGGTGTAGCCTCCATATCCTGTCAATTGCACTCGTTCCTAAGTAAAAATCGAGTATTTAATGGTGTAATAAGCTTGTGTAAGTTCCTTTAGCAATCCCGGTGTAATAGTGCGAAACTGAGAAAAGTTGGGGCCAAAACGAAAGCAGTGGAGATTTAAAGGTGAAGGCTAACGTTGGTGAGGCACCACTCGACCAGCGCCAGTCGCTAGCATAAGATATCAGTGGTGTGGCGCTGGTGAAGCACCACTCGATCACCGCCACTCACCAGTGTAAAATACCAGTGGTGTTGAGCTGGTGAAGCGCCACTCGACCAGCGCAATACCAACGCACCAGCGCAACTGTCCACCTCAGTAGAACTTCTAGGGTTTCGTGCCTCACTCCTAAATTTAAAAATGCCCCTTCTTGAGCTCTTCCTGACACCTTTTGCATTACCCTTAAGCTTCAACTCCTCCTATTACAATCCAAAACCTCCAAGACACCACCTTTCACTCAAATCCTTCATCTTTCACCCAAATCTTTCACCAAATCACTAAAACAACCCTCCAATCTATCATCCAAACTTCAAATCCACTCTACCAAACACCAAATACCTAACCTTCCCACCATTTCCCACCATAAAAACCCAACCTTTGAGCATTTAGGGGAGCAACAAGAGAAGGAGCAAGTTAATCACTTTCAACCAACCAAGAGAGATGGCATCTACATTTAGTTTATTCTTAACATTTCTATCTTTCATTTAACACTTGTATTTGATTATGACTTGTATGAAAATCACATCGTTTTTATCCATTTCTTATATTATGAACATCTTGACTAAGGCCAAGATGAAGTTTTTACCATAATTTACTAATAAAGACAACCACTTTATTCATATTGCTTGTGTTTATGTATACGCATTTCATGCTTTAATTAACATTGAGTGTCTAGCTAGAATTTGATGTGTATTTGGTTGCTGTGTGATGTACCGAGAGGAAAAGCACACAACTTGCTCGATGAAATGCATGATAAAGGTCTAGTAAGGTAAAAATACTCAAGACTTGTCTCTGAGACTCACTTAGTGAACCATCAAGCTTAATGAACTTGTGTGTATTTCAGATGACCATCGAGAGATAGGTTATTGGTGCATATAAGTGTTGTTTCTATTACTCGAGAGAGAGTAGAGACTAATAGAGGGTGTCATGAGTTTACATATGCACTTGTATAATTTATTCATAATGGTGTGTCTATAAATTGGTGAGGATTGGTTAGGTGGATTCAAGGTCTTAGCCTAAGTTCTTAATAGCAATACAATCATTTGCATGTGTGTGACTTTGCCTTGTTTGCTTGTTTGTTTGTTTAAGTTTCATTAGTTGCATTCTAGAATTAGTTTATATTTAATTAGTGTTAGTAGTTTAATTTAATCATCAAATATTTGTTTGTCTAAATAGTAGTTTAATCAATCAATTGTGGTAATCAATTCATCAACCTCGTGGAACAAATCTTATTTATCATTGTGCTACTCAACGACTCCGTACTATTGTGGGTGCTCATTAGGAGTGATCAAATTGTTGGCACCGCTGCCGGGGATTGAGCGGTTTATTGATGTCACTATTAGTTGATTCATTACTAATTTAGACCTTTTACTTTGTGTTCTTTTTCTTATGATTATAGGCGGTTGCTCTTGTATGCATCATAGTACAAGGAGCAACAATTTATAGGATTTGAGGTTCGATCCGGATATTGAGGGAACAACATGGAGAAATAGAAGGATTCGAAGACTAGCCATGGAAAGATGATTGGGGGATCAAGATTTCATAATAGCTGCAGCCAAATGGGGGTAAAATGAGTAAAACGGAGAAGATGACAGGGCCATGAGAGATTATGTGATGCCAAGGGTAGATCCAGACATGTCACCAATTCATCTCTCGACGATAGCCGCAAACAACTTTGGGATCAAATCCCATGTCTTTCAAATGTTGACAATGATGGGACAATTTGGTGGTTTACCAAGTGAAGACCCAAATGGGCAATTGAGGAATTTTGACCAGATTTGCTCAACATTTAAAATCAACGGGGCTACGGATAATGCAATTCGGTTGAGGATCTTCCCTTTCTCATTAAAGGACCGAGCTAAGACTTGGTATGACTCATTGGCACCAGGATCGATCACTACTTTGGATGAGTTGGCCCATACATTCCTAAGCAAGTACTTCCCTCCTGGAAAGACGGCATAACTGATGAATGAAATTCATGAATTCTCCTAATTTGAATCGAAATCCTTGTATGAAGCATGTGAGAGATACAAGGAGTTGTTGAGGAAATGTACATGTCATGGGAGTCAATTAAAGAGAAATTATACTGGGGTATGAACTTAACCATTTGCCAATTTATGGATGCTTCGGCGGGTGGTTCTTTGATGAACAAGTCAATGGATGTAGCCTATGATTTAATTGAAGAGATGTCGGTTACAAATAACCATTGGGGAAATGATGATCGAAAGGTGCTAAAGAATGCACCCGGCATGGTGGCAGTCGATCAAATGATGGCCATACAAGCTCAAATAGAGGTTTTATACAACAAAGTTAGCAAGCTGGCAAGCTCTAGTGCAGCCCGAGTGAATATGGTGAATTGTGATTGGTGTTCGGGGCCTTATGCAAGTATAGATTGCTAAGTAGGGAACCCATTTGCAACCGAACCCACCGAACAAGTATCCTTTGTGAACTACAACAAAAATTTTCCCTACCATAACTCCAATAACCAAAACCCTCACCCAAATAATAACCCTTATTCCAACACCTACAATCTCGGGTGGAGAAATCACCCTAACTTCGTATGGAAAGACAACCTACAACCCCAACAACACCAACCAACTTTCAAACCACCGGGATTCATCTTACCACAATAAGACCTTCCAAACCAACAACCCCACTTCCAAAATACACCCCACCAACACCTGACCGAGAGGAAGCCGGCAATTGAAGACTTGTTGTCCAAGTTCATGGTTAAGCTTGATAATAGGAGGGAAACCCAAGACTTAGCACTAAAGAAACTCAATACCAAAGTTGATCAAATTGCACAACATTCACAAGCCGCAATCCAAAATCTTGAAGCACAAATTGGACAATTGGCTAGAGAATCTCAAGTTTGCCAACAAGGAACCTTGCCAAGTGACACGGTGATCAATCCTAAGGAACAATAAGGCAATCACCTTGAGAAGTGGTAAGGAAGTTGAACTTCCCAAAAACTTTGGGAAAGGAAAATGAGTTGTGGTTGAAGACAATGAGATTTTTGAAGGCCCATCGGTGGAAGAGAACTAAGTTAATGTGCTTCCAAATACTACTTAAGATTGTAAGATCCCGTAAATGCCTCCAAAATTGCAAGATCCCGGGAAGTTCACCATTCCATGCACTATTGGCACTTCGAAGTTTGGGAAGGCATTGATCGACTCTAGAGCAAGTATCAATTTGATGCCCTTTTCGGTGTTTGAAAAGTTGAATGTTGGAGAGGTAAAACCAGCACACATGACACTACAATAGGCGAATCGATCACTCAAATACCCAAGAGGGGTCTTAGAGGATGTGCTAGTGAAAGTGGAGAGTTTGTATTTTCCCGTAGACTTTGTTATCCTTGAGATGGAGGAAGATGTTGAGATTCCGTTGCTTTTAGGAAGACTATTTTTAAAAACGGCGGGTGCTTTGATTGATTTGAAGGATGATAAAATGACTTTGCGAGTTGGGGAAGACAAGGTTGAATTTGACTTGAGGAAAGCCATGAAAATGCCTAGAGAGATCGAGAGTTGTTCAAAAATTGATGTGGTGGATCCCATGATTTGAGAGTATTTGCAAAGTGGGAGTCCTAAGGAGCCTCTAGAGGCTTGCATTGTGCATGATACAAGTGAAGATGATGCAGATGTGGACATAGCGGAGTGTGCTTTACACTTGAGCTCCCTACCCGTAAAGAGTTTGAGAAATAAGAACCATTTTTAAGAACTCAGAGTTGGGAAGCCAAAGCTACCCCCATCCATTGAGAAATCGCCTTAACTAGAGTTGAAGCAACTACCCTCTCATTTGAGGTATGCTTTTTAGGGGAATCATTATCATTTTCGGTTATCATTTCGGATTCTTTGACAAGACTTGAAGAAGAGAAGTTGTTAAGAGTTTTAAGAGATCACAATAGAGCAATTGGGTGGTCCATCTCGGATATAAGAGGTACTAGTTCGAATTTATGCATCCATAAAATATTAATGGAAGAAGATCACAAGTTCTCGGTAGAGCATCAAAGAAGGCTAAATCCTAACATACAAGAAGTAGTTAGAGTGGAGGTTTTGAAACTACTAGATGCGGGTATTATCTATCCAATTTTAGATAGTAAATGGGTAAGTTCGGTGCAAGTAGTCCCGAAAAAAGGAGGAATGATGGTGGTTCCAAATGAAAACAATGAATTGATCCCTTAAAGAACCGTCACCGGGTCGAGAGTATGTATAGACTATCGAAAGTTGAACAACGCCACTCAGAATGACCATTTCCCATTCCCGTTCATAGATCAAATGTTGGAGAGGTTGGCCGGTTATGACTACTATTGTTTTCATGATGGGTATTCCGGCTACAACCAAATCCCTATTGCTCCCGAAGACCAAGAGAAAACCACTTTTACTTGTTCCTATGACACATTTGCATATAGAAGAATGCCATTTGGGTTATGCAATGCACCAGCCATATTCCAATGGTGCATGATGGTAATATTCTCGGATATGGTAGAGAGGTTTATAGAAGTGTTCATGGACCACTTCTCGGTTTTTAGATCCTCATTTGATAATTGTTTGATGAACTTGGGACTAGTTTTGCAACTATGTGAAAAAAGCAATTTGGTACTAAATTGGGAGAAGTGCCACTTTATGGTTAAAGAGGGCATTGTGTTAGGCCATTGGATCTCATCCAAGGGGATTAAAGTAGATAGAGCCAAAATAGAAGTCATCGAGAAGCTACCTCCTCCCATCTCAATCAAGGGCACTATAAGCTTTCTTGGACATGCCATGTTCTATAGACGCTTTATCAAGGATTTTTCAAAAATCACAAAGCCCCTTTGCAACTTGTTAGTGAAAGGCACCCCCTTTAATTTTGATGAAGAGTGCCTCCTCGCATTTGAGAAGTTGAAGAAGGAGCTCACATCCACCCATATCATGTCGGCCCCCAATTGGGCCCTTCCGTTTGAGCTCATGTGTGACGCGAGTGATCATGCGGTGGGAGCCGTTTTAAGGCAAAAAAAAGGATAAGAAGCTTCATGTAATTTACTATGCAAGCCAAACCCTTAATGAGGCTCAAGTGAACTATGCCACCACGGAAAAAGAGCTTTTGGCCATTGTATTTGCCTTTGACAAATTTCGATCTTATCTAGTGGGCTATAAAGTGATTGTGTATACCGACCATGCGGCAATCAAATATTTGATGGGAAAGAAAGACTCCAAGCCATGGCTACTAAGGTGGGTGCTCTTGCTTCAAGAGTTTAACTTGGAGATCCGCGATAAAAAAAGATTGGAGAATTTGGCAGCGGATCACCTTTCAAGACTAGAGAGAGAAAAAGAAATAGAAACCTCAAACCCCATCGATGATCACTTCTCGAATAGGCATTTACTAGTGGTCCAAGAATTATTGACTCCTTGGTTTGCCGATTTCATGAATTATCTAGCAATTGAGGTCATATCGGTGGAGATGACTTTCCACCACAAGAGGAAGTTCCTTTCCGATGAAAAGTAATACTTATGGGATGAGCCACTCCTTTTCCGGGTTTATAGTGATGGACGCCTTAGAAGATGGGTACCAAATGAAGAGATGAGGCATATCCCCATGCATTGCCACTCTAAGGAGTGTGGGGGCCACTTTAGAGTAATTAGAACCGCAGTGAAGATTCTTCAATCGGGATTCTATTAGCCTACATTATTTTGAGATGCAAGGAGTTTTGTGGAAGCATGTGACCGGTGCCAAAGGACCGAAAATATGAGTAAGGGGGATGTGATGCCACTAAATATAATGTTTGAAGTGGAATTGTTTGATGTATGGGGTGTTGATTTCATGGGACCATTTCCAAGCTCTTATGGTAACCAATATATTTTAGTGGCGGTTGAGTACGTGTCGAAGTGGGTGGAATCTATAGCCACACTGAAGAATGATGCCAATATGGTTACCAAAATCCTGAAAAAGAACATCTTCACAAGATTTGGTACTCCAAGAGCGATCATTAGTGATGGAGGCTCTCATTTTTGTAACAAGTTGTTTGAAGCTTTATTGAAGAAGTATGGTGTAAAGCATCGGATTACTACCCCTTACCATCCACAAGCAAATGGTCAAGCGGAGGGGTCAAATTAGGAAATCAAGAGCATTTTAGAGAGGACGGTGGGCAACCGGCGAAAACATTGGGCTTAGAAACTTGATGATGCTCTTTGGGCGTATATGATGACATTCAAAACCCCATTAGGTATGTCTCCATATAAGCTCATCTACGGTAAGGCATGCCACCTTCCGGTTGAACTTGAACACAAGGCATATTGGGCAATCAAAAAGTTGAATTTTGATACGCAAGCGGTAGGATAAAAGATATTGCTCCAACTCAATGAACTTGATGAGATTCGGCTTGGGGCATATGAGAATGCCCAAATATACAAGGATAAGACCAAGAATTGGCATGATAGAAGGATTGTGGAGAAGATCATTTAAATGGGAATCAAGTTCTCCTTTTCAACTCAAGACTTCGTTTATTTCTCAGAAAGCTCAAAAGTCGGTGGATGGGTCTCTATACTGTCACTCAAGTGTTCCCATACGGAATCGTGAAAACTGAAAATGGAGCTAAGGAGAGGTTCAAAGTGAATGGGCAAAGGCTAAAGGAGACGGTTCTTCTTAAAGAACCCGCTAGAGAAGTCATCAGATGAGAGGTACCATATTGTAAATAGTAATTAGGTTATTTTGCTTTCATAGATTTAGTTTTTAATTTTGAGTGTTTAATTATTGCAAAGTTGAGTTTTCCCTCTCTGAGCATGATTTTTTTTTTTAAAAAAATGGTTCGAATTGTTTTAAACCCATGCGATGATTTATTTTGTTGAGTTTCATGAGTGTGCAGAGAAAAAAGAGAACTCTACGTGCGGCCAATTGGGTCACTAGAAGATCAAATGGAGAAGAGAACAAGATTGGCGCCACTTGACCAATGCACAAGATACGCACGACCAGCGCAATTGCCTGGAGAGTTACGCTGGTGTAATGGTGTCCACGGTTCGGTTTCGGTTTCGAACCGCCGGTTTCGGTTCCGTGGAAAGGCCGAACCGTAACCGTAACCGTAACCGTAACCGTAACCGTAACCGGAATAGGGCGGTTTTAGGCTGTTTCAGAACCTGCGGTTTTCGGTTCGGTTCGGTTCGGTTTCGGTTTCGGTTTCGGTTTTCCGAAAGCGAACGGTTCGGTTCGGTTTCGGTTTCGGTTTCGGTTTTCCGAAAGCGAACGGTTCGGTTCGGTTTCGGTTTCGGTTTGTGAAACCGAACGGTTCGGTTCGGTTCGGTTTCGGTTTGTTCAATTTTTATTTTATTTTATTTTTTTTTACAAAAATTAATATATATATTATTTTATATACATTTAATTTATATATATATATATATATATATATATATATATATACATATGTTTTTTTTAATGAAACTATACAACTAATATTTGTAATTTTATATACACATAAATGTGATTTTGTTTTTAATGGAACTATACAAGTATATACAACTAATAGTCTAATTACTAATACAAAATTACAAATTGATAAACTTAAAATTTAAAAAATGGCCAAACATTTTTATTTGTAATCAAATTTCATTTACAATGTCTATATTTTAAATATTCACATAAAATATGAAATACAATTATTTAAATATACAATTGAACCGTTGAACTATTTAACAATGAATGTGTAAAAATAAAAGAAATTGACATTAATTAATATGTAAAAATTTACAATTGCATCTAAATTTTATATAAAAAAAATTAGAAGTTAGCCTTAATTGAATATAAAATCTAACAAAGTTCAAATAACACAATGAAAAAAGAAAAAATTAGTCTTGCACTTAATGTTGACCACAATTAAGCTGCTTACGTATCCTCCGTCAATGTAGAGGAATCAAAGGCCACGTAGTTTTTTACCTATAGTGGGATAGTCGGTGTTAGTGGTTGGAAGATTTGAACAGTATCTATTCGCTGTCTTCTGTTCCCGTGGTTTAATTATCTTCGAAGAAATCATTCACTATTTCAGGCTCGAGTTCTTGTTGTCTAAATTTCGCCTTTGTCCAATCATCAACACATGCTTGGGCTTCAAGTGATTGTGGACACAGAACCGACCGTCTTGGATCCAAAATATTTCCACATGCACTAAATTCTTGTTCCACAGCAACGGTAGAAACCGGTGTTCCAAGAATTTGTTTGGCAATAATAGCCAAAATTGGATATTCTTGTTCATAATCCTTCCACCAACCCTGGATACTAAACTTATCTTCTAAAAATACATGATTGGCTTCTAAAAATCGGTCAAGCTCAGAATGTGTGTTAGAGGATGAAGAAGATGCTCGTAACTTTTTGGCTCTTTGGGAAAACAATCGATCCCCTAAACCCTTTAATTTAAATTGTGAGGAACTGGTAGTACTACCATCAGATGTGGGTTGGGGTTGTGAAACCGATATGTTCAAAGACGGACCATATATTTTAAGATATTCATCATATAATTCATATAGTAAAGTCTTAATGAAATTACAACAACTAAGAACATCAGTTTCTTTTCCTAAACTATTGTAGTAATGAGTTAAATAATCTTGCAAACATTCTAATTTAAAGCGTGGATCAAAACATGATGCAAGCAAATAAATATTTGGAATATCCTTATAATACTGTATCCATTTTTTTTTCATTGCAGCAACACATTGACTCAATTGAACATCTAATTCACAGTCACTGAATGCACCATCAATATTAACACTTTGAACAAGAAATAAATGAGTAGTGGGATAGTAAATACCAGATAAAGCATTGGTAGCATCATTAAAAACACGTAACAATTCAAGAATTTTTATACATACATCCCAATGCTTCAATTGAAGCGAAATTGAAGGAACGTTATAAGTAATAAAAGAAACTAATATTTCCTTATATTCAACACTTTCATTAAGCAACTTATAAGTAGAATTCCAACGAGTACTAATATCTCGAGAAAATTTTATGGGACGCCTATTATTTTGAGAACAAAATTTCAACCATTGTTTTTGGATTTTGTTATGCGTCCAGATATAATTAATACTATCTCTAATTGGTCTAATATAAACAGAAAGAATTTGTAATCCAGCTTGAACACACAAATTTAAAACATGACATGCACATCGTTGATGAAATAATTTACCCCCAAAATAGGGATTGCATAATTCCTTTAACATAGGAATAGATGCAGTATTGCTTGCAGCATTATCAAAACCAATTGCAAAAAATTTGTTTTGGATATGAAACTCTTCAAAAATAATTTTAAGGTGTCGAAAAATATTATGAGCTGTATGTGACTCATCGAAAACACGAAATGCAATAATTCTTTTTTGCATGTTCCAATTATTATCAATATAATGACATATCACACCCATGTAATGGTGGCTACCAAAATTATCGGTCCATATGTCAGTACATACGAAAACGCGACTTTGATATTGGAAAAAAAATGATTTCAATTTGTGTTTTTCTTTTTTGTAAATGGAAAACAGTGCACGTGTGAGAGTGACTCTACGAACACGTTGCATTGCAGGATTTAATGCAGTTTGACAATAATTAACAAAACCAACTTTCTCACCAAAACTAAAAGGTAAGTGTTCTACTGCAACCATTGTTGCTAATTCTTCCTTATTTTTTTCAGACGTCTAATGAAATAATTTATTGGTAGAGGTACCATACCTGGATATTTGGCCTTGGTTACTAGCTTTCACCAATTCGGATGGATGATTTATTTTAACATGGTTCCAATACGTGCCATATACAAAGGACTTAACAGCCTTGTATGTTTTGGGGGCAGTAGTTGCACATGATTTTGATTGTTCCATCATCTAACTCAATTTTCTTCATATGCACTCTGAAGAGATCGGACTTCAACGGCTTTTCTTCTTCATCTGCATCAAATTCATCTGAAGGGGGTGGCATAGTAGAAGGGGTAGATATATTTTCATTACTAATGGGGATATTGGGATTTGGCTCAGCAACAAAGGGGGGGGGGGGGGATTAGGATTAAGAGGGGGATCATATTCAAAATGACTTTGAAGGAACTCGTGGTAAAGTCGGTCATTGTAATTGATGTCTTCACCTTTGTGTTCCAACAAATTTTGCAATGGACCCTTTCCTCTGTCCAAATTTGTAGGACCTGAACCTTCTCCCCTACTTGCCATTAAAAAATTAATTATAAATACTAATTGAAAAAAAAAATTGTAAGTAAATAATAAATTATTAAAAAAATGGAAGAAATATATGTTTTTTAATTTATATGAGAGATGAGAATAAAATAAAATTGTTGAATGTAGAGAGAATTTAGAATTTGAGAATGAGAGAGATTGAGAGAAGGTGGGAGTGGTGTGAAGAAGAATGAATTGTGGGGGGGGGGGGGGGGGGGGGGGGGGTATTTATAGAATTGGTGTGGAGGGGTAATTTGGAAAATAAATGAAAGAAAAAAAAAACAAGATGACTGGTTGGCGTTGGGAACAAAAAAGGAAGATGACCGTTGTTCAACGGTCATCATCCTCCAACGCCCAACGGTCATTTAATTTGTTTTTTTCTGAAATGTTGCCACGTGTCAGCATTTCATTGGTTTTTTTTTAATTTCTAAACCGGCGGTTTTTGGTCGGTTTTTCATATCGTATAACCGTAACCGAATAGCCTGGATCCGGTTTCCAACTGGTTTTGTAACCGACGGTTTCGGTTTCGGTTTCGGTTTCGGTTTCGGTTTCGGTTTCCAGAGGCCGGTTTCGGTTCTGTTTCGAACGGTTTAACTGAACCGTGGACACCTCTACGCTGGTGTATAAGCATTGGTGTGGCGCTGGTCCACCAACACATAAGAAGAAGTTAGAGCCAGCCATTTAGTGAAACGATATCGTTTTATGCCAGTCTTGCTTTGCGCTAGTGCACATGCGCAATTAGGCGCTGCTCGACCAATGCACATGTCATGTGAACGAATTTAAATCTTCTCGACGAGCAATGATTCTTCCATTCACTCAAACAGACCCCATAAACACTCTCTTCTTCCTCTCAAGTCTCTCAAGCAGGAAATTGATAAGTCCTCACATAAACCCTCTTGTTTTTCATTGCCTTCCTTCCAATCTTGAATGCAAAATCCTCTCTACATAATCTAGGGCATAGATTTGGGATTTTCATGTGCTAGAGTTTATAATTTAGGGATTTTTAGTTTTGAAACTTGTAATTTGGGGATTTTTAGTTTTGAAACTTGCATTGCTCGAAATTGGATAAATTATTGCTTGGGTTTCAATTGTTTGTATCTTTGCACATCATTGGAGCTTTTATTGGTGTGAAATTGGTCTCACATTATATTGTGTTGTGATTTCGACATAGTTCTTAGGGATTGGTTAATTTGCTTGTGGAAATTGGGTGTGGTGTTTGATTTTGTGGCTATATAAGTGTTTGTGGAGGTACCCGGTTGCACCTAGTGCCATTTTGTGTGAGGTTTTAGGGGTTGGTTTATCGAATTTTCAGCGGAACCTCTATCCGAGTGTGTGCAAATATGGGTAAGACTAAGACTTCTACAGAGGGATTACCTCAAGTTACTACAGGTACCACTAGGAGTAAAAAATGGCAAGCCCCAGAGTCAGAGTCACTTGTTGAGAACAGAGATCACCACATAAGACTTTAGAAACTCTGAACCACAGCAGTGATTATGGAATGAGGAATCGAATTAGTTGACCTTATGGACACCTATCTACCACGGTTAGTTCAAGATAGGAGATGGGAGACATTCGTGCAGCATCCGGTTGTAGCAAATACCACATTGATGAGAGATTTCAATGTAAGCATGGTCCCGAAAATTTTCTTTGCCAGCAGTATGGTCCTAGTGAGATGAGTTGCAGTGCAGATCAGTGAGGACATTATTAACAGTCATTTTGGCACAACTCTAGTTTCCCAGAACACCCTACCTCTGGGATACCGTAGCTTTGACGGGTCTCTAACAGAGCTGGCTTGGCTTTTGAGAGGAAATGGTGATAATCGATGGAACAAAAAGCATCTATTGAAGCACACAGAGTTATCAAATGATCTAGCTATCTTGAGCATGTTTATCTCAACGTCTCTAAAGCTCATACTCCACATCAGTTCAATCCCAGTAAAGAAGGCCGAGTTGCTAGCTTGTCTTATCACCCCAGCCCCGATTGACATTGGGAGGATCATTAAAGTTGAGATTTACGATGTAGGGGACATTGACATTAAAGGAAAAAAGAAAACTACAAGTATGCCTATTCCTTTCCTGTGCTTAATTACAAAAATATGTAGGGATGCAGGAGTTCCACAGTATGGTGATGATGAGATAACCACTGGGGGTAGAGGATCTATAAATCTCTGTTCTTGGACTGACTCTGTGAGCAAAGCCATGGATAGTAAGAGGACGAGACCAGGAGGAATTTCCATTCCTGAGGGGTCGGATGAAGAAGATTATGACTATGGGATTTCTGGAGATAATGAGGCTACAAAGGCTCATAAGCAAAGTAGCCAAAATCATGGATAAGCTAGAATGGTTGGTGAAGGCGGTTGAGGAGAGCCGGACTGTCCAGACTCATATAGAAGGAAAGATTGATACCCTCTCCCAGCAGTTTTATAATTTTAGAGTAGACCAGGAGACCGAGATGGAAGATATCAGAACGGACAATGCTAACATAAGGTAACAGTTGGGCCTCCGGACTTATCAGAGGAGAGAGCGGTGTAGAAGAACACAACCATCTCCACCTCCATCTTCTGATGATCAGGGGTTCTCAACTGCAGATTATATGTCCAACTTTATATCGGTTGAAGAATTTGAGAGGGGACGGAAGGGCAAGGATCCCATGTTTAAGGATTGACCAGGACGATTATTTCATACCATCATTTTCTCCAATTGTGTTGATTTTGTTTTGTTTTAGCACTTTTGTTTTTATCTTTATAGGATGTTTAACTTGATGGATTTTCTTTCCTATTGTTTTTCAGTTGGAACTTCTCTTATTTATTATGTTACATCTCATTTGCAATTATTTTTTGTCTATCATTTGAACTTTGTTTAAGTTAGACTTGTGGTGTTGTATTGTGCTTAGCTTTTAGGTTTTGGTTATGCTTGATTTTTATGTGGTGTTGCGCTTGGCCTTTTTACTGCTTATAAGCCTACATTGTTCATTCATTTCATATATGCAAACATTGAGGACAATGTTTCATTTAGGTACAGGGGTTCGGCCATTCAGTAACTAGCTTTTGTTTTTGTATGTCTTGCTTGATTGTTTCATGTGCTTTATCATAAAATTTTAGTTTTTGAATGATTGCGTGTTTTTGAGTCAAATTTCTTCCAATTTTGAGGCAAAATTTTGAGCAACAAGGGTTGCTTGTTAAGATTCTTTTGGTCTGAGCCATTGTAGGAAATTTTTGGTATGTCATGTATCACTCTGCGGCCATGTTGGCCAAAGCTGCACCACATTGCTTGCACACATCCTACAGGACTCATTGTAAGTTAGTGAACGAGGTAGCACGCCTGAGATGTCTAGATCAATAGTGGAGACTACCCATGTGAGCTTCAGTGCCTAAATATTGCATCCACAAGAGTGAATTTCAATTCTATTCTCTAAACACTCATCATGTAGATATTAAGAATGAGAACAACGACCTCTTCTCATTGCATTGAACATTAAAGAACAAACTTTTGAAAAGTCAACCTCATATGATTTACCTTGTTTTCTTACTAGACTCGTACCTATAAAGATGACGCAGGCAATGTGTGTTAACCACTTAAAATTACCCAAACACGTTCCTAAACCTTGTGTGTGTGTCTAAATGTCCAAAGAATGTGAACTTACACACTAAACGTAATTACCATATCCACCCTATGTTATATCTACACCACACTAGACTCAAACTATTGACTTTCCCTTAGCAATGATCATATCTTGAGGAAATGAAGATGAAAGCCCCAAAGAGTAATATACCAAAATGTATCCAATTAGTGTGTACTTAGGCTCATTATGTAAATTGCACCAATTTATTCAAAATAACAAAAAAATAATTGAGAAGAGCCTCAAAAATCCAATGTAAAGAGTTGCCTAAATGTAAAGCAACCACCACAGTGTACAAAGCTCTTAAAGTCAATAAATTTCCTAGGCGTTAAAAAGGGGAATATACAAAGGGTATCAAGGAAAAGATTCTAGCATGATCATTGTCTTACCCATAAAACCATACCCACCAGACCTCTCCATCACCATCTATCATCAACCTCACTTGCACTTATAAAAAAAGTCCTAATTGATCTTGAGGAAGGGTCTAGCTTGAAAACAAGAGAGTTCTTAATGTTTAATTCCATTCATGAGGTCTATTTGTGTGAATCTATAAGCGTCCTTACGAATTTTCCATATGTGTGTAAATCCAAAAAAAAAAATGTACATAAATTCCAACTCACATATGTTTGATGAACGAGCCTAGGTTCAGTGTGAAAAAATGAGAGAAATCTTGAAAGACTTAGAGTCAAGGAGAAATGTTATCTAATGACTCTTGTGTTCGATGCTTTTGAAACTAACTCCATAAAGAAGTCTGGAATTGTAACCTCTAGTGTTGTAGCACCTTGGTTTACATGTCTTAGCATCCCCCTTTACTATAATGTAGGTCGGCCAACGTCACATCTCATCTCTAGTTGGCTCGGTGGAAATTGCATACAAAATGGTGTTCTTTTAGTTTAGTTATGATTAGGTTAATTTAACATTTTTGTTTGCTTCGATTTTGCTCATGAACGAGCAAAAGATAGGTTTGGGGGTAGTTGATAACTCACATTTCTACACTCAGTGTAGCCTCCATATCCTATCAATTGCACTCGTTCCTGAGTAAAAATCGAGTATTTAATGGTGTAATAAGCTTGTGCAGGTTTTTTTAGCAATCCTGGGTAATAGTGCAAAACTGAAAAAAGTTAGAGCCAAAACGGAAAAAGTAGAGATTTAAAGGTAAAGTCTAGCATTGGTGAGGCGCCATTCAACCAACGCCAGTCACCAGCGTAAGATATCAGTGGCGTGGCGCTGGTGAAGGGCCACTTGACCAGCATCACTCATCAGCACAAAATATCAATGGTGTTGCGCTGGTGAAGCGCCACTCGACCAGCGCAACACCAACGTAATTGTCCAACTCAGTAGAACTTCTAGGGTTTCGTGCCTTACTCCTAAATATATAAATGCCCCTTCTTGAGCACTTCTTGGAACCTCTTGCATGACCCTTAAGCTTTAACTCCCCCCATTACAATCCAAAACCTCCAAGACACCATCTTTCACTAAAATCCTTCATCTTTCACCCAAATCTTTCACCAAATCACTAAAACAACCCTCCAATCTATCATCCTAACTTCAAATCCACTATACCAAACACCAAATACCCAATCTTCCCACCATTTCCCACCATAAAAACCCAACCTTGGAGCATTTAGGGGAGCATCAAGGAAAGATCAAGTCAATCACATTCAACCAACCAAGAGAGAGGACATCTACACTTAGTTTATTATTAACCCCTCTCAATTTCATTTAGTACTTGTATTTGATTATGGCTTGTATGAAAATTACATATTTTGTAGCCATTTCTTATATTATGAACTAAACCCATCTTGGCTAAGGCCAAGATGAAGTTTTTACCATAATTTACTAATAAAGACAACCACTTTATTCATATTGCTTGTGTTTATGTATACGTATTTCATGCTTTAATTAACATTGAGTGTCTAGCTTGAATTTGATGTGTATTTGGTTTTTGTGTGATGTACCGAGAGGAGAAGCACACAACGTGCTCGATGAAATACATGATAGAGGTCTAGTAAGGTAGAAATACTCAAGACTAGTCTCTAGAACTCGCTTAGTGAACCACTAAGCTTAATGAACTTGTGTGTATTTCGGATGACCATCGAGAGATAGGTTATTGGTGCATATAAGTGTTATTTCTATTACTTGAGAGAGAGTAGAAACTAATGGAGGGTGTCATGAGTCTACATATGCACTTGCATAATTTATTCATAATGGTGTGTCTATAAATTGGTGAGGATTGGTTAGGTGGATTCAAGGTCTTAGCATAATTTCTTAATAGCAATACAATCACTTGCTTGTGTGTGACTTTGCCTTGTTTGCTTGTTTGTTTGTTTAAGTTTCATTAGTTGCATTCTAGGAGTAGTTTGTATTTAATTAGTGTTAGTAATCATCAAATATTTGATTGTCTAAATAGTAGTTTAATCAATCAATTGTGGTAATCAATTCATCAATCATTGTGGAACGAATCTTATTTATCATTGTGCTACTCCCACAGCTCCGTAATATTACGGGTGCTCATTTAGGAGTGATCACTAGAGTGTCTTGAGTATGGGCTTTTCATTTAAACTAAGTAATGCATTCAAATTTGTGGCATAATTTTAGTCTTTATTCATTGGTTCTAGCATGTATTGGCTTTTAATGGTACACTCTTTTTTTTGAAGAAATATGTTTATGGGTAAAATAGCTGAAAACCCTCAGGAGACAAAACTCCTCCTACCAGGGACACCCAGAGGTTTAAAGGCTTGTAGCATACGCTCAATGTTATCGTGTTTCCTATGAAAGTGGCTTAGTTTGTTTTTATTTTATTTTTAGATTTTTATTTGTTTTTAGTTTTTGTTTTTATTCTAGTTTTGCTCGAGGACTAGCAAAAGATAGGCTTGGGGGTATTTGATCGGTCTATTTCTTTGCAAGTTTTGGGTGAAATGAGGTATTTATGTGTTTGTTGAGCATGTGTAGGTCACATTCCATTCAAGAGGTGTTGGACGTTATTTTAGAGAAAAGGTGCAAAAAGATGAATTTCGGACCAATACATAACAAAAAGATTATAGGGACCATATCTCTCAGCTTTGATCGAATTTTGTGTCCTACTACCTATGGATTGAAAGCCCCAAAAGTCTAGTTTCCGGTGCATTTTTCTGATCGCAATTCCGATATTCCTAGAAGAATTTATGCGTAATTTAGTAACCAAAGGTTAGTGTTGGAAAGTCAACTGCGGGCTAGACCGCCGTTTATGCGTAAGACCTACCCAACGGTCTGAGGAGCTGTACATGGCAAAAGAATTCTGCGGTTTTGACTGTGGTGACCTACGGAGCGACCCGGGCCACGGTTTGACAGATTTTTGGTGGAAAACCACTCATAATTGGTCCAAAATTGTTCCAAAACCTCCCAAATCAAATTCTAATGATTTTAGAAGACCAAAACATGTTTGGGAAACTTCCTAAACTCAAATTATGAGTCAAGCATCGAAAGAAGAAATTCAATTTAGGAAAGGATTCTCATTCCTTGTTTGATTATACTCTCCCACTTGATGGATTTCCTAAACCTAAGAAGAATTGGGGGTTCATAGGGAAAAATCACCTATAAATATTTCCTATTCTTTTCAATTCGATGGTAGAATCCAAGGGAGGTCCAAAGCCACCAAGGAGGCCATCCCCCACCACTCTATCACCATACATCACCTCACAACTTCCATTCATCTTTACACATCGAAGTTTCGAAGAAGAAGAAGAATTCATCATTGAAGACTTGGAAGAATATATTGAGAGCCAAGATGGGTTTTATCTTTTCTTTCTCTTGTCTTATTTTCATCGTGTGTAACTAACTCGTATTAGGGAATCAATGTGAACCTCTATGAATGCTATTTGTTAGATTTGACGATATTTTCATTTATTCAAATTTTGATTTATTCAATTCTTTATATGTCTTAATTCTTTGTTTTTGTTAATGCATGATCATACGTTGGCATGAATATAGGGTTTTTATAATTTAATGATTGAGGTTGGAGTATTGATCTATACGAAATATTTATTAATATTCAATTGAATGGATAAAATTGATTGTAGCATTGATCTATGCAAGTAGGTTTTGGTTCTTTGTTCTTACACTTAATTGGTTCTCAATTGTAGTTTGCGCCATTGATCTATGGGTAAATTGTAATTGAGGACACTTGATTCATCCTAGGATCATACGGTAACAATCATACTAAAGATAAGAACGAACCCTTAACTTGATTAATATCTTTTTCAGAGTCAATTCAAAATATTGGGTAGAAATAGTTGGGGAGCATTGATGACCTAGTTTTTCTTCCATTGATCACAAATCAATATTCTCAATTGCTTTCTTTAGATTAATTTAATTTAGTTTTAGTTTTAATTGATTCTTCAAACAATCTTTTGGCTACTTTCAATTTAGCTTTAATTAGAATTCGATTTAATCGGTAAATCTCTAGTCCTCGTGAGAACAATCTTTACTTACCATTGTACGATATCTTTACGATTCGTGCACTTGCGAGTATTGTTCTTTTAAGACACAAATTTACACATCATTTATACAAAAGACACAAATTACATTTACAAAAGCACGGGTCAAGTATTTAAAAGGCTCTAATACTATTTGAAAAGTCTTGACAATCCATAAAAAAGGCTCGAAGACTATTTTAAAAGTCTCAAAAACTTTACCAAAAAGCTCGGACACTTCACCAAAAGTCTTGAAACCTTCACTAAAACACTCGGAGAACATTATAAAAGTCTTAGAGACTTATGTAAAAGGCTACATAAGTCTTTGAGACTAATATCAAAGGCACGGACAAAGTTTCATTGACAAACATCAAGGCTATGGAAAATGCTCGGACAAAACTTCATAAAGTCTCAGAGACTATAATAAAAGACTCGAACAGAACTTCACAAAGTCTCCGAGACTATAATAAAAGGCTTGGACACTTTACACAAAGCCCCAGAGCCTTTACTAAAAGGCTCGGAGACTTCACAACAATTCTCGAAGATTTCACTAAAAGGCGCAGAGACTTTGTAAAAAGGCTCGGAGACTTTACAAAAAATGCTCAGATAGATCTTACAAAGGTTCGGAGATTCAAAATTCACAGATTCTAAACTTCACAAAACCAGACTCAGAAATCAAAAGGAATGGATAAACTTTTATAGGACTCATAAATGCATGATAAAAAATAAGTATTTCAGAAATATATTACCTTGTTGTGCTGATGAACATCGACTTTTTCTAAGTTGAAGAACATTGTTGTAGGGGATTTAATTTTCAGACAAGTTTAGTTTAGAGAGAGTCAGAGAGGAGTTACTTAGTTGATCAGTGTTCCAAGTGTGGAGATGTAACCATAGATAGAATTATAAAATGATTATTTAAAGACAATTTCGGTAGTTCACCATAATAAATATATTTTAAACTTAACTTATTAAAGCAATGATTTGGGTGCAACGCACCTAAAACAAGATGACATATCTTATCATTTCCACATATAACAAAATAAGGAAAAGTTATTACTTGTGGACAAATTGCATTCAAAGGGAAATTGAATTTCCTCTTTGGATTTAAAATCCGGCCAACTTTAGATAAAAAAAGCTCTTTTGCGCCGCATTGATGAGCGAATTCTCAGAGGCGTGGAGCAGGTGGCTTTGGTGCGTGCGAATGAGGAACTTCAATGAGATTTTTGGGTTCTATTGTTATTTTATCCTAAATGTATTTCTAGTTTTCTTTGTATTAGCCTGTTAGTAGACGATGAACTCTGTTATGAAATGATTTTAAGATATATTTTTAATTTCTAAATATTGTTCTTTAATATATACGGTTTTGCTTCAATTGATTAGAAAATATTAAACCCTTTCATATTTAATATCACGTATCATTGATAGGCATATTTTATTAATCAATACTTAGTTTTATAACGTTAAATTATAATTTCTTTGATTATTTGTTTTTAATGAAATTAGATACATAAAATGCTTAGGTACATTTTGAAGCGAAGGAAAACCAATTTAAGATTTTGATTAATATGCTTATTGTTAAATTCATAGGTAGCCGATAAATTGAATTTAAATTGTCACTCTCATTTAGGGGATTAATAAATTATCAGGAAGATATGAAACGGTGGTGGACTCCGATACCTTAGTATTGTTTAATTGATTGTTTTTTATTCTATTCGCTATTAATTCTTAGTTTCATTTTAGTTTTAATTAATCACATTTGATTAACTAGGTTAGGATTATATTAAATTTATATTCGATTAGTTTTTCATTAATCGTCGTGTGATCGATTTTTAGCTCGCATTAACTATTCTACGATAGTCTCATGCGTTGAGAATATTTTAAAATTTTCACAACACGGATCTAGACCAATAAATTCTTCCTGATGTATTTACATCATGACATGTATAAAACTAGGCCTAGCCTAATCTATCTAACGTATTGTGTGATACACTTCTCATGTTGGATTGTGCCGTGCTTGTGCCGGTCCGACCTAGTTTACATCTCCAGTAGTAGGTATTATTATTCTCAAAAGGTTAAAAAAAAAACTCACATTATTGATACAAAAGCGTACTAAGTCTGGATTTGCAATTCTTTTGTTTCAAAAAATAGTATGTTGGTATGTTAAGGTTTAGGTAATAGATTGATAGGAAAGTGCAAATTCAAGTTATTATTGATACCACTGCCGAATGAGGTTTGGTGGTAAAAATATTTAATCTAACAACGTCACAACTTCGAGTCACCAAGTGGCATGACAACTCGAATTTAAACATCTTTTGACTAAATGAATGCTCTTTGTCACTAAACCACATTTGGCTACGGTAAAACCATCAATTATTATTATTACAAGTTAAGTCACATGATGCATATCACATCTTAGCATCGGTGATTATACACCTTCCTTCCATATTGGTGGTTA
The DNA here is from genome assembly GCA_032871835.1 of Dipteronia dyeriana. Taxonomy (NCBI): domain Eukaryota; kingdom Viridiplantae; phylum Streptophyta; class Magnoliopsida; order Sapindales; family Sapindaceae; genus Dipteronia; species Dipteronia dyeriana. The sequence goes on along the minus strand of CM065298.1, from coordinate 27,452,971 downwards.
GGGGTTCGAGTATCTTTGTACGCATTTTAGAAGCATGTTTAATAATTTTTTTAAAAAGTCACCAATTATGCTCAACATAGTTAGCCCAGCCCAGCCCAGCCCAATCCATATATCGTGTTGTATCATGTGGTGTTGTACATAAATCATGTTGAGTCATGTCGTGCTAACCGGTGTCCGTTAGACCCAGTTTACACCTCTAAGGTGCGTTTGGCACGGATGATGATGTGAGATTGGACTGGACTGTACTAGACTAGACAGATAGGATATGTTGTTCTATATTGTGCTTGGAAGACATGGACAAAACTGTAAACTATACTGTTATACGTTTGGTATGACTGGGACAGGACGGAACAATAGGTTCAAATGATCAGAGTACCCTTCTTATATATATAACAACATATACTATAATATTATATAATAATATTAAATAATATTATATAATAATATTAAATAATATTATATATAATGATCTATAACATATTATTGTAAAAATAAAATAAAAAAGCAAGTAGAAAACATTTACCAATATCTGCAAAAGAGATTGTGACATATAAATTGTGGAGAATTCGGTGGCATACATAAACCCTCGTTCCACCCATATAGATAAATGAACTCATTGTTTAGTAGTACATGGCATAATTACATAATTAAGTGCACTTATTTTCCTTCAATATTCCATATTGTGCTGCTCTAGACGTACCAACTTAATTGAAACTAATTGGGTATTTAGGCTGCTTATTTGGTAGAAAAAGTCCCCAGAATTTCTCATACTCGGGGCTTTTCTGATTCTCATCAAACATGGCAAACACATATGTTTCAATAGGCCTTCCAGGCCTCTTTGGAGTCCCTCCCTTCACATGTTGTATCAAATTTGTATTGTAAGTTCTTGCATTAGCAACACTGGTTGCTACTCCACCAGCCGATGGCCAACCACTCTCCGATATCACGATTTCCAGCGAACCTCCGTTGGCTTTCTCCAGTGCGGAGTAAGTAGCATCCAAGATTGCATCGAAAAGGTTACGATAGCTCAATGGGGGATCCGAAACTACAGGTGATTGGGCCGTGAAAAGTGCATAATCAAGCCTAATATCTCTCGTGTTTCCAATGTAACTGAAATAAGGGTACAAATTTACCAGCAAAGGAGCTCTGTTTTGGTTAAGGAATCTAATGAGAGGATCGAGAATCGGTCGATAATCTTGCCTGAATGAACCTTTCGATGGAGGGAAGGATTCGCCAAGTGCTCTGGTATCAATGGCAGTGGAAACTTTGATGTTTACAAGGCCGGCTGCGACGAGGGCGTTGCGAATGTTTATCATAGCCGGAACAAGAAACTGTGCAAAATTATCACCAGGCTTGGCTTCATTTCCAACCGCTATGTATCGAAACCTGACATTGCCGTAGTTTCTGACATTATTTTGCACCCACGCATTTGCTTCACCTTGGTTGGACGCAATTCTTTGAAGATCAGAGTTTGGAACACCGAGCATGACCTCAATGTTTGAGCCTCTGAGGGCTTCAAGAGCTTCTCTGTTGGGATCATAGAGTCTCATTCTTTTGATGTTGTTCTGCCTGAAAAGAGCTATAACTTCTGGTTTCGATGGTAAGTTGTTGCCAAACATGCCATAACAAACGCCTGTCTGAGCACCTGCATGGATCAAAATCAACTTATTCTTATTGCTGCTTTTTCTATTGAAACGGCTAATCATGGTCACTTAATTATATTCACATTTAATATATAATCGGATAATTGTGACAGAATACTAATTCATATACAATACTTACAGAGAAGAGAATCACATATATTGTATATAATGGATTCCGATCCTCTGTTGTGCTAATCACCTCAACAGATTGAGGTCGGTACAAAGATCAACTTAGTAAAAAATCCTAATTTATATACAATACGTATGAATACTTATGGAAACGAGAATAATATATATACCCAAATTCGTATTTAATAATACAATTTTCATGCAAACTAATGGAGAAAATATAGAGTTTCATTAGTTAAGATGTTTGTAAGCCAGAGAGAGAGAGAGAGAGACCTGCTGCATCTAAGTAAGCAATTAGCAGCCCCAGTAAAACTAATGTAGAGACCATGGAAGGGCTCTTGATAGCTGAACAAAGTTTAGCCATGGAAGAAAGCAAAGTGTAGGTTCGCTAAGTGCACTGATTGCAATATGATAATAATACCACCACTTCTTGGCAGCTTTTTATAGAGGATAAAGAACTCAAATGTCCACAGCATGATAGGAAAAAAAAAAAACAATCTTCCACATCCACTAACTTGCAACATTAAAAATAAATTAATGCAACAGCTTGTCTTTTAGGTAATTGAAAAAAAAAAATCTTAGGATACCATGTGACTTTCTTATAGGGGTGGGAAAATTTAAAAGGCCCATAACCGTTTAACCGATCCAAATAAAAAAAAAAGTCGTACGATTTTTTCATACTAAAATAGTATGATTCGGTATGGTTTGCGGTCCAAACATATCAAACCCGTATTTAATCGGAAATCGAATACTTCTAACTCATATTTTTATTCTATTAAATGTCACATTAAAAACTTTAAAACTATAACATTAAAAGTGAAAACACTTAATTTATTCTTTCATATTTATTTTATTCAAAGAACAATAGTCTAATATTTAGCATTCAATTATTACTTTAATCGGCTTGAAAATATATTTAAATTTCAAATTTTAAATTTGAATATATTTTATTTAGTTTATATTTTATATATAAATTAGTCAATAACTCATCATGTTATATATTTCTTTTAAATGATATACCATTTGAAATAAATTTTAAATTGCATTAAAATTAAAAAAAAAATCAAGATTCATTAGACTGAACTAGATCTAACCGAACCAGTATAATTTGGTTTGATATAGTTTGAAAAAGAGATTGTTCCAACCAAAATTTTTGGCTTGGTTCGTTTCAAGTTGAAACCGGACCAAACCGTGTTGTGTCCATCTCTACTTTCTTTTCGGTTATATACTCATAATCATGTGATTCTTTACTATGCTGGTATTTTTACTAACCTAAAATTAATGCATTTAATGATAATGAAAGTAAAAAAGGAAAAGAAATCATTTCCATTGATTACAATTTACAGATGTCAACAGATCAATTGAGATAACATTTGACAACATAAATTTTAATTATTATGGTCCGGTTAATTAATTCGATCAGGACCTCTCGTTTTATTTTTTCTTCACTTTTCATAATATAATAATACTTAAGTAAAATAAAAAATACATAATCATGATTTGATCACTTTTTTTTCTCATACAACCACGTGTTTTAATTACACTTGAAAAACACTAAAGAAAAACAAGGATCAAGAAGAATGTCTTGATCCTAATTAATTTTATATACCGTGTTTAAAAGGTATACGTTACAAATGATTCTTAATTACGGACGAGAAAAAAGATCAAATGAGTAATTTTCCTTCATCCCAAAAGTAGTTGCAATTAGATCTCTCATCAGTTTCAAATAAATTATATTAAGAGATTTTAAATAATTACACTTAAAACACACTAAATGAGTCGGGGTTTATCGGCACCTGTCGATATGGTCGAAGTTATGATTTTAACTTTGGGGTTCAAGACAAAAAAAATACATTGATGGAACATGATTATACTAATTTTTTTTTTGTAAAAAATCAAATGTAGTCTCTTATGTAAATTATAATAGTAAAACAAATGAATTAATAAATAAAATATACACAGCTTTATGGATCAAAATGGAACCTGACGCTTTTTTAAATTTATAAAATGGCCTATAGCCGAATATATACTAATTTCTATGTGATTTCCCTTTCAATATACATGATCAAAGAGTTTGTAAGAAATCTAACTTTCATCTTGTTGCGAAACATAATCTTGACAATATGCATTAGCCGGAAACGATATCTAAGTAGTTGAAAACGTTTAATTAACAATATATATATATATATATATATATATATATATATGTGTGTGTGTGTGTGTGTGTGTGTGTGTGTGTTTGATAAAATTAGACTGACCTAGAGGGAAAAAAAAATCGCAAGCGATCATATATTGAAAAACCCCTAGGCAGTATCCATCCATATTATAAAAATAATAAAATGAAAAGAAACAAAAACCAGAAAAACATAAAAACCAAGGAAAACAATCCTATCAAAAACATTGGCTTGCAGACCATAAAAATAGAAACAGAAACAGAAAACACCAAGAAAAACGAAAAGACTTCTGACCCATGCAATCAATGCCGACCAACAAAGAACAGAAAGACAGGGTGTTTGCCCACCAGGAATCAACCTCCAACCATAAAGCATGCTTAGAAAGAGCGCCTGCTACCTGATTCTCTTTCCTAAAGATTTGAGAAACCTGAAACTCCATTTTCGATATTTGATAGATATAGCGCTGCCAAGCCTGTCGAATTCATCAAGGAACCTGCTCGGAGCGAGAGGAGAGAAACTGGACCACATAAGAAAAATCACTCTCAAGTCAGATCCGATGCCACCCATTTTGGCAAGCAAATTTAATGGTCATCAAAGCTGCAAAAAGTTCTGCCTAAAACGCAAACACCTGACCATGAGGAACAACAAAACAACCCTTCACAAAGGCTCTATAATTACGGAAGACATCCCCATAACCCCTAGCACCTGCATAACACAAGACGATACCATTAGTTTTAACTTTGATCCAACAAGGAGTCGGAGACGACCAAATCACATTCCTGATAACCGGGGCTCTAGTTGGACGACCACAGAGAACAAACCGATAATTAATCAAAAGACCATTCACACAACAACGTATACACTCAATCTCTAACCGGCTAGCGTCAAACACCGCACACCAAACCAAAGACAAAACAGATATGAAATCCATAGCCTTACTTTCAAAAGTCCACTGGTTACATGCAAACCACATATTTCAAACCACGACATGAATAGTTGTCTTCCATTAACCTGCACCTGATCGCTAAACGAAACTGACATGACCTGGGAGAAGAACGAACTCCACGAATCAGTAGAAATAAGCCATTGAAAAGCTTACAAAACCACCTCCCAAAGAGCAACTGCTAGGGGGCACCGAAGGAAAAGATGATCAAAGGGTTCACTACTAACCCCACAAACATTGCATCGGGAAGCCAAGTGAAACCTAGCCCTACACAAGCAATCCTCTGTGAGAAGCCAATTTAACAAAATACGCCATGTCAAAGATGACAGAGAAAGAGGGATAAACGACAACAAACATCCCTCCACCAAAGGACTTAAGGAGAATCACGAATCATACGGGAATAAGCAGACTTGCAAGAAACCTACCCATCCGGAGATTGAACCCACACCAAAGAATCTGCAACTTGAGAGAAAACAATCCTATCGATTTGAAAATAGAGATCTGGAAAACGAGCTCGAAAACTATCATCAAGAACCTATCTACCCTCATGGATAAAATCAGGAACTCTAGTCTGAGAAGGCTAGCCAAGTAATCAAAAATCCCTAAAAGCTCAAGAATAGGAACCCCAAACCAATTGTCATGCCAAAAATCTCGCAGAGAATTCTCACTAATAAGCCAAATGCCCTCGTTAAGAGGATCTGAATAATGAGAGCGAAAAGAAAACCAAACGATGAAGTGATATACCCTCTATGAGATTTCCGAAGCTGCATGAGATACCGCTCCCTCAGAAATGAAAAAGCATAACTCTCTTAGGTCATAAACTTTTAGGTGAGCTTCTTTAAAAGAGAATCATTCAGTAACCCAAGATACTTCAAACCAAGACAACCTTGAGAGTAAGGCTTACAACAACGATCCCAAGCAACTCGAATCAGTTTAGTCTCCTCACAAGAACCTGTCAAAAAAAAAATCTCAACTTGTATTTAACCAACCATAGCAAAGATGAAGGCCATTTGTAGATCATGAAAGAATGCATAAAAAGAGCCCTGTGATGATCGATTTGATTAGAGTAGCACGACCAGCCAAAGTAAGGGCTTTTCCCTTCCACTTATCAAACTTATATAGGATTTTATCCGTTATAGGCTGTAACACGGACTTTATGGACTTTCCCTGAAATAACGGGACCCTCGAGTAAGAAAAAGACAACTAATCAATCTACATACCAACCAAGGACTGCAATCTACCAATCTGAGATGGGGAAACAGAAGATCCAAAGTAGATAAAAGACTTACCCCAATTAACCAACTGACCTGAAATGTTAACATAAACCTCAATAGAACTCATGATATTCTTCAGATTTCGAATCGTGCCTCTGTAAAAAATCAGAACCTCATCTGAATAAAGTAAATGAGTAGGAGCAGAAAATCCTATCGGAGAAGAAATAGGTAATAACTGAGAGAAATCCACCATCCACCATAGAAGCCTACTAAGGAAATCCTCTACAATACCAAACAAGAGAGAGGACAGAGGGTCACCCTGATGAACCTCTCTAGAAAAATGAAAATAACCGTATGGGGGACATTGATCAACAAATAAAGCCTCGAAGATCCTAGGATGTTGTCAATCCAATCCATAAAAACTGGAGAAAACCAAAAAGCTTGAAGAACTCTATGAAGAAAAGACCAATCCAGAGTATCGAAAGCTTTATGGATATCTATCATCATGGCCAAATTACCTCCATAACACTTCTTATCCATCACATTTACATAGTTAGAAGCTAAAGCGATACTGTCTTCAAAGTTGTGGTCCCGGATGAACCCAAACTGATGAGTGGAGACAATCCTAGTTACAATCTGAGCTAATCGATCTGTCAAAATTTTGGAAGAGATTTTGAACAAGAAGTTACTTAGCACAGACAAAACTAGTTTATAGAAATTGAATCCTTCAGCTTCAGAAAAAGAACAAGGAAACTAGAGTTCAAAACCGGAAAACATAACCTCTGTACGAAAAAAGTCATGAACTACAAGAACCATGTCATTACCCACCACCTCCTAACAACGCTGGTAGAACCCTCTAGAAAAATTGTCCGGCCCAGGGGCAGAGGATGCATCCATAGCAAAAACTGCATCATGGATATTGTCCATCGATGGAATGCTAATCAGAAAAGTATTTTCCACATTAGTAACCAAAGAATGAATCACAACCTCTACTACCGAGAACTCTATCTCAACCCGAGAAGGATCCGAAGAAAAAAGATTTGAATAAAAATCGATAACAATATCCCTGATAATCAAACGGTCATTAGTAAGCACCCTGTTAATCAAAAGGGAAGACAAAACATTCCTGTACTGCATAATTCTGACAGAGATAGGAAAGAAGGAGGAATTACGGTCACCATCTTGTAACCACTTCACTCTTGACCGATCACAATAAAATCACTCCTGTCTGTGAAACAACACGTCAATCTTATGAGGAACACAAGACTCGGCCAAGAAAAGCTCCTCTAAAAACCTAGATTAGACATCTGAAGCAAATTAGACTGAAGCTTTACCGATTGCCCGGTAATGTTAGAGTTTAGATCCCCGAAAACCTTTCAATTCCAAGTCTTGAGAGCATGCTTTAACCTCTTTATCTTTTCGATAACCACATGAGGAGGCTTAACCACAAAAGATGAACTCCAAATACGACGAACTAAAGCCATAGAATCTGGGTGATCCAATAACATGCACGGGAACCAAAAAGGCCTAGGACAAACATTCTCAATATACGACTACCGAATCACCAACAGATAATGATCCAAAAATCTACTAGGGGAGAGCCACACAAGAAATGTCTTGCCAACAGGAAATACAACCGTTAGAAACCAAAACTCTATCTAACATCCTTTCAATTCTAGTACGAGGATAACGATCCCTAGCCGAAATTAAACTAGTACCCTAGGAGCGAACACCAATCAAATCACAATCCTCAATAATAGACCTGAAATCCTCAAAAGAGCTACGAGCTGGAGAACGAAGGCCTAAAGACTCATGAGCTCCTAAAACCTTGTTGAAATCACCCATAACCAACCAAGAGGAAGATACCAAACCAACTAAGTCCCGAAGAGACTGCCAAAGCGATCTTCTGACAACCGCCGACGTACTCACATAAACGAAAATGTAAAAATGAAACCGAGAGTTAACCGTGAGTGAATCAGTAAGCTGCTACTCATGAAAAAGAACTATCTGAGTATCAAAAAAGAGTCACTAGCAAAGACCCAAATCATCAGTAAATACTACCCCTATCATTCAAACTCACTAAATGTAGACCGAGAGAATACCAGAAACCAGAAAAGATGGAAGTAAAAACTACCAAAGGCTCAACAATACAAACCAAAGAAGATTGGTGTAAATGACACAAATATCTAAGAACACGCCTCGTAGACCCATTCCTAATATTGTGACAATTCCAGTAAAGGATACTAATCATCGGAAACGCCATAAGAAGTCCATATCTTGTACTTCGTCAGTTTACACTTAATAATTATCGTCCTTTGAGAAATACTGTTAGCATTTAATCCTTCCGCCTTAGTTTGAGAAGCCCATGAAGAACCACTAATGAGACGGAGCTTAGTTGAAGAGTCAGAGTCCAGAAGTCCAGAACTTTAGGTAGAACCTACAACCGAAGAGGAAATCTGAGAAGATTCAGAGCAATCATTCCTAACCTTATGAGCAACATGCAAAATCAGTAGACGCTAAAGAGGGAAAGGTCCCACTAATAGTAGGAATCATCTGAACCAACGAATCTATGATCGAAACAACCTGATTTGGAATAATGGAGTCAACATCAAAAAACCAGTACCGAAGTAGTAGAGGACTCTATTGTTGTCTCCCATCCCAAAAAGGAAAAATCCTTACCTATCAAAAAATCCACACTCAAATCAGATCCAATATTCACAGGAGAGTCATGAACCACCAAGACATTATAAACCACCAAGACATTAGAAATCGAGATTACTGTTAAGGACCTAGAAACTATCGGGATTGCGTTAACACTCATAGACTGCTCCTCACGCGAAGTCGTTAAAGTAACCAAATCAGAGAAAATAGCTGAAACAACCATATCTGAAGAAGCAACCAAAACATCAATAAGAGAACCCTAATGAGACCGAGAAACCTGTACAACCACCACCGAAGTAGTAGGAATCACCAAAGAAGTTAAACATGGCGAAGCAACAAGACTAGAAAAAGAAACCATACTTAAAACCAGATATGAACCTGCCGAATAATGAACCACATCTAAATCCAGAGACCATAAATCCTGATGAATAGTGATAAAGGTAATAGAAATCGAAACTTTTGACTAAAGACAAGAAATAGAATAAAAAAGCAGTTTAGAAGCACGGTTACAGGGAACTTCAAACCTCTCATTAGCAACAATCATGGCTGGACCATCTGTAAAGGAATCGGGCTTACTAGAACTAAAAGGAATCCCCTTACCGGACTTGTTCCAATGACAAGCATTGGGAAAATGACTAATAGAGGAACAAGTAGAACATAAATCCAGGAGATTCTCATATTCCTCTAAAATGGAAGAACTATGAGAATCATCCCTTTCAAGAAGCAAAGAAGACACATCAATATGCGTCGGAACAAGTGTAAAATGTCCAAATCACATTCCATAGTAGTCGTAAAGGCACTCCGATCCCTCTAGCTAAATCAAAAATAATCTTCGGATGCTAGTATTCCCATGACAGATCATAAAACGGACCCAAACTTGAGCATTTGAAGTCTTTTGTAATACCGGGTTAAAATCTAGAATCCAAGACTGAAGCCGTAAAACACCTCGTTTGAGACTAATAGACCCCAAACTCCAAACCATATTCTTGTCAGCATCTGAATTTAACATAATCTGAAAGTACCCCTTACCTAAAGAAATCAGCCTCCAAACAGAATTCCACTTCCAAACAAGCTGTAGCTTGGCTTTAAGATTTGCCAACTTTCAAGGCTTCTCACCATTAGAAAGGACAACCCGACCAATGAGAGAAAACTTACGAACCATTAATCTAGACTTATAAGCATATGGATCAACTCAAACAACCACATAAACACCCTTTTTTTTAAAAATCGAAGGACCAAAAATATTATCCACCCGAATCGAGGTAGCCTTAAAAAGATCAGTAAAAGAAGAGCCCATAATAGATGATGTAGGCAAGAAACTATCAGTAAGCGTATTCACCCCACCATAATAGCCTTACCTATAGGTAAAGAACCCCCAACGGACAACAAGGAACTTCCTACCAACGGATCAGCCCAGCCATTAACCTCATTGCCACCATGGGGTCGTAAAGAGACATACTGCCTTGAAGGAACAACACGTGACCCTGTCGAAGAAGAAACATACAAAGAAGCCTTCATGCTCATCGAATTCATGGAGTTAGAAACTATTTAAAACTACGATCGGAAAACCTAAACCCTAACTGCCATGCACATGCAAAACCCTAAACCAAGAAGATCCATTTTTTTGTGAACAGTGCTACCGTGTCACCCATGAATAGTGCCCCTCATGTCACCTTGTGAACAATGTCGTATAATACTGTGAATAGTGTCCCTCACCCATGAACATTCCACTACGATGCCTAACCACATCACCCTTCTGTGAACAGTACCACACAATATCGTGAACGGTTTCCTTATCCCGTGAACAGTTGCTACAGTGCCATACATTGGTGCTACATGGCCATGAACAATGCTGCTACAATACCGCGAACAATGTTGCGCCTTACCTGTGAACAGTGTCTCTATAGGATGTGAACAGTGTTGCTTTGAAAGCTGTTTGCATAAATCAGTTTTGATTGAGGGATGACAGTCATTTTCTAAAACATAAAGTATGTGCTGCAACACTACTCTATGGCTAACAACTACTCTCTCTCTCTCTCTCTATATATATATATAACACTAATGCTAGACAACCCAAATAGCAATATGAATAAAATTACGTAAGTAAAAAACCTAATTTTTTTATTAATTTACTATTCCTAATCTAAAATCTTGAAGACCGATAAAGATAATGTGAAAGGTCAAATTGGAAAAATTACTAATAAACAAACTAATTAGCATAATGAATTGTGTTAGCATAAAAAAGTATTTTAATAAAAAAATTCTTTCTTTTTTGTATTGGAAATTAAAATTATGGAAGGAAATAGATTGATTTTGTCTCCTAATTTCATGGACAATAAAATAGGGAAGATATTTATTAATTATTTTATACTAATAATATCATAGTTTATTACATACATAAGTTATGTATAAAATCATCTCCAATACAAATATACATTTTTACGTTTATAAATAGTGTCACATCAGCATTTCTATTCATTAAAGGTTCAAAAAATTAAAGAAATGCATATTCATATCTCCAATGCAATCATATAAAGTCAAATATGCATATATTTTATGATCAATCATAATAAAACAATGATTACATTCTCTCTCCTATTTTATTTTACAATTAAATGAGCTTTATTTTATTTTTTTTAAAGAGTTAGAAATCCTAGTCAGAATTTCTAGGAGAGTTTCTACAATTAGAAACTTAACTCCATGTTCTCTAACTTTTTGTTTGCCACATATCTCTATATTAAAGTTAGATAATTGCATTGGAGAGAGTTTTTCTAACTTTTTAACTATCTATCCTATGTGGCACTCAATTTTCTCCAAATGTATATTTGCATTGGAGATGCTCTAATAAATACATGTAGTAAATTAAACCGCCCCCTAGCTATCGAGATATCTATTCTCATTATACCAAAGAGAAAATTCTTCATACATATTTGTAAAATACGAATAATAAGACTCAAACTCTTTACCATTAAAGTGACAAGGGTGTACAATACCACTACGTACCTAAATTAACAGTTTTTTTTAATATTTAACGCTTAAAACAAATGTTGGGACCTCATTTTTTGTGTCATTGACAATTTATAGCATAGTTTATTAATCAATGAAGGATTCTTAAGGTATTACTTGTCTAGTTTATGCCCAAGTGGGAAACTTGTATAATTACTATGAGCATTTGAGAAGGACAGTTAACAACAAAAGGGGATCATAATAAAAATTGTTCAAATAGTGTGGCACTTCCATTTGAATGCACAAGAGATCACAGGGCAATTAAAATAAAAGTAGCACATTCTATAAATTCCAACTCAAATCCCAACTTATATCTCAACAATAATGAAGTGTCAAATTGCTAAAGTGTAAATAGTGAGATATGTCACATTTTTTATAGTGTGTTGTAATGATGTCACCGGTTTAATACCTTAAGTTTAAAAGGTACATATTATGGTGAACTACCCAAATTGTCCATAAATAATCAATTTTTTATTCTTTAAAAGGCACTACAATAACTCCTCTCTCTCTCACCAAAAAAGTTTTCTGAAAAATGATCTACAACTCCTCTCTCTCTTCAGATTCTGCACAAGAAAGTAAAAATATTTATGATCTTTATTTTTATGCATTTATATGTGGTTTAACAATGTATCCATTCGTTATGATATGTTGTTCCAGTCTTCGTATGAACATATATGAATATTTAATCTCTAGTTTTTTTGATATGTTTATGAGCTGTTATATATGTGTCCGAGATTTTGTTACATTGGTCCAAGCTTTTTATGATATGTTTACGAGTTTTTTTCTAATTTTTTCGAACATTTTTTTAAATTTTTCCGAGCTTTTTTGACATTTTTCCGAGCATTTTTTTTATTTCTTCGAGTTTTTTCAAACTAGTACAAACAAGTTTATGATCTTGGACAAAAAAGCTCGAAACCATTTTAAAAAAGCTAGAACCCTTACGAAAAAAGTTCGAGCCTTTAAGAAAAAATTTCAAACACTTAAGAAAAAAGCTCGATCCCTTATAAAAAAATCTCGATCCCTTACAAAAAAAGTTTGATCCTTTACACTTAAGAATTTTGGTTAATTCTTTATAATTGTAAATTTAGTATTAATTTTTATTTTCTTTATAATGGTTTGTGGTGATGATTTTCACAAGACAATAGATCGACTGAGAATAGTCATATCTTACAACGGTCGATGAGATCAATTACCCGACAAAAGTTAGAGGTTTTTAAGTTCCGATAACCAAGGATTGTATGTGTAAAGAATATGGCTTACGATGAACTGGTGTCGATCGTGCAAACTGTTGTGAAATAGGATGAGAACAAATACAATGTTGATCTACAGTCTATATCAATCGTTACTGGGACTACATGTTGTACATTTAGAAGAAACAACGATGATGTTTAGTTTAAGCTAGAGGAAGATAAGGTGATTCATCAAGTATGCGTTAGTCTAATTGAGAGGGTAACAGAAGATGTGATATGTGAAGACATCCCTTTCCTGAAAATACTCAACAATTTTGATCGTTTAACGGTAGTAACCAATTGTTCACATAAAGGAATGAGATCGAAGGTCGGGAAAACATGTATGGTGTCCTACTGGGAGTTACCGACCATGCTGATATAGCCAGACCACAATTCGGTGTCATGTTTGGTTATCAAATTGAGATGCATGATGGGCAGTACAATGAGCAATACAATGAGATCTACAATGACATGAACAATGAGCATAACATTGAACCGAATCTTGGACCGATTCATGAGGTGAATAATGAGGAAACTATTGATTCGGTAGATCATGTAAAGAACACTGAGGAAGAGGAAGAGCCTGTCCAAATGTAAACACATGCAAGACATGTACACAAATTCAGTTGCAGTGCATCAGATATGGTTGAGACTTCTGAGGTCTGCCCTAATGTAACTTCATTTGATTTTAATAATACCACAACGTGGGTATTCCCAGAGTAGATTCATACTCGTTTGGTATGGGTGGAAGAAGAAACTTGGTAGAAGAAGAACCTACAAGCATGATTTATAAAGGTCAATTTTTTCCAACTAAAAAGGATTTGAAGCGACTAGTTGACCATTTTGCAATGCGGCGGAACTTCGAGTGGAAGGTGAAAAGGTCCAATAAGATAACCTTACATCTGGTTTGTTTGATGGACAATTGTACGTGGAAATTAAGAGTAGTGAGGAGAGATGAAGGGACATACTTCCTAGTAAGAAGTTTTGTGAACGAACACATATGTTTGTTAGAGGAGATTTACCATCGCCATCGACAAACTAGTGCAGTCATAATTGGAGAAGTCGTTGCACCTAGACTTCAACAACAAGATGGTCGTCTAATGCGTCCAAAGAACATTATCGTTGACATGAAAAGAATGTACGATATCTAAATCATGTACAGTAAGGCACATCAAGCCCTGGATTATGCATTGTCACTGACCTATGGAACGTATGAGGAAACCTTTCAATTACTGCCATCATTCGGTTACTTATTGGAACAAAAAAATCCAGACACAATCACTGATTTACAATGCGACAAACATGGTAAATTTCTCTACCTTTTCATTTCTTTGGGTGGCTCACTTAGAGGATTCCGGAGGTATATGCATCCAGTTATCGCAATTGACGATACCCATTTGAAGGGAAGATTCGGGGGGGGGAGGGAGGGTACAATGTTTGTTGCAACTTCACAAGATGGGAATGAACAGGTGTATCCAATTGCTTTTGGATACGACGACTCAGAAAACAACCTATCATGGGAGTGGTTTTTGATTGCTTGAAAGGTGCCCTTGGTCATATAGATGATCTGGTTTTAATTTTTGGTCTACATGCAATCATTGACACAAGGATTTCTAAAGTGTTCCCTTATGCCACACATATCGTATGTCACTGACACTTTTCTGAAAATATTAATAAGTGATATCACAAAAAGGATGTTGCCACAATAATGGACAAACCTGCCCAATCGTACACTGAGTTGAAATATAATAGGCACATGGAAGAGTTACGAAACTTGCAACATAATGAATTTGATTATGTCAATATTGTTGGTCCACACAAATGGTCTCATATACACTGCCCCGACAGAAGGTACAGGGTGATGACAACAAATGCTGCATAATGCCTAAAATCATGCCTAAACTTTGCACAGCAACTGCCTATATTGACTCTGGCAGAGCTCTTTGGGAATATGATGCAACGGTTGTTTCACGATCGCCATCGAGCTGCACAGACCCTGCTTCATCAGTTGACCGACCCAACATTTATTGTGATCCTAAAATGTATGGAGAAGTACGATTATATGACCGTTAATCCAGTGGACTGGAACATATTCTCGGTGAAGTGGTTTGGAAAACAGTGGACTGTTGACTTAGCTTGGAATACCTGAACATGCGATAAATTCCAAATGGATCTTTTCCATCTTTTCACGTACTCACTGCCGTAAGGTACATTACAAGTTTTTGTGTACGGTTAATATTACAGAAACGTGAATCTTATTATTCTTATTGTTTCTGTAGGGAGCGAAACTTGGATTTCACATCCCTATGTGCGGATTACTACAAGAGACAAACTCTTATTAACGTGTGCTAGGTTCCTATTATGCCGATTGGACATCCTTCTACATGGGTAGTTACATCTGACATCACTGAGTTGGTGGTTTTTAATCCAATCTCCAAGAGGTAAGCAAGACGTCCGAGGGTGGGTCGACATGTATCGTCTTCGGAGAGGACAACTACACAATCGTGTAGAAGACGTGGACAATCATGGCATAATACCAAGAGGTGTTCTAACCCATCTTTGATTAATGAAGGTTTGAGCAGAGTTGTTCCTCAGGAATACCGTTGCAAGTGTAACATCTGTCATTCAGTGGGACATAACAAACAAACATACCCTGACAAGGACTCTACCGTGGAATGAATAGAGGCTTTTCCAATTTAGAATTGTATGACTTGTTCATTAATTTAAAATTTAATTAAACTAGAGTTTTCATTTACCGTTTTAATATTGTTAAAGGTTTACAATGTGTGTTATACTTATGATTCCAAACACTTGAAAGGAAAACAAAAAAAAAAGAATTTTGTTTTTATTCAACTGTTTTTGTACAAAAAAATGGTACATAATATAAATAAAATACAACAAAAATCTAGACTGGCCAAGAGTTACAAAAAATCTCCATAACCATCTTCTCCTGAATGATCCCTATATCGTCTTCCAACCAATCAAAATCATTCCTATCCGCCAGTGAGTACTCGATCAATCTCAATGTATAGGGACCATAGTTACCCCTACAGTTGGACACATTAACACGCGTTACAATATATTTTTAATAAAACGATCTATAAGTTATCAAAATAGAAAGTCTTATGCTCGGTTTTATTGGGGGAGACGTGATGTGGACAACACGCTGACAGAGAAGGGCCTATTCTGCCTATAGAACTTCTCATGGCTAGCTGGTCGCTCAGTGTAAAACCCCATTGATGCAACATCGAGGGCAAAAACCAGTGCATGGGGGCTATTTTTCGTTAACCTTTTCAATGATGTTATTAGGGTCTATTTATACATGTATAGAACTCTAATCCTTGGTGTACAAGTAAGGAAAGTTGTCGAATTTTAATGAAACTCTTACTTGTTGGAGTCATTTTCGTCTTCTTTTCTATTTTGCATTACTTATGTTCTGAAAGCATTAGATCTCTTACCTAATCTGGACTCTGATATCTCTAAGGAAATTTATTTCCATATCAGAGTATCCTTTTAGGCACTTTATTTGAGTATGACTCATTTTTCGTATATTGGAGTCGTGATTGCATTAAACTCGACGTTGGCCATACGTCGCTCAACCGACCTTCTACTAGACCCGACCAGACCTTATTCTCTCCAACCAATGATTCGATCCCGACTAGAGGCTTTGATCCGACCATCTCAATAATCCTGACTAGGTCATCTTTACCTGGTCAATCTATTCAGCTTGAGTTATCTCCCCCTGATTATTTAGGTAACCCTGATCAGGTGTTGTGAGGCCATCTTTGGTCAATTTAGGTTGGTTCAATCTAGTTGACTTTTGGTGATGTGGAATCTCTGACTTCCGTACATTTGTGCAATTATGATAACTTGTTACTCTTTCAGATTTTACCAATAACATTACCCCCTTAAACACTCGAACCGAGTATCTTATTCAGTTAGAAAGGGACTCACTCGATGAGGTGTGTTTAATTTGCTTTACGTTTTTGTCTCGTAGCTCATTAGTGCCCATTAATACTTAATAGCTAAGCTTTTAATTTTAGCCACAATCAATTGAGTACTCAAGTGAGGCGACGTGTATGATGAAATCATTGGCCACTTATTTGATTTTTGAATGGCCCGTGATCTTCTGGCTTTGTTCACCTACCTCTACTTTCACATATGTTTTTTTAGTTTTGGAATGACATAATTCCATGTTATATATATTTTGAAAATCCTTCTTCCCCCTCTAACGATCTTTATTTGCTATATACTTGTTTCAAAATGTAACCTTAATTTCTCTTGCTCTTTCAAATCTTCCTTAAAAGCTTCCTGCTGTTTCGATTCTTTTATGACCATCCACTTTCATCAGATCTTTGATTATACTAGCGTCACGTTTTGTCCACTCTCATCATTTAGGTATGGATCCCATTCTTCGCCAACGTTATCTTAATTATATATACGATGTTGAAATAGGTGCTAAAGAGAATATTGCCAGACTTAAGTCTATATTGTGGGGACATCCTCAGGTATTTACTCCTCCAACTCAACCCACAAATCTCAACTAGATTATTCAATTGCTCATCCTGAGTTTTTACCTTTGCATTTTGTGACCCCCTTGCTTCTTCTGTTGATTCATGCCAAGTTATGTCAAAGACAATAGGTACCAGTCACGGAAGCAGAGATTCCACCAGGAATTCTTTCTCTTCAATAAATGATTTGAAAATTTCCTCACAATGGTTAAAGCTAGTTAATGTTCCTAAGAGGTGCCGAGTGCACTTGTTGAGGTTTTCTGCTAAATAACTATATGTTTTAGATTGCAAGGTGAACGTGGTGGCCGATAGGAAATCGTAAAGTATGTTGATTTGATATTTCTCGATCAAAAGAGTTACTCCTGAGTGATCGGTGTGCTGTTTGGAATCCCCCATTGAGTGCAGTTGCTATTTACGGAGCCATGCTCACTTCTGGAGTGACTTTGCCAATTCAGACGTTTATTGCCAGATTTTTGGCTGAGTATGGTATCGCTCCTACCCAGATAACTCCCAATTCTTATCGGGTCCTAATCAGTTTATGGCATTTATGGACACAGATCAGGGTCAAGCATCCCCAGACCTCTCAAAAGATTCATACCTTCTACAGGCTTAGCCGATCGGATACTGAGGGCACTTTCATTCTTCAATCCAATTCTCTATGTCATTGGATTCTTTGCGAGTTCAAAGAAAAGCATGCTCTACCATATAGCAAGAGCAAAAAGGCTTTATATGAGGTTTTCTGTTATCAAATAAGTTTTGGAAGAACAGTTGGTTCTTTGTTAGAGGTGACTGATAAGAGTAGGTCATGGCTGACCCCACCAAAATATAGTCAAAAACTGTGTCCCAGGACACTTCTACAACCCCGAGTTATGGAATAATATTTTGGTTGAGTTGACTCGGGACCAAGCAAACTTGGTCATTGCGGCGACTCAAACATCTTGGGTGACTAGGGACCGTCGCTTCTTATTTTTGGAAAAGAACTTGATCAACCTGGGACTATTCCCTACCCTTTCCAACTGACACAAACGTAGAGGTGACTGATAAGAGTAGGTCATGGATGACCCCACCAAAATATAGTCAAAAACTGTGTCCCAAGACACTTCTACAACCCCGAGTTATGGAATAATATTTTGGTTGAGTTGACTCGGGACTAAGCAAACTTGGTCATTGCGGCGACTCAAACATCTAGGGTGACTAGGGACCGTCGCTTCTTATTTTTGGAAAAGAACTTGATCAACCTGGGACTATTCCCTACCCTTTCCAACTGACACAAACGTTGTAAGTTCTCAATATTTCCTTATTTTGCTTACATTGACCATGCATATTTTTAAGATCTATATCAAATTTGTTGTCTAGTGTATGAGGTAGACATCGTTGCTGGTGATCAAGCCGAGAAGACTAAGAACCTTGATAGGCTTAGTAGGAGAGAAGTCGCTGATCAAGTCTCCAAGGGGATCACTCCCCCTGAGCATGGTCTGATGGATCATATTCATGAGCCTGACCCTAATACCTCAACAAGCCTAGTTAGATAGGCTCACGGGAGTAAGCACGATCCCTCCCTTCCCCAAGGAATGGTAAGAAAAGGTCCACTAAGGAAACGATTGGCAAGAAGGTGGCCAAGATTGTAGCAGGGTCCTCCACCTCCGAAACTGCTCATAAACAGAAAGAGGCTCAGCTAGTAACGAGTCTAGAGGCTCATCGAGTAGAGGCCAGGCTTACAGATCCTGAAGAGGAGGAAGATGATGATCATGAGATGTGGGCTGATCTAATCTTAAAGGAACAGTGATAAAAAAAGAGTGATGATCGTACAACTGGGACATCTATTTCTCTTTCATTCGGGAGGATCAGGGTAACCGATCAAGTCCCAACTGAGGTTTGTAGGCATATTAATCTTAATAGGTAGAACTTCCATCGTAACCTAAACCATCACAGGACCAAGCCAATCGCTCCAGAAGTCATGCCCTAACTGATCTTCTTACGTAGCGAGCATGGTAAAGCCCTAATGCAGTTGTAGTTAAACATGAGATAGTCTTTACTAACTCTAACTTTGATGGTGGTGAGACTGACCTCGCCAAGCCTATTGTTGAAAACAACATGTCCGATCATTTCCCAGATTATGTTAACAAGGCATCCATGAGGTTAGGCTGGCCATCCAGGGTTTTGTCAGGCACTGAAGTTAGCCCTATAATGGGTGACGTTAGTGTAAACGCTAGAGTCGCGCAGCTGAAGGGATTTTATTGAAGTAATATTTAAGTGACTGTGTGAACATTGTACAATATAAATAAGAATAAATAAAAGGTAGGATTCGAAATCATACATACATGCTAACTCTTTCGATCTCTCTCTTGTTGATTTCGCTTTCTGATTTGTACCACTGGATTTTTCCCGCTATCTCCTAGGTTCCAACAACAACGTGTGGGCATATCACCGAACTTCAGGAAATTGTATAGAGGTTGAATAAAACGCACAAAACAACTTTAGCTTTGTGTATGGAGAATTCAACCACTTAATAATAAAAAACCAAATTAAAAAAAAAACTTTTTTTTTCTTTTTGGCCGCACCAAATTCTTGTTTCTCTTTTAATTTTGTTGTGTTTTTCACTGTGTTTTCCACTTGCTATGTATCCTTTTTTTAATAATAATATATCTTAATATATTTTAAGAACAAGATACTAATCATATCCCAAATAAGAAAATTAGTGTTTTAGTGTCTAAGTTATAATAGGATTCTAAATCCCACATAACCCTAATTCATTAAGACTTGAACACTTGATCTAGTTAGGAATTAAAATAATCTTATTATTTTATCATTTGTCACAGTCATGGTTCGAACCTGTAACCTCCAATGAATAACTAATTAATAATTCTTGATTTTTAATTTGTTAATTAAATAATCTATTTAATTAATTAATTAATTAATTAATTAATATATTAATTAAATAATCTCATCATTTAATTAATTCTCTGAATAAATATATGTTATTTTCATAACACAATTAATTGGATAATCCAATTAATTAACCGTGACCCATGTGTCACTTTCGTAACACAATTAATTGGATAATCCAATTAATTAATCGTGACCTTTGTTACCTTCAACGTTCTGGGCTAGAAAGTGGACCTAATGGATCCACAGTCTTGAACTCCAATAATCCTTAGAAAAATTAATTAAATTCTTTAATTAATATTTCATTATTATTAACCTCGAAGTTATTCCACTAAAAACCTAAGGTTGTACTCTCGTAGCTGTGGATATTTTTATACAAACCAAAATTCAATGTCCATCGATATAACTATTACATATGGTATGATCCTCCCCAAGTAGTTCATAATTAAAGATGGATCATAAAGTCCGCTATACCAATCTAATTATATTTTTTCCATTAAGTACCATTGATTCTCTAATGAACAATTATATCCTCAATCCTATATGGAAGAAGGAGAACGCTCTTAATTCTTCAAGCCCCGAATCAACCCTTAAAAGAACTACTATCTACTTCTCACAAGGAGTTGATTTCACTATTGTGTATAGATCATCCCAACTACAAGCCAAACCACGATTCAAAGATACAAAGATATTGATCGCGAATGCTACACTGATCTCACCTATGGTAAATCAAAAACCACGATCAAACCTGAAAGAGTCAGTAAGAAACTCAGGATTAAAATCACCCATATACAACCATCACTTGTCGGATATATATGAATCTTCCCATGAAACGGATATTCGTGAGAGATTCATATAGACCGTGACCCAGTCCTGTATTATCACATCATATAAGGTGTCTCCATTCTCATATCACCATATAAGTAGTCAAGGATAAGGTCATCATACATTACAGATTGAACCGCAGCTGTAGATTAACCACAAATAAAGTACCCAACTTTATTTGCTCTCTACGAAATCTTTAGATTGCATGTGTCAAACTGAATTCCTCTACATATAACGCTCATATACTCAATTTGAGATTACATCCAGCAATATTGGATGTTAAGTACATATGATATAAAATTATGAGTCACATAATTAAAATGAAAAAACTACATCTTTTATTTATAATTTATCATCATTTACAAAAATACAAGCTTTAGGGCAAAAACCCCAACATTTAGGACCACCCTAGCTGAGAGCGGACCCAGGATCGACCTCCTACCTCGAATTCAACTCCAGAAATTCCCCTTGCTGATGAGGATGGTAATGTTCAGACGATTGGGTGGAGAAAGACGTGATCCCCTCGACAAGCCTTTAAACTGTGGAGGTCGGTGAAAATCAACACACAAGCATTGTTGCAGACCCGACCCCTTTAACAGTGTCCCAAGACACTATTCATTTTGGTCATGAAGACACAATCCCTCCGTCTTCACTGAACAGAGCGTTGTCTAGGTCTCTTCCACCTTCAAGCTCGAGTGGTCCATCAACTGACCCCCTTGCCATGTTGAGTTCCATGTACGTTTGTGAGGGATACATTGGGGAAGGATATTGGAAGGAGGCTAGAACCGCCAGCTGCTCTGAGTGGATTCACATGATTTTCAACAATGGTGTATACGTAAGTTTTTTGTATTTCTCAACTTTTATCCAGGCTTGTCCCTGTTCTTATCCTTTCTCTTTTTGCAGGCTGTGGAATAGTTGACTCGAGTCATTATCACTGAGGATAAGCAAGTTACAAAAATCACTTGGCTGAAAAGGGAGCTTGTTGAGAAAAATGAGGCTCTTAAATCTACTTCGACCAACACAACGAAGGTAAGCATTCTTATAAGGAGAGGCTATAGAAATGCGAGGTGACCGAGATCACTTTGAGGTGGTCACTGGTCAATGTTCAGAGTTAGGCTTCCACAACCAGCAAAAATGTCAGAGAGCTTATCATAAATAATGGCGAGATAAAGGTGAGGGTCGACATAGCTGAGCTGTGGTGCACCGAATTTGAATCAAGGGCTTCCTTGCTTCTTCTAAACAGTCTATACCTGAATGGCAATAGGAGTTTGATAAGGCTAGACTTCACAGAGAGGTTGGTTGAGGACTTAAAACAACAAAATGTTAGTATTGAGGTGATATTGTAGGAGGCCATACTGGCTGTTGAGGTCCAAAACATTGATCGATACAAGAGGTCTCATACTTTTGATGTCGTCATGCTGCAGGAGTAAGAGCGAGGGCTCGTTACTGCTTGGATGTTCTTTGGCACCAATGAGCGATCTTTAAGAGAGGCTCACCGAAAATGGGATCAGAAGATCTATGAGCATAAAACTGAGTCTTTAAAGGCCATAAGGAACCAAAAAACATGATACAGGGCTTATCACAGATAGGTTTGGAAGAACCCCTACATCATGCATCTCGAAGTTTTTTCCAAGTCCTCCCTGGTGAATTTCCATGCAGATGTGGAAAGTGGCATTTCAGCGAAAGGAGCTGACACTGGGCCTCTACTTGATGTTGACAACTTTTCCTTCATGGTTGATGATCCATATGGAATCAGCTGGTCAGATTTTAGGGACCTGACCAAAAGTTATGGGGACGAAGGTGACCACCCTAGCGGGACTGAGTCTAGTGGTCCCTCGAGCACAACCAGAGCTTGAATTTGTTGCACAATTATTTTTTGTATATGTACTTTATTTTTATCATCATTTTTTTTACTACACATATCGTAAATTTCTATAAAAAAATAAAGGATCTTTATTTGCTTATGTTTATTTTTATCACTGCACTAAGCTAAGTGACTTATCTAACCATACTTAACTGAGTGATCAGTATATTTCATTAGCTTAAACTATGTAAATAACAACATTAGACGATATCAACCTTGTTGTCAATTAATATTCTATAACTTGATTAATAATCTAGCCGACCATCATTTTTTGACCCGATCAGTTATCTCATTAACTGACTGAACTTGGTCCGACTAGTTTCATTATTAACTGACCACCTTTGGTTTGATCAGTTATCTTATTAACTGATCATGTTTTACCTCTATCAGTTATCTCACTAACTGACCGAACTTGGTCTGACCTGATCGGTTATCTTGTTAGTCGATCATCTCTAGTCGGTTTTGTGAACAATCTTTGACTTTGCTTGCTTGGGCTGCTCACGATCGATCTTGATATTTACCAAGTAGTGTTCTCTCTGCGGACCATTTGCATGGTATCTAATTTATAGACGCTTGTCTTTTATCTTTCAACTAAATCACTGGGATGTCTCCCAGTTGTCTGTTGTTAAAGATTCGCTGCAACGGGGATGATCTACATCTCATTACCATTCAAGTGTGAGAGTTTAATTACCCTATCCAACTTTCTGCACATCCCATATGGTATCTAGCCACTTTAAAGCGCTCTACCAGTGCTTTTAATGCACCCGGCTAGTTTTAATGAGTATACACCACTCTTTTTTTTAGGCTTTTCTTTTGGCTCCTTCACTTACCGACCCCCCCCCCCCCCCCCCCTCCGAGTACCCTTTGCCTGAGCAAAACTCAGGTGTTTGGGCATGTCTCTGTGTGGTGGAGATCAATTTTGAACACTTACTTGGGTTTTATTTGAAATTTTTCGAGTACCCTTTGCCTGAGCAAAACTCAGGTGTTTAGGCATGTCTCTGTGTGGTGGAGATCAATTTCGAACACTTACTAGGGTTTTATTTGAAATTTTTCCCTGTAGAGGACTCTTATTGATACCTTCAATCAAATTGCTAAAAAAAAGAGATAACTGATTAGAAACAAACTAATGTCTAATTGCTTAAAAGAAACAATTAATAAGAAAAAAATGAAAAACGAGTCCCCTATGGATAGAAGATCTTCATGTATTGAGTATTGCATGGTAGGGGTAACTATCCCTTAATTGGATGGGTTAGACGATATGCTCCGTGTCCAGTTAACCCGACCATCTGATAGGGTCCTTCCCATTTGTCTGCCAAGGATTCGGTTGCCTTTTCCTTGGTTTTCAAGGACACTATTTTGAGAACCAAATCCCCATGCTGAAACCTCCTTATTCGGACATGCGAGGTGTAATATTTGGTTGCCCTCTGTTCGTAGGTTACACTTCTATCTCTCGCTAAGTCTCTTTTTTCTTTTAGCTCGTCCAAGTTTTGTTCCAGCATATCCACGTTTGCATCAGGATTGATGGATTACCTCGACTGGAATAACTGCCACGATTCTGAACTCTATCAGAATAACTGCCTCGATTTTGAACTCCAATGAATAGGGAGTTTCTCTTATTGAGGTTCTTTCGGTCGTTCGGTAAACCTAGAGTACTTCATGTAACTTGACTTTCGAGTTCCCTTTTTTAGCATCTAGGTTGGTCTTTAAGGTGTGCTTGATGATATTGTTCACAACTTCATTTTGCCCATTTATCTGTAGATGGGTTGGTGTGGCATAATAGTTTTTGATATGGTAGTCATGGCACATCTTCTTAAATTTTTCACCATAAAAATGGGTCCCGTTATCAGTGATGATCGTATCATGGGTCCCAAACCGGTAAACGAGATTATTCTTTACAAAGTTAGCCATGTTGGCATCGGTTATGTGCACAAGTGTTTCTGCCTCTACCCATTTCGTGAAATAATCCACTATCACTATGGCATGATTTACGCCCCATTTGGTCACTATTGGGATTGGGTGGATCAGGTCCTGTCCCTATATTGCAAATGGCCGAGGCAAGGTTAGATTCTTCAAGCGTTCAGGTGGCTGCTTGATATCATTTGTTATTCTATGGCAAGTGTCACACTTCTTCGCCACTGATTGTGCATCCTGGAACAAAACTGGCCAATAAAAACCTTGTCCAAGTTATGGGCCAAACTTTTATCCCCGTTGTGGTTTCCATGTACCCCTTTGTAAATACTTGCTAGGATGTTACCACCTTCTGCTGGATTGACACACTTTTATAGGAATTTTGCTCTTCTGTATAGTTTTTTTCCAATTATCGAATATCCGGTGACCCTATATCTGATATGCTTTGCTTCAGTTGTGTCCTTAGGGAGTGCACCATTCTCTAAGTATTTTCTGATCGGGGTCATCTAAGTGATTTGTCATTTCTAGACTACTTCAACCACTAACACTTCCTCTTCTTTGATATTGAGTTTCTTGAGATAAGCCGTTGAGATTGTTTTAGACCAGATACCTACGGTTGTTGATGCCAACCTTGATAAGGCATTGGCTTTCTCTGTTTTTTTGTCGGGATCTGAGTGATTCTGTAGGTCTTAAACCTCCTGAGTGTAGACCTCGACCTTGTGTGCCTGGAAGTTAGGTCTTAATTTTCTTGCTTTTGTCATTAATTCTAACGCCATTTGCTTTCTGTTGGTAGTAAGGCCTTACTGGTATAATATACTGGTTTTTGTATTCTTCCATCTAGCCTGACCAGCACCGACCCCTTAGCCACTGTTGTGATTAATCGATATAAGTATAACACTTCTCCGTCCAATGGCTTTGACAGGATTGTGGCCTTGCCAAGATACTCCTTAACCTTCTGGAAAGCTTGTTCGCATTTTTCCTTCCATTCCACTCCTCCGCCTTTCCTTATGGCCCTGAAGAAAGGCTAACACTTGTCTGTTGATTTGCTGATGAATCGATTTAACGAGGCCAAACAGCCTATCAATATTTGAATGTTCTTTACGGTAAATTGGGACCTCATTTTCTCCAACGCCTTTATCTTCTCAGGGTTTACCTCGATCCCCTTTTGGTGAACTTAAAAACAGAGGAACTTTCCCGATGGAACCCTGTAAACACATTTTGTCAGGTTGAGCTTCATTCCACATTTCTAAACACCCCAAATGTCTCCTCTAGATCCTTTGCATGCCTTATGGCAGTAATGCTTTTTGTCAGCATGTCATTTACATATACTTCCATATTCCTGCAGATCTGTTGGACAAACATATTGTTTACCAATCTTTGGTAAGTTGCCCTGACATTTTTAAGGCTAAAAGGTATAACTTTGTAACAGTAAAGCCTCTGGTCGGTTGTGAAGGCAATATTTTCTTCATCCGATCCAAATACTCTGATTTGGTTATAATCTAAGTATGCATCCATGAAACTGAGTAATTCGTGCCCCATGGTCGCGTTGACCAACTAATCTATTCGAGGCAAGAGAGAGTTGTCTTTAAGGCAAGCTTTGTTTAGGTCTGTGAAATCCACAGACATCCTCCATTGCCCGTTCTTCTTCCTTACAAGTATGACATTAGCGACCCACTCGGGGTACTGTACCTCCCTAATCGACCATGCTACCAGTAGCTTTTCAACTTCTCTCTGATTACTCGACTCCTCTCAGGTTAAATCATTTTCTCTTCTAGATGATCGGTTTTCGCTCAGGGTTGACTGTCACTAATATGGAGTTACTTTGGCGTCAATCCCTGGTATGTCTTCATGTTTCCATGCAAACACGTCCCTGTATTCTATTAACAGGTTAACCAAATTATTTTGGACTTGTTTCATCAACCGAGTCCCTAATTTTACTGTTTGATGAGGGTTACTTTCATCGATGATGACTTTATTGGTTGGTTCCTCTTCTTGGTTTTTCCCATCTTCTAGAGTTGTCTTCTTTGGGTCCAAGTCGAACCGGGTTGGTGTCTTTGCTCTGGCCACCTCATCATCCATGTTTGCAACTTTCCTTTCCGGGGATGTATTTGTATTATGCCTGACTCTGAGTTTTCCCCATATACTGTGAGGTTTGCTTACCTTGCCCATTCTTTAGACACCGACTCTTGCTTCTGTTGGGAATTTTATGGCCATAGCATAGGTTGTAGTGACAATCTTTGATTTATTTAGGAAAGATCTTCCCAATAGAGCGTTGTAGGGCTAGTTTTCAATGTTTCCGACCATAAAATCGATGAGTACTATTTTTTGGTAAGGGTAACTCTTGATCTCCACAGATGGCTTAACTGTCCCTAACGATCCTACTTCTGCTCCTCAGGCCCCATGAGTGGAATCATCAATGGTTATAGATATTTCCTTTGTAGCCCCGACTGATAGAATACTCTTACGCTTAAGATATCCATCGAGCTCCCATTATCGATCAGCACTCCTCTTACTTCCTTGTTACCAATTCGAACCGATACCACGCTTGCATCATTTGATCTGACTTCAAGTCCGTATGTGTTAACTTCGAAAAGCACAATCGGATCCCTGTCTTGTTTCAGTTTTTTATGTTCGGGACCAACCGAGTTTACCTCTAAGTTTCTCTAGCCATTTATTGCTTCGCGAACTTCAGCCAATCTCTCCTGGCTACCATTTCCTGTGTATGGCCTACCAAAATGATGTTGAATACTCCCCTATTCGTGTTTCCCCTAGGGATATCATTTCTGTCTTGCTCATTCTATGGGGGGTCTCTCTACCAGTTATCGCCACCCTTCAAGACCACATCTTTCATGTGCTTTTGTTTGATTAATTTCTCGATTTAATCTTTTATTTGGTAACATTATAAGGTCTCGTGGCCATTTTCTCAGTGAAATCGACAGTACTTTGAGGTATCTTTTCTCACAAAATTGGACTGCTTATGGGGCTTCTTGTATAGGTTATTATCCTCTATCACATTCAGAACTTCTTCCTGCTTTCTTATCAATGGGGTGTTGTTGGTGTATTACTTCTTAAGGGGTTTATCATCCTTACGACGCTCATTGCCTTTTCCGGATTGTTTTTTTGGTCCCTCTTACTATTACCCTTCGAACTGCCATATTTGGGTTTTAACTGTTTTTTGATCGACCGATATGTATGAGTTCTCCCCAATAGGCTATCTACTCCTCCTTTGCCATTGCAATTCCTCCCACATCATCTGGAAGGTTTTGTTAGGTTTTAGTTTGTGTTGGCATGAATTCCATATCAAAATGATGTTTACTTATAATGACTTAGTTGTTTAGGTTCATGATGATTCAAGCTTCAAGGAATAAGAAACAACAAGTCAAAGCAAGTTCTAAGTCTTCAAAGAGAAGGGATGCAATTTGGTTCTACAAAGGTATACTAAGACCTTATCTTTCTCTTACAAGGCTTAAGCACACACACACATATCATACATTTGTGTCCCTGCATCATTGTGCACCTTTATAGGCACAAACATACAATTCATTCATATGTGTCTCTGCATCGTTGTGCACCATGTATAACACATTCACACACTTGGAGATGAATGCTCATGCATTGGTTTGGAAATAACATATTTTGGAATATGCATGATTGGAAACTATCTCTATGTAGTTTGCATTCTAGTGTGAATTGTGTTTGTGTGTGTATATGTTTGTATAACATGGATATTAAACTTGGATTTAGTCTTAAATCATTCTTGATTGAGTTCCAGTCATTTCGGTTACTCATACTATTGATTTCAAGTTCAAAGTCAAAAGATACTGCATTTTCAACTCATGTTTCATACATTGTCTTCTTATTCGTATATCGAGTTGAATTATTATTTTTTGGGTTGAGTATCTTATATTTCCATGTCCGTGTGAAAGTTACGGTTCGTAATCACAAACGGATTAGAATTTCGAGTTTGGAGGCCGGAGAACGGTCGAAGAACGCGAAGAAAGGTCGAAGGAGAAAAAGCAAGCATATACTTCTTTCCCTAGATGGCGCGTGGCCATCTCGGGGCAGAAGGCTTGCTGCCCTGAGATGCCCACGTGCCATCTCAGGCAGCAAGCTTGCTTGGCTTCTCTTTGCCCCTCTTGGTCATTTCACATGTCCAAGTCTCTCACTCCTTTATAAACTCTTTCCCTCCCACATTTCATTCTAAGAAGAAATTCAAATCAAGTGTGCAGAATTTTCTCTCTAAATTTTTTCACCTTTCAAACACCATAACTTCTTCATTTGAACTCCGATTTGAGTGATTCAAAGTTGAGAGTGTTCATCAATTCATCCTCCATCTTTTATCTGAAGGTTTGAGTTAATTTTGCTGCTGTTGTTGGTGTCTAATCATATAAAAACGGGACTGCACCTAGATCAACTAAGGTATTGATTTTCTCTCTAAGTTTTCTTTTAAAACTTGGTCAATTGCCTTGGGTTTTCTTCTTCTACATATATTTGTATATTTTGAGTGTTTTTATTTGTGTTTTGAACACTTTCAAAGCTATATTGAATTTCAATTGAAATCATTCATGTTGAGTTAGGTTTTGATTTTGCCTGTGTTATCACATGATTGGGATTGTATTGTGCTAGCTTTGATTCTAGGACTATTTTGTGATCTTTGATTGATTGATTGATTTTGTGAAAAATAGTTCATCACATGTATTAGGCTCTCTTGGCCGAAATTCTCACATAATACATGTGCTTATGTTCTTTTGAGCTATTCATATGATTTGTTGAATCTATGATTAGGAATATGCTCTAGAACTTATGCTTAGATCTATTTGACATTGTCATATGATTTTAGCATGTTTTAGGTTTTTATGATTTAAACTTGATCTTGTGATTTGTTGATCATATCTTGTGATTCAAGTTTAGATATATGCATGAATCTAGTTTGTGATTAATGTTGAACATATTTTACATGATCTAGATTGACTACTCATGCATGATGAACTAGACTATATGTGATTTGTCCATTCATGCTCATGTTTAGTATTTTCCATAGGATGTGTTGATCATAGCATTTTATGTTGTGTGCTTGTTTGCTTTTTGCATTCATGACCACCTAGATGCCTTGTGAGAAGGAAGTCTTGACAATAGATGTGAAACCTATGGTGTTGAGCAAGAAGTCTTGGCAAGAGGTGTGAGCCTCGGATTATCGAGCAAGGAAGTCTTGGCTAGAGGTGGGAAGCCTTGGATCATCGAGCAAGAAGTCTTGCCTAGAGTTGGGAGAACTCGGATGGATGAGCAAGGAAGTCTTGACTAGAGTTGGGAAGACTCGGATAGTTGAGCAAGAAGTCTTGCCTTGGGTTGTGAAGATCTGGATAAGGTGAGAAAGGAAGTCTTAACAAGAGGTGTGAAGCCTCGGATTGTTGAGCATAGGGTGACAACTTCTAGAGT
Source organism: Dipteronia dyeriana (assembly GCA_032871835.1). Classification (NCBI taxonomy): domain Eukaryota; kingdom Viridiplantae; phylum Streptophyta; class Magnoliopsida; order Sapindales; family Sapindaceae; genus Dipteronia; species Dipteronia dyeriana. Next base: position 27,422,542 of record CM065298.1, on the reverse strand, counting down.
AGGATAGGAGGGTAGTTTCTACGTGAAGAGGTCACTTTAGAGATTGTACTTGTCTTATCTACTAGTGGATTTTGTTTGCCGGTGGCTGCTAGCCCGTGGATGTTTCCTCTTCGGAGGTTTACCACGTTATATCTTGTGTCAACTTTTCTCTATCCCTATCTCTCTAATATTTGTATTGTGGATAGAACTCTTTATATATGTTGACTTCCTCTTTATAGTATAGATTGTGTATGTGTTACAATTACTTGTTTGTATCATATTTTACTTGTGTTTATATATTGATTAATTGTCTTTAATTAATATATATATTATGATACAAGCAATCTAGAGGGACAAACTTTTGTTTGTTTCTAAGGGAGTCGAAAAAGGTGTCTAACCTATTCACCCCCCCTCTAGGTTTGCCTTGAGCATTTAACCGTGATTGTATTTTCAGGTTTGCGTAGGTGTTCGGCCCCCTCTTTCTTAAACTAAGCGACAACTGAATGTGCTGCAAACTGTTAACAAATGCAGACACCACCACCTCATAATTGGGATCATGTACCTCTGGTACTTCCTACGAGAATCTAGCCAGGTAGTCTTTCAATTTCTTATCTTTTTTTTTACTTTAAGGTTGAAAGAACATATATTGACTTTCTCAGCTAAATGTTCCCCATGAATTGTCTTGTAAAGGCTTGCATGAACTCCTCAAAATTCCTGATTGATCTGCCAGTGAGGCCACCAAACCATCTAGACCACTAGTCCCATAATGTTTGAGGGATAATCTTACAAATGAGTGCATCATTATAATCATATTGTGCCATTGCACTATAGTATCTCCTGACATGCTATTGGGGTCGGTGTTGGCTTTGAATGGTTTCACCTGCGACATCCTGAACTTCTCCAAAAAATGGGCTCGCCTTATGGGGTTAGTGAATGGGCTGCCATAGTTGCTAATTAGCAAATTCCCATTACCTTGTCTTTGCTCCAGTGCCTCTATCCTTCTTAATAGAACTTCTCGTACACCCTATGGTTTGCCATATTTGTCAAACTTTTAGCGAATGGTGAGTCCATAAGGATCCCTTGCGACTCATCCTGTGACCTGGGTATCACAGAGGTTGTACTTAACTGCAGGGGTTTTCTCCAAATGCCTTTTAGGCAGAGCTTCCTGGTCCATTGAAACTGATCAGGATCTCTCTCTACAACCACCATACCTATCTTCCTGATTTATCATACTCCCCTCCGTGGTATTTTCCTACGTCCTCCTGTAAACTGGACTCCCTATATTCTCTTATTTCTCTATTTTCTCAGCATCTGCGCTTCCTTTGAACCTAGTCATCTTGGCGATCATCTCTCTTTCGGAAGTGTTCCCACCTCTCATGTTGATCAGCCCTATCTCTACCAGAATTTTGAAGCACGCCTAGGGTTGTTGCTACTATCTCAAAATGTATCTTGGGGTCCTGGGCTATCATCGATGTAGATAGTTGATATGGTGAGATCAAGTTGGCGGTAGCCATTTTATTGATTCTTTGTCTAGCTGTGTGTTCAATGACTCTCAGTAAGGACTCTTTGACTTATCGGAACGCCTCTAGGAAAATAATGGGGATGGTATCTGTAGAAGTTATCAGGGGATGGTATCTGTAGAAGTTATAGCATCTTGTCTAGTAGAAGGCGGGGTCCTATGGGTAAATCTCTTCCGCCAACGCTGGTGTTTGCCAAACCAGGACTATTGGCACCACACGGGGTGCCAGCGTCATGTGGAGATTGACTTTCGTCTCTGTTGTTTTCCATGTTACTATTTCACGAGTTTTCGAGAGTTAATGTTCACACTCACCCTCTTACTAGCGTAAATTGTCGACAGTGATTTTTAGATTAGATTCAAGTAACCACACGTCTAACAAGTTAATACGAATCAACAATCAAACTGTAAGGCAAGAAAAGAAATCAAGCATGCAAAATGTAAAGTTTTACATGGAAAACCATATAAGGGAAAAAACCATGGTTGCTGGAGACGGCGAGGAAAGAACTTCACTATGAATGTTTTGTTACACACTCAATCTCTCTTGCCCTTCCGTATAATAACTTTTCGATAATCCTTTCAATGGTATTATTAGGGCCTATTTATACTTTCATAGAATCCTAATTCTTGGTACAAGTAAGGAAAGTTGTCAAAGTTGAATGAAACTCTGACTTGTTGGAGTCGTTTTATTCTTCTTTCCTATTCCGCATTGCTTATAATCTAATGCATTATATCTCTTACCTAATCTGGACTCTGATATCTCTAAGAAAATTTATTGACTTGGCATCTATGACTTCCGCACATTTGGGTAATCATGCTGACGCGTCTCTCTCTTAGATTTTACCAATAACAAGGTTCATTATCAACACCTATTCTTTGTATCTCAGTTCCATATATTCCCTAGTATTCCTATCACATTCATTCACACACTTGAGGTTGTTCGGTTTGGTTGACATTTTTTTAGCTTTTAGTTAACTTTAATTGATTGAAGTGATTTTACACTCCACGACTTTTTCTCAAATAAAAACTTGATTTTACATTTTACACACTTTGATTAATTTTAATTCTAGATTGATTAGTTTTAATCAACAAATCACCCGATCTCTATGGAACGGACCTTTGTTTATCGCTATACAAATCTCACGGTTTGTGCACTTGTAAGGTTGAAAATTACAAACATCAATTTTTTCCATCAATTTTCATTTATTTAGACCTAAAATATTAATCAAAGGAAAGTTTGTGAGCAAAATATTTTGACCGGCATTACTCAACATTTGATGGTACTATTATTACTCATTTATTATTTGAATTTGGATTCTCTACTGATTTGATCCTTTTCATAACATCATCTAATTTTATGACACATAAATATTACAGTGAATGTATGGTTAAGATGTGATTGGTTTCTAAAACCGCTTTACCAACAACCAATCATATGTTTTAAAAAGATCAAAAAAAAAATCAGAAAAAAGATCAGATCAATAGAGGATCCAAATTCTTATTATTTACCTTTCACATTAAATTTTGAGTTACGGTCCTCTCATAGTCTTGTTTAAATTTTTCTAACTTTTTTTTAAGAATAAATGAAACACTTGTTGTACGAGAGAGAAAAAAAAAACGAATTGACAATGTAATTTCTTTCAGGTTTAAGTGTCAACTGGAATAGAAAAAAGAAGAAGGAAAGAATACAAATTTTGATGAAGAGATGATAAGTGGTAAAAGTTTATTGAGATTATTATTTGCCAGCATACATAAATTTTCCTTCAACTCAAACAGGTGTGGGATACAAATCAAGTCTTATTAAGTAGTACATAATAATTTTGGTGTCCTAACGATTAATTAAAATTAATGGGGTATTTAGGCAGCTTGTTTGGTGTAAAAAGCCCCCAAAATTTCTCAAAATCAGGTGTTTTCTGATCCTCATCAAACATAGCAAACACATATGTTTCAATAGGCCTCCCAGGCTTCTTTGGAGTCCCTGACCCTCCCTTCACATGCTCAACCATATTGGTGTTGTAAGTCTTCGCATTGTCCATACTGGTTTCCTGACCACCAGCCGACGGCCAGCCGCTCTCCGACACCACTATCTCCAGAGAACCCCCACCGGATTTCTCCAGCGCCGCATAAACAGTATCCAAAATCGCATCAAATAGGTTACGATAACTTAACCCGTTTCCGCTGTCACTAACTACAGGCGCTGATGGCCTAAAAAGTGCATAATCAATGTTAATTGCACCATTGCTTCCTGTGTAGCTGAAGTAAGGGTACAAGTTTACAAGCAACGGGGCATTGTTCTCGTTGAGGAAGCTGATGAGAGGATCAAGAATCGGTCGATAGTCTTGCTTGAATGATCCTTTTGATGGAGGGAAAGAATCCGCAGAGAGTGCACCAGTTTCAATGGCGGTGGAGACTTTGATGTTGCCAAGGCCAGCTGAGTTAAGAGCAGCGCGTATGTTTCTCATTGCCGGAACAAGAAACTGTGCAAAATTATCCCCAGGCTTGGCTTCATTTCCAACAGCTATGTATCGAAACCTGACGTCGCCAGCATAGTTTCTGACATTGTTTTGCACCCATGTGTTTGCTTCTGCTTGGTTGGAAGCAATCTTCTGAAGATCAGGATTTGGAACTCCAAGCATGACATTAATATTGGAGCCTCTCAGGGCTTCCAGGGCCTCTCTGTCAGGATCATACAGTCTCATTAATTTAATGTTGTTCTGCTTGTAGAGATCAATCACTTCTCTTCTTGATGGTAAGTTGCTCCCCATCATTCCATAACAAACACCTACCTCAGCTCCTGCATATATGTCAATATCAACAACAGTTATATCAATTAATAATAATTATTTCCCTATAAAACTGTAGTTTTATTTAATAGTTAAGCATGTGTAACAATATCCAAGCATAATAATATCAAAATTAACTAAATGGTATATTTAAGGAGATAGGATTGACCGATAGTAAAGCTTTTTATATACATATCAACAAGATAGTGAATTTGAGTATAAGATTGTAATATATAATAAAGATAAAAATATCTAAAATGTCAAGGTTTTGTTTTTGAAACATTTTTTTTTGGGGGTTCTAATTATGCAGAAAACATGGCATTAGATTATTAGTTAAAAAATTTCAAATGTATAGGACACTAAGGAGAGAAAAAAGGACCTGTTGTGTGCAGGTTAGCCATTAGCATCCCAAGTAATAAGATGGTTGAGACCGTGGAAGCTGAAAAAGATTTATAAGCCATATATGCTGTAAATCAAAGAAAATGACGATGAAAATTAAGGAGAAGATTAATGTGTTAAGAGATAGCGCAAAACGTCTCTGATACCACCACCACCACCACCATCAGCCTTTTATAGAGTTACAACTTCCAACAACTTGGCATTTCATTCAAATAAAATCAAACTGCTAGTATTTCGGGTTCCTTTGAAAAGTCTCCAATTAGGTTCATTTCAACATGTCTCTTTCTTGGCTACGTGTCCTTTATATTATCTTACATTTTTTTACAACATGGTTGGCCTGGTTAACCGTGTGATCTTCTTCTTCCGTGACATGCGCGTTGTTTATATGAGTTCCGATACTACATTTTACAACATAATTCTTGTAAGGGCTCGTTAACGGATTAAGATTCTACGTTGAGCAGATATTTGTGCTTACCTCTAACTATTTGCGATAAGTATAAAGATCAGTATAGCAAAAGTTCCTGGCGGCTAACATGTGCTCTAGGGAAATTAATTCTTACCAGCGACATAGTTGTTAACTCAAACCCTTAAATATAGTAAAATATACCAGTAATATTATATGCCTTTTGATGTTGTTAGACTTGGAACACATGAAGTACATATAACAATTCAAAAAGAAAGTTTAGTGCAGATGAATAATCTGTTAATGAATTTGTGGTGGGGAGGGGGAGGCGCGGGTATTTTATCGAGTTGCTAATCCAAGTTGCGTGACACATAGGACATAGTCTACGTCACCTAGCCTTATGTCATGGTCCGTACAAAAAACCGAGCATATAAAATTGATTAATCGAAATATATAAAAAATGACGGTAGTATTAACCTAAGTACAGGTTTAACGACTAGAATTTTACTATTACATAAAACTCAATAAATCTACAATTATTGTATTAATTGTCTTGTTTTTACACGTGCATTTATTGAGTTTCCGGCCTATATAGTAAATTTCTAACTAATAGTCAGGGTATAGGTTATATTAAGGGATTGTTTGTTTTTTTTGTCTGAAAACTAAACAGTCATGAATTGCTTTAATGACTGAATATGGACTGAAATCTGAACCTGAATGACTTGTTTTTTTTTCTCACATCGGAATGCATTGTCAATACGTTTGTTTTTTACAAGTAAAATTGGCTGAATATAAATAATTTTACATTTATACTTATGTTCAACAATTATACATATAATATGGAATAAAAACAATCCAAAAATAATAATTATATATGAACACATATGATCATGAATATTTATGATCTTCATCTTTGATTACAAACAAACTTTATTTTTTTAAGAAAAGAAAATGTTTATTTTTTAAAAAATGACATCAGGAAAACTCGTACAAAACACTTTAATATATGTGTATGTATATATATGTATATATATATATATATATATATATATATATATATATATATACATCACCGTAATATTATAATAAAATATCAATATTAATGAACAGTGATTATGATTTTTTTTTATTTGGGTTCTTTTTTATTTTTAAAGCAATTTAGAATAAACAATATATTAAAATAAAGATTTCTATACCATTTGTAATTTTGATGAAATTGAAAATATGTTATATATGGAGATATTATCGGAAGAAAAGATTTTAAATTGTATTTAATGCAATCCAGTGATATGCAATTAAGTTAAAAGTCATGATTTTTTACTTTTATTTTAAGTTGTTTTTTAAGATTTTTAAGTTATTTGATCATTTAAAAAAATAAACAAAACAACTTAATAATTATGATTCAGACCTATTAAGTTTTAAGTGGAAAAACAAACGACCCCTAACATTACCCAAAAATGATATATTTATTCAGAGTAAACCAAGTTTTTCAAAAAAAAAAATCTAAATTCCTTTCCAAATAATATCGGTACGTGAGGTATCAACTTTACCACATATTTTTATGATTTAAAAGATGTTGATATCTGATATGCCGATATCATTTGGAAAGAAATTTAGAAAGCCTAGTATGGCTCAATCTTTTTTCATTTCATTTCAAATATAAAGAAGTTTGTACCATTTTTTATCCAGGCATGTCGTCGCAGCAAGGCGTCTAGGTTGCGTGACCCAAAGTCTAGTTCTTGTCGCCTTATGAGTTATGTCCTGGACCGTGTCACATTTTGTTTATGTTGGTATTAAAAAAAAACAGAAAACAAAAACAAAAACTGAGCATGTACAAAATTGATTTAATTGAAATGCATAGAAAATTGCATGAATTACGCAATTTGATATGGAGAAACTAATTTGAGATTGCACCTACCCAGGATCACGACTTTTAATTGATAACTACTTAAATGTGTACCTAATTAAAAATGATGATTTTTTATTTAATCAGTTGTGGATTGTGGTTTCAGCTAATAATAGTATAGCCTTCTAAGTTCTAATATTTGACCAAACATTCAATTAAACTTAGAGTTCATTATTTGTTTATATAGTTTACCTATTCAAAATTCAACTATTTGGAAAAGGTTTGTTAGATTTTCTTAAAAACTTGGGTTTAATTGTATGACTGTTCCAACAATGTTGTAGCCTTGTAGGATCATTTTATAAGCTATTCTTTAGATTTAATTTATTTTTATTTTTATTTTCTTTTTGAAAAGCAACAAGTACCAAGACAAAATAAGATTGGCTCAACTGACTCTATAGTCTTAATGGCAAGACAGTAGAGGATATATATGACACTTTTTTGAGTTGGTGCTGAATGAGAGGCACCACTTCAATAACTTAAACTTAAAATGCAGTAAAATAAGTGATTTTTAAAAATACTTTTATGTTATACATTTTTTTTAAATTTTTTTTTGTCTTTAACTTTTCTCGTACTTTTATGTCGTATAAAATCGACCTCTCTCTCTAACTTTAAACGTTAAAGCTCTATATAATTATTCTCAACTCAAACCAACTTCATAACATTATCGATGCATCTTCAAGGGATTATATTAATGGCGCTATGCTGACGTATTTGGGGGTCGAGCTCCCCGTTGAGCTCAAATTGGTTTTTAATTTTGAATCTTCCATTGTTAAAATTGTTAAGGGTTGGGAATTTCAAGTGGGGAAGATGATGAACAACTTTGTATGATGTTCGAGACTTTTGTATGATGTCCGAGACTTTTCATAAATCTTCCAATACTTTGTGATTGTGTGTCCGAGACTTTGTGATTATGTGTCCGAGACTTTGTATGTGTTTGTGTTTCGAGACTTTGTATTTATATTCCGAGACTTTATGTTTATGTGTCCGAGACTTAGTGATTGTGTTTTGAGACTTTGTGTTTGTATTTTGGGACTTTGTGCTTATGTGTCCGAGATTTTGTGTTTGTGTTCCGAGACTTCGTTTCAAGACTTTGTGATTGCTTTTCGAGACTTCTAGGCTGTTGTTATGTCTGTTTCTGTTATGTTCATCTTCTCCGACACGGAATCCCCAATTCCAAACCCTTTGTTTTCAGAGAAAGTTAAATACTTCATCTTTCAAATAAATCAAAAGTCGCTATTGTATTTGGTCGTGGTCGGTGTACATGTGTCCACCGCCGTCGTCGGTGTACGTGTGTCCACCGCTGTCATCGATGTACGTGTGTTCATCGATTCTTCAATTCTACCTCCATTGATGGAGGATTTTAAAAGGAAAAAAAAAGTAACCAAAATGGTAAAAAAGGTTACTATGAAAGTATTTTTATTCGTTCACCGTAATAGTTGTTTTTCAAACATAATTTATTAAAATAGAAACAGTAAAAACGCCTCAAAAAGTGTTATTTTTCATATAAATTTAAATTATGAGTTTTTTTTCTAGTAAAAACAAGAATTTCTCTAGAAATGGTTTATTTTTAGTGGCAGACAATATCACAAGTCTTCCAATTAAAAAAAAATGATTTTAACATCCCCACGAAAGAGGACAAGACCATCGACTGCTAGTCTGTACTGCGTGGTTAAAAGTTAAAACAAATGCCAAATTCATACTTTTCTAAAATCGCGTATTAAATCCGACAAGTTAGTCTTCCATTGATCGAATTCAGATTCATTAGTCATAATTCATAGTGTTTATGTGTATAGAAATGAAGTCACCAAGTCAATGTGAAGCATTAACTGAATTCAGGCAGCTTATTAAACTCGTACAAGAGACTGAGGGGGAGGCTGCTTGACTCGGCTTCGAAGACCATCTCACAACCGCTAATCATGGTATCGACTATTAACATGTAAACACAAAACAAGAGACTTGACCTCCTACACCGGTTAGTATCCAAATCATCCAAGTATATGCCATTCCCTCCAAGTTTAGAGTAAAAGAAAAATCAATTGTAAACCCAAAATGAGAAAATCACGGTAGATACGTAACTAAAAGTTAACTAGTTTGGAACATTCTGAACATGTTGTTCCAATCATGTTTCATAGACAATTGATCGCGTGACTTGATGTACCAATTGTGTGATCTAAATGACCAGTCAAAACCATTTAGGTAACTTTTGCACAATAGAAAGTGTCTAAATATACAACTCTAAATTACAATCTAACAAATAAATGAAATGAAAATGAGACTTTACCTCATACTATAGTTAACGTTCAAGTATAAGGCATTCCTGCCAAGTCTATCTATAAAACAAAAAATAACAGAGTAAATGAAATAAAGAATAACCAAATAAAAAACCCAAAGGAGAATATATATATATGTGTGTGGGGGGGGTTAAAATAATCAAGTTTCGACCATTATATTGATCTAATTATGTATGTTACCTAGATAACTGATCATGAAACTTAAGTTATTGTTATCTGAATAATTAGTTGTGCACAAAAAACGTGCAAACTAGAGCACAATAGAAAAGTTCTAAATATACAACTCTAAAGTATAATCAAACAAACAAACGAAAGAAAAGGATAAACCTCAAAAACTTGAACCGCTAAAAAATTGAACAATCAAATGTTTTTTTTTTACATCACACCGGTTATCTACTGCCGAAAATCTTTCTTCATATGATTTAGTTACTGTTTTTCAGAAAGAAAGTTACTTGTTCAGATCATAAGAAGGCTAATAATTTTTTAGAAATAGATAAAATGACAATTGATGTAACATCAATACCCATTTGATCTTCATGAAGAACCTATTCGAACTCACCGGAAATCAGTATCTCAGCATCAATATATTAACAAGTGATAGTACCCTAACCCAGTACAGAGCATCAGTAACAATGTTAGCTTCTAGAAACACTGTTGATTTTTGGTGTTGCTGATAATCTCACGTACTCTTAATGTGCGATCAAATTCTTAATAAAGGTTTGAAGCTTTCATTGATGCAGTGCCACTTTAGAACGCCCTTCTTTTAGATTGACGACCTGACACCTTTGCACACGTGATTATACTTGAGAAAATGTTATATAATCAAGGATCTAGCCGAATCACGCTTTCCTTTTCCTTTTTCAAATAAATGTTCTCTTAAGATCATGACTATCTTATCAAGGACCCTTTCATTTTCTATCAGATACTGTTCAACTGAATATTTATCACTGCAAACCTTCCTTCTTGCATGACAACTCCATGCTCACAAGCCAATTCAAAAACCTCTTGTTCAGAGCAGAAGCATTTTCCAAAATTCCCCAGGTAAGCTTTGTTCACAGCAGGTGCCAATTTATTTTTCATGACTTCCACTCAAACCCCAAGACCAGTTATCTGATGAACAAGACAGTACAACATGGACCTCAGCTACAGATTTCAAGTGAAAAGAATGAAAACAACAAAGCAAAATGAGAAATGGGGAGAACAGGAATAATAATAACACAACAAATTAAGAACAACAATCTTCATCAATCAATGATCAGATATGTGTTATAATACATGAACCCAAGTGGAATAAACGCACAAATGGACTCAAATCAAAATCCCCATCCATAACATGATAAATGATTTATTTACACCCATGATTATCCATTAAGAGCTTATCCATCCGAAGGCAGAGGCACAGAACAAGACATGAATATAAATAAACAAACTATTTACTCCCAAAAATTTGGGTTATAGCTCTACCCCTGTATCCATGACTCTACAAAGACCATCAAAGTAACTACAAGGATAAATCAAAAGTTTTCAGGATTGTCACATAATTTTGATGTAGAACAAATGATTGATTCCTACATGGCTTTGAGGGACTATCCTAAATTTAAGGCCAAGTGATTTCACCTTGTCGTATGTAAATTTTACCAAGCATACACGTCATTGACAGGAAGGAGAGAATAGCCAGGTGGACGCCCAAATGGGTATTCAGGAAATATCCTACGAGGCATCATTAAAGAGAAGAAAAGCCCGAGTAAGCATATATAGAATGAAACCTACTCGGGATCAGTTAACAACACTCGGGACTGGTTAAACAACACTTCCACTCGGGTTCAAACGGCGCTACTCGGGACCATCAGGTATTGCTCTTACTCGAAAATAAATACGACTCGAGTAAGAACTTGGTGCTTATTTCACACGGATTAAGTCATTAAATACGCGAAGATATCCATCAGGAATGAATCCCAAATAAAATGGAACATTAAGTTAGAAGAGTCCCCAATCAGGAAATAACTTAATTTCTTTACGAAGACTACATTCTTATAAGGAAACAAGTCCAAATTGAACTACACTACTAGAACCCCACTCGATTTCCATAAGAGACTCCGAAACAGGAAAGAAGACAAATCAACCTCAAGCAAGTAACCGAATCACAATTAAATACAAAGATCTTGTATTACTTGTACAAAGAAGATTAGGGTTCTATAAGCATATAAATAGACCAATAATCTGGCTCCAAAAGATAGAGGCAATATAACATACAGCAATCATAGCAAATACAGAGAGAAAAAAGGGAGATCAAGAGCTTGTAAACATCATATTCTTTTAGTGGATTTTGGCTTGGTTGATCCTTAAACCACCCGTGGACGTTTCTCCGGTCATCGGAGTTTTACAAAGTAAAACTTGTCTTCGTTACTCTCTCTGAATCTCTCTCTCTTTGAGTCAATAGCCGAAATCCAATCCTTGTTGGCTTTTCTGACATAATCCAGAAATCGACGTTAACAATTGGCACTAGAAGGAGGGGGTGAACCTCCGAACTTGTTAAAAGCGATGGCAGGAAGCAAAAGTAGTTCAGGGAATGACCAAAAATCACCAGGCGATTTTCATGTTGGCAATACGTCACAAGATCCTGTAGCAAACACAGAAAACCAGCCTACGCACCTGGCGGGGATCCAGCAAGTTCCTCCAACCAGCAAAGATCTTACGCTGCGTTTCCAAGAGGCCTTGCAGCAATTGGTGACGGACGTAGCAAGGGAAATGATTGATCTACTGGCTGTAGGAGCACATACTTTCAATCCTCCACCCGCAAGGCTCCGTTCAATGGTGGTTGGGCCATGAATAACTATGCCAGAAACCAGAAGGAACTCTTCCCCAATCAACCCGGCTGGACAGAAAACATTTGAAGAGGAACATCACCAGAGGCTGGACCACAATCAAACAGTACGTGCCAGACACCGTAAATACGACCGGCGTAGAGGTCGGTCATCATCAGAAGACTGTGATCAACACCATCGCAAACGCCATCATGGAGTCGCACGAGAGGACCGGCATCAGAATGAAGAGTCTGAGGAAAGAATGGCGATAACCCAACGGTTTAACCACCGGGAAAGTCCGATGGGGGACAGAGATGTCACGATATAGAGCCTAACTCGAGAAGTTGAGAATAACAGACGACAGATGGAGGCACTGGTCAGACGTTATGGCTGTAACGATCTATCCGACGATGACTCTGACAGTCCATTCACCAAGGAGATTTTGTGGACCACTTTCCCAAAAAGATTCAGGATGCCTCATGTGGAACAATTCAAAAACGATACAGATCCAAAGGAGCACGTTAGACGCTATAAAAGTGCCATGGCTCAATATGCCTGTAGTGACCCCCTATTGTGTCTCAACTTTTCGTAAACACCGGGGGACACAGGGTCAAGATGGTTCGGAAGACTACCTCCGGCGAGCATCGGAAATTTCAGCGAACTGAGCAGGAGCTTCTCAAGGCAATTTCTGAGCAATGTTCACAGGAAGAAGTCGGTGGCATACCTTTCTCAAACAAATCAAGGGAAGGACGAGTCATTAAAAAAGTACTTGGGCCGGTTCGGTCAAGCAGTATCAGAAATTAGCAGTGCTAATGATGAAGCAATTATTGCTGCCTTCACCAATAACTTGCAGAATGGACGACTGTCCTTTGATTTGAGAAGAGCACGGCTGACTAAGTATGTTGACATGATGGATATGGCAGGAGGATACGCTCTGGCCGATGAGGAAGAGTTAGTTACAAGAGGAAGCTATATGCACGGAGGAAAGCCCGAACAGAAAGATACCGAATCCAAGGGGCAGAATCAAATGGAAAAACAGAAAGGAAACGGCAAAGAGAAAAACAAGGATGGGGGTAATGGGCTTAATGCCGAATGGTCCACAGAGAAATACCGAGTCAGATACACCAATTACACCCCTCTTCGAAAAAAACAAGAAGAAATTTTAGCCATCTTGGAAGAGAAGAATATGGTGCAAGAATCGCGGCAACAATCTCAGTTCGCCCGAAGAAATGCAACCAAGTATTGCAGATTTCACAAGGAAACCAGACACGAGACTTCAAAGTGTTTTCAGCTAAGAGATTACATAGAGACTCTTATTCAGGAAGGGCACTTGCGGGATGTAATCTTGAAAAAAGATGAGAAATCAGAAGCTAAGAAATAAGTTAAGGCAGATCACTCTGGACGAAATCAATGGCCCAGTCCTGAGGCCAATAAGGTAATACATACGATTTACGAAGGATCCACTACTGGGAAAAGCAACCGAGAACGAACTCAGGAAATCAGAGAAGCAATAGGAGCAAAGAACAATTTTGATGTAAACTCGGTTGAGCCATACCCGAAAAGGGTGAAGGAATGATGGAACCCGATAGTCTTTACAGAAGCAGATTCCCATGGCGTCGATGTTCGGCTTAATGATGCCTTGGTTATAAGTGCCCGGATTGGCCATCGGGAAGTCCAGAGAATTTTAATAGATAATGGGAGTTCAGAAAACATCCTCAATGTGGCCGTCTACGACTAGCTAAGGCTAGAACGAAAAGATTTACAGCCTTTCCATACTCCATTAAGGGGGTTTGGAGGGATAGAAGTCAGGTCACTCGGGACGGTAAAACTGCCCGTGAAGATTGGAACAGTACCTTGCCAGAGGACTGTCCTGCTCAACTTCGTGGTAGTTGACTTAGACAATTGGCCGTATAATGCATTATTGGGTCGGCCATTCCTGAATAAATCAAGGGCTATAACCGCCATTTATGCATTAATGATCAAGTTCCCGACAGAACAGGGGGTCGGGATAGTCAGTGGATCCCAAGAGATGGCCAGAAGAGCAAACCTGTCGGTATACAAAGGCAAGAATGATGCTGAACAGGTGTGCATCATAATGCAGCCAAATCAGTGTAAAGAATCCTTACCATTCGAGTTGAATCCAAGGGAGGACTCAAATGAATCCAAAGTAGAACCAGTTGAAGGGATTAAAAGAACCAGATAAGGCGGTCAAGATCGAGGCTAACCTGGGAGGAAAAAATCAAGCAAGACCTCACCAATCCGCTTAAAGAATACAAGATCTTGGGAATAGTCGGCCATGAAGCTCATTGGATTGCTCGACCCAATGGAGGGGTTTTACCCCGACCATGCAATGCCCGATATCTGAAGATTTTTTATCCTTAAAATATATATATTTATGTTAAAATATTTTATTCTTTTTCTAGTCAGGACAATATTGGTTGTGATAAATGTTAGCTATGGAATTTAAATCTTTGTTGATTTTTTACAGTAATAACTAAAATTACTCGGAGTTTTCAAAAAAAAAAAAGCATCTAGCTCGGGATTTCCAAAAGAAAGCATATGATAATAAGAACATATTGAAGAAGAGCATGATAATAAGAACATGCAAATAGAATTCTCGGGACCATCAAATCTCGAATTTTATGGAGAAGCTCGTAGGAGCATGCCAGCCGAGCATGGTCAAAATGACCTTCGTAAAAAGGCAAACCCGATGCACCAGACTCTGGAAAAATGCTCGGGAAGCTATCGGGAGAAATTCCGATGAAATGCGTAGCTGTGTTGATGCAATTTTTTTAAAAAAGAGCTCAACGATTCGGAAAACCCTTGCGCATAAAAACTAGGGAGACATATTTGGTATTGCGTAAGGACTCGAACATATGATCATGGTGAGCCTTGATGTAATGTTCGAGTAGCAACCGGGTGTGAAACACAAGTGTAAACTTGCCTGTTTCAAGATGACTCGGTTAATAATAAAGAGTCAGTTTAATAAGATACTTGGCAATTGAAGTCATTCGGGTAACAACCGGTTTAATAAGATACTCGGTTATGTTACCCGAACATGAGAAGCCAGTTTAATAAGATACTTGACAATTGAAGTCATTCGGGTAACAAACGGTTTAATAAGATACTCGGTTAAGTTACCCGGACATGAAGAAGCCAGTTTAATAAGATACTTGGCAATCGAAGTCATTCGGGTAACAACTGGTTTAATAAGATACTCGGTTAAGTTACCCGAACATCGAAGAAGCCAGTTTAATAAGATACTTGGCAATTGAAGTCATTCGGGTAACAACCGGTTTAATAAGATACTCGGTTAAGTTACCCGAGCATCGAAGAAGCCAGTTTAATAATATACTTGGCAATTGAAGTCATTCGGGTAACAACAGGTTTAATAAGATACTCGGTTAAGTTACCCGAACATCAGCCATTTTAATACAGCACTCGGTAACAATCAACAATAAACAGATCAAGACCATTCAATTGAAAATAAAATAGAATTTTATTGCTCCTAAAAGAATGGTTACAGTTCAAAGAATGGTTCTGTAAAAAAAAAAATATAAATAAAGAATCAGAATTTTCTACAGTTCTACTAAATTAAGGTTGCGAGGATTTCGAGCTTTTGCCAATACTCGGATCTGGCACCATCTCGTACTTATGAAGCAGGCTCTCATTAGACAGCCAAGCGATATTGTCGACAATATCATCCTTCCACTGGCTGTAATCTTCACCAGGGACTTGCCCGACATCTGGTACTACACCCTCAACCGACTCTTGACTTGCATAAAAGGTCGAGAGAGAATGCTTGGACAAAATCTCTAAATGCATGGGATGAGGCTCTTTGCCTTGACTACGACAGTAGGCTCTCCATTCCTTCATCTGAATCCGAAGGGATTCCAAGGGTCGGTCCACGTGATGTTTGATTGACAGCTCCCAATTAGCTCGGGCCTTCTCAGTCGCCCTATTCTTAACTTTGAAGAACTCGCCGGCCGAAACTAGCCCACGTTGAAATTCCCGAAGAAGTAGGGCATCGTAAGCAGGGGATTTTTTAAAACGATCCACCCCTTGGACTTCAAGTTCCAACCTGGCCTCTCGGGAAAGGGATTCAACTGTCAGCACTAGGCGCTCCAGATCTTCGATTTTTTGGTCATATGCCGACTTCGCCTGCTCGGCCTTGAGCATGTATTCTTCAGCAGAAGATAGAAGATTTTGAAGTGATGCAACCTTCTCCTCTGCCAAAGATGCATTCTCCTCGGCTTCAACCTGCTTCACCAGACAATGGTCGATAAATATCTGTACATAACCGACCTCCTGCTGGTAAGCTTTCTCAGCTCGAACACGGCCCTTCTCACTCGCCTTCAGCTGAGCCTCTAGACGCCTTATTCGATCGGCTTGATGTTGCTGCGTCTGAATAAGCTCAACGAATTCGGCCACCATCTACAAAGGAATACACTTAGAAATCTGGCAGAAGCAAAACAATAAAGGAGTCAGATTTAACTGAGTCAGATTTAACTTACATAAGATGCACCATTGAAAACGTTTTGGAGACATTCGGACAGTGAACCATCTCTAAAATCGCTCCAGCGGTCCTCCCCGATAAAAGCCCGTTCGAAGGACATCTCCCGTATCATATCCTGGGGAGAAAGGGATAAAGGAACCCCCGAGGGTTCAGCTCCCAGATTTCCAAACTCAGGGGCAGGAGAAGCCTTGTTCGGTTCTAAGGATGGAGAAGGAACCCCCGAAGGTTCAACCCCCATATCTCAATCTTCGAGGGTAGAAGAAGCCCTACTCAGTTCTAAAGCGGCTGCATCTACTGATGCTCCAGCGCCAACACTCGGGGCAATCTCATCCGTAACATCTTCATCACTGGAGTCAATAAATTAGACTACTCGAGGAACTTTGAGTGGACGAGATGGCGAACTAACTGCCTTTCGCTTCTCACCCCGAGAACGGTGGAAGTTAAGATCAGCAGTGGATCTTCCTGCAGATCGTCTCGAAAAGACTCAAGGAATTCGGCACCTGTAGGCACTTGATCCGTCAAGACGTTACCACCATCGCCGGCTTCAAACCGTCTAACATGCTCTTCACACGGGCCTTCACTCTGGCAACTTGGACCAGCAGAATCCTGAGTAGGAAGCTGAGCACCCTAAACAACGCACTCGGGAATTTGTTCCTCAGCAGTGTCGGTTTCCTTATCAGGCTCGGGTGGAGCAATACCCTCATCGCCCTAACGGGAAGCTTCCTTTCTACTCGCTTGTAGAATCGCCTTCACCTGGCGAGCCTGAAGATCGCTGACGACGTCCGTATCGAACACTAGTAAAAAAAAAAATCATGTCAGAAAAGAAAATGAAAAGAAAAAAAATACAACAGAAAGGGCGCTGGGTTACTTACATCGCCTGCGATGGCCCGAAATATGTCTGAAGAAGCCAAGCTTTATCAAATCCTCCTCTTTAAAAAGGTAGCTCTTGCTCCTCTTCTCTAGAATACGAACAGCTGCCCGAGTCAGCCTCTTCAACTCAGAATCGCTATAATCAATTATTTTCTTGTTCCACGCTTCAGGGGAACAGAAGAAACGGGGAACACTAAACATCTTTTGGGAATCCTCAGATCCGACAGTGACGTTGAGCCCGAGAGCCTCTCCAGCAAAAAACCAACTGTTCTTCCAGAACTTGTTGGATGTAGGGAATCACCATACAAAACCCTTATTTTTTGGGTCATCAGAGGTATCTACCTCCCGATTCACCTTTGCTTCCTTGGGGACCCAACAGTCCGATGGAGTATATGCAAGAAAATATGTCCCTGTCTTGCTAACCTGTCTCAGCGTAAAGAAATGCCTGATTTCATTCGGGGAAGGCGGCGAAAGGTTCATTCGACTGAACATATGCCACATGCACATCAAGATTTTATAACTATTCGGGGCCAATTGAGTTGGGGCTATCCCTGCTTCAGCCAAAAACCAGGCAATAAAAGGCTGAAAGAGAAGTGTAACGCCACAACATAGCATCGATCCATAAATCGCGACCATACCCTCAGGAGGATTCCACACAGCTCTATCCCCCACAGGAACCAAAGTTACCGATTCGGGCAAGTCGAATCGGGAGCGGTACTTTTCTATTTCAGCTGGCCCGACCACATTCATCTCAGTATCAAAGCCACTTGGGCGAGTATCAGAAAACGAAAGACGAGACGCCCTGTACACTTCATCAACGTCACCCTCGTTAACAGTATGTTCCCTGGTCCGAATGCTGCTCAAGCCGTGCTTGTATACCTTACTTCTGCTCTGATGTTTACCCATCCTTCGAAAAGATACCCTGTGATCAGAAATATCAGAATCAGAACTAGATGGAGAACTCGATACAAGGCTGAAAGTGACGTCAGGGTGAAGCCCAGAAACATCAACCTCTAAGAATGGAGGTTCATCTATTGGGATATCCCCCAGTAATCGTTTAATGCAAGATACTAACTGGAAATCCCCACGTTCTAATGCATCAAAAGCGATTTTAAAGAGACGATGGCGGGAAGATGGCCCCATTAAAAACTAACATTAAATTGAGATTGATGCAAGATCTTTAAGCGGAGAATCGCGAACTTCTGGATAAAGAAATCTGATTTTAAAGAAATTTCTGCTGAATTTTTTTGAGAATAAACCAACAATGTCTCTCAGCAAAGTATTTAAAGACGAGACGGCACGAAACCCTGGGATTTCAAGGGGGAAAAATTTTATGACGAAACTCGATGACGTAGGTGGCGTTTGGGGAAACGCAAAAATCATTCTCATAAATGATATTGAAAAACGAAGAGACGAGGGACGCGTGTCGAAATAGGAAATAGCCCTCAACCGTCAGAACTTCAAAATGTAGCCATCATTTAAGATCTCGCGTGATGAAGCGAATCAAAATTACAGAGTCACCATTAATACACGCCGTTATGACAAGACGGCTATTCTGACGAGTAAAAATTAAGACGATTAAAATACTCTTGCCCGAAATGAAATTTACTCGGCAAAAATATTTTAAGGGGGTATTGTCGTATGTAAATTTTACCAAGCATACACGTCATTGACATGGAGGAGAGAATAACCATGTGGACGCCCAACTGGGCACTCAGGAAATATCCTACGAGGCATTATTAAAGAGAAGAAAAGCCCGAGTAAGCATATATGGAATGAAACCTACTCGGGATCAGTTAACAACACTCGGGACTGGTTAAACAACGCTTCCACTCAGGCTCAAACGGCGCTACTCGGGACCATCAGATATTGCTCTTACTCGGGAATAAATACGACTCGAGTAAGAACTTGGTGTTTATTTCACACGGATTAAGTCATTAAATACGCGAAGATATTCATCAGGAAGGAATCCCAAATAAAATGGAACATTAAGTTAGAAGAGTCCCCAATCAGGAAATAACTTGATTTCGTTATGAAGACTACATTCTTATTAGGAAACATGTCCAAATTGAACTACACTACTAGAATCCCACTCGATTTCCATAAGAGACTCCGAAACAGGAAAGAAGACAAATCAACCTCAAGCAAGTAACCGAATCACAATTAAATACAAAGATCTTGTATTACTTGTACAAAGAAGATTAGGGTTCTATAAGCATATAAATAGACCAATAATCTGGCTCCAAAAGATAGAGGCAATATAACATACATCAATCATAGCAAATACATAGAGAAAAAAGGGAGATCGAGAGCTTGTAAACATCATATTCTTATAGTGGATTTTGGTTTGGTTGATCCTTCAACCACCAGTGGGCGTTTCTCCGGTCATCGGAGTTTTACCACGTAAAACTTGTCTTCGTTACTCTCTCTGAATCTCTCTCTCTTTGAGTCAATAGCCGAAATCCAATCCTTGTTGAATTTTCTGACATAATCCAGAAATCGACGTCAACACACCCAAAATGAATCGATTAAATCTTTTCAAGTCACATCCTTTGGTGGTGAAGCACATCCTTTTTCGGTCAAATTCCATCGTTTAGGTCCTGAAATTACAATTTTTGTCATTTTAGGAAACTTTCTATTTTAGTCATAAGTTGACTTTGATATGTCAGAATCGTCTGTCGTCAATTCTGGCTTGTTAAAGGTCGTTAGTATCATTTAATCCTGCAACTTTCGTGATTTTGTTTTTTTTGGTAGTTTTTGCTATTTTGGTAACTTTTGCTATATAATCTCATTTCTTGTCCAACATGAATTCGGGTTAGGGTTTAATCGCTTTAAATAGCCGTGTAAGCTGAAAGGCTCATTAACTTATGATTGAATAAAGTTTTTGAATTATTTCTCTTTATTTCTGGTGAAATTCAGTATAATACAAAATATAGATGTCGGTCTTATTCCTTTGTGTTTTCCACTGCCTCAATAGGTATCGGAGTACGGATTTACCGATATCGATGTCAACTAACGGAGCAGGAGACAGAAACCCTACTGGCTGTGATCGTGGGGTGGAGGCCTTGTGGGCGGCGGTGGAGGAACAACGACAACAGATGAGGGAGATTCATGAACTGCTTGTCGGGATGAACCTCAATGCTAACAACAGGCAGCCGCAACTGGATAACAAAGCGTGTGCTAAGGGATTTGCCCGAGGCCAACCTATTAACAGAGGACGTCCTCCTCGTTATCAACCTGATAGCGAGGATGATTCTGAAGACGAAGGAGACAGAGGGTATGGTGTACTTCAGCCAGTGAGACGAACCAGAGAGCATGATGACTACCGGTTGAAGGTAGATCTTCCAAGATTTAATGGGAATCTGTGTATAGAGGATTTTCTTGATTGGATCAGAGAAGTAGAGCGGTTCTTTGAGATAATGGAGATTTCGGAAGAGAAGATGGTAAGGTTTGTCACCTTCAGACTGACAAGAAGGGTTGTAGTCTGGTGGGATTAGTAGCAGAAGAACCGTCAGCGACAAGGAAAGGCTCTTGTGAGTACCTGACGTAGAATGAAGCAGCATATGATGGGTAGGTTTTTACCACCAGACTATGAGCAATATTTATTCCAGTTGCTTCAGAATTGTTCGCAGGGGACCAAGTCGGTGTTTGATTACACGGTAGAATTTTCTAGGCTCTCGGATCGGAATAATATCAGTGAAACAGAGGGGTAATGCGTGGCCAGATATCTCAACGGGTTGAAGCCGTCACTTCGAGATAAGATCGGATTGCAAGTGTTGTGGACTGTGGATGAAGCTCATAACATGGCGGTAAAGACCGAGTTGCTGGAACGTAGGGGTGGAAACCCTGGATTTTGGAGGAACATTCCTGAGTCATCGTTCCCTAACAGGGACAAGGGTGTTCAATCATCGGTTCCGTCGAGCCAACCTAAAGGAGTTAGAAGAGGGTAGTAGTAGCAACCAAACAGCAGCTCCAGCCAATAAGAACGTACCCAGAAATCTGAATCCAAACTATGCTAGACCTATACCAAGGAGTTGTTACAGTTGCAGGAAACTTGATCATCATTCAAATGCATGTCCTGATCGCTTTAGGCTAGTAAATTGGGTGGAAGAAGGCCCAAATGCTCTTGAGGATGAAGAAGGAGAATGTGACTTGTATGAGAGCGCATAATTCACTGAAAAAGATAGAGAACGGGTTAATTGTATGGTGCAATGAGTGTTGTACGTGCCAAAGAAAGAGGACCTCAGTCAACGTAATAATATATTTCAGTCTTGCTACACAATCAGTCAAAAAGTCTGTGACCTTATCGTGGACAGTGGGAGTTGTGAGAACTTTGTTACAAAAAGGTTGATGGAACATCTGAAATTGCCAACCGAGAAACATCCCAATCAGTATACTATTAGTTGGATCAAGAAAAGACCGACAGTAAAGGTAACTGAGATTTGTCATGTTCTTATTTCTCTTGGTAAAATATATAAGGAGGAGGTAGTTTGTGATGTGATTGATATGGTTGCTAGCCATGTGTTGTTGGGTCGGCCATAACAGTATGATGTTGATATTACTTATAGAGGTCGGGATAACACTTATTTATTTACCTGGGGTCACACAAAATTGCTATGGCTCCATCCAAGCGTCAGATATTGCCTAACAAGCCTTCCGAAATGGAGAAGCAGTCCTTTATAACCGTGAACAGATCCGACACAGAATTTGTAATAGATGTTAAGGGTGCACAAGAGGTCTACACTTTAATGGTTAAAGCTCTTGTGATAGAGGGGGAAGAAAAACCAGCGATAACTGTTCCTAAGAAAAGACAATCGTTGCTAGAACAATTCAAAGACATTACTTCAGAGGATTTGCCCAACAACTTACCTTCATTAAGAGACATTCAGCACCATATAGACCTTATACCTGGGGCGAGTTTGCTCAATGTGCCACATTACCGGATGAGTCTAAAGGAGAATGCTTCAGATAAATCACTAGAAATTATATTGAGTGCAAATTAATCTCCCTAATAAGATGCTTCTGATAGTGGAGAATTGTTGTAGAAAATATACAAACCACAGCTATGCAAATCTCAATCACATACTATCACTATCAATAGGAAGAAAAAAGAAACAACATAAGAAATTTTTCGTGGTTCAGCAAAAGCCTACGCTAATGAGAACACCTGCACTTAATCCATTATCAGGGTTAATTACAATCTCTATGTTTTTCTTTTTCAGTCTCTTATACAATTGCTCTAAGCTTCACTTGATATTTTCTACACACCCCTAAGCATTGGGAAATAATAGTATTTATATAGGAGCACTAGGGTAAGCCAAAACTTACTAGGAGTCTTTTTCTTTTTGTACAAAATTTCCTGTTTCATAAAAATTTCATCGTCATCACCGTCTCGGTTGCAGTCTACAACCCGTGCCCTATACCGTGGCTTTCCTCTGTTTTTCATTGCTTAAAAAACTGCAGTGTATCTGCCATGCTCTATGCCGCAGTAAAATCTTTGGAATTTATCGTGGTCTGTACCGCTCTTCACGCATCGCTAACATAACTGGAATTGACCACAGACTGCACTACTGTTAGTACCCCGTGATCTATGTTAAGGTATCCCATGAACTTGGGTTCTTCATTGTTTCTTGTTTCACATATCCCAACAATATCCCATTTGAAGACTGAAACTCGAACGAACTTCTTCCTCCTTTCTCGATGAATAGTACGTGGATAGTTTCAGTGCACTTATCCTCTTTGTCTTCAACCTTAAAGACCCACTGAAGCTACGTACAACTCCAGTTTCTCCATCGTGACTGGCTTGGTTAACATTTCAATTGGATTCTTTCCCCTTACTATCTTCACAACCTTCAACACCTCATGCTCAATTAACGATCAGATGAAGTGGTAGAACCAATGTCTATATACTTGGTCCTATAATGGAACACTGAATTCTTTGTCAAGTGTAATGCACTATGAATATTACTGTGCAACACATTTAACACTTGCTCGAATCCTAACTCAACTAACAACCCATGTAACCATATCAGTTGCTTGCTAGCTTCCATTGTAGCCATATACTCTGCTTCAGTTGTAGAGATCATCACTATCTTCTACAACTGAGATAACCTAACTTATAGCGGTATTCCTCATCGTGAACACATATATGGTGGTACTCCTTATTTGAGCCGCCTCCCCAGCAAAATCAGAATCCACATATCATTCCAGCTTAAGATCTTCTCTTTTTAAGGTTAGACACCTCTATATCGTACCCCGCAAGTACCTTAGGATCCATTTCATTACTTCATTTGCCTACCTAGATTGGACATGTATCTGCTCATAACTCTCTTACGACATGGGAAATATCTATTCTCATGCAAATCATGGCATACATGAGGCTTCCAATGGCTTAGACATATAGAACAATAGCCATGAAGTCCTTCTCTTTGTCAGTCTTTGAACTTTGCTCCATGGACAATCTGAAGTGACTAATTAATGGTGTTATTAGAGGATTTACATCTCTCATGTTGAATATTAGTAACATCTTATGTTAGGTTTTTGAGTTGTGTTGGCATTATTCTATATCAAAATAACATTTCACTTGCATAAATTAGTTATCTTAGATTGATGATGATTCAAGTTTCAAAGAAGATTTGGCAACTTATCAAGCAAGATTGAGCCTTTAAGAGAAGAAAGCGTTATTGCCTACAAAGGTATTTTAAGACCTCTATCCTCTTGCAAGACATTTAGGCACACACACACATTGCATCTACATGTGTCCTTGCATCGTTGTGCTCACTTTGTATAACAGATTCACACACTTAATATTGAATCCTCTTGCATTTGTGCTAATTTGACTTGTTTTGTAAATTGCATGTATTTGGACTATATCTAAGGAATAGCATTATTGTGTGTTATGTGTTTGTATGTTTATGTAACATAGACCTTAGAGTTGAATTTGGTATTGTATTGTTCTTTATTGAGTTTTGGTCATTTCTGTTACTCATACTTTTGATTTCGAGTACCGAGTCAAGAGTTACGAAACTTTCTGTTCACTTTACTTGTATTATCTTCGTCTTCGTGTATCGAGTCGAATCCATAATTTCTGGTCAATGTAATTTTGTTCATGTGCGTGAGAGAGTCCTGATTCATAATCTGCATACAGATTCGAATTTAGAGTTTAGAGGCCGATGAATTGTTGAAGAACGCGGAGGTGCGCGAGGGTAGAAGAAAGTGCCTAAAAAGTCACCATGCCTCTCCATCCCGAGATGGAGTGTGGCCATCTCGGGCAGGAACCCTCCCTGGTCTCGAGATGTCCATGCGCCATCTCGAGGCTGGGAAGGGGCATGGGGGAATTTAATGTGTATCCTTTGATTAGAGTTTTAGACTCTAGAAAAGATAGATTGAGCATGATTAGAATCTCATATGTTGAGTTAGGTTTTTGACTAAGCCTATGTTTTCACATGTTTGTGTTTTGTATTGTACTAGCTTTCTATCTAGGACTATTTTGAACTTTGATTGATTGATTTTGATTAAAAATAGTCACTACATATGTTAGGTTCCTCCTATTATATTTATTTTGGAATAACACATTTGATTGAATTCTTAGAGCTATTTTGGCTTTTAATTGAATATTGTGATAAAACTATGCTCTAGATTTTAGCTAGAACTTTGATTAATAATATCACATGATTTTAGCATGTTTTTGTGTATGTTACTAAAACCTTGAATGTGTGTTTGATATATATATAATTTGATTCAAGTTTTAGTTACATGAATGCTTCTAGGAATTAAATATATTTGTGGTGTTTCACATGATTCTAGAATATTATCCATGTTTAGTAACAAAACAACATTTGTTTTATGATCTTTCATGCATGTCTAGTTCCCATACAATGTATTCGATCATCATATTTTATGTTGAGTGCTTGTTTGCATTTTTGCATTCATTGATCACATATAGAAAGTTCTTGTAAAAGGCATGAAGTCTTAGCTAGGACATGTGGTCCAGATAGCTAAGCAACAAGTCTTGGTTAGGACATGTGGTCCGGATAATTAAGCATGAGAGACTTTCTAGAGGCAAGGGTGCCTTGGATTGAAAGTAGACTTTTTTATCGGTAGACCTTTTTATTGGTAGACTTGAGATATTAAGATGAGATGGAGTATAATAGACGGTGAGTCATTTATTGATCACTCTTGAGGAATTTCCAACTTCATAATGGTGTTGATTAGAGTGGACTTCAATAGAAAGTAAGTCATCTGTTAATCACTTTTACAAAATTTCTAATCTACCAATAGGGATTGGGTAGACAACGAGTCCAATATAGAGCGGGGTCATTTATTGATCACTTTTGAGGAAAGTCTTGTCTAATTTGATGATTGTATTCAACCCGTGGATGTTTCCTCTATGGAGGTTTTACCACGTAAAAATATCATGTGTTAATTCTTCCTATCTCTCTCATATATTTGTATGTGTATGTTTGTTTCTTATTTTACAATATTTATTTCTAGAGATTTTTGAAAAACAAGCTAGTCCTAATATGTGATGTATAAGCACTCCATTTGATCAAAGTTGTAAATATCATTTTATTTGTATATAGATTTATTTGTATATAATCATCTTTGATTAAGTTCTTGCACATATTAAACAATATTTTAAATACAAGTATTCTTTGTTTTAGTACAATTATCTTTTGTATCTTTGTAAGAGTTTGAACATTGCATCTTGTGATATTCCATTTCAAGCTGTAAAGTTTCACTTAGTGAATTTACATTGTAATATTCAAAGTGCAACTTATGGAATGTGCTTGACATTGAATATATTTTGGTTTCAAGATACATTGTTTCTTGTTATATGTTTTGTAGAATAAGGGTGGTGAATTAAGCATACATGTGTTAATTATTTTCTCATAACAATTATGTTAAAAGTTAATTTGTATTCACCAAGATTTTATCAAAAGTCTCAAAAGAGTTTTAGAAAATAGAGTGACAACCTATTCACCCCCATCTAGATTGTCTAGTATAACCTTGTAGGTATTTTCACCTTACGAATGTACTTTGCTTGAGATAGCTGCAAATTACCCATATGTTCGTCTAAGCTAATCTTCATTCCAATAGTCTACTTTGCGGCATCTAAGTTCTTCATCTCGAACTCACTTAAGAGCTGTTTCTTCAAGTTGTTAATCTCTTCTAAATATACTTTTACCACTAACATGTCAGCAACATAAAGTAATAGAAAGATGAAACTCAACTGCACTTTCTTGAAGTAACAACAATGGTCAACTTTGCATCTGAAGTACCCACTCCATCATATAAACCCATCAAACTTCTTGTACCACTATCAAGGAGCCTGTTTCAAGCCATACAAGCTCGTCGTCAACCTGCAAACCAACTTTTCCTTACCTTTTTCCACAAACCCTCTGGTTGCTTGAAAATAACCAAACATGTTTTTCTAAATAATCTAAGGGGGGCGTTGAATAGATTTTAACCAAATATATTGGCACAAACAATCATAGTCTTAAAAGTGCATAATTTAAAACATGACACAATGATTTGTTTTACGTAAGAAAACCCCAATAGGGTAAAAAACTCACGGGCCTAATCGTCAATTGAATCCTCAAATCCACTATTTGTAAAAACGATTATAACCTAGGTTGACCACATCATACCTAAAATGTTATTAATCCTGTTTTGGTATCTACAAGCTTTTAATAGTGATTTTAGGCTCTTGCTTATATACCATTCACGGTACATACAAGACTTAACTCTCAAGAGAAGAGATATGCAACCTAATGTGAATATGATAATATTCTAAATGCACAAATGCTAGGCCAACACATTTAATATTACTTATCCAATCATGGATGAATGATTCAAACAATCCTAGATATCATGTTGCTATATGACATACATATAACTTAGCTGTTTGAAATAAATGCAAACCAAGAGGTAATAGCTATCACAATACAAAACCCAACAATCAACACAAAAAATCTCAACTTGTAGATAAAAAACTTAGTCTAGATGCAAACAAGTCATAAAAGAGATTTTTTGTTAAGCAAGAACACCAGAATGACTGAAGATGATGTTCTACTTACCAAGTCATGTGTGTTGATGAAGACCCATACTAAAACACATCCTAGATAAAGCTAGATGATGCTTGATTCGTGAATGAATGATGGGTGTTTAGATTTTGGTCAAGAAAAATTGAATCTTGATGAATTTTCTTGCAAGTCACTCATGAGCTTTATATTTGGAGTGAAAATGAAATCTGAAGCTCTAAAGAGGTAAAAAAAGGGAAATGATGATATATATATAAAACCCTAGATCAAATGATGTCATTTTGAACAAAGCCAACAAAATCCTATCATTAGCGCCGTGTATACCGCGAGTTGTCCAGATTACGGTAAGTGATGTGATGTAAATCGTGTTTATAAAAACAATACTCGCAAGTGCACGAATCGTGAAGATATCGTATAGCGGCAAGTAAGGATCGTTCCCACGAGGAAAAGTGATTTATTTGGTTAGATCTAATTCTAATTAAAGTTAAACAAAAAACAACCAGAAATTGATGGTGAATTGATTTAAACTAAAAACTTAAATTAAATTAATCTAATGAAAGCAATTGAAGAGATTTGGTTGTGATCAAAGGTGAGACAGCACTAGGTCATCAATGCTCCCCTACTATGTTTACTCAATGTTTCGAATTGACTGTGAAAGATATTAATCAAGTTAAGGGTTTGTTCTTAACTTAAGTATGATTATTACTGTATGATCCTGGGATGAATCAAGTGTTCTCAATTACAATTTACCCATAGATCAATGGCACAAATTACAATCGAGAACCCATTAAGTGCAAGAACAATGAACCAAAACCTACTTGTATAGATCAATGCTAAGATCAGTTTTATCCATTCAATTGAATTTTAATTAAGATTACGTATAGATCAATACTCCAACCTTTATCATTAAATTATCAAATCCCTAAATTCATGCCATGATCATGCATTAACAAGAAATAAGAATTAAGAATTAAGACATAGGATGAATTGAATGAATCATAACTTAATTTAATTAAATATAGTCAATTCTAACAAAGAGCATTCATAGAGGTTCACATTGATTCCCTAGTATGGAATTAGTTACACATGATGAAAATAGAAAGAAAAGAGAATGAAACAATAAAACCCATTGATGAATTCTTCTTTGTCTTCAATCTTCGATGTATAAAGATGAATGTTGATGTGTTGTGATGGATTGGTGGTGGATGGCTGGAATCTCCTTTAATTGTAAAGAATATGGAGTATTTATAAGTGATTTTTCCTTGTGAACCCCCAATTCTTCTTAGGTTTAGGAAATCTATCAAGTGGGAAAGTTGAATGAGACAAGAAATGATAATTCTTTCCTAAATTGAATTTTCTCTTTTGATATTTGACTCAAAATTTGAGTTTTGGAAGTTTCCCAAACATGTTTTGGTCTTCTAAAATCATTAGAATTTGATTTGGGAAGTTTTGGAGCAATTATGGACCAATTCGGAGTGGTTTTCAGTCAAAAATCCATCAAACCGCGGCCTGTGTCGCTCCGGAGGTCGCCGCGGTCCAGACCGCAGAGTTCCTCTGCCAAGTACCGCTCCATAGACCGCTGGCTAGGTCTTGTGTCTGGACGGCGGTCTAGGCCGCGGTTGACTATCCAACACTGACCTTCGGTTACTAAATTGTGCATAACTTCTTCTAGGAATATCGGAATTGAGATCCGTAAAGACTAGACTTCTGGGGCTTTCAATCCACAGGTAGTAGGACACATAATTCGATCTGAGATGAAAGATATAGGCCCCGTAATATTACTATTCTGCACTGGTATGAAAATTGATATTTTTGCTCTTTTTCTCCAAAATAACATCCAACACCTCTTGAATGGAATGTGGCCTACACATGCTCGATAAACACATAAAATACCTAATTTTACCTAAGAACAAAGCACAAATAATAGGAAATGGAGACCTAAAACATGTACAGAAATAGACCGATCAAATACCCCAAACCTATCTTTTGCTAGTCCTCGAGCAAAACTAAAATAAAAACAAAAACTAAAAACAAACGAAAATCTAAAAATAAAATAAAAATAAACTAAGCCACTTTCGTAGGGAACACGATAGCATTGAGCGTATGCTACAAGCCTTTAAACCTCTAGGTGTCCCTAGTAGGAGGAGTTTTGTCTCCTGAGGGTTTACAGTTATGCTACCCACAAACATATTTCTACGAAAAATAAAATAATCAAAACGCAAACTCACATGTACCATTCAAAACCAATACATGCTAGAGCCACTGAATAAAGAGTAAAATTATGCCACAAATTTAAATGCATGCTTATTTTTAAATGAAAAGCCCATACTCAAGACACTCTAGCTTCAAAAACACATTCGTTAAATGCCATATATATAATTCACCTCGACTCTAATTCTTACAGGATGTCACTCATTGATTTCACACATAACCTAGGCAAATACACTCATCAGGCATATGCGAATGGAGTTTATGCATAAGAAATTTCAAAATATAATCGCATATGAATATATAATAGAAAGAACACTTGATTTTATACAAAAGATCTCATGAATGGAATCAAATATTAAGAACAAGATAGAGCACATGTTTACCTTTACTCTCGAACTAGCATCCCCAAAAGATCAATTAGGTCTTTTCTTTGGTTGTAACGGGTGAAGGTTAAGAAAGAACTGGAAAAGGATAGCAAACAAACCTAGGATCATATCGAGAACTTCTTCGGTAATTTCATACTCGATTGAATTTCTTCAAATTCTTCATTCCACTTGCATCCAGGCTTCTTGAACAATTTTCATTCATTCTCCTTCTTGAGTTGATTTTGATTTCTCATCACTTTCATAATAAAGCTCTTTCCCTTTCACTTATATTCGATCTCATTAATTTATCTTCTTTTTTTTTTATTCACTCTTTTTTTTTATAAGATGAGAAATTGTACATCAATTACATAGTTTTTCCAACACCTTCTTTGCATTTGATCTTCTAGCTTTGTCTTGGTACATGCACATCACAAATCACCCATTTCGAACTCTCTTCAATTATCTTCATCACCTCAATATGATCTCAAGCCATAAGATATTGGTAATATATGGCTCATTGGGGTTAAGTTTGTGTGGGTGATGAAAGAAAAAGGCTTATAGTGTTTGGCTTCAAAATTGGCTATGGAGCACACACATAAGGTAAGAAATATTTAAGGCCTTTTAAGTGAGTTAAAGCACACATTGCCTATATCATTTCTAATGGTTCAACCAAAACAAGAGCAAAATTCACATGTGATATTTTTTATGATGAATGTTCTTTAATATCCAATGCATAACTTATTGAGATCAATTTCTAATGCTAAGAACCTAATGAGTGTTTAGGAGTAGAAACAAAAGAACCCTCTATAATGATATTGATGTACGTTTTTTGGCTTAGTGAACTCACAAGGGTAGTCTCCACTATTAATCATGGCAGTCCAACTAAGCATCCTATCAACTATCATATCAAAAGCATGCCATAAATTTTGAAAAATGCAATGCACTACTCTAAGTGGAAAGACGTTAGTCTAAACTTAGTGAATAAAGCATATATTACGGCTCTTAAATCACACAAAAGAAGCATCGAAAAATAGAGGACAAACAATTCAAAACTGGTGACTTTCTAAAATGACCTACGTCTGTTATTTACCACATATCTCTCAAATTTCTCAATAAAAGTTAACCAAATTTTAACACAATAAACTAGATATATAAATTTACACTTTTTATTTGGAAAATATTTCAAAATTCGAATCATAAAAATGAGAAAACAGACGTTGAAAACAGTTCACGTGCAGATTTGCAAAAACAGGGCGACCTTTGGTCGAAGAAACATTCATAACTTTTAAACCACTGCCCAGAATTTTACGCTCTTTATACCGTTAGATTTGTATCGAAAAATTAAAGAACTCTACATGGACAGAAAATTTATTTCCTCACCAATGAATACATTTTTAGTAAAACGTTTGCCTCAAAAAATTTCAAAACAGGGCATTTTTTTGTAGATTTGATCAAATCGCTCAATAAAATAAAATAAACATGAATTCGCACCCCCAAACCTAATCTAAACATTGTCCTCAATGTATAAAAACAAAAATTTAAAAATGAAACAAAAAGAGAAGTGGAGGGAGAAGAGGAACGGGTGCAGCCAAAGAAGAACAATAAAGGAAAATAGCCCAGACAACACACTTATATAGGTGCGTGAAATCATGCCTTACCGCGGTTTAGGTCTCTTACCTGGGCCACGGTTTGGGTAGCGATGATGCCTAAAATTGCTTACCTAAAACTTCAAAACGCACCGTTTAACTCAAGCTACCGCGGTATGGACCGCGGTTCAAGCATTGTCTTTCAAGCGGTCTGTACGGCGGTGTTTCATAGAGGATCATCGTTTGGCATGCCGCGGTATAGACATCACGTCTATGGAGCGGTCTGTGCCGCGAGAATTTCCAGTGTGTACCTGCTTGCTAGGCCGCGGTGGAGGCATGTGCCTCAGGGGCGGTATGCGCCGCGAAGTTTGGCAGAGGGTTCACGCTTTGCCTACCGCGGTATAGACATGTGTCTAGAGAGCGGTCTTGACAGCGGTGCTTGAACGAAATTGTTTCCAAAGCTTCCTCTGGACAGTTAAATATACACAAATTAGAAGCACCTGTTCTTTGTCATTCAAAACCACAAGATACCCCCAAACCTAAATTAAACAATGTCCTTGAATTAAGCACAAGATTCAAAATTTGACAATATTTAATTCTAGCTATAAAAGGTTCTTGTAATACACTAATTATGACTTGAAAATAAAGAAAAAATCAAAATCAAAATAAAAACAAAAAGAATTGTACCTGTGTGGGTTGCCTCCCACCAAGCGCTTTATTTAACGTATAGGTGAGACGTATGAGAGTGCTACGACTCTAATGGTGATGCAACAATCTCATATTCATCACCTATTTTCTTCAACTTGAAAGTTCCACCACTCTCAACGTTCCTTAGCTCAGCCTTTTTGATCCATACTTTCTTCACATTCGTTGGATTCATTCTCCCTTGTTTATATTGTCTTATATACTCGTAGCATCTTGGTCGAATGTGACCTTTCCTGTTACAAAAGTGACAAACGGGAATAAAATTATGAAAGTTACCTCTCTGGTGGCTGTTGTTCAATGATCGATCTTGATTCCTTCTATTTCTCCTTTTTCTTTTTGGAATTCGATCTTCCTTTTTGGTGATGGAATTACTTGACTCATCTTTATTCATCTTATTTATCTTGACTTCCTCCAATTGCTTCTTCTCATCCATGACCATTGACTTGATCTCTTGCTCCGCCTTTTTAAGGTTTGCAATGTCTTCAAGTTCCTTAATCTTCATAATCTCTAAGGCTTTATCTCTTTGTTCAATCTCAGCCTTCATTAGCTTCATCCGGTGATCAAACTCCTCTTTGAGCTTTTCAACCTCTTGAGAAAGTACTTCATACCTTTGTAATGAAGTCTCTTTTTCTTCCAGTAATTCAGTGATCTTTGTTGTCAATTCAGAGTTAAGAGCGACAATCATTTGTTTGTCTTCTTTTAACTGTTCAATCATGTTCTCATATCTTGCAAAATGTGAAATTTTGCCCCTTTTGCCATTTCTAGACTCTTTTAAGGCCGAATTTGATTCTGGACAAACTCCTGGATCTAATAATTCCACATTGAAACAATCAGCAACACCTACCGGATGTTTCAAATGTTCAAAAACGTCAACGTTGATTGTCTCATCAAACACCGTCATGGAAACCTTCCCATTATGCACATCTATGATAGCCTTAGCGGTTGACATAAATGGTCTACCGAGCAAGATAGGGAAGTCAATTGTATTGGTGCCTTCTTCTTCCATATCTAGTATGATAAAATCTGCAGGTATAATAAGCTTGCCAACTTGGACTAGAACATCTTCCACAATTCCACGAGGATACCTAATAGATCGGTCGGCAAGTGAAAGCTCCATGTTGATTGGTTTTAGATTACTCAGCCCCATCTCTTTATATACAGTATACGGCATCAAATTAATGCTCGCCTCTAGATCCAATGTGGCTCTCTCCTTCCTTGTTTCTCCCACTGTGATGGTGATGTTGAAACTTCCAGGATCCTTCAGTTTCGGGGGTAACTTCTGTTGGAGTATTGCATTTGCTCCATATGGAATAGGCACTGTCTCGTGTGAATCAGTCTTCCTACTTCTTGAATTGAGTTCTTTAAAATACTTTGCGTAGGCTGGCATCTTATGAATCTCTTCCATGGTTTGTAGACTAACATTGTCATTTGATAGGATATTATAGATCTCCTTGAATGATTGGTTGAGCTTGTTCTTTTGAACTCTGGATGGAAAAGGAATAGGTGATTTGTGAATTTTTGATGTATCCTTGGACTTTTGTACCTTAAGCTCTTCCTTTTCTCCTAGTTCACTATTCTTCTCTGAGAAACTTGAAACATTAATAGCAGCATTAAATAGTTCAGCAGGTTTATTATTATTTAAATCTTTACCTTTCCATTGGGCTGTGATGGCCTTTGCTTGCTCAGTATAGCTTGGAAATTTCCTGGTTCATTCCTTTGATTGGCTTCAGCTAGTTGCCCAATCTGTGTTTCCATCTTTCTTAATGAAGCATCTAAATTCTGCATTCTCATATCAGAGTCTTGGAGTCTTTTGTCCACATTTTGTATAAACTGATTCATTGTATCTTCTAATGATAGATTTGTGGGTTGAGATACAAGATTTTGCTGGGTACCATCGTTCTACTGTCTCTAGCCATAATTGTTGTTATTTTCCCACTGGTTCTCGGTGCCTTGATTATCTCTCCAAGAGAAGTTTGGATGATTTCTCCACCCTAGATTGTATGTGTTTGAAAAAGGATCATTCTGAGGTCGAGAGTTGAAATTGTTCATAGCTTGTACTTCTTCCTCATTATTCGGTCCAGGACCTCTTGCTTGAAAAACTTCTGCACCATACCCTAGTTGCTCATATCCCTTGCGTTGTTCTTCTCTCATTTGTCCCACCTGATTGACAAGTACTTCCATAGTTTTCTGCATTTGTGACATTTGCATTGAGTTCCCGGCACTAGTGTCTACCTCATAGACTCCCTTCCTTCTCCTAGAATTCTTTTCTCGGGAATTTCTAGCAAGTTTTTCGAAGATAGTTTACAATTCTTCTGGAGTCTTGTCAGTCATGGATCCTTCACATGCATTATTTACTGAGACAGTTGAGACGTCATTCAGTCCATCATAAAACCACTGCCAGAGTTGGTGCATTTGATATCCATGCTGAGGACAATCAAATAGGAGCATCTTGTAACGTTCCCATGCATCATAGAATGACTCTTGGTCCCCTTGAAAGAAATTTGTAATCTTTGACCTGATCTCACTGGTTTTTTGAGGAGAATAAAATTGATCAGTAAGTCTATCTATTACCTCTTCCCATATTGTCAGTGAAGCTGGAGGCAAAGTCAAAAGCCATGTCTTCACCTTTTCTTTGAGAGCATGTGGAATACACCTCATACGCAACTAGTTTTCTGTCACCCTGGTGTTTGGAAAAGCTTGAATTGCTACATAGAACTCTCTAAGGAATTTAAGCACATCTTCATTCGGAAGTCCATAGAAAGCAGGCAGGAGATTGTAATGGAAACTTTTCAGCTCATAGTTTCTAGCTGCCTCATCCAGTGCAATGCATAGAGGGTGATTATCAACTATAGGCTTGCTATAATCCTTCATGAACTTGGTAGGTACAACTGGTAGATCTGGAACCTCTAGAATGTTACGATTTCCATTGTCACCCATTGTTCTTTGTCCAATGTGATCAATGTTGTCGTTCAATGGTAGTACTAACCCTTGCAATGATCTTCTACCTTGCATTCACCGTTAACACCTGAAACAAAAGGTAGACACACAGTAAACTACGAAAATAAAATAAAATAAAATAAAATAAAAATCTGAAATTAATGACTCTACTACCTAACTAATTAAATCTATTACTAAAACTAAAACTAGAATTAACCAATAAATTCAACTGATCCCCGGCAACGGCGCCAAAAACTTGATGTGATGTAAATCGTATTTATAAAAACAATACTCGTAAGTGCACGAATCGTGAAGATATCGTACAACGACAAGTAAGGATCGTTCCCACGAGGAAAAGTGATTTATTTGGTTAGATATAATTCTAATTAAATTAAACTAAAAACAACCAGAAATTGATGGTGAATTGATTTAAACTAAAAACTTAAATTAAAAATCTAATGAAAGCAATTGAAGAGATTTGGTTGTGATCAAAGGTGAGAAAGCACTAGGTCATCAATGCTCCCCTACTATGTTTACTCAATGTTTCGAATTGACTGTGAAAGATATTAATCAAGTTAAGGGTTCGTTCTTATCTTAAGTATGATTATTACCGTATGATCTTGGAATGAATCAAGTGTTCTCAATTACAATTTACCCATAGATCAATGGCACAAATTACAATCGAGAACCCATTAAGTGCAAGAACAATGAACCAAAACCTACTTGTATAGATCAATGCTAAGATCAGTTTTATCCATTCAATTGAATTTTAATTAAGATTACGTATAGATCAATACTCCAACCTTTATCATTAAATTATCAAATCCCTAAATTCATGCCATGATCATGCATTAACAAGAAATAAGAATTAAGAATTAAGACATAGGATGAATTGAATGAATCATAACTTAATTTAATTAAATATAGTCAATTCTAACAAAGAGCATTCATAGAGGTTCACATTGATTCCCTAGTATGGAATTAGTTACACATGACGAAAATAGAAAGAAAAGAGAATGAAACAATAAAACCCATTGATGAATTCTTCTTTGTCTTCAATCTTCGATGTATAAAGATGAATGTTGATGTGTTGTGATGGATTGGTGGTGGATGGCTGGAATCTCCTTTAATTGTAAAGAATATGGAGTATTTATAAGTGATTTTTCCTTGTGAACCCCCAATTCTTCTTAGGTTTAGGAAATCTATCAAGTGGGAAAGTTGAATGAGACAAGAAATGATAATTCTTTCCTAAATTGAATTTTCTCTTTTGATATTTGACTCAAAATTTGAGTTTTGGAAGTTTCCCAAACATGTTTTGGTCTTCTAAAATCATTAGAATTTGATTTGGGAAGTTTTGGAGCAATTATGGACCAATTCGGAGTGGTTTTCAGTCAAAAATCCATTAAACCGCAGCCTGTGTCGCTCCGGAGGTCGCCGCGGTCCAGACCGCGGAGTTCCTCTGCCAAGTACCGCTCCATAGACCGCTGGCTAGGTCTTGTGTCTGGACGGCGGTCTAGGCCGCGGTTGACTATCCAACACTGACCTTCGGTTACTAAATTGTGCATAACTTCTTCTAGGAATATCGGAATTGAGATCCGTAAAGACTAGACTTCTAGGGCTTTCAATCCATAGGTAGTAGGACACACAATTCGATCAGAGATGAAAGATACAACCCCCGTAATATTACTGTTCTGCACTGGTCTGAAAATTGATATTTTTGCTCTTTTTCTCCAAAATAACATCCAACACCTCTTGAATGGAATGTGACCTACACATGCTCAATAAACAAATAAAATACCTAATTTTACCTAGGAACAAAGCACAAATAATAGGAAATGGGGACCTTAAACATGTACAGAAATAGACCGATCAGTAAGCACAACGGCGCACTCTTTGGACAACACCGTGGTTTGGACCGTTGGATAGGAACAAACACATGCCACGGTATAGGCAACAGAGACCTTCTAAAAAACACTGAGTTAGGAACTGCTGTGCAAGCATGTGCACCAGCTACGGTACCCTATGCGTGAAACCACTGGAACCAACCTTTGTGGGGACCGCGGTCTAGATAGGTGCATAGCCAATGGTTTGTACTACGGTTAAGAGAAAAAATCTCTTTTCCATGCAAATAAGACACTAATACACCAAGTGTGGAGTGTGATGAATGACATAAATACACCAAGACAAGGGCATACCAAAAACCTGTAATCAAATAGAATTCAATGCATAATAAGTAGTAATGCATGCAAGTGAGTGTGTAACTAAATCTCTTCAAATAAGAATATAGTCACGTAAACTACCTTTCCTGAAGCACTTGATGTCCAATTGCATTATTGGTGGGTATTCTTCAAATGTTAAGCTACTATTTACAAGATTGGAACCCAATTGTGATTTTGTCAACGAAATAAGCCAATTATAAAGTGAGGCACTTACATTGTTACATATATATCTCTTCCTCCAAATCTCCATGAAGAAAGGTAATCTTGGCATCCAACTACTCAAGATATAACTATTACGACAGTGCTCGACACAAACCAGATCGTAGTTAGTTTAACAACATAAGAAAAGATATTAGTATAATCAGTACCTTCTGTTTGTTAAAAGTCTTTGACCACTAGCCTCACCTTGTATCTCTTGGAATCATCTTGCCCCTCATTGATTCGAAACACCCATATGTTGCATAAGGCATTCTTTCATTCAGGTAACTTGGTTAACTCCTAAATATGATTGGATACAAGCGACTTCATCTCATCTTTCATTACAAGCTCCCATTTGCTCGCATATTCACTTTGACATGCCTTATCAGAACATTCAGGTTCTCCCGCATCTATCATCAACAGGTATTGTAAATACCTCCTGTTCGGCACATGTGGGTGAGTAGTTCTTCACAGTGCGCTCTGTGCCTGTGGAGACCTTCCCAAAACATACCAAACATGCGGATTCAATACTCTCTAACAAATCAGACCTTGTGGTACTAGAAATTTATCCTATGATATAGGTTCTTCACAGACAACTTGATGTTAACTTTCTAATTACTGCATTCCATGATCCTACCACCCGATATACCCTTTGATCCAAAGTAGTCTGGCTCCCCCCTGATCAAACGTCTATGTGTTTTTGTCTTTGTACATGATCTTTTCATTGAATACAACATTATAAAGTTCTCATTTATTGATTGACTTATTTCGTGAACAAACCACATATTGCGGTTTTATGTAAGGGTAGCATAGGCTCTCAAGACCTCAAGAGAAGAAGCACCAAATGTATATTTCCTGTGCTTACTTGCTTTGAAAAGATATAGTTGCACACACTCATAACTCATGCATATTTCTTATTCGTATATGTTGTGTGTTTATATGAGTGTGCATTCATGATTTGATAACTCTTCTTGCATGTTTATATTGATCACATCTTTGCATTTGTATTGACATGCATTATGTGTTGCTCATACGCACACTTACTTGCATTTGATTTGTTATGTATGTGTGCTTTATTGTTCTCTATGTGCATTCATGGTGTGGTTTTGTATGTTGTTCGCACTTGCACAATGGTGTGCTTGTCTTAGCGTATTGAGTAACCATTTGAGAATGTCATATTCTTCTCTTGTTTTGGTTATGTGGAGTAAGGTGTCTAGTTTCAAAAAGTGGATTTCAATGATTTAAATATTTTTCAAAAATGTATGGTCTTGTGACCATGTCTTTTTATAAAATGATTCAAAAAGAATTTTGAAAATTGCTGTATAAACTAGACACCTATACCTTTCCAACGGTATATTATTCGTAATATTTCATGACCGTTTGGATTGGTTTTGAAATCTCCAAAGTGACCACAAAAATAGGACATCTCTGTTGTTGTCTGTTTCTGACCTTTGGTCACTTAAATGACCATCACTTTTTATACAGACATCCAAATCAAGTTTTATAAATTGGACTAGAAAATATACTTCCATACCTTTCCAACAGTATATTATACGAAAGGTTTGAATGTCGTTTGGTCATATTTTAGGTCGCTCGAATCTAGTGCTTTTGTGTTGTCGCGGCTGCACCGGTCCACAAGCACACATCACCAGTGCGTGTGTGCTGGTGTGGCGCTTGTCGACCAGTGCAACTCAACAGCGCACTGAGTAAAATTCTAGACATTTTCAAAATGATGTAGTTTTGTTCCAGGGCTTATATTTATGTACCATCTTCTTCCTCACTCTTTTTTCAGAGCTTAAAAACCATTTCTTAGTGAGAGAAAATATTTCCCTTAAGAGAGAAGCTCCAAGAGTGGTTCCTTAACTCTTCGAACCCAAAACCCATCATCCTTCATGCATTATTGATCATCTTTAGACATGGGTCTTCATCATTCATGACTTGGTAAGTAGGAACAAACTTTTATCTTTGATTATTGTTCTTAAACTCCAAGAGTTCGTTTTTATTACATAGGATTTATTGAAATCATTTTTGAATGCATATTTTTGTTGAATGATGACATGATTGGGTTTGTATTTTGATAGCTTAATTGATTAGGTCATTTTTACCTAAAAGCTAGGTCATAAACATTCTTGTGTGATTCATTGTTGACTAGGTTGATAGATTGTTCATTAATCAACTTGTTAAGTTTTTGAATGTTTATGGATGTTTTTGTGACAATTAGTTTGTTAGAAAATCTCTACACAACTAATTGAGTTTGTTATTGATAGACATTGGTCTAAGACTTACATTTATTGTGTGGCTAAATGCTTTGTCTCAATCACATAAATATATACTAAGTATATGTTGAATACATTGTAAGCATATTTGTTGATTCATTGTGATTGTTTGTGATACCTATGATTGTAGTTATTGATAACTTCTAGCTAAATCTCAATGCTTTGCATTTAGATATTGTTTATGACTCATTGGTTGCATTTAGTGATTGCATTATAGTCCTTGCCATGCTTAATGACAACATGTGTTGATTTGGCTTTTATGATAGCTTTATAAGATTGCTTGTTCTATGTTTAGCTAAGTTTTATGACATGTCATTTAGCTCTTGATATATAGGATTGCATTTATTGTCATCTCATAATCCTAGAAAAGCATATAAGGTACCCTAGCCTTGTTTGTTGTTTGAATATCATCATATATTCACATAGGGTGTTTATCTCTTCATTGAAGAGAAGTAAGTATTATGTTGCATCCGGGAGTAGGTTGCTTCAAGCGTAAGCAAATTGGACTAGGTCAACTTTATACCGGGATTAGGTAGTGGTAGTGGGTTATATACCGGGGAGTAGGTTGTAATGCCTTTATCATCAGTGGATTCATTGTTCGAGTGTGACGCTCTTAACAACCCGTGGTTTTTCCCATTTTGAGGGTTTCCACGTATATCTCAAGTGTCTTTATTATTTCCGCACTTATTACACTTGTGATATTATTGTGACTAGTTAGGGGTATTTTTGTCTAATTCACCATTAACGAAAATTTGATAAAATTTGATTAAAATCTATTCACCCCCCTCTAGATTAATATTAAACACACCATAATATTTGTTTCAAATTGTATTAGAGCGGGTTCCTAGACATACATAGATGATCCTTGCTCATTTTGGTGTGTGTTGCATTTTTTGTGTTTGTTTTGATCATTCATACACTTGCTTTCATTTCATTCATTAATAAACACAATGAGTGGAAACGGTGGCAACAAGGGCGCTTCTAGCACTAGACCTCCCTTACTCACAGAGTTGAATTATGCCTCTTGGAAAGACAATATGGAGTTGTACATTTGTCAAATCCATGATAGGGCATGGATAGCGGTTGAAGATGGCTACACTCCACCCATGATGACTCCTACGGATGGAGGAGATGATGTACTCAAGCCAAAGGCACAATGGAACGCACAAGAGTTTGAGGCATCAAAATGGAATAGGAAGGCAATGCATGCCATCCTATGTGCAATGGATGAGAATCAGTACAAGTTGGTTCAAAACACTAGGATAGCTAAGGAGGCATGAGATATCCTAAAGGTTGCACATGAGGGAACTGATGTGGTTAAGGAATCGAAGCTTCAAGTTCTCCAAATGCAATTCAAATTGCTCAAGATGGAAGAGAACGAGTGCTTTAATGACTTTGAAGTAAGGTTAATGGACATTGTGAATCAAAGTCATCAACTTGGTGACCTTTATTCGGATAAGAGAATCAAGCAAAAGATTATGAGATCTCTACCAAAAAGATTTGAGTCTAAGGTGACGGTTTTAGAAGAGAATAATGCTTACAAGGATATAAAGCTGAGTGAAGTGATTGGGAGGCTACTAGCTTATGAATCTAGGAAGGGTCTTACCACCACATCTCCTAAAAAGCAAAAAGGAATTGCTTTGAAAGCCTCCAAAGTTGAGAAGGAAGAGAGTGATGACTCGGATGAAGAAATGACATTATTGATGAGAAAGTTTAAGAAATTCTACAAGTCCGAGAAGAAAGGTTTCAGATCCAAGGGTCAAGACTTTAAGAAAAATACTCCCTTCAAAAAGTTTGAGCCTAGGGAAGAAAAAACCGAAAGAAAAGGGGTCTGATGCTGTGAATGTGGTGGGATAGGTCACTTTACCCCCGAATGTGCTAATTCGAAGAAGAAGAAGAAGAAGAAAGGAAAGGTGGTGGTCACCTCATCAATTGATAGTGGAAGTGATAACTCCAATGAAGGATTCTTCTAGTGATGAAGAGATTATTCTTAACTACAAGACTTTTGAAGCCTCTTTTGTGGAAGATGTAGAAAAAGGCAACAAGGCCTTAGTTTGTAACCTTGAAGAAGGATGTGATGAAAAATTAGCTAAGAGAGTGATTAATGAAGCTACTTATATTGAGGATGCCAATATGGCAAGAGACATTAGTGATTACTCAAGTAATGAGAGTGTCTCATCTCACTCTACAAATGAAAATGTAAAAAGCATGAACCTTTAAAGGCTCATTGAGCATTTTTCAAGTCTAAGGTTGAAGATGGAGAAAGAGATTCAAAGATTAAAGGAAGAGAACCTCAAGCTATCAACCGAGGTTACTCACTTAAGTGAGAAAGTGAAGGATTGAAGAGAGGTGGAAGAGAGCTTGAAGAATGAGCTTAGTAAGGCTAGAGAGTTGATTGTTAAAATGACTTTAAGTACGGAGAAACTTGACCATATGTTGAGGGTTGGCAATAAGCCAAGTGACAAGAGAGGTCTAGGCTTTGAAGATGACAAGGAGACCTCAACTCATAGAAAGACGGTATTTTTCAAAAGCATGGACTTCAAAGAGCCTCCGCCTCCTCATCAATCACTTAGGAAGAAACTTGATGTAGGAAAGTGTTCAAGAAGTGCTCAAGTAGAGGTGGTATCAAAAAGTCTACCGCAAGCTAACATCCCTCAACTGAAAATCCATCAAGGGAAGAGACTTATCATGCAAGCTCAATCGAGGAAGCAATCTAGTCTTGTTCAACAACAAAGAAGGAGAGATCCTTATCAACAACCAAGACAACCACAAAGACATGGGAAGGCTCCAATGCATCCTCATAGTTATGGTATGATTCTTAACTTTATTCCTACATGTCATTTTTGTGGTATTGATGGTCACATTAGACCAAATTGCTTTCGTTTTATAAAATTGTATAGAATTGAAAGCATTATAGAGAAGAAAAAGGATAAACCCAAGGTGCATGTCTCTAGGAAAAATGAACCACATTTGCTTGTTCCTAGGACATCTAGAGCCTATGTACAATTGAACAATAGGAAAGAAAATGTTTCACCAAAGTGGATTAAAAAATATGAACCCGCTTGTCATTGTGCTAAGGTTTCACCCATAAGCTCAACTAGGTCCAATGGATTTAGTAGATCTGTTGGGATTTGTCACATGAAGTGATGAGTTTTGGTCTTTGACCTCATATGGGGAACTCGAGTAGCTTGGTTGCACTTATACTATAGTATATTGTATTTTTCTTCAATAAGTGTGAACTTTACTTTGATTACAATCCATGTCATATTTATGTTCAAACATGTATTTTTGGACTAGGAGATCTATATAAGAAGTACATATTGAATGGCCTATAGTTATCTCCATGACATGATGATTCTTTAATGACATGCTAATGAAAAATGATAAAGCATGAATTGATGATTGCATTTGTTGAATGCAAAATATTGTGTGAAAAAAATCTAGTGAGACTAAAATGTTTCATCAATGTCTCTCTTTCTTTATTAGTTGAACATGGCTACTATCATACGGGTTTCTTACCCGAAAAAATCAAATAGGGTGCAAAGTTGCTCATGCCATGTTTTGCTTATAAAGTTGGATATAGTGCCATTAAAATTTGATATCTATAAAAACTCTATATCCTTGCTTCTCTCATGACAAATGGTGAAATTGGTTTGAATTATATTGGAAACCTTTATCATTTGCTTTGCCAAATACCATTATTTTTGGACTTGAATGCAACATGTCTTGTATGCAAAGCATTTTTTTATTCACACATTTTCTTCAAATAAAACTCTTTGTTTCTCTCCTATTAATTGAGTTGCATAAATATGGCTTATATGATTATGCAAATATCTTGTATGCTCTTTTCTTTCTTTGCCTTGAGTGACCCGGTTGGGAACTTCTCCTTTGCCTATATCATGACAAAAAGGGGGAGTAGCATTGTGGTGTTAGGGGGAGTAGCATATGGTGTAAGGAGGAACTTAACTTGGTACGAGAAAGTAGTACATGTTGGGGAGATTACATTTAAGAGTAATCCTTTGAGGGGGAGCATTGCATTCACATACATTGCATGATGTTGTACTCATATTCTTAAATGCAAATGCTTTTGTTTTATATTCTCTTGATCATCTCACATACACTTGGTTTGGAAAGTGTATTTATTTTTGTTTTGTGTGTAGGGTTGATAGATATACAAGAGATTGAAGATTTGAAGTTTATTTTTATATATCTCTTTGTAATGTAGAATATCTTCCCGGTGCTTTATTTTGTTTTTTGAGGATCAATGTGAGTGGTTGTTTTGTCACGAAATAGCCAAAGGGGGAGATTGTAAAGTCCTCATTTATTGATTGGCTTATTTCGTGAACAAACCACATATTTGGGTTGTATGTAAGGGTAACTTAGGCTCTCAAGACCTCAAGAGAAGAAGCACCAAAGGTATATTTCTTATGCTTACTTGCTTTGAAGAGATATAGTTGCACACACTCACAACTCATGCATATTTCTTATTCATATATGTTATGTGTTTATATGAGTGTGCATTCATGTTTTGATAACTCTTCTTGCATGTTTATATTGATAACATCTTTGCAGTTGTATTGACATGCATTATGTGTTGCTCACACACACACTTACTTGCATTTGATTTGTTATGCATGTGTGCTTCATTGTTCTCTATGTGCATTCATGGTGTGGTTTTGTGTGTTGTTCATACTTGCACGATGGTGTGCTTGTCTTAGCGCATTGAGTAACCATTTGAGAAGGTCGTATTCTTCTCTTGGTTAGGTTATGTGGAGTAAGGTGTCTAGTTTCAAAAAGTGGATTTCAATGATTTAAATATTTTTTAAAACTGACCCTTGTA
This sequence comes from Dipteronia dyeriana, assembly GCA_032871835.1. Taxonomy (NCBI): domain Eukaryota; kingdom Viridiplantae; phylum Streptophyta; class Magnoliopsida; order Sapindales; family Sapindaceae; genus Dipteronia; species Dipteronia dyeriana. The sequence continues at coordinate 27,377,695 of CM065298.1, read as the reverse complement.
TGGCCTTGTGACCATATCTTTTTATAAAATGATTCAAAAAGAATTTTGAAAATTGCTGTATAAACTAGACACCCATACCTTTCCAACGGTATATTATTCGTAACATTTTATGACCGTTTGGATTGGTTTTGAAATCTCCAAAGTGACCACAAAAACAGGGCATCTCTGTTGTTGTCCGTTTATGACCTTTGGTAACTTAAATGACCATCACTTTTTATATAGACATCCAAATCAAATTTAATAAATTGGAGTAGAAAGTACACTTACATACCTTTCAGACGGTATATTATACGAAAGGTTTGGATGTCGTTTGGTCAGGTTTTGGGTAGCTCGAATCTCGAGCTTTTGTGCTATCGCGGCTGCACTGGTCCACAAGCGCACATCACCAGCGTCCCTGGACAGTAGGTGTGCGCTGGTGTGGCGCTTGTCGACCAACGCAGCTCACCAGGTCACTGAGTAAAATTCTGGGCATTTTCAAAACGATGTAGTTTTGTTCTAGGGCCCATATTTATGTGTCATCTTCTTCCTCATTGGTTTTTCAGACCTTAAAAACCATTTTTTAGTGAGAGAAAATATTTTCCTTGGGAGAGAAACTCCAAGAGTGGTTCCTTAACTCTCCAAACCCTAAACCCATCATCCTTCATGCATTATTGATCATCTTTATACATGGGTCTTCATCATTCATGACTTGGTAAGTAAGAACAAACTTTTATCTTTGATTATTGTTCTTTAACTCCAAGAGTTCGTTTTTATTGCATAGGATTTATAGAAATCATTTTTGAATGCATATTTTTGTTGAATGATGACATGATTGGGTTTGTATTTTGATAGCTTAATTGATTAGGTCATTTTTGCCTAAAAGCTAGGTCATAAACATTCTTGTGTGATTCATTGTTGACTAGGTTGATAGATTGTTCATTAATCAACTTGTTAAGTTTTTGAATGTTTATGGATGTTTTTGTGACAATTAGTTTGTTAGAAAATCTCTACACAACTAATTGAGTTTGTTATTGATAGACATTGGTCTAAGACTTGCATTTATTGTGTGGCTAAATGCTTTGTCTCAATCACATGAATATATAATAAGTATATGTTGAATACATTGTAAGCATATCTGTTGATTCGTTGTGATTGTTTGTGATAGCTAGGATTGTTGTTATTGATAACTTCTAGCTAAATCTCAATGCTTTGTATTTAGATATTGTTTAGGACTCATTGATTGCATTATAGTCCTTGCCATGCTTAATGACAACATGTGTTGATTTGGCTGTTATGATAACTTCATAGGATTGCATGTTCTATGTTTAGCTAAGCTTTATGACATGTCATTTAGCTCTTGATATATAGGATTGCATTTATTGCCATCTCATAATCCTAGATAAGCATATAAGGTACCCTAGCCTTGTTTGTTGTTTGAATATCATCATATATTCACATAGGGTGTTCTCTCTTAATTGAAGAGAAGTAAGTCTTGTGTTGCATCCGGTAGTAGGTTACTTCAAGCGTAAGCAAATTGGACTAGGTCAACTTAATATCGGGATTAGGTAGTGGTAGTGGGTTATATACCGGGTGTAGGTTGTAACGCCTCTTTCATCAGTGGATTCGTTGTTCGAGTGTTGCGTACTTAACAGTCCGTGGTTTTTCCCATTTGGAGGGTTTCCAAGTATATCTCAAGTGTCATTATTATTTTCGCACTTATTACACTTGTGATATTATTGTGACTAGTTAGGGGTATTTTCGTCTAATTAACCATTAACGAAAATTGGGTAAAATTTGATTAAAATCTATTCACCCTCCTCTAGATTAATTATAAACACACTGTAATATTTGTTTCAAACATCTCTGATCCTAATCATCTTATGGTTTTTGTCATCCTAGAGTTTTACCCAAACTCGTTTTCAACATAATCCACCAAGGTGCTCTTCACTGATTTGGAGTCCAACTTGCTCTTTGCATGATCACTTGCATGTACATGAGAGATACACCCCAACACTTTCAAATGAGAGAGTGTTACCCCTTTCCCAATCCAGATCTCTTCTGGTATATTGAGGTCTAAAGGCTTTGATAGCCCAATGTTGATCAAGTATTCTGTTGTATTGACTGTCTTTGCCCAAAACTGCTTTGGCAACCATGGCTGTAGTCGCATGCTTCTGACTCTCTTAATCAATGTCATGTTCATTTGCTCTGTTATAGCATTCCATTATGGTGTCACTGACACCATCTTTATGATCTTTATCCCGTTCTAATAACAAAACTTCTTGAACTCGTTGTCTTTATACTTCACAACATTTTCTGAGCATATCTTCTTTATCTTTAAACCTATATCATTCTCGACCCTAGCTTTCCACCATATGAAAGCTTCAAACACCTCAGACTTATGTCATAAGAAGTAAACTCACACCTTTCTTAAGTTTCATTGATGAACATGATAAAGTATGGTCAATGAGACTAAAGCTGGACCTCATACGTCGGTGTTTACTAGTTCCAGCTTCTCATTTATCAGTGCTCTTCCGGTCTTCTTGAAGCTCACTCGATTTTGTTTCCCAGGAATACAGCTCTTACATAAATCTACCTTAAAGGAATTTAACACTAGCAGTTTATTTCTTGAATTCAGACACTTCGGCCCATGACTACTCATGTGCCCATACCTCTGGTGCTACAAATTCAGATCCTATCTACCCTTCACCATTGTGGTCGATCCATACTTTTTGTAAGTCATATAAAAGCGACATGTTCTTAGTCCCCCGGGTGACTATCATATAGCTCCTTTCAAGATCTTCCACTTATCACCTATGAAAGTCATCTCATACCTATCTGACACAAGCTACCCTATAGAGATCAAATTCTTCCTCAAGTTTGGTACGTGCCTCATATTATCGAGCTTCCAAGCTGACATATTAATATGAATCTTCACATCTCCCATTTTGGTAATGTCGCATGCTTGATCGTCATCAAGTTACACCTTACCAAAATTTTGAGTGATGTAATTCTGGAACAACTCCAAGTGTCAAGTGAGATGGAATGACACCCTTGAGTCTAACACCTAATATTTCTTTTTGTGTTTCAATAAACAGATTAGGCAATTATCAGACTCCTCTGAAACATAGTTTGCATCGCTCCTGCAATCGTCCTTCTTGTCAGACCTACACCCACTCGAGTAGTGACCCATCTTGCCACAAATCCAACATTCGATGTCTTTCTTGTTTTGGTGTTGATTCCATAAATTATTGCTCTGATGGCTCCTGGACTTGGATTTATCCCTTGACTTTGATCTACCTCGTTGTTCCTATTTTGATTTTTGCACATGCGTTCTCTACCCCCCATATTTAGTGTTGAAGATGATGCCTTTGATCCCATTTCACACATCTTGAACTCTTCGGTCATGATCATTTTCACAATCTACTAGAAGTTTATCTTTTGTTTTTAGAAAAAATTTACGATTGATTGACACACCGTCGACCAACTCTCTGGCATTGTGTTGGATTGTGTCATGCTTATGCCAGCCCGACCTAGTTTACACCTCTAGTAGTAAGTATTGGTATTCTCAAAAAAGGTAAAAATCTCACATTAATGATATAAAAGCCTTCTACGTCTGGTTTTGCAATTCTTACATTTCAAAAATAGTATGTCAATATGTTTGGGTTTATGCATGTTCAAGTGTGACTACGGTGAGTGGGTGTCATAGAACTTGAATAACATTAAACTCATTATAAGGAAAGTGCCTAGGTATCTTCTTTTTGTTGTGGCCCTTTGGTTCATTTGGAAATGGGGATGTAAGAATGTGTTTGATCCTTAACTCAAACTCTCATCTTGTCCGAGTTTGGTTATTAAGAATTTTTTAATTCTCATATGAGTTCTAATTATGATAAGGATAATGTTGAGATGAAACTTGTTTTATTTCTTAGTCTCCTTCTTTACAAGACTGGGTTAAACTTATTGTTGATAGAAGTATGAACCTTGTGTTGGGTAATATTACTACAGAAGAACTTATTAGGGATCACAAGAAGATTTGGTTGGGTGGATTCAGTTTGCATAAGGGAGTTGGAAGTGTTATAGAAGTTGAGTGTGTAGTCTCTTTGAATGGATGAAGCTGGCTTGGAAAGCGGGTTTTAGGAAAGTTATTGTAGAGTCTGATTCTCAAGCTACCATAATTCTCCTAAGTAAGAACACTTCTTCTAATCATCCTTTGTTTAGCATTATTCAATGTTGCAAATCCCTAATAGATTATGATTGGAGCTGCATTGTACAATATGTTTACAGAGAAAATAATAGGGTTGTTGACAAATGTCGTTTTTGCTATGTATGAAAGAATTTGTCAAATAAAATTTATAAACCCAAATTGCACTCAAAATTGATAAACAATATAGTAGCAAACAGGGTATCGTCCATAGAGATCATATTATAGCTATGTGATAAAATTGTTGATCTAGAACTAAATGCAAGAAAAGTAAATTGCAATGGTTGTTGTAAAGAAATTAGCTAAGATGCAAACTAAATCTAAACTAATTAAAATGCAACAAGTTAGTAGATGAAAAATGTATGATAAATGGAGTAAGAGGTTGTTGGATCCAATAAGCAAATAATGGGCAAAGTTTGACCTCACAATTAAGAACATAAGCCAAATGTAATCAATCTAGATGTATAGTATTAGATATATATCTCTTATGTGTTTCCAATCTAGATGTATAGTATTGGCCACTCACAAGTGATTGTCCATGAATGAACATCTATCAAAATAAGGGATTAATCTCTTCACAAAGTCAACAATCTAGATGTATAGAATTGATGATTAACCTTTCACAAGCAATCGACCTAGATGTATATAATTGATTACCCATTTGAGATTAGATAAAAATTGAGATTATAAAAACCGGGTCTAAATTGAGGGATGTACTCCCTTCTATTAAAATGAGCTTAAGAAGACTAAGTAGATGTATACCTAATCAACTGCTCAAATAATTTCTCAAACAATTTGATAAGAGAGAAATGTACAATCAACGATAAATTATCATTGAAATCAATTAAAACAATGAATGAAACATATTTGATAGAGTGATATAAAATATAGAGCCCATTACAATGCCTAAAATTCACCAAAGAATCATATCAACCCCCTAGTGGAGTGATTAGCTACTAATAATAAATAACAAGAAATACATAGAAGAAGAGAATGAGAGTAGACCAATTGAGTGGTTCTCCTTCCTTGAAAGCTTGAATCCAAATCTCCTAGTGCCTTGTTGAGTAGAAAATCAAAGGATGAATGAATAGGTTTTTCGATATGAAGGAAGAGGATGATTCCTAGATCTAGAGAGAGAAAATTTTGTTGTGAATGGGTGTGTGGACGTGTGTTTAACATCAGAATCCATCCTATATATAGGAGTCTCGAAATGGTCTAATTTTACTGTTGTGGTGTGCCTGACGCGTGAAATGCGCGGGTAAGAACCCGAGCAGTGACCTGATGCGCCTGATTTCCTTCTCCCGGGTTTGGTGAAATGCACGGGTTGTGCGCTGGTGTAGACACACGCATGGACCTGTTGCCCATGTTCTGCTCCCTATTTTATTCCCTGGTTTGCTCAGGTGCACAAGTTGTGCGTTATTAGTGTGTGGGTAGGGACCCGCGCAGTTGACAGTCTTCAAATCCAATCTCTCAGTGCGCGGGTAAGGACCCGCATAGTACCAACTAACTGACACTTCTTTACTTCATCGATTCAGGCATATTTTTTGCACAACTCCACGTTTTCCATCATTTCTTTCAAAATGTACCTAATTGTTTGCAAACATATCAAAAGAGCCATATAACGCACAAAAGCACACGAAAACGAGACAAAAGAAATGAAATTGAGGGTAAAAATATATAACAATTTTGGCACAATCAGTTGTTGATAGCTTTGCGAATTTTTGGGGGCATTAGCTGGATTTGGGGGTCACCTTCTTTGAAGAACCTCCTTCTCAGGTCCTCGGTGTTTTGGACGATGATGCTGAAGGTCTAGCCTTTTCTAGGCTTGTTCCTTGTGTCTCTTAGTTTTTTGTTTATTTTACTGGGCTTTTAGCCACCGCACCCCTGCCCCCATATCTGACCAAATTAAAAAAAAAAGGATTAAGCTTTTACTATAACTTGTATTATAAAGGAAAGCGCACAATATCATTATTGACATCACTGCCCAATTAACGTGGATTGATGGTAAAGAGATTTAATCTAACAATGTGACATGTTTGAGTCCATAAGTGGTATGTCGATTCGAATTTGAACATATTCGGGTTAAATGAATGTTCTTTATCACTAAATTATATTGGCTATTATAAGACCATCGAATATTCTTATTACTAAGAGTGGTGATATTTGTACTCTTTAAAAACTGTATATACACTGGTTTCGTAAGTACACCGATAAAAAAAATATAAAGTTTTTCTAGTTTTGTAAGTAAATCATACTTAATACCAAAACGGACTACCCTTTCTTTAATTATATACCTATTCTGTTATCTATTCAATTTTATTATTTTATTTCTTTTTGTTCCAATAAATAATTTCTAGGATCCTTTAAAAATTGTCTGAAAAAAAAACCACAGCTTAATAACTAATGTAAAATTGTAAATGCAGTTGCAAACTTCAAATTAACAATTTGACTTCAACCAATTACACAGCTCATGCTAAAGCAAGCTTGTATAAATAAAACATTTAAACATTTTTTATCTTGAAAAAAAAAATGTTTTCATACCTTTTTTCAGGATTAAAGTATAATATCAGTTGTTTTTAAAAAAAAAAGTATAATATTGGTGCCTCATTTGAGCTCTTCTTCATAATTCTAAATTCGTATAGCTAGTTTTACAATTTGCTAAATTTAAGCTGTAACATGCTATTAAAAAAAAAATCTATAGCATGTTTGAAAGACAAAAAAATAATATCATATAATAATTTTGTTCTTCTAATAAAAATTATTTAAAACTTAAATTTTCTCTATTAACTTTATCTAATTTTGATTCATTATTCGTACTTTACAATTAATTTGTGTTTTTAAAAGAATTGACAATATATTTAAAATTTATACGTAAATTGATATATATGAATATGAAATGATTATTAGGAAATTTCTTTTTATTTCCAAAAAAAGAAATAGGAGACATTTTTTTCGATAAACAATTAATAGGAAATTGATTAATAATTATTGGTAGGCTATGGGTCTATTTACAAACTATCCAGTTATTTTAATAATTATATTCAAGGGTAATATTGAATTTTAAAAAAGATACTTATTTAGGATATACATATATTTCTTAAGATATACAAATATCATCGATCTATTACTAATTAAGTCACCTGACGTGCTCAACATAATTGGCCTAACCCGACCCATATATCATGTTGTGCTATACAGAAATTGTGTTTGTGCCATGTCTTAATGTTTGGAAATCGTGTTGAGTCATGTCTATTGCCGGCTCGGCCCAGTTTACGCCTCCAGTGACCAGGGTATGTAAAACTAAAATAAAAAAGGCAAGTAAAAAACATTTACCAATTTCTGCAAAAGAGATTATGACATATAAATTTTAAAATATTATGCAGGATTTGGTGGCATACATGAACTCTCGTTCCACCCATATATGCAAGTTGATACGAATCAACTCATTATTTAGTAGTACATGACATAAAAAAGTGCACTCATTTTCTTTCATTACATATTGGGCTGCTCTGCGTACCAACTTAATTAAAACTAATTGGGTATTTAGGCTGCTTATTTGGTAGAAAAAGCCCAAAGAATTTCTCAAACTCGGGGCTTTTCTGATTCTCATCAAACATGGCAAACAGATATGTTTCAATAGGCCTTCCAGGCCTCTTTGGAGTCCCTCCCTTCACATGTTGTATCAAATTTGTATTGTAAGTTCTTGCATTAGCAACACTGGTTGCTACTCCACCAGAAGATGGCCAACCACTCTCCGATATCACGATTTCCAATGAACCTCCGTTGGCTTTCTCGAGTGCGGAGTAAGTAGCATCCAAGATTGCATCGAAAAGGTTACGATAGCTCAACGGGGGATCGGAAACTACAGGTGATTGAGCAGTGAAAAGTGCATAATCAAGCCTAATATCTCTAGTGTTTCCAATGTGACTGAAATAAGGGTACAAATTTACGAGCAAAGGCGCTCGGTTTTGGTTGAGGAAGCTAATGAGAGGATCGAGAATTGGTCGATAATTTTGCTTGAATGAACCTTTCGATGGAGGGAAGGATTCGCCAAGTGCTCCGGTTTCAATGGCAGTGGAAACTTTGATGTTTCCAAGGCCGGCTGAGACAAGGGCGTTGCGGATGTTTCTCATGGCCGGAACAAGAAACTGTGCAAAATTATCCCCAGGCTTGGCTTCATTTCCAACAGCTATGTATTTAAATCTGACATTGCCGTAGTTTCTGACATTATTTTGCACCCATGCGTTTGCTTCACCTTGGTTGGAAGCAATTCTTTGAAGATCGGAGTTAGGAAGGCCGAGCATGACCTCGATATTCGAGTTTCTGAGGGCTTCAAGAGCTTCTCTGTTGGGATCATAGAGTCTCATTCTTCTGATGTTGTTCTGTCTGAAAAGAGCTATAACTTCTGGTTTTGATGGTAAGTTGTTGCCGAGCATGCCATAACAAACCCCTGTCTGAGCATCTGCATGTATCAAAATCAACTTATTCTTATTGCTTCTACTTCTATTGAAACTAATAATCATCTTTGCGTTGATCTAAATCTGTTGAGGTTAGTCTCGGTACAAAGATCAGCTTAGTAAAGAATCTTAATCTATAAACAATAAACAATACTTAATAAGATGTTTGTAAGCCAACGAGTCGTATTTAATAATATATACAAATTGCTTGAAAACTAATGGAGAAAATATCAAGTTCAATAGTTAATAAGATGTTTGTAAGCCATAGAGAGAGAGAGACCTGTTGCATCCAGGTTAGCAATTAGCAGCCATAGTAACAACAATGTAGAGACCATTGAAGGGTTCTTGATAGCTGAACAAAGTTTAGCCATGGAAGAAAGCAAAGTGTAGTGCTGAGAGTACTGACTGCAATATGACAACATTACCACCACTTCTTGGCAGCATTTTATAGAGGATAATTAAGAGCTCAAATTTCCACAGCAAGATAGAAAAAAAAAAAAAAAAAAAAAAGTCTTCCACATCCACTAACTTGCACCATTAAAAACAAATTAATAGCTTGTCAGGATGTTGAGGATAATTGAAAAGTCTTGAGGTTACCATGTCCCTTTCTTCTTGGTTATATAATCACGATCATGTAAATTGTCTACTCAACAATTTGTTGTCTATATTGATATAACAGTAATTTGACAACATAATTTTTAATTATCATGGTATGGTTAATTAATTGATGTACCGTGTTTAAGGCATATGTTTTTTTTTTTAAATCTTAATTAGGACAAGAAAATATCAATAAAACACATCTTTTATATATATATATATATATTCATTTTCTCCTTGGTACTGATATAAAATATATCAGTGCATTGTATGTAGATCATAGATTATGGATAAGTACTGACAAACACATCCAGACCAAGTTAAAGAAATTAAATCTAATGGTCCACACACTGATATATATTTATCAGTGCACAATGAGGGAAAGAGTTTCCTATATATACAGAAATTTTTTGTATATCAGTTCTTTTCTATCAGTAAGCACTGATGAAATTATATAAGGATATAGAATATGAGTCACTTATTTATAAAATAGATTTGACAAATACATACATGCCAAATCAAAGTATGTAAAATGAGTGGCTCACAATCAATGTCGTTATATAATTTCATCGGTGCGCACTTTTAAGAAACTTTTCTCCGTGTATTGATGAATATAAATATAAGTGTCTTGCATGCATTTGTCAATACATATCCATAAGCTATAGTCTACTTGTAATGCACTGATGTATTTTATATCAATGTACAGTAAAAAGAAAATGATTATATTATATATACATACGTATAAATTATATACATATATTATATATACATACATACATATTACATATATATATATTCGGTGACGGTAACGGTAACGGTAACTTAAACCTTAGACATTGTCAAACTGAATGAACAAGGCGGGGCGGATCCACAGTTGGACCAGGTGGGGCCCAAGACTTTGTTTTTTTAATATGTTATAGGAAAATTCTAAGTAACATGACACGTCAACAAGAGAATAGGTCGGGAATACCAAGTCATTGGAATCCGATCGGGTCGAAGTCAACGCAGAAAAAACCAAGGGAACCCGATCGGTTCTCCCCGACTAGATAATACAGATGATCGGGTACAAAAACCAAATCGCATTATCGAGATGGCCGGGGCCACGAGACTGTTTGAGTCAATGATCAGGAAAATAGACGATCGGACGAGTGACACGTGTCAAGCACCAAGATCTAATAGAATCACGACTCAAATACGCTATAAGAGAGTTTAACTTGAACAAGGCATCGAGAAACACACTTTGATAAAGAAATAAACTTCCTAACAGATATCAAAGTCCCAATAAAGCAAGAGACCTAATACAACCGGAATGTGATCAACGCAAAACAGGAAAGAAGAATAGAACGACTCCAATAAGATAGAGTTTCATTAAAGTACTGGAACTTTCCTTACTTGTATAACACGAATTAGAGTTCTATGAATGTATAAATAAACCCTAATAATACCCATGAAAGGGTTACCGAAAGAATAGCTTACAAGAGTGCGAGAGTAATTATGTGTGTAATCTTTTCATATAGTGAACTTTCTGTTGCCACAATCGACAACCGTGGACGTTTCCCCGCATTGGGGTTTTACCACGTAAAATCATGTGTCTTACTTATTTTTTCTTATTATCTTTTATTTTTTCTTAGCCATTACTTTGCTCTAATTGTGTGGCGGGAGATTGATCCAAAAGTCACCGTCAACAATTGGCATTAGAAGGAGGGGGTGAACCTCCGCCAATATTTTGTTTACCTAGTTAATTACGAAGAAACTCGGCCAAAAGCGACACCATGGACACATGAAGAGATAGAAGTCAATCTCTCCACAAAGTCGACGTAATGCATGAGACCAATAACCAGAACCTTACGGATGTCGCCGTTGCAGAGGGAGATTTACCCGTAAGGACTCCGCCACCCCTCAGGCCAGACACTGTCACCACGACAAGTGCAACTGCTGGAATCTCTCTGGAGGCATTCAAACGGATCCAAGAGTCCCCACAAAAGGTCATCGAAGATGCTTCCAAGCAAGGAATAAGTATATCAGCCACGATAAACCTGAGTTCGCCGTACCAACTTTCCAAGCCATTTGTAGCCCAGGATCCAAGGATCCCAAGATAGTAGAGGTCACCCAAGGCACCCCAAAACCTGGGAGGGATGAACCAGAAAACCAGGAAAGAAAGGGGTGTTCACGCAGAAGAAGTGATCAAGGAGATCGAGGAATAGGGCAACATCTGGAATCTAGTTCGCAGGAAGACGTGGAGAAATATGATGGAATAGAGACCTACACCGAACGCAAACGTAAGTATTATGGCCTGAAGAAAATATCCCGCTCACATTCAAGCGACAACGAAACAGTCCCTAGAAGGTGCAGAGAACCAACCCTGGTGATCAGGCATGACCTTTATGATCTTCAGAATAGTGGGAGGGTCCTTGGGAACCCATACGGGCTAATGATCCATCGGAGATTTGATGAACGTGGATAGTCGAAATATGAGCGATAAGTTCTTCTTAGAAGGATAGAAGCCTTCGAATGGAGGCAAAACTCGGGAAACCCCAAGATCGGGAACTCTGGAAACCTATTTACTGATTCAATAAGATAAACCCACTTCTCGGAGAAATTCAGAATGCCACGTGTGGAACATTTCAAGACCAACACCGACCTACAGGAGCATGTGAGGAAATATCAAAGTGCAATGGCACAATTTGAATACAATGACGCCCTCATATGTCACATGTTTCCACCAACATTAGGAGATCAAAGTTGGAGATGGTTTGGAGGATTACCTGTAGGTTCTATTAGAAACTTCGAGGAGCTGGTACAAGCATTCACCAAACAGTTCATGGGCAATATCCAACGGAGGAAGTCTATATCGGTCTTATCAACTCTGAAACAAAGGAAAGATAAAAACTTGAAAGATTACCTAACCAGATTCTCACAAGAGGTGTCAGAAGTTCAGGACACCAATGATGACGCGGTGGTATCAACGTTCATCAATAGTTTACAACACAGTCATCTGACCTTGTGCTTGAGGCAAAGAGGACAGACCACCTACGCCAGTATGGCAGACCACGTCGGAGGGTACACCATGGCGGAGGAAGAAAAGTTAGCTCATGGTAGAGAACTTATACACGGGGGTAATCCCGAAAGCAGTCAGAAGAATAAATACAATAACCCAAAGAATGGTAACAAAGGGGAGCAAAAGTGTAGCGGAGGAAAAGTTGGAGACGGGCGAAAGAAGGATGGCAAAGGCATTAGGCAATTCAAAAGAAAATATACCAACTACACTCCGTTGACTAGAGGACATGAAAAAATCTTGAATGTAATAAAAGAAAAAAATCTATACAAGAGACCTCTGAAGCTGTCAAGTTTCGCCATAAGAGACACCATAAAATACTACAGGTTTTATCAGGAAAACGGTAATGAAACTTCTAAGTGCTACTAGCTGAGGGATTATATCGAAAAGTTAACTAGAGAAGGACACCTTAAGGATATGATCCTTAGAAACGGAGATGATAGGGGTAAGAATACCGTGACTGATGAGCGAGATAAAAACTACAAGAGTCCGAAAAGGGATCTGAGAAACGGGGCAATCAACACCATCTTTGGTAGGCCATACACTAGGAATAGTAGCCAGGAAAGAATGTCTGAAGTTAGAAAAGTCGTAGATGGCCAGAGAGGCCTAGAGGTAAATCAGTTAGGGCTTGATCAAAAGAAACTCAAGTAAGGTTGGGATCCTATAGTTTTTACGGAAGCAGATACCCACGTTTCAGAAGTAAGGCCAAATGATGCAATTATGGTATCAGTCCGTATAGGCTATAGGGAAGTAAGAAGGGTTCTTATTGACAATGGAAGCTCAACGGATATTCTCAGTGGGAAGAGTTTGATCATCTTGGGCGCCAAAGAAGAGACCTCCAGCCACTCAAAGTCACGCTTAAAGGCTTTGGAGGAGCCGAGGTGAGATAGCTCAGGACAGTAAAGCTGCCCGTAGAGAATGGAAGCTCACCTTGCACTAAGATAGTGTTACTAGACTTTGTGGTTGTAAGTGTAGAGAATTGGCCGTACAACGCCTTGCTTGGCCAACTATTCCTGAACAAGACAAAAGCTGTAACCGCCACTTACGCATTAGTGGTTAAATTCCCAACAAAAGTAGGAGTGGGAATCTTGAAAAGTTAACAAGAATGGGAACGAAAGGCGAATCTGGCAATATACATGGAGAAAGCAGAACCGGGAGCAATGCAAGTATATACTCCCGAGGGGTTTGAAAGCCAGAAGATCGACAATATGGAAATCGGGGCTGAAACTCCAAACCGGTTTGACTTGGACCAGAGGGAGACACCTCCTCAAGATGGGAAAAGCCAGAAAGATAAATCAATTATAGAGGTTGCCATTGACAACGACAGTCCCGAGATGACTGTAAGACTCGGGGCCCGATTGACGGAGCAATTGCGGCATGAGATGATCGGATTACTAAGAGAATACAAGGAGATATTCACATGTAAACATGATGATATGCCAGGAATTGATCCAAGAATAATTTTACATAACTTAGCAGTTGTCTAGAAAATAAGACGATTTAACGCAGAAAGAAGCAAGGCGATCAAAGAAGAAGTAGAGAAGTTGTTGGCAGCAGAATCAATAAGGGAGGTGAAATACCCCGAATGGGTATCCAATATAGTATTGGTCAAAAAGAAGAACGGCCAATAGAGGATGTGAGTTGATTTCACAGACCTCAACAAAGCATGCCCAAAGGATAGCTTTCCCTTCCCTGCATTGATTAGTTAATGGATGTGACGGTCGGTCTTGAATTGTTGAGTTTCATGGATGTATACTTGGGATATAATTAGATCCAGATGTTTGAACCCGATGAGGATAAGACATCCTTTACTACTGATCAATGCTTGTACTGCTACAAAGTCATGCCCTTTGGTCTTAAGAACGCCGAAACACCCTACCAGAGATTGGTGAACAAGATGTTCGCTCTACAGATTGGCAGGAACATGGAAGTATATGTGGACGATATGCTAACCAAAAGCATAATGTCGAATGAGCATATAACAGACCTCTAGAAAACATTTGGAGTGCTGTGAAAGTACGACATGAAACTCAATCCAAAAAAGTGCATCTTCGGGGAGATTCTTAGGCTTCCAAGTCTACCTGGGAGGAATATAAGCGAATCCAGAGAAAAAAAAGCACTTGATGAGATAAAATCCCCAAAAACATTGAAGGAAATTCAAAGACTGACATGGTGCTTAGCATATTTGAACCAATTCATTAGCAAGTCAACTAATAAGTGTTTTCCCTTTTTTAAAGCAATCAAAAAAGGTAAGGGGGTAGAATGGAACAACGAATACGAACAAGCGTTCAAAAAGATAGGAATATCTAGGGAGAGCTGCAGTACTGTCCAAACCCCTTGAAGGAGAAGTATTCTTTTTATACCTGTCAGTAACAGCTGTGGCAACATGGTCAATATTAGTTAGGCTGGATGAAGGGGTTCAAAAACTGGTGTATTATACCAGTAAAACATTATTAACGGTGGAAACAAGGTACTCTCCACCGGAGTGAAAGGCGCTGGCCCTGGTCACTGCAGCCAAGAAACTAAGGACGTATTTCTAAGCACATTGGATTGAAGTCTACACAGACTGCCCCCTGAAGCGAATTCTGTCCAAACCTGAGGTATCCAGAAGATTGAAAAAATGGGCTATGGAGTTAAGTGAATTAGAGGTAGCTTGCATACCAATGGCTGCAATATAGGGGCAAGTTGTGGGTGACCTAATCGCAGAATTTACCGAGCCAAATAGCGAGGAAATCAGGATGGTGAAAGAGAAAAATGAATTTGCATGGAAGCTACATGTAGATGGGTCATCAAACATGCACGACAACGGGGTAGGGATAGTTTTAACTACCTTAGAAGGAGACCAATTAGAGTGTGCCTTGTGTTTCGACTTCAAAGCGACCAACAACATGGCGGAATATGAGCAGTTTTGGCAGGACTCAGAGTGTACATCGCCCTTGGGGCAGATGAGCTAGAAATATTCAGCGACTCATAAGTGGTTGTGAACCAAATACTAGATGAATATCAGGCAAAAGATAGCAACATGACCACACATATTCGGGGATAGCCAAAGCTCTACTTGTGAGATTCAAGACATACAGAATCACCCAGATCCTTAGGGAAAGGAATGAAAAAGCAGATGCTCTATCAAAATTGGCATCAGCCACCGTCAGCGTACAGTTAAAGATCATCCCAGTAGCTCACCTTAAAAGACCGAACATCGTGGACCAAGAAGAGGTGTCAGAATTGGAGGCGGTTGAAGGACCTCAAGTCACATGGATGACCCCGATCAGGGAATACCTAGAAGAATGGACGCTTCAAACAGAAGCTACGTAAGCAAAATGTCTCTTGTTCAAAGGTACAAGATATTTAATGGTCCAAGGGGGGGAACTATACAGGAGAGGATTTATGAAAGCCTTGTAGAGATGTGTTTGCCCTAGGGAAGGCCGACGGATATTAGAAAGCATCAACGGGGGAGTGTGTGGCAATCACTCAGGAGGCAGACGCTTAGCACACAAAACTATCAGGCAAGACTTTTATTGGCCAATCCTATTTCAAGACGCTCAGGTTATCGCTGAACAATGTGGGAGTCATCAAAGAATAGCCAATGATATAAAGAAGCCTCCTAAACAGTTAAGGAGCTTGTCGTCACCCTGGCCGTTTGCTATATAGGGGATGGATCTGATCGGCCCAATGCCAGCTGCAACTAAAGGTGAAGTGAAGCACGCGATCGTGGTTGTAGATTACTTCACCAAATGGGTTGAGGCTGAGGCATTGGTACATATAACCGAAGCCAATACATTGAATTTCGTCAAGACGAACATTATCTACCGGTTTAGAATCTAGACACGATAATTACGGATAATGGAACCTAATTTGATAGTGATAATTTCAGAAACATGTGTCATGACTTCGGTATAAGGAATTATTATGCAACACCAGCTCACCCACAGACCAACGGTCAAACTGAAGCAGTGAACAAGATAATCAAGCACACTCTGAACGCGAAACTAAATGCCAAAAAAAGAAGCTGGGTGGACAAGCTGTACGAAGTTTTGTGGGCATTTCGAACCACATAAAGGACCTTAACATGGGAGACCCGTTATTTATTGGCGTTCGGGGTAGAGGCACTAATCCCGGTCGAGGTCATTCATAATTTTCCTAGGGTATATCTCTTCCACCCTAAGTCGAACGCTGAGATGATGAGACAGAACTTAGACGATTTGGAAGAAATAAGAGACATGTCGAGAATCAGGACCGCAGTCGACCAACAAAAGCTCGCTAGATATTACAACTCGTATGTCCGAGTCAGAAGATTCAAACTTGGAGACCTAGTTTTAAAAATGGTGTCAACCAACACAAGAGATAAATCAGTTGGATCCCTGGTGGACAAATGGGATGGCCAATACAAAGTGGTCGGGTTGGCAGGGTACGGGGCATACCGCCTTACCTAATCAGAAGGAAACGAATTGCCCAGACCGTGTAATGCTCAATACTTGAAATTATTTTACCCTTAGGGGTTCCTTAGTCCTTATTATTTTCTCTTATTTCTTTAGAAATTAGTTTAATTATATTGCTTGATTACCTTATGTTCCTTTTCAGCATTTAATAAAAACCCCTTTAAGGGAATAGTTTTGAAGGTCAAGAATAGTGTTCAGAAAATAATGCTTTCGAATCCAAAAGCAATCTCGAGGCACTTAGAAACTGCTTGATGACAGGTGAGAGTGCCTGAGAGGCTAGTGAGGGGGTCAAAAACGTATGTTGCAAAGGCAGCATTACCGAAACTAACTGGGTGCAATAAAGCACTGTTAGGGTACCTTCAGGATATAAGCCCTAATGGGATGCACCATGAGTTGAACAAGGTATGAATATTTTCACTTAAAAAAAGGTGCAGTCCGAGCACCTGCTAGGTTACTAAGATGCGAGATGCCCTATTGCAACGAATCTTGATCAACAAACTATGGAAGATGTCCCAATTACTTAGTTAACAGATAAAACATAAGAGTCTATAAAATAGATACCAAGTAAATGGGTTACAAAGAACACTTCCTGACGTAGCAGCAACATGATAGCAAGGGATCGGACATCTGATGGGTGAACCCGAGCAACACACCCGACCATTACAAGCTCTACCACCCAGAATTGCTTGGCCAAAGTTAGGATAACAAACTTAGTTTCAGTTTGGGTTGATAAAGTGTCCTGGTCAGAATTAAAGGGATGGTAGAAAAGGACATGATCATAACCTGAACGATTAACTTAAATCTTGCCCGACTCACATAATTCGAGCTGATAAATAATAACAGATAATTACAAAATATTCAGAAACAACCAATAAAATGAATTTCATTTCATTAAAGGAGTTTGCAGTTACAAGATCGAGACTACAAAAGTGATAAAAGGAAATTCCTAAACACTGAGGGTTTTAGATAGGCCTCCGGGACCAAAACTGCTAGAAGGAGTGTTGTCCCCATGACCTTGGCTTGTGCCTTCAAAATCTGGCCAGACGATGGCGTCCTCACGATTGTCAACCTTGAATGGAGAATAGTTTGCACTTGGCGATGGGCCAACATCGACACCCTTAGTCAAAGAATTACTTTCCTCGTTGGCATGGAAAGTAACTAAAGAAGAAGTTGAAGAAAGATCCAGGTGAATAGGATGAGGGTCATTTCCGATCGATCCATAATAAGCCCTCAAGTGAATTCTCTGGTTCCTAATGACCTCAAGGGACTAGTCTTTATGCTTCTTAAATGCTCGATCCCATTTACGACGGGCCTCATCAGAAGACCTATCTCTGGCTCCAAAAAAGGTCCAAGTGGTGGTCAAACCCCTTTCAAATTCCCTTAGCATGACATCGTCAAAAGCCGGGATCTCTTATAGCTATCCACGTTCTGAACCTCAAGAGCATACCGAGCTTCCCAGGATAGCACTTTCATGATAACCTGTTGCTTCTCCAAGTCCCTAGTCCAGAATTTGTAATGCATCTAAGCCTCTTTAGACGCATGTTGCATTGTAAGTATATCCTTTTGGGCAGAGATAAGGGTGTCCCGGGCAAGCCGAGCCTCATCGCAGGCTTCTTTCACCACTACTTCAGCCAGAATGACCTTTGACTCAAGCTGGGTGTTCAACGACTTCGCTTTAGCTACCCTCCTCTCCAGCTCAGCGTTTTTCGAAGAAAGTTGTTCGAGGGTTGTTTTTTATGCCGAAGCCTTCTTCTGGATATTGGCAATTGTCTTTCTAAAAGCAAGCTCGGTAGCAGCATGAGTCTTTAGTTCCTTCTCGTATTGTTTGACTTTAGAAACACTGGTAGAAGAAGACTCGAGTGCATCCTCTTTCTCTACAAGAACCTTTTTCAGCTGTGTTATTTTAAGTGGCTTGCCTCCTCTAGTCAGTAAAAGCCTGGGTCAGTTCCTCCACTGCCTGAAAAGAAAGAAAAATTCAGAGAAAACACAAGAAAAACATATAAAAAATAACACAAAAGGGAACTTACAAAGATTCCATTATTAAAGACCATCTGGACCTGCTCAGATGGGCTGACGGCCCTGGCCCCTACCTAATAGCCGTCACCAATGTATCCCTCACCGACCGACATTAAGCGAAGCATGGAAAAAGGATCGGCCTGAAGTTCTCTCGGGATAAGAGAGCTGAAAGTTACAGCATCGAGGGTTGCCAATGGAATGGGCCGGGCAGAAGCAGGAGAAGTCGGAGGTGCCATAGGAGGGGTCAAGCCAGTTTCAATACCATCACCAGCCAAAAAAGAAACCCTAGGAGTTTCAAAATTTTCCCCTCGGGAGCCTGACCTTCACTGAAAATATCTTTGGCAAGAGATTCAGGTGGTGCAAGGGGGGATTTATCTTCAGACGAGGCTGTTAAAACACGTTCAGCCCACATATCCACAACATCAGCATTTGACTTGAACACCAGACCAAATGTCTGCTCTTCGGGGGCGTCTAACACATTGTCACCAAAAGATAACTCCTCTAAGCCACGCTTGCCCTCATCAGAGTCTGAATCTGTGAAAACTATCTGGTGCAAAACCTAGAAATCCATGGGGGCTTTTTCCAGACAGCTTACAGGAATACCTGATGGAGGATAATCAGGTTGAATTTAGAACGCAGGGAGCTGGCCGGGGCTACTGTTTCGCCAGGGTGTTAGCTGCCTCAGATGGAGCTGCAGAACAAATCGTAATTACCTTATCACTTCTTTTCCTTGACCACTATTCCCTCAGAATCAAGTCAGTCAAAGTATCCTGATCATCATCTTTTTCTTTATCCAAGTGAATGGGGGTTGAGCTAAACTGAAAGGGCAAGGGGGGTACCTCATTCATGGTCTCCCTCATTCTTCGGATAGCCTCAAAAGCAGAAGATCCCTCTACCACATTGGCCATCTTACTATTATAAATATTATCGTTGGATCTATATATGAGGGAATGGTCCCTGTCTGATCTCTCTCGACTCTGCCTATCTTTGGAAGGCCTACCTTGGCTCGATCTCTCCCGACTTGACCTTTCACGATCAAACCCCCAGTAGAAGAATGAACCCGTACAGACATGTCTCTAGAAGCTCTCCTATGATTACTCCGAAGGGAAGAGGCATTACGACTTCCAACCATAGTTGGGTCAGCAATAGCTGACGGAGAATCATGATCAGACTCATAAACATGCTTCACCAAGTCGTGTTCAGAAGGGGCTACACACTAAGCCACCTGGTTATCAGCAGCCTTGCGACTCACACGATCAAGGTTTTTAGCCTTCTAAGTTTGCTCACCAGTAATAATGTCCAGCTTATATACTGAAAAAGAAAACATCACAGGAGATAAGGCGTATCAATAATATTGATAATCCACCATCAAGATAATTCAGAGACAAGAGACTTACCACGTCTACGCCGAGCGGATATCTCGGGAAAAATGCCCAACTCGATCAATTCTTTCTCTGAGTACAGGTTTCATCGATCATGAACTTCCCAAGAAGTCTGCACCGTCTTAACAACCATGTCAGCTTACTCCCGAATCATAACAGGAGCAGTAATGTTCCATAACCCGGGACTACAGAAATGTCTTGGGACTCTATTTCGGTTTAGCCAATGGGATGGATCGGCGATAAGGACTTCACCCCAGTCTCCCTTGATAAAGAACCTGTTATTTTTCCAATACATATTAGACGATGGAAATCCCCCAATAAAGCCTTTATGGTCTTTATGCGATGGAAGAGCAGGCTTTTCCTCGTAACCGTGAGGGATCCAATTGCTAGGTGAAGTCGATTGAAGGTAAAAAGTCCCGCCGGTATCTGATCGACCAAAGGTACAAAAATTACGTATCTTTTAGAGGTCGGGGGGTATTTAGCACCAATCTTCTTCCATAAGTGTCACAAACTGATCAGCACACGGAACGAGTTCGGGGTTAGTTGAGCTAGAGCTACACCCGCGTCTGCCAAGAAATGAGCGATGAAGTATTGCAAGTGGAATGTTACCCCAGAAGATAACATTGTCCCATAAATCGCGACTGCACCAAGATGTGGGTTTCACACTACGTGATTGCCACAACAAGATAGTTTCACCAAACGGGGGACGTCGAACCGCTCTGTAAACTTCACAAGCTTGTCACATGTCACCACGTTGATCTTAAAGTCAGAAGCACAAGGATGGTATACCAAAAATCTAAGCAAATGAGCCCTACGTTCTCTCGCAACGTTCTTCATTTTCAATGTCTGAAAGGTTATCTTCAAGTCACTCGCCAAGCGAGCAGTCTCCCTGGAGGAAGCCCAAGAGGTTTGCCTTGTGCTCTTCGACATATCTGGTTGAACATCGATAGAAGTAGAACCAAGAGGATTAGAGAAGTAAGGATAAAATCAAAGGAGTAAGGATAAAAACCGAGATGGGCCATAGAAAACCAACATCCAAAGGGATAGGTTCGGATAAGGAAAAACAACCCCTAAGAAGAGACTCGAGCCTAGCGATGTTTTCCTTATCGCCAGCCTTGACAATGTGCATAAGAAGCTCAAAATAACGATAACGAAGAGTCGGATCCATACCTGAAATACACATAGAAACAATGAAATTACATAAGGTCAAAGATGGAAAGCCAAAATATAGAAGAAAAGAAAAGAAAAGTTAGGGTTTCTAGCAAAGGATCACTATGAAAGAGTAGGAAAAGCAAAATGTTTTTGAACTATATATAGGAGCGAGTGACGTCATATTAACATGCATACGTGAATGGAAGAAGGTGCATGCGGAACAAAAAACACGCGCCGTTCAAAATTTGGAAAAGATAGATAAATAATTATGTTAGCCGAAATGAGCACGATTGAAGTTAACAGCCTGTCGTAAAGTATTAAATGCACGTTCGAAAGCACTACAATGAAAAGCGATAATAAATTAAACATACTTCGCCGAACGAGTTCTATGAGATGTTTGGCCTTGCATGTTTAAGGGGGTGTTGTTATTGGAAAATTCTAAGTAACATGACACGTCAGCAAGGAATAGGTCGGGAATACCACGTCACTAGAATCTGATCGGGTGGAAGTTAACACAGAAAGAAACAAGGGAACCCGATCAGTTCTCTCGGACCAGATAATACAGATGATCGGGTAGAAAACCCGATCGCATTATCGAGATGGTTGGGGCCACGAGACAGTTTGAGTCAATGATCAGGAAAATAGACGATCGGACGCGTGACACATGTCAAGCACCAAGATCCAACAAAATCACGACTCAAATATGCTAGAAGAGAGTTTAACTTGAACAAGGCATCGAGAAACACACTTTGATAAGGAAATAAACTTCCTTATAGATATCAGAGTCCCAATTAAGCAAGAGGCCTAATACAACCATAATGTGATCGACGTAAACTAGGAAAGAAAAATAGAACGACTCCAATAAGATAGAGTTTCATTAAAGTACTGGAACTTTCCTTACATGTATTACACTAATTAAGGTTCTATGCCTGTATAAATAAAACCTAATAATACCCATGAAAGGGTTAACGAAAGAATAGCTTACAAGAGTGCGAGAGTAATTGTGTGTGTAATCTTTTCATATAGCGAATTTTTTGTTGTTGTAATCTGCAACCGTGGATGTTTTCCCGCATTGGGGTTTTACCACGTAAAATCATGTGTCTTACTTATTTGTTCTTATTACCTTTTATTTGCTCTTAGCCATTACTTTACTCTAATTATGTGGCAGGAGATTGATCCAAAAATCACCGTCAACATTATATATATATAGTAATTAGTGCACATATCTTCCATCCCATTGTTAAGGATTCAAAGCTCACTATTTACAACAAATCCTTCAATTTTTTGTTTTTCCCTTTCTATTCTTTTCTCATATTTTTGTTTCTTATGCATAGAACAATTCACTATCTAATTAATTTTATATTAAATTATTTATTATTATTTTAAACTTTTCTTATTTCTATTAGTTTTATTTTGACATATATATATATATATATATATATATATATATATATATATATATAACATATAAAATCAATAAACCATAAAATTTTAAAATTTGATTTATTGTATTAATTGTGATAGTCAATCAATTATTACTATGATTCAATTTATTTTATAGTTTTAATTTATTTAACATCAATAAAACGATAATTTGCCAATATTTAAAAAAATAAAAAAAATTCAAAAGCATGTCTTATAATCTTTATTAATAAATTATTTTTATATAAATTTAAAGTGAGTTCATTATACATACAAAACAAATTTTATCATTATAAAATTAAATTATAATTTTTTTAAGAATAAACATCATAACTTTACATTTTTTATATTGTTTTTATTTATTTATTTATTAATATTGTGTTTCTTGTTTTTATTTCTTTTTAAATATAAGATTATTTAATTCACTTTTAAGTAAGTGTTCTATATATTTTATTTCATCAAAACTTTATTATACCTTCAATTTATATATAAAATTTCTTTTTACTATAATCTTAATTTTTAGCATTTTATTATATATTTTTCTTTTAAAATGTCTTATCTCGTTAAATTTATTGGATCTTAGCGTCTTTCACCACCAAGCCATGCACATTAGGTGGTGGTCACTTTAAACACATCTTGGAACCTAATTGTTTTGTCATTGACAATTCATAGCATAGTTTGTCGGTCACCGGAGGATTTGTTAAGGTATTACTTGCTCAATTAGTCAATAGGTGGGAGAGTTGTGTAATTACTTTGAGAAATTGAGACGAACAGTTAACAACAAAAGGGGATTATAACACAATTTGTTCAAATTGTATGGCTTTTGAGACGAGGGAAATAATAATAATATTAATAACTACTTAAATATCTAGGAATATTGGAGATATATAAATAAATGATCATACATGAATTTCCCAACATATTACAAAAAATTAAACATATGCAATTATAAACAATCAAAACTTGGGCTAGCTAGTTCCTAGAAGGGTAAGAGCTTTTAGAGGGAGTTCAAAATTTAAATAGCACTATTTAGAGGTGGCTTTTCAACCGTGTCTCCATTTTAAAAACTTATGCTTAAAAGACACCAAAAATGAGTTTCTTCTAAAAATGCCCCACACAGTTGTTCCACGTCAGTTATCTATAATTTAGTCTAGTTTTATTTTTTATTTTTTACTTTTCATTTAAAAGTGAGAGAATTGAAAGAGTAAAGCGAAAAGTTACCACGACGGTTCAGAGCAGCCATCCAACCGGATTTGGACAGTAGACGGTGACGATTTCTTTTCCATTTCCATTTCGGTCAAAAACATGGTATGTAACTTTAATGATTTTATTTTGAATACCGGTTTGCTTGAGTTATTCAGTTGTTTTGTATTTTTTCAGTGTTAGATCTGGTTTCTAGGGTTTTTAGTTTTAGATCTGGTTTTTGGTTTTTTGGGTTAGATTGGGGAAGACGATGAATAGTAAATAGGTTAGTAAAAGTCTCGGAGCATTTTATAAAAGTATCGGAACAATAAAGTCTCGATAAAAGTTTCAGAGAGTGTTACAAAAGTCCAGAGAGTGGTACAAAAGTCTCAGATCAATAAAGCTTTTGTAACACTCTCTAAGATTTTTACCCGAGACTTTTGTAACACTCTCTAAGACTTTTATTAGAGTTTTTTGGATAATTTTTCCGAGACTTTTAATTTTAAGATATGAGACTTTGTAACACTCTCCGAGACTTTTATTCAAGACTGTAATATAATTTTCTATAAGCTTTATTTTCCAAGACATTGATAACATATTCCGAGAGTTCTTAAATACTTTTCGAGACTTTTCTATTTTCTTCCGAGACTTACTCAGAAAATTTACAGACCATTGTTTTTAATTATGTATGCATATCGGTTGTGGAATGCAGATGGTGAATGTGAGGGATAACTTAAAAACTCCCAAGAGTCAGTGGTTCTTGGACGGCATAAAAATCACCCAACATTATTACTTAGGACTTCTCACTGTAATTGAGTATGCAATTATCAGATTACAGAAAGATGCAATGGAAGAGCGGAAGAGGTTCTATGGCTCTTGTTTTACCCATTTTCTATTCATGCAGCACGAAATGAAGTTTTCTGGTGGTGTTATCCATCAGTTGCTATTGCGTGAGTTACACCACGACGGACCCACTGTTGAGATGAGGTTCATGTTGGGTAACCAGAACGTCTGATTTTTTAGGGTGGGGTTTTGTTCGATAATTAGGCCAAAGTTCGGAGCCATCCCTGACACAAATGTATATGATGAAGTGGATAAGTGAGAATATTGACATCGTAGAAATCACATTGTTGATTTAATTGAAATCACATTTCTTTTTTTTTTTAAGGGTAATTGTGATCCCCATACACTATTGTTGATCGAGAACACCGTAGCAAGAAAGAAGAGGTTTGAGTGGAAATATATTCATATAGAAGGAAGAGGCTTGAAGATGGTCGTTGAAGTTTTTTATAACTCCAAGGCATGTTGAACACTTTTTTGTACTATTTTTTTGGATGTACATATTGTAGAAGCATGTGGATTTACAACATCCTGCCATTTTTGGAATTGGTTGCCAAGCCTTACAAAAAAATAAAGGCATACATACATACATACATACATACATACATATATATATATAAATATATATATATATATATATATATATATATTAAGATTACAACTTACAAAGTCTGAGACATAGTGGCATCTATAAATCGATCAGACTCCTAGATTTTTGAAATACTCTCCGAGACTGTTTATAAACTGTTCTGAGACTTTTATAGTATTCTCCAAGACATTTATAAACTCTCTAACACTTTTGTTATACTATCTGAGAAATTTATAATGCTCTCTGAGACTTTTTATAAACTGTTCTGAGATTATTATAATACTCTCTGAGACTTTTGTTGAACTCTTCGAGACTTTTGTAATACTATCTAAGACTTTAATAATACTCTCCGGGACTTTTATCCGAGATTTTTGTAAATTTTCTAGGACTTTTTATAAACTATTTCGAGACTTTGGAAATATTCTCCGAGACCTACAGGTGGCATTAATTTAATCAATATAATGTCAAAGAAACTTACAAGTGGCATTAATTTAATCTTAGTCTCTCTGTTTTAAATTTAGCCTACATACATGCATTACTTTAATCGTCATGAAATAATACGTCAATTACCAAGTATAGGTACAAATAAAGTTACAGCAGTTTTAATAAGTTACAAGATTAAAGTCTTCATTCATTCTGAATTTCTAGGTCCTTGGATTGTTGTCTCCTTGTTCGGACATGTTTGTTTGTTGTGCCTGACTTGGTGGTACATGCCAGACTTGAGACGATATTGGTCAGGGACAAGTTGGCTACTACTTTTTGGAAACGCCGGAGGGTTAGTACACCGCCTAGTATTGTGTGCAGTTTCTCCGTATCTTCTACACTTCTGTATGGATGTTCTCTTTAATAAGAGGTAAATCAATTCTCTTGTGGGCAACCAGAACCAGCCTGTTCTTTGCTCTTTTAGATTTTAGAGGTAATACCACACACTGTCTTATGTCTTCAGGCACTATCCAAGTATTAGGATGCCCCACCGACATGACAGGCACTAAATATGCATCCATAAATGTTTTCCTCTTGTAGTAGTCTGCACATAGGGAAGTGTAATCTAAGTTTCGCTCCTAAAATAATGGAACAAAACATGTTAAATGTTTCATAATATAATATCATAAACTTAAAAATATTTCCATAATCCAAATTACCTAGCCACTGCAAGTACATGAGAACATGATAGATAATCCATTTGAAATTTCTTACATGTGCAAGTCTTTTACAATAAGTTAACCATCCACTGATCTCCTTTCAATTTAACCAAGAATATGTTCAAATCCACATGTGTTACGGTCATGTAACTACATTTCTCAATAAGTTTCGAGATCACCAATTATGCAGCATCAGTTAGTTGGTGATGCATGGACTATGCAGCTCGATGACAGTCATAATATCAACGTTGCAACATATCCCTTATAAACTCAACCAAGGTCATCATTGGCAGTTTCCGTTTAAATCGCAAGCATGAGTTCAGGCACTCAATAACATTGGTTGTCATCAACCTATACCTTTGTTGGGGACAATAGACATGGGACCACTTATCTGGCCAAGTATTGACAACATAATCGTACGCATTCCGGTACAAGTTACGTAACTCTTCCATGTACCGGTTATATTTCAATTCTCTGTATGATTTCACTACTGCAAACATTATATGTGCTACATCCTTTCTATTAAACGTTACTTTTTATTTTCAAAAAGTGTCAAACACATAAAGTACGGGTTGCATATGGGAAGATGCTAGCTATCCCAACTTTTATGCTTGCATTTAGATCGAAAATGAAAACTAAATTTTCAATGTGACCGATGGCACTCTTCAAGCAATCTAAAAACAACTCCCAAGAAGCATTGTTTTCTGAATCCCCATAACCAAAAGCTATTGGATATGCTTGTTCATTGCCATCTTGTGATGTAACCATAAACATTATACCCTTACATCTCCCATTTAAAAATGTACAGTCAACAACAATCACAGGATGCATACACCGCCAGAAACCTCTAATTGAAATCCTTAATGCCATGAAGAAATACAAAAAATTATTGTCCTTTGTGCACTATAATTCTGTGATTGTGCCAAGATTTTATTGTTCCAGAACATAACAAAAAGATGACAGTAGTTGTAACGTTTCTTCATATGATCCTTTAAGTCAATGTCAATGCATAATGCAAGGCTTGATGAGCCTTACTGTATATAACTTGGATGCCATACATTGTTTTCATATCCGTAATTATGTCTTTAGGTTGCATTAGACGACCATCGTGTTGTTGGAGTCTAGGGGCTTTTACTTCACCAATTATGACCGCACTAACCTATCGGTGGCACCGGTGGACCTCCTTTAGGGGACAACTGTGTTCACTTACAAAACTTTTTACTTGAAAGTATGTTCCCTAATCTCTCCACACTGCTTTTAATTTTCACGTATAGTTGTCAATCTTCCACACAAAATGTAGAACCGACTTGTTAGGCCTTTTCACATTCCATTCAAAGTTCTCCCTCATTGCATGAAGACTTACAAGCCTCTTTAAATAGCCTTTTTTAGGAAAAATTTGACCTTTGTAAAATATGGTGTTAGGTTCACGTGATCCCATAGTGTTGTTCACTTGACAAAATGAATATGTTTCGGATCCGGGAATAACCCAAGTTGATGACGGATTATCGAAAGATGCGAGATTAAGATTTTCTAGGACATGAGATGTCCCTGGCATATCTAGTGCACTACCACGGGGATTGTCACCTTGTACACGCCTTCCTTAAGTTTGACATTGTATAGGTTTTTCAACAACATTTTAATTGGGCTCTATATTCGGCTCCACATTCACCTCAAATTGATGCCCAAAGTTATCATCAAAATGAGGTTCAACACACCTGCAAGGGCGGGACGCTGCAAGTTTTTTCTGCACCTTGGGGATTTCCATCATTATACGTTCCACTCCGTTGTGTGAACATTTGGTTACTAACATTGAAGGATGCATAATGTAGGGGATTTCCATGAAAAGGGATATCATCAACCATCAGACCACCACATCTTATTTCAATTAGGCTAGCACATACTTGAGGAATAACCCTATCTTTCCCTAGCATAAACTGAACATTGTCATCGTTTCTTAAAAATGTGTGACATGTAGTAACATGAACAATTGATATTGACTATATATCAATATTTTATTTGTTTGGATCATAACCCACGATGGATTGCACTTGGGCAAATAGCTCTTCAAAAGTCATATTCTTTGACACGTATACTCCATGATTATCATAGCCAACAAGCCTCGAGCTTCCATCTAGTAGTTGATCCCATCAACTGTTATAGGATATAACTAATCTAACCTGATCCATTTTCCTGTCCAAAATTATATTAACAAAATAATGTTGGCATCGTAAAACATAATAACAGTGCGGAATATACAACAAAAATGAATAAAAAAGTCGGCATCATGCAATAAGTATCTGAAAATAGTTAATACATCTCGGCATATAGTTGATAAGTCTCAGAGGATTAAACTAAAGTCTCGAACACCCCCAAAAGTCTCAAAGGATGAGACAAAATTCTTGGAAGATTAAACAAAAGTCTTAGAAATTATTTTCAAAAGTCTAAAAAATGTCTCCAAAAGTCTTGGAACATGTTAATAAAAGTCTCAGATACTAATAGCTGATTCAAAAGTCTCAGAAGAAAGTCTCGAATACTTTTATAACATGTTCCGAGACTTTTGGAGACATACCTGAGACCTTTATCCGTGACTTTTGAAATACTTGTCGATACTTTATTCTGAGACTTTTGAATCAACTATTTGTTTCCAAGACTTTTTAATCAGCTATTAGTTTTTGAGACTTTTATTAACATATTCTGAGACTTTTGGAGACATTTCCGAGATTTTTGAGAATTGAATTTTCCAGAAAGTGCAACTAAACCTAACTACCTTAACAGCCTTAACAATGGAAGATTCAAAACCAACATAAGACAAGAAATGGGATTACCTTACCTGAGAAGGAGATGAACTTATTATGAGTAGGAATCTTAGAGATGTAGTTAGATTCGATTTCGGTCTTTACAAAGCTTTTAAAGTTAGGGAGAGAAAAGTATGTTTCAGACAATGTAAAAGTATGAGAAAGTTAAACTCAGAGATATAATAACAAATGTGTAAAGTAAGGGTATTTTGGAAAGTCACTTACTTTACACGTACTTTGGTGCATTTAAAACATAAGTTATTAAAGTGATGATATTCTTGAAACACCATCTTAAAAAAGGGAAAAAAAACCCTATTTCATTCTTTGAGAGGATGGCAAGGGACACAATCATCAAACAATTTATATATAGCCTTTTAATAAACGTGGTTTTACCTAGTGAGGTAATTCAATTTCTTAAGAATTAAAACATAATATACTGGTAAGAAAGAGCACATCACCTCTTAGCTAGTAACAATGGTAGTACACATCTCTTCCACATTTATAGTGAGGGGTTCGGGTCCCACCATGTGTATTTTACAAGCTTTTGTGGGGAGTTTTCTCCAATTTTGTAGGAGTAGATATTCGGGCCACCGTGTATTTTTTAATCTTGTCAGATCCCGACAATCGTATTGTAATAACTATAACACTTCAAAAAAAAAGAGGAAGAGAATAAGGTCAACGTACTACGTAACTATATTACCTCAAATTAATGGAATGTTTAACTATAATACAGGATCTGTATTGTTATAAAGGAGTTATGTGAGAGAGTGTTAGTATTTTTTTTTTTAAATTCTCGAACCCTTAATTTTTATATACTATTGATGATGATTTTGGATCTTGAAAAGTCAATCGCAAACATTAACACGTATGCAGATCGAAGCTTTAACCAGTCTAGAATTGAATAATCAACGCCTTTTTCTCTACAAGGATACAATACGATTAGTTCATACTTACGAATAATAATTTTAAAAAGTAGGAAATAAAGAATAAATCAAGCATAACACAGGTTTTACATGGTAAAACCTCAAGGTGGGGAAAGATCTATGGTTGCCGGTGACGGCGAGAAGAAATCAACTATGAATGGAATGATTACATATTTTCTTAAAAGCATAGTGAGGATTATAAATAAATAAAAAAAGGTGAAGAAAGTGTTTTACAATCATTTACCTCCTCGTTTTCGTTCATTCCTTAAGGTGAACAATCTTTCGGACCTTTCGTGAAATGCAACAATCCATCTTATTCTTTTTATTTTGACAAGGGATGATCGGATCTTGTGGCTGTAGGTAACCCTTTGATCAAACCATTTTTGTTTTCATACTACAACTACAACTCTAGTTCATTATATATCAGATAATGGATATGCAATTTTGCTTAAACTGCTTTGCAACTGCATTTTTTTTATCACGCCACCTGTTTCTTTGTTGTGCTATGCTATTACCCCCTAGCCCCCTAAAAATTGCTAAAGTAGGTTTCATTCGAACGTAGTATTTTTAACATAGAGTCCTTTTTTCTTCCTCCTTTTTTTAAATGCTCTGCTGAGTAGCCGGTCGGGGTATCTAACAGAACAGTGACTTGAAATATCTGTAACGGTTGTATACCTCGGGTGAATCGAATGGTTGTGATAAGTTGAGTGGTTCCACCAAACTAAATAGCTACGACAATCCAAATAGGTTGACACTCAGATTTTGTTGCTTTTTTCGCCATATGTATGTGGCACAGTGTTTTCTAAATAATTGTGTTCAGGTGTTCGAAGTGAAATATAATCAAATTTTAGTTGCCACACATATGGTCCTAATCGACTCACTATATTGCCACCCATTTAAGTGACCCAGAGCCAGTGTGAGGTTTCTGTAAAGCCATTTTATGATTTTGACAGTCGATGGTTTACCGTTTAGTTGATGTTTGCTTAGATGTGATCACGGTTTGGATTCTATATCGATATGTTAAACCCATAAAGCCTTTGGGAAGCTATCTTTTTTAGTTGAATCTGATGAACCCCTTACAACTCCGAAGTCTAGTTGATTATCTTGTAAATTCTTCAATTGTTGTCAGTTCAGCTTGTTAGGATTATGCTCAATAGCAAGAGTGTAATAATGTATTTGACAATCTTTTCATATTAATAAAGTGACTTCTAGTTTAACGAATCTTATAGAATTCATAGTTTAATTATTATAATTGTCAAAAGTAAATAATCATAAGGTCAAAAGACTATGAGAAATGAAGAATTATTCGTACATCTGGATATGTATGAGGTAGACACAATTCTTTAGTTAGTCTTGAACAATATTCTCAACTTAAGATAAAGGCAAGATAAAGGTTGGGTGCTTTTATCTTATTAAAGTTGTAGATTCTTTACTAGCATTTGAGTGGGATCAAATGTGTTAAGATGAGTCTAAAATCATCAAAGTGTAGTGTCTTTGGGCAAAAGAATCTAGTGTACTAGGTTCATTAAATATGATCACTGTGAAATGCTTTATCCAAAACTGTCAATGGATAAAAGTTTTCACTTAAGGACAATTGGAGAGTTTAACTCAATCCTGAGATAAATGATAGACTTATGGTTACAAATGTTATCATTTGAGCTATCAATGAGTACGATTATATAGCATAATATATCCTCAATAGTTTGGTGGTATTCATTTGTTAATCGATAAAGGACTTCATTTATAGATATGAACATTGTGGCAATTTATCAAATGTGAGTATAATATCATAATATGGATATTTTGAGGTATTGGATATTAAATCTTGACGTTAAGTTTTCAATATTGTCGATTGAAATATGGTTTATGGACAAGTCAAAATATCCAAATTCAAAATGTGGTCATATGAGTAGATATGGAAACTATGAGAGCTATAGGCAGTCTATGAGCTCTTGACAATTACTGATATTTTTCATGAGGATACACTATCTCCAATAAGGATGTCAAGGGTATGAATGAGGAACATTAACTTATTCTATCTTTATTTAAGAGTTCAATTTTAGTTCTTTAGTGGAATGAGCTAAAATTAATAGATTGAACCTAAGTGAATCATTTGTTGATTGTGATTAGGTTATATCTAATGGAGCTTAAATTTAGATAGTCCGTCAAGATCCCTAATCCACACGAACTTTCATGGATCACTTGATATATTCTACCGGACTAATTTCTAGGTCCATCTAGAATTATTTTTGGATTTTGGAATCCAAGAGTTTTGGAAAGATGCGGTCATGAGTGATCAAGCCACGCGGTAACGCTTCACATACCTGGAATGGGCGGCCAAGGATGTGATTAGGTATATCTATTGGAGCTTAAATTTAGATAGTTCGTCAAGATCCCCAATCCATACGAACTTGCATCGATCAATTGATATATTCTACCGAACTAATTTCTAGGTCCATCTAATTATTTTTAGATTTTGGAATCCAAAAGTTTTGGAGAGGTGTGGTCTTGTGTGATCAAGCCACACGGTAACTCTTCAAATACCTAGAATGGGCGGCCAAGGATGTGGGAATCCTTGGGTAACTCTAATGGGGTGTAATTAGCATTCCATTTAATACATTAAGAATATAATTTGTATATTTTAATTAAATGGGCTGATAAATTATATTAATATATTAATTTAAGGCATGTGGACTGATTTCTGTTTTAGTAAGAGTGAGTCTAGTTTACATGTAGACTTTTTGTTAAAGTCCAATGGATTTAATAAAATGGAAAAACAATATCATGCCCATGGTATATGCTTGGGCGACAAGGCTAAAATTATTAACCTAACATATTGTTTTAATTTATTATTTAATTAAATGGAAGTTAATTAATTAATTAATTGACTAAAAGTTAAAATCTTTTTCTTACTAGGAGAATGTCTCTTAATGTCGTACTATTGTTGGTAGTATGATAAGTATAAAATACTTTATTTGATAGGTAGATAATTAAATTGAATTTATTTTTTAGGAAGTTTTTGATATCTATCAAAACTCTAATTGACAATTGGTCAAATTAAGAAGTTTTGATAAAGTACAATTTAATTAATATTCAATAACTAGTTATTGGATAATACACTAATAAGTTGAGATAGGATTGAATTTTAAAAAGTTGATAGGAGTTTTGGTCAAATATAATTCCTCTTTGTGTGAGGATTCGGCCATCTAAATATTCCTATCATGAGAATTCGGCCAACCGTAGTTTTTTAGAGAGAATTTTTTTATGTGCTTAAAAAAATTCATCCAAATCATAGAAAGGTATGTGAGAATTCAGCCAAGAGAAGAAGAAGAAAGGGAGTGTTTTATTTTCGATAGTGCACTAGTAGCTTTTATATCAAAAGGCTTTTGTACACAACATCGAATAGGGTTCACGCAAGTTTCGATCAAAAGATTGAGAATTCACAAGTGACCAAACGTTCTTTGTTTTTCTCTAGGATGGTTATTGTAACTATTTTTTTTTTCCATCCTCAGATACAAAATTCAAAGAAAATGGAGCACACACTCCTAGGTGATTCATGTTTGTAATTGGATTGGAAGATCTTGAGGTTTTCAATTTGACGCAATATCAATGGTCACGTGAAAAAGGTATGATACCTTTTATTTATTTATTAATTAATCAAGGTTTAATGTTCTTCTTTTTAAAGGAAAGTTTTTGAAATATACCAATCAAATCTATCGCTTTCGCCGCAAGTTTTTCCTACACAGCTGATAACAAATATCTTATCCGACTCAGCCGACGATTGACTCGTGATATTTTCTACCATCGTGGGTCCGATTTTCAATGCTCATCAAGGTGAACATTTCTCCAAGTGCATCTCACCCCTTTTTTTTACATAACTCTGTTTGTGAATTCGTTCACTTACGTATCTCCTAGCGTTGTTACAACAGATAATCCTCTCTAGCACCTTTCTCTTTTTTTTTGGTTCGGTCTTACTAGAGAGTCTCGAGTGTTTCATATGTTTTAGTCATCGGATTGCTCTTGATTTCTGTGGATGTGTCCCACTACAATGACTCCATTAAGATCCAAAATTATGAATCTGGTTTTCATAGTCGTTGAAATCTTTGACAGACCAGGCTTTATCTTTGGCAGACCATAAACTTTAATTGACCATATTCTATTTTTGACCGACCATAATTTTGGCCGACCAGAATCTTTGGTCAAGCAGATTCTATCTTTGACAGCGGATAGTGTGGTGTCATCTGGTAATTGATGAATGCAATCACAGTTTGGAGTTTTGTTGAACTGTACAAGCAAGAAGTTTTCTAAAAGCAACCTTATCTGAGTCAAACTTGATAATTCTTTCACTAAAACAATTCTTTGCAATGTTATGCATCCAAAACACAAGCAATACGAAACAAGAAAAAAGTTTAGTCACTTTATTCTTGGATCTTTCACGGTTAAATTGATGAAGAGCCAAGTGGGTTCAATTGAGAATTGATATTGAGTGTTTAATACAAACATGGGCTCGGTTTCTAATACGCGTCAAGGTAAACTTGCCCTCTAACCCTCTCTCTTTTCTTTATATGTTGAATCGCAACGTCCTGGAGGTTGTCAAATATTCCTTAAGATGAATTGTGTTATGAATCACACATCCTTGGAAGGCTCTACTATATAGTGAAATTCACATCTCATTATCTTGTGCATTCTTGATAGAGAAATCTGTATTTTCACATTTAGTGGTCGAGTTAGAAAATCCTCTGTGAATCACTTTCTTCAATACTTCAGTGGCCATAAAATATTCCACAAGTTGAACTATATTGCGAACATTATGTTTTTGGATAGGTCCGGATGTTTACTTTCCAATGGTTCTTACGGCTCACGATTTCGGCTTCGGTAGAGGGAGATATGCCTGTTTCAGTGTTCAATGGTCAGATTATAAATCTATCTGCGATTTGTTTTCTTCAATAATGCAGGAGCCATAAAAATTGCTTGGATTGAACTAGCCTACAAACTCTATATGCTTGAAAGCCTTGGATGTCTAGTTTCCAGCAGTTTTTACGGTTTGCAAATCCAATTTATATAGAGAGAAATATGCTCACTTTAGTGTCAATTTGTCAGAAATTCAGTGATTCTCGACATCTTCCTCTTTTTAAAAAAATTCATAAGCTGTCAGAATGGGAAAGCAATTCCTCGAAAGGATTTTCAACACTTTCATGCTTTGAGTATTGCTTTCACAATATTCTTCCTTTGAATTTGATCACAGCCGCGACTCCTGCTACGGGTCATGTAGTTGATCCACATCGAAATCATTTTATGGTCTGTTCATGAGGGTTCTTCGAAGTTTAATTCTAGCCCCCTTCCTCTAGCGTCAATTATTGACGGTGATTTTTGGATGGTTAAAAAATCAACCGTCAAACAATAACACGTAGGCAGATCGAAGCTTTAACCAATCTAATGTTGAATAATCAAAACATCTTTCACAACGAGGATATGACATGATTTGTTCATGTTTGAGAATAATAATTTAAGAAAATTAGTAAATAAATAATAAATCAAGCATAACACATGTTTTACATGGTAAAACCCCATGGCAGAGAAACTTTCACAATTGCTGATGACGATGAGAAGAAATCCACTATGAATAGAATGATTACACACTCATTCTCTCATTCTCTACTACTATTTTTATACATTTTACACACTGATGGATAGATAGATCCTCAGATCCCTTGATGCCTAGATCATTAAATCCTCTAATACAATGAGATTATGGGTATATTTATATATGCATAGAATCATAATCCTCGTTGTACAAGGAAATGTGGTGGTGTTTAATTAGAACCTGTTACTTGTTGAAGTTGTATTTAACTCCTTTCCTGTTTCGGCGATCTTACGGATTGAATTAGAATCTTCACATAATTCTAGTTTAGCAGTCCACTTAGAACTTATTTCCTAATTCCCGTGCAATCTTCTCGAAGAACAGGGTTACTGATTGATCTGGACTCTTTGATATGTAGAAGGAAATAATAGTATTTCCTTATTTTGAATGTAGTCCAAAATTCCTTGTTTTAGTAAGATTCATCTTTGTAATTGAGTCGTAGTTGAACTTATGTTATCGTCTTGACTGAGTGTCACTTGGCAAACTGTTTCTCAACCCGACCAGGTCCTCTTTCCCTGATCGGTTTCGCTATCCAATCAGATTAAGACCTATCATAATCGATCAGATTTAGACTTATCTTGACCGATCGGTTCAGTCTGACCGCCCTGTCTAGTAACATATATTGTGACTTTGTCAATTGTTGATTGGTTAGCTTTACCCAACAAGACTTATTTTACCTGATCGGTTTACTATACCTGATTAGGTCTATTTTGCATGATCAGTTCATTCGACTGCTCGTAACTCACTAACAACTATTTTTCTTCTCTGATGACGTGGTCTGCTATATATTCCAGATTATCCGCTATCTATACTGACATGTCATGATACCGAAAATCCTTATAACAATACCCCCTTAAATCTGCGAAATGAGTTCTTGGTTACTCGACAAAGAGGATTTGAATAGTTTTCCTTTGATTTTTTTTCCAGATAAGGTATTTTTGCTATGAGTGGGGTCATGTCTCACTGCCCTATACAGAATGAACACATTTCTGTTCAACTAACTTCGAATTCATGCTATTTGCCTTAGCTTGACTTTTTTTCTTTTTCTAGGTGACACTAAGATCCTTTCACTTTCAGCTTTGCTGGGATCTTTTTTCATCCTTTTTCATATTTGAAAGGATCTTACTAGCACTTAGATCCTTTCTAGGTGGGATGTCTTATCCTGATCTTGTCTACTTTGCACTGCTTCTACTGAAAACATCTTTTCTTCCTACCATATAGTACTCCATCACCTAATGCTTTTATAGCCACGTTCAAAATATCCTTCGAAGGTAAATTCTAATGTTCTTTCGACGTTTTAGTAGTCTAGACATATTGAAAATTTTGAGGTTGAAGACCATAAGAGGAACCAACTGAGGTTTCCCCGAGTAATGTATTTCCTCACAAGCTTAGAAAAACGTGGTAGATGTCTTTGCTCTCGAAAAAGTAATCTGGCACTCTATAGAGATCGTGCTACTTAGAATCCACCCTCTATACTTCTATATATATTCTTGTTCATGGCGAGTTAGGGGCTCTTGTTCTCTAGGGGTTCATGTTGCTTGGAATCTACCCCTTAGCATCGTGTCATTTATCAGCTGATGTCGATGTTCAGGGTAGGAACCAAGTTTTAGGCACATAAGCTTGCTTTTCTTTTCCTTTCGTTGGTCTGGACAGACTTTCTACCTTGTTTGTCAGCTTGAGTAAAGTTTTTTTTTATGGAACATTCTAATTTTTTGACCTGGATCTTTCTTGCCCCTTTGAACTTTTTCTCAGCTGATCCTTTATTTGTTGATCATATTTTGTCTTTAGCTAACCAAAAACTATAACCAACTAGATTCTATCTTTTCAGCCAGCCATAATTTTGGCCGATTAGAATCTTTGGCTGTGCAGATTCTATCTTTTAGGTCGATCTTTCTTATAGATTGGTCTTTTTTTAAGACCTGTTAGCTAATATTTCCGCAAAAGAGAAAGACATTTTATTTGTATAAATACTATTTAGACTTTTAACTTACTTGTATTTGATTTCAACCATTATTGGCTCTTTTGCAATTGCTCTTTGGTTTTTGCACTTCTTGCAAACTGTTTCAGTGGCTCGGTCGGTAGACAAACATGGACTTACCCTTTCTAGCCAAGGGTAACCTGAGCATTTATTTTGCACCACCGGGGGTCCTAACTTACTGTATCTAACTTTCTACCCACTTTCAAGGTTTTTACTTGAATTTTTACGAGCCAAGCCAACCTCAAGGCGTTCGGCTCAAGTGGCCCTGATCTTGCTTTTGAAAGCTTCCTGGCTGTTTTTATATGCATTTGGCTATTGAAGCTTTGTACCAGTACATTTCAAACTTAATAGAAATGCAATTAAGTAGAAATTCTTTCCCCCCCTTTTCTTTTTCAAAAGGTCAGATCTCTACTAGTGCTTTATTCGTACCCAACCAGTTTTTGAGCTGAAAGTACTTTATTTGCACCCTGTCAGTTTTTCCTTTTCTCTGATCTTTCTTATATATCGGTCTCAATTTTTTATTTTACCAGGAAATCTAAGGCATTCAGCTTGAATTGATTCTTCATCCTGATTTAGACCCGTTCGGAGTCATTTTTTTTAGCTCCCCTTTAGCCAATCAGTGATCTCTTTGGTCGATCTTTATGATCAATTTTGTATATCTGCATACTCATAAACTTGTAAATAATAAAAATATCTAAGTTTTTTATTCTTACTAAGTGTATCATTGGTTTTTTTATTTAATATGAATACCTCATTTAACTTAATTTAGCCAAGTGCTTAACCGGTCTTAAATAGTTAGCCCATTGGCTTAGCCAATTTGTACATTTTATTGGACCTGGTCAATTTGCTCATTTAGTTCGTTACTGAGTATCTTACTACCTTAGTCTGATCAAGTATCTTTATTGAACTGATCGCCTTTAGTGTGATCAATAATTTTATCTAACTGATCACTTTGAAATTGATCAATTACCTTATTAAACTAATCACTTTTAGACTGATCAATTATCTTATTACACTGATCAGTTATTTTCGCTTTGGTTGGGTTTCTGAAGTAGCGGAAGCTTTGTCGAGAAAAATCTGTAAGAAACAATTAGAAACAACCTACTAAAATTTCGTTGATTCGCACACGAATACTGGAATATTAGGCTTCAAATTCGTTGATTCATAAAGAAGACCGAAATTGGAGATAATTAGAGAAACTCTAAATTTTTATTAATCAAAAACTGATTAGCCTTTCGGCTTACATCCTTATTTAAAGCAAATAAAACCTAAACCTAATCGTATTCCTTGAAAATAAGAAAACGAGCCAGAAAAGGAAAAATTACCAAAAAAGGAAAAAATGAGATTGAAGCAAAAACTAATTCTACTAAGAATCCTAAGCATCCCGGAATTGACGGAAGTCGATTCGAACTTGGGAAACTCAATTTATTAAAAAAATGAAACTTTCCTAAAACGGTAAAAACGGTCTTTTCAGGGCCTAAACGATGGAATTCGGCTAAAAAAGGGTATTCCTCACGAGCAAAGTTGGTGACTTTGAAAGGTCTTGCCGAAACGCATCAGCTGTCAAAATTTCAAGTTATTCTGACTCCGTCGCCTAGACTAGTAGGATTGAAATCATCATTTTCCTTGGGTTTTCTCATATCCCACCTCTCCATATAATCTAATGTCAATTGTTCTACTGCTGCTGCATCATTCTCCCTAGGTTGGAGAAAATTCATCCTCAAATTTCCTATATTATCGTCAACAGAGGAGTCGCCATGATAAGGAATCAAATGCTTGATATTAAACACATCATGAGTATGAATGTGGCTAGGAAGCTTCAGGAGATAAGCATTCGGATTAATTTTCTCCACAATTTCAAGTGGTCTTATCTTCCTAGCATCAAGTTTATTATAATCTCCCACAGCAAACCTGTCCTTTGTGAGGACTGCCTAAACAAAATCGTCCACATCAAATTCCAAGTGACGTCGTTTCTTGTCAGCGGCCAGCTTGTATTTTTCTGCCACCTGGGACAGATTTTCTTGCACTTATTGATGGACCTCACGCAACCCTTGAACGAAATCTTCAGCCTTTCCATTAATCCTAGTTCTGTTCGGCAACAGTAATAAATCAAGTGGACTTCGAGGAACCAAAGCGTAAACCACCTGAAAAGGACTGAATCACGAACTCCTATTGACAGCATGTTTGTGAGCAAATTTGGCTTGGCTAAAATGCAGATCCCATGACCAGACATTATTCCCTACCAGGCATCTCAGCAAATCTCTCAAAGCTTGGTTCACCACTTTTGTTTGCCTATCTATTTGTGGGTGATGTGCACTACTAAAATCCAACCTGGTATGGACCATTTTCCAAAGGCTTCGCCAAAAGTGACTGAGGAATCGAGTGTACCGGTCAGAAACGATTGATGTAGGTAATCAATGAAGACGATACACCTCCCAAAAGAATAACTGGGCAACCTTTACAGCATCAATAGTTTTTTTGCATGAAATAAAGTGAACCATTTTGGAAAACCGATCAACAACTACATAGATGGAGTCAAAACCCCGATGTGTCCTTAGCAATCCCAAGACGAAATCCATACTCAAATCCGTCCATGGTTGGGTAGAGATTGGTAATGGCATGTAAAGACCTGTATTAGTTGCTTTCCCCTTGGACAATTAACAGATTCGACATCTTTCAACATACTTCTCTACTTCCTTCCGGATTGTTGGTCAAAAATAGGACGCCTTGACTAGCTGAAGGGTACGATCTCTGCCCACATGACCCTCACCATGTATTTCCTTAATAATTTGCAGACACAAACTACTATTGGGAACACAAAGTTGATTTCCTCGAAATAAAAACCCATCTACCAACACAAATTCAGAATTTTGCCCCGCTCGTACATCAGCCATCACCTCAGAAAAATATGGGTCCAAATCAAATAATTCACGAAAAGAGTCAAAACCTGGT
This sequence comes from Dipteronia dyeriana, assembly GCA_032871835.1. NCBI lineage: Eukaryota > Viridiplantae > Streptophyta > Magnoliopsida > Sapindales > Sapindaceae > Dipteronia > Dipteronia dyeriana. The sequence continues at coordinate 27,336,956 of CM065298.1, read as the reverse complement.
ACCTGGACAGTCATCGTTGTCAACAAATTGACCCTTTGACTCAGAGCATCAACCACTCAGTTTGTAACTCTTGCCTTATGCTTTAGAAAAAATGTAAATTGTCGAAGGTAGGCTGACCACGAAGCATGTCGGGTAGAAATCTTATCTTGGTTATGGAGACACCGTAACGAATCATGATCAGTGTACAGAATAAATTCACGGTGGAAAAGGTAATGCCGCCAGTGTTTCATCGCCTGGACCACAACATAGAATTCTATATCGTACATACTAAAACGAACTCGAGAACCTGTCAATTTCTCATTGAAATATGCCACCGGTTTCCCAGCTTGACTCAGAACTGCTCCGATGCCCACTTTGGAGGCATCACTATGTAACTCAAAAGGTTGAGAAAATTTTGGTAAGACAAGTATGGGGATTGTTGTCAATTTTTCCTTAATCTGTCGAAAACCTTCTTTTGCTTCGGTTGTCCACTAAAATTTGACTCCCTTCAAACATTCAGTGACAGGTGCCATAATGCTACTAAATTGTGGAATGAACCGGCGGTCGAATGATGCCAGCCCATGAAAACTACGTACCTCAGTAATTATTTTTGGTCGGGGCTACTGCCTCACCGCCTATATTTTGGACTCATCCACCTGTAGTCCCTCTCCAGAAATAATATAACCCAAAAATAAAACTTTTGGCATCATAAAAACGCACTTTTTGGCTGCAGCAACAAATCTTTCTCTACATAGAACACACAACACTTCCCGAATGTGTTGAATATGCCGCTCAGGATTTGCACTATAAATCAAGATATCATCAAAATATACGATGACAAACTTACCAATAAATGGTCAAACGGCTTGGTTCATTACTCTTATGAAGGTGCTCGGTGCGTTCGACAACCCAAAAGGCATGACTAGTCACTCATATAAACCCTTTCGCGTTTTAAAAGATGTCTTCCATTCATCTCCATGTCGAATCCGAATCTGATGATACCCACTCTTCAGGTCCAGTTTGGTAAACACATGTGCCCCACTCAACTGATCCAACAAATCATCAAGTCTCAGAATGGGAAAACGATACCTTACAGTGATCTTGTTAATTGCGCAGCTATCCACACACATCCTCCAGGTTCCAACGGGTACAGCACACGGGCTAAGATTCTCATGAATATTCCCCTTCGCGGGTAGCTCCTCAACCTGTATCTGTAATTCTTCATGCTCAGTAGGACTCATACGGTAATGTGGCCTGTTTGGTAACACTGCCCCTAGCTCCAGATCTATATGATGTTGAATATCACGTATGGGTGGTAGTCATTTTGGTAATTCTTCCAGAAATACATCAGCGAATTCCGCAATGAGAGGAGTTGCAGCTTCCAAAACTTCCCATTCAGCACTTGCCTCTTTTCCCACCAACACATACACCGTTTCCAATCCCTTTACCTCTAACTCGAATTTCGCATAGGACAGTAAGTTGGTGTTATCTCCATGCGACTTCGTCTTCTCCAAAGCTTTGTTGGGCAGTAACACAATCTTAGTTTCTTGAAAAACAAAAGAATAAGTATTTTTGAACCCTTCTGTCATATTGCTACGGTCTCCATAATAACAGGTGACATGCATCCATATTCACTACGTCACACCACATCCGATCTTTGTAGTTTGATCCTATAGAAAAAGAGATTAATGCCCGCTGTGACATGGTTACCTCGCCTCTCTTTTGCAGCCATGCTAGCCTATAAGGTTTTGGATGTTTTTCAGTTTTTACCCCTAATTTTTGCACCGCATCGGCTGACACAATATTCTCACAACTTTCACAATCTACTACAAATCGATACACCTTACCAAGAATGGTACAAGTAGACTGAAATATGTTATTTCGAAGCCAATCTCCCTCTTCAGTCCTCGGTGCCAAACAGGTACGTCGTAACATTAGCATTGTTCCAGTGTAGCCATCAACCAATTCCACACTCGCCACTTCCTCTGCAACTGATTGCGGATCTTCACCTATTTCTGCATCTTCCTCGTTAAATTCTGTAGGATCAATAAACAATACCTTTTTGGCTAGCCTCTGACACTCAGATAATCTGTGACCCGTTTCTTCACATCCGAAACACCGAAATTAGCCCATGGTTGCCCTAGGGGTTGGAATGTTATTTGTTGGGTTTTGTTGTCCAGAATTTGAACTTCCACTAGCACTAACATCTGACTGATTCCCACTATTTTTACTGGTACTACTTGCCCTGTTTCGACTACTCGGACCTCCTCCAAAATTCAAAAACTGCCCGCTACTAGATTTTCGAGACAATGTCTTCTCCAATTGTAAAGCTCTCTGGTGTGCCTCTGTTACCGTTACTGGATCAAAAAGATTAATCAGAAACCGTCTGACTCTTGATCAGGAACCGTCTGACTCTTAGATGTTTGTGGATCAACAACTCTTGTTGATGAAACACTAGTCTCACCAGGCTCCAACTCAATATGTATAATCTTGGAACGAGGTTTATGGTCACTAAGGTAATTATCCTCAAGAAATGTTTCATTTATCGATACAAATATATTGTTGTCTTCAGGACTATAGAAGTATCCACCTCTGGTCTCCTTGAAGTATCCTACAAACAGGCAGACAACAGACTTGGAGTCTAGTTTTCCATTTTTGTTCTTCAGCACGTGTGTTGAACACCCCCATATGGGGAAATGTCACAAACTAGCTTTACGACCATTCTACAACTCTAAGGGAGTCTTAGGAATAGATTTGGATGGCACTACATTCAAAATGTATACCGCTGTTTGTAACGTATATCCCTAAAAGGAATTTGGTAATTATGAGAAACTAATCATAGATCTCACCATTTCCATCAAGGTTCTATTTCTCTTCTCCGTTACACCATTTTGCTGAGGTGTACTGGGAGCTATGAGTTGGGAAACTATCCCATGCTCGACCAAGAAGTCTATAAACTTTTGGTCAAGGTACTCACATCCACGATTCGATCGTAGTGACTTGATAGTCCTACCTAATTGATTCTCAACTTCAGCTTAAAATTCTTTGAATATTTCAAATGTTTTCGACTTCCGTTGTATTAGGTAGACGTATCCGTATCCGCAGACGTCTGTGTGTATAAGCTCTAGCGGTGCTTTAGCTCTAAGCCTTTTTCCAGTAAAAGGTCTCTTAGTCATCTTACCTTCCAGACAAGATTCACAAACAGGTAAGGTGCCAACCTTTAACTCAGTTAATGGTCTGCTTTTTACTAGTCTGTTTATCCGGTCAAGGTTGATATGACCAAGCCTTAGATGCCAGAGATACGTGTCATTGTCTGGAGAAATCTTATGTCGTTTAGTTTTTAGTTTTTCAACCTTAAATATTTTGGTGATGAGTAGTGTAGTATGTATTAACGCTCTTAACACATACAAAATGTTTTCATTAATTCTTGAACAAATATTCATACCATTCTTTCCAATAATAACAGACTTATTATTAAAAGAAATAGAATATGATTGTTCTAACATTTTAAAAAACGGAAATCAAATTCCGTGTAGATCTAGAAACGTAATCTAATTACGCCTACTGCTCGAGCCGACACCACATCCCTTGACCCCACACGCATCGAGAAGGCTTGCTCCTCTAGTTGTGTCCAATAATTAGTCCACTACAATGAAGAACAAACATAGTTAGTGGCCCCCGAATCAACTATCTAGGGTGAAGAATCACCTTCCACTAAACATGACTCAAGAACAAGTAAATCATATTTACCTTTCTTGGACTTCTTCTTTCTTTGGGCTTTCTTGGGTTTGGGCTTACCTTTCACTTTCCCAGTAGACCCCATCCTCTTCTTATTATTAGAGGAAGATGGTTCAGAAACATTTGCCTCACCGGTCTTGCCTTTGTTGTCCTTAGTCAAGGACTCAAAGGTAGTGAGCTCATTGAGCAACTGAGTGAGATTAAACCTTAACTTTTTCATCGTGTAGTTACTCTTAAAACTAATCGAAACTCTTCGAATGAGTCGTTAGTATGATGCTCACTTGACTGGGTTCATTAATGGCCCCGCCATTGACTTTTGCCTTGTTGAAGTAGGACATCATGCTCAGACATGTTCCAAAACTAACGTACCCTTCTTCATGCGAGCGAGCATAGCGGAATGAAAAACTTCGTGTCGCTTTTGCTCGGAGGGCTGCCCGATCATAGCTTGTAATGACTCTGTGATTTTGAATGCTAAATTCATTGCTTCGTGCTTTGTGACAAGCACGTCTGTCATCGAAGCCAATAGATATGTTCGGGCCTTCTCATCAGATGAGACCCATCGTTGGTATGCCTCACGAACAGTTTGTGTGGCATTACCAGCAGGCGTTGGAGTACATTCCTCCGTAAACATAAATTTGAGGTCTTTGGTGACTAATATTGTATTAATGTTAAGTTTCCACTTAGCATAGTTATCACCAGTTAATTTGTCGTTTGCGAGAATTTAAAGTAATGCAGAAGACATTATTGCTGAAATAAATAAAACATTCATTTAGTCATTTATTTAAAACAAGTGTGAGTGCTTTGACATAAATTTAAGCATGATGCATGCACATGTTTAACGAACTAGGACTACCCTAAAACTAGTTACTATACCACGACAATCCAACATACCACAAAGAAGTGCCGCCTTAGGGTCGGTCAAGTCTTTGCATGTTAGACCGAGACATTCTCAATCAAATGATACTCTAGAATAACTTTTATTCCATATCTTTCAACCATCGTTCATTCAATCAGGTTTTTAAGTAACAAAACTTAATCAAAACCTTCGTGAGTGTAACCCACCATTTCAGATCTCACGAGCTTAACTCGAGAATTTCCATCTTAGGGTCGATCAATCCCGAAATACCATCAGAAATTCTATCTATTAGGAAGTCAACCTTGGTATTGACCTTTGTGGAAACCCTCCTTAGGGAGGACGAAAGCAAAGTCATCACAAGGCCCCACTCGGATCTCATGGTGTTGAACTAATGATGGAGACCGTGGGATATATATGTCATATATCCCTCTCCCACTCACTATTTCTAAATTAGGGTTTTCTATTAACCGCTAATACACCTAGACTCTACAGGATTAAACGACTAACTTTAATCAAGTTATCTAGAGTATTAACTAATTAGAATCAAATTCTAATTACCTAATAAATTATTAATGATTTTTAACAATTAAAAATCTAATCTGTTAGTGAATAATCTAAACCTTGGTAAACTATTTACTAATGTCAGATTATTATGTTAGTGTTTACCAAGTTTTAACTATTAAAACCCTAATTAGGTTAATATTAATGAGAATTACCAAGTTTTTTAACCATTAAAAAACTAATCTCATTATTCATAGCCATTTTTGTATATTGCCCATTTTAATCACATTAAAAAATACATGAAATATCAGGTTATGATGCATGTATGACATATCAAATATATTTGTGTAGGCACTTTTAATCTAATTGACATACGTGTGCATGACAATGCTTTTATCATCACATAATATAAAGCATACATGAATTGACTGAGTACTGTTGATTATTTAACCTAAAAAAACTAGAATCTAAAATTACAAATATACCCCCAAGACATTCCCTGGTCTTCTTGTAATTTTGCAGTCCAGTCTCTTTCGGTCACTCCGATTCATCTCATGAATCCTTCTACGCGATTTTTTCAGGTCTTCAATATAGGTTACATTTTCTTTTAACAATACAATAACAGTAAAAAAAATATAAACAAAATATAAACAAAAAAATAAAATAATACAACTCATATAACCTAAATCCACAGTACTATATAATTAACGATCAATTATGTTTTTGTCAATTTTAAAAATATATATATACATACAAAAATAACATACAGTCAATTTAAATCATGCTTACACAAACAAACATACAGGAGCATCGAAAATAATTTTCTGTTCCGAAAATAAAACCTGTCTCTGATACCAATTGTTGGAACCCCGTTCATCAGTCACGCAGCGGAACTAGATTTTAAAATTTTTATACAAATCATAATCTGTATCTGGGACTAGTGAACTTGCACTACAAAAAAAGGTCATTTCCGACGTGGGAAAAAGCAAAAATGCCATCGGTAATTGTAATTAAAGGCGGTCAAAATTACTAGTATTTCCGATAGCTTACCTTTATTTCCGACGATAAATTGCCGTCGGAAAAAACTTAATAAAAAAAAATGCGCGGCTGCATCACCCCATCAACCAAGCTAATTCCATGCATTTTTGTGGCTCGAACCCGTGACCTCAGTGATAGATAGTGAATGTTGCTCATACCGCTTTACTATAACTTTAAATCTGATTTTTTTTGCATATTATTTATATATAAGCTATTTATATGTTTGAATACTATCTAATTAAATATATATTTTTTGTATAATATTTAAATAAAACTATTGATATTTTTTTTTTAAATATCATTTTTATTAAAATATTTTCTTATATGATAGGAAATACATTTTATTACTTTATCTTGAAATAGGATACATATATTATACCCTTGTTGATTTTATTTTTTATTATCAACATTTTAGTAAAAAATTAATAATTTAAACTTATTTCAGTAAAATTTATAAATATTTTGTATGATAAACAAATAGATATTAAAAAATAATATTATATTTATTTTTCTAAAAAATCTGATATAGTAGAGTCATCAAACACAATTATAAATAACTAAGTAAATACAAGAATGTAATTACTAATAATTTTGCTATATTTTATATTTATATAATTTAGTTAGATGTACACATAAAGTAGACTACTTATTAGTATCATTGTTTTGTCCTTAAAGTCGGGTCCCTATAGTATAATTTTCTTGCCGTGATCGTCATAATTTTTTTTAAAAAAATTACCTTATCTATGATATAGTGTTTTGAAAAATTCAAAATTAAATCAAAATATTTGGTGAAAAATGTGACAGAGAGATTTCGTTAAAAAAATAGTGATAAATAAAAAAATAATACATATAGTGATACATTTAAAATATTGACCTACATTTTTTTTGTAGTGTATAAATTGTCAAATACATTCCATTGTATTTTATTAATTAATATTATAATAATAAATTAATTATTTTTTTCAATGACAATGCCATAACAAATAATGTAGAAAATAGTACTATATTTTTGATAGCGTAATTTCCATTAATATTAATTTGAATTAAATTTTATCATTTCCGACGACACTCTTTATGCCGTAAGAAACGTGTGAATTATTGATTTTTTTTCATTATTTTCGACGGCACAAAAAATACCATCGAAAATATGGACTATTTCCGACGGCCTATTAGCCATCGAAAATGTTGTATTACTTTTTCCATATTTGTGACGGCATAAAGACTATTTCTGACGGTTACTCGTCCGTCGGAAATATGGCATTTTATTTTCACTCATTTCCGACAGCTCTAATATGGCCGTCGGAAAAGGTACTATTTCCGACGGTAATTAGTGTCGTCGAAAATAGTTCGTCACTAATAAGCATTTTTTTTTGTAATGTTGGGATCGAAATTATTTTTCGAAACTAATACAAACGATATGTAAACACAGAAAATTGTAATCAATATAATCAGAAGAAGAAGATCTTACCAAAGTTTGGTGGCTCCCTCACTTTATGATACGCTCCTGTCTGAACCACTCGATATTCATCGTTATCTCCCGGAACTGATAACTGTGTGTGGACGTGTCACAGTCTCAGGAACTTGAATGGAGGATGTAGAGAGAAACCTTAAAGAAACTCTCTCTTCTAAAAGAAAACTAACCGAACAATTCTAGTTATAAAAATAATATTATTCTTATTATTCTTTCAATTGTGTACAATGCTTTTTTTCTTCATTTTTTTCGTGTATATCAGATACACACCAAAAACCAAACAAAATCAATTTATTTTTTTGTAAATCTTTTCCTTGTTTCACGCCTAATTGCATCACATGCAATTAAAATCAAAACTCTTTCTTTTTCTTTTGTGCGTTTTTTTTTATATGTTGTTTCTCTTTTTAACATTCACGCACATCCAATTTGTATCTAATACAGATTGTAAGTGCACGCTTTTATCTTTTAAAATATAAAAAATCAAAACTCTTTCCTTTTCTTTTGTGCGTTTTTTTTTTTATGTTGTTTCTCTTTTTAACATTCAAGCACATCCAATTTGTATCTAATACAAATCGTAAGTGCACGTTTTTATTTTTTAAAATATAATATATATATATATATATAGGTTTTGATAAAATTAATCAATTTAAATCTTTTAAGATATCTCATATCTTTAAAGATATTACTCAATTTGTTTTAAATTCAAACTCTTTAAATTCAAAATTAAAAATCTAATTTAATAAAAAATAAAATAATCAAATTATTTTATCTTTAAAAAATTAAATATCAATTAACAACCTCCAACTAATGATTAATTAAACAATTAAATAATCTAATTATTTAATTAACATAATCATTAATATTAATTAATTAAATAATCTTATTATTCAATTAAATCCTAAATATATACGTGTCACTTTCGTAATACAATTAATTGGACAATCCAATCAATTAACCGTGACTCTTGTTACGTAAATCGATCGGGCTAGCAAGGGGACCTAATGGACCCACAGTATTTTGAACTCCAATAATCCTCGAAATCATTAATTAAACTCTTTAATTAATATTTCTTGATTATTAACTCTGGTGTTATTCCACTAAAAACCCGAAGTTGCACTCTCTCAACTGTAGACGCTTTTACACAGACCAATACAACTCGGTGTCTATCGATATAGCTATTATATATGGTGTGATCCTCCACAGTAGTTCATAATTAGAGATGGATCATAATGTCCGTTATACCCCTCTAATTACATATATCCTTTAAGTACAGTTGATTCTCTAATGGACAATAAATCCTATTTACTCACGGAATTAGGAGAGCGCTCATATTGTCCTAGCCCTGAATCAACCCTTAAGGGAACTACCATTTATTTCTCGCAAGAATGAGTGGATTCCACTATTGTGTACAAACCTTCCCAGCCATAAGCCAAACCGCAATCCCAACATACGGAGTACATTGATCAAGAAATGCATCCAACCTCACCCATGGTATATCAAAGACCACGATTTAACCTGAAGGAGTCGATAAGACACTCAGGATTAAGATCACCTACCCACATATAGCCATCATTAGTTGATATATATAAATCTCATTGATAAACGGATCTTGGTGAGAGATTCACATAGATCATGGCCTAGTCCTATATGATCACATCATACAAGGTATCTCCATTCTCATATCTCTATATGAATGATTCAGGATAGAATCATCGTACATTACGGAATGGACCGTAACTATAAATTAACCACAAATAAAGTACCCAACTTTATTTGCTATAGATGGACTCTTTAGATTGTACGTCTCTTATTGTATCCATCCGTATATGACACTCATATACACAGTTTGAGATTACATCCGACAATCTTGGATGTTGAATATATGCACAAGTTATCAAATAAACAACACAACAAGAATGAATTGAACTTTTCCTTTTATTTATTTCATAAATCCATTTACAAATTACATCTTTAGGGTATAAACCCCAACACATAACACATTTGACCTCACTCAAACGCTAACAAAAGAATTTAACACTATAACAAGATAAAGGCACCCAACATTTATCTTAAGTTGTGAACATTGTTCAAGACTAACTGAAAAACTGTGTCTGCCTCATACATATCCAGGTGCACGAACAATTATTATTTTCTCATAGTCTTTTTATCTTATAACTATTTACTTTTGACAATTATAATAATTAAACTATAATTACTATAAGATTTGTTAAAACTAGAAATCACTTTATTAATATGAAACGATTGTCAAAAACATTAATACACTCTTGCTAATGAGCATAATTCAAATATTTTTCCCTTCAATGATCGAGGAAACTTCAGGAGTTGTCCCGAAGGGTATACCATTGGGTTATCCTTGATCAGTATTTGCAGCCGAGCCCACTTGAACATCTCCCACAATATGAGCCATTTCGACAGTAGAAAAAACCCAGGAAGGTCGACCCGATCATAGGGATACCTTGTCAACGTGATCTAATGTGTGGTCAGATATGTTATCCAAGCTAGCAAGTTCGGGCGGGTCAGGCTGATCCCCATCAGAGTCAGAGTCGGAGTCGGAGTCGGAGAAAATTATCTGATGATTCATTACATGCTGCATCTAAGCTTTTTCAACGCGCTGAGAGAGGCGGTTTACGGGAGGCTGGTTGACAGAAAGATCAAATTGAGCAGAACAAAAAAGGGGTTGAATAGATGGTTGTGTCTGTTCGGCCTAATGGAGAGAAGCCTGATTTTCAGCTTTAACCTAACCAAGTGATTGAAAGTTGTACACCACCGATGGTCGGTCCATTCTATTCTTCGAATGCCTCTCCCTTGATATTAGGTCACTCAACCTCACGCGGTCGTCATCCTTTTCATCTTTATCATCCACCTTATTTTTACGAGACCGGTTTCAACCGCAGTTGATCCTTCTGTAATAGAAGTGTCAGGAGGAAAAGTCTCAACTGTTACCTTAGCGACTTTTCAACTCATTGTTTCCCTGGTTAACTTCCTCCATGGATCTCAGAGAGGGGCAGAGGTTTCCCCCGTATGTTCCTGGATATCAGGACTTGAAGAAGCGTTAAGATTAAGAACATAGTAGTGGGCCACCAAGTCCAACTTAGAGGGAGATATCCCATTAGACACCTGTTCAGCAGCATCCCTCTGACTGATCCTGTCTATGCTCTTAGCCTTCTCAACCTGCTCTCCTACAACAATGTCATAATCGTGCACTAAAACCAACTATAAATAATGAAAATATTATAGAAGCAACATATCTAAGAAAACGAGCTCCGACTAAAAGCCAGACTTGTAACGTTTTCGATTAGAAGGGATAGTTGAGAATAGACAAAACCTGACCAGGTCATTCTCCACCAGTAACGATCGACGGTCTCTATCCTCCCAAGCCGTGGATGCGGATTGGAGTGTGCGAGTGGCTTCTCTTCTTGTCAGGCCTGAGAGAGACTTATTCTAAATCATTAGACTGAAAAAGTGCCTCTGAACGCTTTTTTAGAGAAGTCGTGATCAGCATCAACGGGCATGTTTTGACCCAGTCACCCGAGATGAAGAACCAGTTATTCTTCTAATATTTGTTCGACAATGGGAATCCCCAGATAAAGACTTTGTGGCCTTTGTGAGATGTAAGGGGAACTCTCACGTCAAACCCATAGGGAATCTAATGGCTCGAAGATTGAGACAAAAGGTACAAGGTACCCCCATTATCCGATATGCCAGTTGTATAGAAGTGACGAATCTCTAGAGGAGTAAGAGAGTTTGGTGCCCCGATATGGTTCCATTAGTGCCATAGCCCGATTAGAATCCTGTAAGAGTTAGGAGCTAATTGCGTAGGTGTAATTTCGGCTTATGCCATAAACCTAGCAATGAAAGGTTAAATAGGTAGGGTCACCTCACAAGATAGCATAGTCCCGTAAATCGCCACAGCACGAGTGATGGTGATAATGGAGTCAATAAGGAGATTTGAAGATGCGAGGAAGCAAAAGATTGAGTTTCTTTGAGATCATCCTGTAAGCATTTTTCATTTGTTATTTTTCAAAAAGAAAAATGAAAATGAAAACAGTGTTTCTGGTTTTAGTTTCAAAATCTGAAAATGCATTTGGTACCATATACTGAAAGCTGTATTTAGAAAATGAAAGTGAAAAAAAAACGCATCCGGTAGATTATCAAAAAATGATCAAAAGTTGAAATATCAATTTTTTTATTTTATTTAATATTATAACGATTATAAATAAATTGATTAAATAATTAACCGAAATAATTTCTATATTGTAATTTACAAATTAAAAGAAAGTAACACATCATAAATTACTTAAAACAATATATCAAAAATTAAATTAATCAAAACTAAACTCTAAAATTATAAATAAGTATTCATTTTAATAAATATAAATAACAGTAAAAAATAATAAAAAAGAAGAAAGAAGAAAAAGAAAGGAAGAAGAGAAGTAGATTGGAAAAGAAGAAAAAGAATAAGAAAAAAATAAAGAAGAGCATATCAGACGATTAGCTAAAGAAGAAAAAAAAGATCACGACGAAGCATAGATCAGTGGTCCTCCGGTGTTAGAACCAGATCGGTGTCGCTCACCGATCGACGGTGAAGAAGAGCAAACTAGCCGTGAATAGCAGATTGGTATCGCTCACCTCCTCTAGCGTCAGGTACTCCAAGAAGAAAAAGAATAAGTCTGGAAGAAGAAGAAGAGAAATAGAAGAAGGAGTGAAGAAGAAGATCAGTGATGAAAACATCGTCAAAAAAGAAGAAAAAATGTGAAAAAAAAGTGATTTTTTTTAAGAAAAAAAAAACAAAGTGAAAAACAGAATAAAAAACATGGAAAACATCTTAAAGTTGTTTTTCAATTTTTTCACTTTTAACATGGATTTTGTTTTTATTTTATTTTTTTAAAATAAAATAAAAAATAATTAACGAAAGTGAATTCAAAATCGTCTTTGGAAAACAAAAACAAAAACAGGTTGAAAAACAGCTATAGGACAGACCCTTTGTTTTTAAAGGAAAATTGCAATGGAAGTCTTTGAAGTATGTGGTGAGAGGGAAAATGAAAGGTTTTTGAAATATATATAGCAACAAGTGACATCATCCCACATTTGAAAAAAAGAACGTGAGAGTGGAAGTAGTTGCACGAACCCCAAAAATCACTTGCCATTTGAAAATCAACTAAACCGCCATTGATTTTGTCACTCAAGTCGTGTCACTTGGGAAAATCAAAGGATTGTGGCTAAGAATAAATGCTTAGTTATTAAGCATTAACGAGCATTAATGAGCTAAGAGACAAAAACGATAAACAAGTTAAACATACCTCATTGAGTGAGTTCTTTTTTCTGAACGAGATACTCGATTTGAATGTTTAAGGGGGTAATGTTATTGCTAATTCTAAAAGAATGACAGGTCATTGTGATTGCCCGAATATGTAGCAGTCGGAGATGCTATGTCACCTAAAGTCAATTGGGCTAAGTTAACCTTAGTTGACCAAAGATGATCTCATAGGAACCATACAGGTTTACCGGGTTGATTAGATTGATCGGAGGAAAGTGATCTGATCGGGTGTATAAGGCTGATCAGGTCAAGACATCCAACCGTGATTAAGCAACCGATCGAGGTAAATGAGGTATGGTCGAGTAAAGCAGTCGATCGGCTAAGCGACACGTGGACAACTCTGAATTCAATACAATCACGACTCAAATATGTAGAAAGAGTCTTACTCAAATAAGGTGTCTCGAAGCATACTCTGATAAGGAAATAAACTTCCATAGAAATATTAGAGTCCAAATTAGGTAAGAGATCTAATAAGCAACCGTAGACGTTTCCCCAACCTGGGGTTTTACCACGTAAAATTGTGTGTTTACTTGCTCTGCTTTTTTCATTCTTTCCGCAATATTATTAGCAATTGACAATAACTTGTTAAATGTGTGATCTACTTACATAGTCCTAAATATCATCGTCGACAGAGTCAAAATTGATAAGCCTTTCACTATAAAAATTCTTAACAAATTGTTAGTTAAATGATGACATTTAATGACTATTTTGAGGAGTGTCCCTTACTCAGATTTTTTTTTTAAAAAAAAAAGCATCATGTCGGCTCTATTTATGGTTCTAAAGTATAAATAATAAGATATGCTTTCTCAAAGAATAAAAGATAATGGTTGGTCTATAAGGCATAACATATCTGATAGAACAGAATCTTTATATTAATAGGAGATATCAAACCTGGATTGATAAAGGTAGTTGTTAGCAATATGAGGCCAATGCTACTCTTCCATCTCTGACCCGTTACCAAGGTCATATGGTCTCTTGTTTGTTGAAACCTTTAAGTACGTAAAGATGAAATTCGATTCTCCCGCACCAAGGCAAGACTCAAATCCTGAGCTAGCATTCTTAACGTGATGTCTATACCAAGCATGTGAGTAAAGTTCGTCCAAATAATAATCATGCATTTAATGAAACCAAAAAATTGGAAGTGATTAACTCTTACGTGGTACTTTTAATGATTGGTATTGAAATTCGATACCTATAAATCTATGATAGACAACATGAGTGTAAGACCCATAAAAGTTGTCGGACATACTAATTAAGCATGCATTACATGTTCATAGACTTATGCATGCATATTATGTATTGTGTATGAGAGAAATAAGCTTAGATAACATGTAAATCGATAACACACATATATACTCTCTGTCTATGAAATATTGATAAAACCACATGATTAAACATTTATAAATCGACTTAGCTTCGAGGCTCCGACTACTTACAGAATTTAGAGTCTAGTCGTTTTATTATTGGATCCTTTGCATTTGAATTGACGAAGAGCCGAGTGGGTTCAATTGAGAATTGATATTGGGTGTTTTATACCAAGATGGGCTCGAGTTCTAACACCAGTCAAGGTAAACTTGTCCTCAGAGTAGTAAAAATTGCACTAGATTCTAATTAAAGGATCTGTTGGAGTATAAAAAATTTCAACTCCTCATTTAATTAACCTAAGGGGATTGATTAAATGGTCTATTTGGGATGCTTTTAGATTGAACATTGGGGACCAGAAAATGAAAATAGTTAATTACACTCACATTCCATCATTTTTGGTGAAATTGCATGTATATAAAACCTTTGATTTAATTATATGAACTACCCGTCCAATTCGTCTGTTAATTAGGAATGGCAATAGGGCAAGTTCGGGGCATGATGGCCTTTCCCGCACCCCATCCCATTTATTTTTTGAAAACTTATCCACTCATAAAACCCCAACATATATAGAGTTGGTTGGGGCCGGACAGAGTACAATGGGGAGTGCTTACCCCATCCCCACCCATATACCCCATTATAATTTTTTTTATTAACATAACAATCATATAACCATTGAATATGGTATAATATATAAAGTAGTAAATATGTCGATGAACTATTAAAAAACATCTCGTAAACATAATTCTCACTAGTAAATTCAATTATTTTAAAACATAAACATAAAGTATAAAGTCAAAATGTTCGAAATGCATAACGCTAATCATCTAATAGTTGCATTTATTTCTTTTTGTGCTCTCTTCATGCGATCATCAAAAGTTAGGATTAATATATTTATAAATATTTCTTTTTTTAGATGTATTTATTTTCTTTGAAACTAAGTAGTTTAATTAAATATTATTTTAAACGGGACAGGACGGGGTGGGGAGTATAAAACCCATCCCCGTCCCACAACCATTGCGGGTTAGACTATCTATCCCTATCTCTGCCAAATTGAAACTCATCCCCACCCTAAAAGTGTGGGCCCCCACGAGCCCTGTCCCCGTTGGTAATTTTGTTATCCTTACTGTTAATTAATGTTGTGGCTTAATAATTGAAGCGCAAATAATTTTTTTGCGACAATAAAGAAAAATATGTTGTCTAATCATAACTTGCCATATCGCAATCCTAACAGTTTAAATTAATTAAATACAATTACTATCTAAATATTAACTAAAAAAACTAAAGTTACCATAAAAGGTGGCTTCATTGTATGTAAAGACTCTGTGATTTGCTAAATGTTCATCAGCAAATCGCTCTACTCAAGCCCGACCCTAGGGGGAGCCCAGTGAGGCAACCGTCTAGGACCCCTAATTGTAGCTTTTTTTAAAAGTTGATTGTAAAATATAGTTCATTTAAGATATTAAACAAAATAGGTTCATTAATGACTTTAAAATAATCCATCATTCATATATAATTGTTTTTAAAGGCCCATTAATGGAAACTCATTAATGGAAACCCAACCAATAAATAAATTTTAAAACGGCCCACCATAATATATATATATATATATTAAAGGTCAACTCATGAAAACCCATTAATCATTCTTACAACAACAACAACATTGGATCAATGGTGGCGGTGAATTGAATCCTAACAACACTCTGTTGGTTAGAAATAATCGTTTTTTATATCTCTAAAAATAAACTCAATACTTTCTTGAAATGAAAATTCATAAGTCATTGTTTCGAAGGTAATTAAATCAATACACTTCATTTTTTTTTATTCTTTTACGAAAACATGTAAGCTTAATTAGTACTTTTACTGCTAAAAATGTGAGATGAGTAAGGTTTACGCAATATATTCTTTGATGCAATTATAAATTAAAATGGTAACATTTTTTTGCTATTTTTATTATGTTATAGTTTTGAGTTTGAGTTATTATATTGATTTTTACAAGTATTTACTAGAGAAAAAAAAAACAAGTAAACATTTATAGAGTATCGAGGGCCTCATTTTCTATAGTTCGTATCGATGGCTCTACTCCATGCACGAAGAAGATGTGAGTCTCCTCCAAATTTGGAATAATAGATCGATATCCTTGTTAGAATTACGTTATATTTCCTAGTTTTTTTAGAATTATATTTCTAGTAATATTTCCTAGTTATAGTATTTTTCTTGCTTCTAGTTATATTAGAATTACTACTACTCTTAGGAGTTAGATTAGTCTTTTATTGTATTGCCTATTTAAACTCTCATTTTCTTTTAATTTCTGATTTGTTTTGTAATATACATTGCATTATGTTTTATCAATAAAGAACCCTAGTTTTGTCTTCCTTTTAGATTGTTTAACTTGGTATCAGAGCAGGTTTCATAGGAGGAAGTTTAATCTCAAACGTAGCTTTCACGGATCCAATTGAAGTGATCGCACAATTTGTCTGTTGATTGTTTGCATTTCTGGGCTCATTTTTGTGTTTGTTCGGTATTTGTTCAGTTTCTGCAATCTGGTATTTCGTTTCCCTTTCTTCTGCGTTTTGGCTTTCTTTATTTTTTTTTTTTATTATGGCTACTGCAAAGGATGATTCGCTTCAGTCTGTGAGTGTGAGGTTGGATGGAAAGAATTATTCATATTGAAGTTATGTAATGAGAAATTTTCTTAAGGGTAAAAAGATGTGGGGATATGTTAGTGGAACTACTATGAAACCTAAGAGTGCTGATAAGGATTATGCTACTTTGGTAGACGTCTGGGAAACAAACAATGCAAAAATTATTACTTGGATTAACAATTCTGTTGAGAATACCATTGGTACACAGTTGACAAATTATGAGATAGCAAAAGAGGTTTGGGATCATCTACAGAGGTTATACACTCAATCAAATTTTGTAAAGCAGTATCAATTAGAAAATGACATACGAGCTCTTTAGCCAAATAATATAAGTGTTCAAGATTTTTATTCTGCTATGACAAATCTTTGGGATCAATTGGCTCTTACATAATTAGATGAATTAAAGGCTTTTGGTCCCTATATTGCTCGTAGAGAACAACGGTTGGTGCAGATTTTAATGGCTCTTCACAGTGATTTTGAAGGTCTTAGAGGTTCAATTTTGTATCGTTCTCCACTTCCGTCTATTGACTCAATTGTCAGTGAGTTGTTGGCTGAAGAAGTACGTCTTAAGTCTTAGTCTGAAAAGGGAATTCTTCATGCTCCGAATCCTTTTGTGTTAGCAGCATTTTTCATTGCATTATGTTATCGTAACAAATCTCCTCCAAAATGAGGAAATCCGTGATCTCCTCCGGCTCATGGAGGAGAATCTCTCTCGGGTCCTTTTTTTATATAGCACTATTTCCAAGGTCATTTGTGAAAAAGTCACCATATTAATAATTTTTATAGAAATAACACCAATTAATGTGTTTTGTCAAAATTGCTCGTTTGCTTTTTACTTTTTAAATTTCTTTCCCTCTCTCTCTTTCTTCTTCTCTCTTTTGTTTTTTTTTCAAAGACCTCTATTGATAGATCAATAGAAGCCGAACAAACCTCCAATGGATGTCATCAAAACGGTTGACTCTATTAGGGGTCGTTTCGACGACCCTAAACCTTCATTGGAGGTTGTCCAAACGGCCTCCGTTAAAAAAAAAATAGAAATACGTCTTGGTTAGCTAACAATAAATCTCAGGTAACTGGTTATAAGTCTTAGGTAGCAATAAGTCTCGGGTGTCTAAAAATAAGTCTCAAATAGCTAGCAATAAGTCTCGGGTGACCTACTCGAGACATATTTCTAGATTTGTTTTTTTATCTTCTTCTCCGTCGACCACCAATGGAGGTTGAGATCATTTCGACCTACAATGGAGGTTTTTTCGACCTCCATTTGAGGTCTGTCCAACCTCCTTTGATTCTTTGACAAAAGAAAACAACATAGGAGAGAGAGAAGAGAGAAAGAGAGAATTAAAAAGAAAAATGAAAAGTAAAAAAGTAAGTGAGGGTATTTTAATCTCATCACATACTTTAATGTTAAAAAATATATAATTAATAACTTGATGATATTCCCATAAAACTAAACATATTTGGTGATATTTCCCTCTATTCTCTTTCTCTAGTACCGTTTTACTCTTTCAGCTTTACTTTTTATTTTCTAGGTTTCTAATTTTTTCAGTTAATTAAGGCAATTGATGTGATTAGTTTATTAATTAATGTAATAAGGTTTTAATTATTGTAACATGAATGAAAACAAGTGCAAAGAAGATAATTCTTGAACCTCCAAACAAGAAGGAACTGATGACAAGCAACCATCTAACACACAGTAGAAAGCAAGAATAAGAACATGACAATATATGTGCTTCGGCTATATGTCTATGTCCACAAGATGGTGATGATTATTTCTACAGTGCAAAGGTAAAATCAAGAGCATCTATAAGAAAACTCTTAATAAACCCTCCTCACAATCTCACAAGCACCGTACCCCATTATCAAGCTCCAATCCTTAAAAGAGAATTTCACACTAGAGCATAAACATGGTTTCGAAAATTATATAGCACCTTTTTTAGATGGTATTTTAAAAATATTATCATTTTAAAAACTTACTTTAAAGGTATCAAAGTAAGTAAACTTCAAAAAATACCCTTAATTTATAAATTTTTATCTCATGAACATACAATTTGAGCATATATTGAACATACTAATCTACATCGACGTATATTGATATGACCACACTTTTGTCATGTGTGACATGACAAAAAGGTGGTGATATATATTAGTATGTTCAAGATATGTTCACAGTGCGTGCTCATGAGAGAAAAACCACCTAATTTACATATATTAGTTTTTTTACTTTTAAATTTTTAAATTTTTCCTATTTTTTTCATCTTCTTCACTAGCTTCCTGAAATTCAAAAAACGAGCATGCAAACTTGTTGAGAAATGTACAGATCAAATCTCTCACGATTTTTTGCCAGCTTCCACGGATTCCTCAAAAAATTCTTGTGTAAAGGGTTTTCTCTAATAAGTTCTATAATGTATTTGATAAAGTTATTTTATGTTGAATTTGTTAATTGTTTGATGATAAGTGTTGGTGGTTGGGTTTGTGTTTGAATAGAGAACGAGCTCTTTAACGATAGTTCTTCAATATTTTGATTTTTTTTTTACAAAATCTTATATTGATAGAAGCCCTTCATCAATGGAGATGAAATCGATGAAGGTTTCAAGAAAAAAGATGAAAAAAATAAAAAAATAAAAACATTTTTGTACAGAAAGTCTCAAAATTTATAAAAAGACTCTAAAAAATCCCGGAAAGTATAAAAAAAATCTCAAAAAAAATTATTTTTACCTAGAAAATCTCAAAAATTGAAAATAAAAATCTCAAAAAAAATCATCTTTGTCCAAAATGTTTCGAAAATTATAATAAGTCTCAGAAACTATTAAAAAAAAGTCTTGAAAAAATTTATTTTTTCCCATAAAGTCTCGAAAATTATAAAAAAAGTCTCAAAAAATTTCATCTTTGCACAGAAAGTCTTGGAAACTATAAAAAAAACTCAAAAATGTCTCAGAAACTACCGAAAATTCTCAGAAATTACCAAAGAGTTTCGGAAACTATCTGAAAAGTCTCAAAATTAGAAAATAAGTCTCGAAAACACAAAAATACATGAGACTTATTGAACCTAAAACAAATTTCATCTTCTTCTTCATCGACCCTCAATGAAGGTCTGTTCAAACTCCAACGATGGTCGAACAACCTCGAACTTCATTAGAGGTCGATTTCCACCCTAATTGGAAGTCAATTTCGACCTCCAATAGATGATTGTTCAACCTCCATTGGAGGTTTAACTGGCATCCAATGGAAGCTGATGAAGATGATGAAAAAATATTGAAACACTGAAAAGTAAATAAAAATATATTTAACGTAAGGGATATTTTAGAAGTTCACCTACTTTGATTTCTTTAAAACTTAAATTATTAAAGTGGTGATACTCTCAAAAGTCATACTCAATAGAAGGTCATTCATCACCATTTCCACCCACAAACCTCCCTCTTCTTTTTACAATAAGCAGTACTCTACTCTCAATTTCATTAACAAATCACAAATAACTAAATAAGAAATGATCACAAGTCTAATTATATTAGAGAAACCCTAAACCTATAAGGAATAAGTTTTACAATGTTAAGGGTAATAAAATTTTCTAATTTACATCACTTGAGGACTAATTCTCTTAGTCCTAATTGGGGACAAATTCCAACAAATATCTTGTTGTTAGGGGTATTTGTGATGACTTTTCCACATTTTCCATTCAGTCAACCATTAAAACTACTGGTAGTCAACGACTTTGAGGGGTTTTTCAAGTAATAAAAGTAAATATTGCATATGTGTGAAATTTCAACAAAAGCGAGGGCATGTGAGTGCAATTAATTCTAAATAAAATAAGAAATCGAGCTTATTAGATTCTTAAGGGAAAATAATTACCGCAAAGAACTTTGTTAAACTAGAGAAGAAGATCAGGATATGGACCAATATTGACGAAGTGCCAAACCATTTCACTCTAGTCTTCCAATAAAATGAATATTGATGTAATGATGTTACATCCGCAATAACACAAAATTATTGACTCATAGAAACACACAAGTCTTACATAAAAATAAAAATAAAGCATGTATACATACAAGCTATTGTTTGTTGTAATTTTTTGTTTTTTGTTTTTATTTTATAAAGATAGGGGACCCTATTAAAATAGGGATAAAATCATTTTCCCCCTTACAATTTACCATATGAGACATTTTGTCCCCGTTAGTTTCCACTAATGTCCTCCAGGGTTTAAAAAATAAATGACACTTTTTGGTGGTGGCATTTCAATACTGTCACTACTTTAATGATTTATATTTAAAAGGCAAAAATTATGGTGAACGTATAAAAATACCCCTAATAGTTGTTCCATATCATATTTCTTTCATTCATTTTACAGTGATAAAGTTGTGAAGTAGAGAGAGAAAGTCTCATTTAAACCCAGACAATCATTTGAACGACGACGGAGTGGCGTTACACAAACGTATTCAGGGGTCGAGCTCCCCATCGAGCTCGCGGTGGTCGAGCTGCCCGGTCAGCTCGCGGTGGTCGAGCTGCCCGGTCAGCTCGCGGGAGGGCAGGGGGCAGCGCACTCGGAGCTTTTTTTTATATTTGATCTGTTGTGTGATGACGAAGATGAATATCTTTGTTTTTGAGACTTTTTGAAACGTTTTCGAGTTTTTTTGAAACATATCCGAGCTTTTTTTAAAATGGATCGAGATTTTTTTGTTAAGGATCAAGTTTTTTTTGTTAAGAATCGAGTTTTTTTTACATGATCGAGTTTTTTTTGTGAGGAATCGAGCTTTTTTTAAAAAGATCGAGTTTTTGTGAGCATGATTAAGCTTTTTTGTACATGATCGATCTTTTTTTGTAAGGGATCAAACTTTTTTTATTAAGGATCTAGCTTTTTTTTATATGATCGAGTTTTTTTTATAAAGGATCGAGCTTTCTTTTTTTGTGAGGAATCGAGTTTTTTGTTGTACATGATCGAGTTTTTTTTTAAAGGGATCGAGCTTTTTTTGTGAGGGATAGGTCTTTTTTTTAAAGGGATCGAGTTTTTTTTCATAAGGGCTCGAGATTTTTTCTTAAGTGTTTTGAGTTTTTTGGTAAAGATTATAAATTTGTTTGTAACAGTTTAAAAATGCATGTACCAATGTAAAAAAGCTCAGAAAAATTACAAAAAAAAAATACTCAGACCAATTACAAAATAGCTAGTAAACATATCAAAAAAAAAACTCGAACCAATATAACAAAATCTTTGACACATATACAACAACTTGTAAACTTATAAAAAAAACTGGATCATGTTCAGACAAATTGTAAATCGATTTTCAAATAAGTTTTTTTAGAGAGAAAGGAAGTAGTTACTACTTTCAGTGATCAAAGTGTGGAGATTGAGGTGTAAAGAGAATTAAAAATTTATTATTTAAGGGAAATATGGGTAGTTCTCCATAATAGGTCATTTCTCACCATTTCCAAAAGTCCTCCATCAGGGACTGAACATCTGACCTTGTGATCAAAAGCCATAAGCCTTAACCAGCTAAGCTACACAAGCTCATTATTGGTGGTTTGTTGATTTAAATGTATATACAATTATATAGTTATATAATTTATGTAAAATAAATTAAATGTGTTAATATAATTTAAAATAAACTCATGTATATAATTTAAAATAAACTCATATATATAAATTTAAATAAAATCATATTTTATAATAATACATAAAAATAGATTTATGAAAAAGAAAAAGATTATAAGAAAACAAAAGGAAAAACAATTCGAAAAAGGAATTTTTTTTTTATAAATTTTCTTTCTTTCTTTCTTTTTCGTTTCTAATTTTTTTTCCCGTTCAATTCATGGGCTTTGATTTTCTGAATTTTATATCAAATAGAAATAATATATTGATATAAATTTAAAAAAAAAGATTTTTTTTTTATTTCTTTCCTTTGGCTTTCTTATTATCTTTTTCTCGTTCATAAATCTGTATTTATGTAATATTATTAAATATAATTTTATTTAAATTAGATATATATATATATATATATATATTAAATTATATATATATGAGTTTATTTTAAATTATATAAACATATTTAAATTATTTTACACAAATTATATAACTATATAACTATATATACATTTAAATCAACAAATCCCCAACAAAGATATATTTCCAAATTTATCTCAATTTGATATGGTATAGAATTCTTTCTTGTAACATATTATTTTAAACGGCTTTTAGAAAGAAAGGACACACAAAAAAACCCTAATCACTTCTCATACTGAAATCTTTTTGGGATTGAACAATTGAATTTCTCTCCTACAAAATCCTGATAAAAACTTTTTTTTATCTAAATTTATATATATATATATATATGAGAGAGAGATCAGTTTATTAAATTACTTTTTTTAATTAGTATAGGTATAAATGTAAAATTATTTATTTTCTAATAATTTTATTTTTAAAAAATAAACATGTTGACAGTATATTCAAATGTGAGAATATATATATATTCAGATTCAGATTTCAATTCATTTTCAATCATAGAAAATTCAGGATTGTTCAATCTTTTGATAAAAAACAAACGTCCTCTTAGTTAAATTTTCTTTTTCTTTTCTTTTTTAAAAACATATATTGGACAACAAGGTAAAGTTAGCCAAAACAACTATTAGAAAAAGATAAGATTGGTCCAACTGGATCGACAGTCTTAATGGTCTATAGTTATAATGGTAAGGTAGTATGAGTTATTTTTCATATAAATACAAATTTAAATTCTAATTCTTTTTTACTAGTAAAGAAGATGAATTTCTCTAGAAATGATGTAGTTTTAGGGGCAAGCAATATCACAAGTCTTCCAATAAAAAAAATGATGTTAACATGCCCACAAAAGAAGACAAGACCGGTGACTCCTAATCTGTACAGTAGAACCTCGATAAATAAATGTTCAATAAATTAATAACCTCGTTTAAATAATAAAATCTTTTGGTCTCAACATGGGCCAATGAACTAAAATAATAACCTCGTTTAATACAATAGATATAATTTTTGTTGAAATCCTCTGAGGCCCAATGAATATATAAATTAATAATAATTGATTAATTACATAAAATAAATAGCATATAAAAATTCATAATATATAAATGAACTTTTTACTTTATCTAAACTAAACTCAACTTTTATATATATATTCATTTTGTAGCAAGTAGTTAGTTAAGGTTACTACTACTTGTCATTTGGGTTACGATCATTGTTAAGGTTGGATCCTTACCAATCAAAACCTAACAGAAACCTGTTCTTGCACTAGACCTACAAGATTCACTTAGCAGAACAGGAACAACACAAAATAGTAACAATAAAAACAAGTACCGTAAAAAGAGACAAAGGAATTCATCATGGTTCAACCAAAATGGCCTACATCCACGTTGAGCAAAACAGAAATGCTCACTTCACTATATGAGCGTTGATTACAAGCCAAAACTAACCGTGTCTAAAATGGTTCTATTCTTCCTTTCAGTAATTCCATTTTGCTGTGGGGTATACCTAACAGTCTTATGCCTTTGAATCCCTTCATTACTACAGAACTTATTAAATTCATCATTGTGAAACTCTAAACCATTATCGATTCTAAGGGTTTTAACTCTCTTAGGAGTTTGGTTTTCAACCAACTTCTTCAAAGTCTTAAAACTCTCAAAGGCTTGATCCTTGGATTTCGAAAGATAAATCCATACCTTTCTAGAGTAGTCATCAGCCAATGATAAAAAATAACAATTTCCACCATAAGTGAGAACATTGGCTGGTCCGCACAAATCCGAGTGAACATACTCAAGGATTTGTTTAGTGGTATGTTGGGCAGTAGTGAAACTAAGTCTATGATATTTGCCTAGAACACAATTTTCACAGAATTCTAACTTAGTCACTTGATCCTCACTTAGGAGACCTTTTTTACTTATTTCTAGTAAACCTTTCTCATTAATATGGCCGAGTCTTAAATGCCACGAGACTCATTTCTCACTACTTTTGGCTGCCACAAAGGCACTACCATCAGTGATTGTTTTCCCTCTCAGACAATAGAGGCCATTCCTCTTGTCACCTTTTAGGATGACTAGTGAGCCTCTAAAAGTTTTTGAACACCTTTCTTAGCCTTATAAATATATCCTTCCTCATCTAGGACACCAAGAGAAATTAGATTTCTCTTTAAGTTAGGCACATATCTAACATCTCTAAGAACTCTAACCATCCCATCATACATCTTAACAAAAATAGTACCTATTCATTCCACTCTACACTGCTGATTGTTTCCCATCAGCACACTTCCACCATTGAGTTCTTTGAACTCTATGAACCAGTCCTTTTAACGCACTCCGAACGCACCTCTAAACTAATGATGCTCTAAAAACTAAATGAAATGGAGTGGAGTGTTCAAGTCTAGATGACCCTTCGCAAGTGTACAAATCGTTGTTGAGTATAGCGGATACAAGTAAGAGTATCGATCCCACAAGAAAATCTAGGTAGTGAAAATCAAATAGAATGACAAAACTTGTTTAATAAAGATTGACTAGTGAATGATCTTAACATGTTTAAACTAAAAGTGGAACAAGTGAGATACAAGAGAGTATGATAGAGCATAAGTGTTAACTAAGATCTTAAGTAAATAACTTCAAGCACCATCCGTTAATCTAATATATGGCCTTAATTGTAAAAGGTTTTCAAGGAAGACTTTTATCAACTCTACATCTCAATGTGTCAAAGGATGGTGAGTAAAGAAATCTTTAATCTAAAAGGGCAAGTGAAATTAATAAGCATGGTCATGCATTATCAACAATCACTCCAAAGGAAAGTGAGGATAATATTTATGTTTCTTCAAACACATTATTGACAATCCAACCACTTAAAAGCATCTTAAATGTTTCAAATGCAAAGAAAACCATATTAAATGTAGAGTTCATACATTAATTGCACATATATAAATAAGATAGAATGGATAAATATATTATATTGACTTAGATCTTGGTTAACAACAAATGAACATCTATCCCTTACATCTCAATAAATTTTGTTACACATGATTCTCTTAACTACAAAAGATAGAGCGAGAGAAATACAATCGATAGTCATGGATGATGATCCTTGACCTTGATTACAAATTCTTCTTTCAACCTTCTTCAAAGTTGCTTCAAAATCTAGTTAACACTAAGAACTATTTTGATCTACAAGATAGCTTCTAAGTGTTTATGTCTTTGAAAATTATCTATATTAAGTGTTAAGTATACTTTTTCTACTCTATATCTTCTTCTATATATACTAGGTTGACAATGATATTTAAGTGCATGTAGTGGGTAGGAAAAATCATTGGTTTATAAAGTGGATTGTTGATGTAGCAAACATTTGCGAGTCAGATCTGTGAGATGGAACTCACAGTTTGCTTCTGCTTGAAAGAAGTCACAGATTCATATGGCAGTGGGATTCTAGGTAACTTCTGTAAGGTGGTTCTGCAAGTTGGAACTCGTAGTGTCTGGTAGTCGTCTAGTTTTGGCTAGCTTGAACTCGCAGTCTGAAGTGGAAGTCTTCTCTGAAGTAATTCTGTGAGTTAAAACTCGCGATTAAAGTAGAAGTTGTGATCTGCTGGTTTGTGGCCGTAGATTGATATGGCAGATGCTTCTAAAGTGTTTATCCGAGTTGGTCACTGCGAGGTTAAACTCGCAGATAGATATGGTAGACAGTTCTGTAAAACATATGCTACTTCAAAATTAATGTTGATGTCACTGTTTGATGTTATAGTCTTCTTTAGGGAACGTCTAGGACTTGGATTTGCGAGGTCGAACTCACGGATTTCATCGTTTCGTTCAAAAATCCTTTCTTTTCAATATGAAATCTCCGACTTGGAATGAAAATACCTTTGATGAGTTAACTTGCCTGAAAACACTTTTACAAGCAATTAAACACTTAAAACACCCCAAAAACGGCAACTAAGTGAAAGGATTAAGCGCTCAAAACATATACATTTTTAGAGTGATCACCCTCACTATACTTATGTGGAAGGAACAACCTGAGTCAATAATCCACTTAGTTTTGATGTCCTCAGTACTCACAGAGAGTACCTTACTAGGTTCATAAGATTTGGATGGTACAATTTCATCTCCCTCAATATAAGACTTCTCTTGATTTTTCTTTTTCAGTTCATAGCAAAATTCCTAATATGCCATTCCGTACCATAAAAATAGCATTTTCTAGTGTTGTTTCTGTTCCTAGATTGAGACCTGTTATTATTAGGTGTTTTACTTTTTCTTTTACCTTTAGAGAGAGAATTATTATCATTATTTCTCACCGGTTGTCTTCCTCTGGCAAATAAGTTCTCCATTTCCATCTTTCTTTTCTATCTTAAGCTCCATGTCTTTAGACTTAAGAGCTGACACACACTCTTCTAAGCTAAGAGAGGTTCTGCCATACTTGATGGATGCCTTCACATCCTTAAAGGATTCATGCAAAGAGTTTATAAGGACTATAGCCTCATTTTCATCACTTAATTTCTCATCATCCACAGCAATAGCAAGTTCTATGGCCATCTTCTTGAATCCATCAAGATTCTGTCCTAAGTTCTTACTATGGTCCATTTTAAAGCCGAATAATCTTTCTTTCAAATAGATTTTTTAGTCAAAGATTAAGTCAAATCAGGTTTTCAAGCTTTTTCCAAGCATTGCATGCAGTTGTTTCATCATTTACATCCCTAAGTATATTATCATAAACATTCAAAATTATTGTACCTAGGGTCATTTCTAGCATATCTTCTTTTTGTTCCTTAGTCAATGAATCAGGTAGTTTTTCAGGTCCGTCGATAGCTTTGAGGATTTTCTATTGGGAAAGAATGGCTTTCACCTTTCGTCTCCATATGCCAAAATCCCTAGAGCCATCAAACTTATCTACCTCAAATTTTATACTCATACAATTTGAATAGAAATTACCAAAATTAGAATTTGTTACCCCATCGTGACTACTTGCAGAATCATTGCTATCCTCTCATTATTCTCCTTCTCCAGAAGAGTCTTTTGACACCGAAGGCTTTACTATCGAAGGATCACGAATTGGAGGATTAGCCACTGGAGGATCAACAACTCCTTCATCCGCCATTGATACTCTCAAGCTCTGATATCACTGTTAGGGCTGGATCCTTACCAATCAAACCCTAACTGAAATCTGTTCTTTTACTAGACTTGTAAGATTCACTTAGCAAAACAGGAACAACATAAAATAGTACCAAATAGACAAACAGATAGCAACTATAAAAGCAAGAACCGTAAAATAGACAAAGGAATTTATTATGGTTCAACCAAAATGGCCTACATCCACGTTGAGCCAAACAGAGAAGCTCACTTCACTACATGAGTGTTGATTACAAGCCAAAACTACCCAGATAAACCCAGAAATCCCAAAGAGAAACCTAATCTGTCACTACTAAACAATCGAACCCCAAACCCTCACTTTCAGTGAGAAAACCAAGGCACTAATACAACCTCTCAAGAGAACAACTAAGCAATAACATAAATCTCACTCTTTGATACAAAGATTAAACTCACAAATACAAGGATATCACAAGAAATACATAGATAACAAGAGAGAGCACAAAATGTGAGAGAGAGAGCTTATCTGGAAACCTAGAAATTTCAATGAAACTGAATCAATGAATGATTCTCTCTCCATCAGTCTTATATATATCCTTATCTCCATGTGTAAGAGTAATCTCCTATGCTAATAGAAATAAGCCACCTCAGACTGCAATCCAAGACTCAGATTTCATATCTGATGACATCCAAAAAAACACTATTGGATTATATTGGCTTTTGGTTGGCTGGAGCTTATGATTAGGTTCTAATTGGTCTTCATTATAAGGTTCAACTTAGGCTCAGACTTGGCTTGAAGATGGGCTTTAAGTTGGCCACCTGATGAGCTAAAGATGGACTAAAATATCCACAATCATCATTGGTAGACGTATTCATTATCCCATGAATAATCTATTCATTAGTATGCAGTTTCATCACTATGATTCAAATCGTCGACAGTTGCCGTTTTCCGTCGCCCCTGTCGTCGCTAGGTCGCAGCTGTCTCCACTCTCCTGTTCCCCGGTCTGTCACTAGTGGTAAAAGTCTAAAGATCCCCTTCTGTTTTAACACCAAGGTACTTCAATTTTAACACCACTCTCCAATTCAAGTTATCTTATAATCTTATATCTAGTCATTTATAAGTCATTCACACTTAGTTTAATTTCAATCTTTTGTTCGTTGTTCATTAAATTTCAAATTAAAAAAAAAACAAACAAACAAAAAAACCCTTACATTATTCCACTCAAAAAAAGGTTACAAGATTATAAAGAATTTTAATTGTTTATGTCACAATACTGACTAGATAGAGTAAACCATCAATACTTCAACTAATTTAAATTGCGAACCCAAGACAATCACTTTACTAGAAAAGAATAAGATTCTTGCTATTAAAAGAGAAAGAGGTCGAGAAGCAATGAATCCACGATGTAGTGTTTTATTGTAGACAATCATTCAATCCTCTGTTAATGTGTACCATCTCCTCTATGCTTTTAATTTCATGGAAGGGGATGTTCTGGATTCTGATGAGAAATTGATTAATTTTGTGATTTTGGGTTATGGCAATGGATGTTTTGAGTTTCGTTTCAGTGATTAAATGAGAAAATGAGGTGGACATTTTTATTGCAAAGAAGGAAAATGGAGAAAGGATGTGAATGAGTTGGTGGTTGTTCTGCTGGGATTTTGTTGTGTTTATGGGTTTGGTGACATTTTTATTTCGTTGTGTTTCAAGCTTGGCTAGCTGGTTGCTATGTTTCTACACTATTTTGTGCTATTTTTATGGGTCTGTTTTAGTTGTTTGGTGTTGTCGTGTGCCCTTGTGTTGTTCTGGTGTTGCTTTGGTTTTCTGATTTTGTCGTGCTGTGTTGTTTTGAATGATTATTGAATAGGTTCGAAACTACAATAATCACATGCAATCGATACCTGTATATGAGACTTGATTTAGCTCTTGTAGCTTTGAAGATCCAGCTAAATGAATTATAAATTTATAATAGAAAAACAGTTAGAGACAGAACTTGGTTAAATACCTAACATTTTAATTTTTTTTTTGAACCCTCTTAATTAAATTATTAATACACCAATTTGCCAATTAAATTATTAGAAAAAAGATGACCAAAAAACGGAAAATGTCAATTTGCCTAAAAGGTCTTGGAGAAGTCTTGAAAACTACAAAAAGGAAAATGACAATTTGCCCAAATGTTTTTTTTTTTTTTGTTAATTTGACCAAAACAAGGAAAATGTCAATTTTCCCAAATGTTTTTTTGTTAATAACTTTTACGAATTGTGAATTGTGAATTCTAATAACATTTGTAAATTGTGAATTGTGAATTTGTACAATTTTATTCACTCTATTTTGTTGTGTCTTTGGTTTTGTGAATTTTGAATTAGAATTTTATTTTATTCGATATTTTGATTTCAGATTTTAACTTGAGTTCATTGCCCAATGCTTCGGGTTCTGATGCCAATTCCCTGTAGAAACGGAAATCAAATGATATTGGGTGGGAGTTTGGCCAATTGATTGATGCAAAGAATTCGGATAAAGTGAAATGCAATCTATGTGGAAAGACATTTTCAAGGGGGGTATATAGATTGAAAGAACATATTGGTCACATAACGGGAAACATGGCTTCGTGTTCGAAGTCAACAAAGGAGAATATAGATTTATGTAGAAAAACAATTGACGATGCCAAAAACAAGAAGAGAAATAAGAGAAAGGAAGAAGATGAGATAAGAGCATGAGTGAATATCAGTGGCAGAGATGAATGTGAGGAAATGGAAGGGTTAGGGTCTTTAGGGACAATGAAAGGACCTAATTTTCTTGGCCCTATGGACAAATTTGCAAAGTCCATCAAGTCTAGTTCTCTCAGTAGTAGGTCTTTGAGACAACAAAATATTAATGAATCACTCTTTAAAGAGAGGACATCAGCAGTGCAAGAATATGTCGCACAATGGGTGTATGAAGCGGGCATTCCTTTAAATGCCATTGACGGTGACAGCTTCAAACGCATGGCCCATGCAATTGGTCTATTTGGATCGGGTTTCCAACCTCCAAGTCAATGGCAGTTGAGGGAAACACTATTGAAGAAAATGGTTGACAAAACCAAAGTTGCTATCAAAAACCAAGAAGAAGAGTGGACACTTACTGGGTGCTCAATTATGACGGATGCTTGGACAGACAGAAAAAGAATGAGTATCATGAACTTATGTGTGAACTATAAGGAATGAACCACTTTCCTTTCGTCTAAGGAACGCTCTGATGAGGCACACACTGGTGAATATATTTTTCAGTATGTATTGAAGGGGATTCAACAAGTTGGGGCACATAATGTTCTTCAGGTGGTCACTGACAATGCATCCAACAATATAGCTGTTGCAAAGTTATTGAAGGAGAAAATGCCACATGTTTTATGGAACTCGTGTGCCACTCACACCATTAACTTGATTCTTGAAAGTATTGGCAAACTACCAAAGTACAAGAAGTTCATCGATTCGGCCAAAGCTTTCACAATCTTCGTTTATGCACATCATAAGACGTTGTCGTTAATGAGGAGCTTTACAAAAAGAATGGATATAGTGAGGCCGAGAGTCATTAGGTTTGCCTCTGTTTTCCTAAGCTTGGAAAGTTTGGTGGCAAAAAAGGATGGGTTGAGACAAATGTTTACTAGTGCCGAATGGGAAAAGTGCAAATGGACGATCACCGTTAAGGGGAGAGAGGCCTACTCAACTATGGTAAGCCTTGGTTTTTGGAATGGTGTGAACTTGTGCTTAAAGGTATTTGGTTCATTGGTGAAAGTGTTTCGATTGGTTGATGGGGATCGGAAGCCATCCATGGCCTTTTTATATGGAGAGCTTTTACAAGCAAAGCTTGAGATAAAAGAGGCGTTGAACAACATTATCTACCTATCTTTGCAATTATTGATGAGAAATCTAAAGAACGGCTAGATACTCCATGACATTTGACAGCTTATCTATTAAATCCCTAATACTTCTATAAGGATTTATCCATTTTTGGTGATGATGTAATTTCTACCGGGTTTACTACATTTGCAGAGATATACTTTCCTAATAACCTTGATATGCAAGATATCATTGTGAATATTGAGTTCACCAAGTATAGCAGGA
This sequence comes from Dipteronia dyeriana, assembly GCA_032871835.1. Lineage (NCBI taxonomy): Eukaryota > Viridiplantae > Streptophyta > Magnoliopsida > Sapindales > Sapindaceae > Dipteronia > Dipteronia dyeriana. Next base: position 27,304,872 of record CM065298.1, on the reverse strand, counting down.
AAGAGGGTTCATTTGGAAAATCATTGGCGGTAAAAGGATGTTTAAAGAATGATGACAATTACGATCTAGGTTAGAAAACTACAAAATTATTCAATTCTTTTTATTATTCAATTCTTTTTATTATTCATGTTTATGTTAGTATTTATTTTATATCTTATTTATCATTTATTCTTTTTATGTAATTCAATGGTGGAAAATGTATGAATCTCAAACGCCTAACTTGCAAAGAGTAGCAATTAGGATCCTTTCTTTAACTAGTAGTTCATCCGGATGCGAAAGGAATTGGAGCACTTTTGAGGGGGTAAGTCGTAACTCATAACTCATAAATAACATATTTATATTTTATATTTTATATTTTATATTTTATAATTTATACTATAGTTATGTTTTATGTTTTATTATTTATTGATTTATATAGATACATACGAAGAAAAGGAATGTACTAGATGTTGATCGATTGAACAATCTAGTGTACGTCAAGTTTAATGCTGAATTGATGAACAGACACAAAAGGTTAAGAGATAAGGAGAAGAAAGTTGAGGTGCTAGAAGCAAGTGATGCTAGTAATGCATATGAATGGCTTGTTGATCAGGATGATGAAGAAGTAGAGCTCGATCAAGAAACGGATGATGATATGGATGAAGAAATTGAAGTTCAGTTTGAGTCAAATGAAGAGTGTGCCGATATCCTTGGAGAAGGAGACTTAGACTAAGTAACTTATATAGTTTTTTCATTTCCTATTTTATGATTTGCATTTTGATTGTTGTTGATTTGTTGATGTTTGATAGAACTTAGAACTTGGAATTTGTCATTTTGATTTGATTGTATCTTTAATTTGGATTTGGATTGGTTTGTGATTGCATTTATATGGGCATTTAGGGATTTGGATTGGTTTATGATTGGATTTTGATGGTAATTTGGTATTTGTGGATTTGGAAAGAATTTTCTTTGGATTTGATAATTAGGGATTTGGATTGGTTTATGATTGAATTTTGAAACAATTTGTTGGAAAGAATTTTATTTTTAGTTCTAATTGAAATTTGTGTGTAATTGAGTTTTCCGATTAATACCCGACTAATCGGCCTAGGCTCTAGGCGCTAGGTCTCCATCCGACTAGCGTCTAACGCTTACTAGAATATTGATTTTGTTTATAAAAAAAAAACATTCAATTGTAAACCAGTGCTATTGTGATGATTGTTGTGTGTGATCGCATTTGAGTTGAATGTGATCATACAAAAAAATGCAAGATTACATTAGGTGCACCGATGCAATAGAGGAGACCACAAAAAACTAAACATGTACAAGTAATTAAAACAAAAAACTCTTTTAAATTAATAAATTATTTAATTATCGATAAATAAATAATCCTTCTAAAATAATAATTTTTGTTAATCTCAAATGCTAAGTTCATACTTTTCCAAAATGGTGTATTCAATCCGACAAATTAGTCTTCTATTGATCTCGAATCCATCCAATTCATTAGTCATAATTCATAATGTTTATGTGTATAGAAACGAAGGCACCAAATCAATGTAATGCATTACTTTATTAGGCTCGTACAAGAGACTTGAGGGGGAGGCTGCTTGACTCGGCTTCAAGACTAGCTCAACCGCAAATAATGTTATCCACCGTTAACAAGTAAACACGACAAGAGACTTTACCTCCAAGACCAGTTAGAACCCGAATCGTCCAATTACATCTCCAAGTTAGTGTAAAAGAATAACCAAATGAAAACCCCAAGAGTGAAAATCTACGTAGGTAATAGTTATTAAGTTTGGACCACTCTGCACATTTTGGTCTAATCAAGTCTCATAGACAATTGATCATGTAACTTGAGGTACTAATCATGTGATCCAAATAACTGGTCACACTATCTAAGTCATTTTTGCATGATAGAAAATGTCTAAATATACAACTCTAACATATAAATAGAAGAAAAACAAGACTTTACCTCTTACACTAGTTAGTATCCAAAACTGAGCGTACATAATTGATTAATCACGCTCACACAAGTCGTGTAGCAAACCTGATGCCATGGTCCGTGTCACATTTTATTTAGGTTTTGTTGTCCAAAAAAAAAACAAACTACAGAGTTTGTACAAAATTGATTTTGTTGAAATAAATAGTAAAATGCATGAATTACGCAATTTAATATGGAGAAACAAATTTGAGAGCGCACCTACACATGCATGTTCACGACTTTTAATTGATAACTACCTAACCGTTTACCTAATTAAAAAATGATGATTTTTATTTAATCAGTTGTTGTTTAAGGTAATAATAACCTTCTAAGGTCTAATTAACCTTCAAATAAGCTTAGAGTTCATTATTTGTTTATAGTTTATCTATTAAATATTCAACCATTGTGAAAAGGTTTGTTAGATTTTCTAAAAACTTAGGTTTAATTATACGACTGTTCCAACAATGTTGTAAGATCTTTTTATAGGCTAGTCTTTAAATTTAGTTAATTTGTATTTCTATTTTCCTTTTAAAAAGTAACTATTGGGATGAGATTAGCTGATCCCTTCAAATTACACTTTAATGTTGCACGTTTGAATCATATTTCTCTTCTCCAAACCCTATATTTATTATATTATTATTAAGTAGTTAATTTTAATGGTAAGATATATGAGTTTTTTTTAGAATAAATATATGGATCAGACTATATTAATATTGATTTTTTTTTTTAAATAACTTTAAAGATGCTATTAGTTTATTCTTCTTTTCGATAGAAAATAGATCGATGAATATCCAAGTTAACGTTTTATATTGGTTTAGCCTGACTATGAATGTAAACTGAATTTTTTTCTAGTAAAGAATATAAATTTCTCAAGAATGAATTATTTAAAGTGGCGAAAAACATTGCAAGTCTTCCGATAAAACAAAATGATATATTAACATCCCCCACAAAAGAAGACAAGAGCATTAACTCATACTTGTCAAAAATCGGGTATCAATCCAGCAAGTTAGTCTTCAATTAAATCCATCCAATCCATAATGTTTATGTCATTATGGGTATACTGTATAGGAATGGAGGGACCAAGTCAATGTCAAGCATTAATTGAATTCAGGCAGCTTATTAGACTCGTCCAAGAGATTTGATGGGGAGGCTGCTTGACTCGGTTTCAAAGACTAGATCACAACCGCGAATCATGATATCCACTGTTAACAAGTAAACACAAAACAAGAGACTTTACCTCCTCTACTGGTTGGAATCCAAATCGTCCAAGTATATGACGTTCCGTCCAAATTAGTGTCAAAGAATAATCAAATGAAATCCCCAAAAGAGAAAATCATGATAAATACGTAGCTAAAAGTTATCAAGTTTGGACCAATCTTCACATTTTCGTCCAATCATGTTTCCTAGACAAATGATTGCATGACTTGAGGTACTAATCGTGTTATCTAAATAACTAGTCACTTCATCTAGGTAACTTTAGATCAATAGAAAATGTCTAAATATACAATTATAAATTACAATCTAACAAATAAATAAAAGAAAAACTGGACTTTACCTCTTACACCGGTTAGAGTATCTCCGATATTGTACCAAATTAATATACTACTACTAAAATTAAATATAAAATGTAAAAACATTTCTTCAATGCAGTGTCAAATACTGTACCAAATTTGATATATATTGTATTGCTTGTCAAATTTGGCATACACACAATATAACATATGTCAAATTTAGCACAATAATAAATATTACTTTTTAAATTATAAAAATATCATTATATCTATTTTTAATTATTTAAAATAATTTAAATTTAATACACATTAATGATGTTTCAATCAAAATTTATTTCAACCAATTATTCATCAGCAATTTAATAAATGTATTAATGATAAGTGTTGACTTTGACAATTTTAATTAATAAAATAATAAAAAAAGAGTGGCAATATTGACACACCCACCGTTGAACTATTAACACCCCATTTTTAAAATTATTTAGTATTCATTTTTTTTCTTTATCAAAATATTTAAATAGACGTACAATTTTTATTAAGAAGAAGGGTCGCGTTTGCCGGTAACCAAAGTGTCACTCCTTCCTTTTGATTATGTCGTGACGTACTATTCAAAATAAAACTAATAAAACCTCCGCTTTCCTTATTTCAATTCTAATAACATATATTTTTAAAAGAGTTGTGCTATTGGCACTCCCACTACTGAACTATTTATACCCCAACTTCTAAAATTTTAATTTAATTATATAAAATTAAATAGCTTTATTAAATTTTTTAATTTATTTCCTCGATTACCCTTTTACATATTTTCAAACTTAATACACCACATATATTTTCCAAAAAAAAAATACACTTTTCTAATATTTATATACAGTTTTCTCACATCCATATTTGTTTTTTCTTCTTATTATCATGGTGAAGACATCTTTATTAGACGGGGTTTTTTTCCTGTAATCGATTAAATTGTTGGTGGTAGATTGTGAGTGTGATATTGATCGTTTATGATTTTTTTTAGCTATTGATTAGGATTTCGGTGTGGTTTCGTTTCGTTAGAGATTAGGTTTTTTGGTTGCGATTCTTGGTGTGGATATAGATCATTGAATGCATAAAAACTCCGAAAGAAAATAAACTGAGAGAAAAAAATAACAAACATGGATCTGAAATTTGAAAAGAAAAACAAAACAAACATGTGGAACAATAAAATGAAAAAAATACTAAACATGAGAAATATGAGATTAAGATCTAAAAAAAACAAAAATAGTAAACATTCAATTATTTAAAATAATCTATATTAGTAGGGTTTTGAAATAAGGAAAGTGATACTAAACATGGAAAATATGAGATTGAGATCTTAAAAAAAAATATAAACAAAAATAGTAAGCATTCAATGATTTGAAATAATATATGTTATTAGGGTTTTGAAATAAGGAAAGTGGGGGTTTTATTAGTTTTATTTCTACGGTATTCTTTTTAATAAAAATTGTACGTCTATTTAAGTAACTTGATATTGAAAAAAAAAATACTAAATAATTTTAAAAACGGAGTGTTAATAGTTCAGCAATGGGTGTGTCAATAACACCACTCTTTTTTAAATCATTGAATGTTTACTATTTTTATTTATATATTTTTTTTCAGATCTCAATTTCATATTTTCCATGTTTAGTATCACTTTCCTCATTTCAAAACCCTAATAACATAGATTATTTTTAATCATTGAATGTTTACTATTTTTTTTTTTTCAGATCTCAATCTCATATTTCTCATGTTTAGTATTTTTTCCATTTTATTATTCCACATGTTTGTTGTGTTTTTCTTTTCAAATTTCATTATCCATGTTTGTTATTTTTTTTTCTCAGTTTATTTTTTTTTCAGACTTTTTATGCATTCAATGATTTGTATCCACACCAAGAATCGCAACCAAGAAAACCTAATCTTTAACGAACTGAAACCACACCGAAATCCTAATTCAATTGCTAAAACAAATCATGAAACGATCAATATCACACTCACAATCTACCACCAACAATTCAATCGATTACAGAAAAAAAAAACCTTATCTAATAAGGATGACTTCATCATGATAATAAGTAGGGGTGGGCGCGGTTCGGTTCGGTTCGGTTCGGTTCGGTTTTGGGTAAAACCGAACTGAACCAAAAATATTTCGGTTCATCCAAATTTAAACTGGTTTAAACCGAATAAGATATGGTAACGGAACTGAACCGAACTGATTTTAACCGGTTCGGTTCGATTCGGTTCATTTCGGTTTTGGACCTAATGGACTTGATGGGCTTAATGGGTTTTTAGATACTAATTTTTACCATTTGAATAGCATAAAGCCAAAAAACACCCCAAATCAAACTACCTAAACAACAAGTAAATACATTCCAAAATATTAAAAAAAAAAACATTTTAATACATTCCAAACAACAATCTAGAAAATATAAGTTCATAGCAGAAGTACATAACATAATAATACATCCAAAAATAAATAACCCAAACTTCAAATTAAAATTACAAATAAAATAATTCTAAATTAAAATTTACAACTAGTCAACAAAAATAAGTAATGCAAACTCTAAATCAAAAGAAATAAGTAATGCAAACTCTAAATCAAAAGATTCAAGAATCTTCAAGTATCTTCAAAAATTTCTACCTCATTCCAAGATTGCAACAAGGCTTGACCTAAAGATTCAAGATTCTTTAAGTATTAGTATCATGATGATAGATATAGAGTGAACATCACAATTATATTAATCAAATAGCTTGGCCATATGTACTATTTTTTTTTAACTGTAAATTATATTAATCAAATAGCAAAAGAGGTAAGAACAGCAGGAGTCTAAAACCAGAACAACAACCACCAGGGGAGGCCCAAAAATGAAAAGAACGCAAGAGGGCCCAAACCCCCAGAACAAATCAGCTAAAACATCAAAAAGATAGAGCAAAATCAGCAAATAGAGCAGCCATGCATCCTAACTGGGATCAAAAGAAAGGCTATATATACTGATAGTATAAAAATTACTATAACATCTTTTAGATTTAAATTTGGGAACAAAACGGTGAAGAGGGCACAATATATATGATAAGATGATTAAAATAGAATAAATTAACCAAGCATACAATCAAATCAGCAGTAGAAATTGAAATTAGATAATAAACCTAGCTAATAGTTCAATCTCAACTAAACACCCTAGAAAACATAAACAAAAACAAAACAAAGACAACAACAGAGACTGAAACAGAACTGAAACTAAAGAGAGATCAAAACTAACCTTTGTTAACCAAATCAATCAAGAAAAACAGATCTGGTGAGCTGAAGAAGAAGCAGATCGGGCGAGTTGAAGAAGAAGCAGATCGGTGAAGCTTTGGCTGGAGATGAAGGATAACAGATCAAACGAGAAGACAACAAGAAGAAGACAACAAGAAAACTAGAGAAAGAAGAAGAAAATTAGAAAAATAAGAAGAGAAAGTGATCGACAAACCTTAGGCAAATGAGAGTCGATCGATGCAAAGCAGATCAGATCAATGTTGAGTGGATCGATGTTGGGTAGAAGATAGTCGATGTTGATCGGTGTTTCGGAGAAGAGAGCAGATCAATGTTGAGCAGAAAAGGTTAAGGTTGTTGATCGATGTTGAGAGAAAGAAGTGTAGGCATGTAGATCGATGTAGAGAGAACGAAGGTTGAGGTTTTTAATCGATGTAAAGAGAAAGAAGGTTGGGGTTGTTGATCGATGTAGATCGGTGAGAGCAGATCGGTGTAGGCATGTAGAGAAAAAAAAATATAAGAGAAGGAAGTAGAATAGGCTAGAAAAGGTTAGGGTTTTTTTTTTAGTTTTATAGGCGGTTTAATCAGTTTAAACCGGTTTTGAAAAACCAAACCGGTTTGAACCAAAAACTTTTCGGTTTTTAATTTTTTAAACCGGTTTAAACCGAATTGATTTCGTGAACCGAACCGAACACCCTTTTTTTGGTTCGGTTCGGTTCGGTTTGGTTCTGTTTGGTTCCGAACTTAGTACCCACCCCTAATAATAAGAAGAAAAAACAAATATGGATTTGTTATGGATTTGAGAAAACTGTACATAAATATATTAGAAAAGTGTAGTATTTTTTTGAAAATATATGTGGTGTATTAAGTTTGAAATTATGTAAAAGGGTAATCCAGGAAATAAATTAAAATATTTAATAAAATGATTTAATTTTACATAATTAAATTAAAATTTTAGAAGTTGGGATATAAATAGTTCAGTAATGGGTGTGCCAATAGCACCACTCTAAAAATAGCATGTTAAATACAACTGTGCATTGGAGGACAATGCAAAATTGTTATATCAAATACAGGATTTTACACTTTTTTATTCCAAATTTAACATTAATAATAACATATACATTGGAAATGGTCTTAGTGTCCAAAACTTTCAAGAATAAGGCATTTCCACTAAATTTTTCGATAAAACGAAAAAATTAAGTAAAAGAATAACCAAATGAAAACCCCAAATGCGACGCCCAGGTATTTTGTCATTGGTCCAGTATGGCCAAGGTAAAATTGGAGGCCCAATATGGCCCAATAAAAAAAACAATGAAGACCAGGCAGCTGTCTGCTTAGACGGCAAAAGTGGCTGCGTATATTAAAAAAAAAAAATCAAACAAGAAAAGTTGAAGAGACAAGTAAGAAAAAAAAGGAGAACAGAGCTAGAAAGAAGTAGCATTGAATAGAAGAAAAACGAAAGAGAAGGAAGAAAGGGGAAAAGAAGTGAGAGGCGGTTCTTATGTGATATTTTCAGATTTTGGGTTGATTTCTCTTCTTTAATTTTACATATTCTAACTGGATTTTGTACCATTGTTAAGGGAAGAAGAGGAAGCTGAGAAACCTAATGTACTTGGTCTGAATTAAAGCTTAAAAATCTAAATTGTGATTAAAAAAGTTTCTAGTTTTATTCTTAACTCAAACGTTTGTCAAGTTTTGTGTTTAAAATTATTTGGCTAAGAACCATTTTAAGTGTTTGTATTTTTTCGATGATTTATTATGATTATACAAGGGGATTGAAAGTATGTTTATATGCATGTGATTTGTAAATTAGAAATATTTTAATATATGTTGAGAAAAGATTGTGATTGATTTTCCCCTTATTCCTTATTATTGGCTTTTAGGGTCTACATATATATATATATATATATATATATATATATATATCATATGAATCGCTTTATACGTTACCCCTATATTTTACTCAAAAGCTCTAGAAATTATATTCGGTGCAAATTCATCTCTCTAATAAGACGCTTCTGATAGTGGAGAATGCTTTGTAAAATGTAAACTTCAGTTTGCAGGCTTCTACCGTATATGTTCTTTTTTAACTTTTTTCATACTCTATACGCATTATCTCTAAATATGTTTTTCTTACTTTCTTTTACTCATCAATAGTTGTATCATCACTTCAAGGCCGACCCTAGGGAGAGCCTAGTTAGGCGACCGTCTAGGGCCCCTGATTTGTAAGGGCTTCCAAAATTTCAAAATTAAAAATTGATTTTACATCTAACCTTTATATGAATAAATAAGCCTATAAAATTGAGTTTAAAAAAGCCCACTGAACATCTAATTTTTTCAAACTAATAAACACATAAAATGAGTTCAAAATAAGTCCACCAAACATATTTCATTTTAAGAGACTCATAAATTATAAAACTCAATTATTAGAGTGTATTGAATACTTGAATCATAATCCCAACAATAATTATCTTTTATATATTAAAAAAAATGGTATAACATTCCTATTATATTGATATTTACAAGTATTATTAGAGAAAAAAAATCTAGTAAATATACATAAAATATCTAGGGCCTCATTTTTTTATACTTCGCCTCGGACCCTGAAAATCTCAAGGTCGGCACTGATCACTTCCTAAAGGTAATCACGAATTAGAAATCTCCGCCATATCACTTGATCTTCCAAATAGTGTTGTAATTATGGAACGGCCTAAGACAGGCCGGTCCGCAAAGCAAAAATGGTCGTGCCAAGCACGGTCTATGAAGGAGGCAGACCAGGCTGAAGCCCAGTACGTGACAGGCCGCGTGTTGGGTCGCTGGTACCAGGTCCGACGGGCCAGACCGCCACGACACGCCTAACCGGCGGGCTAGGCCAGTGGACCTGCACGCCAGACCGGAACGTAGCACAGGCACGCTAGTCCGGCGTATTCGACCATTTGCTTTTTTTTTATAAAAAAAAATATTCCCTCCAATAGCTGGAATTTAAAATCCAACCGTTTGCTGACGTTAGCCAATGGCAAAATCCAGCCGTTAGAGGCTCTGAAATTTATAATAAAAAAAACCCCTGAAGTCTTCCAAATTTAATTTTGACCCACACATCAATTTTTTCTATAAATACTTCCATCCATTTCATTTTCTATTCACTCTCTCTATCATTCTTTCAATCTCTCATTATCTCAAATCTCAATCTCTACATTCTCCAATTCTATACACTTTTTCATACAATTTCATTATTACTCTCTTTACAAAATTCTCTAAATTTTCCACCAACACACCAAATTTTAAAGGTACAATTTTCTTATTACTTTTGTTGAAACATTTTTTGATAGTAAATTTATAATTTTATGTTTAGACTGTAGTTACTAAATGAAAACATTATTATTTAGTTAGTTAATTTATCAATTTTTATGCATTAATGTTAATATTATTTGTTTAGTATATTAAGATTTTTAAGTTTAGTAGTAATATTAATATTTGTTATTAGTAAATTTAGAAATTTAATTTGTATTATAGAATTTAATTTTTTTAATAAGTAAATTATAAATGTTAGGTGTAGTAGTTAAGTTTAATATTTTTTGTTAATAAATTATGAATTTTTAGTGTAGTTGTTTATTTTAATATTTTTTATGAGTATATTATGAATTTTAAGTGTAGTGGTTAACTTTAATAAGTTTTATTAGTAAATTAAAATTTTTATGTGTAGTATTAATTTAATATTTGTTGTTAGTATATTTATCAATTTAATTTGTAGTAGTGAATTTCATATTTTTTGTTAGTAGATTATGAATTTTTAGTGTAGTTGTTTATTTAAAAAAATTTGAAGTAAAATAATATTTTTAAGTGTCGTATTATTTTTATTAATTATTGTTAGTAAATTAAGATTGTTAAAGGTAGTAATTAATTTTAAAATATTTGTTAGTAAATATTGATTTTTAATTTGACTATTAATGACTATAGTGCTCATATGTTTACTTCAGAAAATGGATCATAACCAGCAGCCTCATTTTTCGGACGGTTTGAACATGTTCAACGTTGAATTTGATATTTCGGAGCCGACCCATACTCAAGCGGGACCTTCTGGTTCCGCCGTTACACCAACATCACGTCTCAGAAAATTAACATCATATGTGTGCCAGTGTTTCAACATAGTCCAAATTACACTCTCAGACGGGACATCCGGGCCCAGAGCTAAATGTAAGCTTTGTCATAAGGATTATGCCACGAGTAGGAAAGGAACCGGACATTTGAGACGGCATATGTACAAATGTATGTCTACACATGGACAGTTAGATACTACAACCCAGACACATCTACAACGGCACCCAAACGAGTCCGTTACGACGTGTCAGTTCGACGCCATGCACGCTAAAGAGTGATTGGCACGATACATTGCACAAACTGATCAACCGATCAGTGTTGGTGAGTCCATTTTATAAAGAATTAATCACATCTGCATATAACCCCTAATTTGAACCTGTTTCTAGAACCACTACTAGAAATGATATTATAAGATTGTTTGAAACCCAAAGAGATGACTTGATTGCAGAAATACAACATTTAAGTGTCTCTGTTGCATTAACTTCTGATATTTAGAATGCATGTTCCAAACAGGACTATTTATGTGTCACGGGACACTATTTAGATTCTGACTGGAGGATAACAAAAAAAATTATTGGTTTTTGTCCTATGGATTTTGTACATACCGCAGAAAACATTTTTAATGTCATTATTTCTGTTTTAGAAACTTATGAAATCACGTATCGCATCCTTTCGATCACATTAGATAATGCATCTACAAATACTAGCTCTATTGCATTGTTTGTTGCAAGAAATATCCCGCAAGATAAAGGTTATTTCTTCCATCAACGGTGTGCATGTCATATTATAAATTTAGTTGTACAAGCTGGTTTAAAGCAGGTAAGCGACCAAATAGATCGCATCAGAGATGTCATTTCTTGGATTTGCAGTTTTAATCCTAGATTCAGTGAATTCAAGAGACACTGTAAATTAAATGGTCTCAAACCCCGACGATTCCAAACTGATATGCCTGTAAAGTGGAACTCTACTTATTTAATGTTAGAAAATTATTTGGAATATGATACAACCATTACATGTTTTTATAACATGAAATTGGTCGAAACAGGTCTTCCTGAAGCAAAAACACTTACCACAGATGATTGGTATGTGGCAAGGGTTTTTGTTCAATTTTTAAATATTTTTTACAATGCCACTGTAACTCTTTTCGAGGTCTATTACCCCACATATTCCCAAGCAATCCATCAGACAGTGGAAATGTCTGAAGTGTTAAACAGTTATAGAGAAGTTGAACATCTAGGGGCTGCAGTTGTTGTCATGGATACAAAGTTGAAAAAATATTGGGCTAACATTCCTCTACTTTATGCCTTAAGTGTTATAGTAGATCTTAGGGTTAAATTATCTGGTTTAGAAGTTTTGCTTGAGTTTATTGGTACTAATTTGTCAATAGATTATTCAGAACAAATTACTGACATTCGAACCAAGTTGTTCGAGATTTTTCGTATTTATGAGAGCAGGTTTGGCAACATTGACACCCCCCAATCAACACAATCGGAGACAAAGCAGAAGCAAACAAGTTGGAGCCTTCTGAAACAGTGAAAAAAGGACAAATCAGCAAGTACTTCTTCAGGGCAAAGATCTGGCCCATCTTCTTGTACCGAACTGATTAGGTACCTTGAAGCACAGTTCGATGCTGTTGAAGACAAGGAAAAGTTTGATTTGTTGTTATGGTGAAAGACCTATACGTACATGTATCCATTTCTGTCACACTTAACACGTGACGTATTGGTTATTCATGTGTCAACGGTGTCTTCAGAACAAGCTTTCAGCACCAGTGGATGTATAATTGAACCAAGAAGAAGTTGTTTGTCTCCGGAGATGGTGGAGGTATTAACATGCCTTCGGGATTGGGAGCATGCTAAAAAAAGGTTGTAAAATCAAACTGTAGATAAAGAGCTTATTCTAAATTTCAACAATCTATATATTGATGAACCTGCAGGTAGTGGCTAAGGCCAGAACTAGGTTATACTTTTACATATGTATTTAGTATTTACTTGTAAGTTGTAATACGATTGCACTCTTTTTCCCTTACCAAGTTTTTATCCCATTGGATTTTTCTTGGTAAGGTTTTTAATGAGGCAATCATGTAAATATATAATACTGAATTCTATAAGTGAAAAATAATTAAATAAATAAATAATTGTTCATTTCATACTTTCGTAATTACATCTATTTTTATTATTTTATATTACTTTATCCTTACTGAATTATTATTTTTCATATAAATTATTTCTAGAGATAAACAAATTAATTTCAAAATTACATTTATATAATTGAATTGTTAAGTTGATAGAACAAACAATTCTTTTGTATATTACTTTATTTTCCGTAAACCCTAAACCGAAATCCAAAAAAACTTAATTTTTAAAAATTGGTTTCGAAAATGATTATGGACCAGGCCCGTGGGCTGGCCCGGCACGGCCTGTAGGCACGGTCCGTTTGAAGCAGATCACTGGGCCGTGTCGTGCCTTCATTTTCATGCACACCGGTGTGTGCCGGACCAGGGCAGGCCCGTTTACAAAAACGGGCCTCGACAGGCAGTGCCTAATGGGCCGGGCCTGGTCCAGAATTACACCACTACTTTCAAATGGTGTCTCACCTTAAATCAGTAAATTATGAGAGATCAGGCCACTTATCATGACAATGGTAACTTTATCTCAAGAACAAACCAGAGGCTTGGGACCATGAATCTGTATCACTAATGACTGTTCGGATGCATGCTATAAAGACGAATTTTTATTATTATTAATTAATGAGGAAAGAAGAAAACAGAGCTTAAAGCAATTGAAACAAAGAAAAATAAAAAAGTGTAACAATACCCAGAACCAGAAAGATGGTAGACAGAGAGCTGGAAGATTTATCCAAGGAAAAACTATATGGGTACCTTTAAATTATCAGACAAAAACTCATGAAGAATGCACAATTAGCTGACTAGCAATGTCATTAAGCAATGTCATTAATTTCGATGAAAAGTAAATCAATAAATCTCAAAGAACCCCAAAAGTAAAGCTGTAAAAATGGACTAGCCTGGCCCATTAGGCACGGCCTGGCCAGTCCATTTTTGGAAACAGGCCTGGCTAGGCCCGGCACGCGACACTGTCGTGTGCTGGCCAGGCCCGGCCTATTTCCGAAACATGAGGCCCGGCACGACACGTCGACCTGCCTCAGGCGGGCCGTGCCAGGCTGGGTCGCTGGCTAGGCGGGCCTGATCCGGCGGGCTTGACGGGTCTGGTTCAAAAAAAAATTACAAATTACGTTTGTTTGGATTTAGGGTTTAGGGTTTAGGATTTGAAATGAATAAAGAGAACGAACAATTTTTAGGATTTGAAATGAATAAAGAAAACGAACAATTTTTTATTTATTTCATTATTTTTCACTTATGGAATTCAGTATTACATATTTACATGATTGCCTCATTAAAAACCTTACCAAGAAAAGCCCAGTGGGATAAAAACTTGGTAAGGGAAAAAGAGTGCAACCGTTTTACAACTTACAAGTAAATAATAAATACATATGTAAAAGTATAACCTAGTTCTGGCCCTAGCCACTACCTGCAGGGTCATCAATATATAGATTGTCGAAATTTAGAATAAGCTCTTTATCTACAGTAAGATTTTGTAACCTTTTTTTAGCATGCTCCCAATCCCGAAGGCATGTTAGTACCTCCACCATCTCTGGAGACAAACAGCTTCTTCTTGGTTTAATTATGCGTCCACTGGTGTTGAAAGTTTATTCTGAAGACACCGTTGACACTGGAATAACCAGTACGTCACGTGCTAAGTGTGACAGAACTGGATACCTGTACGTATAGGTCTTCCACCATAACAACAAATCAAACTCTTCCTTGTCATCAACAGCATCGAACTGTGCTTCAAGGTACCTAATAAGTTCAGTACAAGAAGATGGGGTAGATCTTTGCCCTGAAGAAGTACTTGCTGATTTGTCCTTTTTTCACCGTTTCAGAAGGCTCCAACTTGTTTATTTCGGCTATGTCTCCGGTTGTGTTGATTGAGGGGTGTCAATGTTGCCAAACCTGCTCTCATAAATACGAAAAATCTCGAACAACTTGGTTCGAATGCCAGTAATTTGTTCTGAATAATCTATTGACAAATTAATACCAATAAACTCAAACAAAACTTCTAAACCAGATAATTTAACCCTAGGATCTACTATAACACTTAAGGCATAAAGTAGAGGAATGTTAGCACAATATTTTTTCAACTTTGTCTCCATGGCAACAACTGCAGTGCTTAGATGTTCATCTTCTCTATAACTGTTTAACAGTTCCGACATTTCCACTATCTGATGGATTTTCTGGGAAGATATAGGGTAATATACCCCGGAAAGAGTTACAGTGGCATTGTAAAAAATCTTTAAAAATTGAACAAAAATCTTTGCCACATATCAATCGTCTGTGGTAGGTATTTTTGGACTATGTTGACCTGTTTCGGCCAATTTCATGTTATAAAAACATGTAATGGTTGTATCATATTCCAAACAATTTGCCAACATTAAATAAGTAGAGTTCCACCTTACCGGCATATCAGTTTGGAATCGTCCGGGTTTGAGACCGTTTAATTTACAGTGTCTCTTGAATTCACTTAATCTAGGATTAGAACTGCAAATCCAAGAAATGGCATCTCTGATGCGATCTATTTGGTCGCTTACCTGCTTTAAACTAGCATGTACAACTAAATTTATAATATGGCATGCACACCGTTGATGGAAGATATAACCTCCATCTTGCGGGATATTTCTTGCAACAAACAATGCAATAGAGCTAGTATTTGCAGATTTATTATCCAATGTGATCGAAAGGATGCGATGCGTGATTTCATAAGTTTTTAAAACAGAAATAATGACATTAAAAATGTTTTCTGCTGTATGTGCAAAATCCATAGGACGAAAACCAATAATTCTTTTTGTTATCCTCCAGTCATAATCTAAATAGTGTCCCGTGACAAATAAATAGTCCTGTTTGGAACATGCATTCCAAATATCAGAAGTTAATCCAACAGAGACACTTAAATGTTGTATTTCAGCAACTAAGTCATCCCTTTGGGTTTCAAACAATCGTATCAAATCATTTCTAGTGGTGGTTCTAGAAACAGATTCAAATTGGGGGTTATATGCAGATGTGATTAATTCTTTATAAAATGGACTCTCACGAATACTGATCGGTTGATCAGTTTGTGCAGTGTATCATGCCAAGCACTCTCTAGCGTGTATGGCGTCGAACTGCCACGTTGTAACGAACCCGTCTGGATGCCGTTGAAGTTGTGTCTGGGATGTAGTGTCTACCGGTCCATGTGCAGGCATACATTTGTACATATGTCATCTCAAATGTCTGGTTCCCCTCGTACTTGTAGCATAATTCTTATGAAAAAACTTACATTTAGCTCTGGGGCGAGACGTCCCGTTTGGGAGTGTCATTTGGACTATGTTGAAACATTGCCACACATCTGATGTTAATTTTCTGGGACGTGATGTTGGTGTAACGGCGGAACCAGAAGGCTCCGCTTGAGTATGGGTCGGCTCTGAAATATCAAATTCATCGTTGAGCATATTCAAACCGTCCGGAAAATAAGGCTGCTGATTAGAATCCATTATCTTAAGTAAAAATATGAGCACTATAGTAGTTAATAGTCAAATTAAAAATCAATATTTATGAATAAAAAAATAATAATCTACTAACAAAAAATATTAAATTCACTACTACAAATAAAATTCATAATATACTCACCAAAAATATTAAAATAAACAACTACACTAAAAATTCATAATATACTCACCAAAAATATTAAAATAAACAACTACACTAAAAATTCATAATTTATGAATAAAATAATATTAAACGTAACTACTACACTTAACATTCATCATTTACTTATTACAAAAATTAAATTCAGTAATACAAATTAACTTTCTAAATTTACTAATAACAAATATTAAAATTACTACTAAACTTAAAAATTTTATTATACTAAACAAATAATATTAACATTAAAGTCCAAAAATTGATAAACTAACTTACTAAATAAAAATGTTTTCATTTAGTAACTAAAATCTAAACATAAATATATAAATTTACTATGAAAATATGTTTGAGCAAAAGTAATAACAAAATTGTACCTTTAAAATTTGGTGTGTTGGTGGAAAATGTAGAAAATTTTGTAGAGAGAGTAATAATGAAATTGAATGAAAAAGTTAAGAGAGTTGGAGAATATATTAGAGATTGAGATTTGAGAGAATGAGAGATTGAAAGAATGATAGAGAGAGTGATTGGAAAATGAAATGGATGGAAGTATTTATAGAAAAATTTGATTTGTGGGTCAAAATATAATTTAAAAGATTTAGTGGGGGGGGGGGGGGGTGTTTAGGCTCCAACGGCTGGAATTCAAATTCCAGCCGTTGGAGGGTTTATTTTTTTTATTTATTTTTTTATTTGGTTGATGGGAGGGACTGGCCGGCCAGCCCAACAGGCCGGTCCAGGGGCCTGGCATGCCTGCTTGGCGTGCCGTGGTGGGCCGGCCTGCCGGGCCTCATACCAACAGCCTAGCAAGCTACATGGCCCTCTTCCTTCACGGGCCGTGCCAAGCACGGCCCGTTGGCTTCGTGGACCGGCCGGACCGGTCTGTCTCGGGCTGACCCATAATTACAGCACTACCCATAAGCTTATTATGCTCCTTACAGTCAATAGTACTACAATATTTACCTCATCTTCAGTCTTGAGCAATTTTGTTCTCATCATTCTTAACGTACAGCTGCATAGAATTTCAGTGCATTTCCACCACATGTTTCCACATCGATACGTCCAAAACCTTGACCTGGTTTTACACTTGCCCTAACCTGAATATAGAACAAAAGTTGTTTGGTTAGTACCTTATGTTCTACAAGAAGATACAATTTATAATGAAAAAATTTTAGTTCAAAATACTATGGTAATAAGATTTTAACCTGATTAAGAAAAATGAGAAGCTTGCGTCAATATTTTGGATTGTACATCAAGGTACACTCCACCTAAAGGAGCACCAATTTCACATTTTGGGACAATGGCAGCAACCTGTTAAAGTCGCATATGCAGAACATTCTTGTGTAACAGTAGATTGTCTATATATATCTCAACTTACAAGTGAATAAAGATATACCATTATTCACCAATTCCATTCTTCACCGCAACAAAGGCCCTAAGTTAGCAAATCGATCCTCTCAAATCCCACCTTCTAATTTCACCTGACATCATGTCTGACTCGCCTGTTATTATCACCTCCAGCAACAAGTTGCTCTCTCAAACCTCAACTCTTGATTCTTTTAATACCTCGACACAAATTCCACAAAAGCTCTCCAAAGGCGGAAATTATGCTGCCTGGAGTTCTCAATTTACCAATCTCTTATTTTGTTATGATCTCTTGGGATACCTTGACAGAACTTTACCATGTTCGACAGAAAACAAGGTTATCCCGGGAACTACAACAACAGTGTTAAATCCTCACCACAGACTGTGGTTGCGACAAGATCATCTAATTCTTCACGCTATACAAACCTCAGTTACAACTTCCATCTCACAACTAGTGTCAAGATGCAAAACTGCCTCTGAAGCCTGGACCAAGTTGGAGATCTCGTTTGCAAACAAATAAAAAACGTGACTGGTCGGTCTACTCCATGCCATTACCAAAGTAAGAAAGGAAGGAAAGGTGGCGGCTGATTAAATGCAAGAGGTGAAAGGCATCATTGATGATCTTGCAGTAATCGAGAATCCTTAAGTGATGGAAAAATTTTTGTTCACAAAGAATTAGTGGCAGCCATTTAAAGAGTTGTATGATAAATTATTGGATCAGGAGTCATATCTAAAACGTAAGGAGGCCAAGAAAGGTCTTCCCCAATAGCAGCTCAGTTCAACCAGAACAAAAACTGAAAAAGCAGCAACTTTGGCAGAAACAATAATTTCTTCGTTAATAATTCTGGGACAAGTTCAACTCAGATGTGTGGTAACCGTGGCAATCCGAACAACTCCAAGAATATCCATACAACAATCGCAACTCTCAAGGTGCACCTGGTTCAAATGCCATAAATTTCTGTTGGTATATTTGGGTATGGGTTGGAGACCCATTGTACACCCAAGTGGGCCAAGCCCAATCCCAATGAGCAATTTTATGCTATATTCATACATCAGTGTTAGACACATAACAACAGAGAAATAGTAAGACACACACAATAACGTGAATGTGTGTGTGGATGTATCTAAACATTATTGTATGTGCATGGGCAATACAAAGGGGTGTGCGTGTGCTGTGCATGCAATAAGGCATATGTGCATGTGTTCATCAGAGAACACAAAATACAGAGAATATACAAGTAACATATGTGGAGAAAATCTGTAGAATTTTCTCTCATCTATAATCAAAGTGTGGGTAACATGCATTGTGATCAAAGGGGACTTTCCGATGATGTGATCGTCCTCCGACCAATGATTCAGTTTCAAGTGTTCGATCCCTGCTTCCGCTGGAATTCGGATTTCCGTATGGTGAACGATAATAATCCGAATTCTTTTTATTTATATCTAATATTAATTTATATTGGTATCAGAGCTTGATTGGGATTGTATTCTGGCAGAAATGCCATGCTTAAGAATTGTCTTTCACGTTTTTGATTGCTTCACAATTTAATAATGGCATAACACCACACAATTGTTATATTTCGTTTTAGATGGCATGATTGTATACATATATATGTGATTATATGTTCTGGAGATTCTTGCCATGATTTAACTTCAAAATTAAGAGAATTTTGAAGAATTAAAAAACGAAACCCGTGACTGTTATGGGGTTCGAATTTTATTGTCATTTTTTTTTCTCTGCGATCGTGGTACCATTAGATAGAGCCTTTCGATAGCTTTCCAACGATAGGTCATTTGCATAATTTGGTTAATAAACGAGGGAGAAAAACGATTTCGAATATTTACAATTGAAATCAAAATTCTGGAAAATTGTTTATTCTTGAATGTGGGTGAAGAACATGAAGAACATGTTCCACTTTTCTATGATCGGAGAGTGTATTTCACCCCTCACCCAAACGTCATAATTAAGGGCATAAATGGAATTACAATTAAATTTAGAGTCGGATGGTGGTAATCCCGTGATTGGGAAATTCTAGGAAGACGGCGCGTATATCACACTCTCCGCCGGCGCGAGTGGGCGTTGGGCACAAATGGCTTGAGTGGTTCTGGTGTTGACACATGGACACACCCGAATATGACATGTGGCGGTTCATTTGTCTTTTGTGACAAGTGGTCCATTCAAATATTGACACGTGGAGTCGATGTGTTTGAAGGAAACCGTCAACGGTTTTCGGCCACCGGGGAAGTTTCCAGTGACGGTTTCAGACGTCCGAAACAGTTACCGGTGCCATGTCATCACCAATCGGACCGGTTCCGGTACTCCGACCGGTAGGTTTTCCGGCGACGGTTCCTGCAACCGGTGATTTTCCCGGCGACGTTTCCGGCGTTCAGTGAATAGTTCCGGCGATTTTTTCCGACGATCAATGAATGGTTTTCCAGTGACCAAAGGCGGTTTCCCGGCAATTATAAGTGGTTTTCCGATGACTTATGGCGGTTTTCCGGCGAAAATTTTTTTTTAATTTTTTTTTTTATTATTTTTAATTTCAATTTTTATTTATTTATTAATTCCATCAATGTTTTTTCACTCCAATGGGAGCTGAATTAATGCCCTATAAATTCCGAATGGGATTTTTAATAAGACGGATTAAAGCACGAATTCAAGTGACAATTTTTGCTGTGGATTCCACCAACAGTTTCTAGCATGTTTTTTCGGTAACGGTTTATGGTTAAGGTTTCTGGCACGGTTTCTGATGACAGTCTCCGGTGCGGTTTCCGATACGGATATCAAAGATGGTTTCCGGTGGCATTTTCGGCCATCGTGGATTTTTCCGGTAGGACTTTTAGCATTATTTTCTAACGGTCATGGAATTTCCCTGCGAAACATTTGACCACCGAAATTTTAGCTTCAGTGGGAGCTATGAATATTGAAAGGCCTTCGTTTAAAATTCTCCGTCTAATTAATTATGCAATCGGGAAAAAGAAGTTTGATTAGAATATACATTGGAAATGTATAAGGTTATTAAAAGACATTTTTTTCTAAATGAGTTAGAAATTTGTTTAGAATAATCTGCATTATCTCATATGTCTTAATGGAGAAGATTTCATGAATCTTATTAATGACATATAACCGCAGTCAATGACTCGTGCTTTTATGTGGAGAGATGCAGTAGATAGTCTTTTAATGAAATTTCCCGAAAAGTTAATAGATCTATAAGGTTGGAAAAGCTAGAGTAAGATACCACCATGTATTTTGGTCGTAGAGCGTGTGAACTAGAAATCGTAGAGGAGCATTACATTATTGGGAATGTGAGGCGATCTACTACATCCACAATGGATATTCATAGTGCTAGGCACATGAGTTATTGCACATGCGAAAGATGACCAAAATTCTTGAGAAAATGACAATTAAATGAGTTGTGAAGACTCAGAGAGTCTTTCTCAGTGATGATCGATATAAATATGAAAAGTATAGAAAGAATAGCATGCAAAGTCACGTATTTTGAGAAAATACTGTGGTTTTAATAAACAGTTATATAGTAAATAATTTTGGTTTATTTACTTTGTAGTAAAAACGGTTTGACCCATAAAATATTTGTTGGGACTTGTGCATTGTATTCTTCTGTTATTTATATGATCACTTATTTTGGGAATTCTAAATTGTTGAGTACAATATTAGAATTAGAATTTTGCGCAAAGTACTAAATTAATGATGATTAAATTTTTGGAAACGGATGGTAATTAGACGCTTTAACCACTTTTTCGATTTTGTTCCTTAAATTGTTTCATCATTTGTTCGGTCAACGTTTGCAGCAAAATTAAATGTGTATTTTTGAAATTAATATGTTTGCATAGTAGATTGTATGTCTCTACATAGATTAGCATACAATATAGATTATATATCTATAATATTGTGGCCAATTTGATTGCGATAAACTAAGTCTTGTAATCTAGGGAATATATACGAAAAGAGTTAGTGTATTTTAAGAGTATGAAACTCTTGAGACTATAACATGAATCATGATTGAACTTCGGTATAGTACTTATTGCTTAACATACAAGATGTGAAGGCTTATCAAGCCATAAGTTAAATTACTCGCATTATGTTGTGGAGTAAGTTAATTAGTAATTTCACATGTATGTTTTACAAGTACAATATAATTTAAGTAAAGTGGTTTACCTTTCAGAGTTTTGTCTTGAAGGGAAATTTTTAGTAGTATTTTGAGTACTAAAATTTAGTATGTACGGTATCAAGTTTTAGAGTACTTATAAGAAGCGCCAAAATTAGTGGCAGCCTCCAATAAGAATAAAAAACATGATACACCGACTAAATGATCTGATCTCTTTTGATAGTTGGAAAATATAAAATTAATATGACACGTTCGATCGCGTCAGTTTGGTAGTAGAAGATGAGCGCCTAAAGGCGGCTTAGGATTCTAGCCAATTTTATATGAAAAATTCCAACTTGCATCAAACTTTTAGTTTTGAGCATATTAGTGGAAATAGTTATTTCCAAAAGGAGAAGAGAATATAGTCATAACCACTTAATCCTAGATCGGAATATGCAAGAAGTTTAAGGATAATGAATTGAGAAAGGACAAAACTAAAATAGCTTGTTGACGTTGTAATAAGCTAGGTATTTTTCACTCATAAATGCGTTGAGTCGAAAAGAGTAAAACCCAAACTTAAGAATTTGTTAAGTTATGCTTAAGTTTCTAGTTAGGTATTTTCTTTTGAATCTCGTCTATTGTGGACGGTGGATAAGTAAAGACATGCCATCCAATAGGAAACTGTAAATCATTCGTTGAGTAAAGTTAGATTATAAGAGACAAGATGTATATATGTTATAACTTTTTTTTTGGGAGTTTAGTACCAACAAACTGGGTTTGCATGGTAGCCTAAAGTTAGACTCCATAATGTTCTAATATACACTTGAGATCTAACTGGGTTTTAATGTCCGTGGTTATCCTCATTGATTCGGGTTATCATTAATTATCATGATGGTTTTATGAATATTATTTTAGCAAATTATATTCATATGGTAATTGATAGTTTAATGGTTTTATAGAATTATACGTCAGTAGAGACGGTTATAATTTGGTTTGTTTTTCAATCATTATAATGGTAATGGTGCTGATATTTTTGCATGCAAGATTAAGTCATGTTGACTAGATAGAATGAGTATATTAGTCAAAGAGGACAAATTGAACTTATTCATCTTAAAGGTCATGTAAATTATCTAGTAAGAAGAACAACTAGAAAACCATTTGATAAGGAACTAGATCAGGAATTCCATTGCGACAAATTTATTACATTTGTGATTGAATGAGTGTAAAGACTATATTAAAATTTCATATATAGTTACATTCATTAATATCTTTAGATGTCTCGGTCATATCTATTTGATCTCTCATAAATAGAAAGCATTGGATTGCATTCAGATTGCTTGGCTGAGGATCATATTAGATGATAAACTTTTTTGAGTTTTAAAGAATAAACCGAGTACGTAAATATCTTTTTGAACAGTTCAAGGAATTGTTTAGTAAGAAAGATATAAAAAGATATTTATTTATTCCTAGGATTTCGCAACAAATTGTGTAGCGGAAATAAGGAATTAAATACTGTTGGAAATGGTTAAGTCTGTGATGGTGCAAGTGAATTATTTAGTATCTTACTAAAAGATATGATAATTGCTACCTACTTTCTTAATCATGTTCCATTTAATCAAACACTTATACACTATATGAATTATTGGACAGGTAGGTAGCCTGGTCTGACTAATCTACAGCTCTAGGGGTATGCAGATTATGTTTATAATCCATCATATAGAAATAAGAAATTGGTTGCAAGAAGAGAAATTGGATTTTTGTTTGATACTCTGTGTATTCCAAAGGATTAAATAAACGATGGTGTATAATTAGATAGAAGTGTGACTGAATTTGAATCACAAGATGTCATTATTAGATAATGAATTTCTTAGTAGAAATGAATTTAATATAGATATCTAATTTTTTTTAATTAGATGATCTGTGTTAATATGCGAGTGGCGGTATATTAAAATTTAACTTGATCCTCCATCCCTAGTGGGAGTGGAATTCTAAATGGATCTTCCATCCCTAGTGGGAGTGGAATTCTAAATGGATCTTTCATCCCTAGTGGAAGTGGAAGTGAAAATCTACACCTTAGTGGGAGTAGAAATCCTCATGGTTTCATCCCTAGTGGGAGTGAAACAACTGTTAAATCATCCACTATAGTAATTTACCAACTCGTGGACATAATTATAAAATTATCCCATGTCATCTTTCGGAGATTGAAAGGGAAGTTTTGATGATTACTTTGCTTGAAAGTGATGAGCCAAAGATTTTAGAATTGAGCTATCACTAACTATCTACTAAGTGAATATATGAATGAAAGCAATGGAAGGGTAAATGGAGTATAGAAAAATGATCATGTTCGGGACTTGATTCACTTACCGCCTGGTCATTAGACCGTTATGAACGTATGGATTCTATATATATCATATGTAAGGCGGAAAGTACTAATGAGAGGTATAAGGCGCGATTAATCGAAAAATGAAGAAACTTATTCTTTGGAAGTAAAGTTTTATTCTATACGCCTTATTCTAGCACTAGTCACATATTTGAATATGAAATTACATCAGATGGGTGTAATGATTGTACTTCTCGATAGAGAACTAGAGGAAGAAATTTACATGGAGTTGCCTGTAAATTTTTCGTTTCAAAAGATCAAGAGTGCATAAGTGTGCTTGCTTGATTAATGTATGGTTTGAAACAATCCTCTAGAAAGTGGTATCTTTTATTTCATCAAACTGTAATGTCTTATAAATTATTGATGACTAAAGATAGCCATGGTAAGTACACTAAACAGGTTAAGGATAAATTTTTTATTATCTATATATATGTGGATTATATGTCTTGGCTATAAATAATGAAGAGTTTGTAAAACCATAATGAGATGGTAATTCTCAAATTTCTTTGAGATTTTATATGAGCAATGTGGCTTATATATATTATGAGTAATAGTTGATTCGAAATGAGCAATTATAGGCTCATAGATACTCCTATTATGAAATTACAAACTCTTATCCTCAATGTGTACATTGAAACTCCATAAGATCAAGTTATTAATTACAAGTTCCTCATGTTAGTACCATACATAGTCTCATGTACATTGTTATATGTACAAAGTCTATAATTAGTTATGTCGTAAGATTGGTGAGTAGACACCAATATAATCCTTGATTATAGCATTGAGATGTTGTCAAGAGGATTATTACATACCTTGAAAGTACGACTAACTAATAAGTGTACATTGTGATATGTACAAGGCCCAATAGAAATTATGCTACAAGATTGGTAAATGTATATCAATATAATCCTAGATTGAGAGGATTATGATATAACTTTAATAGTAAGGGAATTTACCGTTAATGTTAGCTTATTTACACACATAATGTAATAGAAATATGTCGTCAGGTTGAGACCAGCATTCTTACACGTGCGGTCGCCTCAGTTGCTGAGATAGCAAGCTGAGATGAGACACATATATATTAGAGAATATGTAGGATATATTCTCGCGGAGCTAGTATATATGAATATGTCGCCTTGAATTTGTCAAGATGAGGTTCACAATAAATATACTAATATATTTTAGAACCGATCATGATAAACCCCACTATCATTGATACCTGATTCAAGCCAGATATGAGATCTTAATGTGGTGTCAGAGAGAGGTGAGCTTTTAAGAACTCAGGTTAATCACAAGAGTTGTGGCTAGACTAAGATCTGTACAATAAATAATATAAAGATATATGCATTCTTATTTAGAATGAAATTCACTGTAACACGTGTTTCATACCACGTGTGTTATTTGTGACCGATGTGGAAAATGAGAAAATGAATCTCTGCTTCCTCCTTGTGTAAGTTCCATTGAAGTTTTACGTTAACTTCAAACAATGTCCTTATGACCATTCACTTTATCTTGAAGTGACAGAAAAATGTTAGCACCTTTAGCGTGTTATTTCTATGGCTATGATAATTCAGCCTATGGGGCACGTCTAGGGTAGCAGTTGTTCTGGAGACGGAGAGATAGAGATGAAATGGGAAGATTTAATGAATTTTTATCTAACTTATGTATTCACCTGTCAACCAATTGTATTTGTTACAATTGTGAATACATGAAATGTGATAAAGCCAAGCATAGCTTTTGAGGGATCAAGTATGCATTAGACTGATAAAAAAAATTATTATAAATTAAATCTAGGATACAATAATGAACAAAATTATCTCTTGTAAATAAAGAATTTACATTTGAGATTGTTAGCTCTTTTTTTTATATATACATATATATATATATGTATATATATATATATATATATATATATTGATTGTTCATAGGTCACACGATGCATTTACCCGTATGAACACTTTTGATAATGATGATAATACTTGTGTTTAAAATGTTTTAAAGGCTCCTCTGTATATATCACATCTAACGCCATTTGGGGGGTGGCAGATGTTGATTAATAAGGTTGCACTTATGATGTGCTTGTGGTAACTTAACTGTGTTGGCCCCACTTGTGCGAGTGGGAGATGTTGGTATATTTGGGTATGGGTTGGAGACCCATTGTACACCTAAGTGGGCCAAGCCCAAGCCCATGCCTATGACATAAGCCCAATGAGCAATTTTATGCTATATACATACATCAGTGTTAGACACATAACAACAGAGAAATAGTAAGACACACAATAACGTGAATGTTTGTGTGGCTGTGTCTAAACATTATTGTATGTGCATGGGCAATGCAAAGGGGTGTGTGTGTGATGTGCATGCAATAAGGCATATGTGCATGTGTTCATCAGAGAACACAAAATACAGAGAATATACAAGTAACAGATGTGGAGAAAATCTGTAGAATTTTCTCTCATCTATAATCAAAGTGTGGGTAACATGCATTGTGATCAGAGTGGACTTTCCGATGATGTGATCAGAGGGGACTTTCCGATGATGTGATTATCCTCCGACCGATGATTCAGTTCCAGGTGTTCGATCCCTGCTTCCGCTAGAATTCGGATTTCAGTATGGTGAACGGTAATAATCCGAATTCGTTTTATTTATATCTAATATTAATTTACAATTTCACTCCTCAACAGCAATCTTGGCGTCCTCAAAACAATGGAAGTAATCAGAAAACAATCTGCCAACTATATGACAAGGTGGGACACACTGTAAAATTTTGTCATTCGCACCCATGTCACGTGTAAAATTGGCCCCAGGCTAACTTTTCCACCGGTGATCAACATGATGGTTGCAAATGCTGGATGGTCGATTCGGGCGCATCTCATCACATAACCTCCGATTTGCAGAATCTGTCACTTCATTCCGACTATATTCCGACTATAGTGGTAATGAATACATTATGGTTGGCAATGGTAAAAAACTCCCCACCACTTATACAGGCTCTACTACACTTTATTCACCCACTACCATTTTTCAGTTAAACAATGTTTTATGTTCACCAAATATAAAGAAAAAAAAAGTTGCTTTCCATATCTCAATTTTATACCACAATAACACATCCATTTATTTTTTTCCCCAATTGTTTTTTTTTTTGAAAGATTTGAGCACGGGGGCATTCTTGGTTCGAGGCCGGAATAGAGGAAACATCTAAAAGTGACCCATACAGTCAACAACACCATCCATTCATCCCACCGCTCTCCTCTCTACCACCACTTTACTGAACTCATGGCATTGTCCCTTAGGCCATCCAGCCACCAAAACTCTCCAAAAAAATTGAATCATCGGAGCGTCTACCCATCTCCAAGTCTAGGTCTAGTTTATCTCATTGTGATGCTTGTCTTTGTAATAAGAGTCGTAAACTTCCATTTGGTGTATCCTCAATTTCTTGTACTAAGCCACTTGAAATTGTATTCATTGGTGTTTAGACCCTGCTCCTTTAATTTCATTTGCTCATTTTCGCTACTGTGTTGTCGTTGTGGATTATTTTACTAAGTACATATGGTTATATCCTCTCAAACAAAAATTTGAGGTTCCTATCATCTTTGAACGTTCAAAAAAACTTGTAGAATTTTTTTTCCCAAACATCCATCAAAACAGTATTTTCAAATTGTAGTGGTGAAGCACGTAGTCTTGGCTATCGTTTTTCTCAACATGGAATCCAACCTCTCAAATCACCCTCATATACACCTGAGTTAGTTGGAATTGTTGAAAGCAAACACCGACACATTGCCGAGACTACGCTTAGCTTGCTGCAACATGCATTTATACAAATACGATTTTGATCTCTAGCCTTTCAAGTTGTTGTCTACCTTATTAACCATATGCCTTCCATTGTATTGGATTTTTAGTCCCCATTTGATATTCTTTTTAACAAACATCCTAACTATCACATATTAAGGATATTCAGTGGCTTGTGTTACCCTTATCTCCACCCGTACACCTCTCATAAGTCATAAGCTTGGGTCTAGGTCTTGTCCTTGTGTCTGAGTTAGCTATTCTAATGAACACCATATCTATCTCTGTTTGGACCCTAAGACTAATCGTGTGTTTGTCTCTCGTCTCATAATTTCTGTTGAGTCAGTTTTCCGTGTCGGGAAAAAAAATCCAATCTCCACCAATACTCGTCATCAAGTTCTCAAAAATTGGCTTGATTCAATCACATCTTATACCGAATCAATTTGCTGTGAACAAAGTTCTCATGTAAGCCACGCAAGCTGGGCCATGCAAAGTATCGTTGCTGAACGTCTAGGAAGACCAAGTCAGGTCATTTATAAGTTAGTTTGTATTTAGTTCCTTTTCTTTTGGGCATTATCTTAGTGGAGGTGAATCTGTTGTTAGTGGGATATTGGTCCCTGCTTTTCAGGTTGTTATCAGGTTTGTTATTGGATGTAAAGCCTATAAATGGCTCTTTTGGAATTGAATAAAGGTATCGAATATATTGCAAACCAACTATCTCTCTCTTCTTCCTCAGTTATGTCTTCTTTCTTTCATCTTCAAAATTAACCTTAACAATTTGGTATCATAGGAAAAGCTCCATGGATTCCTGCAGCAAAAGCAATGTCGATTTTCAAACTAAAGTCATTGATATCCTAACTAGATATAGACTAGTTTCAAACAACTCAACACCAATTACAATCAACTCAACAATAGTTTCAATCAAGTCACCGTCGCTATACAAACCGTTCTCACCAAAATCCAAGCTCTTTGACTCAACCAAACCAACCAGAACTTCCATTCTGTCGAGCGAGAGGTCCCCTTTGCATAGGCAAAGGCTTCCCACAGCCATACACAACTAGCCACCACAAATCTCCATAACATGCCAAACTGAAACAACACCCAGCTTAAATTATCCTTTCCCACGTTCGGTGGCAACGATCCGACCGGATGGATATTCAAAGCTGAGAAACACATTTTAAATTCAAACAAACCACCCCTCCTCAGTAGGTTCAATTGGCGTCATTCCATCTTGAGGGCATTGCTCTCCAATGGTTTCGATGGTACACCAAATTTAGAGGTCGTACAACCTGAGAAAAATTTACTCAGGCTCTACTCTACGACGACCCGTTTGAAGCCCTTTCTCGCCTCAAGCAGACAGCCACAGTCGTCGCTTACCAAGAGGCCTTCGAGAAATTGTCGCATCGTGTTGATGACCTGCCTGAGAATTTTTTGGTAAGTTGCTTCATCGCAGGACTCAAGGATAAAGTCTGATTGGATGTTCGGGTCAAGCAACCACATACCCTTTCAAATGCAATCAGTGTGACACAAATAATTGAATATCGCAATCAAATGCAGCATAGTCCTGGCTTCTCTTTTCAACCACCAAATTATGTCCTTCAACCACGACCCATGACCTGTCTTCTTAGCCCTCCTCCAACACAAAAATCGACTACAACTCTAAACACATCTTCAGTTACAATCCGGCGTATTACGAGACAAGAAGCACGAGCACGGAGAGAGAATGGACTCTACTACTATGGCGATGAGAAATACTTCACTGGTCCCGGTTGTGGGCGTTTGTAACTCTTCATGCTCGAAGATGTGACACCATCGAACGATATGGAAACCGAAGAAAATAAGAGATTTGGAGCATGCGACTTGAAGTGAAATAGAAAGAGCAGATTTTAGGTGATTCGGTGTGGACTGTGGACTTGGACTAATTATTGCAGCTACAAGATTGTCATCATACCGGGTTTTAGTTCAATCTTTGTTCTTAACTTCACCATGTGTTTCTAATTTATTTTCTGAAGTGTAGGATGAAACTTAGATATTGCAATTGTTTTACTATTTATTATAATTCCCAAATTAGTTTTAATGATTATAATTCTTATTTTTCATTGATTGATATTAATTAAATTGTTTCACCTTAATATCAAGTATTTTGGGTAGTTACGATTGATTTAATTAATCGGGCTTTATGTTTTAATGTTTGAATTAAGAACCTTGACTATATATTTTTCAAATATTGGATACATGTAATACTTGGGTATTATACATTAAATCAATTGGAATAAAGAATTTACAAAAGATTAATTTTTTAGAACCTAATTGACAAATCTTAAGAAAGCATTGGATTGATTTCTAAATTGCTACTCATTCCATAACAACCAGGTAGAGCAACCTTCTTTTTGATCGCCAGACTCCTTTCAAGGCAAAACAATCTTCTCTTTTGGATTACTGGTTTGACCCCCTGATAAACGACCAGGTAGTGTGATATCACTTGTATGTCTATTCCCGTCATGTCTTCATTTCTCCAAGTGAACACGTCTTTGTATTCCCTTAAGAGATTGATGAGATTGGTTTTGACGGTTTCATCTAAGTTAGCTCCAATTATGACCCCTTTGGTTGGCTTGTCCTCATCCAGGACTATTTCCTCTGTTGGTTCTTCATTCTGAGTCTTGGGTTCTTCCTTTGGATCCAGCTAGAATCCCAAGGGTGTTTCTACCACTGCTTCATCGGGTAAAGAATGAGTGCACAGTTGATGCTCGTCGTTCTCCCTATCTCTTTAAACTGAGCGATTTGCCATTCTTGCCATTTCTTACAACCCTTTAACTGTTCCTATCCCCCACTCTGTCAGGAACTTTAACATCAAAGCATATGTAGCTGTTACCGCTTTAGTTTTATTCAAGAACGGTCAGCAATACAAGGCGTTATAAGGTCAATTCTCAATGTCTAGCACAACAAAGTCGAGTAACTCTATTTTCTGACAAGAAGAATCTCTAGCCTTCACTGGTAGCTTCACTGTCTCTAGAGATCTGACTTTGACCCCGTCAAATCCTCAAAGCGATGTATGAAAAGGTCGTAACCTAAGTTGGTCGTATACCCCTGCACTCGTAATATCCGTCGAACTCCCGTTGTCAATTAGTACTCGGTGGACTTCTCTATGGTCAATTCGGACACTTATAACCAAAGCATCGTTTGGCTAGACATCCGCCACATGCAAGTCGGCTTCAATGAACACTATTGGGTCACATTCATCCTTGATTCTTTTCGGGTCAGGTTCAATAGAGTTTACATCGAGATTTTTTCTTGCTTTCATTGTCTCTCTGATTTCCTGAGTTCGTTCTATGTTGCTTTTCCCAACTAAAGGTCCTCCAAAGATAGTGTTTATTGCTCTTTCTTCAGTCTTTCTTGAACTCACCTACCTATTTCGATCTTCTGATTTGCTACCGTGTTGGACATTCACCTTCTCATTCTTCTTTAAAATAATGTCTTATAAATTCCCTTCTCGGATAAGAGTCTCAATGTGATCTTTGAGCTAGTAACACGTAGAAGTTTCATGTCCATTTTCTTTATGAAAAAGTGCAATACTTCGTGGTGTCCCTTCGGGCAAACTGTGACTGTCTGTGGGGCTCTTTGGAAAGGTTATTTTCTTCTAAAATAGCTGAGATTTCATCTTGTCTTTTTTTTTAGTGAAGTATAGTTTGTATACTTGCCCTAAAACCTGTCTTTTGTTTTGTCGGCGCTCCTACGCCCGCTACTTCCATCCTTGTTCTTGTCGTCTTTATTGTTCCCTTTTTGTTTACCTTCTTTTTGGTTCTGCAACCTAGATTCAACCTTCTTAGGCTTGGGTTCCTCAGTCAGTGCATAAAGTGGCCCTCTGTTGCAACTTCTTCTTCCTCGGCCATTGCATATCTGTTTGCCATGTCCATCATATCAGCATACCTGGTTAGACGGGTTTTCATCAGGTCAAAGGATAGCCGTCCATTTTGTAGATTGTTTATAAACACGGCAATGATTGCCTCGTCATTTACACTTCATATCTCTGACACTGCCTAATTGAATCTCCCCATGTATTTTTTTAGTGACTCATCATTTCCTTGCTTTAATTGGGAGAGGTGAGCTACCAACTTCTTCTTATGCATACTATCGAGGAACCGTCTTAAGAAAGTTCTGCTTAACTCGCCGAAATTTTTAATGCTTGCCCGAGGTAGCCTACCAAAACATCGTGACCCCAAATCTCTTAAGGTCTGAGAAAAGTTAAAGCACAACAAGGCGTCACTGTGAGCGTACTGGGTCATAGCGCTCTTATATCGCCTGATGTGTTCCTTTGGATCCGTGTCTTTCTTGAACTGTTCTACATGCGGCATTCTGAATCAATCTAGAAATGTTGTTCGGAGGATGTCATTGGTGAAAGGGCTATCAGAGTCATCATCTGACAACTCGTTACGCCCATGGCACCTAACCAGTGCATCCATCTGTCACATGTTATTTTGAACCTCTCGAGTCAAGCTCTGTATTAGTATGTCTCTTTCACCCATCGGCTCCCCTTCACCATTGACACCCTGAGTGATTGTTATGCCCGTCTTTTATTCCTCTTAGTCATGCCTTGGGTTTCTGGTGATAAACCATACAGGCTGACAGTTCCCCGATGGACTTCCGGTATTGATAGTCGCTATCTTCTTATGACAACGATTGATCCATTCGTCGGGGAATATCTATGGTATCGGTCATGCCCTGTTTGGTCATGACTGCACCTTCGATGATGTCGATATTCTTTGGATGCCTCCCTAATTCGGGATTTTTCTCCATACGCAACTCTAGGTTGGGTGGTTGGATTCAGATCTGTGTCTATTACTAGTGCAACTGACATCGGCTTAACCACAATCGATTGTAGCCTTCCTTGTGGGTGATATAGGGGATGTGCTTGGCTGGGTGAAATCAATCCTTTCGTGGTGGAGAGGATAACTCTTTCCTTGGCTACATCAGACACTAGTTGTTGCAGCACCTCCCGACATCATCGTGCGATGTTCTAACTGGTTGGAGGAGACCGTTGGATTCCTGCTATGGGTACTGATTGATTCTCAGTTGTAAATGCAGTGCCAATTAGATCCTGAGGAGTGTCAACTCTCTGTATATCATCTGGTAACTACTGGATGTTCCTGGAATTGCTTCCATTTCCATCACTGGCCATTGTCTCAATGATTTCAAACAAATCTGAGGTACGAAGGTTCACCCCTCCTTCTAGTGCCAGTTGTTGACTGCAGTTTCTTGATAAGCAAAAATTCAACGATTTGTTGATCTCCTCAACCTGTGAAAGAAGATGTAAAGAAAGAAGAATAACAGTCTAACACGAAGATACATAATAAAACTCTGATGACCGAAAACGTCGACGAGTGGCTGCCTACACAACCAAGTTAGATCTAGTAGTGAATTGTTAGAATTACAACGTTTTGTCTCTCTTGCCTCGCTCTGGTTTCTATATCCTTACAATATAATCTACAGATGTATTTATGTATGGTTTTGCTAGGGTTTTGTATCTGGGCGTGCAAGCCAAAGATTATCAAATCTTGCTTTCCTATTTAGACCTGTCTACTTAATTATGTAGATCCTGGAATGTTGGCTTGTGACATATTACTCGGTGAATATATGTTTGTTTCCCTTTGTAACTCATTTTTCTTGTGGTTGTGTAAGCGTGTAGTATTGTTGTTGCCTTGGAAGTCTCATATGACTTAAACTGGAATGGAAGAAACTCTAAATAGGGTTTTCCCCTTGTAAGTTCGAGTAAGCTCAAACAGGTAAATGTATTTTGTTCTTCCGTACTCGGTTCTACTCGGACTTCACTGAGCTTTGCCTATTGTGATGTCAGTCTAGCAATCTTTGAGATTTCCTGCTTACGTGGTTTAGTGCAGGCAGATGACGTGTACCTTTGGTGAGATTTACGTGTAACATTAACCATTTGACAGTAGAGAGAAGTTGATTTAAAAAATTCTGTTATGAAATTTCTTGTATTTTCTCTCTCGGTATTCAAGTGAATCAACGGCTTAGTAATGTGTTCACAATCTTGGGTATTCCCATAATCAACCGGGCTTGATCACCTACCGGTGTTGCATCACATTGCCAAGTTCCCACTAATCGGGAGAAAAATCACTTGTAAAATGAGCATTGTAGGAATCGAACCCCTGACCACCATATGTGAAAGGGAGGTGAACTATCATCTCTGTTAAGAAGTTATGTGTAAATCCATGATGTTTTCATTCTTCATTTATTTAGACCTAAAATATTAATCAGTCAAGAGAAAGTTTGTGAGCAAAATGTTTTGACTAGTATTACTGGAACTTGGGGCTAGAACATCACCAAGTTAAATCAACGTTATTTACACCAAACCACATTGTACAATTGTACTAGTATTATATTCATTTATTAATTACCTTGCACGCTAAATTATGAGTTAAGATCCTCTCACCTTCTTGTATTTTCCTTTTCTTTTTTTAAGTGAAACACTTACTTGCAAGATAGAGAAGAAAAAAACAAATCTTAAGCTTGCAATCTCTTTTAGGTTAGGTGTCACTATATTAAGAAAAAAAAAAGACAGGAGAGTAATGAGGATCCTTGCTCCTATTGGATTCAAAACAAACAATTGCCAACTTTGCTGAAGAGAGATGATAATTAAGTAGTAAAAGTTTATTGAGATTATTATTTGCTGGCTTACAGAAATTTTCCTTCCACTCAAACAAGTTGGATTCAAATCAAGTTTTATTTAATAGTACATAACAATTTGGTGGTCTAATGATCAATTAAAATTAATGGGGTATTTAGGTTGCTTGTTTGGTGTAAAAAGCCCCCAAAATTTCTCAAAATCAGGCGTTTTATTGTTCTCATCAAACATGGCAAACACATATGTTTCAATAGGCCTCCCAGGCTTCTTTGGAGTCCCTGACCCTCCCTTCACATGCTCAACCATATAGGTGTTGTATGTCTTTGCATTGTCCATACTGGTTGCCTGACCACCATCTGAGGGCCAGCCGCTCTCCGACACCACTATCTCCAGAGAACCACCACCGGATTTCTCCAGCGCTGCGTATACAGTATCCAAACTTGCATCAAACAGGTTACGGTAACTCAACCCGTTTCCGCTGTCAGTAACTACAGGCGCTGATGGCCTGAAAAGTGCATAATCAATGTTAATTGCACCATTGCTTCCTATGTAGCTGAAATAAGGGTACAAGTTTACGAGCAACGGGGCATTGTTCTCTTTGAGGAAGCTGATGACAGGGTCAAGAATCGGTCGATAGCTTTGCTTGAATATACCTTTCGATGGAGGGAAAGAATCATTAGGATCATCAGAAAGTGCACCAGTTTCAATGGCGGTGGAGACTTTGATGTTGCCGAGACCAGCGGAGTCAAGAGCAGTGCGTATATTTCTCATGGCTGGAACCAGATACTGAGAGAAATCGAGACCAGGCTTGGCTTCATTTCCAACAGCTATGTATCGAAACTTGACGTCGTTGGCGTAGTTTAAGACATTGTTTTGCACCCATGTGTTTGCTTCAGCTGGGTTGGAAGCAAAATTCTGAAGATCAGGAAAATTTGGAACTCCAAGCATGACATTAATATTGGAGCCTCTCAGGGCTTCCAGGGCCTCTCTATCAGGATCATAGAGTCTCATTGTTTGGATGTTGTTCTGCTTGTACAGATCAATCACTTCTTTTCTTGATGGTAGGTTGCTCCCCTTCATTCCATAACAAACACCTACCTCAGATTCTGCATATATATATCAATAATATCAATTAATAATAAGTGTATAAATATATATATATATATATGGATTGTTTCTTGATATAATTAACTTGTTAAAGTAAAGATTTTCAGATTTTCAGATTTCCAGATATAACTACAGTTTCATTTAAGAGTAAAGTTACACATCCCACCTACAATCCCACCATTTCATCCCAAAACATGACATAAAATTATAATTGGTTAAAAAAAAAAAGAATTGTAAATGTAGGACACACATTAAGGAAATTAAAAAAAAAAGGACCTGTTGTGTGTAGGGTAGCCATTAGCGTCCCAAATAATAAGATGGTTGTGACCATAGAAGCTGAAAAAGATTTATTAGCCATATATACTAGAAATCAAAGAAAATGATGATGAAAAGGAGAAGATTAATGTGTTAAGGGAGAGAGAACAAAACGTCTATGATACCACCACCAGCATCAGCAGCCTTTTATAGAGTTGCAAGAGCTGAAAAATTCCAGGAAAAATGAAGCAGGTCAGTCAATGATCACCAATGTTGTTGCAGAAACATTTATATCTTCCAACTTCTAAAGACTTGGCATTTCACCTTGTATTTTGGGTTCCTTTGAAAAGTCTCCAATTAGGTTAATTTCAACATGTCTCTTTCTTGCCTGCTTGCCCTCTATTTCACATTCTCTTTCCCACCATGTTTCCTTTATATTATCATACATTTTACAGCATAATTCTTATGAGGGTTCGATTAACGGATTAAGATTCTCTTTTGAACGGATTGTCATTTCAAATACATAGTTTCTAACATTTTTTTTATCTAGACATGTCGTGTAACAAGGTATCCAGATTGTGTAACCCATAGTCTAGGTCGTGTAGCCTGATGTCATGGTCAGTGTCACATTCTGTTTAGGTTGTGTTGTCCAAAAAAAAATAACTGAGGGTGTACAAAATTGATTTTATTGAAATATTCAGAAAAATGCATGAATTAAATATGGAGAAACTAATTTGAGATTGTACCTACCCATGATCACGACTTTTAATTGATAACTACTTAAATGTACGTATACCTAATTAAAATGATGGTTTTGTATTTATTCAAATTGTGGATTGTGGTTTAAGCTAATAATAATATAGCCTTCTAAGTTCTAATTAACCAAACATTCAATTAAGCTTGGAGTTCATTATTTATTTATAGTTTACCTATTCAAAATTCAACGATTTGAAAAGGTTTGTTAGATTTTCTTAAAAACTTGGGTTTAATTATACGACTGTTCGACCAATGTTGTAGGATCATTTTTTAAGCTATTCTTTACATTTAGCTAATTTTTATTTTTATTTTCTTTTTAAAATGCAACAAGTATAGAGACGAGACAAGATTATCTCAACTGAGTCGATACTCTTACCATGGTAAGGTAGCACGAACTATTTTTCATATAAATTTAAATTCTGAGTTTTTTTTTTCAACTAAAAATGATAAATATCTCTAGAAATGGTTTATTTTTATTGGCAAACAATGCCACAAGTCTTCCAATAAAATAAAATGATGTTAACATCCCCACAAAAGAAAACAACACCATTGACTCCTACTCTGTATTCTATAGTTAAAATAAATGCCAATTTCACACTTTTCCAAAATCGCTTATTCAATCCGGCAAGTTAGTCTTCTATTTGATGCATCCAATTTAAGAAAAATTCAGATTCAGACAAACATTTTATTCAGATTTAAATTTTAAATTTAGATTTCAGTCCGATTTCAGTATTCATAAAAATTCAAAACTGCTCGGTCTTCAGAAAAAAAAAAAAAAACAATCCCTTAGTTAATTTTTCTTTTTAAAAACAGCTATTAAAGCAAGATAAAGTTAGCCTAATGATTTACCACCATGAGTAATATTTGAAAAAAATAAAATAACTACTAGAAGAAGATAAGATTGGTCTAGCAGGGTCAATAGTTTTAATGGTAAGATAGTATGAGTTATTTTTCGTATAAATTTAAATTCCGAGTGTTTTTTCTAGTAAAGAAGATGAATGTCTCTAGAAATGGTTTATTTTTAGTGGCAAAGAATATCACAAGTCTTTTTTTTTTCGGTTTACACCATCCGATTTTCGGGTGGAACGAATCCACCATACGGTGAATATCACAAGTCTTTCAATAAAAGAAAATGATCCTAACACTTAACATCCCCACAAAAGAAGACAAGACCATCGACTCCTAGTCTGTATCTATAGTTATAATAAAATAAAGTGAAAATCGTTAAAAATAACTATAACTATTATGGAAATTTTGTTTTTAACCATATATAAATATTTATTCGTTAATAGCCACTTTTTTGATAAATTAATTGAATATCCTTATATAAAAACCATCCCCAAACACTTTCCCTCTCTTTTCTCTTTTTTTTTCTCTCTCCTTTCCTCTCTCACGCCGACAGTGTGTCGACGAACCATCGCCGGCCTCCTCTCTCTCTCTTCTTTCTCTCTCTCCTTCACTCACCTCTCTTTCTCTCTCACACGCCGTCAGTGGCTTGTCGGAGTGTCGGTGTGCCGTCGCCTGGGCTTCACGACCGTCCAGCAATGCCGTCGAGCTCCCCCTCTGCCGGTGATTAGATATGCAGAAAAAAGGGAAGAAAACGAAACCTAAAAACCCAGAACATTTCAAGTTTCAACATTTCAATTTAGTTAACATTTCAAGTTTCAACATTTCAATTTAGACAAGATTTCAAGTTTCAAAATTTGAAAACGAAAATCTTAAAAACTTAGAACATTTCAATTTAGTCAAAATTTCAAGTTTCAAGATTTCAAATTTCAAAAATTTATGTTTTTAGACAAGATTTCAAATTTCAAGTTTCTAGTCGTGATTTCAAGTTTGGTTCCAGATTTTAGTCATAATTTCAAATTTGCTTTCAGTTTTAAAGAAAAAATCAAATTCATAGATATTTTTGTAATTTATAAACATACTTTGAAATTTAAAAAAAAAAGGCTATTAACAAATAAAATTTCAAAATTGGTTACAAACGAAAGTTTAATGTTTCCCATGGCTATTTTTATTTTCTCTCTAAAATAAATGCCAATTTCATACTTTTCCAAAATTGCGTATTCCATCCGACAAGTTAATCTTGTATTCAAATATTGAGTCCGTCCAATTCATTAGTCATAATTCATAATGTTTATGTGTATAGAAATGAAGGCACCAAGTAAATGTCAAGTATTAACTGATTCCAGTCAGCTCATTAGACTCGTATAAGAGACTTAGGGGTAGGCTGCTTGACTCGGCTTCAATGACTAGCTCAACCTCTAAGGCTCTAATCTTGCTACCGACTATTAACAAGTGAACACAAAACAAGAGACTTTACATCCTACACCAGTTAGTATCCGAATCGTCCAAGTATACGCGTAGATAAAAGTTATCAAGTGTGGGACACTCTACACATTTTTGTCCAATCATGTTTCTAGACAATTGATGGCGTTACTTGAGGTACTAATCTTGTGATCTAAATAGCTAGTCATACCATCTTCGTAACATTTGCACAATAGAAATGTCTAAATATAAAACTCTAGATTACAATCTAACAAATAAATGAAAGAAAAATGAGACTTTCCCTCATACACTAGTTAGTATCCAAAACTTTCAAGTATAAGGTATTCCCTCCAAGTTTATTGATAAAACGAAAAAACAAAGTAAAAGAATAACCATATGTAAAACCCAAGGAGAAAACATACATATATATACATTATCAAGTTTCGACCACTATACATTTTCGTCTAATTATGTTACCTAGATAAATGAATGCGGGACTTGAGCTATTGATCACTTGATCTGAATAACTATTTGTGCACAAACTAGGGCGTAATAAAAAATGTCTAAATATACAACCCTAAAGTATAATCAAACAAACAAATAAAAGAAAAGGATAAACCTTCTAGAGCTTGAATTGCTAAAAAATTGAACAAGCAACTTCTTTTTTACTTCACACCAAAACCTTCCTTCTTCATATGATAGTTACTGGTTGACAGCATATAAGTTGTTCAGATCATAGGAAGGCTAATAATTTTTTTAGCAATAGATAACTGACGATTGATCTAACAATACCCATTTGATCTTCATGAAGAACCTACTCAAACACGCCAGAAATCAGTATCTCAGCATCAATATATTAACAAGTGCTAGTGCCCCAACCCAGTACAAAGCATCAGCAAACTTTTAGCTTCTAGAAACACGGTTAATTTTGGTGTTGCTGATAATCTCAATATACTTTTAATGGGCGATCAAATTCTTAACAATGGTTTGATGCTTGCATTGATGCAGTGATAGCCACTTTAGAACACCTTTCATTTTGGATTGACGACCTGACTCCTTTACACCCGTGATTATACTTGAGAAAATGTAATATAATCAAGGATCTAGCAGAATCACACTTTCCTTTTCCTTTCAAATAAATGCTGTCTTAAGATCATGACCATCTTATCAAGGACCCCTTCATTTTCGATCAGATACTGTTCAGCTGAATATTTATTGCTGAAAACCTTCCTTCCTATGATGTAGTTACTTCCTTCTTGCATGACAAGTCCATGCTCACAAGCCAATTCCAAAACCTCTTGTTCAGAGCAGAAGCCTTTTCCAAAATTTATCCCTAGGTAAGCTTTGTTCATAGCAGGTGCCAATTTATTTTTCACGACTTCCACGCAAACCCCAAGGCCAGTTATCTGAAGAACAGGACAAAACAACATGAACCTCAACGACAAATTTCAAGTGAAAAGAATGAACACAACAAAGCAAATTACAACAAATTAAAAACGACATTCTTCATCAACCTATGGTCAGATATATATTATAATACATGAATCCATGTGGAATGTAAGGCACAAATGAACACAAATCAAAGTCCTCATCCATGACAAGATAAATCATTTATTTACTAGAACTAAGATGCATTAAGAGCTTATCGTTTTTTTGAATCACATTAAGAGCTTATCCATCCAAAGGCAGAGGGGCCGAGCAGACATGAAAATAAATAAATAAAAATTTGAGAGAGATCAAAGAGTGTATAAAATGATACTTAAGAGGCCAAACTAAGTATATACAAATTATTCACCCTTGTATCCATCGACTCAGTAAAGACGATCAAAGTAACTACAAGGATAAATCAAAAGTTTTCAGGATTGTCACATATTTTACACAAAAACTCTAGAAATTATATTCAGTGAAGATTCATCTCCCCAATATATTAAGCTCTCTCAAAAATATCATTTCATATGCACAAAACCAATAATACACTTCTGATAGTGGAGAATGGCATTGTAAAATGTACACTTAGGTTTGCAGTAGTTTCTATAGCATCTGTCCTTATTTTTTATTTTTATCATACTCTAAGCTCATTATCACTAAATCTATTTTTCTTACTTTCTTTGACTCTTCAATAGTTGTATCATCATTTCCTAAAGGTGACCATGAATTAGAAATCTCCACCATGGCACTAAATCCTCCAAATGGTTGTCTCACCTTAAATCAGTAAATCCGAGAGATCAGGCCACTTATCATGACAAATTGACAGTAGTAACTTTATCTCAAGAACAATAACCAGACTTGCGAAAATAAATCTGGATCACTAATGACTGTTCGGATGCATGTAATAAAGAGGATTTTTTTTTTTGCATTTCATCAGGAAAGAAGGAAACAGAGCTTAAAGCAATTGAAACAAAGCAAAATAAAAGGTATAACTATACCCAGAAAGATGCTAGGGAGAGAGCTGGAAGATTTATCCAAAGAAAACTATATGGGTACCTTCAAATTATCAGACAGAGAAACTCAAGAACAATGAACAATTATTATGCTTAAAAGCAAAAAATACATCTCAAAGAATCCCATAAGCTTATTACGCTCCTTACAGTCAATATTACCTCATCTTCAGTCTTGAGCAATCTTGTTCTCATCATTCTTAACCGTACAGCTGCATAAAATTTCAGTGCATTTCCACCACAAGTTTCCTCATCAATACGTCCAAAACCTTGACCTGGTGTCACACTTGCCCTAACCTAGATATAGAACATAAGTTGCATGGTTAGTACTATACGTTCTACCATAAGTACAATTTATAAAGAAAAAGTTATAGTTCAAAATATTATGGTAACAAGATTTTAACCTGATTCAGAAAAATGAGAAGGGTGTGAGACTGGCATAATGAGTAATTAATTTTTCTAAGGGCCTGCGTCATTATTTTGGATTGTACATCACGGTACACTCCACCTAAAGGAGCATCAATTTCACATTTTGGGACAAGGGCAGCAACCTGTTAAAGTAGCATATGCAGAACATCATAACATGTAACAAATTGATGGGGGGTAAAAGGTAAAACGACCATCACTAAGCATCTACATTCGAGAAATTGTCAATGCATAATTGCATATATAAACAAGAGCCACCAATTTCTGATGACTCGGGTGACTGATGGCTTAAAATAAGGTATGAATCACTTACACTATCAACCACAATTACATCTACAGATCCACTCTTCGTCAGTGTGTCAACCATGCTAAGCAAGTTTTCAGCAGAATTAGGATGTGCAATAAGAAGATTTTCTGTGTCCACACCCATTTCTTTTACAAGGGAAGGGTCTATTGCATTCTCAACATCAAGATATGCACAGTAACCTGTCAAAAGGACAATTCAGAAAACAGAGATGTACAGAAACTATTATACTGCATGCGCACCTATGCGGACCAGATATAGAACAATAAACTACTCCAATGGAGATTGAATGAATTGAGCACAAAAAACATCCATGATGATCAATATGTAAAAAGGGCCAAAAGAATCAACTTTAAAAGACAACAGGCATGATCGATCCATTAGAAACAAAAGTATTTCTATTGACAAGTTCTTTTTCTATCTTCTATAGCCAAACATTGCCAAGTTAGAAAGTAATGACTGTACATCTTAGAGGGCTGTGCTCTTCTACGACCAAAGACAATAAAGAAATATCTAATTCTTCTCGTACCTAATTTATGCCAGTAGGAAGAAAAGAGGCACATTCCAGAGTCACCAAAATTTCATGAGAAAAAAATTGAGTTCTAAGAAAGTCCACTGCATGGCATAATGAAATTTCAAGAAACAATGGAGTAAAGAAGAGAGTACTAGATGCAACTTCAGTAAGTAGCACCACTGCAGAATTAACTTAACCACACAGCAGATAATTCAAACTATACAAAATTAACTACTTTAAACAAGATGCCATTAGAATATTAGATAGTAATTCCACAAATCTTGAAGTGCAGATATGCTAATTCAGGAGAATGGCACAGTCCATTTTGTCGATTCTAACCAGGGTGGCAAGCAACTACCAAATGAAATCTCATTATATATCCCTCTGACCCCATCCCACCCCAGCCCCAAAGAAAAAGTTTTTCATTAAATGCCTAGCAAAGGGCAACAAAAATTAGCATCCACTAGTAAACATATTCTAAGCACTCATAGTTATCATATGCACTGATATGACAACCAAGGGTGCCAAATGAACTGTGACACTTCACAAAAGTCACTATACATCAGAAAAACTTCATACTCATATGTGACAAATCAGGTAGAGATTTCTTAGATAAGCTCGCCAATCCATATCCATGATCGAGTCTATCCATAAATCACAAACTGTAATTACAATTAATCAAAAATGAGTAGGAACATGCATG
The DNA here is from genome assembly GCA_032871835.1 of Dipteronia dyeriana. Taxonomy (NCBI): domain Eukaryota; kingdom Viridiplantae; phylum Streptophyta; class Magnoliopsida; order Sapindales; family Sapindaceae; genus Dipteronia; species Dipteronia dyeriana. Next base: position 27,261,244 of record CM065298.1, on the reverse strand, counting down.
AAAGATGAAGAGTGTACCTACAGGAAGCAAGTACAAGACAAAACAAGGCTCGGACCTATTGTGGTTTGGCTTTGTTTTGCAAACTTATCAAGGACTAGATTCATCAAATGAAACGTTTCATGATCCACCACAAGTTGATTGACATCTATGAGAATTTTTTAGCATAAAGATCATTGTCATCAAGATGTTTTGCAAAATTATATATTAAATCTATTCATCATCAGGGTCAAACAAGACCAACTAACAAACAGGAAGCAGCAAGCAAGGAGAAATCATCCCGCAAAAACTTATTGAAAGGGTCATTTAGTGGTAATGCTACTGTCAGAAAAACCTACAGTGAAATAACTTTTTTTTCATTATAATCCTTATGTAGGACCAACACAAGAAAAAAGGGAATAGATAGAGAAGTATGGTTTGGAAGATAGAAAATTAGGGGAAAGGGGGGGTAACTATAAAATAAAGGGGAAGAAATAAGAGAAAAAACAGAGGGGGAAAATTAAGGAGAATTCAGTATCACTTTCTTTCATCAAATCATAAGACAATTAAGATAAAGATAAGCAAAACCTAGATATAAACTAAACTAAAAGCTATTAAAAAAGAGAGATCTTTTTATTTTAAACATAATCAAATCCTACTAAAATAAATATTTCAATAATCCTAACCGTGTTCTCGATTAAATCCATTCCATGATTGTGGTGGATTGAGGTTCTCTGGAGTGTTTGGACTGGATTTGGAAAATAGTCAACTTAAGGGCATAACTGATGTGAAAGTTCACCAAATACTATATATTTGATTCGCAGTTATTAGATACAACTAAAATATAACCAAGAACACCATTCAAGTGGATCAAAATCTCAAATAAGATTGTCCCAGGTAAAGCAGATAATTTATATTATTTAATAGATATTGCTTATATCAGCAAAAGAGATATGTGTTCCTAATATTAAGGTGGGCTAAGCCAAAGTAATGAAAATCGTATTATATATAGTTCCAACACAAAGTATGAGAAGACAAAATTAATATGTACCTCCAAGATTTTGAGCTTCCTTGATGACATGAAGTGCTAGTGTTGTCTTGCCAGATGCTTCTCGCCCATATATTTCAACAATTCTTCCCTGCAGAGACCATGGTAGATTTATCAACACAATATATTGGCATCTTGCATTCATCATTGCAGCTAAAGTTAAAATGTGTATGTTTATAGCAGGCTTTCATAAAATAAACTTACATACAGAACATGCAGTATATCACAAGGAAAAGCTTTGGCAACAATTTGGCAAAATTAATATCAACTAATGTAAAAATTACTCTAAATAATTTACCACAAGTAGAAAAGCTTTTGCATTGTTCCTATCAATGTGGCTCATGAAATTTAGAGGTTCTGAAGGAATATCTTTGGGCCACTATAGGAACTGAGAGAAAATAATTCACGGAGACTGGGGTCTTCTTTCATATGGAAAAGCCTGAATCTGACAGGCCAAAAACATGTATAAAAGAGAGAGAAAGAGAGAGAAAGAGAGAGAGAGATAACTGTAACTCCATGAAAATTACAGGTTTAGGCATGAAATGAATCTTGAAATAAAACTTTCACAGAAAAGCAAATATGGAGATTTTTTCAATGCAAACTGACACAAACATGTGGTCATCAATATTAAGGAATTCAAAGTACTTATACGGTCTGCCGGAATGGTGACTAAAATTAAGTTTAGACAAGTGTTTTCTTTTTTAAATATTGACAAAGACGAACATTTCAAATACTAAGAATAGCTAATTCGATATTCAGGGATCCACCACATTGCCATCTACATAATTAGTGATAGGGGAAAAATCTCTAAGCTTGCCAAACAAAAAAAAAAAAAAAAACCTTGTATCTAAGCACAAACAAGTATAAACTATAAATCAACTGAATTTTATTTAACTTTGCCATCTGTGTCAAAACCATGAACCAGAAAATGAGCCACAAATAGGCGCCAAACCTCCTTGATGCATCACTGAACAAAAATCCACTTCATATGTACGGGTACACATGCTAGTGCAAAAAAAAAATGAGACAAGAAGACAATAAAGCTTTGTCAGCTAATCACCTTTGGTAAACCTCCGATCCCAAGAGCTAGATCAAGATTTAAAGAGCCTGTAGATATTACAGGAGCACGTCGTGAACCGAAAAACCGATTCAAAGACAACATAGAATCTCTACCAAAATTGCCAGCTTTAGCAAGCTGTGAGAGAGCCAGACGAAGCGCATTATCTTTCTCTATAGTTTTGGCTTCATCATGTGGTTCATCATGTTCAAACTCTGAAACTTCAACTGAAAGTATAATAAAGGCATTATTGTTAGACCACAACACCAAATAACTAATGCACTGAACTAAATTAGCATACAGCTGGGAGACTTCCATAAGACTTGTAAGGTTAAACAAGTTACATGCAAAACTGGTAAAGATTCATCCAGACAAGACAATTCTATTCAACAGTTGTGAAGCTTTGGCAAGAACATATTACAAACTCAACAACTAACGAAGGTATGAATCCTATAATTATTACAATAGCTACAACGTATTCCCTGGATTAGCTGCAACATGATATGACCCAAGGAAACAGTAGATATTTATCAGTCAATAAAAAGAAAAAGGATTATATTTTCTGAAAACTTTTCTTGCATGTGCATTAACTGGAGATATCCCTTTCCATATTATCTTGGCTCGTTTTTTTAAGGCCACCGATGAGTAGAAGTTCTTGACAAATAAGGTAATCAGTTGCCAGACAATTCAGTGCCAAGCATTTCTGGTATTAGATAACAAAACTCATAATATGAGGTAGATGGTGAATAAAGTTGACTAGCTTATTAGAGGATGTGAACAGTTGGCTTGAAGAAGGAAGAAATGCAGTAGCTTCTTGCTTCATACTTTACTGTTCAGATATAGCAACAGATAGGCTAAAGAGAGGTTGGCTCCAGCTAAAGAATATCAATGGATTTTTTTTTATCCAGGAACATAACAGATCCAACTTTCTGACCCTCTTATTTCATAATCATATATTCTTACAACCACATTCAGCAGCTTGAAGATGTGCAGCAAAATCAACAGTATTGCAACATGATACAAATTTCTAATAATGATTATCCATGTGAAGCAGTCCTCTGCAGGTTTGTATGTTGACCGAGGGGAGGAAAGAGAAGTGCAAAGAAGAGGTACAAATTGTTGCTAATTACCTCCAAAAGAAAGATAGCGGGTGCTCATTCCAATACAAGTAATTCTTCCATTCTGTAGGACAAAACAGAAGCGACCACAATCAGATGAGACATGTTATTCTCAAAAGGCCAAATGAGACAAGTAAAAAACCATCACATAATTTACTCATGATGAAATGTATTTAGAGACCTTAAACTGAAAAAACAATACCGAAACACGAAACACAACTTGTTTACAATAAGGACAGAATTGAGCAAATGAATTGTGAGGAAAAAAAACAAACTTGAGCATATCACTAATGAACCACAATGTCTAAATTATAAAATAAGCAAGATGTTAAAACTCTTCCTTATTCTTTTAATAGGCTTATAAATCTAATAAACGCTTTAAGAAAGGCATATTCTATATTGCTCATACCACAGGTTAAATACATTATTTATTTAACATAAATGACTTGCAAGGCCTAACATGTTAGATTCCCACCCTTATAAAAGTAAAAAGATTCCCCCAAATCTAAGTAGAAACTCTAACCAGCAACCACCTAAGGACTAATATCATGAGAGTGAGTTGTTGCATTAGGTCATGTTATATCCTTACGTCTAATAACTTGATAAAGATAAAATATCGGTTCATTAGTTGGTGCCACATTATGTAAAATGTGCATCTTGATAACAGATTTACGCTGAATAAATTGCTCAGTCTCTTTCATAAATCATAAATAAAATATAATAATGTAGGATTTTACTCCAAAAGGACATAAGAGATAACACAGGAGTGCACAATATGTTGTTTGAAGCAGGATGATAGTGTTCCATTGCAGGCATGAAATTGAGTAATTCCATACTACGGAACAGTGAGCCCACACACATTGGCCTTAAAGCATATTTTACCATTAATCATGAAAGGACTTACCTTTGTTTTGTATTTTTATAAACAATCTAATATTTTCTCCTCGAATTCCTTTAATTCTAAGTTTCTCGATTCAACATCCCTAAAATCTCTAACCACGCATACACTCAGTAGATTACATTTAATTCCTAAACGGAGAAACAAACAAAAAGAATCTTCCTCAACAACGCTAGTCGCATCAAGCCATAAACAATAGGTGATCCTTCTTCACTTGCAAGCAAATATTTTTTAAACAAAGATTAAAGGTGCGCATATAGATAAACCTCTGTTTCTTTTCAGGAAACAAAAGTAAACAAACCAGTGGGGTATAAGAGATGAAGAGAAACACCTGAGAGAAAGAATGGAGGAGAGAGAAGAGGTGAGATGTTACTGATAAATTGCGACGAACAGACTGCACAAACCGCGCCATTTCTTTGAATTGGAAAACAGTGTCGCTTTTTTGAATGAAATGGAGATTTAGGGTTTAAAGTGAGGAAGAAAAAGGCGCTCTGGTTTTGAATGCTTCGCAGCTAAAGAAGCCGCGCTATTTGGTTTCAACCCCGTGTTTCGGGTTGAAACCGGGTTCGGATATTTCCTGTGTTAGGTCGGTACGGGTAGGTTTGGTTTGAATCCGAAACCTATGGTTGCCTTGTTAATTTCATCATTTGTTTAGTGAAGATAATTTTTAGTATTAAATTATATATATATATAAATATATTTACACTGCAGTTCGACCACCCGAAATAGATTTATTACCACTAAGTTACACTGGGTAGGGGTAATTTTTTATTAAATTTACACTCTAGGTAGACATATTCATATGTTAATTTCTTATGTGACAATTAAATTCATAAGATGGGATTCAAATTCAAATGCCATTAAAGGCTAGTTTATGTGACTTTTCTTATAATCACTGTTAACTGTACGAATGAATAATCCGTTGTGAAGTTAATCAACACTCCAAAATCAATATACATATGTTTGAAAATTTTATTAGTGCTGAGATTAATTATAATAACTAAAATAGACATGATTTTATAACATTATTTCACTTTTTAGAAGAAAAAAATAGATATTTGTATTGACTTTTTAATATATATATATATATGTTAATATTCTTGTTAGTAAAAAAACCAAAATATTCATATAAAAGAATTCTTTATATATGATTTTTTATTATTTTTTGAAAAAATGGCGAAAAGGAGTAATTAAGAAAGAGTATTTAATATGGTAATAACATATTTAGGAGAAATAGTATAATAAATAATATTTAATCTAATTATTTATAAGGGAGGATTTTTTTTTTTTAATAATTGAATTAGTTTGGAGTTTCTTTAAAATTATTTTGTCTTATCTATTAATTTTAATTCAGGTTAAAATTGTTATTAATAAAAAATTGAATGTAAATAAATAATTTATGAATCGTAAAGATAAACTCTCTTATTTCATAACCACTTTTAAAAAGTAACGTATCAACTGTGTCTCAAATTCAATGTCCAAATTAGCATATCAAGATTTAGGTGTTGCTTCAATAATATTCGGTGGGAGATATTGGTGCTAACTTATGAGAGGAGCAACTTGTTTGAATTTATTTATTTATTTTGTATCAATCCAATTATCTGAACTCTTAATCAGGAGAGGATGATCAATTAATTCAAAATTGACATTATAGATGTTGCAATATTATCACAATTAATTTACCAAGAAATCATACAAATCTCTCACTTTAAACTTTACCTACTCGTTTAACAATGCAAACCATACAATTACCGGCTATATATTTTCCAACCATGAAAGTGTTATAAGTACCTATCATTTATGAGTGAGGTTATGGAGTTTTGGTCGTCTTACAAAACGAAAAAAATGTAAAATAATATTTTATTTTCAAATCAAAAAATATAATATTATTCTTTTTAAGCATGAAAAATTAATGATACGTCGGAGAAAACCAAAAATAAAATAAATCTCAAGATATTCATAGTTTTTTCGAGACATGTTGTCGTACTCACATCTATATTTTAGTTGGCAAATAAAATGTTTCATCTAGATATGAATCATTATCGTCACTTTTTCTATTTGTGAGTTGTGATACAACCGGTGAATGCTATCAACGTTTTATTATTCATAATATAATCTCATAACTTATAAAATATTGATAACTTACATACCATTACATTTGGATATGATTTTCGATAAATAATTTCTGTTGTCTAGTATTATATATATATATATTTCTATATCAATTTTCTATAATAAGATGGCAGTAGTGAGTTCTAAAAATGGTCGATCATAGTTTCATACTTTCATTGGCCTTAATCCTTATATATTGCAAGCTGTACGTAGTTTTTCAAACATTAACCTATCCAATTACAGGATTTCGAACATATAGTAACACAATTGAACGGAGGAGGACGAGTTTGTTACGACCAATTTTGTTGGATGTGAACAACAACATGCACAAAGAATCTCAATATGCACTATTTTAATTGTTAATAAATAAAACTCAATTGTTTGATTTCGATATCTTAATCATAAAATAGCTATAAATAGCTATAAATAAATACACAATTTCCTTTAGAGCATCTTCCACCAATACTCTAACTTTATCTCTAAAATAGAGTTCCAAAAAAGGATTATTCCTTTGGATTACTTATCTAAAATGTTTTCACTCTCACTACACTCGCTAATCTTCAAATAACTTATAATTTCATCATTATTATTTTTCTTTCTTCAATAAATTACTACTCAACTAAATGTTAACAATTTTCTTTTTAAAAGTAACAAATATTATTTTACTAACATCTGTAAAAAAAATTAACTTTTTATAAAAATATAACATTTTATTAGTGTATGAATTAGTTTTATCACTTAAATTGTAGACTATTTTTTATCAAACAATTTTCTACCTAAACGTGAAACGATTCGACGTGAACGTGAAGAGAATAAAATTATGAGGATAGATTTGGATTCCATACAAAATTCCAACGAACGCAAATCTTTTCGAACAAATAAGATGGAAAATCTTGAAAAAAAAAAACACTCACAATTCCCGAATACAAGGTGGATCACTTTCAGGTAGATATAAAATTCATTTGGATGACCTTCCGAAATATTAATGTCTTTGAGCATTATGTAGTTATCTTATGTAATGTTTCTATTATTTAGGTTTTTGTTAATTTTTTTTTCCTGTATGCTACCCTTATTTTAATATGTTTATGTTATTGTAATTTTCATTTGAAAGTTTTAATATTGTTTCGGTCTTTATTTTATTACTCCCTTATAATTCTTAACATACAAATAATATAAATTATGGTAAAATTAAGTAAGTTTGATAAATGAAAAATTATTAAATTTAAAATATTATTGATAAATATTAAATATCAATCTCATTTTAACGATCTAGATGAAACCTTTCTAATGGTATAATTTTTATGATAGTAAAATTTATTAATTGAAACTTCTTATATGTTAATTGAATTTAACTCAAAGGTAAAAAAGATATAAAGGTTGCATATTTGATTATAACTATGAACATGAGAGTAAAAGTTAATATAAAATGTCATAAGTAAGTTTAGAGTTTCATTTTGATACCCTAAATTTAGATTACAACTTTAAAACTCAAACAAAAATTATTGGAAACAGGATTTTTGAGTACGGTAAGAGCATATGATACTCTATTTTAGAGTACAGTGGGTACAGTGGGAAATGCTCTTAGACCCATTTGGTATTGTTTTGATGAGTTAAAATCAAATTGTTTAATAATTTTGGTATAAAAAAATATTTGGTAAAATTTACAAAAGCGATTATTTAATATTCTGAACCGAGTTGATATCAATTTTAAGAAGCAGATGAATATTACTTTTATAAAGTGATTATTAGATATAATTAATCTCTTTAATAACTAAATTATCCTTATTAATTTAACTACATTTATATCTCAAATTTAATTTCATATAAATCAATTTTTACAATTCAAATATATATATTGTTATTGGTAAAATCTGAAGAATGGTGAGTCAGCATAACTACCCAAAAACAAGGGAGTTAAAGATACCACCTCACAAAGAGGCAATATCCCCGAACCCACCTACACTAACAAAAGAATATTTCATAATACTCGGTCGGGATTATCAGGATGGTCGGGTCAAAACCTCAGGTCGGGCCAAAGCCCCAGGTCGGGATTAAGTCACTGGTCAGGAAGAATAAGGCTTGGTCGGGTTTTATTAGATGGTCGTCAGATTGACGCGTGGATATGCACGCAGAATGAGTCTTACTTCAATAAGGTATCTCGAAGCACGCTTTGATAAGGAAGCGAATTTCCTTATCATCCTGCCAGCCTTCAAAAGAGCCAAGAAAGCGGTTCAAAAAACAATTGTAAGAATGACCCGAAGGGCAACCGAGGAAAAGGAAAAGATGGGCGAAAAGATGATGATAGAGCAGGGAAGAATCCAAGGCGCCCATACACCAACTATACCCCGTTAGCCAAAAAGAAGGAAGAAATCCTAAATTTAATAAAAGACAAAAACTTATATAAAAAAACCCCTGAGGCAATCAAATTTTGCCAGAAGAGATACTATAAAATACTGTTGATTTCATTAGGAAAATGGCCACGAAACCTCCAAGTGTTACCAACTCAGAGATTACATTGAGAAGCTAATCCGAAAAGGTCATCTTACTGATGTCATCCTCAGAATAGGGGAAGATCGACAAAAGGATACCCACACAGGGGATCGGGATAGAAGTTACAGGAGCCCAAAAAAAGACTCAGATAGCGGGGCAATCAACACCATTTTCGGTGGCCCCAATATCGGAAGCAGTAGCCGAGAAAGGATGTCTGAAGTTAGGGAAGCAATGAACACCCAAAGAAGTATGGAAGTGAATTATCTAGGTCCCGATTGAAAGAAAGTAAAGCAAGGATGGGGGCCAATAACTTTCACTGAAGCAGACGCACACGAGTCAGAGGTCAGACCAAACGACGTGATTATTGTGTCAGCCAGTATTGGGCACATGCTAGTAAGACGGATACTGATTGACAATGGTAGCTAGGCAGACATTTTGAGTATAAAGGCGTTTGACCAGCTCGGGTTACAGAGGAATGATCTCCAACCATTGACGGTTTCATTGAGGGATTTTGGAGGAACCAAAGTCAGGGCGTTGGGAACTGTTAAACTACCAGTAGAAGCTGAAAGCTTTCCTTGTACAAAGACAGTATTGCTGGACTTCGTGGTCGTAAATGTTAAGAATTGGCCATACAACGTTCTGCTAGGCCAACCCTTTCTTAACAAAATAAAAGCAGAAACTGCAACCTATGCCCTCATAGTGAAATTTTCGACCGAAGTTGGTGTAGGGATTATGAAAAGCTCACAGGAATGTGTCAGGAAAGCGAATCTCACCGTATACAGGGAAAATGCATAGTCGGGGATAATGTAGGTGGATGCTGTTGAAAAAGGTGAAGACCTAAAAGTAGACCCAACGGAGGCAAAGGCCGAGACCCCGACCGGGTTCAACCTAGACCTGAGAGAGGCGGCGTTAGAGAGCGACAAAGGTTTGGAAGAACCGATATTGGAAATTGCCATAAGCAACGATGATTCGAAGAAGACGGTTAAGCTTGGGTCTCAGCTGAAGAAGCTCAATAAAAGCAGGATGGTCAAACTCCTAAAAGAATACAAAGATGTGTTCACTTGGGAGCATACAGATTTGCCATGAATCAATCCAAGGACTATTTTACATTACTTAGCAGTGAATCCCGATCAAAAGTCAGTTATCCAGAAGAGGAGACATTTCAACCTAGAAAGAGCAAGGCAATCAAGGAAGAGGTGGACAAGCTATTGGCCGCAGGATCCATTCGGGAGGTGAAATATCCCGATTGGGTCGCCATGTAGTCCTGGTAAAAAAGAAGAATGGCCAACGGAGAATGTGTGTGGATTTCATTGACCTTAACAAAGCATGTCTGAATGACAGCTTCCCTTTGCCTCGAATTGACCAGTTGGTAGATGCAACGGCCGCTCATGAACTGCTAAGTTTTATGGATGCCTATTCATGTTACAACTAGATCAGGATGTTCGAACCAGACGAGGAAAAAACCTCATTCACAACTGACCAGGGGTGGTATTGCTATAAAGTCATGCCGTTTGGATTAAAAAATACTGGGGCAACTTACCAAAGGCTGGTAAATAAAATGTTTGCTCAACAGATTGGCAGGAACATAGAGGTATACGTGGACGATATGCTAACCAAAAGTGTAACATCCGGAGATTATCCAACCAACCTAAGAGAGATGTTTGAGGTACTATGAAAATATAGGATGAAGTTGAATCCAACAAAGTGCATGTTCGGAGTGCCATCAGATAGATTCCTGGGATTTCAAGTTCACCAAAGGGGGTTCGAAGTAAACCCGGAGAAAATAAGAGTCTTGGAAGAAATGAGGTCTCCCAAGACATTGAAGGAAATCCAAAGACTGACGGGGTTGCATAGCGTCTCTGAGCCGGTTCATAAGTAAATCAACGGACAAATATCTACCATTCTTTAAGGCAATTAAGCGAGGAAGGGGGGTAGAATGGAATGATGAGAGCGAGAAAGCGTTCAGAAAAATCAAAGAATACTTGGGAAAAGCTCTGATATTGTATAAATCCCTTAAGGGGGAAGTCCTCTATCTTTACCTATCCGTTACAAACGTAGCGATAGTATCGGTACTGCTCAGATTGGAAGAGGGAACGCAGAAACATGTATACTATACCAGCAAAGCTCTGTTACCTACAGAAACAAGATACTCTCCAACTGAACAAATGGCTTTGGTCTTGGTAACAGTAGCGAGAAAGTTGGGGTCATACTTTCAAGCTCATAAAATTGAAGTATATATTGATTGTCCTTTGAATCAGATTTTATCAAAACCCGAGGTGTCGGGAAAGCTGACTAAGTGGGCAGTAGAACTGAGTGAGTTTGATATAGTCTACTCGCCAAGAATGACGATCAATGGACAAGTTATAGCGGATTTGGTCGCGGAGTTCACTGAACCGAACAACGAGGTGATCAAGATGTTAAGAGAAAATGTCATGTTTGCTTGGAAACTACATGTGGATGGATTGTCAAACACACATGGCAGCGAATGAGGTATAGTTATATCCACACCAGAAGGTGACCAGATGGAATGTGCTTACGATTTGACTTCAAAGCCACTAACAATATGGCAGAGTATGAGGCGCTTCTAGCAGGCCTTAGGGTGTGCATGACACTAAGAGCGGATGAGTTGGAAATATTCAATGATTCATATGCGGTAGTCAATCAAGTTCCGAATGAGTACCAAGCCAAGGACAGCAACATGGCCGTATATTTAACTATAACCAAGACATTCCTCAAAAGATTTGAAGTATATATAATCACCCAGATCCCGAGGGAGAAAAATGAGAAAGCGGTCGCGTTGTCAAAATTGGTGTCAGCCACCGGTGTATGGTCAAAAACGATCTCGATCGTCCATCTGTAAAAGTTATGTATTGAGAATGAAAATCAAGCCGAAACGTCCGAGTTAGAAGCAGTTAAAGAGCAACCAACTACCTGGATGACCCCGATCAGAGAATATTTAGAGAAGGGTGTGCTCTCGATGGAAACACCTTAGGCGAATCATCTCAGGTATAGAGCCACAAGATATTAGATAGTAGAAGAAGAGCTATACAAAAAAGGATTCTCCAAAGCTCTTCACAAATGCATGGACCTTATCAGAGGTAAGCAAATATTGGAAAGCATCCACAGGGGAGTTTGTGGGAATCACTCGGGTGGCAAAAGCTTGGTACATAAAAAGCTCAGGCAAGGATTTTATTGGCCGACTCTGTTTGAAGACTCAAAATGTGTTGCAAATCAATGCGCTGGATGTCAAAAGATAGCTAATGACATCCGAAGACCACCCGAGAAATTGAAAAATTTGACATCGCTATGGTCGTTCACCATGTGGGGAATATATCTGATTGGTCTGATGCCAATTGCGACTAAATGAGGGGTAAAGCATGTTATAGTGGTCGTCGAGTCATCAACTACTTCACAAAATGGGTTGAAGTGGAAGCACTAGTACATATCACCGAGGCTAACACGGCCAATTTTGTAAAGAAAATTATCATCTATCGGTTTGGAATCCCAAAAACTATAATCACAGACAATGGAACTCAATTCAATAGTGACAACTTCAGAAATATGTGTCAAGACTTCAGGATAAAAAACTATTACGCCACACCAGCTCACTCTCAGACTAATGGTCAAACGAAAGCGGTAAACAAAATAATCAAGCATACTCTGAAGGAGAAGCTGGAGGGGAGGAAGAAAATTGGGCAGATAAATTACACGAAGTCTTATGGGCCTATCGGACTACAGAAAGGACTTCAACAGGGGAAACACCCTACTCATTGGCATACGTGATGGAAGCGGTGATTCCAATTTAGATAATTCACCAGTCCCCTAGGGTACAACTCTTAGATCCCGAAGGAAATATAGAGATGTTAAACAAGACTTGGACGAGTTGGAAGAGAGAAGAGATATGTCCAGGGTGATAAATGCCGCCTACCAACAGATGATAGCAAGGTATTATAATTCGCATGTCAAGATAAGAAGATTCTAGCTCGGAGACCTAGTTCTGAGGAGGGTGACACTCAATACAAAGGATAAGTCCGCAGACTCGTTAGCTGACAAATGGGAAGGACCATACCAAGTGTCGGGATAGCAGGACATGTAGCATATCGACTTTCCCGACCAGAGGGAACCTAGCTTCCAGGCCATACAATGTACAGTATTTAAAGATCTTCTACCCATGAGAAGATTCTTATGTTTGTTTTTATTATTTATTTCCATAGTGTAAGCTTTAAATTATTATTTGTTAATTGTCTTTTATCTTTTGAGAAATCAATAAAAATCTCAAGGGGGCGATTATAAATATCAAGAACAGTGTTCGAAACAAATCATTCACTCATAAGAGCATTTACAGGATACCCCAGATAATCGGTTATGACCGATAGGGGTCTCGAGGAGCCCAGTGAGGGGGCCGAAAGCATTAGGCATTAAGACAATGCACACTCACTAAAACTAACTGGGTGCATATAAAGCACTGTTAGGGCACCTTCGGGTATATAAACCCGATGGGATGCGCCAAGAGTTAGATAAGGTGAGAATCCTACCTATAAGATAAGGCAGACACAGCCATAAATGCTTATAAAGATGGTGGGACAAGTTACGCCTTATCGCAACGAATCTTGATCAACAGACTGTCGGAAGATGTCCCAACGACCTAGTTGACAGATAAAAGATGAAAGTCTATAAATATAAACTACACAATTAGTTTAAAAACGAACACTGATTAACGGAAAAATATACAGCAAATGGTCGGGAGCAACCAAAACCAGAGCGGCAAAATGCAATAGATCTATCTAAGGAAAACCTGAAACCGTTACAGAGCACGGTTCAGTTCCCCAAGGGTGGTTGACCACCAAAAATGAGGCAAATAAGTCGATCATTACATAATGACGCAGGCTCAGAAAATTAGGTTATCAATTCCAAATGATCGGTATACAAGTGGTTCTGCTTAGCCTAACTCATAATCATTAACCTGGAATGGGTCAACATGCATAGTTCGGGTTGAGATAAAATATGAAAGAATGCAAGCATAAGGAACCACATACCAAAAATGGTAAACATCTCGAAGACGCACAAATAAGGAAAAATATATATTAACCGTCATGATCGGTCAAGTGTTACAAGTGTAAATACATGTAAAAAAGCCTCAAAAGTAGAGATGCATCAGTTGTTCCCAGCAACGGAGGAACCCCCGGGACCGTTAGGAGGAACATCATCATCTTCATTCAAATCTCTAAAATCTGGCCAGGAAATGTTATCATCAGGATCAGCAGATACTAAGGGTGAATAATCTACATTAAGAGAATGACCGACGTCAACCTCTTTGGTCAAAGCGCCACTATCCTAACCGGTATGAAAAGACACAAGGGATACCCTCGAAGGGAGTTTGAGATGCATGAGAAGAGGATCATTTCCGATAGATCTGTAATAGGCCTTCCACCTAATCCGTTGGTTCTTGATCGCTTCTAGGGACTCTCTCTGATGCTTAGATATTGTTCGGTCCCATTTCAAGCGGGTCTCTTTTGAAGACCTCTCCTTTGCACTAAAGAATGGTTAAACTCCATCAGCAGCGTAACATCTAAAGCAGGGGACCTCTTGTACCGGTCAACATTTTGAACTTCGAGGTCTAACCTGGCTTCGTGCGAAAGAACTTTCATACTGACTTGTTGTTGCTCCAATTCTTTGGCGAGATGCTCATAGTGAAACCTAGCCTCCTCAGGCGCCTGTTGCACCTCCAACATCTTCTGTTGAGCTGTGGCAAGGGAATCCCGGGCAACCTGAGCCTTATTTGCTGCAGTCTCAGCCAAGATGGCCCTCGATTCAAGTTCAACACTCCGCAGTTTAGGCTTAGCAACTCTCTTATCCAGCCCAACGTTCCTTGTAGTGAGCTCGTTGAGGGCTTCATCAGATGCAGTGGCTCTATCCTGAACATTCACAAGTGTTTTCCTCAGAGTCATCTCAGTTGTTGTATATGCCTTCAGCTTTTCCGCATACTGACTAGCCTTGAAGGCACCAGCAGTCGAAGATTTCAAAGCCTCATCCTTCTCGGTGAGAGCAAGCTTCAATTGAAAAATCTCTACGGCATATTTATTCTTCTCAGAAAAAGCCTGAATCAACACTTCTACCGCCTGCGAATGATCAACGAAAGATAAATTGGATAGATAGAAAGATCAGGAGAAAAGCAATCAAGATGGTGGAAAGACTTACAAAAACGCCATTATTGAATATCATACGGACCCGCTTAAAATCTGTAACATCTTTGGCGTTCTTTCAGTACCCTTCGCCAATATATTCGACACTTGATGACATTGAGCCAAGCATGGAAATGGGGTCGGTCTGAGAACTACTGGATGACGGGAAGTGAGAAATCTCAGCACCGAAAATAGCAGAAGCAGATTGATCTCGAGGAAAAGAGGGAATAGTACAATCGACAGAGATTAGAGTCTTCTAGATCCCAACGACTTCCTCAAAAGATTATCAGATGTAGCAACCCGTTGGCCTTCGCCTTTAGAAATTTGACCTTCGACAACACCCTCGGGGTGAAGAGACCCAACAGGTATAATGGAATGGGCATCAATAGGTTTACTCATCCTGATATCCCCCTCAAGCTACATAGTTGCTTCTTTCCTTGGTTCAAAAATAGAATAGAAAGTCTGTTCCACAAACAGATCGAGGAAGCTTTCATCAGCTATCTTATCTTCCTCGTCGAGACTACCATCATCATCTTTAGAATCAGAGAAAATAATCTGGCACCTGACAATAAACTGCATAGGAGCCTCCTCATGGCAGCAAGAAGGTGGCACAGCCAGAACCTTGGGAGACTCATTCGGGGGGAGCGTCTGGTCCCCAATCTTGATTGGTTCTGATGGAGCGAAAGACAAATTTGATGTACCCCGATCACTCCTTTTCTTAGATCACAGTTCTCACGAAATAAGGATGAAAATCATCTTTTGGTCTTCTTTCTCCTCCTTCAAAATGATTGGATCAACCATTGGGTAGGCAACGTTGGATCAACCCCGGATGCAAGACCCGCTCTCATATAAAGGGCATCGAGAGCGGATGGCCCTTTGACAGTCTTAGCAACCTTATGGCTTGAAACCTTATCTGCCGCATCCACCTCATGTGATTTCTTCCCTTGTAAATCATCTCTTCTTTGATTCTCCCTTTCAGACCTATCTTAATCGCGCTTTCCTTGATCAGATGCTTCAGAACTAGATCAAACCAGACCGACCCTTTCCTTGGAGTGGCCACTGCGAACGCTTCGAGCTCAGGGAGGATGTCGATCACTGGTCCCAATTTGTTCAGTGGGTACATCGGATGAAAGGCGGTCGGATTCATACGTGTGTTCCACTAGATCATGTTCAGGTGGAGCAATTCCCTGAGCAACTTGATCGGCAGCAGCCTTCTTACTGACCCGATCAACATGATTGGCCTTCTCAGCTTGATCACATGCGACGATGTCCACATTGTACACTGAAAGGAAAAAATACAGCACGATTATCAACAATCAGCGTATGGGGAAAGTATGTAAGACAACTTACACTAAAAGAACAGCAAGGATGGCTCACATCGTTTACGAAGGGCAGAAATCACAGGAAAAAACCCTGTTTTGATCAAGTCTGCTTCAACATAAAAAAAACAGTGATCCCTCTCTTTCCAAGAAGTCTCAACCGCTTTAACAACCATATCGGCCTAGCTCTTGGTCAGAGAGGGGGAAGTTTTATTCCAATGCTCAGGATTGCAGAAGTGTCTTAGAACGTTGTTTCGTATTAACCCTTGTACGGGGTCAGCAATAACCATTTCACCCTAGTCACCCCCAGCGAAGAACCAATTGTTCTTCCAATACTTGTTTGAGGAGGGGAATCCCCAGATAAATCCCTTATGATCTTTATCTGAAGGGGGTACAGGCTTCCCTTTATAACCATGAGGAATCCACATGCTCTGAGATGTGAACTGAAGGTAAAAAGTTCCTCCACTATCGGATCGGTTCAGTGTATAAAAGACGTAGATCTTTTACGGGGTCAGGGGTTGTTTTGCCTTAAGCTTTTTCCATAGATGCCCTAAGCTGACCAACTCCCGGTAAGAATTGGGAGTTAGTTGGGCAGGAGACACGCCGACATCCGTTAGGAATCGAGCGATAAATGGTTGAAGAGTGAGAGTGACCCTTGAAGATAACATGGCCCCGTATACAACAACTATACCGGAGGAAGGGTTCCATACAGCCCGATCTTCTCTACAGTACAACTTCTATGCACTGGTCAAGTCAAATCGGTCCACAAACTTTGCTAGTTCAACCTCAGTCACAATATTTATCTCCGAATTAAATGAACAGGGACAGTCAGCACTGAACCTCAACATCGAAGCATGTCGCTCCCATGGTACATCCCTCATTTTAAGAACCTGTGAGGGTATCTTCAAGTCAATCGCCGCACGTACAGACTCTTTGGGAGAGGCCCTGGTGGTCCGCTTGGAGCTGCCTTGTTTTGACATATCTATATAAACATCAACCGAATTGGAGTTAGAGAGATCAGAGGAGAAATGAGCAAACTCTGGATGAACCATAGAACAATCCACGTTTAATGTTGTGGACTAGCAAAAAGCAGGAAGATGACCCCAAAGAATAAACTCAAGCCTAGCGATATTCTCATTATCGCCAGCCTCTATGGAACGAAGAAGAAGTTCAAAATACTGATGACGAAGAACAGGATCCATACCTGGAAAAACGTTTGAAAGGATGAAGATTTGAGAAGAACACGGGTTCGAAGAAAAAAAAGAGTTAGAGATTGTTTTCTAATGAAAGAGAAATATTGAGTCGTAAAAAGAAAAGTAAAACACCACAAGGCTATATATACCCACCAGTGACGTCACCAGGTAAGACATGTATCATCAGTCGAAAGTGGGGGTAGGTGCATCAGAATCGAAAACCACGCACCTTTTGAATTTCAAAAACGATGCACAATGATTCTCTCAGCTGAAATTTACGTGGTGAGTAACTGTAGCGCATTAAAAAGGTATTTATGGACTACACGATAAAAATGATAGGGTAAATTAAACACACGAAGCCAAACACATCCTACTCGTGATAATCATTTATCCAACTCCATGTGTTTAGGGGGTGTTGTTATTGGTAAAATCTGAAGAATAATGCGTCAGCATAACTACTCAAAAACAAGGGAGTTAAAGATACCATGTCACCAAGAGGCAACATCCCCGAACCCACCTACACTAACAAAAGAAGATCTCATAATACCCGATCGGGATTATCAGGATGGTCGGGTCAAAACCTCAGTTCGGGACAAAGCCCCAGGTCGGGATTAAGTCAATGGTCGGGGAGAACAAGGCTTGGTCGGGTTTTATTGGATGGTCGTCAGATTGTCGCGTGGATATGCACGCAGAATGAGTCTTACTCAAATAAGGTATCTGGAATCACACTTTAATAAGGAATCGAATTTCCTTATCGATGCTAGAATCCAAATTAGGCAAGAAGTCCAATACGTAAAGAGCACGAAATAGGAAAGAATGATAAAACGACTCAAATACATCAACCTTGCTTGTTTGTATAGCACGAATTAGGGTTCTATGCATGTATAAATAGACTATAATAGCACCCACAAAGGTTTAAGCATAAGAGAGAGAGAGAGAGAGAGAGAGTGTGTCTAAGAGATTGAGCGTGTAATTTATTGTTCATAGTGAAATTCTTTCTTCGCCGATTTCCTACAACCGTGGATGTTTCCCCACCTTGGGGTTTTACAACATAAAATCTTTGTGTTCTATTTTATTCTTTAATCATTCATAACTAGCAATTGTGTGATCTCATATATACTCTGTTCGACGTGTGATTGATCCAAAAATCACCGTCAACATATATATGGTGAGTTTCTCATAAGGGGTCACTTATTTTAATTTCGGTAAGGACCACCATAAAAGCACATCGATTTGAATGAATTTTGATATGAATTTTTTTGTGAATGATATGTTCATCGAAATCTACCTATAAATAAAATTTAAGAATTTTTCAAGCTATTTTTCTTGAATTTTCATACATTTTACCTATTTTTCGATGCCTTCATATCTAAAAAAAATTGGGATAAATAGTTCTAATACTTGAAAAAATTTCAAATTTTACTCATTTGTAGATTTCAATGATCTTATCATTTAAATAAAAATCATATCAAAATTTATTCAAATCGATGTGATATCATGGTGACCCTTACCGAAATTAAAATAAGGGATCTCTTATGAAAAACTCAGTATATATATATATATATACATAAAACATTCTTATATTAAACCCTTCATAGAATTTCAAAATTTTCAATTTTTCAATTTCATCGCATATATATTTTTTTAAGTTGTTACATTTTTAAGTTCTCATGTTTTCCTTCCATCTTGATTTGTCAACTGCTTATATACATCTTCATAATACACGTAAATTATTGTTTCATTAAATTACTATCATTCTCATTTATTATAATATAATTTTAGAGACTTTAATTTTATTTTACTTTTAATATTTGAATTAAAAATTTATTTGTTTGAATATAAAGTAAAAGATAAAGAATTTCAATTTCATTCCTACCATTATATAAAATCACAAAAATTAACATAAAAAATTATTAAATACACACATATATAAATATATATAGTGAGTCACTCATAAAGAATCCTTTATTTTAATTTATGTAAGGATCACCAAGAAATTACATTGATTTGAATGATTTTTTATTTGAATTTTTTTTAGAATGATATATTCATTGAAATCTACTTATAAATTAAATTAGGAAAATTTTCAAGTACTAAAACTATTTTTCTTGAATTTTCCTATATTTCACCTATTTTTTTGATGTATTCAATTTTAAACGAATGGAATAAATAGTCCTAATACTTGAAAATTTTTCAAATTTTATTTACATGTAGATTTCAATGAACTTATCATTTATAAAAAAATTCAAATCAAAATTCATTTAAATCAATGTGATTTCATGGTGGTTCTTACATAAATTAAAATAAGAAATCTCTTATGAATGATTCTCTCTCTCTCTCTCTCTCTCTCTCTCTCTCTCTCTCTCTCTCTCTATATATATATATATATATATATATATATATACTTATTCTTATACTACTTTTGATACAACAATACTAATACTAAATTGGGATTATTTCAAAAGTTACAAGGATACTGACCTACCGTTGTTGGATTATACACAGAGGCGGACGGTTAAGGGGGCTGACCCGGGCTAAAGCCGGGTCATCTTTTTTCAACAAAAAATATATATTTAATGCTTTGTTTTTATTTTAATTAAAATAGCCTTCTTTTCCAATACTACACGCGTTGACACATAACAATAAAACTATCCAACATCAATCATTCACTCATGATACAATTTAATGTTTTGTTATTTTATTAAAGTAGTTATCTTTTCAAGACTTCCACACGCAATCCAATTATCACTCCTTTAGACTTTAGTTTTTTTCCTTTAAGGTCAATTGAAACTGATAAATTTTAATAAATTATTATTATTTATTTATAAATCATTACATTGCAGTACTAATTATCCTCTCTTAGTCTATCAGATACAAATACGTAATTCTAAATCCGAAAGGCAGAACCTCTCTGTTTCTCTCTCAAATTTCCCTTCTCTCAAGTCCCAAAGTTCAATTTTTTATCTTCCCAATTAATAATTATCTCCGTCTCTTGAAATTTTCAGTTCTAAAATATTTATATTTGGTTCTTCGATTCAGGTATTTTTCTTAGTTTTTTTTATATTATTATTATTCATAATTTTAAGTTAGTTTTTTGTTATTTTTTTATGAATTTGTTTTTCGATTGTAATTTATTATTTTTAGGGTTATATTATAATTTATAAAGTATCAATATAACCTCTCTTTTTTTATATAATTTTAGGTTACAATATCAAACAATCATACATCAAAACCAAGAAAAACTCTGCTTTCATACTTTGGAAAAAAAAAAGATAATCATTTATCGGGTGAAAGTGGGTCAAGTTCTCCATGTAATGTTGGGGATGGGGTTTTAAGTTTGCCTTCTTCATCTCAAATAATTGAAATTGAGAATGTTGACATTCAAAGGTGGACGGTTAAAGGGGCTGACCCGGGCTAAAGCCGGATCAGCTTTTTTTTAAAAAAATATATTTAATGTTCTGTTTTTTTTTTAATTAAAATAGCTTTCTTTTCCAAGACTGCACGTGTTGACACATAACAATAAAACTATCCAACATCACTCATTCACTCCTGATACAATTTAATGTTTTGTTATTTTAATTAAAGTAGTTCTCTTTTCAAGACTTTCACACGCAATCCAATTATCACTCCTTTAGACTTTAGTTTTTTTCCTTTAAGGTTATTTGAAACTGATAAATTTTAATAAATTATTATTATTTATTTATAAATCATTACATTGCAGTACCAATTATCCTCTCTCAATCTATCGGATACAAATACGTAATTCTGAATCCGTAAGGTAAAACCTCTATGTTTCTCTCTCAAATTCCCCTTCTCTCAAGTCCCAAACCTCAATTTTTTATCTTCCCAATTAATAATTATCTCCGTCTCTCGAAATTTTCAGTTATAAAATATTTATATTTGGTTCTTCGATACAAGTATTTTTCTTAGTTTTTAATTTTTTTAATTTGTTATTCATAATTTTAAGTTAGTCTTTTGTTATTTTTTAATGAATTTATTTTTCGATTGTAATTTATTATTTCTAGGGTTATATTATAATTTATAAAGTATCAATATAGCCATTTATTTTTTTTGATAATTTTAGGATACAATGTTAAACAACCATACATCAAAACCAAGAAAAGCTCTGCTTTCATACTTTGGAAAAAAAAATATATAATCATTTATCGGGTGAGAGTAGGTTAAGTTCTCCATGTAATGTTGGGGATGGGGGTTCAAGTTTGCCTCCTTCTTCTCAAATAATTGAAATTGAGAATGTTGACATTCCATCGGATATTAATACTCCATATTTTGAACGTGATTCTGGATTACACCTCCCAATAGAAGTTTATCATGCAGACAAACATGATGATGTTCGAAAAGCTTATATCAAAATGGGTCCATGTCAACCTATATTAGATAAATATCCCATTCTAGATGGTAAGCAAACCCGGCGATTTCAACATTCTTGGTTCCAACGATTTTCGTGGCTTGAATATTCAATAACGAAAAATAGAGCATTTTGTTTTTCATGCTATCTTTTTGATAGTCTTCCGTCAAAGCATTGCACACTTAAGATTGATGGTTTTCAAAGTTGGAAAATAATCAATTGTAGGAAAAAATGTCCATTTATGCACCATGAAGGGGAACATAATTCACGACATAATTTTGCCATGCAAAGATGGAATAACTTAAAAGATTCATCTCGACATATCGACAAAGTCATGAATACACTCTCTATACAAGAAACTTTGCAAAATCGGTTACGACTCAAGACCTCACTAGAGGCAGTGAAGTGGTTAGCAATGCAAGGATGTGCTTTTCGGGGACATGATGAATCCATCAATTCTACCAATCGCGGGAACTTCATTGAGATGATAAAGTTGCAAGCTAAGGTAAATCAAGAAATTGCAGGGATTGTTCTAGAAAATTCTCCGCAAAATGCCAAGTATACATCACCTAGCATTCAAAAGGAGTTGTTGAATATTCTTGCTAACCGAGTGCGAGCTAAAATCCGTGAGGAAGTCAGGGATGCCAAATTTTGCATTCTTGTTGATGAAACAGTTGATGAATCCAACAAAGAACAAATGACAATTATTTTGAGGTATGTTGATTATAAAGGATTTGTTAAAGAACGTTTTTTTTTCAAGTTGTAAGTGTTAATGATACAAATGCCTCAACTCTTAAAAAAAAGATATGCAATGTCCTTGGTCGATATGATCTATCGATTGAAAACTTGGAAGGACAAGGATACAATAGTGCAAGCAACATGAGGGGTGAGTGGAATGGTTTACAAGCATTGTTTCTTAAAGATTGTTCATATGCTTATTACATACATTGTTTTGCACATAGACTTCAACTTGCTTTAGTTGCGGTAGCTAAGGAAGTGCATGATATTTTACTATTTTTTCAAATTTGAATTCTATTGTCAACTTTGTGAGTGCTTCTTCTAAACGTCACTCAGAGTTGAAATTTATTCGAGAAGGTGAAATCCAGGAGTTGACCACTTTGGGGAACTTGAGACTGGTTCATGGGCTAATCAAATTCGTACTTTGCAACGACCTGGAGCTACCCGTTGGAGTTCTCATTTTACTTCTATTGGTAGATTGATTAATATGTTTGGTTCAACTTCTACTCTTCTTGAAAATTTGATTGACAAAGGATTGAACAGTAATATACGTGGAGAAGCTAAATGCGCATATAAAGATTTGAGATCCTTTGAATTTGTGTTTATCTTGTTGTTATTGCACAAAGTTTTAGGAATATCTGATATGCTTTGTCAAGCTTTGCAATTGAAATCTCAAGATATCTTAAATGCTATGAATTTAGTGTCGACTACAAAAATTCTTCTTCAAAAGTTAAGGGAAAGTGAATGGGATACTTTTCTTGAAAGTATAGTGTCATTTTGTGAAAGGTATGAAATTGATATATCTAATATGAATGCACGTCATATGGAAGGAACAAAACGTTCTTGTCAACAGAAAGATAATATCACAGTTGAGCATTACTATCACATTAGTATTTTTATTGTTGTGATAGATTATCAATTGATTGAGTTGAATAATAGGTTTGCGGAGCAAACAATAGAACTTCTTACTCTTAGCACGGCTTTGAGCCGTATTGACGTGTTTAAATCATTTGATGTTGATGATATTTGCACTCTAGCCAATAAGTTCTACTCTAAAGATTTCAGTAAGAATGACATTGAAGATTTGAGAAGACAATTGAGCCATTATAGGTTAGATGTTCTTGGTTGTCCGGAATTTCAGAATTTGGTTTCTCTTTCGGAATTATGTCAATGTTTAGCTCAAAAAAAAAGGTTAGAGCACTACACTTTGATTGATAAATTGATTAACTCTTCCTGTATCCACAGCTACAACAGAACGAGCATTTTCAGCGATGAAGCTTGTCAAAACACCACTTCGCAATAAGATGGATGATGATTTTCTTATTGACTGTATGGTCATACATATTGAGAGAGAGATTGATGATATCATTGATTTAGATTCCATAATAGATGAGTTTGATGATGTAAAACCTCGTAAGACGATGATGTAAAACCTCGTAAAACAAAGTTGAAATAGTGCTTCTTCTTTTTTTAAGTTCACGTACTTTTAACTGTAAGACTCGTTATATCCCTTTATCTAGATGAATTTTTGTTTTTCAATTAATGAAATTATATAGTATTGTTGATTTTATATATATATATATATAGTTTTGTTTCAATCCACCCTAACAAAAAATCTTGGGTACGCCCCTGGTTATACATACCAGATTTTGACCTCTATTTGGAGGAAGGTCTGTTTACTGGAAGCTTGTAAAATAAATAAAAAAATTAATTAATTAATTTTCTCTTTTAAAAATTTCAAATTCATCTTTTCAATGTAGTTATGCTCATTCATGATACATAGATGGCTTATATTCAGTGTTAATGACGAATTGTTGTTCTCTTTTGTACTTTAGAAAGAGTAGCGTTAGATGGGATACAAGCAGCAGCGCAAACCAATTTTAAGGATAATTTGTGATAATCTCAAATATCAAAGAAATCAATCAATTCTCAAGTGGACTTCTGTCGAGCCAAAAACTTAACAATTCCACAGAATCAGATTAACGAATCTGCATAAAAGTGCCATTACAAACTACAAAGTGACTCAGATAAGTTTTGCATTTCTGAAACTTACTCAACTTTCAATGGCCTTTTTAAGTTCCACCCAATTGAATTTCCATATTTGATCAGTACAAAAATTCAAATATTTTGACGGTTAAAATTGCTGCCAACAAGGCAAATCAAAAGTTGGTGTTCGACCTTGCCATGGTTCGAGCTCTAACAAAATTGGGTGAACATCATCCCCGTTAACAATTCCTGACACCGCTAGATTTAATTTTTGCTCAAGTCGGGGAATTTCAATACTGGCTCCAGTGGTGCTGCAACTAGAGCATTAGTACTAGGCCAACTGGACAATGATCGCTACCACCAACATCAGGAAGAATGTATGAATCATGAGCTTTGTCAGCTATGGATCCTGAGACAAGAAAGTAGTCAAGCCGCCATCCTGATTCAGAATGCAGTCAACCAGATATGAGAACGAAACATAGAATGTTGAAGGAAGTGTATAATACAACCAAACTTATGATGAATGGTAAGAACTTTTTAAGGCACACGGATTATCCTGAAATCACATACTCTGGATATATAACACCCTTTTAAACTGTTTAAAGCAACAAACAAAATTGAAAGAAAAACACACACTACTCTTTTGCTAGCTTGAAAAAAAGATGTATATACATGTCATATACCTCTGTTGGTTTTGCGCGCACCCTGCCGATAACCCCAATAAGTATAGCCAACAACATCAGGATGTTGTACTCTAAATGTGTCCACAAATCCCTGAGATAAGAAGTTTGTACCAAACGATTGCCTTTCTTCATCTGTGAAGCCAGCACTTCTTCTATTTCCCTAAGAATTTATGCAAATATTATGAAACTTAGCTCTGAACATGGAACTGGAAGTGAATTCTGAAATTTCATAAAACAGAGGCTGCAGTAGTGCAGTAGAAAAAAGTACTACGTCATACTGTCATCATAATTAAAGCTGTTATTTTCACCTAACTCTGATATTTGTTAACGCATTAAATCTTTATTCAGAACAGATGTCTGAGTGCTTTATTTGAATATATTTGCATAGATTTCAATCGAAGAAGAAAAAAAATTATAACATTCACACACAACATAAACATTTTCAGAATCACTTACAGCAGGATTATAAATGTCTATCTCCTGATGGGCGCAATTTAGATCGCCTGTCAAGATGACAGGCTTCTTCTTTTCCAGCTCCTGAATGGAAAGCAACATAATCATTAAGTTGTCGCATTGTAATCACAACTTCACATCTAACAAAGTAATTTATGGAGTATTGGAGTAAGAACCATAACATTCAATATCACAATCATCAAATAACAAAAATTACAGAAAACGTATGGCATATACAACCTAGCATGCCATATTGGATCGTTATCCATTCTTTAGTACTGGTGGGTGTGGGTGCTCTTAAAATAACTTGTTACTGTAGCAAAAAGAATGAATAATAATACTTCTGATTCTTACAAAACGAAAAAGAAAAGAAAAGAAAAGAAAAAAACCAGCATAAACATGCACTCACAGAGACCACCCTGCAACATGGTTAAATATTAGAAGCTATGGCTTCTAACAACTTTATTTATATTTTATTCAAATAAAGGGCATAAATAGAAGGAGAAAGTCAAAATGCTTACTTTCATATAGCTGCTAAGAGATATATCCCATTCAGCAATTCTGTATGGCTATAATCAGAAGCAAAGCCATCAGTACAACAAAAATCTTTTTAAGAATAAAATAGGCTAGTGACATAATTTAAGATTCTTAAGGTCATCACCAGTCTCCGCAGGCCATCTCCAGAATTAGGAACGTAGCAGCTAATTAAATAAAATGAATCAAACTCTGCTGTCACAACACGTCCCTCACTATCATGATCTGCTATGCCAAAGCCATATGTGACTGAAAGCGGTTTTACCTGTCCACAACTGCTAGGTTATCGAAGCAACTAATATTGGGCATAAGCATTATAAAATTCACAGACAACAAGTGACCAATTAGCAGAGAGATGAACACTTTGAATTGAAAAAAATAAACACACACACACACACACATACACACACTCGGCAACATAAACCCTGGTACTTAAAATGTCACAAAATTAAGAGTTTAATTTATTAATCATTATTTGCTAATCAGATTAACCGTTTTTTTTCTTTATTTACACAAACAGGAACAATCATAAACAACTAGTTTTTACCTTAACTGAACATATTCTGTGTATTCGGTATTAGTTTTATTCTCAAAATCACAACAAACCTCAAACAAACAAATTTGAGATATCACTAAGCTTTATGTCACCATTCATCAAACAATTTCACTGTTTATTTTATCTACAAACATTGAACTACTTTATTTTTCTTAACCAGGTGCAACAAAAATATTTAAACAGAACATGTCGCAGAGTTAAAAATTCCTATAACATCTATACTTGGAAACTAAAAGATGGTCTAAAACAATTAAGGGATTTTAAGTGACAGTCTACAATAACTGAAAAGGTATAAGGTGGCCAGAATAACCATTCAGCAGAAATTATTAGATACTGAACAAGAATAGACTCGCTGCAGCTAGGCAGAAACGCAGAATGACTAAGGGCTTAGGCCATATGTGTTCACCTAGTAAGAGAATACATGATTTCTAAAGACATTAACCGTGTCGTCTAGTGAAATTGAACGAAGAGAATAAGCATACCCGTGATATGATTGCAGTACCAGAATAACCAAGTTTAGAAACACTACACGTCCAGAAGCTACTCTCATATCCATCTATAAGAGACTCTTTGATTGATTCAACGTCTTTTTCCTGTTCCCAAGATTAAGATGAATTTAATGCAAAACAAAGGAGAAACAATTATAGTAAAAGCATTTAGGCATGAACATTACCAGAAGTAATACATTCCAAAAAGAACAAAGATTATAGGTGAATAATTTTACATTAAAGAGCAATATGCACACTTCAAGCAATTTTTCCAAGTTTGGAAGCAATGTTTTTTCAGATGTACCAGAACACTTGCCTGCAATTTGGTCTCTTGCAAGCACAATACATCAAAATCTTCCCTTTGGGCCAGCTGTAGTGCAGAAAATCCCTCTAACTTCAACAATGCTCTTAAACCATTAACATTCCAAGAAATAAGCTTCATAGACTTCGTATCCCCGGAAGGAGGAGGAGGTCTCATGGTTCTTGGATTATAAGGAACCCAACCTTTTTGAGGCTTCTTATGGGCAAGAATTGTCCACGGTTCACTTTGATTTGTTGGGAGGGTAACTGCATTATCGGATGTAACAGCTTCATTATGAATCCAAATATAATTTCCTATTTCTAACAGAGAGTTCGTGCACAGTAACATTAACCATTGTGCAGTCAATGCACTCAATAAAATCAAATTAGAACATATTAACAATTAAAAAAAAATGTCGAGAAGAAGTAGTTCCATACAGGAACAATGATTGCATTAGACTATTACTTAACATGAACACAATATATGCATATCCTTAAGTACCTGAAATCTCATCAGTTTTCATTGACAGCTTCCGCTTTGTTCTCACTATTTCAGCATCAACTTCAACAGTTTTATCCTCAACTGCTGATTGTTTTACCTTTCTCTTACTCTTTCGTGGTACAGAAACCTCTGAAGTAGAGGACACTTCTTCAACATGGTCCTGAATAGATAATTTTTTACCCTTCCCTTTCACAGATAAACTTTTCAAAGATATGGAGGTTACTTCCTGTATTTCCAAATGTGAAACTTCATCTGCACATACAACGAATTCCCAACCCCTGGAATTGAGCAACTTGGCAATAGACCCCTATAGTCGTGGAGAATAAGAGAAGAAAAAAACAGCTAGACCCAAAATCTAATTGTTATCAAAATTCATTCTTTCAGTATCTTATCATAACTGACATGATCATAAACTATGCTTAGATAATATAAAAAAAATGTTTTCATAATATAATAATTAGTTAATTACCTTCTGCCATATTGGTCACATAATCCTTCAAGGCACACACAAGATCACGCTTACAACCTTTGGCAGGGATCCCAATGCTCCTGGAAATTCACAGCAAAGGATAGCCGACTGAATATCATGAGATCTAAACTCTAAAGGAGCAAAGTACCATTCTACTAATGTAACTGATCATCACCATCTAACCGACTCATTACACTCTCTGATGGAGCACATTAAGGAAAAGAACATTGCAAAAGTAACTTTAAGAACTGCTTTAAATGGAAGGAAATGGTTCACTCATGAACCACAAGGTTAAATATAGAAAGCAAAATCTCAACCGTTTGAAGTTTGTTGGATGTATCATATTTCACCACAAAGCTTCCTGCAGTGCTGTCTTCTTCAATATCTAAGAGACCCTAACATATAAATGCATGCTAGACACGGAGGGTAAGGCTCTTCTCAGTTCACTGTGAAATGTGCACAATGTAACAATATTGATATCCATTTTGTTAGCATGAAAATAATATGTTTGTATTTGTGGATATCAAGTATATTAAACACCAAAATCACGTTGTCTGTATCTTAAATCTTAAACCTTCTGCTTACCTCAATGTAGTTCTGAGTTCTAGAACTGTCATGATCTCAATTCTTTCAGGATCATCCTTAATACTTTGAAGTTTAATTTCACTTTCCATATTGTTCTCCTAAACACCATTTGCAATAATCAACAAAAGGTATCAGAGACCTTTAGTCTAGAAAGTTTATCGACAATGTCAGACATTAATAGAGTAAAATTGATTACTTACAACTTTCACAAAATTGGACTTGTACATCTTTATTTTCCTTAACTACTCTTCTTATCACAACATATTCTAATACGTCAACCATAAATAACAATGAGTCTATACAATGTCAAAGAACTATAAGACAACTAAAAAACAAATGAACTAAATTTGACCAACCTTGACGACACCCTGATCAGAATTTGGGCTTGTATCCATTATTCCTTTAAATTTCTTATCTTCCTTAACCTCAACAATCGATGAGATGGGTTTCGATGAATTGGATAAAAAGAATTTATGCCCTTTTGCTCTTGCCTTCAAAGAAGCTGGTGTTTTGATATTCAGAATCCGTGGAGTCAGTGCAAAGCTGCATTGAAAACAATACATTATAAGCAAAACAAAATACAATGAAAATAAAAGTAAAATGTTTCAAAAAAAAAAACAATATTTCACAAGCAACAAGAAATATATAAAGTATAAACTACCATTAACAGTCAATTAAGTCACAATATTTTAAAATATAAAATTTTACATTTCAAATAGTAACAGACACAACAACATGCATTCATTTTACCCAGGAAAATATATTCATGTATTCAAATGAAAACCATCAAGAAGATAAGGAAGCACATGAAACCAAAACAAAAAAAAACAAAAAACGGGACGCTCAACCATAACGTAATCCTAGATTGGAACCCATTTTCAAAGCTCATGGGGATGGTGAACACGATTCATAGTTATTTTCGTTTAATGTTTCATTTTTCCTAATAATTTATACTGGAGTTGGAAAACAAGATACTGGAGTATTGGATTCTGATAAGGAGGAGAGCAGATGAGAAAGTACCAGCTAAAATTGATGAAACCGCTGAACCCTAACTGCAACACTTTATGCATTTCATCGATCACCTGATAGAAGTGCAAAAAATGACCGCCAAAACTGCTTATATATATAGTAGAAGTAATTACATAGAACTACCTGATGTTAGCCTAATTATGCGCTTAAACCAATTTTCCAAAACCTAACATTGACCTCCTCAGGTGTTAGTCAAAGTTAACTATTACAAGGATATTTTAGTCCTTTCGTCCTATTTTTTAAATTTTCTTTAAAAAAAAGAGACATTAAAATATTAAACCCAAATAAAAATTTTAAATTTTTAAAATATATATCTTTTTTAAAAATATATCTCTACCATCCATCTTAAATGGACGTGTGGAGATCTAATCCGGAGGTAAATGGAGAAGGTGTGGCAAGAGAGGTCAATACTTTGTTATTCACTGCAAGAGAGACGAGACCTCCATTGTCGCAAATTGTATATATTTTTTCATATATATTTTTCAATGGGTACAAACCCAATATCTTGAATGTTATTATAATTGGAATTGGAATCGGAATAGGAATTGAAATTGAAATTGAAATTGTAAGTTTAAGTGTTATATGTCATTATGTCATTTAACGTGTAAATATCAAATGCAATACACCAATATTGTGGTACACTATTCTTTACATAAACATATGTTTAACGTGTAAATATCATCGGTTTATCTAAAGTGAACAAAATTCGAATAAACAGACGAACAATGTGTCTAGTATTGTAACAGTAATTATAATTGTAATTGCAACAGTAATTATAATTGTAATTGCAACGGTAATTGTGATAATTATTGTAAATGTAATTATGTTTGTAAATGTAATCGGGATAATTATTGTAAATGTAATCGTATTTACAATTGTTGTAATTGTAATTGTAATGTTATTGTAATTATTTTTTTGGAACGTGGTGTATTATCAAATTTGATGATACCGATGATAGTAATATGTAATCTTCATAAACAATCATTGTATCTTTAAATTGGAAATTCTTCCAAGCATAACCAACATGTTCTAGACACTAGTTTTTCCTCTTCATCTTCATTAATGAAAGCAATAAGGTTCAATCATTTTCAATGTTGAATAATAACAATTAGTACGTTTATTCTCTGTAAATGAAGGAACTTGCCATGAAAGAGTACATCTATCAATTATCACTCACTATGGTCCTCAATTATTCTTCCTTTGTTTGTCTTAATGCCAAATAAAACTCTAGGATGAGTAAAGTCAACCATTGTTTTTTAGAGCATTTAGGTTTCGTTTCTCTCGATATTCGATATCCAATTTTACTTCATGGAAAGGGGAGGAAAAAACGTGTTTGATAAAGGACTTCACATCCATCGAAGTGGAACTCTTATTTTATGTAATGTATACCTAATGATCGATCATTGCATATGTTAAAATAGATTTTATTTTTTTCCCGTTGATTTACAAAATACGCACCCAACAACCAACCCTGTAACATTAAGTCTAATACATAAATTTGCAAATTCGTTTCCACAGATACGAGAATGATTCTTTACACAATTCTGATCGACGTGATCAATCTGTCAAAGCCGTTTACGTGAAACCAACTGTAAAATCCTAACAATTGTTGTGTCGGTGTGAACAGATCCAATACCTAAACCTACAAGGTTAGCATTAGTTAATGCAATTCTACGTTGGACACAAAATTCCTCGGCTTTTTTTTCAAAGTTCAAATCGGTTGTCTCCTCAATAGGATCATCATTTAGAACCCTATAAAATCGAGCAAGCGATAGCTGCCCACAACAGCAAAACACATAATTTTGTTGAATAATAACAATTTGTACGTTCATTCTCTAAGAATGACGTAACACACCATGAAAGAGTGTGTCCATCAATTCCCACCCACTATGGTCCTCTTTTATTCTTTCTTTGTTTGTCTTAACTTCAAATATGACTCTATGATGAGTATAGCCGACTATTGATTTTTTAAAGCATTTAGGTTTCTTTTCTCTAAATATTCGATATCCAATTCGGCCTCATGGGAAGATGAGAAAAGAATGTGTTTGATATAAAAATTCGCATCTATCGAAGTTAAATTATCATTGTGTAATGTAAAGCATTCATATACCCAATGATCGGTCATAGCATCTGTTAAAATTAATTTTATTCTTTCCCCCGCTATTTTACAAAATATGTACCTAACAATCACCCTTGTAATATTATGTTTGATATACAAATTTGCAGATTCATTTGCTAATAGGCGAGAATGCTTCTCTACACCATTCTTATCGATATGATCAATTTGCCAAAGCCGTTTAGGTTAAGCCGACTGTAAAAACCTGACAATTATTGTATCGGTGTGAACTGATCTAATGTCTAAACCTATATTGTTAGCGTCAGTTAATGAAATTCCATGTAGAACATAAAATTCCTCAACTCTTTTTTCGTAGTCCAGATCGGGTGTCTCAATAGAATCATCATTTAGAACCCTATAAAATCGAGCAAACAAAAGCTGCTCACAACAACAAAACATATAAATGCGTTGAATAATAAAAATTAGTACATTATTCTCTACGAATGAAGGAGCACGCCATGAAAAAATGCATCCATCAATTCTCACCCACTATGGTCCTCTTATATTCTTCACTTACTTGTTTTAACTTCAAATAAGACTCTAAGATGAGTAGAGCCGACTACTGTTTTTTAGAGCATCTAGATTTCATTTATTTCAATATTCGATATCCAATCTAGTTTCATGGGAATAGGAAGAAAGAGCATGTTTGATAGAGGCCTTCATATCTATCGAAGTGAAATTCTTATTTTGTGTAAAGTAGGGTGTTCCATGTACCGAATGATCGGTCCTTGCATCTTTTAAAAATGATTTTATTTTTTTCCACATTGATTTACCAGATATGTATGTAACAACTACCTTTGTAACATTATGTATGACACACATATTTGTAAATTCGGTTCCAAATATATGAGAATGCTTCTCTGCACTATTATGATCGACGTGATCAATCTGTCAAAGCCGTTTAGGTGAAACCAACTGTAAAAATCTAACAATTGATGTGCCGGTGTGAATTGATCCAATATCTAAACTCATAATGTTAGCATCAGTTAATGCAATTCCATGTTAAACATAAAAAACCTTGACTCTTTTTTTGAAGTCCAGATCTGGTGTCTCTTAAATAGGATCATCATTTAGAAACACATAAAATCGAGCAAGTGGCAGTTGCTAACAGTAACAAAATATAGATTTTTGTTGAGTAATAACAATTTGTACGTTCATTCTCTAAAAATGAAGGTGCACGCCAAGAAAGAAAGCGTTCATCAATTCCAACCCACTATAGTCCTCAAATATTCTTCATTTGCTTGTTTTAACTTCAAATATGACTTTAGGATAATTAGAGCCGAATGTTGATTTTTTCCAGCATTTAGTTTTCGTTTCTTCTAATATTCGATATCCATTTCAGCTTCATGGGAAGGGGAGGAAAGAGCGTGTTTGATAGAGGACTTCACATATGCTGAAATGAAATTCTCAGTATATGTAATGTAGGGCATTCTTTATACCCAATGATCGGTCTTTGCATCTGTTAAAAAAGATTTTATTCTTTCCCTCATTGATTTACCAAATATGTATCCAACAATCACTCATGTAACTAGGGGCAGAAAAAATCCTCGACCCGCCCCAAACCCGTGGAGCCCTGATTCATTTGGGGCGGGTTTGAGGCGGGTTTGGGGCAATAAAAATGGGTAACGAGACGGGTATGGGGTAGTCCCTTTTTGCCCCGTTTGACCCGTTATATATATAATACAAAAGGGGAAATAAAGAAAAAACAAAACAAAACCCTCGAAGTCCCAATACTCTTCCCATTTTCCTTTCGCTGATTTCATCTTCTTTATCTTTCACGAACCAGGTTCAAACATTCATGCTTGTCACCGATCAACAAATTCTCTCTCATTTCTTCTCTCGCTGACCATTGACCACTGACCATTGTGCCTCAACCATTCAAGCTTGTTACCGTTCATCATCGCCTCTAGTCATCGATCGTCGCAGATCATCGTACATCATCGTCTGTCATCCCCTATCGCAGATCGTCTCCTGTCATCGATCGTCGTCCTTCGTCACCCGTCGTAGACCGTCGCACGTCGTTGCCTATCACAGATCGTCGTCCGTCTAGATCTTCAGATCTTCATCGGCAAAGGTGACTTGGTGATTTAATTGTGTATTTGTGTTGTGTACTGGTGTTACCGTGTGAGTTAGTGAGTTATAATTTATTTGTGGATCAGATACATATGATTAATTTCATAGTTGATATCTATTTTGCTTACGTTATTTGATGGAAAATTGTTTCCTATTTGAGATTGAAAAATGGTCATTGTCCTTTTATCATGATCATTGGTTTTCTTTGTTTTCTATTTAACTTTGTAAATTTGATTAAGGATAGTGATGCTACTTAGTAATGAAGTTTCATTTCAAATAAAAAAAAATACTATAGTATAAACATTGGTCAAACGGCGGCGGGTTTGGGGCACCCTGGCCCAGTCCGGATCGTGTTTGGAGTGAAATTTTTTAACCCGGTTGGGTCACTGGTCAGGTTTGGGGCAACCTTTGAAAATCGGGTTACGGGTTTGAGGCGGCCTTGACCCACCCCGACCCTCCCCATTGCCACCCCTACCTGTAACATTAGGTTTAATACATAAATTTGCAAATTCGTTTCCAAATAGACGAGAATGCCTTTTCTACACAAATCTGATCAACGTGATCAATCTGCCAAAGTTGTTTAGGTGAAGCCGGCTGCAAAAACCTAACAATTGTCGTGCAAGTGTGAAAAAGATACAATGCCAAAACCCACAAGGTTAACATCAGTTAATGCAATTCCACATTAGACACTAAATTTCTCGACTCTTTTTTCGAAGTCCAGATCGGGTGTCTCCTCAATAGGATCATCATTTAGAACTCCGTAAAATCGAGTAAGCGATAGCTGCTCACAACAACAAAACACATAAACTAATTAAATAATAAAAATTTGTAAGTTCATTCTTTAAGAATGAAAGAGCACGCCCTGAAAAAGTGCATCTATCAATTCTCACACTATGGTCTTTATATATTCTTCCCTCATCTTAACTTCAAATAAGACTCTAGGATGAGTAGAGCCGACTATTGTTTTCTAGAGCATTTACGTTTTATTTCTCCCAATATTCTATATCCGATTCGGTCTCATCGGAAGGGGAAGAAAAAGTGTTTTTGATAGAGGATTTCACATATATCGAAGTGAAATTCTTATTTTGTGCAATGTAGGGTGTTCCACGTACCCAATGATCGGTCATTGTATCTTTTAAAAATAATTTTATCTTTTTCCCTATTTATTTACCATATATGTTCCCAACAACCACCCCTGTAACATTATGTCTGATACATAAATTTACAAATTCGTTTCCAAATTCGTTTCCAAATATAATAGAATGATTTTCTACACCATTCTGATCGACGTGATCAATCTGCTAAAGCTATTTAGGTAAAGTCGGCCATAAAAATCTAACAATTGATGTGTCGGTGTGAACAGATTCAATGTCTAAACCTACATTGTTAGCATCAGTTAGTATAATTCCACGTTGGACATAAAATTCCTCGACTCTTTTTTTGATGTCCAGATCAGGTATCTCCTCAATAGGATCATCATTTAAAGCCCCGTAAAATCGAGCAAGTGACAGTTGCTCACAACAACAAAACACAGAATTTTGTTGAATAATAACAATGTGTACGTTCATTCTCTAAGACTGAAGAAGCACGTCATGAAAAAGTGTCCATCAATTCCCACCCATTATGGTCCTCAGATATTCTTCCCTTAGCTTGTCTTAACATCAAATAAAACTCTAGGATGAGTATGGCCGACTATTTTTGTTTAAATCATTTAAGTTTCGTTTCTCCCAAAATTTGATATCTAATTCGGCCTCATGGGAATGGAAGAAAGAGTGTGTCTAATAGAGGACTTCACATCTATCGAAATGAAATTCTCATTTTATGTAATGTAGGGCATTCCATGTATCCAATGATCGGTCATTGCATCTATTAAAAAGGATTTTATTCTTTCCCCCGCTGATTTTCCAGATATGTACCCAACAACCACCCTTGTAAATATGCAAATTCGTTTCTAAATAGACGAGAATGCTTCTCTACACCATTCTGATCGGCGTGATCAATTTGCCAAATACATTTAGGTAAAGACGACTACAAAAACCAAACAATTATTGTGTCGGTGTGAACTGATCCAATGTCTAAACCCTTAATGTTAGCGTCAATTAAAGCAATTCCATGTTGGACACAAAAATCCTCAACTCTTTTTTCAAAGTCTAGATCTGGTGTTTCCTCAATAGAATCATCATTTAGAAACCTGTAAAATCGAACAAACGAAAGCGACTCACAACAACAAAACATTAAAAAAAACAGTAAAATTTATTTCAAAAGCCGACAAAGGCCAACAAAAACAGGGAACCAAAGACACACGCCAAAACGGCCCAACTAAAAGAACAAAAAACAGGCCAAGAAAGGCCAACATGCCAACAGCACCGGCACCCAAACAAGCCCTACAACGTAAACAATACAAGCCCAATAAACTAAAAAACACTCCAACTAACAGGCAAAGATAACAGCCAACAAAAAAAAAACACAAGATCACCGCTATAGAACGAAATTGAGAAGCACTACAGAAATCACCCAAAAAAAAATCACTATAGCATTCTATAAAAAAAAAACAATAACTAAAAAGGAAACTATAAAAATCTATAATCTCCGGTCTCACATATGGCGAGAGAGACTGATATTTATTCTTTTTTCAGTTTTCTCCAATATTTCATTGATTTTCCATACTTAAAATAAATAATATTTTAAACATTTTCTTTTTGTAGGAAGAAAAAAGCTCCTGTAAAACTCACTGATAAATCACTTAAGTACTCGCAACACAGCTATGATATAATATTGCAACATGTGTAGTATGAATTTCATTATTTTAGTCCATAGTTGCATTGCCGATCATACTCAACGAATTTTAGACGATATCGCAACACGTTTCATACTTCACGAAATCAAAAGTTAAAACATTGGCAGTCACTCTCTTTTGTTCATTAAGAAGATTTTGATCACAGACAAACATGGGCACGCAAATTGTTTTATTCCCTTCAAACAAAGGTAGTTCTAGTTCAGAATTTAAAATTTGGAAAAACATGCAATGTTTTTCATGTTTACCTCACAGAATTTCACTCGCAGAAAAGGAAAAAAGAAAAGAGATGACAGATGCAAGAATGGAATGAGACTTTCAACAAAAATAAAAATAGATTCTAACACAGAAGGCATGAATGTTTGTTTATTTAACTAATACAGACCAATGATCAAAGTAGTACACACTCCCTTCACTCTCTCTAAATAAAAATAATATTCACCTACAATCTGATCTATTCTATCTTCACTATCCTGTTGTCCGAACGAGAGAGACGGGTCTTTCGTTCAGTCACCAGTAAAAAAAATAGAAATACAATGAATGATTCGTTCAATTCATCTGTATCTACGCTTTGTTTCACCGTAAGCAGCCACCCCAATAACGGTCAATGAGTACCCGGCAATGCCAATAAATGTGACAGGATTTCTAAACAGGAGTATCGAGATAACCACAGCCACAGCACCCTTTGCGTTTCCTAATACCTGATTGCAGTGTCAAAATACGGAAATGAGAGTTTATGAACAGAAAAATCAAACATGTAAGCATTCGATGACACACATCGACTTATACAACAACTAAGAAACACCTTTCATTCATCAGTTTTTATTTATGTAAATACTATTTGCGAATAAAACATGTGATACTTGAAAAATATATGAAGCGATCCTGCTTTCATGAAATTTGCATCTTTCAGGACATGATTTGTTTTGCCATCTAAAAATCCATCCTTCGGTCCGCATTACTATAGCAAATGACATTGCCATATAGTATAACATGGACATGGTCCACATGGACATGAATTCAAAAAATGTATAACTTAAATCGTAAATCAGGGTAAGCCGAATATCATATATAGACAAAATGCCGGTGGATGAATTATAAAAATATTATTTATATTTTATCCTCTGCATGATTAAGAAGATGACAGTTTAATATTGTTCTTTTTTGACACCATCCAAACCCTTCCAAATGTAAACCAAACCTCCTAATTTGGAATGATTGAGATTTGATCCTAAAACGTCTTATACAACTATTACAGACATTCTCATCATTTACTCTCATCATTTTCGGACTTTTGCAATCAAGCAGTATACCTACTATATATGAGAATAATAATGGAAGAGAAAATAATAAAGGGAAATGAAAGTGAACCTGGAGCGTCAGTGCACTTGTATATTTAGTCACCAAAAAGTTTAACAAGTTTGCTGAGTAGGCCAATGTTGAATTAAGGAGAAGAAGTACCCACAAATATCTGTGCTCTTTAGCTAGGGATAAGGTGACCTCCATTACATTAGGCTCCATTATAATTGCTACAGGCATCAGAATTAA
The DNA here is from genome assembly GCA_032871835.1 of Dipteronia dyeriana. Lineage (NCBI taxonomy): Eukaryota > Viridiplantae > Streptophyta > Magnoliopsida > Sapindales > Sapindaceae > Dipteronia > Dipteronia dyeriana. The sequence goes on along the minus strand of CM065298.1, from coordinate 27,222,628 downwards.
AACCGCAACAGGGGACATGTACAGCAGCAAATTCATCGAATTCAACTTTTCTCTGTATGAATCAAATGACTTGTAACTCGTTAGCAACTGTAAGTAGTACTAGTAACTCGTTAGCAACTGTCTCAATTCTCAACCACAAGTAATCAAAAGTTATCTTAGTATTTTTCGCATTTGTTCATTTCCTTAACTGAATGACCAAAAGGATTAACATGATAAACAGATGCAAGGATGAGGAAGAAAACTTACATCTTAATGGCTCAGAATTAGAAAAGCAGATTCATGAGGTCAAGATCATACATTCAATGAAACCAGCGGAAAGAATCCACAATCAATGTGGCATTTACAGAAAGAATTAATGGACTTTGCGATGAGATGATCACACCTACAGACCTACTACTTACTAGGGGTCATAATCACTAAATTTGGCATCAATAATCTTTGCTCTCTTAGTAAATGCCTGTGAAGACAGGTTAGTCAAGCTAAATGATCCTCGTAACTTTTTGAAAGAAAAAAAAAAGTTAGTCAAGCTAAATTTCATTTAAATCTGATTATCAAGGTATTTCGCAACAATGTGCTGCAGGCTGAACCAAATATTTACATATCTAATTAAGGCATCCAGGAGTAAATAGACTATTTGCTTCTTGTGCTCTGAATTCAATTCAATTCATAAAATCATAAATAGTCACCAAAATCTTTAGCTCATGAAGCACAAACATTGTTCTTGCAACTTACTAGGAACAAGGCTAAAATTCTAAATGATTGACTGAACTACTAGCATACATGTAGTAGCTGAAGCTTCCACCAGAACCACTACTGGCTATGAAGTTAAGGACTAAAACCCCCCCAATCCCTTCCTTCAAGAATCAAACACACATACAAACGTTATAAAAATAAACAATGTTTAATCGTAGGCACGTGGACATTGTCGAACAAAGCTGATCCCTTTAATGCTCAAGAACAAGCATACGGAGACAGATTCTCAAAACAAGTAATATTAGGAGTTGATTTCCAGGCTTTATGCCGTTTATCCAGCTGATTTAACACAAATTTTAATAATTACATAATTATAATGATGTCACTCATTCAATCTTCCTATTTTAGCCTTTCTAATATGGTGCTCCATCCCCCCCACCAGCTATAACCTTTCCATATGTAGTTACACAGAGAGTACATAGAATGCTCTTTGAGGTACTTGGTTCAAGTGACATGCAGTTGGTAGTAGTGAGACAAGTTGCATCTTGATGTAAGAAACATTTTGATTGATGATAGTACAGAAAGTAAATTTGCTTTTTTAAGATTGGACATTGTTAATGATAAATTTTAATCACTTTTTAAGAGAAAATGATCTTTTAAATGCTATTTAACATGGAAAATATACCCCAAAAAAAAAAAAACATTGGACGTTGTCAATGATAAGTTTTAATCACCATTTAAGAGAAAATAATCTTTTAAATGGTATTTAACATGGGAAATATACAAATGGCATAGAACATTTACCCTTCAGATGAAAGCAGGATACTCTGAAGCACAGACTTGAAGGCTCTTGCAGCAGTTGCACTTATGCACATTATAAATCCATACAAATGAAAACCCGGCTCGCCCTGCCATCGAGTTTTTGGAAGAAGAAAAGAGGAAAGCAATTACACAAGCAGTAAAACAAGATTTATCAAACAGGAACATCATATGATAATACATACAGCACCATAGTTACAGAGAAAACATATGTGGAAATCATAGATCAACTACCAACAATGTTTTATTAAATGGGTATTACATAAAACAGAATTCCAGATCTATAAAATTGTCATACAATCTAACAAAGCTAAGATATAAATATAGATCAAACACCAATAACAATGATTGAACCAACCCCATAAACATTAACATAAATTTCAACCAAATTGGTGATCAAAGAAAGAAAAACAAACATGTACCTCACTAGCAATGACCACCCCAGTAACAACAGGCACAAGGGTACCATAAGTAATCCAAGCTTCCCTCTTAAGGGTCACCAAGTAAGCAAACAAAGCAGTGAAAAACGGCGTCGTAGCTCCCACAGCTTGATTGAAAGACACAGGGAGATATCTGAGAGAAATATTACCACCCACGACAGAAGCACAGAAAACAGTGCTCAAAGTTGCAATCTTGGCAAACTGAGACCTTGATTTAACATTCTGTAAAGGAACAATCTTGAGAAAAGCAATGGAGATGTAGCTGAGGATTGCACAGGCTGACATGTGGCACATTGTGAGGAAGATTGGGAACCTGAAGCCATAATTTGAGAGCAAGAACTTGTTTAGCAGAAGAACACCAATGTTGGAGGAATACCAGAGGACAACAAGAGATACTATGAAAACTGCTTGCTTTTTTGGTGGAGAGGATGACATTTTTTGTTTTTTTTTTTTTCCTTCTGCTGTAGATTGAGCTCAGATTTGTGAGCTCTTGTTTGATCCTTCAATGGAAACTGAAACTTTATTTTTGTTTTGTTTTTTTTTTTAATTTTATTTTCTAATTATTTGTTTTTTTTTTAATTTTAAATAGGGGTGCGTAGTGTAAGCGAGTTCTTGTTTGTGTGTCGGTGGAATATTGGCGGGATGTGACATGTGTACACCTGCATGGTGTTTGAGTTTAACCCAAATAAGTATCAATTTTTTTTCTTCTAAAAATTAAGGTTATTAAGTATTATTTGCTAAATTATTTTGTTTTTTCTTCTTAAAATTAATTTATGTTATAACAAATAATCTAGTATATTATTTTAAAAATAAAGAAATTAATTATCTTCATTGACTGTTTTTGTTCTTTTGACACTTTCATGGAGTGTTTTAGTACTAAGTAATCACATACTCTGAATAGTTTATCTAAAATGTATAGTGTTTAACTGGTTACCATTTAATATCAAAAAAAATTAATATAAATCTTTTGTAAAATAGTTTTTTTTTTTTTTAAGAAAAAAAGTTCAATTAATTCCTTTATATCCGGATTTAGTTTCAAGTACAAACAATCTTTTTCTTAAAGAAAATGATCAAAACTTTAATTTCATGGAGAATCTTTATATATAAAAAAAAAGCATAAAAGACTAAATTTTTGAAGGATTAATTGAATCAGAGAATTTCTCTTTATTATGATTATTAATATATATATATATATATTGTGGTTATCATAATTTTGTTAGCTATCATTCGACATTATTGTTATCTTATAAGTGTTTCAGTCCTATCACATTAGTTTCTTAAATTCTACAATAGTTTTATACAGTATTAATTTAGTTTTTAGTGTGTATAAAGGTTTTAATTTCGATATTATAAAAATTATTCTTTTACACAATTCCTAAATTGAATGATCATACCTTTGGATAGCATGATGGTAAAGTGTTAAGTGTCAATGTGACATCATGCAATATAACAGTTATCAATGATTTTAGTGGTTGCATTGCAATATATATTAAAAAAAAAAATTGTGATAAACTCGATAGGGTTTTTTTAATTATTTTTAAATTTTTTACATAATTTCATAAGTTTCAACATTTTGATGTAGAAGCTATTTTAACTACAAGAGTATCATTTGCCTAACAAAAAAAATATATACTACAAGAGTAACATCATCTATCCCCAATATTTTTATTATTACTAATTTTCATTTATTTAAATTTAATTTAACGAATGTTAATCAATCAATGTACAATTTATACTCATGTCACCCTCTTTAAAAAAGGACACTACTTGATATTGATGGGTCAATATATAGGCGCTAAACATATGATATGATTAATTGAAAAAATCATTTAAGATGTTTAATGTTAAATTCATACCGATGATGTTTGGTTTTTCTAACTAATCAAAACATATAAATGACTAGTTCAGGACCTATGTATTTTCTTATATAAAAAATCTGAATTTATATATTATTTAAAAAAAAAAATTATTATTCGTGATTAACGTTGCGACAGCAAATCGGACATCATCTTAAAAAATCAAGACCAAAGTCAACACGTGGATCAAAACAGATTCCATGATGTTGTGCCACGTGTAAACTTACGTGGAGATCCCAAAAATAAGGCTAAACAAACGGTAGTTAGTCAGTTGCATTCAAAACACGTTCAATTTTATTCTCATTACTTGCGCGGAGCCACAACATCTCCTCCACTGTTCTATTCATTTGAAATTATCAATATTTCTCTTAATTTTTTTTTAATTATAGTATTATGAATATAAATTAAACTCTACAACTAAAAACCTTAATTATATTTCTCCACATAATACCATGACAAGAGATCTTATAATCTAAGACTATGTTTGAGATTGTTTTGCATCGGACAAAATCTTCTTAATAGCCTAATTTAAGAAATAATCAATTTTAGAAAAAATTTGATAAATGTTTGTAAACTAAATTCTATAAGTGCTTAATTTTGAAAGGATGGAAAATGTATTGAACATAATTACTAAAATAGACATCATTAACAATATAAATATAAAACATATAAAAATAAATAAATAAGAAATTTAAGTAGAAAGAAATAACAAATTATGACTGAGTCAACTCGCTTAAAAACTCGAGTCAACTTGTTTAAAAACTCGAGTCAACTTAATCTCTTCATATTTGAAATTCAACCACTTAGTCCAGGGTCGTCTCCAGATATTTTGGGACCCGAGACATTTAATGATATTAATAAAAATCGGGGCCCCTTATAAAAATTAGAACAATATCAGTCAGTATCCAAAATACTAACCCCACCAATGGGAGTGCAGCATGAGTTTTTTTTTCTTATACTTTTTACATTTTTCTTACAAATTGGGCACTGACAGGTCAGTATCCGAGTATTGTTCTAAAAAATTATTATCATTAAAGAAAGGTTAACAATTCAATTTGACTAGGTTCGCAAATAAAGTGGATTACGACAGAGTCACGAAGTGAGTGAGTGACGATTTTGACTAGGTTATCACATAATGTAGCTATTCAATTGGACTCCCTTTAAAAATAAAAATTGGACTCTCAAATAATATAAAACTAAGTTTGATATGTTGAATCAATTGAGCTTTAATATTTATTGCTATTAAATTGAGCTATATATAGATAATTGAGTCTTATTAAAAAAACAAAACAATGTTTGAAATTAAACCTCGTTTATACTAAAATAAATTGGATCTGAAACCCCAAAAGATTAAGCGGATTGAACCATTTGGGGGCCCCATCAAAATGTTGGGCTTGCTGCCCATATGGGCTAGCCCTGACTGAGTCAACTTATTATTGTCTTTCTATTTAAATAGTTAATATATTATTGATATTGCATAGTAATAAGTTGGTTTCTTCTTCAAAAAAACAACCCCCACCCAACTTTTTAATAGTTAAAGTTGCTTCATGAAGGAGCAACTTGGAAACCAAACACCTATTTATTACAAACTTGATAAATAAATATTTATTTATAAGTAAAAGTAATCTCAAACATAATTTAAATTAGATTTTCCATAGAACATAAACAATATGAGATTGGCCTACAATAGATTTTATCATCTGAATTAGATCCTCTATTTATAATTATTGTAAAAACCTACATTTATAATTAAGTAAAGTAAATAAACAAATTAAACTCTAATGGTGGTTTGGTAGGGATGTAAAGGTAGAAAAAAGAAAATGGTGGTGAAAAAAGGGAGAAGAAAATGAGAAAATATGTTGTTTGGTATGAGAGGAAAATGTCAGGAAGAGAAAAATAGGAGGACAAATTTATAGGTGGGATCCACTAATTTTAATCCTAAAAAAAAATTGACGGAAAATAAAGAGGAAAGAGGGAATGATTTTTGGGTTTAATTGAAATTACAAATTTACCCATCTTTGTTAATCCTCTAAGGTAAAATAGTAAAATTGATGAAGAAAATTTTCTATTATTATCTTCTCCTCAACAATACCAAATAAAGGAAAGATCTCTTCTTTCCCTCATGTTTGCCGAAAAGCTAAAGAGAAAATTATTTTATTTTCTTTCCCTCATGTTTTCTATCTATCCAAATCTTGTATTCTTCATATTTTCTTTCCTTCCTATCAAACACATTGTTAGAACATCTCCAATACAATAGTGACTTATGAAAAAAATAATATCACGTAGGATAAATATATAGTTTGTTAATAAATGTATGTCCAATACAGTTGCACATATTCAACCTCAAGGTTGCACACCTATTTTTTCGATTGAATTAGTAAGTATTTAAAATTGATATTAAATTTTGATCTATTTTTGATAAATAAATAAAATAAAATAGGGAAAAATAATCGGACACGTTATTAAAAAAATATGTTTTAAACAAATACATTATAGGCCAGATTTTGAGTTGATTGTCTAACAAATCCATTTTTATACTATATATAAGAAGTAAATTTCTTGATATTGTTATCATATCAATGACTATCCGTATGTAAACCATTTTTTCATAGGAAATACTGTTATCACTCTGTGACACAAACTTGAAATGACAATAGACTTTATAATCTGCAATCTGTATTACATAATACGATGACAAAAAGTCTTATAATTGTAGTAGAAGCGGAATCAGTCTGGAAAAAGATTAGAAAAAAAAAAGAAAAGAAAAAAGAAGTTTATATGTTAAGCCCCATCAATAGAATAATCCGAATCTACTTTAGAATTTTATCCAAAACGTTAGAACATCAGTTTTTTAAACTTAAAAAGGCCCTTTAAATTTGAAACAAATGTATCATACCAGCCCATTTCTATTTTCCTCGCCAAACCTGCTTCTGCTTGGAACAAAACTTTAGGAATTAGGAATTTTGTCCAGATTTAAATTAAATATTATTGTATTTGCATTACGTGCATAATTCTTGTGTTTTTTTTTTTTTACATGTATTTGAGGGTAAACCTCTCTACATTAGAAAAAAGGGGTCAAAAAAATATTGGCACTATTTGAGGGGTGTGTTGTGTAAATATCACAACTTTAGTAATGTATGTTTAAAAGGCACCAAAACAGTCGTTAAGACAAAAATATCCCGAAATATTTAAACAGTGAGGAAGTTGTCATTTTCAAAATCAGAGAGAAGCAACAGTCAAACCGACGAGAAACTAATCGACTGTGAAGTGACCGGAAGAGCTGCGATTGATAAAGGTAAGATTGGTTATTTTTCCTCGTTTTTGTTGTTGTTAACTTGCGTTACATGTTTGAATTGAGTTTTGTTGATATCAATTGTAGAAACCGGTTAAAATAGAAATGTGATAATGGTTGTGGTTTAGGTTATGGTTTGTAATTTGGTTGAATATCAGTTGAGGAAGATGAAATCTGGGTTATCGAGACTTTTTTCAAGAGAATCGAGCTTATTTGTTTAGTCGAGTTTTTTTTTCGTGAAAATTAGGTTTTGGTAAATCGAGTTTTTTCGAAAAGGAATCGAGCTTTTTTGAAAAGGAATCGAGCGTTTTTGAAAACGAATCGAGGTTTTTGAAAAGGAATCGAGCTTTTTTGAAATCGAATCGAGCTTTTTTTGAATTGGATCGGGCCATTTTTAAAAGGATCGAGCTTTTTTGAATAGGTTTCGAGCTTTTTTGAATAGGTTAGAGCTGTTTTTGAATTGGATCGAGCGTATTTGAAAGGGATCGAGCTTTTTTGAAAAGAGATCGAGTCTTTTTAAAAAGGAATCGAACCTTTTAGAAAAGGGATCGAACCTTTTTGAAAAGGGATCGAGCTTTTTTGAAAGAGATCGAGCTTTTTTGAAAGAGATCGAGCTTTTTTGAAAATGAATCGAGCTTTTTTTGAATTGGATCGAGCCATTTTGAAAAGGATCGAGGTTTTTTGAATAGGTTTCGACCTTTTTTGAATATGTTCCGACCTTTTTTGAATATGTTCGAGCTGTTTTTGAATTGGATCAAGCCTATTTGAAAGGGATCGAGCCTATTTGAAATGGATCGAGCCTTTTTGAAAAGGGATCGAGCCTTTTTGAAAAGGGATCGAGCCTTTTTTAAAAGGGATCGAGCCTTTTTTAAAAGGGATCGAGCCTTTTTTAAAAGGGATCGAGATTTTTTTGAAAGGGATCGAGATTTTTTTGAAAGGGATCGAGCTTTTTTGAAAGGAATCGAGCTTTTTTGAAAAGGAATCGAGGTTTTTTGAAAGGGATCGAGCTTTTTTGAAAAAGAATCGAGCTTTTTTGAAAGAGATCGAGCTTTTTTGAAAGGGATCGAGCTTTTTTGAAAGGGATCGAGCTTTTTTGAAAGGGATCGAGCTTTTTTGAAAGGGATAGAGCCTTTTTGAAAAGAAATCGAGCCTTTTTGAAAAGAAATCGAGCCTTTTTGAAAAGGAATCGAGCCTTTTTGAAAAGGAATCGAGCCTTTTTGAAAATGAATCAAGCTTTTTTGTAAAGCAATCGAGCGTTTTTGAAAGGGATCGTGCTTTTTAAAAAAGGATTCGAGCTTTTTTAAAAATTATTCGAGCTTTTTTAAAGATGATTCGAGCTTTTTTCAATAGGTTTGAGCTTTTTTTTTTGAATTGGATCGAGCTTTTTTATTTGTTCTGTTTAATGATGTTGTATTTCTGTTACATTACAGATGAGAATTAGGTTGAGGGATTCGCTTAAAACTCCAGAAGGATACTGGTACGAGGGCAAATTGACACGACACAACCATTTTTATGCCCTCGCCCATATAGACGACGCGTTGAACCGTGTCCCTGTAGAATTTGGAGATGAAGACCGCCGACGGTTCATGGTATCATGTTTAGGGCATTTCCTAATGATGCATAGGGAGATGAAGTTTTCCGGAGGTATTATCCATCGGTTGCTTTTGAGGGAGCTCCATCATAACGGCCCAACAGATGAGATGCACTTCATGTTAGGAAACCAGTCGGTGAGGTTTTCGAAGGTGGAATTTTGCCCGATCACCGGACTGCGGTTTGGAGTTATACCAGAGACCGCCATGTATGCAGTAGTGGAGAATGGCATACATGAGCGGTACTTTTCTGGAGCCGAGGAGGTGTTGCTGGAGCAGATTAGGGGTCACCGGTGCAGAGTTCGGAAAGGCGTACAATGCTGTCAAGCTCTGCCTCTTATATATGCTGAACTGGATACTGATGGGGGTGGATGAGAGATTCAAGATCCCAGTTTGGCAGTGTCGGCTGGTTGAGGAGCTCGATGGGTTCGACGCGTTCCCGTGGGGTGCCCAAGTGTACATGCATTCTATTTACTCATTCAAGCATGCTCTTGACGGGCGAAGAGACGGGTTCGAGCGACACCAGCAGGAAAAGGGCGCTGACGTACACAGGGTGGAGACCTACAACATATACGGTCTATCTCATCCCCTATTGGTAAGAAGTTCGACCTACAAATTGTACTTTATTGTTGGTGCCCAAAATTGTATAGATACTTATCGTACTTATCTTTGATGCAGATATTTGCTTTGGAGGTGATCACTGATTTGGCCAAAGCGGTCGGTGCCCGGAGAGTTACTGATCCGACTCCCCGTATTTTGAAGTGGGAGTTGACCAAACAACCGAGAGGGAAGAAGCTAGAAAAGATTTTCAAAGCCAGGGTATGTATTTATTGTGTTAATGTATTTATTAGTTAGTATTTGTACAATGACATTGTTCTAACTAATATTTCAGATGTTTGCGATCAACGAACTGGTGCCGACACCAGCTGAGAGACAGGCACCGTACTATGCCTGGCTAAACGAGGGGGGAACCTGTATGTAGAAGATGACATGGATGATATGCCGCCTGAGGTCCCTGATCAGACCACTTTAGGCGGGATCAGTGGTACAGACATGACCATTGACAGTGAGGGATCTGAGCCCGCTACTGGGGGTTTGAGGCCCAGTGACAGAGAGGGATATGAGACAGACCCTCAACGAGAAAGGCATAGGCATAGACGGGTTCGGTTTTCCACCCCCGGACATGATACATCTACAGGGGGTTCCCGTGGGGGCGTTGGAAGTGATGGAGAGGTAAGTTGAAAACAAAGTTTAGTGTTTTTTATTAACACGTGCTGATAGTTTTTTACTAACAATGTAGACATGATTTCAGGCTCCGTGGGCAGATATGTTGAACGATGTTTGTGAAGCCCTCCGGTAGAGTGACGAGGATCGACAACGTCAACACTTGGAGTTGTTGGATATGACCGGAAGAGTGATGAATATCGTCAACAGCAACACCGATTGTTACTGGATATGATCTGGGGGTTTCAAGGTTCGACCATGCGTACACACCGGGATGGCCCCCTACCTCATGATCTATTATTTAGTCTCGGAGGGTCGACTAATAGGTTTACAGGGGGGTTACAGACATGACAGCTTGACGTAGTCAGGACCCGCCTACCGGCATGGTAGGTCCGGAGAGGGAAACTCAGTTGCATACTAGTGATAATAGGCTTGGTTCACGTACAACAGTTCTATCTGGGTCCACCCAGGCTCAGCGGTCCCCCCACATCCCAGAACATCGATCCCCCCACCTCCCAGCACATCGATCCCCCCACCTCCTAGCACATCGATTCAGCCATAGCGGTCCCCTCTCCCACCCAGCACGTCTGTGCCGTCGGAGCGATCCCCTCCCCCAGCCAATACATCAAAGCGTTTAGGTAAGCACAGATGGCAGTTGGTGAGCCCTTACACAGATCCATGCCGTCCAAAGAGGTTGAGGACACGGCCCGAGTTCGTGGAACACATTTTTGACCCCCACGGACTAGTGGACGTTGACCACCTTGCGGCATAGAAGGCCTTCAAGAGGAACATCAACGGGGAACAGTGAGTCCAACTTTTTTATAATACAAATGGATGTACATTTCTTGTTTATTCTAATTTATGTATAGCTAAGGTAATTCAATCATTTAACAGCCGTGATATGGACGTGCTGGCACCAGTTAGCGCGGAATGGTTCGTTCATATGCAGTCCAACTTCATGGACTTGGAGGACACGACACGTACTTATTAAATTTCATATTAACGTTTGTGTAAGTATTGTTGAATTTTTAACAATTACGATGGTTTTATTGTTTGTCAGCATATGGATCCATACCTCAACATTCTTCGCAAACGTCAACGAAGATTCCACAATGTGTACAACCAGAGGATCAACGTGTTGGATACACAATTTTATGTAAGTAGGTATAACATTTAGGAATCAAATCAGATTTTATGCTTCTGTATTATTAATACGATATTGCCAATGCTTGTACAACCACTTATGTTGTACATGTGGTAGAGAATGATACCTCGCGATTCGTACGGTGCTGTAACCACGGCAGGGTAGAATGTGTTACAGTCCCGATGGTTGGAAGATGACCTTCTGACGGTCCGTGGAGCAACCACGAGTGGAAACCGCTCATGGCACGAGGTTGACCTGGCAAGTGTTACATGATGAAGATGATTTAAAAAAAATCTGTTCGTATATCCTCAGCTAACACGACATGCAAACTATTACAGGTGTTGATTATGTGCAACGTCGGGGCCCAACATTGGCTGATGGTAAGGGTCGACCTTTGTCACGGGAAGATTGACATTTATGACCCCTGAAGACAGGAAGTCCCTTATCAGATCTGGCACCAGCAGGTTCGGCCATTATAGTGGTTTTTACTCTCCATGTTGAGTGACGCGGGGTTTCACACAGCACGACGAGCTGGTCGTCCGGCGTTCCCTAGGGAAAATAAGCCCTTCTCGGTCAGCCTGGTGCATACTTCTACAGTCCCCCAACAAAAGAAATCGTAAGACATTCTATTTCATTCCCACGTGTTTAGATATTCTTTATGAACGATTTATAATAGTGTTTTATGTGCCGAATTGCAGAGGTAACTGTGGTCCTATACTTTGAGACTTATCGAGTACATACTAGCGAAACGAAGGCCTTTTGATTGGTCAGAGGACCACATGGGGATAATTTGGGAAAAATGGCTGTGGAGATTTTTTCTAACTCCAGGCCCGCCAAGTGATTTTTTGTATATTACCATTTTATATGTACACAGACATATAATTAATTCATGAATATTAATTCGTTTATTATTCATTCATTAATATTAATTCATTCATTAATAAGTAATTATTGCAATTCCAAAATTATTACAATTCCAAAATTATTACAATCTGATACACTTCCAAAAGTTTTCAATGTGATCAAAACTTTGTCATTCATTCCTTATTAGAGTCAACGTTAGGGCACGTTTGTTTGTTGTGTCCAATTGAATGACAGATGCTACACTTGCGGCGGTATTCATCGGGAACACCTCTTATTGTACCTTCATTAATCATAGGTGGATTAGGACATCTCCTTGAATTATGCCCTAGTTGTCCACATCTTCTACAAGATTGTGTAGTTGTCCTCTCCGAAGACGAGACATGGTGACCCGCCCTCGGGCGTCCTGCTTGTCTCCTGGAGTTTGAATTCAAAATCACCCTCTGAGCAATGTCAGGTGGCACAACCCAAGTGGAAGGATGACCCACATGCATAATAAGAACCGAGTACGTGTTAATAAGTGTCTGTCTCTTGTAGTAGTCCGCACACAAAGTTGTGAAGTCCAAGTTTCGCTCCCTGTAAAAAACATTGAAAACGATCAACTTCACCGAGAAAATGATCAGTACGAACACAAAGTTGTGAAGTCCAAGTTTCAGTAATGATCCATTTGAAATTTGTTGCTAGTACAAGTCTTCCGGGCTAAGTCAACAGTCCACTGTTTTCCAGACCGCTTGACCTAGAAAATGTTCCAGTCGATTGGATTTACGGTCAAACAACCACACTTCTCCACACGTTTTAAGAGCACAAGATGTGCTGCGTCGGTCAACTGATGGCGCATGGTTTGTGCAGCTCTATAGCGATCATGAAACCACCGTTGTAGCATATTCCTAATGAACTCAGCTAGAGTCAACATAGGCAGTTGGCGTGCAATTTTTAGGCATGAGTTTATGCATTCTGCAACATTAGTCGTCAACATCCTTCTTATGAAATCGCTTTTTGATATTTTCAGCAAAGTGTCAGTAACATATGGTATGGGTGGTATAAGGGAACACTTTAGAAATCTCTGCTTCAATGCTTGCATGCCTATCGAAAATGAAAACTAGCTCATCAATATGACCTAGGGCACCTTTCAAGCAATCCAAAAACCATTCCCATGAAAGGTTGTTTTCTGAGTCGCCGTACCTAAAAGCAATTGGATACACTTGTTCGTTCCCATCTTGTGTTGTTGCAACAAACATTGTACCCTGGAATCGTCCATTCAAATGGGTACCATCGACGTCAATGACTGGATGCCTACACGTCCGGAATCCTCTAAGTGAGGCACCAATCGACATGAAGAAGTACATAAATTTACCATCTTCGTCGCACTGTAAGTCAGTGATTGTGCTGGGATTTTATTGTTCCAAAACGTAATCAAATGATGGAAGCAGTTGGAAGGTTTCCTCATGCTTTCCATATGTCAGTGACAACGTATAATCGAGGGCGGTGTGTGCCTTACTGTACATGATTTGGATTCCATACATTGATTTCATGTCGGCGATTATGTCATTCGGACGCATTAGTCGACCATCTTGTTGTTGAAGTCTAGGTGCAATAACTTCTCCAATTATGACTGCACTAGCTTGTCGGTGCCGGCGGTGAATTTCCTCTAACGGACAAGTGTGCTCGTTGACAAAACTTCTTACTTGAAAGTATGTGCCTTCATCTCTCCTCACCGCTCTTAACTTCCACGTATAATTTCCCATCAAACAAACTAGATGTAATGTTGTCTTATTGGACCTTTTCACATTCCACTCGAAGTTCTGCTGCATTGCAAAATGCCCTACTAGTCTCTTCAAATCCTTTTTCGTTGTAAAAAATTGGCCTTTATATATCATGCTTATAGGTTCATCTTCAACCAAGTTCCTGCTTCCACCAATACCAAACGAGTATGATTCTGCTCTTGGAATATCCTATGTTGTGGCATTATCAGAATCATCTAGAGTTACATTAGCCCTCCCCTCGGAAGTCCCAGCTATATATGGTGCACTGGAACTAAATCTGTGTACATGTCTTACACGTCTTTCCGTTTCGACAGGTTCTGCATCATCCTGATTGTCCTCTACATTTTCTACAGAATTGAAATTGCCCTAATTATCCACCTCATGATTCACCCCAACATTCAGTGTTGTATTCTCCTCATTGTTGATGTCATTGTAGATCTCATTGTATTGGTGGTTGTACTGTCTACCATTCATCTCAACATGACAACCAAATACATCGTCGAATTGAGGCCCCGGTCTATTATCATGGGTGGCTACTTCCGGTGGGACAGCACATATGTTTTCCCGACCATCAATCTCACTTCTTTTTATGAACAACTGGTTGCTTCCGCCTGACGATCGAAATTGTTGGGTGTTATCAGGATGAGGGATATCTTCACCAATGACACCTTCTGCTGGCCTCTCGATTAGACTAAAACATACTTGAGGGATCACCCTATCTTCCCCTAGCATAAACTGAACATCATCATTGTTTCTTATAAATGTACGACATGTAGTCCCATGAACAATTGATAGAGACTGTAGCTCAGCACTGTATTTGTTCTCATCAAACTTCACAATGGTTTGCACGATCGACACCAGTTCGTCGTAACTCAAATTCTTTGACACATACAAACCTTGGTTATCGGAACCTAAATACCTCTGATTTCCGTCTGGTAATTGCTCCCATCGACCGTTGCAAGATATGACTATTCTCACCCTATCCATTGTCCTGTCAAAACCAACATCAAAAACCATTAATAAGAAAAAAATATTTCATATTAAATTTACAATTATAAAGGATTAAACAAAAATCAAAAGTGTAAGATATGAAGCTTTTTTTAAAACTGATCGAGCTTTTTTTGTACATTATCGAGTTTTTTCTAACGGGGTCGAGCTTTTTTTATTCAAAATCGAACTCTTTTTCTACATAATCGAGCTTTTTTATATATGGCTCGAGATTTTTTTCATATGGCTCGAGATTTTTTCATATGGCTCGAGTTTTTTCAAATATGGCTCGACCTTATAATTGTACAGCTCGAGCTTTTTTTTGAGGGATCGAGCTTTTTTTGTGCGGGATCGAGCTTTTTTGTGTGGGATCAAGCTTTTTCGGTGAAGGATCGAGCTTTTTTTGTGAGGAATCGAGCTATTTGTGTGAAGGATCGAGCTTTTTTTTTGTCAAGGATCGAGTTTTTTTTCTGATAGATCGAGCTTTTTTTCGAGGGATCGAGCTTTTCTTTTTACGTATCCAGCATCTATTTTTTGGCTCGAGCTTTTTTAGAATTTGATCAAACTTTTTTTCAAATGTTTCGAGTTTTTTTTTCAAATTTTCGAGCTTTTTTACAAACGTTTCGAGTTTTTTTTAAAACCTTTTCAGCTTTTATGTCAAAGATTAAAAACTTGTTTGCACCACTACAACTCAACTCGGCCAAATATATATACAAAAAAAATATGCATATATGTTCATTCATTCTTTGTAAAAAGTTTACAACTCTATGACATTAACATAAAAAAATTGAGACAACATGTTCATAAATGTTCATATAGTGTTATTCCACACAGAAATACAATTAAAAACGAAAATGAAGATCATAAATATTAATTTACCTTCTTGTGCAGTATCTGGAATGAATCTCGTTTTCTGAAGAAAAAATGGAGTAGGTAATTGATTTTCATACAACTTTTTTGGACAACAGCCTTTAAAGAATAAAATATCGATTATTTAAGAGCAAATTCGGTAGCTCACCATAATAGGTGCATTTTAAACTTAACTTATTATAACGGTGACATCACTGCAAGAGACCAGACAAAAAGTGACATTCCTCACCATTTCCACTTAGAAAAAAATAAAAAAATAAATTTAAAATTCATTAAAATATATTTATTTCATTCTTCTAATTAATTTTTTTTTTCATTCTCCAAATACATTCTTATAAGATTACTCAAAACCAGAAAAAATGCAATTATTTGACACAATGTCTCAAGACCGACCATAATTCCTACTCAGTTTTCAACTCCTCTATTTTTTTTTTTTTAATATTTCTTTTTTAGGTGTGGCATTTGAACTTGCGATATTTGAACATGAGATATTGCTAGGTTGAACCACCCAACCAAATTAGCTGTTCTAGTGGTCCCCCTCTCACTTTCTCACCATTTCTCGTAATTAAAATGTGAGAAAAAATAAAAGGTAATATGCAGCTTGTCAGGTATCATATTGAAATGGAGTATTGAGCATAGAAATCAAAGAGCATTATCGGATTATCAGATAATGTAGCATTCCTGTTCCAACGATTTGTAAGAAAATGCAAATAGGAATGTGTAAACTGCTTAGTGCTTACATTTTGATTCTGCTACCAAAAAACCACCTACACCCTCAACTTTGAGTCATGATGATAATTGAGAAAATGTGTTTAGTTGTGTATAGGTCTTCTTGGATAAAAAAAGAACATTATTGCCTAATTCGCAACTAAAGATCGTTTTGATTAGTTAGTGATTTTAACGACAAGAGAACATACCGACTCAAGCAGGAGTATCTACTCACTTAAAATTTCAATTGATCTTGAAGTTGCTTTGATGCCTTTTTTCTTTCATTTCCTCATCTCACGCCAATTCTGGACCACTAGGGAGTGCTTCATAGCCATCATGGTGATTTGGTTTAGCAGTAGTACCCTTACCCACAGGTATGAATTTTATGACAACTGCAATGGGCATACTTACCGCTCCAATCAAAACGCAGAATAGCCATAGTTGCCAGCTTAGAGGCACAGTGCTCGCAAGATTTCCCAGGAACTCGACTATGATTACTTGAAATACCACTGTTGCAACCATCACTCCAATGAACAACCAGCTGTTTAACATGCCACGGAATATGTTTATCTTCTCCATTTCTCGGCTATTTATTTCATTAAACACCTAAAAGGGAAAGAAGAAACACCATAGTCAATAATTAAACAAATGAGAATGTCTTTGGTTACACAAGTATTCATGTATTTAGGCAACAATACATGAACATATTGCAAATAAAATGTACCTGGCAAAACACGAATGAGTTGAATATCACAGTATTGAGAACATCAGTAGCTTCTGATCCACTGAGCCGGAGTAGCTGCTTCCCATCAAAATTGAGAAGACCAAGGACGATTAGTTGATAGATACTCTGACCGATTATATTCCTCCACATGACATTGGTGATAAAACTTTCACCTCTCCCAACTGGGAGCCTTTCCATCAATGCATCATTTGGAGGTTCTGTAGCCAGTGCCAATGCACCAAGAGTGTCCATAATCATGTTCACCCAAAGCAACTGCACAGCCGTGAGAGGAGCAGATCCTAAAAAGTCAAGAGGAAGATAATGTCGATTTAATATGCTAAGGATAGCTAGAAGTACATAAATGAAAAAAAAACTATGACCAACCTGAGATGCATGCAGAAACGAAATTGATGATTAGAGCAACAATGTTAACTGTTAACTGGAACTGCACAAACTTTTGAATGTTTATATATACTGAACGTCCCCATTTGGCCACCTTTACAATAGTTGAAAAATTGTCATCTAATATGATAACATCAGCACTTTCTTTAGCAACCTGTAAATAGCATCCGTAGAAATACAAGGTTATAAATAATATGAATGGAAGAATATCAAATGAAGTATTAACCAGCATGAAAGATTATACTTAAAAGTTAAAACTGTCCCAAGTAATCAGTGCAAGATGAAATGAAAATCTTGAAGTTGCTTGATTTAAAGCCAATGATTTAATAAACACTGCCAGCTGAAAACAAATTCATTTTTTCTTTGCTAATTGGTAAAAAAAAGGTTTGTGAATGCAGCTATGAATAATCAATAAAACAACACACAAACAAATTGTGATGGAAGCACAAACCTCTGTTCCTGCTAATCCCATAGCGAGTCCAATATCTGATTCGTGCAAAGCAGGAGCATCATTTGTCCCATCACCTGTCACTGCTACAACTTCTCCAAATGTATTCCTCAATTGAGTTACCAAAGTGTGCTTGTCCAAAGGCAAAGATCGAGCCATCACCTGCATGCATAACAGCAATTCAGTGTTAGCATCATCCGATGTCATAGCTTCGGTACAACATCATTTACCTGAAGTTGTGGTATAATGCGCTTCATTTCATCTGGAGACATGTTGCGAAATTCTGGTCCTTCTACAGCCACACCATCTGGAGTAAGTATACCACATTCTCTAGCAATGGCTTTTGCAGTATTTATATTGTCACCAGTGACCATACGAACAGTAATTCCAGCTGTTAAACAGGTTTGAACAGCTTCCTTGACTCCAGGGCGCACCGGATCCTTAATTCCAACAACTGCAATCAGTGTGTAGCCATTCTCGGGGATGTTGTTTTCATCAGAAGAGTCGTTTAGATCTTTGAAAACCAAACAGAGAGTTCTCAAAGCTTCAGAAGCAAAGCCGTTAATTATATCAGTGACTTCCTGAAACTTTTCTTCAGATAGGGGAACAGATTCTCCACTATCATCAATAACTTTGTCACACATTTCTAATACTATTTCCGATGCACCTTTGCAAAAAGCACGTAACCCGCCCTCTGGAAGAGCCACAAGTACAGACATCTTCTTCCTGACTGAATTAAAAGGTTCAACCTTAATTATCTTAACCTCGTTTCGCTGTGCCTTAAAGTCGCCGCCCAAAAGCAAGCCAAGTTCCAACAATGCTGTTTCTGTAGGTGTACCTATAATGGTGTTTTTGCCTTCTTTATCCTTAACCACTTCAGAACCAGTGTTTTGAAATATAGCCTGCAAGAGAATGTTTAATGCTCTTTCAGGTGTTTCTAATTGAAAAATGCTGCCATCCTCTTTTGGTTTAACATCTGCAATTTTTGTGCATATCCATATCTTATTAACTACCATATGGTTTGTGGTTAATGTCCCAGTCTTATCTGTGCAAATGCAACTAGCAGAACCCATTGTCTCACACGCAGAGAGATGTCTAACGAGTGCTCGATCATTCATTAATTTCTTCATTGCAAAGGCAAGGCTCAATGTCACTGCCAATGGTAATCCTTCAGGGACAGCAACAACAATTATAGTTACTGCAATAGCAAAGTAGTCGATAAGGGTTAATGCATCAGCTGAAGACCAATGTGTGAACTCATGACGAATGGCTTTCTCCACCATAAACCTTATAGCCAACACCAAAAATGTTACCACAGCAAAACTCAAACCAATTTTACCAATAATTGTAGCAACGCCATTTAGTTTCACCTGCAGTGGGGTCTCATCAACTCCACCCTCATTCAGAGTTTCCATCAACTTTCCCCATTCAGTCCTCATACCGACTGTTGTCACGAGCATCGTTCCTGAACCATCTTGAACTTTGGTTCCTGAAAGAAGGAAAGGTTTTTCATCATATATATTCACCGGCTCACTTTCTCCAGACAAACATGACTCATCAATCACCAAAGAGTGATTTGATATAAAAATTCCATCAGCAGGAACTTGGTCTCCAATATATAAATGAACAACATCACCAACAACCAAATCATAAATGGAGACTTTTTGCCTTTTCTCATCCCTGGTAACCTGAATACTAATCTTTTTCTTCTCCCTATCTAAATCTATAAATTGCATGGACTGCTTGTAGTCACTAATAGCAGTAACCATTACTACCAAGATTATACTAAGTAAGATTCCCAAACCATCATACATACCGGCTGGCCAACCTTCAGTAGGTAGTCCTACACCTATAGATAATGCAGCACAAACCATAAGGATAATCAGTGTCAAGTCCTGCAGTGCATCCCACACAAACATCAAAAAGATTCTGGGAGGTTTCTCTGTAAAACGGTTGATTCCAAAGACTTTTTGCCGAATAGGTATATCACTTTCGTGGACACCTTCATCTAGTGAGACAGAAACCTTTCTTGCAATCCCTTCAACACCTCCATGGAATTTCAAACCTTTAATATCATGACCACGGACAATAGATGCAAGTTCATCTGCAGGAATACTGAAACCTGCTTTTCTAGCCTCATCTGAGAGTGTGTATTCTCCTCGAGCACCAGCTGCACAAGAATACAGATTAGACTGAGAAAGCAAAAACAGCAAGGAGTGACCTTTGATAATCTTTAGATGAAAATGTAAGTTGCTTGATATCCTACCATCAATAAAATGTAGAGCTGCTTTCTGAACATAAAGGGCAACTCGTATCTTTTCCTGGACAAGAGAGAAAAAAAGAACCAAGGATAAGGTAAAATTAAATCAGTTGCATTGTGCTCAAAAAGCCAAATGCCATCTAAATCTTAATACAATCTGGGCAGCAGTACTCAGACTTCATTGTGTTCTACAGTACACTATTTTTAAAGATCTGTAAGGCTGCATGGTCAGTTGCATTTAAATGGAGACTAAGAATGACCCTCAAAATTAAACTTTTTTTTTTCTAGGGAAGAATATATTTTCTGGTTGTGGTGAGCTAAAACAGTCTTAATAATTACACTAATGACATTATTATGTAACTTGGGAAGTTTGCAGCTTGAATAACCAGTTGGAATGACGAAAGATCTTCAAAGAAGCTGTTTGATCTTAACTAGCTGGTAATTAACAACAGTTCATACAGAATCGTTTTGTTTCTTTACTAGCTGATTAGAAGAACCAAGAATTAATGCTGAAGGCCCTGAAGAAGATGTAGATTTGTACAAAGTTAGATATTACTGTCTAAAAATCTTTGTAATCAGCTAAAGCAATTGTAATAACATAAAAACCATACGCAAATGGTTCTTTCCCTTTTCTCTTTTCTTTCCACAGATAATCAATTGGAAGAATTTCACTTGAGGTTTGATGTGTGCATGTGGTTGTGTTGCAGGAGGTCCTTTAAATCCAAGGAGTAGGCACTTTCAGCTTGATTCATTATACATGCATAAAATGAAACCAAATTTTCTCTATAATCCTAGCGTGAGCTAGATTCAAATCTGATACCTCTTAAATAACATTACAAAATCTCAATAGCAGCAAAGTTGGTTGGTTTCCAGAGTTAATTATAGTTTCAACCAATTACAACAACAGTCTTGGGTGACACAGCAGACTGTAAAAGGAAAGTAGGTATATATTCTTTATTCATTTTCTTATGAAGTTACATGATTCCTCAACTAAGAGCAACAGGAATTGACCAAACAGTTTAAATGAGAGTTTCCTAATTCCTACTACTTGAAAGAAAATCTTATGACAAGACAAATTACAAGGGATTAGCTTTTACATTTTATTGGTCTTCCAGTCCCTATACAGTATAAACTTGAACTAATCATCTCCATTTGAAGGCCATTTAATATACAGACGATCTTAACAATCAGATTAAACATTCCACTTCTCAGAAACTTTAATGAGTGTTGCATACTTAAAGGGTTGAATTATGAATTTGGTGAACATGGGGTGTTCAAATGACTTGTAGCATCATTATAATAACTAACAACTAACAAACCATGTTTTCAGTCATTATATTATATCACATCACATCACATCAAAAAGTAATAAACAGTTTTGTGTAGCACAGACTTAGCATGGTTAGGTTCGATAAATATGGAACTTGGAAAACGACCCTCTGAGTACTTTCAGAAGGGCTCCCTAAACCCACTCTTTACTTAAAATAACTAGTGGGAATGATTTTAAAGCAATCCAAAGGTTTCTCTAAATAGCTCTCTATTTTAGAGAACCAGAACCATTAAACGACTCTCCAAATGTAAAGAGCTATTACAAGCGCTTATTTTTTAATATTTTTACACTATTCTTTTATTTAAAAAATGATATCAATTTTGTATTATTATTTATTAAAAAATGATATCAATTTTGTATTATTATGTATTAAAAATTGATATCAATTTATTTATTAAATAAAAAAATAAAAAAATATTAATAACTAACTATAATAGAGATGATGGTCGGATTGATTCCATACAATGTTATTAGCTAAAATGACTTTTTAACTAAATTTTAATTAAAATTTTTAACTATTTTAATTAAAATTCAGAGAGTATGATGGGAGATGCTAACGGTATATAATAGAAAAAAGAAGAGTATCACTGAAAAAAAAAAGAAGCAAAAAGATAATAAAGAGACAAGTTTGATGGTGTTATGTGGCAAATGAATGAATGTTGAAGATAAGAAAAATGTGTGAGTGGCAAACACTATGAAAAGACAAGATGAAAAAAGTAAGTATATTCTATATCTATTATTCATTAATGTCTCAAGCACGAAACTTCAAGGAAGTTTCGCTGCTGCTGCCCCAATTGTCAAGTTGAAGACTTAGTGGGAATTTAATAATACTACCGTATCAAACGAGATATTGACATATTGCACTTATACCGAAAGAATTTAAACACAGTACCTTATTAATAGATGATAAAATAGTTGTAAATATCAATCACATATTAACCATACATTTATTATAATACCCATAAATTTGTGAGTCATAAGAGTCGGTAAAAACATCATAAAATCGAAAATCTACTGTTTTAAATGCAATTTTAGAGAAACAATAATTTCTTAAGAGACGATGTGAGATAGCTATGTAATTTTAGGACTAAAGTCGTTGATATAATATTATTACACGAGACATTATGGGTCACGAACTTTTGAATTGGTCCCATCCCAACCCTCTTCACGGGCTGACAATGTTATTATTCCTAAGCGGAAAGGTGGGACGACTTAATTCTAACAATTAGATCAAGTACAGCCACGTCAGCATACGGGGTCGGTTTTCATGGACGGTCGAGACAATTTAAAAGTGGTCGGTACTCCGTCCGCTCCTTTAATTTTATTAAGGAGACGGCATTGGAATGGGAATTGCATTTCCCAAAACGCCATTAGGCAATAAAGCGTTATCTCCGGGACGTCGATTATTTCTAGGAAAAAGTTAAAGTGCTGATTGGTCAGTTCTGACCCCTAACGAGGAGTAATTAAACGGTAAAAATTCTTAATTTTTTTTATCATTTTTTTTAATTACGTTACAACCGACTAGTGGTTGGTCAGTATAACCATATCCTTATTTCTATGCTTAAAACTTCGTTTTAAAAATTGGATCACCTTGTTTGTTTCCCGAGAAAACATACCCGATGTTAGTGGTGTAAAAATGGGCCGACTGGTCTGGCCGGCCCATGAAGTTCACGGACCGTTCTTGGAACGGCCCGTGAAGGAAGAGGGCCAGGCCTCGTGCCGGATTGGCGTGCCAGGCGGGCCGGCCAATTTTTTTTTGTTTTTTTTTAACCTCTAACGGCTGGAAATCAATTGATTTCCAGCCGTTTAAGGAAACTAAAATTACAAAACCCCCCTACAATCTTTTAAATTACATTTTGACCCACAAATCAAATTTTTCTATAAATACTTCCATCCATTTCATTTTCCATTAACTCTCTCTATCATTCTTTCAATATCTAAATTTCGACAATCTATATATTGATGACCCTTCAGGTAGTGGCCAGGGCCAGAACTAGGTTATACTTTTACATATGTATTTATTATTTACTTGTAAGTTGTAAAACGGTTGCACTCTTTTTCCCTTACCAAGTTTTTATCCCACTGGGTTTTTCTTGGTAAGGTTTTTAATGAGGCAATCATGTAGATATGTATTACTGAATTCCATAAGTGAAAAATAAATAAATAATTAAAAAATTGTTCGTTCTCTTTATTCATTTCAAATCCTAATAATTGTTCGTTCTCTTCATTTATTTCAAATTCTAAACCCTTAACCATAAACTATAAATCCTAAACCCTATACCCTAAATCCAAAAAAACGTAATTTGAAAAAAAAATTGGACCAAAAAACTAAACCGCCGGACCAGGCCCGTTAGGCCTGGCACGGCACGCAGGCACAGCCCGCCTGAGGCAGGCCAGCGTGGCGTGCCGGGCCGGGCTTGCTTCTCTGGAAACAGGCCGGGCCGGCCCGGCTCGGCTCGGCCTGTTTCTAGAAATGAACTGGCCGGGCCAGTCCATTTTTACACCTTTACCCGATGTAAATACATATTCATTTGGAAAAAACGACTAAATTTTTACTATAATTTATTTAAATAGTGCTTCTTTTTACAAATCAAATTTACAGCTTTTTTACGGATGCGATAAGGACAATAGGGACTACATTACAAACAGGGGGAAAAAAACGTTTTGAAACTAATCTAGACATAAAACGGAAGTTACAAATCAATTAAAATTAAACAAAAAAAAGATTGGGTTAATTGACCGTCATTAATAATTGAATCATTTTTAAGTTTTTATAATTTAGCCCCAACCTGACGGCCCCGCCTGTCACATTCCTGAACCGGAAGTGTGATTTAGCCTGTAGGGTAATGGTGTCACACCACAGAGTTGGAGATGCAGATTGGTATTTGAGATTTCTTGACACTAAAATTCGATTTTTCCGTTTTGGCATCAAAGATTTCGTCCGGCTTGAAAAATCTTGAAACTCAAAAAATTTGGAATACGGAGAGAATAGTAAAAGCGGTTGTGTTAAAGGCAGGAAAAGAAACCTGTATTTTGAGTTTTTTCTGCTCGGCCTCAGAACGCTTGTCGAGATCGGCCGTCATACGGAACCTTCGGCGGCGGTTCTTGACGATGGAGACGGCGGATCTCCATCTTCTGATGGCTGCCTCCGACGGATTCTTGGGCTCCACATCGAATTCCTTCAAGAACTTCTCGAAGTCCATCCTCGCAGAGCAAAGAGAAAATGTGTTTTCACTATTTTGGAGTAGAAATGCATTTAGTGTGAATACAGTAACTGCAGAAAGGACAATAAACTTCAACTTTTAGTGAGCTTCCGCTTTAAAAGGGATAAATACTTGGGTGTCACTAACTGATACCGTAATATGTTTTGATTGATTGAAAATATTAACACAAACCCTTTATATTAAATATTGTCAAAAAAATAATAATAATAATGTCTATTTATACGGCAAATTGCATAAATTTACCCTAAAATAGTGTAAAAAGGTTTAATATTCAATTGATGCATTTAATTGCACAAATAACCCCTACTGCTAGGGTCAAAGCTTTTAACGGTTGACTGAAATTTACAGAGGTACAAATGGCAACTCATCATCCGATATAAGCTAATTAAAATATATATATATCATCATCATCCTTAAAAACAAGAGCACCCACATAATATATATATATATATCATCATCCTCCTTAAAAACAACAGCACCCACATCAAGAAAATTTTAGTGAAAAAAACTTTTATGACTGATAAATTGATAATGATAGAAATTTTTATGCAATCTGGTGAAAAAATTATGGTGATAATGACATATTTGGTCTTAGTTTGTTCATGGTTATGAGATGATGGTTAGATCTGGTTTGCTCTTTTCTTTTGGGATGGAAACATAAATGGTGATTATGGTCAGATTGATGATAATCGTTGAGATTAATTTTTTTTTTTTTTTTTTTATATTAGATTTGGTCTGGTCTTTGAGATGAGAAAAAAATAGTGATTATGATGATATCCAGATTTGATCGGTGTTTTAGACCTTTGATTTTTATTTTTTTTTAGTTTTACGATCGTTTGTTTTTTATCCGAAAATTGAACAATCTTGAATTTTTCTAAAAACTGGATAAAGACTGAAATCTGAATTTAAATATATTTTCTTCTCACATCTGATTGTATTGTCAACACGTTTATTTTTTAAAAATAAATTTGTCTATAAATAAATAATTTTACATTTATACTCATGTTAAACAATTATACATACAATATGAAATAAAAACTGTCAAAAAATAATAATTATATATGAATACATATGATTATGATCCTATTCTTCGATTACAAATATATTTCATTTTTACTTAGAAAAGAAAAGGTTTTTTTTTTCAAAAAATAAAATGGACAGCAAGAAAACTCATACAAATTACTCTAAAAAAATAATATACAAATACATCACCTAATATCATAATAAAATATTGATATTAAACACCAATGAGAACTGATTTGGGTTCTTTTTTATTTTTAAAGCCATTTTAAATAAACAATACATTAAAATAAAGATTTACATACCATATACATTTATTATGAAATTGAAAATATGTTATATATGAGGATAGTATCGGAAGAAAAGATTTTAGATTGCATTTAATGCAATTTAGTGATTTACAATTAAATGAAAAATTAAAATTTGTTACTTTTTATTTTAAGTTGTTTGACCACTTTAAAAAAACAAACAAAACAATTTAATAATTATGATTCAGACCTATTAATTTTTAAGTGGAAAAACAAATGAGTTATTAAATTTTGTTTGATTAAATATGAGTATTTTAATAAATATGTTTATTTATTAAGCAAGAGTAATTTTTTCATTTTAAGGTTAAAGTTAACGATTGACCGTTAATAATAGGGTATACTTGTGTAATTAATGGCAATCGTTGAATATTAACCCTTTTTACTATTTTTTAGGAGTTTAGGGTATATTTACGTAATTTACCCTAAATAAATGACTTGCGGGTAAATATTTATAACTTTTTCTTTGAATTTTTTATTGGGTTTATATCATCCGAGTCCCTACGTTATACTGAAAGATCAATTATTTAAACGAGTTTGTATTTTTAGTACAGTTTTTCTGACCTTTGAAAAGTATATCAAATAGAAACCTCAGACTTTTTTTAACGGTCAAACGTGACAGAAAATGTATATTGTCTCTTTTACCCCTGAATACCATATTATTGGCTAAAATGACTATTTTGCCCTTTAACATTTAAAATTTAATAATTTCACTTTATATTTTAATCCAATAAGAATGTAACACATGTCACCAAATATATATATTTTTAAATAAATTAAATAAAATTGTTCCAAAAATATCCTTATATAGAAATTAAAAATAAAATAAAGATAACACAACTTTAAAAACTTAATAATACTAATAATAAAATATCCTTATATTGTTCACAAAATCAAACAACTACTCGGATTTGCACCTACCCAGATATGATGGAGATCCATCGATCCATTCTAACACTACTAGAATATCCCAACACATCAACCATACTTACGGTTTCATCAATCATCTCCCTTTCTCCATATTATAATTTCATTTCCCACACTTAGACTACCACAAACACTTCAATTACAAACAATTATCAACACGAAAAAAGAATGTTCACGTTTTCTTCAGTTCAGACAAGTGAAGACCCAGGAGCTGTACCAAATATAGTTCATTACAGTCAAGCTTTTCCCTTTTTTCTAATACGAAGAAACATAGCAAATGATGTTGAGCGGAAAATATAAACAAATCTAAAAAAATTGCGATGGGTGAGGCGATTGGGATTTGGGAAGGCGAAACATAAATCAAAATTTGTGATGGGCGAGTCCCCCGCCGCTGGAGATCCGTAAATCTCCAGGGATGAAGATGAACCATCAATGAGATTCATAAATCTCCATGGATTGCAACCTTGTAATTCCAAATCGAGATTTAACCATATAGTGTTTTGGATCAACACCAAAAAACCACACTCAACCCTACAAAAATCCCACACCCATCACACTAGTGTGGGTCTCCTCGCTGGCGGCCACCACAAACTCAACCACAACCCACCACTAACTCAAATTCAACCATCCCTTCTCTTTTCTGTCTAAAACTCACACACAAATCAAACTCACAAACACCACAACCATCCTAACATAACCATAAATCAAATATCCAAAATCCAAAGACCACCATCACCAATAAATATGAAAAAAATCAAATTTGAAAAAAAAAAATTGAACACAAACCAAAATATGTCGAGCTCACCACCATCTCACCAGAAAAAGACTATCACCAGCGTCGAAAAGAGAGGGGGAAAGCGAGATGGAACGAAAGAGAGAAATGGGAAGAAGACACGACGTCCGGGATCTCCTCGGTGCTTGGAAGGATGGTGGTTGGTGGATTTCGACGGGTTAAGGCAGCAGTTAGGGTTTGGTCTACATCTCCAGTGATGGAGCTGGTTCAGGTCGAAGAAGATTCGTGAGAGCTCTCCATCGATTGGTGAATTTGTGATGGATTGATAGAAATTTGTGAATTTATTTTTGTGTTAATTTTAAATGTGATATTTTAAAAGAAAATAATATTTTTATGGAATTTTTAATTTTTTTTTAATTTGTATTTATATATTAATTTTACAGATAATATGAAATACCATAAATGACACTCAATTCGTTAACGTGGACTAACATTTGACCGACGGATGTACCTATTTGATATACTTTTTAAAAGTCAGGGAAAACTTCATTAAAAAAGTAAACTCGTTTAAATAATTGATCTTTCAGCATAACATAGGGACATAGATGATATTAACTCCTTTTTATTTGATACCATGAAAATTATTATCTTTCCTTACAATGAAGATAAATTGTATTCGGAGATATGACGGTTATTATTATTATTATTTCAACTTTTGAAGTGGAATATATGTGTATTAAATGTTATTACTACAAAAGACTAAAAAAGTAATATTAATGATGTGACATATGAGTTGTATATTGTTAATCATGAGATTATAAGGTAAGCGATACGATTTTTACGATTCATATATAATATTATTTGAACATATTTTTTAAAAGAGTAATGTTAGTTTGTCCTAATCCCGTTATTTGAACATATCTTGTTTGTTAGTTGTTACCACTTTGTGAGTTGTTAATAGTATATTTTACCGTGATTTGATGATGAAAAGTGATTTGGTTTAGCCGTACAGTTATATTTATATATAGAAAGTTAGAAAAGTTTAACATGAAAGAGAAAATGTTGGGACTAAGACGAGGTTGAGATAGGAGTGTAAAAGACTAGAAAATATTTTGGATTTTTTTTTTGTTTTGTTGAGCAAATGGAAAATCAAATTTTATTGTAAACCACTTTTGATATTATTTGCAATTCTCTAAACCTTTCTCCCCCATATCTTAACCCTTTCCCTCGTTTGGAGAAATAGGGAGAGGGGAGTTTAGGGAAGGTATACTCATCCCATGTTTTTTTTCGTGTCCTCTATTTCCCCCATTTAAATACATTTGATTTAAAATTGAAAACTAATTTATTTATATTTGAACTGGGGAAAACAGAAATGGTAACTTAATAAACAAAAGCAAAGACAACCTCTAAGCTAACAAAACTCTCCACTTCAATAGGGACCTCTTTAAGCCAAACGAGAGGCTTAGAAATCGTAAGAGCTAGCCAAGCAAGCTCGTGAGCTACAGAATTGACACCACAGCGAAAGAGTACCCTCCAGAAAGGCATACGCCTCCAGTAGCTCATGAATCCTCAAGAACTCCAACAACCTAAATAATTCATCACTCATATATTAACAACTAACATTCTCATTCTCCTATTATGTAATAAAATGAGTAAATGGGGAAAATTAGTTTTTAGTGCGAAATTCTTCAATACAAATAGTTGATGGAAAGTATTTCAGAAATAATCTTTATTTCTGGAAATTGTTTGGAAAAAAATATATTAATTTGTTGCTAAAAAAATTGTTTCAAATAGTTTAAAATATAATTAGAATAGAAAACTTGGAAAGTGGCTGAGTCATCGCTCTCTTTAAGACGTTTCACGGCTTTACCCTGATTGTGCAAGCAATTCCCCAAATTGCCACGTCGTCCTCAAGATAAAACAGTCAAAAATCACCTCTGTCTCAGAACTTCTTTGCACGAAGAAGAACCGGAATACTCAAACTCTTTCAAATATTACTCGAAAATCTAAAAAATAATACTTAAGAATTTCTTTTAAAGTTGTAGAGAGTTTTTGTTTCACACGAAAAATGTTGTATCTTGTGAATGAATAAAGCCTCTATTTATAGAATTAGAAAATATAAACTAAAAAAACAAATTAACACCAATCATTGAAAGAAATAAAAACTGAAAATTCAACTTTTAAATAAAAAAAAGTATTACATTTGTTAGCAAACATGATCGGTTATCAATATTCAAAAGAATGCTTTTATTCTATTAAATCATATTAAGTAGATATCATATAAAACGTTTTTTAACAATTACTTTTATTTAAAACAAATAACATGTTGAACAGTTATGCAAAGATTTTAAATTAAAATTTTATTTATTTTTAAATACACTTTTA
This sequence comes from Dipteronia dyeriana, assembly GCA_032871835.1. NCBI lineage: Eukaryota > Viridiplantae > Streptophyta > Magnoliopsida > Sapindales > Sapindaceae > Dipteronia > Dipteronia dyeriana. The sequence goes on along the minus strand of CM065298.1, from coordinate 27,192,624 downwards.
ACAATCCCCCACTTGTATTTAAAAATAATAAGTTCATCGAGCAATATTTTATATGATTGTACATAAGTAAAGGTGTTGTGTGACTTGAACCTTTACATAGTGACGATGCTTCTGTATATACTAGAGTAACTCATAATTTTAAACTCTATCACCGACAACACCACACACACAACCACACTAGAGTTAAGTTCTAAAACCAGCACTTTACGACCATGTGCTTGTATCCCGGTATAGTGAATGCTCTAGAAATTTTGTCCAAAATTTCATAGGAAGCGATCTCTCTTCCACATTCACATAACTCCAAATAGAGTATAGAGCTCATTAAGAGTTATATCAAACTCAACCTTAAATCGCTTCAAGACATACAAGTAAAGACGGTCCTAGAGACATACGAAAATCGCCAAATAATGCTCACCAAGGGGGGACCACTTAGGATCCCATAACCATCACTGGAGACCAATCGGTATCCTTGACTGGCATCCAACAAGCCCCTCAGACCGGCGAGGACATAGCTTGCCATTTTAGGGATGCATTACAACAGTTATTGACATATGCATCGAAGGAAAGAATAGATTTGTTGGCCATAAGAGAGACAAATCCTCTAAACCAACCATCCCCACAAAATCAGTCACCTCCTAGGCTCCAATTGGTAATAGTTGGTCCAGAACAAGACGCGTTAGCAACCGTTAGAAATTCAGATCCTACCAACCAGACTGAAGGAAATAACAAAAAGCTAGACGGAGATTCAACGAATAAAATACTTTCGCCAAAATTCTACTCAGCAAAAATATTTTAAGTGAGTATTGTTATATGTATATTTTATTAAATGTACACATCACTGACAAATAATGCAGCCTATCTAGAAGATTACCATATAAGCATTCCAACTGACAACTAAAAAACACCATCGGTGGTATCACCAAGACATGAGAACCCGAGTAAAGGTCGAATACGAATACTCGGCACATTCAACTTTACTCGGGACAACATGAGAAACCCGAATAAAGAAGCTGTCAAGAAATATGAGATTCACGTAAGTAAATGAGCCCAAAGAAGGGATCTAGAAGCACACTCCAATACGGAAACATCCTTATTTCATTCCCCCGTATCAGAGGAGGAAAGAATTTGAAAGCTTCCAGAAGGATAAACATCAAACAGGAAACAAGTCCAAATCAAGCAACAACTCTACTCTTCTAGAAGATTGCACATCGATTATGAAATAAGTCCTAAACGGACTGTGCAGCTAGAATCCCACGAAGATTCAGACTCAATCCACAAGATATCAGAAATAGGAAAGAAGACAAAGACGACTTCAACAATCAACCGGTTCCAATCAAACACTATCACATTTTCTTATATGTAACAAGGATTAAGGTTCTATACACATATAAATAGATCCATGATCTCACTTGAATAAAGGATATATAACAGAAAGTAATCATTGTAAAAGAGAGGCAAAAGAGATTTGGTGGTGTAATTCTTTATTTAATAGTGGATTTGGCTTGGTTGTCCTTACAACCACATGTGGATGTTTCTCCGGTCACCGAAGTTTTACCACGTATACTCGTGTCGTAAACATATCAATTGCATTCTCTTTTAACAGGTCATAATCAAACCAAGCGTTGTTGACTTTCTTGCCCATCAAGAAATTGACGTCAACAAGCATCGTTTTGGATATGGGATTACCAGTCCCAGAACCAAATTTAGTCTCATGATTGTGAGACTAAACAAAACCAACACCCACCCCACCTTTATTTGTCTTGGGATTATTTTCACCAACCCATTTCATCACTGGTTTCTCATCATCATTCAATAAACAATCCCATATCGAAACCAAACCCAAATCTTCAAGACCATCGTCGCTGCCATTGCCACCACCCTGCACCGTCGCTACCGTTAAATTTTTTATAATATATATATATATACAAAAAAAACGAAAAAAAAACCCAGATTCTTCATATTATCAATTAACACAATATCTAACTTCACAAACCCAAATTCTTCATATTCTTTCATTCCCCAACACAAATCAGACACCAAAATAATTCCAAACAAAAATTAGTTTGCACATCTGTTTAAAAAAGAAAAGAAAAAACAAAAAACAAAAACAAAAACAAAGAATAGAGTAGATCGTGGAACATACCACAAGCGGAGATGTCGCATCCTACCAGACCCCTATAAAAATCAATCACGCGACTGCCTTCATGTGTTTGGTTACTAAGCAAATGAAAGAAAAAAAGAGAGAATTGAAAACGAAGTAGAGAAGAGAGGAGTGAAATAGATGAGTGATGTTGATAGAGGAGAGAAAGAGAGAGTCTGATGAGTCAACGGAGGAGAGAAGAGGATAGAAAGTGAGTCTGATGAGAGGAGAGAGGATGAGAGTTAATGGAGGGGATTGGGAGAGAAAGAGATGAGAGATGAGAGAGGAGAGAGGATAGAGATTCCAATCAAAATATCATTATATTTTTTAAAATAATGTTTTTTCTTTAAAACAAATTATAATATTTAATCCAATCATATGTTTTACCAAACAAAACATAGGATTAATTCAGTCTAGTCCTATGCTTCTCTAATATTAATCTAATCCAATCCAACCCAATCCAATCCAATCCAATCTTATATAATCTCAGTCTCATCTTATTCCAATTCAATCTCATGAAATAGTCAAATCCAATCTCGTGCACCAAACGGGGCCTTAACGAGGCAAAAAATTGATAAAGGCTAGTGATGAATGAAACATAAACGTCTTAGAGCATCTCCAATATAAAAATGATCTGCATATGAATTATTGTTAACATGACAACAATGTCAAGAGACTTGCTTCCTACGTGACATAAATATAGACTTGATAGATGATCAACTTAAAATTTGGTCTCCAATGCTTCCGTTTAAAACACATTTTGTTTTAATGACGTGTCCAATTTTATTTCCTATTTTCTTTTTTATTTTATCTCCTTACCAAAAATAGAAGAAAAATTAATGTTAATTTTTAATGTTTACTAAGTCAACCTAAAAAAGGGTTGTGCAACAGGCTGTCTGAAAGTGGACGGTCCTGTTGACAATGTCTATTTTTTTTTTCAAATCAGCTTGAGGTTGAATATGCATGGATGCATTGAAGAAATATTTTTTTAACTGAATGTCTATTAATCCTATGTTGCACCTCTTTTTTTCGCAAGCCACACAATAATAATGCAAAATAAAAATAAAATATTTTCATAATATGTGAATCTCATCATAATTATTGTTAACACAAAACAGGATATCTGATTACAATGTAAAATCGATGAAATGGAAATACATTAACTGTAAATATATATAGCAAATCAATATATATATATATATATATATATATATATATATATATATATATATATATATATATTCTTCATGCTATCAATTCATAATTTTTTAATTATAACACAATTCTTTCCAAAAATTGGTTGTGTTAATAATTTAAATGTCTGTTTGGAAGAGTTTGTCTACCGGCTAAAAGAGTTTTTTTTAATTAAAAAAGCTCTTTTTTTAAAAAAAAATATGTCGTTTGTTTGTCACTCAGTAGAGCTTTTAGATGATTAAAAAAATTGTTTTACGTCTATTTGGAGAAGCTCGAATTTTAGGTTTTTCCAAGTAGATCTTTTAAAGTTTTTTTAATAACACAAAAAAGTCTAATATAACCCTATCATTTAAAATAGTTTTTAAATATTTTGGTAGTCTTACCATTTAAAATAGTTTTTTCTAATTGATAACTAAATGACCAATATCTTCCTATTAAAAGCTCTGCTTGTAAAAGATCTACCTTAAAAAATCTACTCGTAAAAGATTTACTTGAAGAAACTCTCCCAAACGGAGCCTAAGAGGTTTTATAAATAAAATGTATTAAAATGAATGTATTCATTTCAATAAGGGTACTACTGTCATTATGATGGGTGCTTATAGTAATAATTTAATTTTAAATTTTGAATATTGATTTACTTATAAATACGATTGTGTAAATCATATATAGGTGACAATATTCATACCATTTATATAACAAGAGCTTTAGAATTCTTTCTCCTTTGTACCTCAAACTTAATTTTGAAAATTTCCCCTCGTAATTATATATACTACCTTAGAGAGAAAAATAATGAATTGTTAGGTGTACTTTTTACCTGCATTGTTGAGTATATGTTGGGTATACACATAAGCGTATGGTAGTATTAAAACCTGAAAATCGTTTTTTTGTTGATTTTAATATGAGAATGGTTTTTAAAAACCCAAATGGCTTCCATATTTAATAACGAGTGAATCTTATATTTTGGTGCTACTATGATTATGTGGATATTGTAGCTAAATCCGTCCATGTATACAGAAGGATAGAGTCCTACGGACAAAGAAACCTTAAATTTTCATATTATAAAATATCTTTATAAAAAGGAAAATGAGATCACTAATTAAGTCGTTTCCTCCCTATAATAATAATAATAATAATAATAATAATAATATACTATTTCCAATATAAGATGAAGGGTTTTTTCTTACGGTTCCAATGGAAGACCAAAACAATATATACATGACTAACGGGTATCTATCAAGATATGTACTGTTTGAATATATATTTCTATAAATTGAGATCAATAAATCTCAAACCCCTAATCATCAATATGGAAGGAAAGTGTACAACCATCTCTGTTAAGAGATGATGTTTGTACGTGTTTATTTAATATATATATATATATATATATATATATATATATATATATATATATATTAAGATACATAATTGATATAAAATTTACAGGGTTTAATTTTGTTTTAAAGCATAAACCTATAAACTTCAAATCTTCGATAACGAAATAAGTGCTTGTAGACTTGCATATTAATTTGTGAAGTTAGCACTACACTTTACAAGGTCGAATGTTATACAGACCTATGTAGTTTAGGGGTACGTGGAATTTGTTAAATTAAAATCAAGACCCTTAAAATGTCTAGGAACCTAGCATGACCCCTAGGATAAGTGGAAAATAAAGTTTATATTCTAGAAAAATAAAATAAAAAAATCAATAACGCATTTTAAATTTTAAAATGCTTGTTACTTGGTGCTTAAAGAGAACATTTCTTCTTATAGTCTCAAGTGATGTATATCCCGTTTCCATGTATGTGGTATGAGTTTAAGTTTTTTTAACTGATCTGTTTTTTTTTTAATACGTGATTGGTTGTTGATAAAATGAGTGTAAAAATCAATCACATTTTAATCATCCATTCATTATAATACTTATCTGTCATAAGATTAGATAAGGTCGGGAAAATATCATATCATCAGATTATCCAAATTCTACTACATTAGTTAAAGAAAATGTCAATTAGTTGGGACTATGTAATATAATTTGTTATAATTTATTATTAATATTTAATTTGTGTCCTTTTCTACGTACGATGCTCTTTTTTTAACGTTATTAATCCATTTTATCTTGATTTTTTTAATGAAAGTATTGGATTTTTTTTTGAAAGATGAAAGTCTTTATATTTATGTATAATGGTTGGTATCGTATTGCTTAAGATTTTTTTTTAAGATGTATTGTTTCCTTTTTGATCATTTTGTTTTACATTCTAACCATTTCTCTAAAATTAGAATTTTGGCTCTTTATTGACCATATTCATTAAGGTCAAGCAAAACTTCACACAATCAGTTAAAATGATCCAAATCCGTTAAAAAAAATTGATTGATAGGTGTGACATTCGTTATTAGATCAACCCATAAAATTATGAGTAAGTTTTGAGTTTTAAAATGGTGTAATTAATTACGAACCGTCAATAATTTATAGAGGGATTTGAAAAATAGACAAATTAAAAAATAGATTATTGTTTTTAATAAAAAAAAATATTGTTTTTAACAGAATATAAGTCGTAAAACACAAAATATCCTTTTTTTTAATAAAAAATCAATTTTGTACATTAAATATTCCATGTATATTATATTGGGCATGAAATATCTTAAGTATATCATGTTAGACATTAAATATCCTATGTATGTCATATATGGTATGAAATATCATATTTATACAGTATTTCATATAAGGCATGAAATATTTCATGTATATCATGTTGTGTATGAAATATCTCATGTATGTCATGTTGGGTATGAAATATATTATGTAAAGACATGAAATATCTCATATATATCATGTTAGGCATGAAACATCTTACGTATGTCATGTTGAATATGAAATATCTTATTTATACGGTATTTCATATAAGGCATGAAATATATTATGTATATCATGTTGTGCATGAAATATCTCATATATGTCATGTTGAGTATGAAATATCCTATGTATGTCATATTGGGTATGAAACATTCTCTTTATGCAGTATTTCATGCAAGACATGAAATATCTCGTGTGTATCATATTGTGCATGAAATATCCTATGTATGTAGAGGTGTCCACGGTTCGGTTTCGGTTCCGTAAAATGGCCTAATCGTAACCGGAGGGGGACGGTTTGGTTCGGTTACGTAACCACCGGTTTGACGGTTACAATTGTTTTTTATTTTTTTGCAAATGAATTGCCACGTGTCGCAATTCTATTGGTTAGTTTTTTTTAATAAATATACCAAAACCGGTGGTTATAACCGCTGGTTTTGAGAAGGTTTTTGGGATTGGATAACCGTCAGGGAATCGGTTTCGAAACCGACGTTTACAGTTCGGTTTCGGTTACGGTTTTTGGAAGACGGTTTCGATTCGGTTTCGAACGGTTTAACCGAACCATGGACACCTCTATATGTATGTCATGTTAGGCATGAAATATACCATGTATGTCATGTTGGGTATGGAATATCCTATTTATACAGTATTTCATATAAAAAATGAAATATCTCATGTATATCATATTGTGCATGAAATATCTCATGTATATCATGTTGAGTATGAAATATCCTATGTATGTCATGTTGGGTATGAAACATTCTTTTTATGCAGTATTTCATGCAAGACATGAAATATCTTATGCAAGACATGAAATATCTCATGTATATCATGTTGTGCATGAAATATCTTATGTATGTCATTTTGGGCACGAAATATCCTATGTATGTCATGTTGGGTATGAAATATCCTATTTATGCAGTATTTCATATAAGACATGAAATATCATATGTATATCATGTTGGACATGAAATATCATATATATATCATGTTGGACATGAAATATCTCATGTATATCATGTAGGACATGAAATATCTTATGTACCTCAAAAATACATGACTGTAAAATATAAAGTGATGTGTCACGTTAAATATGAAATAACCAACTTATATCACTTTTACCGTGACACATTGCTTGAAATATAATTTGAAACCGAAATCGAAATTTCTTACATTGTCACTAAAAAAACTTCAAAATTGAAACAAAATAACAAAGACTCATCAACAACATCATCTAAGAAATACAACAATACCATTGAAATTGAAGATTTATAAACTTTGAAGTGTTGAGGAGAGATTCAACCACAAACTCAAAATTTTCAAAAAACTCTTCCCAAATTTTGGTTTCTTTGCAATTTCCCTTCAAAATAATTTTAATTTCTTGACAAAATTTTGTTGACAATTAAGATTTGATAAAGATATGAGTGATAAAAAGATGAGTGATAGATATGAGTGATCGAGAGAGATGAGTAATGGAGAGAAAAAAAATAAAGGGAAAAAGAGAATAAAAGGGTAGTTTTGTAATTTATTGACTAAAAACAATAATGTATTATGATGATTGGTTACAAACAATAAAAAATTAGAATTTGGTTAGAAACAATAATTCATTCTATGGTTTGATTATTTTTTACAATTTTCACTCATTTATATATGTAATTTTTTTTAAGAAAACATTATTATAGGGTTGAAAGATAAATATACAATTTGAATCCATATTGTTAAAGATAATGCTTCAGTAATGTAGTTTAGTTAAGCTTATATAACATTATGTAGTTTAGTTAATCTTGTATTCTTTGTACTTATCGTAGTCACACAACTGCATATCTCTTTTGTATAAATTCATTCAATACTCAATGAGAAAATTATTTAGCAAATATTAGTTTCTCTATATGGTATCAGAGGAAACCTATAACTCAGATCCAATCATGACCAACAACACTACCTCTTCCTCAAACACTATTACAATCATTTCTTCTTCCTCATCATCGCATGATATCTCTTCCCCATCAAACACGATCATATCAATCAATATTACTGCTCAAGCACCGTTGAAACTTACGGCAACCAACTACCGCTATTGGAAACTTCAATTCCATACTCTCCTCGTTGGGTTTGATCTTATAGGATTTGTTGACGGAACAAATCCTTGCCCACCGGCCACCATAACAACGGGAGACGTCAACTCATCAAATCCAGCATTCCATCTTTGGACCAGGCAAGACCAACTCATTCTCAATGCCATCATTGGCTCCATATCGCCATCCATAATCCCATTCATCGCATCTGCTAAAACATCACACGATGCATGGACGACACTTGCTAACACGTACGCAAAACCCTCCAGAGGACATATCATGCATCTCAAAGGCATTCTCACCAATATCTCCAAAGGTTCACAATCCATAACTAAATTCATGCAACATGTCAAAACTATTGCAGACAAGTTGGCTATGTTTGATGCTCCAGAAAACTCAGAAGATTTGACTGTCAAAATCCTAAATGGCCTGGGAGATGAGTTCAATGATATATTTGCTACAATTCGTGCTCGTGATTCCTCAATCACTTTTGAAGAGCTGCATGAGAAACTTCTCAACTTTGAGGCGGTCCTGAAACAAGAAACCTCGAACAATAACAAGCTACCCATCACAGCAAACTATGTTGCCGAACCACATACTGGCAGTAACCAAGCCAATCATCATCGAAATAATGGCAATAATAGAATTTCAAACCAGAATTTTGTCACAAACAAACAGATGGACAGTCATTCTCAACGGAATTCAACTCCTCAAAATCAACCCAATAGGTTCAAACCATATCGTGGATTCTGTCAACTGTGTGGTGAGCAAGGTCACACGGTAAAGCGCTGCAATACTGTTACTTTTACAATAGCTCAACCACTGCAGTAAGCAAACCAGCAGGCTAGACAATGGCAGCCCCGTGCCAATTTTGCCACACCAAATTCATCCACTTCTGAATGGCTTCTTGACTCCGGTGCCTCGCACCATGTCACCTTAGATATACAGAACCTGTCTTTGCACCCTCCGTATAATGGTTCCGATGGCATTATGATTGGTAACGGATCAGGTTTGGCTATCACACACACTGGTTCTTTACACTTACCTATCAAACACTCGTCTTTTTTATTATCTGATGTCCTATGTGTACCCAACATGAAACAAAATCTGATATCTGTCTCAAAATTTTGTGTGTCTAACCAAGTCTCTGTTGAATTTTCGCCTTTCTCTTTTGTTGTAAAGGATCTTCGTATGGGGGTGCAACTCATGTAAGGACGGACTAGGAATGGAGTCTATGAGTGACCATCTCATGCTCAGCCGAAAAAATTGACTATCATTGCCTTCTCAAGTATCCAAGCCTCTCTTCCTGATTGGCATCATCATCTAGGACACCCATCATCAAAAGTATTGTCTAAATTAGTGTCTTCTCAAGCGGTGTCTGTTCTCCCATCTAGTAATTCTAGCAATTCATGTAATGCATGTCAAGTTAATAAAACTCATAAGTTGTCATTTTTAATATCCACTGTTGTCAGCTCTAAACCACTTGAAATTATTTATTCTGATGTTTGGAGCTCTCCAATTATTTCTAAAGATGGTTACAAATACTATGTATTGTTTGCTGACCACTTTACAAAATACATGTGGATGTATCCCTTAAAATTCAAATCAGATGTCCATGCTATTTTCAGTCGCTTTAAAACCTTAGTGGATTTTTTTTTCAAAAATCCCATCATCTCACTTTATAGTGACAATGGCGGTGAATACATAGCCCTAAGAAAAACTTTAGTAACTTATGGCATCTCACACTTTACTACACCACCACATACACCGGAACACAATGGTGTCTCCGAACGTCGGCATCGTAATATTATAGAAACGGGTTTATCCCTTCTCACACATGCATCACTTCCTCTCACATTCTGGTCCTATGCTTTTTAAACTGCTGTATACCTGATTAATAGGATGCCTACACCTATCTTAGATATGACATCTTCCTTTGAAAGAATTTTTGGTGTGAGTCCGTCATACGCCAAGTTGCACGTTTTTGGATGTCTTTGTTACCCATGAATTAGGCCATATACTAATCATAAGTTTGAGTCTCGGTCTAAGGCGTGCATTTTCATAGGGTATTCACTGTCACAAAGTGCTTATCATTGTTAAGATCTGAAAATTGATCGTATATTTGTTTCCAGACATGTCAACTTCGTTGGGTCAGTGTTTCCATACAAAACTATGCAGGTTAATATCCCTAGGTCTAGCAACAACACGAGCTCTTCCTGGTTGCCTCAGGAGGCTCCGTCTGTCACTGTTCCGGTCTCCCATGCCCATTCTCCACCACCTCTAGCTGCGCATGAGATCCCTCTACAGAACACATTTCCTGTTCTCGAGCAAGAATTGTGGATTCATCTCCCCTACAACCCCCTACGATTAGCAACCCATCCCTACCGTATATGCCAATCACTGCTGCACCAAACTCTAACCGACTACCTGCACCATACCTCACCAAACCAATTAGCCCAACCATTGCCCATAATTCTATACCAAATGTCATCCAATTGGTCGTGCCAGAAACCAACCAGACTACCACACCAAACCTGACGTAAACCGCTGCACAACCTCCACAAGAACCAGCTCCTAACATTGGTCACCCCATGATAACCCGATCCAAGAACTACATACACAAACCTCTCTCCAAAATGTCCTTAACCGGTATATTATCCTCTACCCATGTCGAGCCCACTTGTGTTTCTCAGGATCTGAAAATTCTAGAATGGAGGAGTGTAATGTCTGAAGAGTTTGATGCACTTGTTTGCAATGAAACGTGGGACTTGGTTCCCTCGACTATGTCAAATAATGTTGTGGGATGTAAATGGGTGTTCCGTATAAAACAAGCTCCAGATGGTTCTATTTCGAGGTATAAAGCTCGCATAGTGGCCAAGGGATTTCATTAGCGACCGGACATTGACTACACTAACACGTTTAGTCCGGTTGTCAAAGCCACTACAATCCGTGTCATACTGAGTATAGCGGTATCTCGTGGGTGGTCTCTCCGCCAACTTGATGTAAACAATGCATTCTTGCAGGGGAATATGTCTGAAACCGTGTTTATGGCACAACCTCCAGGATTTATGGATCCTGCGTATCCGTCACATGTATGTCGTCTCAAAAAGGCAATCTATGGACTCAAGCAGGCGTCTCGGGCGTAGTATAATGAGCTTCGTCAATTTCTTCTTCAGAATGGGCTTGTTAACTTATACTCCAATACATCTCTGTTTATATTTAACACTAAAGTCCACAAGTAATTCGTAATTAGAGATGGGTCATAAAGTCCGTTAGACCCCTCTAATTATAACTTTTCCATTAAGTATCATTGATTCTCTAATGAATAATAAATCTTAACCTCCTTTACGGAAGAAGGAGATCGATCATATTGTTCAAGCCTCGAATCAACCTTTAAGGGAACTACTATCTACTTCTCACAAGAAAGAGTGGATTCCACTATTGTGTACAAACCTTCCCAACCTTCCCAACCATAAGCCAAACCGTGATTCCAAAATACGAAGATATTAATCTGGAATGTTACATCGATCTCACCCATGGTAAATCAAAAACCACGATCTAACCTGAAGGAGTCTATAAGACACTCAAGATTAAGATCACCCATATATAGCTATCATATGTCGATATATATGAATCTCATCATGTAACGAATCTTGGTAAGAGATTCATATAGATTGTGGCCCAGTCCTATATAATCACATCATATATTGTGCTTCCATTCTCATATCACCACATGAATAGTCTAGGATAAGACCACCGTACATTACATAATGTACCGCGGTTGTAGATTAACCACAAATAAAGTACCCAGCTCTATTTGCTATCTACAGATTCTTTAGATTGCTCATCTCAAACTGAATACCTCTGTATATGACACTCATATACTCAGTTAGAGATTATATCCAGCAATCTTGGATGTTAAGTAACACATGATATAAAAGTATGAGAAATGTAATTAAAAGGAAAATGCTACTTTTATTTATAATTTATCATCATTTACATATAACAAGTTTCAGGATAAAAACCCAAACAACAACTCTTATTGATGTTTGGGTCATTATTGAAGATATTTTTGGTTTGTTTGCTTGGTTAGACAAGCAAACATGGGCTAGGGCATGAGCGGGGTGCCCACATAGTAGGGATGCCGTTTGCCCTTGATGTTTCATGTCTTCTCCAGGTATTCTTAAAAAAAATACCAGTACCTATTACTTTTGCGATTAGGAATGCTAATGTTGTTGCTCAATCCTTAGCAAAGTTAACTGTTTTGGTTGTGTCGGACCACTTTTGGTTGGAGTCGGTTCCTCCCTCTGTGAAGATGTTAGTCCGGGATAATTGTTAAGGGTAATCGGTTGTTGTTCGTTGTTTCCCTTTCATAAAAAAAAAATAGTAGTGGTGTTAAAAGGTTTTTGTATTCTACATTCATACAAAAAAACTTTTTGTTTGTATGCTAAGTTTTATATCATATCTATATTAGGTAAGCATCCTGCTACCAATATTTTATTTCTGAAATCTACCTCCATAGTAGCTATTTACGCTTGTTCATGGTCTTTAAATCTACCATCATATAAAAATAAATATGATGTAGTACCTAATCGTTCTTTGGTTTGACTCATAAGTCCAATAACTATTACTTCTAGATGTATATCTACTTTTTTTAATTTTTTTAAATAGTTTAACACTTTGAGGACTTATTAATGTAATCTTTTCTCGATTATTAACTAATGCTAACTTCATTTTTATAAACATATAAACTACTTTTAAAAGTATCTAATATCCTTCGCTATATAATTTTTTCTTTTTAACTTTTTCAAATCTTCATTCTAATAATTTGTCTACATCTTTTTCATCTATTAAATCTTCTGTTTTTCTGTTATTTATTTACGTTTATTATTAAAGTTTAACATATTTTTAACTTTACCTATTGCTAATTTTCTACATTAGATTTTCTTACCAATTCCATTTTTAAGTATTAACATTAAAATGTCATTAATATCATATCTTGATTTATTTGGTGTTAATGTTTTATGTTCTAAATCACTAACTCTTTTTGTTCAGTTTTCTAGTTTATCTATATCATGTTTTAAACTATTATTGATTTATGTTTCAAGTGTATTAACTTTTTAAATAGTTTTTAAGAGGAGTTTTATACTAGTATTATTTTATCCTTGAATAATATTATTACTTTCATTATTAAATTGTTTATCACTTGTTCCTATTGGGATGTTATTAGGTATTACGTTAAAAAGTTCTTCCAAAGACAAAGCTAAAATACTATTCATTCACTAACTATCTTTTTTAATGCTTCTAATTGATGTTGTGAATCTTTTTGATATTTTCTTCTTCTATATGTAGAACTTTTATTAATTTTTGATCTCTAACTCTAGTTGTTTAGGTGTTTTTGTAGCTATTAAACATATTATGACATTTGTTTCGTCTAATTTGTTCGATTGTTCATTTGTTCATATATTTTATTACAGTAATTGATAAAACAGTAATATTTACTATGTAACAATTCATTGGTGTGAATTGTGAGAGTTCGAAATAGGAAACAAATTTAATAAAGTAAAAAGACTACAGATGAAAAGATTTTGTTAGACTTATTGGACACATGCTTGAGTTTGAATGAAATACATTTTGACATCACAAGAATATGATCCAATACAATTTTGATTTGATTGAATTGCTAGGTTGAAAATTTTCATCCAACCAAACCAAGATATTTCAATTATTTTTATTTTATAATAAATCCAAAACCGGCATATTCGTTATGGTATCGTTGGAAGTGGACTCTTGAAACTTGAAAGTGCCACCATTAAGTCAATAAATAATTTTACGAATTTTAAATCTTTTACAGAAGCACAGAAGTACAGAAGTACTTTTGTCATCATTGACTTTATAGACAATGATTAGAAAACTGATATATAATAAGCCAATTAAGGAGCTTTAACAATTTAATTTATTGTTTGTTGACAATTATTAGATGGAAATCATGGAATTAATATACTTCTTTACTAAAGCTACTTTATTCTCATTAGTGCTTTGCACCATTTACTTTGTTGGGACTTAATCAATTGATAGGCTGATAGCCCATCTAACATTTATACAATATTCGATTCTCAACAAGGCCCAGAAAAGTAACCACTGCTTTCACTGTTCCACATTACATAAACAAACCAAAAAAACCAGCGTTTCCACGTCATGTCACAACACCTCTTAACATATATAATAATAACAACGTACAGTAGAGTTCGAATCTCATTTTATATATAGATTATCTAGTTATAATTGTAAAATATCCGGACCATAAATATACCAATTGATTTGGGTGGATCCCAACAACCTTTACAACTTTGGTGCTAGAATTATATATATGTATAACTATTCTTCTCGATATGCTCCTATAAATATATATCATAGTCTTGTATGTAGATCAGTAGATTCAATTGCTTTATCAATATGTATTTATTACTGTTTATCCATACTCCATGATCCATATATAATGTACCGATGTATTTTATATCAATATATCTGAGATTATACCACCGATCGGAGGATGATCACAAGATAGGAAAGTCTCCTCTAATCACAATACAAGAACCCACATTTTGATGAATCAAGGTGGTAGAAGAACCTTCATGATTTTCTCCGCTCCTGCTCGTGTTTCTCTGTATTTTTGCTCTCCTTAAACACTTGTACACAAGCATCGATTTGCACCCTCCGATGCTTACACCAAAGCACTTTTTGTTTTACATGCATACACTGCACACATTTCCCTTACATTGCATTGCACAAACATGCTTTGCATTACACAGATAATGCTCAGACATCACATGCACACACTCAATACACGTTATTTCTATGTTGCGTATACTTGTGTATATCAGTTTTTCAACCCATGCATGTGTCTTATAAAACTGTTTATGCAGTTATCATGTATGCTATGGGTTTAGGTTTGACCCACTTGAGTGTATAAATTGGTTTCTAAAACCAAACCTAATTATGTAACATATATTCTATTGTCAGTTCGAACTGATATAAGATATATCAATTCCTTATATATGGGTAATTGAATTTAAATATATTGACTTGACTGTATACGTTTATCAAAAGAATATTTTAAATTCAATGTCCTACATACAAGGAACTGATATATTTCAGTTGGAACTGAACAATAAAAAGAATATATATATATATATACCGTAATACTTAAAAAGAAAAAAACACTTCCACTTCCTTAAGCCGATTGTTCAAAAAATAATTCTAACTCACTCACATGTATAGCATATTGCAGCCTAATTTAAAAATCGGTTCCTCATTCAAAAGACTATGTTTTTATTTGTATTTTGAAATAGAATAAAATTAGGGTGATTTTAAAAACACAATTGTTAAGAAAAGTGTTCACATTGAAACAAATTAGGCAAGGAAATATGAAAATGAGTAGTGGAGATATTGGTCAACTGCGAGAATATAGCAGACAGACAAACAAAGGCAAAAGATATGAAAATGAACAATGAAGATAGCGGTCAACTACACGATATTAGGAATTATTCTTGGGCTGAATCAAGAACTTTAAGGGTCTGTCCTGTAAACGTTTTTCAGTTACGGTTTTTTAAAAATAAAAATGAAAATGAAAACAGTATTTTTGGTTTCATTTTTGAATTCTGAAAACGTGTCTGGTAGGTTAACCGAAAACTATCAAAAATTGAAATATAAATTTTAGTATTTTGTTTAATATTATTACAATTATAAACAAATTGATAAAATAATTAACCAATATAATTTTTATATTGTAATTTTTAAATTAAACAAAAGTAACACATCAAAAATTAATTCAAAAACACATATAAAAAAAATGAATTAATCGAAACTAAACTCTTAAATTATAAATAAATAATTATAATTTATATATATTATTATTTAATAAAAATATAATTGTATATATTATATTAATATATATATATATATATACATATTATAATAATATATGTCGTATGTGAATTCTACAAAGCATACACGTCATCAACAGGAAGGAGAAAATTGCAAGGTGGACGCCCAAATGGGCACTCAAGAAACATCTTACAAGGCATCATTAAAGAGAAGAAGCCCGAGTAAACAAGTAGTAAGGCAAGACCTACTCGGGATCAACTAAACTATTCCGAATCAATTAAACGTACTCGGGGTTAGCAGAAATGCATTCTCTACTCGGGATTAGGAGACATCACTCGGGACTAGTCCATGTCATATCCTACTCAGTACGAACATGATAGCCGATTAAGAAGCCAAGCGAGTAGTTCAAGATGAGCCACGCAAGGATCCTTATCAAAGAGGGATTCTAAAGAGGAAAGAGAATGTCAAGCATAAAGGGGTCTACATCCGAGAACATTTCTATTTCTTCAAAAAGACTACGTCATTGATAAGGAAAGAAGTCCTTATCGGACTACGTTACTAGAGTCCCGTTCGGTCACAATACAAGACTCCGAAACAGGAAAGAAGACAATCTACCACGAACAAGAAACCAAATCACAATTAAGTACAGAGATATCTTATTTCTTGTACAAGGCAGATTAGGGTTCTATAAACATATAAATAGACCCATAATCTCGTCCAAAGATATATAGACAATATAGTTGACACAACAGTTATCTTAGCGAAATTCAGAGAGAGGAAAGAGAGATCGAGAGATCGAGAGCTTGTAATATTCCAAATTCATAGTGGATTTTGGCTAGGTTGATCATTCAACCACCCGTGGACGTTTCTCCGGTCATCGGAGTTTTACCACGTAAAATCTTGTCTTGTTTACTTTCTCATTCTCTCTTTTTGAAATCTAAAGCCAAAATCCAATCCTTGTTGGCTTTTCTGATACAATCCAGAAATCGACGTCAATAATATATAAATTATTTTATATATTAAAAATTATTATATTTTTTATATATGAAATATTATTATATTTTTGATATTATATTTTTTTATATAATAATACATGATATATGACATTATATACTATATAAATATATAATATTTGATATTATATATATATATATCATATGCTTTAATGCATCCCCCTCAGTCAATGTCTTAGTACCCGTTCCAGTCATATGGAAAAACATCAAGTTTCCAGATGATTGGGTCAAAGAACAGGTTGACCAACCTACCTACAGGCCACCTATGAGAAACCTTCATGACTGTGTTACTGAACAGGATGGAACCCTTAGAATATCCTTCAGAAGAGGCCTGTCCCTCAGAGATAATGACAGTGACCATTCCAGATCACTAAATGACTTCCAATCAGCTAGAAACTCCCTATCAAGCCTGTCTAGACAAAACACAGCCAGACAAATACCCAGTCTAGCCCCAAGACAGCCCAGGCAAATAACCAACCTCATACCTAGCACTGTAACTCCTGGCCCAGTCACCAATTATGACCCAGAAGAAGACTTTAGTGAACCTGTTATTAACTTGGTCCCTATGAGAAGAAGGCCCAAGCCCAAACCTGAAAACCCAACACATGTGACCCATGTTCAAAAAACCCCGGAACAAGTAGCCCAACCAATACACACTTATGACCAAGGAAAAGGCCAGACCTCACCTACTCCCTCACAACTTGGTCTTGAATAAAATGATAATATGAAGTAACATGTTTCATGCGAGAATGGAATACCGGGTTGGAGCATAGATTAATCGCTCTGATATTGTCATGGTAGATAAAAGGTATTTGAGGTACAATAACAATAAGTTCAGTAAGAAGGAAGCATGCCCAACTTAATTCGACAACAATGGCAACAACAGAACGATACTTTGCCTCAGTAGAAGAACGAGCTACTTTGCGTTGTTTCTTGAAGCTCTAAGATATGTGATTGCGTCCAAGATACACAATATAAACACAAGTGGAGGTATATTCATCTTAATTCACAGCCCAATCTGCGTTAGAGAAGGCATGAAGAGACATTGAACAATGGTGATAGAGAACTAGACCATGACCAGATGTCCCACAAAAATAACAGAGTAGTCGTTCGGTAGCATGACAATGTACAGTGGTAGGACGGTGCATAAATTGACCAGGTTTGCTCACTATAAAGGCAATGTCATGTCGTGTAAGTGATAGATATTGAAGGCTTCCAACAATTGATCTATACTCAGATGGATCGGATAGTGTCGTACCTGTAAGAAGATCAACCATCAGAGCAGTGGCTAGCGGTGCGGTGATGGATTTGGCATATGTCATACGAGTTCGTTGGAGAAGATGCTGAATATTCCATTATTGAGACAAGCAAACCATTTTTGTACAGAAGAACCTCAACACCTAAAAATAAGGAAAGAGAGATAAAGTCTTTGAGAGAGAACCGATGAGCTAGTAGATCAATAAACTTCTGAACAGTGGTCTTATTATCACCGGTAATAATAATGTCATGAACATAAACAAGTAAGTATACTGTAGTTCCACTTGTGTTGATGACAAATAGGGATGTGTCTGTGTGAGAGTTAGTAAAGCTAGAAGTGACAAAGAACTGGTGCAATTCATGATACCAAGCTCGTAGAGCATGTTTAGGTCCATAGATGGTCTTACGAAGCTAGCAAACATGATGTAGACATGACCACGGTTCAGTTTGAACCGTGAAACCGAATCGTAACCGTATGAAATGAAACGTATCCAGAACCGTGAAATCAGTTCAAGAACTGTAATCGTAACTGTAGGGTTGAAGGTTTGGTTCCGATTCTCCTTCAAAAAAAACTAGCCAGGAACTGGTGGTTCGGTTCCTGCTTTGGAATCGACGGTTCCAAGCCATTTTTTTTTTTAATATTTTGATTTAAAAAAAAAAACTACCATTGGGCCCAAATGGCCAGTAGACCGTTGGGGTCCCACTGACGTCAGCGTTAGCGGGACGTTGGGCTCCAACGGCCCGTTGACCTTTTTTTCCCATTTATTTCCTATAAATAATGCTACCCCCCTCCAATTCATTTCTTTTCACACTGTTTCTCTCTCAATTCTCGTAATTCTCTTCAATTATCTCTTAATTAGTCAATTGTTTATTTGTTTATATTTATTGTATTGTATTTTTTTTAAATCATTTAAAAATCCTTGTCAACATTTTTTTCAAATTTATTTCCAATAAAAATTTCAAATTTATTTCCATCCATTTATTTTACTTTTTTTGAAGAGTTTTTTTACAAATTAATTTTTTTAATGGCAAATAGAAGTGGAAGTGGAGTAGGAAACGCTCCACTAAGGCATTCTGTTTCCTGGACCGGTAAGGGTCGTATATCGGAGCTGGATTCGGTCCAGCCAGATAATATCGGTTTTGACGACACCGTTTACCATGAGTTCCTGCAAAGGCAAGATTTTCTTGAAATCCAAAACCATCCAGCCTATATGAATCCCCCTATAATAAATTCTGAACCCAACTCTAGCCCCGACATTGGCAATATGACAAGCCAATCAGAAAATCAACCCGATTTCGTTGCAGGTCTAGATTTTGAAGAGGTCTTAGAGAAGGATAAGAAGCAGACCAAATTTGATCTCTTTAGTCTCCACATGACGAAAGTTATGAAACCGAATGGAACATGTATGGCAGTGTTCAATTACTGCCCTAAAGAATATAAGTGGACTAAATTTAGAGGATACGACACATATTGGAAGCATATTATGACCCGTCATCCAACAGAATATGCCAAAAGGAGTACACAATCTCAAAATTTCAGGTTTTCTACCTCTAACACAATTATTTAAATATAGTGATCAAGCTAATAGAGAAGAATTAGCTAGAATGTTGTTGTAGAGCATTTACCTTTTAGTTTTGGTGAAAATGTTGGTTTTATTAAATATTGTCATAAAGTATTAAATCCCGCTATATTTCATGTCCCTAGAACCACCCTCACACGTACAATGTATGATATTTATAAAAAATAAAAAGGGATTTTGAAAAAATATTTTGTGAACTATAAAGTTTGGGTTTCCATATGTGCCGGCATATGTACTGACCATTGGCGAACGCATTGATACTTGGGTGTAACTTGTTATTATATGGATAAAGCATGGACAATACAAAAAATAATTCTTGCATTTAGAGTTTTTAATGATGCACATACTGCTTATAATATTTATAAAAATGTGAAAATGAATTTTGAAGAATATAAAATTAAAAGCAAAATTTTTTCAATTGGTTTTGATAATGGTTCTAACAATACGGCAGCTATTCTTACTTTAATTGAATATTACAAGCCTTATTTTAATAGTAAATTTTTTCATCAAAGATGTGCTTTCCATGTTTTAAATTTATGTGTTAAAAAAGGTTTGGAAATTCTTTAAGATTTTATTAAACATATTACGGATGCCCTATCTTATTTGTGGAAATATCCTAATGTTATGAAAGCATATGTAAGATTTTGTATACAGGCAGGTATGCATCCCATTAGATTTTCTCGTGATGTTCAAACACGTTGGAACTCTACTTAAAAATTGCTTTGTGAAAGTTACGATTATAGGGATTTATTAGTTTCTTTTATGCAATATAATTTTAGTCAAATCAATCTTTATGCACATCATTGAGATGTTTGTACAAAAATTTATAATTTATTAAAAGTTTTTAATACTGCTACTAACAATTTGTCATGTATTTATTATCATACTATTCAATTATTTATTATTGAGAGTTGTAATATTGCTGGTGCATTTGCTAACTTTTCATCTGATATGCAATTAGAGGCATGCACTGAAGCTATGAAAAAAAATTTGTTAGACTATTATAAGGAATTTCCAACTATTTACCTGATTGCATTGTGTTTTGACCCATGTTGTAAAATAGATAATTTGACAGATTATTTAACTCTTTATTATGAATGTTTAGCTATAGAAGTAGATATTAATACTTA
This sequence comes from Dipteronia dyeriana, assembly GCA_032871835.1. Lineage (NCBI taxonomy): Eukaryota > Viridiplantae > Streptophyta > Magnoliopsida > Sapindales > Sapindaceae > Dipteronia > Dipteronia dyeriana. Next base: position 27,171,503 of record CM065298.1, on the reverse strand, counting down.
TTGTTCTACAATTAAGACATTATTTTATCAGTTATATGATGAATATTGTAGAATTTATGGTCCATCTCTGAACATTAATGTTCCACAACCTAAAAATGTCTCCCAAACTCGATTTTCTGGAGTGTTGGGGGCGGGGTCTGCATTGTTATCCTAAGAGATCAAAAGATTTCGAGGTTCATCTTCTTCTTTTGCATCAAGTTCGATCTCATATTATGAGATTAAAACTTATCACAATATAAATTTTGAGTTTATTAGTGACGGTGATGTGGAAAAATTTGATTATATTGGTGGAAGGAACATGAAAAACACTTTCCGATCTTGTCGATGATAGCCAAATAGATTCTTGCAACACCGGTTTCTACAGTGGCTGTGGAACAAGAGTTTAGCGCAGGTGGAAATATTCTAGATGCAAGACGGTTGCTTTTGAGTCCAAAATCAATTCAAGTCCAAGTGTGTGTTGATGATTGGACAAAGGCTGAATATAGACAACAAGAAATGGAGCAAGAAGTGATTTATGATTTCTTCGATGATGATCACACCACCGGCAACGGAACGGAGGACAGTGATTAGTTACAAACTTATAGATGTAAAACTGTAAAAGGCAATAAAATGTAAAAGAACTACGTGGTATTTGATTCCTCTAAACCCCAAGAGGATACTTAGGCAACTTAATTTTGGTACGAATTAAGTGCACTACCAATTTTAATTTTTTAGTTTTATACATTTATTTCAATTTATGTATTTAGTATATTATTTTTTTCAATTTTAATTTCGGCTTACGGCCTTACACAATAAAATTCACTTACAATTTCATATTATTACATGTCTTATGTTTTGGTATATTTTTTTTGAAGTTAGTATAAATAATAATAATAATTTTTAAAAAGGGAACCGAACGGGCCGAATCGTTGGAACTGGAACCGGAACCGCCGGTCTACGGTTCCGATTTTGGCTTAGTCCGAAACCGAAACCGAAACCGAAACCGAAATAGGTGGCTCAGCCAGGAACTGGAATCGAAACCGGAATCGGAACCAGAACCGAACTGAATTGAAACCTTGGGCATCTTTAACATGATGAGGTTGATCATGATCAATGAAACCAAGTCGTTGTGCCCAAAATACCTCATCAGATAAATTGCCCGGAAGGAATGCATTGTTAACATTGAGTTAGCGTAAAGGCAATCCACAAATAACTACGAGACAAAGAACAATACGTACTGTAGTGGGTTTGACCAACAGGCGAAAAGTGTAGTGATAGTCAATCCTAGGTTGCTGATGGAAGCCTTTGGCAACAAACCGAGTTGTATACCTGTCAACAAAACCATCGAGTAATCATTTAGTACGAAACCTTCACTTACACCCATAAGATTTTACATCGTTTTTGGGGGAACAGGAATCCATGTACCATTCTGGACAAGAGCATCATACTCATTGGACATAGCTTGAGGCCATTTAGGATCTGTAAGGGCTTGGGTGACTGTGAGAAGTTAGGGGTCATTAGGTGTGGATAGTAGGTCGATGAGATTGAGTTTTTTAATAGGTTTGTGAATATTATTTTTGGCTTTAGTGATAATGACTCATGGTGACTTAGATGGTTGAGTGAGGTGGTTAGTCGTAGTGGTGTGAGTTGGTATTTCGACTGAGGTTGATGGCTTGATCGATGGAGTGATTTCAGGGGGGGGAGGGGTCATTCGATGTCGGTAAGGTTGAGGGAGGCGTTTTAAGGTTCTAGATATTTGCAATGAGATGTTGTGGAGAGTAGAGGTGTGGATGGCATATCAAGTGATTATTCCGTTGAGGGATTTATGGGGACACTGAATATTGGAGGAAGCCAGTAATATATGGTGTCAGACTGGGTACGAGGAAGACTACTCTGAAGTGATGAGAAAAGAAATATATTTTTGACAAACTTGACATGACGCAACACATATAGTTTGGAGGTTGAGGGATCAAGATAGAGATACGCACTTTAAGTGCAGGAGTAACCGAGGAAGACATATAGCTTGGAGCGGGGTTCGAGTTTGTGTTAAAAGTGAAATTACAACTATATGTGTCTAAACAACCTAGAGGGGGGGGGGGGGGGGGGGGGGGGGGGGGTTGAATAAGTTTTAATAAAGTCAATTACTAACTTTTCTAGATTAGTCAATATTAACAAAATTACCCAAGAAAACAAAGAAATCAATCGACAATTGAAATTGCGGAAAACAATAAATGACACGTCGATTGATTTATGTGAGAAACCTTCCAATTAGGTAAAACTCACGGGCTATCCTTCTAGCTACATACGGTACTCAAATCCACTATATGTAATGTGATTACAACCTAGGTTGAACTCTGTTCACACCATTCGTCGTCACTAAACCACCACTACTACCCAACGGGTCTTTTGTAGTGATTTTTTACCAATTTGCTTGTGCATTACACATGCGTAGTCATAAGACTTAACTCTCAAAGAAGAGATTAACAACCTATGTGAATATATGAATATATTCTAAATGAAATTAATGCTAGGCAACACTAAACACTTATCTAGAGTGAAAAATCCCTTAAACCTTTATAGTGTCAAATATTTCTAGGGGGTGAATAGGTATATCTCAAAAATATTTACAATCTCTTTATCTTAATAAGAAATGCATTTATACAAAGAAACTTGAACAAGTTGATTGATTCAACAATCGAATGTAATATCAAATAAGCAATGAATGAATTAAAACAATTCAAGAAAGTAAAGAAAAATAAAAGCAAAGACCAACACAAGGATTTTTAGGTGGTAAAACCTCCGAAGAGAAAACATCCACGGGTTGATACCACAACCACCGACAAAAACTTCCGTTTGTAAGATAAAAGGTACAATCTATCAAGTGTTCACTCTACCTAGAAAGCTACCCTTCAACCCTACACACCGAAAGATATGCCACCTTGCTTAACTATTCGGATCGCCCCGATCCTAGACAAGACTCCATGCGTAAATTGAAGATCCCCTCTCCAAAATGTAACTTCCATGCTCAAATTGAAGAACCCCTCCCCAATATGAGACTTCCATGCTTAGCAATCCGGATCACCCCGACCTTATTCAATACTTGTGATGTACAAGTCAAAGAATCACTCTAAGACATGTGACTTCCAATGCACAAACCAAAGAACCACTCTAAGGATGTGACTTCCAACCTCTTCACAATGCAAGTGATCTAGTGAATGCAAATGATGCAAACACACACAACATAGTATATATGATCAATATATCCTATGGAAACTATAAATGAATCTATAAGCACAAATCACATGTATTCTAGTTTTTAAAGGAAAAATATGCAATCAAGCAAATGATGCATGTAAATATCAAATATGCTATTTCAACAAATGTTTAGTGAAAGTGACCTAGCATATGTAGAGACTATTTATCATAGAAAATGTGTCAATGATTACACAAAATAGTCCTAAGATTGAAGTTAGCACAATACAACATCAAAAGCATGTAAAGTCACATGTTTGAAAAACCTAATTCAATATACTTGCCAATTGAAGCTCAATCTAGCTATATTAGAGCTCAATACTCGAATCAAAGTATACAAAACAAACAAACATATTTGGAATAATAAAACCTAAGGCAATTAAAGATTTAAAGCTCAAAAATCAACGGAGAAATCAATACCTCAAGTAAAAACTGTGCAGTCCCGTTTTTGTGTGTCAATCTACTAGAAATCTCAATTAAACGACTCCAAAATTTTGGGAATAGATAGAGGACTGTTAGATGAGAAATCTTCAACTTGAATCTCTCGAGTCAGACTCCGAATGAAAAAGATATAGTGTTTGGAAACTAAGAAAGTTGGAGAAAAAAATTCTGCACAAGTTTTTCATATTTTTCTTCTTGGAAAAGAATGAGATGGAAATGAAGTATTTAAAGGGAAATAAAAAGAGGGAATTGATGGACCAATGGGAGAAGGACACCTCTGTATCATGTGGAGGTGCGTTAGCCTCCACGGGGGCAGAGGACCTCCTTTCCCGTGGAGGTCCATGCGCCTCCACGTGAAAGGGGGATGTCCCATTCCTTTTCCCTTGAGACTTCTTCAACCTTTATCCATATCTTTGGCCTCCGGACTCTAATTTCAAATCCGTTTTCAGATTACAAACTGAGACTCTCTCATGCACAAGATACATCATGAATTTTTTTCAAAAAATATGGTATTGAATCTTAAAAATCAGATACAAAAACCATGCACGATAACATCACGAACAGTTACTTAACTTTCTAATTTGAACTCGAAACTTAAAGAATGAGTAATCGAAATGACTAGAACTCAATATGGAATATCATAATCACAAATTTAAGTTCAATATCATACAAGTACAATAAAATGAATGCAAGAGCACACAAGTGTGTAATTTCCTAGAAATAGTCTAGAACATGGAAAACTTGTCACCTTTTTTAATATAATGCATGTGCATACATGAATAAGTGTGTGCTTGTGTTATATCAAATTTTGCATAGCGAAGCAGGGAAACAAATAAATTATATGTGTGTATGTGTGCCTATGCCTTGCAAGAGGAAGATAAATCTCAATACCTTAACATCTAAGTAACCGTATTTTTCTCTTAAAGACAAGCTTGTATGAGAAGTTTCTTTCCTTCATTGAAGCTCAAATAAAATACGAACCACCTAAGCAACTAAATATTACAAAGAAAGAGAATTTTGTTATGGAAAAAAGCCAACAAAAATCTAAAACCTAACATAGAGATTAAATGATGGCAATAGAAGCAATGCTAGATATCAATGCCTATATGAAAGTAGAAAGACTTAACTAGATAAAGATATGAAAATCTAAAATCTAGTCATCAAACAAAAGCCTATCAATAAGAGTTGTCATTAAGCATGATAAGGACATTAAATACAATCAATAATTCACAATCAACAATATCTAAATGCAAGGCGTAAAGACTTAGCTAGAGGTCAAAATGCTCCTAAATACTAGCTATCACAATACAAATCCATTCATACAAAGGAACCCATAAATAGATGCAATAAATAGATTCTTAGCATTTAATCAACTAATGGATACAATAAAAGCACAATCCTGGAAAGTATGAATAATTAACAAAGATGGGCTTTTGTTAAACTTACCAAGTCATCTCAATGATGAAGACCCGTGATGAAATGTTGCAAGTCTATGCTTGGATGCTTATGGGTGTTGGGTTTGGAGAGTTAACGAAGCTTAAAAGAAGCTCTCTTTCAGGTTTCTCTTTCTCTCTCTACGATTTCTGTATATGTAGAGAGCTCAATGAAGAAGAAGCGAAAATATAATATTACGCGTCGGTGCAGTTCGACGGTTAGGGTAACCGTCGATCAAACCCCGTTTTACACCAGATGTTCTAGAGACAATTCGATGGCCATATTCGACGGTCACATGGCCATTGGTCAAACCGTCGAATCCCATAAGATTCATACGGTGCTCCATTCTGCGGTCTCTCAAACCACTGTTCTAATCGTTGCTCGAAGACCAAACATTTTGGTATTATTCGACTGTCTCCCTAACTGCCTATCATGACTGCCGATCACAAACCAGAACTTCTCGTTTCAAACGGTGGTACATTCGGTGACCAAACGGTGGTCCATTTGGCGGTCACCCTAACCGCTGATCATGACCAGCGATCGACACCTGAAAGGGACAACTTCTAGAGTGGTCAAACATCGTGCTGAAAACTCAAGCACACCAATGTGCAAGTGTGGACATTTCCGATCAAATATCGGGAAACGAATTACATAACACACAACCACAATTAAATCAAACAATGAGATATAAATGCATGCCAATATAAATGCATGTAAGTGTGTGTGCAATGTGTAAAGAAAACACACAAATACAAGATGACTAAAGCATGCATGTGTTGTGAGTGTGTACAACTAAATCTTTTCAAGAGGTTAAGAACAAGTGAACTACCTCTTTTGAAGTTCTTTGGGATCATGGAAGCTTGATGATGAAGAATCACAATTTGAGATCTAAGCTACCCATTACAAATAATTCCAATATGGATTGTCATGAAATAAGACAATAAAAAATGAGAAACTTACAAAAAGCATTGACGAAGACATGGGTAGCAGAGACTACCGAAGACATGAAGTTTCGAGTAATTTGGTAAGGATCCTAGAAGTTTTTCGTAAGGAAAGGACATATGGAGATTTTGAGTGAGCATGCAATTAATAAGATAGATTGTTGTGGCAAAAACATGATTCCAATATGAGAGAGGAATAGACGCATGATAGAGGATAGACAAACCAGTTTCGGCAATGTGACGATAGTGACGTTCCGGGTAGCCATTGTGTTCTGGAGTATAAGGAGGTGTTGTGGGATGAGAGATACCATTTAATGACAAGAAGGTGTCATGAGCTTGGTATTCCCTACCATTTTCAGAGTAGAAGGTGATTATGTTTTTGTTGAAGAATTTTTCTACTTGAGCCTCAAACAGAACAAAAACCTCATACACATTTGATTTTCTTTAAAGGATAATATTAGATGTATTTAGTATAGTGATCCACAAAGATAACATAGTATTTAGACTCTTCAAATGAATAGACAAGAGATGTCCAAATATCATAAAATAAAATTTCAAGTGGTTGGAAAGAGACAATAGAAGAAGTAGCAAAAGGTATTTTATGATTTTTGTTGATTTGTCAAGCATTGTAATTTTTAGGGAAGACCATGGGACTTGATACTTCTAACTTAGAACCGGAAGCAATGTGTCTTTAAATAGAAAAAGACAGGTGTCCTAGTCTATGATGCCACTTGAACGAAGTGGTTTTGATGCTTGAAAAGGCAACTAAAGAAGAGGACTTGATTGAGGAGATCGACCACTCATACATACCATCCTTAGTCTTACCTTGCATAAGAATTACCCTCGTAAGTAGATCCTTCAAATAAAACACAGAGGGTAGGAATTCTATTGAAACATTTATAGACGATGCAAAATTGGGATACATAAATAAGATACTTTTGCATAGTAGGTACACAGAGGATAATATTTAAATAAAAGGAATGAGAGGGAGTGGTGAGAGAGGTGGAGCTGGTGTGGGTAATGGGAAGTCATGTGCCATCGACAATCATAATGTCGTTGGAGTTGTCATATGGAGTGTGGAGGGAGAGATTTCCCAAGGCAGAAGTGACATGGTGGGTTGTTCAACTATCCATAAGCCAACGTGGAGTGTCAGGATTATTGGTGGCAGCATAGTGAGCATGAGGTTTCTGTTAATCCTGTGTAAGAGTGAAATTTCCTAAGATGGATATTTAACAACCTAAGGGGTGGGGTGAATAGGTTAGATCTAATATCAATAACCTTTTTCGTACTTTGATTGATGCACAAACAAACTATCAAAGCACTCTTAAAAGCAAACACCAAAAAGCTTCACAAAATGGTTAGAAGTAACAAATATAAAAGATATAACAATTTAGAGTAACTAATACTATGTAAAGTAAATGAATTCAATAAAAGAAAATCAGCGCAATGATTTTTTTAACGTGGTAAAGCCTCAAAACTTGAGGAAACATCTACGGGTTGATTCCATAACTACCATCAAACTAACTTTCATTAGATAATAGAGTGTACACCCTCTAGTGATCAAATTTTCATGATCCACCCTATTGGGTTGTCCCATTCTAATCTTATCCAGTGAGAGACTTGCCTATTTTCTATCTAAGACACTTCACATGCATCTAGAAAGCTTCCTTGCTTAACTAACCATATCTTTACAATCCTAGTTAAGACTCCCTGCTCAACTAACCGGATCTTCACACAAAGCAAAGAATTCTTACTCAACTGATCGGATATTCACAATCCTAGTCAAGACTTCTTGCTCAAGTTAAAGCTTCACACCACAACAAGAGACTTCCACCTTTTGAAAGGCAATGATCTAAGTGTAGTGCAAGTATGCAATCATAATGCAAAACACAAACAATTAGAGCATGTAGATCAAATATACTCTATGAAGAACTAGTATGGAACAAATCAAGCTCACAAGCTAGTGTAACTAATTTTTATAAACATGTGATAGAAAATCTAGATTAGGAATTCAAAATCATTCACAAAATATCTAGAAACCTAAAACATATCAATCAAAGCTAGAATAACAAGTTTTAAACAAAAAACACAAAACTAGCTTCGAAATCAAGTGATCAATTCAACACTTGAAATATTCAACATATTTATTTAAATAAGAACTAGATGTAAATAGTAGAAATTACAATCAAAATATTCTAGTTATAGAACATGTGACTAAAACCTAGAAATCAATAATCAAGAACAAAAACATAAAGTTTTCTAGATTCATTTCATGTTCTTTAAAATTAGCTTAAATGATATTCAATCAAAAACACAAGAGATAATTTTGAAATCTCACTCAAACAAGTCCAAAAATAGAATCCAAATAATTCTTAACACATTTCATATTCAAATCAAGAGATTCACAAGAAAAGTATAGAGAATACGATTTACTCAAAAAAATGATGAACACTTGATGAAGATCAACGTAAACCAAAAACTCTGGACTTTAATTAGCCTTGAAACCGCTTGGAACTTGTTCTTCGTTGAATGACAATCAATTTTGGATTTTGAATCCCCAAAATCAGATTTGATTTCCCAAAATCAGATTTGATTTGAGTGAGATGTCACAAAAACAAAAATTGAAAAGTTATGATTTTTTTTTGTAGATTTTGAATATATAGAGAGGGAAATGAAGTAGAGAGAAGCCAATCTCGGGTGGCAACCAACACCTCTCCATATCAGCATCCCATGGAGGCACATAGGATCCATGGGGTAGAGGGAAGCTCTTCTCGTGAGGCTCACGTGCCTCCTCGGGAGATGGGATGTTTTGGCAGTTTGCCACCCCACTTCCCTTTTGCTCCCTTTTGTGCTCCCTTTGTGTTTTTTGACCGTTCTCCTGTCTCCGAACTTAAAATTTGAATTCATTTTTGGATTACGAACTATAAATCCATCATAGACATGGACGTTATTAAAAATTTCACAAAAAATATGGAATCAACTCGATATATAAGGACGAAAACCATGCACGTTGAAAACATAAAAAGTTTCTTAACTGCCAACTTGAAACTCAAAAACTAATGAATGAGTAACCAAAATGACCGGAACTCAATAAGGAACAATATAAGAACTTATTTAAGTCTGATATTACATAAACACAAACAAAAAAAATACATGAACACACGAGTATGCCATTTCCTAAATATAGTCTTAGAACATGTATTTAACAAATTTTGTCAATTTAAATATAATGCACGTGCATACAAGATTATGTGTGTGAATGTGTTATATCAATTGAGCATAACGATACATGAACATAAATGTTTGCAATGTGTGTGTGCCCTCTACGTCTTACAAGATGATGAAGAATCTCGATACCTTAGCATTTAAGTAAGTATCTTTCCTTATGAAGACGAACTTTACATGAGAAGTTGTTTTCTTTCTTTGAAGCTCATATTTAACACGGACCACCTAAGCAACTAATCAATACAAACAAAGAGCGTTTTGTTATGGAATTAAGCCAACATAAATCTAAAATCTAACAAAGAGATGGAGTTGTTATAGTTGTAGCCATTAATTGAAAAGTAGGGCAGTGCTTTGCAGTGTGGCCCTGAACACCACATGATTGGTATCGGCCAAGATAAGGTTTAGATGGTTGTCGATCATTCCGATGAGTCATGGACGCCCTGCGTTATGAGATATGAGGAATGGTGGGCATCAATTGTTGGAGAAAGAAGAAGAGGGTCGCCAATTGCCATGGGATAAAGGTGGGTACCGGTTGTTATTGAGAGGATTGTTTTTGGGGGTCATTTTTTTCAATAGAGAGAGAGAGAGAGACCTAGGAGCTTATTGATCTGATACCATATAGAAAGACGTGGAGAATGGAAAAATATGGCATTTCCTTTCCATTCATCAATTATGAGTATACATATACAATTACACAATTACAATTATTAACTTTCACAATCTAAAGAATCCTTAACTTCAGGAACAAGAAAAAATCAAATCAAATTAAACTTTCCTGTTGAGAATCTATTAACTTAAGGGGAAAGAATAAATCAAATCAAATTCAACTTTCCTAATATAAAGAATCCCTAAACTTAAGAAATATGAACAAATCAAATTATTTTTATCCTTCTATACGCAGCATTATAATCTGATAGAGGCTTTGAATCCTACTGATGCTTTAGAGTGTTTAGGTGACATATCTAGTCCGTCTTCCCTACTGATCAAGGCTTAAAAATTCTTTTAGCACCAAAGATATATTCCATATAAATTAAGAGTTAATGAATCGCTTCACAAGAATCTTTCACAAAATTTTCGATGAATATTATCAACTAACCAAAACAGATCAATTTTTTTTTTGTATATGTATACAAATCTCACCAGATCACCGGGCAATTTGCATGCCCTTTTGAACTCTCACGTAAAACATATTATGTCATACCCTAAAAACAATAATAACAAAATTATTGAAAGGACAAAGGCCGTTAATTAATTCCGATTTCTTCTGCATTCTAAAATAACAATAAAAATTATTATAATTTTTTGATCTAGCGAATTAATCGAAAAAATCTGGCATTGGGTATGTTCTATCTTGTACATCTTCAACTACTCATTATATTATAATTATTTTAACTAACCATTCAATCTAATTGGCGGCTAAAGAAGTTAGTGCTAGATTCCTTATTAAATATACATCAGAAGTGTTAGGCAGCAAATATAAAAAAGAAATGGCATATTCGGTGCATTACATTTGGTCCGTGATCCAACTAAAACCAATATTCCACTCATTTAATCTTTACATTTTCTTAGAGACCATCTGCTTTATATACCAAATACCACCTACAGTGTAGCAACTTGAAATAAGATATTGTCATTTTAAATAAACATTCTTTATCAGTAGGTCACATTAGGCGGTGTCATTTAATTTAATCATACATTTATTCAACAGATTGTGATTGGAGCAGTGTCTAGCTTCGAATAATCTTAATCATGCTATGGTAAGTATAAATGTCTTCTTCATGGATAATAATGATCATCTCTTCATCTTTATTAATCTTATGATATTATCACTGAAGTGAATGAGTGGTTGAGATGTGATTATTTTTCACTATCACTTTATTAACAATCAAATATAAGATATGAAGAGACGAGAAAAAATGTAAGACGATATAGGAGAGGAACCAGGTCCTCGGTCCCTTTTTCATTATATTCCACTTTGTTAACTATCAGTGACATATTGATGAAGAAATGCTTTGATTAATGTGCCAGATGTACACGCATAACCCATATTCAAATCATGATGTCAAGTGGATGACTGATGAAATGAAAAATATGGCACATGACACTATTCGAGTAAATTACGCATATACTTAATTGCAGTTTTTTTCTTAATATTGTTACATAGACTCTAATTAAGGGTAGTTTTGACTTAGATCATAGGAGATTTGATGTAGTCGAAAACGTAAACTCAAACGCAATCAAACAAATAAGCAATCTAGCATGATTCCCGTTGATTCCAAGAATGCTAGGAAAAAAGAGATATTTTGAGTAAAACTCAAGTAATTTATTATATTTTATCAGAAACTAATCTTCCTAGCCCTAGTACAATCTATTTAAAAGAAATAAACCCGACTGCATAAGGATTCGAAATCTCCTATAATCCTAAAGTTCCCAAACGAAATGGGGAAATAATCTCAAATAAAAAACAAAAAAACAAATCCTAAGCAAAAACGGAAAGAAACACTCAATTGTTGCGTAAGAAACTAAAAGTCTCCGAACAACAAACTAAATGACCATTTTTGGACCTCTTGCGATCTGTTATGGAGGACATAATACAAAAGTTATAATCCTGTAAAGTTAACCCTGTTTTGGATGCTCTAAGTGACTCAAATATAAGATTGCCATCTGATCCGCATCAAGATCTCATATATACAATCATCCAAGATTTCTTAATATCGAATTTCACTCGTTCCAAAATTTGGGCCATTTTGTTTACAGGGGTATCCACCATTTAGGCCACGTTTGGTAGTCTGCATTGTATTGTATTAGTTAATTAAAATATACTAAAATAATACAATACATTGTTTGCACCTAAACACTGTATTGTATTATTTTCATACATGTTAATCATCTAATACAACAAACACCGTATTAGCTAATCCATAAAATTTTGTGATATTCAGTTGTACTGTATTAGAAAAAAATATTTTCATTTTCTCTTTCTTCTAAACAAATATAGAAGATTGATGAAATTATGTGTCATGCTCTTATTTTTTTATATATAATTTCAAAATCATATTGGAAATATTTATTTTATTTATAAAAATATCATTTATTTAAATTTTTATATCCGTAAAAATAAATATTTATTGATTTTTATATAAAAATATTATTGATTTATTAATGGTAAAAATATTTAAAATGAATTATTAACTTTTTTTCGTATTATATTTTTATATTATAATAAATTACAATAATGTTACAAATCAGACCATCCGGCTCAGATAGGCACGACCTGCCGGGCTCGTTTTGCCAAATGGGTCGCGCTTGGCACAACACGGTAATTTGTTGTGCCGTGCCCGACCTGACCCGTTTAGCAAAACAGGGGCCCGACAAGGCATGTGGGCATGGCCCCGTTGGTCTATGTCGTGTCAGCACACGGACCGGCTCAGGCGGGCTAAACGGGCTGGGCCTAGGCCAATTTCCAATTTTTTTAACAAATTAAAATTTTAATTATTTAAATTTAATTGTTATAACAATAATATATATTTTTTAACAATTTAACTTATATATTTTTAGTTGTAATTTGTTTATCTTATTTATTATTTTAGTCTAAGAAATAAAATGTAGAAAATAAAGAGATTTATTATTTTATTTAATAAAATAATACAAAGCATAAATAAAGATAAAAGATTAAAGAAAATAAAAAATTGATGCAAATTATGAAATTATGCATTTATGAAAATATGAAATGATGAAATATTTATTTGTTTCGGACTTTCAGTATTACATATTTACATGATTGCCTCATTAAAAACCTTATCAAGAAAAGCTTAGTTGGTTAAAAACCAGGTAAGGGTAAAAGATTGCAATTGTATTAATGTATTATAAATAAATGTACATGTATGACTACAAGTCTTGGACATGGTTACCGCCGGAACTCTCATTGACAAATAAATTGGAGAAATTTTAAATAAGTTGTTCATCTACCGTTTCATTTTGCATCCTCTTTCGAGCATGCTCCCAATTTCGAATGTATGTTAATACCTCTACCATCTCAGGAGATAAAGAACTTCTTCCTAGTTCAATTATACATCCACTCGTGCTAAATGCCTTTTTTGAAGAAATAGTGCACACAAGGATATCGAGTACGTCACGTGCTAGGCGTGACAGGATCAGATATCTATAGCTATAGGTCTTCTAACATAACATCAGATCAAATTCTTCTGTGTTGGGATGAACTTGATGCACCATCTTTTTTCGGCGTTTGTGAATTTTTCAACTTGTCTTCAATGGGAGTGTGCGCGATTCTATTGATGGTTGCATTTTAACGACGCCTAACCTGAGATCATAAATACTAAAAATTTCAAACAACTTGTTTCGCATGCCAGTAACCTGGATGGAGTAATCTTCGATCAAATTAGCGCCGATAAACTCAAGCAAAGTTTCTAAACTAGATAATTTAATCCTAAGATCTACTATAACACTTAAGGCATTGAGAAAATACATTGTTGATCAATATTTTTTAAACTTGGTATCCATGACGACAACTGTAGTGCCTAAGATATCATCTTTGCTATAATTGTTTAACATTTCAGACATTTTCACAATCTAATGGATTGTCTAGGAAGATGTGGTATAATAGATCCCTAGAAAGAGTTACAGTGGTATCGTAAAAAACATTTAAAAATTGAACAATTTTTTTTACCACATTCCAATCATTTGGGGTCAGTAATGAATGCCGAAGTTCAGTTAATTTCATATTATAAAAACCTAAAATAGGTGTATCATAATCCAAACAATTTTACAGTATTAAGTAAGTAGAGTTCCACCCTACGAGCATATCTATTTAGAATTATCGAGGTCGTAGATTGTAAGTTATACAGTATCTATCGAATTCTTGAAATCTTGAATTAGAGTTGTTGATCTAAGAAAGAGCATATCTGATATGATCTATACGATCGCTTACTTCCTTTATACTACAACCAAATTTATGAAATAATATACACACCGTTGATGTAAGGATGGGCGGGGGAGGGTCCCCCCATCCCCATCCCCACCCTCACCCCCAAACCCCATTTGAGGGAAGTGGGGATGAGGGTATTTGGGGGGAGGTTCCCTTGCCCCTAACACCGTCCCCCATTTCCCCATTTTCAATCATATAATATTTTCCAATATGAAATCCGACATTTGGAATATAGGATTCAAAATTCAATCATTATTATCGTTCGATTCACCCTATTTCGATATCCAATCCAATAAATAATCTAAAATACAAATAACTCTAGTAATATAATATTAAACATATATATATATATATATATATATATATATGTGTGTGTGTGTGTGTGTGTGTGTGTGTGTGTGTGTGTGTGTGTGTGGGGGGGGGGGGGGTTTAAAAATAAAGTGAAAATATATAAACATGTATAGAGAAATGGGCGAAATGGAGGGGAATGGGGAAATGGGGTTGGGGTAGGTTTCCCCACCCCTATTTACCCCCAATGGCGGTAGGAGGGGGTAGGGCTCCATGGGGGAAATGCCCATCCTTACGTTGATGGAATAAATAACTCCCATCTTGCGGGATTTTTCTTTCAATAAACAATGCAATAGAGCAAGTATTTGCTGATACATTATCTAATGTAATAGAAAGGATGCGATGAGTTATTTCATAAGTTGCTAAAACATAAATAGTGACATTAAAATATTTTCTACGGTATGTACCAAATCCATAGGACGAAAACCAATTTTTTTTTTTGTAACCTCCAATCAGAGTCTAAATACTGTCCTGTGAAACATAAGTAGTTCTGTTTGGAAGATGCGTTCCAAATATCGGAAGTTAATGCAATGGAGACACTTACATACTGTAATTCAACCATCAAGTCATTTCGTTGGGTTTAAAAAGTTTTAACAAATTGCTCCTAGTGGTGTTTCTAGAAACAACTTTAAATTGGGGTGGTTTGTATGTATTTTGGATAAACTCCTCAGAAAAATCACTGTCACCTAAACTAATCGGTTGATCAATTTATGCAATGTAACATGCCATGCATTCTCTAGCATGTGTGGTGTCGTAAAGCCACGTCATAACACACCTGTCTAGGTGTCATTTAAGTTTTGTCTAGGTTATAGTGTCTACATGTCTGTGTGCAGGCATGCATGTGTTAAGTTTTTGGTTTGTGTTGGCATTAATTCCATATTAAAATAATGTTTCATTTGTATTGATTAGTTTTCTTAGATTGATGATGATTCAAACTTCAAAGAAGATATGACAACCTGTCGAGCAAGTTCAAGTCTTCAAAGAGAAATATGTTTCATTGCTCTACAAAGGTATATTAAGACCCGATTTCTCTTATAAGGCTTAGACACACAAAAACATTGTATCCATATGTGTCTCTGCATTATTGTGCTCATTTTGTATAACACATTCACACATTTAATATTGAATGCTCATGCATTTGTGCTAAATTGAATAGTTTTGTAAATTGTATATGTTTGGACTATGTTCAAGTAATAGCATTTGTATGTTTATGTAACATGGACCTTGGACTTGAATTTGGTATTATATTATTCCTTAAATAGTTTCGGTCATTTCGGTTACTTGTACATTTGATTTCAAGTTTCGAGTCAAGAGTTGCGAAACTTTTCGGTCACTTCACATGCATTGAGTTTGTCTTCGTGTATCGATTTGAATCCATAATTTTTATTCAAGGTTTCATTGTCTTTCATGTGTGTGAGAGAGTCCTGGTTCATAATCCGTAAATGGATTCAAATTCGGAGTTCGGAGGAGCTCAAAGAGGAAGCAAGTGGCTAAAACGGCCACCATGCCATTCCTCCCGAGATGGTGCGTGGCCATCTAGGGGAGGAAGCCTCCCTACCCCCGAGATGTCCACGTGCCATCTCAGGAATGGAATAGGTATGAGGCCGTTTTGGTCTTTTCTCTTCTTTTTTTGGCTTTCCTTTAAATACCTCTTCCCTCTTCCCTCTCACATTTTCATTTGAAGAAGAGTGTGCAGATTTTTTTTTCTCACTTTTCAAACACTATATCTTTTTCGTTTGAACTCCAATTTGATTGATTCGAATTGGAGAGTGTCTGTCCTTCTTCCAAATAGTATTGAGAATTTTGATCACGTTTTGTTTGTGGTTACACATACAAAAACGGGACTGTAAATTGTCTCTTAAGGTATTGAATTTCATCTTGAGTTTTTGTTTTTAAATGTGTTCAATTACCTTAGGTTTTCTTCTTCAATATATGTATGTATATTGTATATACTTTAATTAGATTTTTAGACTCTTTTGAAGCCAGGTTGAATTGGATTGAAATCTGACATGTTTGATTTTTGCCAATGTTTTAATATGTTTGGGATTGTATTGTGCTAGCTTCTGTCTATGACTATTTTGTAAACTTTGATTGATTGATTTTTGATAAAAAAAAAGTCTCTTCATAGAATATTTAATGAATTAACATATGTGATTGAGTACTTAGAGCTATTTTAGCTTTGATTGAATATTGTGAGAAAAATATGCTCTAGGTTTTTTTGCTAGTACTTTGATTGATTTCATTTTATGATTCTAGCATGTTTTTATGTATCTTACAAAAACCTTGAATATGTGCTTGATATGAACACTTTTGACTCAAGTTTTAGTTAAATGAATGATTCTAGGATATTAATGTGTTTGTAGTGTTTCACATGATTCTAGAATATTATTCATGTTTAATAACTAGACTACATTTGTTGATATTCTTTCATGCATATGTCTAGTTCCCATATGAGATGTTTGATCAACATATTCTATGTTGAGTGCTTGTTTGAATTTATGCATTCATTGATCACATTTAGGAAGTCCTTGTAAAAGGCATGAAGTCTTGACTATGACATATGGTCCGGGTAGCGAAGCAAGGAGTCTTGATTAGGCATGTGGTCCGGATAATCAAGCATAGGAGACTTTCTAGAGGCATGGGTGCTTGGATAGAAAGTATACTTTATTATTGGTAAACCAGGATATTAAGATGCGATGGAGTCCAATAGAAGGTGAGTCATTTGTTGACCATTCTTGATGAATTTTCAACTTCTTAATGGTGTCGGTTAAAGTGGACTCCAATAGAAAGTGAGTCATTTATTGATCACTTTTGAGGAATTTCCAATCTACCAATAGGGATTAGGTAGATGTAGAGGCCAATAGAGTGTGTGTCATTTGTTGGTCACTTTTGATGAATTTCTTATCTACTTTCCAACAATAAAGTACCCGATGGTTCTATTCAACCCATGATTGTTTCCTTCTTGGAGGTTTTACCACGTTAAAAAAAATACTTCTGTCAATTCTTCAAATCCCTCTTATATATTTGTATGTGTATGTTATAATCTTGTTTCATATTGTTTATCCTTAGATATTCTTGTACACAAGATTCTTATAATATGTGACATGCAGGCACTTTACATGATCAAAGGTGTATATATCCTTGTATGTATATTTGAATATATTTGTAAATAACAATCTGTGTTTTGAATACTTATTTATGTTAAATGATTTTGAAAAGACAAGTATGGTTTGTATTAGTTACTTTTGTTAACCTTTTCATTAGCAACATCCAAGCTTGTTTAGCAATACATGATTAGATAATACATATTGTTCTCTTACGTATGCTTTATTATCTTTAGTATTGTTATTCAAGCTATTTAAAAGGACAAACAAAAGTTTGTTTTCAAGGGATTGGAAATGGTGTAAAAAACTTGTTCATCCCCCATCTAGGTTAGCTTAAGGCAATTTAACCATGTATGTGTAATTTCAGCATGATGTGAACGTTTTTGTTGTTAGAAAATGTATGTCAAAGAAATTTATAAAAGACCTTAACTATGTGCTTGAAATTGCTCTAAACAAGTATATCGATAAGCTAGGGTATCATACTCAAGGATCGGCGATAACGATAACTAGATTAGAATTAATGAAATTAAAATGCATAAAAGTAAAGTGCAATAAAAGTAAATGACTGGGTTTGAGGTACCACCGTTAAAATGCAAATGTCAATTAAACTAGTAGTCTAAAATGCAACTACTGTTAGTATTAGTGTGGTGTTATATGATAATGAGATTAGTAGAAGTCAGTGCAATCAAACATAAATAGTGGGCAATCTGTTCTTTATGAAACGATTCGATTAATTAGGGCTCATCTACCTTTAAGGGTGATTTAGAGTCGATAATTCTCACTCGCGACTACTTGGTCGGATTTAGAGGGGTAAAGACTCTTATCACTTAAATTCTCTACTACACAACCACTTGGTTGGTTTATGAGAGATTCCCTCTTTAAGTTTAGGTAGCTTTTAAGTGGTTAGGGATGACTTGGATTGAAATATTCTCAACCTACCCTTTCCAATTTAGGCGAATGCATAGGATTGACATATTCTCTACACATTCCTTCCATTAAATCTAGCTTGTTTTAGTCACAAAAAAGTGGAAATCTAACTTGAGTCAAGAGATGGAATATCTACTTAACCCAGGAATATTTTAATCTATTTTAAAAACTTAAACTAATTTGATACCATGACATGAATTAAGAGTTGGAATATTTACTCAATCCAAGAGGCAAGCAAATACATTAAATACATTGAATGAAACTAAATAGTCAAATACTAAGAAAATGGTGGGAAACCCACAAATTCATGTTCAATTACATAACTCTTACTATCGGCTTATATACTCATGCTAATTACAAAATAAAAGCTAAGATAAAAGAGTAAGAGAAGACCCATGTAAATAATCCTACTTCTTGAAGCTTGAATCCAATCTCCTAGTAGCCTTCTTGAGTAGAAAATGATGATGATAATGTAAGATTGTTAGGATTTGGTGAGGGATAATTCCTAGACCTAAGGTTAATGGTTAGTGATGTAAGGGTTTTTAGAGAGAGATGAGAGAGTGTTGGAGAAAAAGGGAAGAGAACTATGAAATCATAAAATGGGGAATTTATAGGAGTTAGGAGCTAGGTCATGAACTGGGTATGAATATATGAGTTTTCCCCTCTAAAAATGGCTAAAAATCTTTCCGAGGGCTGATCCCTTCAGATTCGTGACTCACGGTGCATAGTTAGTGCACTGGTATAGTTACCGGTGCACTTCCATGCAACAATCACTAAAATAGGTATAACTCTCTTTGGAAGACTTGAAATCGCAATCGTAAAAACCGTTGGAAACAAGACTTCTTGTGATTTTTGAATATGTGTGGATTGAAATAAAGTTTGACTTGAGGAAGGAGATATGACCCTCCGAAGTTTGATGTTGTGCACGAGTTTTTTACAATTTTAGTCCCCATTGCCTCCAACTCTCCTTTTTGCCTGAAAATATATGCATTAACTAGAATAGAGCCATTAGACACCAAAATATGCTTGAAAACAAGATAAAAGATATGGAATGTAGGGATAAAACATAACACAATTTTGATACGATCAAATACCCCCAAACCAAACTTTGCTCATCCTCGAGCAAACCTTTAACAAAAACACAAAAAGACTTTAGACTGATAAAAGACGACCTAAAACTTCCTAGACACATAGAAAACTTGCTTCAAGGCCATTAGTAGAGAGATAAACAAAAGAGAGTGGGATGAGGAATAAGCACATGTAAAATGTTCTAAAATTTCTACAGTGCACCTCAAAGGAACTCCCACTACACGAATCCCACACTTAAAGTTCCATTGCCTTGGAAACTACTTACTCTCACACCTCGAGTGTAATTCGCTTCGATTCTAAGCCTTCACATGGATTCTCTCTTTTCTGTCCTTTCAAAATCCTTGGTTCACACTCAAGCAAGACATGCAAAGATGGAATTTATGCATAGGATTCGAATGTATTGCATACAACGTATATTGAAAGACCGCTAATTTATATGAACTATTCTAAGATGGATTTACTATGCCATGAATGTGGAAGATCAAGCTTCAACAAATATTCCCAATCAAGACTCATCATGGATCAAATTGGTCTTTTCCCTTTGGTTGTAACGGGGCCATGGGGTTATATGTGGTGATAAAAAGAAATAGGAAAATTTTAAGTTCAAAGATCACCAATCACGCGTAAACATACTCACATACCCCATACTAAGTTCTACTAACAACAATTTACACAGTAGCGTTTAGGCATTTACTCTTATACACATTTGTGATACACACTTGTACTATACTTTGTGACTACTTTACATTTATCTCTCAAGGTTCTTTTCTTTCTTTCTTATCCTTTTGCCTTTGCCTTTGCCTTTTCTTTTCACATTGATTTTTCTTTCTCATCTTTTTCTTTTGTTTTTCTTTTTTCACATCTTCATTTGACAATTTTGACTATTCGGCTCTTAAGTGCAATTTTGGCACTTTTACATGTGGAGCCCCTACTTGCACATATATATAATTGCCTAAGTACACGCTATTTCACATGAGAGCTTATACCTTCTAACCACACAACATATCACACAAACACCCCATATGATTGGCAATAAAGGGTAGATTTGTGTTTGGCTATGGCTATATGGTTCATTGTGGTTCCAAATGAAAGGTAACTGTTTGACCTCAAAATTGACTTGGAAGAACACATAAGAGAAACAAGAATGTGTTTTGGCTATTTAAGTAGTTAATGCATACACATTTCCTAAAATCACTTCCATGATTAGTCTATCAAGGAAATGAATGCATCCGAAAAGCAATCCAATATATATATATATATATATATATATATAGACGAATGAAATGTCCTATGGCATGTGACACATATGACGAGAAGAGTGTTTCAAATCATAAATTAGGGAATTTATAGGAGTTGGGAGGCTAGGGCATTAACTGGGCATGAATAGACGAGTTTTCCCCTCTCAAATGGCTAACAATTGTCCATAGATCTGATCCTGTTAGATTCACAACTCGCGGAGTGCAAGTAGTGCGCTAGTATGATTACCTGCACACTAGCCATGCACTTCCATGCAACAATCACTAGAATGGGTATAACTCCCTTTAGAAGACTTGGAATCGCAATCCGTAAAACTGCTAGAAACTATACTTCCGGGGCTTTCCGAATATATGTGGATCGAAATATGGTTCAATCTGAAAAGGAAGGTATGATCCTCCGAAGTTGGATGTTGTGCACGAGCTTTTTCAATTTTAGCCCCTTTTGCCTCAAACTCTCCTTTTTGCCTGAAAATGCCTGCATTGACTAGAACAAAGCCATTAGACACCAAAATACCCTCAAAACAAACTAAAGGATATAGAATTGAGGGCTAAAATATAACATAATTTTGGCATGATCAATGCATTTCAGCTTATGCCTTCTCAAATGACCGGTTCCCCTATTAGTGGTATAGTCCTTAAGAAAGAACTTACATTTAGCCCGGGGCCCAATCGTATCGTTTGGGAGTGTCGTTTGTACTATATCAAAACACTGTCATACTTCTGATGTAAACTTCTTAAATTTAGGACGTGATGTCGGTGTGGCGCCAGAACTGAAGGGTCCCACTGCAGTTTTCGTTAGTTTGGAAAGGTTAAAATCATTGTTGTTCATGTTAAGACCGTCCAACAAAATAGGATGATGAGGATCCATTTCCTACAATACAAATATTAACTCATTAGTTATGAAAAACTAAGCATAAAATCATAAATATACTAAGCATACAAAAATATCAAAATTAACTACTACACATAAAAATGCTTAATTTACTAACCAAAAATATTAAAATTAACTACAAAATATGCAATGATAAATTTACTAACCAAAAAATATTAAATTTAACTACTACACATAAAAATGCTTACTTTGCTAGCCAAAAATATTAAAATTAACTACTACACAAAAAAAATGATTAATTTACTAATGAAAAATATTAAAATTAACTAATACACATAAAATACTTAATTTACTAACAAAAAAATATTAAAATTAACTATTACACATAAAAATACTTAATTTACTAACCAAAAATATTGAAATTAACTAATAAGCATACAATGATAAATTTACTAGCAAAAAATGTTAAAATTAACTGCTAAACATTCAATGATAAATTGTGAAAATGGTGAGAAATGTCACATTTTTTTGTGCATTGCAATGATGTCACTGCTTTAATAAGTTAAGTTTAAATGTCACCTATCATTGTGAACTACCTAAATTGCTCTTAAATAATCAATTTTTAATTTTCTTTGTACTTCCATCTTCACACCTTGATCACTGAAAACAGTAACTCCTCTATTTCTCTATCTCTCCCTTAAACTTGTCTAAAAATCGATCTACAACTTGTCTGAAAGTCGATGTGTTTCAGCACAACAAGGTATTCGGAGTCTTGTAACAATTTATCTATTCCTTCTGCCTATCCAACCCGAAGACGAAGATGAATTTTTGGGTTTCTGAGGCTTTTTGAAATATTTCCAAACTTTTTTGAAGCTTCGAGACTTTTTAAAACATGTACGAGCTTTTTTGAACCAAATCCGAGACTTTTTGAAACATGTCCGATCTTTTTTTTAGGAAAATTTGGTTGGTTAAACTTTATAGTGTCCGAGCATTTTTGTGAAAGGTCCGAGCTTTTTTATAAAAGCCCGGAACTTTTTTTTTTATAGCTCCAACCTTTTTTTTTTTTACAGCTCCGAGCTTTTTAAAACCGTGTTCGAGACTTTTTTTTTCAAATGTTCGTGTTTTTTAAAACAGTGTCTTAAGCATTTTTTTTGCAGTGCCTTTTTTTTGTTAAACTTTGTAGTGTCCGAGTATTTTTGTGAAAGGTTCGAGCTTTTATATAATAGACCCCGAGTTTTTTTTTTCATATCTCCTAGCCTTTTTTTTAAAAGCGCAGAGTTTTTTTTTTTTACAACTCTGAGCTTTTTAAAACTGTATCCAAGACTTTTTTTCAAAAGTTCGTGCTTTTTAGAATAGGGTCTGAGCCTTTTTCTTGCAATGCCTTTGTTGGGTTAAACTTTGTAATGCCCGAGCATTTTTGTGAAAGGTCCGAGCTTTTTTATAAAAGTCCTGAACTTTTTTCAACGCTTCGAGTTTTTTTTTAAAGCGTCGAGCTTTTTTTTGAGTTTCGAGCTTTTAAAAACTGTGTCCGAAACTTTTTTTCAAAGGTTTGTGCTTTTTAAAACACGAACCTATTTGCTTGGTTCCGAAACTTTTACTAAAGACTTTAAGACTTTTACTAAAGACTTTAAGACTTTTACAAAAGACTGTAAGCATTTTGTAATTACATTTCGAGCCTTTTAAGTATTGATAAAAAAAAAACCTTCGAAGAGAAGACAGACAAAAAAAAAAAAAAAAAGAACTGAAAATTTATTATAAATTTAAACGATTCTACCATATCATAACAGTACTAACAAAAGAAACATAAAAAACTCAAATGAGTATGTAAGGGTGCTTCATAAGAATTTTTGGGTTGTTGTGGAACCATTCACACCAATTGTGATTCAGCGAATTGTGTGTTAATTTATACTCATCTTTTGTGGTCAAGAATAGTGTGTTTTAACTTTTAAAAATTCGCTACAATATTCAATTTACTTTTTTTTATTCATTCACCAACCAAAATATTGACTTCCATCTCTCTCTCTTTCAAGGTCAAATATTTGTGCCTCACAGATAATATCGTCCGCAGCTTCATGAGTCAAGAGGAATATAAAATAGTCAGGAGCATCAAATTTCATGCAGCTTCGGAAGCAAGCTCTTGAATAATTAAGCATCCGAATTGCAAAATTGAAAAACTGCCCTCCTCATCATCATCAACATCTTTACCTACCAGTACTTTCATTATAAATAGCCTTGCATGGTACATGTGAAATTCATCACAACTCAAAACCTTTATTTTTATTTTCTTCAAGCTCTTTTAACTCTTCCAGGTTTTTCTAGTCCTTGCAAAAATGCCACCAGCAATCTCTATATCTCTAAACGACTCCTCAGATGTGACTGATTTTGTGATAAAGCAAGGCCATGGAGTGAAGGGTCTGTCTGAGATGGGCATCAAAAGCCTTCCTGAGCAATACATCCAGCCATTAGAGGAGAGGCTCATGACCAGAATCGAGCCCCAGGAATCAATTCCAGTCATCGACATGTCAAAGTGGGATGACGCTCAAGTGGCCAATTCAATATGCGATGCAGCTGAGAAGTGGGGATTCTTCCAGGTTGTCAACCATGGAGTACCCCTACAAGTGTTAGACGATGTAAAGAAGGCCACTTATGGTTTCTTTGGGTTACCAGCAGCGGAGAAGATCAAGTACTCGAAGGAAAATTCATCCTCTAACAATGTCAGGTTTGGTACAAGCTTCACTCCTCAGGTTGAGAAGGCTTTCGAGTGGAAGGATTATCTTAGCTTGTTTTACGTCTCCGACGAAGAAGCTGCTGCTCTCTGGCCACCTGTTTGCAAGTAAGAAATCTAAACTATTCATCAAAATTCAAATAATCTTGTACAAATATTGATCCAAACTTCTTTTGATTTACAGAGATCAGATTTTAGAATACATGAAGAGCTCTAAATTTCTGATCGATCACCTTCTACAAGTGCTGATGAAGAGACTGAACGTGAATCTAATCGATGAAACAAAACAATCTTTGTTGACCGGTTCAGTGAGAACCAACATCAATTACTATCCCGTCTGTCCGAATCCGGAACTTACAGTTGGAGTTGGCCGTCACTCGGATGTTTCAACCCTCACAGTCCTTCTTCAGGATAATGTCGGAGGGCTTTACGTTCGAGGAAACGAAGGAGAAGATAGCTGGATTCATGTTCCTCCCATCAATGGAGCTATAGTCATCAACATTGGAGATGCATTACAGATAATGAGCAACGGTAGGTACAGGAGTGTGGAGCATCGTGTGACTGCCAATGGAAGCAGCAACAGGATCTCAGTCCCCATTTTCGTCAACCCAAGGCCCCAAGACATGATCGGTCCTCTGCCGGAAACTCTTGCAAATGGAGAGAAACCAATCTACAAGCAAGTTTTGTACTCCGATTACGTGAAGCATTTCTTCAGGAAGGCACATGATGGGAAGAACACCGTTGATTTTGCCAAGATTACCAACTAATTATTTTAAGGGAATGTTGTCGAAAATAAACTAGAAAAGTTTAAAATGTTTGAAAATTGTTTTGAGGGAAGTGGGGAAACACGGTATTAATGTAATAAATTGGATTAATTAATTGATATTTTAATAGTGTTAGTCTAAGGACATATATTCCAAAATCTCAGGCACGAACTTATATATACTCGTTTTATTTATATAGAATTTTATTGCACAAACATTTTTGACTTTTCATCATCAATTGTACTTGATATTACAACGTAATTGGAAAAAAAACAAAAAAAAACACCATTGATATGGAACCTACGCAGGTTGGGATAACACATACCGTAAGACTCACACCAGATCTAATCGGAACCGGATAATTTTAATCTTTGTATTGTAAGTGATGACAAAATGGGCTGATACGGCACGGCTTGACCCAGCAAGGTGCTTGTCTAACCGCTTAATGCCCTTTAACATGTTGTGCCTGGGCCTATGCCTGTTAAGGGTAGGTCTTGCCGAATTATTATTATTATTATTTTCTATTTATTTATGTTTTTAAGTTAAAATTTTATTTATTATTTGAACTTATTTATTTTAAGTTGAAATTTTATTTATTATTTTAACCAAAAAATATTTATTATTTTAACTTAAGTATTTTAAGTTAAAAATTTATTACTTATTTATATTAGTATAATGAAATAAATTGTAAAAAATAGATTAAATTATATTTTATTTATTTACTAAAATAATTCAAAGAATAAATAAAATCATAAAGATGTAAGAATTATGAAAATAAGAAAGAGATGAATTTTATTTACTTATTCAGATTTCGATTTACATGATTCATGATTTATTCGTTAAAAACTTTACCAAGGAAAACCCAATGGAATAAAACTTGGTAAGAGAAAAAAAAATGCAATCGAATTACAAAACTACAAGCACATGTATAATTTAAAATTTAAACTAACTCTTCAGTCCTGTTGGACATTGCCGGAACTGGAACCCTCATCGAAGTATAGATTGGAAAAACTTTGAATTACTTCTTTATTCTCCGTTTGATGTTGCATCCCCATCTCTAAGTACTCCCAATCTTTAAGGCATGTTAATACCTACACCATCTCAGGGGTCAAATAAGCTCTTCTAAGTTCGATTATACGACCAGTTGTGCTGATTGTTTGTTCTGTACAAACAGAGGACACATGGATGAGTACGTATCGTGCTAGTTGGAACAATACTAGATAACTGTCATTATGGTTCTTTCTCCATAACACCAGATCAAATTCTTGGAAGTTATCCCCTCCCGATGGGTTATTTCGAACTTAGTTTGAAAAAATTGTTCTGTTCAGTATGTTGATTTTGAGCAAGCCTTGGAGTTGGAGTTGGAAATTGAGATAATGAAGATAAAGCCACTTGGTTACCGGTTAGGTAGATTTTCCAACTTCTCTTCACGGGGCAGGTGTCTTGTTGTTCTGATTGTTGCATGTTTGTGCCACCAAACCTACGTTCATAAAGACCATAAACTTCGAAAAACTTGGTTCGTAGGTCAGTAAAATGTTGAGGAAGAAGATCTAAATCCGGGTGATGACCAATAAAGTCAAGAAATTTTTTTGAACCATTTAATTCTCCATGGCCATAACTATAGTGCTGAAGATGGGATCCTCTCTATAAGAGTGCAAAATTTTAGACATTTCCAAAATTTGATGCAATGCAAAAGAAGATAAGGGGTAATAGACCCTAGAAAGAAGTACAGATAAATCATTAAAAACCTATAAAAAATAATAAAAGCATTTTCCATATACCATTTGTCGTCGATTAGTGTTGGACCGCCTACTTGGGTCATTTCAATAATATAATAACCTGTAATTTCTATAGAATAATCAATAGCACTTTGTAACATCACGTAAATGAAGTT
The DNA here is from genome assembly GCA_032871835.1 of Dipteronia dyeriana. Classification (NCBI taxonomy): domain Eukaryota; kingdom Viridiplantae; phylum Streptophyta; class Magnoliopsida; order Sapindales; family Sapindaceae; genus Dipteronia; species Dipteronia dyeriana. The sequence continues at coordinate 27,144,347 of CM065298.1, read as the reverse complement.
CTACCTTACCGGCATATTTGTTTGAAACCTAAGGGATTGTTTGCCGTTAGTTCTACAGTATCTGAAATTTTTTACCACCCTTTGATTAAAGTTGCAGATATAAGAAAAATGGCATCTCTGATGTGACCAATATGATTTCTTACAACCTTCAAACTCAATTCACAATTAAAATTATGATGTGACATGCATCCATTGGTGGAGGAGATGACCCCTAGCCTGACAGACATTGTTGGCTAAAATATGTTAATGGATGTTATGCTTGATGATGCATTATCTAATGTGAGGGAAATGATGTGTCCAGTTAGTCTGAAATCGTTTAAAACTTTAGAAATAATATCATAAACATTTTGAACTGTATGTTGGAAATCCATGGGATGAAAACCAAGAATTCATTTTGGACCTTCCAATCAGAATCTAAATAGTGTCCCTTAACACATAAATAGTCTTGTTTGGAACGTGCATTCCAAATTTTGGAATCAGTGTAATAGAAACACTTAGACATTCTAATTGAGCGATCAAGTTGGCTCGGTTAGAGTAAAAACATTTTTGTAAATCACTTCTAGTGGTGTTTCTATATGTTATAGGGATTTTTTGATAACATGACAAGTCAGCATGATTAGATATGCCACGTCACGGGAGTTATAAAAGATCAACCCAAGACAATTAATTGATGATCTCAAGGCCAAGTCGAAATTATCTAAGGTGGTCGAGGAAGCTAACCTATCGGGTATAAATAACCTGATCTGGAAAACTAGCCAATCGGGTAGATACAACTTGGTCAAGACCATCCGATCGGAACAAAAAAAGTTTGGTCAGGGATTAGACAATTGGTCAGTTGGACAATGCGTGGGAGACATTAAAGGCAACTACGACTCAAATACAAAGAAGAATTGTCTTACTTAAACAAAGAATCTAGAATCACACTCCAATAAGGAAATATCCTTATTTCCTCTTTAATGTTAGAGAATTCTATTTAGAAAAGAACTCAAAGCTTCCATAAGGATAAACTCCAAAACAGGAAAGAAGACAAATGCGACTTCAACAAGTAACCAATCCTAATTAAACATTATCACCTTTCTTTTTTGTATAACAATGATTAGGGTTCTATGCACATATAAATAGACTCATAATCTCATTAAAAAATATATAAAACGACAGAGACATAACGAGCATCACATAGAAAATATACAAGAAAGAGAGAAATACGCCAAAGAGGAGAGATTGAACGTGTAATCGTATTATCATAGTGATTTCTTCTCGCCATCACCGGCAACCGTGGATGTTTCCCCACCTAGGGGTTTTACCACATAAACTTACGTGTGCATGTTTTTCTTCTTTTTTCTATCTTCCTCATAACATATTCAACAATATACAAAAACCTGTTAGACGCGTGATCAATCCTACACGATCCAAAAATCATCATCAACAGTATACAAAATAGTAAATTAGGTGTTACATTCTTTTTTAATAAAATTTTCAAAAAAAGGACTGTCATTGAAACAAATCGGTTTACCAAGTTATGTAATATAACGTGCTATGCATTCCCTAGCATAGTCATCGTCACATCTCCACGTCGTCACGGATCCTTCTATGTTCCATTGTAGTTATGTCTGTCTAGTAATATCTACCTTACTGTGTTTGCGCATGCTTGATTCCATATGCCATTTCAAATGACCCGCTCCGAGCTTAGAACTGGTCAATAAATTCTTGCAAAATTTATAACAAGCCATTGATATTTTCTGACCGTTCGTGCCAGCTATGTTTTCCCGGTCAAAACATTCACATACCTAAGATGTTGTCTTTGGGTCTGTGTCTAGATATGGTTGACCCCGTGTAAAGGATGAAGGACCAAGTAGTCCTCGACTATCTTGCTCTTGTCCGAGTCCGAGTCCGACTTCTGGTGTAAAAATTTCATAGTCATCATTATCCATATTGAATCGTTTCAGAAAATGAGTAGGATTCCTAGTATGATCCAGTTCCTACAATATAAATATTAACTAAGTAAGTTTAAAAAAAAATATTAACTCATAAATATAAAAATGGGTAAATCGTATTTTAGTCCATATAGTTTGCCTTAATTTGTGTTTAGTCCACGGTTGTTGGAATTGTAACTTTTAGTCCATCATTATTTTGACAATACGGATTGTAGTCTCTACCGTCTAATTCTGTTAGGGTCCCGTCAAGTCAACGAGGGTCAACGAGGGTAAAAATGTAAAATAACGTTAGATCTTCTAGAATTTTATATAATTGAAGGGTATAATAGTATTTTATAAATTAATTTTAAAAAAAATTATTAAATAAAATCTTATCTCTGAAATTTTTCTCTTTCCATTTCTCTCTCTCTCCTCCGTTCACCTCTCACACACCACTCCAGCCACCATATCTCTCACTAGACAACATCTCATTCTTTCTCGATCTCTCTCCTCTCTCACGCGATCATCATCACTCTCACACCACACCAGACACCATCTCCCTCTATCTCGATCTCTCTCATTTCCTTTATCAGTCCCTTTCTAACCTCCATGAAATCCCAAAAGCTACTCGAATTCACCTCATGTTGGACATTACGAAACCGATGAACTCTAGTCGCTCCTCCCATCACCAAATCTAACCCCACCAACCCCATAAACCCTCGATGATGTTGATGGAGATTTCTGGATTCAATTGTGAGTCGGTGGTGGCTCGATGACGAAGACAATGAGATTTCTGGGATGGGTGAGGTGAAACTAGGTTAGGTGGTGGTAGATGCGACAGTGATGAATTTGGGTTTTCAATTTCTTGTGGTGATAGGTGCGAAAGTGATGAATTTGGGTTTTCAATTTCTTAAGATGTTTATTTAAAAAAAAATATTGAAGTTGCAGTGGTAGGTTTAGTGTTTGATTGAGAGAGAATTTTACAGAGATTGAGAGAGAGAAGTTGAAGTTTGTATTTTAAGAAGAAGATGAAGTTTGGGGTTCTGGATTTCATTGATTTAGGAGAAACGATGAAGTTTGTTGTTTTTTTTTTAATTTGTCTGAGTTTCATGGATTTAACAGAGAAGAATATTTTCTTTAAAAAAAAATATGGGTTTCATTAATTTAACAGAGAAGATGAAGTTTTTTTGTACATAATTTATTTGGGTTTCATTGGTTTAAGACAGAAAGAAGATGATGTTTGTTTATATATATATATATATATATGTATATATATATTTTAATTTATTTGAGTTTCATTCATCTGAATCTAGGTTGAATTTGGTATGGATTTTTTATTTTTTTTATTAATCTGATAGTCATATATTATTTATTAATTTTTTATATTATTAAATTTGTTTTTAATTTTTAGTTTTTTAGTTTTTTTATTTTTAATTAAGGGTAAAACGGTCTTTTCAATGGTATTAGCAACCTTTAAGGGCATTATGGTCATTTAACATGCTTGATGTGTCAGAATTCGTCATTTTAACGGATTCTGTTACAGAAGGACTAAAAGTTACAATTTCAAAAAACCGTGGACTGAACGCAGATTATGACAAATTACAGGAACTAAAATACGATTTACCCTATAAAAATTAAATAAATATTAAGCTTAAATATTGTTAATAGCCATTTTTGGAAAGGGATCAAAGGGAAAATTTTCACCCAACTGGTACTTGGTAGGACATACTCTCCAATACCTGGTGTAGCCAGATTACTACAACCTACCTCGAAGTACCCAATCTTTTTACTGCCTGTATGCCTCGATACGATCACCTGATACCGGATGAAGACTACCCGCTACTACCTACTTTGGGATACCATGTATTACGCCACCTAGGTATCTCGATTCTACTGTCCAGATGAAAGACTGCTTTCACATCTCCAAGATTTACCAAGTACCAGGATGAGCCAGTGTCACGGTACCTTCTACTTAGTACCCTGGCACCGAGACGTCTGACTGGTACCCAGGCACCTCGATGTTGTCTTGCCATCTTTTCAAGGTACGTATCTTACCCATCAAGCAAGAAGGAAGATAGCCAGAAAGCTCCAGTGCCATTGATCAAGCGTCAAGTCACTAGACCGATACCACGAGGTACCTCGCCATCAGTACGTAGAACCTGAATTCTTCTCCAAGCTATACAGAATTAAGAGTTGACCCCTTTCGCAATTGAAGCATCATAAAGAGACCACACAAGTAAATCATATCTCCATTTATTTATATTTTAACTCAATCGGAAACGTGACATAATCAAGGAGAGTGACTCATGTGTATAACGATATCCTCCGTTAACATCAATCAATTCCAGTAACACAACCAATCAATTGGTCTAAATTACAGGGATTTGATTGAGGAGAACAAAGGAGTAAAATATGACACAAAGTTCAAGGAAAGCAGACTGGCATCTGATTTTCTGAGAGCAAAGGATAATCGCCATTTGTGAGAGCATTTCGCCACCAAGGAATTAGCCACTTATCGATACGAACGAATTCGTCATCTTCAATTGTTTTCGAGAGAAAGAGGGAGAGAGAGATAACATAGTGAGATCAATTTTTTTTTATCGTTTCTATAATCATTGTACTCTATTGTAATCATATCACCTACTTGCTCAATAAAACAGTTCACCAATAGCAATCACATTTTACCTTTCTCTTTCCTTGATCTCTCTCAAATCTCTCAGGTACGAGGTACCTACCCCTCGCAACCTACCTAGGTAGCGAGTTGAGGGTGGTAACTGATATTCCTCACTTTGAGTGAATTTTCGGCTAACAAACATTAAATTAAAAAGTTAAACTTGTACATAAGTAGTAAATATGCTAAACATAAAATCATAAATATTAAATATAAACCTAAGAATAAAAATATTAAACATAAATATTAAAATTAAAAACTGTGAATAAATTAAATATTAAGTTTACTAACTACTAAGCATAAATATTAAATTATAAATTAAGCATAAATATTAAGTATACTAAATATAAACCTAAGAATAAAAATACTAAGCATAAATATTAAAATTAAAACTATGTATAAATTAAATATTAAATTTACTAACTATTAAAATAAATATTAAATTAAATACTAAGCTTAAAAATTAAATATACTAAACATAAAATCATAAATATTAAATATAAACCTAAAAATAAAAATACTATGTACAATTATTGAAATTAAAAACTAAGCATAAATTAAATATTAAATTTACTAACTAAGCATAAACATTAAATATACTACACATATAATTATAAATATTAAATAAAATCATAAATATTAAATATAAGTCTAAGAATAAAAATACTAAGCTTACATATTGTAAATATAACCTAAGCATACACATTATAAATTAATCTACCATTAGGTGGCCAGGATGACTTGGATTGGTGTGCTCACAATTCACCTATTTCACTTGGTAGGGATTTATTGGATTGGTGTGCCCATGACACATCCCTTTAATTCTAGCATAAATAGATTTATGTGGTTGGGATGACTTGGATTGGTGTGCTCGCAATCCACCCCTTTCACAATTTTGACGGGATATGTTGGATTAGTGTGCTTACAACACATCCTTTCCATTCAAGATAGCTTATTTCAATCACCTTAATATGAGTATCTCAACTTGGCTTGAGAGTTGGTGTGCCTACTCAAACCAAGGAGAGAGTTAATACAATTTAAAAACTCAAATCAATGCAACATCAAATCAATGAACTAAGAGTTGGTGTGCCTACTCAATCCAAAGAGATATCACATACTTTAAGAACAATGAATGAAACTAAAGAGATCAAATTAAATGCAAGTCAATCAAATAAATAGCACCAGTGTTAAGGTTTACATATTTCCCTCATGAGGATACATATCAAAAAAGAAAATACAAGAGATGAGTAAAATTAAGAAACCCAATTGTGATCTCGAGTCTCCATCCTCCATTGGAGCTCTTTTTCCTCATAGACAAGAAAGGATAGCTCTTTCCTTTTGAAATCTCCTCCAAAAATGGGTGGATGATAGTAGAATGTGGTGGTGGTAAGGCAACCCATGGAGGAAAAATCTTCATGGATGCCTTTGTAGCTTCTTTCTCTCTTGATTTGGTGAAGAAGATAAAGTGTGGAGAGGATTGTTTTCAACCCAATTGTCATCTCGAGTCTCCATCCTCCATTGAAGCTCTTCCTCATCATGGTGTCCCTTCTCATGAAATTGGACTGCTTTGGGTGCCTTCTGTACGGATTCTTATCCTTTATCACGGCCAAGACTTCTTCTTGTTTTTAGGCCAGCGAGGTGTCGTTGATGAACTACCACTTGAAGGATTTATTGCCTTTCTGATCATCGTCTTTGTGACCTTCCCTGCTCTTTCCCGGATTGCTTATTTGGTCCCATTTATTGTTACCCTTCAAACTGCCATCTTTGGGTTTTTGACTATTTTTCGTTTGACCACCATATATGAGTTCTCCATCATAGGTTAATTGTTCCTCCTCTGCTATTGTATATCCTCCCACATTATCTACCAAGTTTGCGTAAGTGGTCAACCCTTTTTGCCTTAGACTGAGTGACAATTGGTTGTGTTGTAAACTATTGACAAATTCAGACACCACCACATCATTATTGGGATCTTGCATTTCTGATATTTCCAATGATAATCTAGTCAGGTAGTCCTTCAACTTCTCATTCTTTCTTTGTCTCAAAGCTACCATGACGGATATTGATTTTCTACATTGAATGTTCCCCATGAACTATCCGTTGAAGGTTTGTATTAATTCTTCAAAGTTCTTGATTGATCCCTCAGTGAGGCCACCGAACCACCTGGACCTCCGGTCCCCTAATGACTGAAGGAACATCCTACACATGAATGCATTATCATTGTCTTAATGTGTCATCACACTCTAGTATCTTTTGACGAGCTCTTGGGGGTTCCTCCGGTCCTATCTTCGCTCTAGAGCCTCTATCCTTCTTAACAGGACATCTCGTTCACCCTTTGGCTCCCCAGGCTCATCAAACTTCTGATGAATGGTAAGACCATAAGGATCCTTAGAGACTCGTCATATGACCTAGGCATCACGAAGCTTGCATTTAACCGTAGGGGTTCCCTTCGCTTTCTAGGCGAAGCTTCCTCGTCAATTAAAGTTGATCGGGTCTCTGCCTACGACTATCATACCTGTTTTCCCGAATGTATATTATCCCTCATTCGTGGTATTTTCTTACGTCAGCTTACAAACTGGTTTCCCTACGTTCTCTTGTTTCTGGGTTTTTCTCGACCTCCATGCTCCATATGGTCCTGTTCATTTTGGCTGTCATCTCTCTTTTGGGAGTGTTCCCTCCTTTCACGATGATCTACCCTATCACTACCATATTTCTGTGGAGCGTTTGGGGTCGTTGCTACTATCTCATAACGTATCTTAGGGTCCTGGGCCACCACCTGTGTAGATAGTTGGTATGGTAAGGTCAAGTTGGTGGTAGCAGTTATGTTGATTCCCTATTTAGCGGTGTCTTCAATGACTCTCCGCAGGGTTTCTTGGACTTGTCGGAATGTATCTGGGGAGACACCTGGGATGACATCTGTGGAAGGTATCACATCTTGTCTGGTGGAAGTCGGGGACTTGAAGGGTAAATCTTCTCCAACAACGCTGGTGTTTGCTAAACCAGGGTTGTTGACACCACATGGGGTGCCAACGTCGTACGGAGATTGACTTTCGTCTCTACTGTTTACCATGTTACTGTTTCATGAATTTTTGATGGGAGTTTATGTTCACCCCTCTATATTGCACCAATTATTGACGGTGATTTTTGGATTATGTAAAATTAATCACTCGTCTAATAAGTTAACATGAATCAATAATTAAATTATAAAGCGAGAAACTAAATCAAGCATGCAAGACACAATTTTATATGGAAACCCCAAGGATATAAAAAACCACGGTTGCCGGAGGCGACGAGAAAAGAACTTCACTATGAATGATTTGTTAAACACTCGATATCACTTACTCTCTTGTGTACTTTTTTTTTGCGTTAACCCCTTCATAGGTGTTATTAGGGTCTAATTATACATGCATAGAACCCTAATTCTTGGTGTACAAGTATAGAGATTTGACTTGTTAGAGTCGTTTTATTCTTCTTTCCTGTTTGATATTCTTCAAGCATTAGATCTCTTGCCTAATCTGGACTCTAATCTGGACTCTGATGTCTATAAGGAGCTTTATTTCCTTACCAAAGTGTACTTCGAGACACCTTATTTGAGTAAGATTCATTCACTGCGTATTTGAGTCATAATTGCATTGAATTCAACGTTGTCTACTTGTCACTCAACTGACCATCTATCAAACCCGACCATACCTCATTCTCCCTGACCAATGATTCGATCCCGACCATTTCAATAATCCCGATTGGATCACCCTTACTTGGTCAATCTAATCACCTTAATTGGGTTAAATCTACTTGATCTTTCAGGTAACCCCGACCGGATGTTATGAAGTCATCGTGGGTCAACTTAGGTTGGTACAGTCTAGTTGACTTTTGGTGTCGTGGCATCTCTGAGTTTCGCACATCCAGGGTTATCATGCTGACTTGTCACTATTTCATATTTCACCAATAACAGTCCCCATTGTTGGAAACAAGAGAGACCAGCCTAGCGGAGCGCACCTAACAAGACTCAAGACAAACAAACCTAGACACTAATCACATCACAATCAATGCCCAACAAAAACAAAAAGGCTTAAAATTAGGCTTTACATAAAAAGGCATTACGATACAATAATGACATTTAGCACATGCACCTATATTCATTCTCAAAACCAACATCAAGCATTCATTCAACAAAATTGACGGAATGGGGAAAAATAACCCCATAGCCGAATCTAACTATATGCATATGTACGACCTATACAAACTGTGAGTAAAAACCCCCAAACCGAACGGGGCTATATATGCTCAATTTAAACCTGTACACTCACATTCATATCCACAGGAGCCTTCAGCTTATCCAATATCCTAAAAGTTATGAATCAATACAATTCAAAGTTCTAATAAAAAATGTTATCAATGTGCACCAACTATATTCACAAGAACCATCCACAAAAAATAGATTTGTTCTTCATCATAATTTCCAATCATTAATAAAAATATCAACATTAAAATTCATCATCACTATTCAATTAATTACAAAGACAAAATGGTAAAAACTCCCTCAATGAAGCTAAGGCCCTTTGCTATTTTTATGAGCACTTTTGGCTTTATCATCCCTCTGAGACTTGCAAGTCGTTGGTGTTTCTTCCAGGAGATGAAGAGCATTCTTTAAGCACAACATGTACCAAAATGTCATCAACCACAAATGAAAAGATATTAACAATGAAATCCATAAAAATCTCAATTTATCTAACAAGATAAATCCAATCATCTGAAATTAACCAACCCCACCAAACTAGCAAATCTAAAAAGAAATTACTAAAGCAAGAATAAAGTAATGAAAGTAAATCAAAGTTTGTCCTAGCAAAATACTACTAAAATAAAAAAAATTAGCAAATATGACAAGAATAAAGGCAATGAATGGTAAAGATCGCTTCTCGTTTGAAAACTCAGCTTCGTCATCCTCAACTTCTCCCTTTTCTTTAGGATCAAGCTCGACTTTTGCTCTCTATTCGGCTTCCTTCCTTGATATCACTTCTGCTGCCTGGAGCTTTGCTGTATATAGATCAATTGTTGGTCCTCTAGTGGGGAAAGATGATGGAGCGGGCCTCTTTTTCTTCCTCGTATATGGGGCTAGTCTGCACACCTTGTGCATACCTATAATATTGGTCCAGAGGTCCTTAATGTTGTCTATGGCATCTGTGTGAAACTCAGAGAAGTTAGAGTTCATAGTATTCATGGATGTTTAGAGGCTTGCCATTCCTGAAACGAGTGTCTGCTATGACACTGCACTATAATCAGTAACAACTAGAATTGGGGCCTCCTACTTAAAACCCCATGCTCTGGCTTAAAATCCATGTCCTCGGGATCCTCATATTATGGCATACTTAAACCTGCCCCTGCTCCATCCTTTTTCTTTCTTGTCTTCTTCATTCCACTGGTGATGTCTCTTTCAATTACCAAGTTAGGCCAGGTACTCATTCCAATATCAGTTAGATGCCACTCCAATGGATCATCCCTAAAATCAACACTTGCCAGTCTATAAAAATCCATGATTAAGCAAGGGAATATGAGAGCTTGCTTGTCAATCCTCCTGCTCCCTACTACAGAATCTCCCATTTCACTAGGAGACCAACATTAATGACCTAATCATTTTGGATACAATGTAGGATGATCGCCACATCAAAAGGAATTGTGGTCTTATGCAACCATGACATGAGTGAGTGTGAGATGAATACATTCCATATGCTGAGTTCAATCTTCAAGTTAGTGTGATTGATATGATATATTGGGGCCACCTAGAACTCTATAGGAGTGATCACCAATTGATTGGAAAAGTCCACGTTATGCTTGACAAAGATGTCATTCCAGGTGACACCATATTTGATTCTATCTAACACCTCATGATCTTCTAGAAGCTCGGTCCTAAAGCACCTATTGATGTCGTCAATGTTCATATGCACCTCCACCCCTCAAACCATCACTAACGCAGCTTTCTGGAAGTTATCAGGCACCATCCCTGCATAGAATTCTTCTATGATTCTTCTACAGTATCTAGCAGGGGTGCTAACAAAGGCCTGTCACCCTTCCCCTCCACAGTTTGAGGAATTGGGTTATTTCCCAACTCTTGCAAATTTAACCCTCTTTCTTTAACTATTCCCCACCTTCTAAAATACTTCAAACAGTTATGGAAATCTTCATTTTGTATGTATGGGGGCACTGGAGGAACCTTGGACTTCTTTTTCTTTTGACCACTAAGTCCGAGTTTCTTGGCCAATGCCTTGGTTCTGGTTGTCATTTGCAAAGAAAACATCTCATTTTAGGGATATATTACAACCCAAACTAATAATGTAAACTCATATTAAGTAGAAAGATCAAGAAAATAATGATCAAGTTCAGGTGCTCAGTGCGCGGGTATGGTACACACGTATGACTTGCACAAATCCCTAGATTACAATCTTGAAGCACGACATCGAGGAATTGCCAAGGGGTCACAACTTATTTTTTAAGCATATACTTGTGCAAAAGTCAATCCCAAGCAGTCTCAACAACCCAATTACAATAAGTAACCAAAAATAATCATCTAAACTTTACATAACCATAGGCAATTTTTTGTCCTAAACCATTCCAAAACATAACAACATGCCTCTACTAATAATACACAACATATATTCATGAAAATTAAACAAAAAATTAGGCAAAATTCGTGGGTATGTTAAGAAGTTTAGGGTTATTGTGTGTGGTAGAGATTTTTTAGAGAGAGAGAGAGATGAAATTCAAGGATTGAAAACAACTTAAACAAGATTAAGATTGATAGACATACCATTTGTTCTTGAATCGAAAACGTGCAGAACAAGTTTTTACTATTGGAAAGAGAGGGAAGGGTGAATATTTCGTTTTGAGATCGTGGTAGGGCTCACTTGAAAGTGATGTATGTATTTATATACACATCTCGGTGAGCGGGTATAGCACGATTTAGTCACAATAATCCTCCAAGAGAAAAACCAAGAACGTCCGGTCACTTTTGAATTATCAATCAATTTGAATGAAACTCGCGTGAACCTTGATTCAATGTTGTACACAAAACCCTTTTGATGCAAAGGATACTAGTGTACTAATGAAAACAAAAAACGTTCCCTCTTTTCTCTATGCTTTGCCGAATTCTTCACACAATGAGTTGAACGAAGTTTTTTTTTATATAACAATAAAAAATAAATAAAAAATAAATTCTCACACCAAAAATTCATTCTTGGTCGAATTTAATAGGTATTATATATAATAGATTAAATCATCTCCTAAGAAGGATTTACTTTGTGGTTAAGAATCCTATCCTTAGGAAGATTTACTTGGTGGTTAAGAATCATTTTTCAAAAGGAATTCTTTCGTACACAAAGACTCCTAATCCAACTCAATAGTATATTTGTAATCATATTAAAGACTTCCTAATTTGATTAGATAAATAATTCCTTTTATTTATCTACTTATTAAATATAGTCTTTAATATTAATTATACTACCAACAATAGTATAATTTTAGGAGATCATCTCCTACTAGGAAAAAGATTTTGACTTTTAATTAAATAATTAATTAATCACCAAATAATTAATTTTTATTTAATTAAATAATAAAATAATATAATATAATTAAGCTATTCTAAATAGCCTTACCGCCCAACTCATATATATCGGCTAATATATTATTTTCTTATTTTATTAAATCCATTTGACCTTTTTTTTTAAATGTCCACATGTGAACTAGACCCATTCTTACAAAAAGAAACAAGTCCACATGCCTCAAAACAATTTTAGATGGACCCCTAAATTGGTCCGGTAGAATATATCAAGTGATCCTTGCAAGTTCGTGTGGATTGGGGATCTTGGCGAGCTATCTAGATTTAAGCTTCAATAGACACAACCCAATCACAATCAACAAATGATTCACTTATGTCCGATCTATTTAATTTTAGTTCATTCCACTAAAGAACTAAAATTGAACTCTTAAATAAATATGGCATAAGTTGATGTTACTCATTCATACCCTAGACAACCTTATTGGAGAAAATGTATCCTCGTGAAGAATACCAGTAATTGCCAAGAGCTCATAAACCGCATATAGCTCTCCAAGTTACCATATTTACTCATATGACCACATTTTGAATTTGGATATTTTGACTTGTCCAAAAGCCATGTTTCAATAGACATTATTGAAAACTTAACGTTAAGATTTAAAACATCCATATGATGGTATTTTACTCTTATTTAATAAAGAGAGCCACGATGTCTATATTTATAAATGAAGTCTTATATCGATTAACAAATGAATACCACCAAACTAATAGACTATGCTATATAATCGTACTCGTTGATAGCTCAAATGATAACACTTGCAACCATAAGTCCATCATTTATCTCAGGATTGAGATAGACTCTTCGATTGTCTTCAAATGAAAACTTTTATCCATTGACGGTTCTAGATAAAATATTTCATTGTGATCATATTCAATGCACCCAGTGCACTAGATTCTTTTACCCAAAGACACCTCACTTTGATGATTTTAGACTCATCATAATACATTTGATCCCACTCAAATGCTAGCAAAAGAATCTATAACTTTAACAAGATAAAGGCGCCCAACATTTTATCTTAAGTTGTGAATATTATTCAAGACTAACTAAAGAATTGTGTATACCTCATATATATCTAGATGTATGAATAGTTCTTCTTTTCTCATAGTCTTTTGACCTCATGATTATTTACTTTTGACAATTATAATAATTAAACTATAAATGCTATAAGATTTGTTAAACTAGAAATCACTTTATTAATATGAAAAGATTGTCAAATACATTATTACACTCTTACTATCAAGCATAATCCCAACAATCTCCCACTTGCTCTATAGCAAATGTGTCATATTTCACATCCCCATGTTCTCTAGATGCCTATCAAAACTCTTTTGTGGAAGATCCTTTATAAAGGGATCCTCTAGATTATCTGTTGACACGATCTTGGTAATCGTCACGTCACCCCTATGCACAATTTCCTTTACAAGGTGATACTTTCTTTCAATGTGTTTCCCTCTCTTATGACTTATTGGTTCTCTCGAATTTGTTACTGCTCCACTATTGTCACGATAGATAGTGATCTGCTTATTCGTATCAGGAACCACTTCCAAGTCAATCAAGAATTGGTGGAGCCAGACAGCCTCGCATGCTGCAACATACTCGGCTTCCATGGTGGAATCGGTAATACAAGATTGCTTGATACTCCTCCATATGACTGCCCCTTCTCCAATAGTAAACACAGATCCTGATGTTGATCTCTTGGAGTCAGAATCTGACTAAAAATCAGAATCTGTATACCCAACAGGAATCAAATCCCCTCCAGAGTACACAAGCATATAATCTCTCGTTCTCTTGAGATACTTGAAAATATGCTTGACTGTCGTCCAGTGATCAGGACCAGGTTTCGATTGAAACCTGCTAACTATGCTTACGGCAAAACAAATATCTGGTATAGTATAGAGCATTGCATACATGAGACTTCCAACTGCCGATGCATATGGAACCCTACTCATAAATTGCTTTTCATGCTCATTCTTAGGAATTTGTTCCTTAGAAAGTTTGATTCCATATCTGAAAGGTAACATACCTTTCTTGGAATCTTGCATGTAAAACCTATACAAGATTTTATCTATGTATGAAACTTAGGATAATGCAATCGTTCTATTCTTTCCATCCCTTATGACTTGGATACCAAGAATATAACTTGCTTCTCCTAAGTCCTTCATATCAAATTGTTTTGCCAACCATTCTTTTACTGATGTCAATACACCTACATCGTTTCCGATGAGTAGTATATCATCAGCGTAAAGAACTAGGAAAACCAACTTGTCGCCTTTAATCCTTTTGTATACACAAGGTTCATCAAGGTTTTGAATAAATCCAAAACTTTTCACGGCTTGATCGAACCTTGTGTTCCAGGATCTGGATACTTGCTTCAATCCATATATGGATCTTTTCAACTTGCATACCCTTTCCTCTTGGCCATTTCAATGAATCCTTCTGGTTGTATAATGTAGATGCTTTCGTCAAGACTTCCATTAAGGAAAGTTGTCTTGACATCCATTTGTCAAATCTCTAAGTCTAGAGATGCTGCAATGGATAAGAGTATCCTAATGGATTTAAGCATGGCCACATGAGAGAAGGTTTTTTCATAATCGATACCTTCCTTCTGTGTATAACATTTAGCTTCCAATCTAGCTTTAAATGTTTTCACCTTTCCATTCATTCCCCTTTTCCTCTTGTATACCCACATGCACCCAATGGATTTTATCCCTTTAGGCAAGTCTACAAGAGACCAGACTTTATTTTTGAACATAGATTCAATTTCGGATTGCATTGCCTTTTGCCAATGGTGACAATCAACATCTTTCATTGCTTCCTTGTACGTATAGGGATCATCGTCGTCCGGAAGATTCTCTACAGATTCTCCCAAACCGATGTACATCTTAGGTTGTCTAACAACCCTTCCACTACAACGAGGTATAGTAGATTGTTGATCTTGTGTTGGTACAGAATTTACAATTGGGCTTGGTTGCGAAACCTCTTGTGGAATTGTATCTCCTAAAAGCTCATTTAGGATAATTCTACTTTTAGGTACAAAATTATTCATATAGTCTTTTTCCAGAAATTTAACATTTGTCAAAAGAAATACTTTGAGATCTGAAGGACTATAAAAATAGTATCCTTTTGTTCCTTTTGGATAATCTACAAATATGCATGTTTCTAAACGGGACTCCATCTTTTCTGTCTTTCCTTTTAACAAGTACGCATGACATCCAAATATCCTTAAGTGTTGTAAACTAGGCTTTCGCCCGGTCCACAACTCATGCGGTGTTTTAGGAACCGACTTAGATGGTACATCGTTTAGAATGTACATTGCGGTTTGTAAAGCATATCCCCAAAAAGAATTAGTGAGCGTTGAATAACTCAACATAGACCTAACCATGTCCAAAAGAGTTCTTTTTCTCATTTCTGCCACCCCATTCTATTGATGTTTGCCTGGTGCAGAAAACTGAGAAATTATCCCATTATCAATAAAATATTGCTGAAACTCACCAGATAGATATTCTCCACCACGATCAGACCTCAAGATTTTTATGTGTTTCTCAAGCTGATTTTCCACTTCAGCTTTAAATGCTTTGAACATGTCAAAAGCATATGACTTATGTCTCATGAGATACACATAACCAAATCTTGAGTGATTATCTGTGAAAGTGATGAAGTACTCATATCCACCTCTAGCTTGAATGCTCATAGGTCCACACACATCAGTGTGTATCAATCCTAAACATTCGATGACTCTTGTGCCTTTGGTCGTAAACGACCTTTTGGTCATTTTACCTCCCAAACAAGATTTCACAATTTGGTAGATCATCAACCTTTAAGTCACTTAGAGGTCCGTCACTTACCAATCTTTTAATCTTATTAAGTTTAATATGACCTAGGCGCAAATGTCATAGGAAGGTTTCATCTTTTGATAATTTTAATCTTTTATGATTAGGTTCCGTTGATTCCGTGTCTAACAAGTGAGAGATATTTATATGCAAATATAATAAACCGTTTTCCAATGTACCTTTGCAAATAATTTTGTTATTCTTACTAATAATAAAACCTTTTATTAAAAGTAACCGAATATCCAAATTTATTTAGACAAGAGACCGAAATTAAATTCCTCTTGAATTGTGGTACATAATAAACGTTTATTAAATCTAAATGCATATAAGAATCTAAATTGATTCTAATATCTCCCACTACACTAGTAGACACAAATGCTCCATTGTCTAAATACAAGTTGAATTCATTCTTATTCAGACTATTCCTTTGACCCTTTTCACCACAAAGGAAACACTTCTCTTTGATCTTGGTTACTATCTTGGTCTCTTTCTAAGAAGGCTCAAGTTCATTTTTCTTCTGTTGTCCATTGACCTTCATACGGGTCTTTAACAGTAGCAACTTACCAAGCATATGAATCTCTTGACCCTTGCCTTTCACAAGGATTTTTTCCGTGCTTTGAACATCTTGCATCAGGCCCTGAAAGGTGTATTAATTATTATTCAATGTGTAGTCCAACTTGAAATGATCAAAGGAATCCGACAGTGAGTTGACAATCATGTCAATTTTAGTCTCACCATCTATCTCAGCACCATTTAGTTCACCAATGTTGAGATGTGCTATGACTTTTATCATGTGATCTTTCACACCCTATCCAAGTTTCTTCTTAAGATTTATAAAAGCAGTCACTGCCTCTCTCTTAGTCGTCCTAAACCTCATAGCTAATATCTCCTATAGAGATATCATTATATCTGCAGCAGTCTCCATTCCTTCATGTTGTTGTTGCAACACATTAGTGGTGTAATAATGGAGTGGCCCGGCCCATTAGGTACGTCCTGGCCATATCCATTTTTAGAAAGAGTGAATGGAAAATGAAATGGATGGAAGTATTTATAGAAAAAATTGATTAGTGGGTCAAAATTTAATTTAAAAGATTTCAGGGGGTTTTTTGTAATTTTTAGAGGCTCCAACGGCTAGAATTCAAAATCCAGCCGTTTGAGGGAATATTTAAAAAAAAACAAAAAAAGCAGTTGAAGTGATGGACCGGCGGGCCGGTCCAGGCCCTGGCATGCCTGCTAGGCGTGTCGTGGCGGGCTGGCCCGCCGAATCTGGTACCAGCGGTTCGACACGTGGTCTGTCACGGACAGGGCCTGCCTCCTTCACAGGTTGTGCCAAGCATGGCCCGTTTCGCTTCGTGGACCTGTCAACTAAACTTGGAGGCCGTAGGTGTTCCAAAACACTTTCTCCCACTCAATTGTTTAAGGCGTGTGATCGAATTACAAAGAATGATTTACCAAGTTATCTAGATGCTAATTTAGATACCTAAACAATCCAATGCATGCTCATACCAAAAGAGATATATGAGTGACACTCCTATTCTATATGACATGTTATCAAACAATGACAAACATTGCAATATTTACAACAAATATAAATAGCTTCAATTTTGGTCCATCATAGAAAAGCAAGTAAATTACATGTCTTGGAATACAAAAAACTCATTTCTTGACGAAAAGTCTTCACGCGATCTTCGTCGTTTGGACTCTCTCGACTGCCTCCCATGGGCATGAGCACCCTTGGCTCCTACCCATGGGCGTGCGCATGCTACAACCCCATAAAGGGCTGCCATGCGCAGGCCATGGCTTCCATATGACTGCCGTGTGCAGCCCATGCCACAACAAATGTGCTACGGCTCGCACAATCCCAAACTTGTTCCGGTTGCTCCCAATTCTTCAAACCTTCGAGTCTTCGATATTTGAATGTATTACAGAAGAATTTAAAATAAAAAAAATACTGCAGTTTTTTTTTATTACAACAAGTGCAGTTTTTTTAATTACAGTAACAAAATAAAAAACAAAAACTTAGCAACTACCAAGAAGGTAATTATGGTGATAATAGACCACCCTTCTTGTTACAATCCCAAAACAAAAATACATTGAAATTCTAGGACCAAAATTGAGCAATAACAAACCACATATAAAACATATATATATATATATCAACACATTCCAATGTAAATATATATGTGAATACCTAGAGTGTTATCTCTTTCTAAAACATGCATATATACAATAAAAAGAAAAAGATTCATGGACACATACATCAATTAATCAAGGGTACAACCAGGCTCAGATACCAATTGTAGGGAAAAAAACGGTTCAAATCGCAACAGAAGCGTAAGAAATAAGAAAATTAGGGTTTGCGTATAAATAAAAATTTTCCCTTTTAATGACAAGAATGTTAACCCTAGATTAATTGATGTATATAAAAAGTATCGTACTTTTTTTTTTGTGACGATTAAACTAGTGTCGAATTGAATCCACAAGATCTTCTAATCCAATCACGAATGTGAATCACCTAGGAGTGTGAGCCCCCTTTCTTTAAATTGTATACCTGATGATGGATACAAACTAAATCTTCTTCTTTGTTAGTCACAATAATCCTCCAAGAGAAAAACCAAGAATGTCGGTCACTTTTGAATTATCAATCAATTTAATTGAAACTCGCGTGAACCTTGATTCGATGTTGTACACAAAACCCTTTTGATGCAAAGGATACTAGTGTACTATTGAAAACAAAAACGTTCCCTCTTTTCTCTATGCTTGACCGAATTCTTCACACAATGAGTTGGACGGAGTTTTTTTTTATATAACAATAAAAAACAAATAAAAAAACAACTTCTCACACCAAAAATTCATTCTTGGTCGAATTTAATAGGTATTATATATAGGAGACTAAATCCTCTCTTAAGAAGGATTTACTTGGTGGTTAAGAATCTTATCCTTAGGTGAATTTACTTGGTGGTTAAGAATCCTTTTCTAAAAGGAATTCTTTCGTACACAAAGACTCCTAATCCAACTCAATAGTATATTTGTAATCATATTAAAGACTTCCTAATTTGATTAGATAAATAATTCCTTTTATTTATCTACTTATTAAATATAGTCTTTAATATTAATTATACTACCAACAATAGTATAATTTTAGGAGATCATCTCCTACTAGGAAAAAGATTTTGACTTTTAATTAAATAATTAATTAATCACCAAATTAATTAATTTTCATTTAATTAAATAATAAAATAAAATAATATAATTAAGTTATTCTAAATAGCATTGCCGCCCAACTCATATATATGAGCCAATATATTATTTTCTTATTTTATTAAATCCATTTGACATTTTTAAAAAAAAAATCCATATGTGAACTAGACCAATTCTTATAAAAAGAAACAACTCCACATGCCTCAATACAATTCTAGATGGACCCCTAAATTGGTCCGGTAGAATATATCAAGTGATCCATACAAGTTCGTGTGAATTGGGGATCTTGGCGGGCTATCTAGATTTAAGCTCCAATAGACACAACCCAATCACAATCAACAAATGATTCACTGATGTCCGATCTATTGAATTTTAGTTCATTCCACTAAAGAACTAAAATTGAACTCTTAAATAAAGATAGAATAAGTTGATGTTACTCATTCATACCCTAGACAACCTTATTGGAGAAAATGTATCCTCGTGAAAATGTATCTTCATTTAAGGTTGGTTGGAGCCAATTTAGTCTTCATTTAAAAAAAAATGAATATTAGTTAGAATTGGCCTTAGAAACAAATTGAAATGGGTTATTATTACACATTTAGCGGCCTTTGAAACAAATTGAAATGGGCTATTATCATCTTTTGAAATTGAATATTTAGTATCAATAGAGTAAATGAGTAGAGTGACGATATTTGCACCCCTAAAAACCGTATGTACACCCTAAATTAGTATTTTTTCAAAAATCTAATAATACACTTGAGTAAAATTACTAAGAGTACTAATTATTTGTCAGTACATCCACAAATAATTATTAATTAGATTCATATTTTATTTTTTTGTAACTTTTTCCCCTATTAATGGTTTGATATTAACATATATCATAAAAAAACTCTTTCCATTTTAATAAACCCTATATTCTCGTCTAAATATATTTTTAATCCCTTTTAAGGAAATACAAATTGATTGCTAAATATGGAAATTGAATCAAAATCATAAGATAATTTTGATTGTGAAAAAGTAAAATTTTAATTAATTTTTATTAGAAGAACAAAATCATTATGTATATAAACAAACTTTTAAATTAACTATATATTTTTTATTTCTTTCAAACACACTTTAGACATTTTATTTGTTTATCAATAGGGTCAGGCTAAAACAACTTAAATTTGTGATTTAAAATTTTGACTTCAGCATCTCAACCACTTATGTGCTCTTAATCTAAGAGTTGTAAATGCATTCAAATCTCAACAATTGGATTAAGAGCACATGAATTGTTGAGATGTTGAAGTCACAAATTTAAGTTGATTTAGTTTGATTATTATCAATATTATATGTTTTTTATTGTATATATATATATATATATATATATTAGATGTTCTTAAATTTCATCAAACACCCATCTTTTTTTTTTTTGAAATTTCATTAACACCTATCTACTTCCATATCACTTGGAATATGACACAAATCTTGCATCCTTACAATTCTCTCAAACACAAAGTGGTTCTCCAAACAAAATAATCTTAAATTGGACTTTTAAAGAAAAATGGAGTTTGATTTTGAAAAAACCAAGACGGGAAAAGAAGTAAGAAAGAGAAACAATAGTAAGAGAACTAGGTAACAACAAAATTAGAAATAATAATCACGTTGATTAAATAACATAATAATAGTCATAGATGGTGTGTACTTATAAATATACAATACAATATGTAAATACTTTCGGTATAATTAAAAACGAATTCGGATTACCGTTCACTATCGAAAATCTGAATTCCAGTGGAAGCGGGATCGAACACCTGGGATTGAATCACCGGTCGGAGGACGATCATATGATCAGAAAGTCCCCACTGATCACAATGCAAGAACCCACACTCTGATCTTGGATGAGAGAAAATTCTACCATGAATTTCTCCACATCTCTTTTGTATTTATAACTCTGTATATTGTATATTGTGTCTCTCTCTATGCTTGCACACTCAAGCACACACTGTGTTATTCTTTGAACCGAAATATACACATGCATAACACCTACATTTGTTGCCTTGCATGCAAGCTAACAAACCACACAAACATTCACATACTGCATAGCCTAGCATTACATAGACAATGCCT
The DNA here is from genome assembly GCA_032871835.1 of Dipteronia dyeriana. Lineage (NCBI taxonomy): Eukaryota > Viridiplantae > Streptophyta > Magnoliopsida > Sapindales > Sapindaceae > Dipteronia > Dipteronia dyeriana. Next base: position 27,123,019 of record CM065298.1, on the reverse strand, counting down.
TCACTTCCCATGCACATACACAATACATTTCATGCATGCCTCATCCAATACACGTATATATGTTTATATTTGTTTGTCTTGTCTGTTATAATTATATCAGTTCCTCAAACTTATATATATACACTCATAAAACTGTCCATGCAGTTTTATATGCTTGTTATATACACTCATAAAACTGTCCATACAGTTTTGAGTTTTATATGCTTGTTGGGTTAAGTGACTTGGGCTTGGTCCATATATATATATATAAACTTATATATATACACTCATAAAACTGTCCATGCAGTTTTATATGCTTGTTGGGCTAAGTGACTTGGGCTTGGTCCACATATATATATATATATATCCGCTCATAAAACTGCCCATACAGTTTTATATGCTTGTTGGGCTAAGTGATTTGGGCTTGGTCCAATTGGGTGTATAAAGAGTCTTTAACCCATACCCAAACATACCAACACAATATAATTAAAGAAATGATATTTTTGGTATTAAGTGAGATTTATTTATAAATTAGAGTTTTTTTTTTGATGAATGTGATTACGAAAGAAGTGTAGATACAATTTTTTAGAGGTGTCATTACCGCAACTCAAACGAGTAATGTTAGGATATCTATTTATTTTTTTGTCAAAATTCATTCATAAACGATGTATCGAGTGAGTTATTAGAAAACATCACTCCTCTATAAAAAAAACCTAGCACTAATCCAACTTTTAATGACGTAAACAAGAAAAAATTATACATAAAGCGTGTTTTTTTTAAAGTATTATACATTAATTCCGAGCGTTTCCGGAGAGGGAAACTCAAACCCACAACCTCGTCGTATAGCTGTAAAAGTTACAACATTGAACCAACTCTTTTTATCATATACCTGAGGGGTGTTGACAAAATTAAATAAGCAGATCATATTTGAGTTGTGACAGAAACTCAAGTAAAAGGTTTTTAACATTATTCATGATCATGCAATAACAGGAAATGAATTCAGTGGATTAAGGTCGTGAGTTTTGATTAGACCTGGCAAAACGGGTTGAACTTCTCAAATCCGATCCAACCCATTTAATAAACGTATAACCCAATACGACCCGTTTATAATATGATTGATTTTTTTTTTCTATATTAATAATTATTAAATATATAATATAAATCTAAACTAAAAATATCTTTAACAAACCAACAAAATAACCAACTAAATCACATCTCAATTTAGACGAGCCACAAAAAGACTATAAAGTTTATACAATTCACAAATGATAGAATATATATAAAAAAACCAAACAATTAAAACTAATAAAAAAAGACCGATAGTTCAACTGTTGAGATCTTCAAACTTCATATTTCGTAAACTATTGACAATTGTAAGATGAAAGTTAAAACAATATAAAAATTAGTTATTTATCATTGAACTATAAATGTTGTTGCAAATATTCCCCAAAATAATTTAAATTACATATTTTTCTCAAACTAATCGTGTCAACTCGTCAACCTGTTTATAAAACCCGACCAAACTCATTTATTAAACGGGTCAACCCGTTTACCAACTCGAACCCGTTTAACTCAACCCAATCCAACCCAACCCAATTTCGTTGGGTTTGTATCGACCCGTCGTGTCGTGACCCAAATTGTCATGCCTAGCTTTGATAAATTGATTGAATGGGCGCGAGCACAACATGATAACAAGATTCGACAAAAATGACAATAATATGAGATTTGATAGAGTGAGTCATCAACTAAAGAGTAAAGATATAAGAATTCATGTTTGCTTAACGTGTTTCATGCTGAGCAAGGCATAGAGCAATAAAATCCAATTGAAAATAAAAAGTTGTCAAAAGAATGATTGTATGCACTTATCAAACCTCATATGATTTGGCCATTTCAAGGTTTATCATCTATGATCATGCAAATTTGATGTCTCATGGCATAGGAGATTTGGTATGTCCCAAAACGAACCACCACGATTTGGTGAATTCCATTCATTTGATGAATGGTTTTGATCACACTTTAGTGCCAAAAACATAGAATAAATTTCACTAGGATTTTCCCGTTACAAATATCCTAGGAAAGGACTATAGAACTCTTGAAAATGTAATCATCCTTTCATAGTTTCATAAATAACTAAAAATGCAAGCTCAATTTGAGTTTCCTTCAGCTACAATCCTTTTTCATAGATGAAGGACTGCAGCGGCTGTTAAGGAAAAGACAGAAGAACGTATAACTTAGACCCAGTACCGGTACCGGTATATTGTTGATTGTTGAAGTCAGCTGTCTTTTTCTACCAAGGACACTAGTGTTCTCAACCAGTTCACATATTGATCTAGCTCCTTTTTATGTAGGTGGAGGAGAAGAAAATTGTTTAGCTTTTCTCCAATTCCTCTTGCCAAAAGATATTCATTGAGTGACTCTTGTAATTGGGGTTCCAATGTGCTGCAATGAAAAGACAGATTATTATGTGAATATAGAACCTATCAATCTATCATTACACTTGGAAGAGAAATTCTCATGGATCTAGTAACATTTAAATTAAAACAAAAAAGGAGTGTTCGTTATAGTCTGGACGTGATGTCTAAGCTAAATTATGTATGGATTATTTAAGGATTGTGTTTCTTCAGCATGAATACAAATTCTTTTTCAATTAATTTACAACAATGTTGAAAGGAAAAGTTTACAGTTTCCTGCATATATGGGCCATGAACCCTCCAACCGATCTGCAATAGCTAACATATAGGGAAATCTTTCTCATTGCAAGCACGAGAACAAATTCACCATGTACATCTTCCTATATTCTGTCACCTTTTACCCGTCTAACGTTTTCCATAAACTACATATCACATCCAATGCATTACTTGGATTGAGGGAGTGCAGTGAATCATACAGGCTTACGGGCAGGCAAATTAAATTCTTCTTAAAGGTCCTTATGTCGATAATTAATGATATTTGCAAATGTGACAAACAACAAAACATTACCAGAAGATAGGGCCTCTATAGGCTGTAGGACGTGGACAGGAGGATGATTGGAGATAATACGCATTTTGGATGTAAAATTCAGAACTGCCTTGTTCCTCAGCTACTGCACAATCAAACTGCAATATCGAACTCAACCCTGGCTTTCTTACACACACTTTCATCAAAACTTCTCTTGGATACACACCCTCTCTTGCAAATGTCTCCGGCCCCAGCAAAGCCGAAACAGCAACTTCCTCACCCGACTCACATTTCTTGCGCAAAACCACATCCTGGGACTGTGGGGCATCATATTCAACCTCAAAACCCTCTAAGGGACCACTCTGATTACCCTGCATTCGAATCAGCACATGTATAAGTCAAAGACATTCCACATTTCTTGGATTCATATTTTACAACCATTCTAAATTTCTCACCGTCACGCAGAAACATTCATCATTTTAGCAACAAATATATAAAGAAATGGAGCTATTCAACTTCCAACAAAGCAACCAAATCAGTCTCTCAGTTATCAGATACAATAAAATATCATAACTACAAAAATGATTCGATACACAGTTATATCCACCTATTACTACTAAGCAAGCGAAATTTAAACCTCAAAACCTACACAAAATTGGAGTCACTCATCAAATATTGCATCTATATAATCATTTTCAATGCAGAAAAAACAAGAAGAAGAACCTGAAAGCGATTGGAGGAAAGTTCATGATTAATCTCAGAGTGCAAGATCTTGAGCAGGTTGAGATCTTCGATTGCTTTTAGTCCCTTGCTCAATATTGGACTCACTCTTGGCATTTTCACTCTCTCTTTCTCTTCTGTTCTCGTCTGACTCCACCCAATTCAACACCATTAACAATTTTCAAATATTTAATTGGGAAAATCAGGAGACAAGAATTTCATATAAGTCGGGTCTGGGTATCAAACCCGAAACCCGGTGTAATACGGGTTCCGGCCCAGACCCGGGTATTGAATAACATCCAAAATCATTTTTCATTTGTTTTGAAATGAAATTATGAAAGAAGCTTAGAAACAAAGCAACACAAATACGGCACCGTTTGAAAGAAAAAATAATAATAGGGCTAAAACTAAAAAGAATTGTAAAACCCTTTTTTCCCTCTCTTTGGTTCTGCAATGGCGAGTGAGCAAGACATGAGTAGCTGGAGCGATCTTCTCCACTCTTCCTCGAAGCTTCTCGAACAAGCCGCTCCTTCCACTCAGTTCCCTCCTCTTCAGGTCTTCATTGTCTATTTTTTTCTTTCCGTTTGTTTGTTTCCCTAGAAAATGTTGGCACAATAAAAATGTATAGTGTTCATAACATTTTCATCATCCTCTTCTCTTAGGTATTTTGAGAAAATGAATATAGAGAAACTATAATGCTCTGTTTGCTTACTGAAAATTTAGGAAGCAAAGAAAAAATGAACTGAAAACAATATAAATTGTGTTCGTTTTTTGCTTTAAATCTTTGTTGTACTGTAATAATCCTGAGAAAAAAATGAATAAAAAGTAATCTGACTGTTGATATCTTTTATTGTTGAGTTCATTCATTTTTTTGTTGTTGTGGCACTTATTTATTGTTTGGTTGATGAGAAAATGTCGAAAATAAGTTGAAGTGAAATTAGTAGAGCGCAAATATAGTTCAGTGTAACATAATTCTGTGTATGTTTGGATCCATTTTCATATGGCTTTTTATTGATTTTGGACTCATCATTTGTATCTATTTCAGAGGAACTTAGATCAATTAGAAGCATTATCTAAGAAGCTCAAGGCAAAATCCCTAAGAACTGAGGCTCCTTCTCAATCTATTGCTGCCACAAGGTACTTGTGATTCCCATATCTGTTATCACTTAAGTATACTGATTGGTTTCTGACAGGTTGGGGTAAGCCAGTACAAGACTCATGTTGGCACATTGGGGGTTTAAAGAAAGTAGATTTTAGTTTTATTTTTGTTTCCTTTGACTTCTTGTTTTTCAACTTGATGAGAAATATCTACACTTGAATGATTGATGAATTTATATCTTTATTCATCTTTATGGCCTTTTGCAGGCTACTTGCACGTGAGGGAATAAATGCGGAACAGCTTGCTCGAGATTTGAAGTCTTTTGAATTGAAGGTAAAGATTTATTTTTCACTCTATTTGATTTATGGTAACTATGCTTTACTGGCTGTGTACAGTGTACTTACAATCATTTTTTGGATAGTTATTATTTCCTCACTTATTCTCAAGTTTCTACTCTACATAATAAACTCTGCAATATAGAATTGGGCGGTAAGAATGTATATAATTATATAAACAGCAATTTAGTAAATTTTTTATATAATTTGGTAAATGGACCTGATTTTAACATCGTTAGCTATGTTGAGTAAGTGCTGCTTTCTTCCTTATTACAATCACGCTTCACTTGCTCTGATCACTACCTTAACAAAACCTTGTACTTGATTTGATAATTATTTAGATAGTATCTCTTGCATGGTAAATTTGTTTATGGCTCTGACGTCTCTTTTGATTTTTTTTTTTAATATGAAACAAGATTTTTTTTTTGTTTACACAAAAAAGGTGAACAAGCAGTCCACAATCTACTGAAAAGAGTTATATGGACAAACCAGAACTCTTTACAAAAGACTATACAAACAAATACTGACAACAAAACCAATATTAACCACCAAACAAATGACCTCCAAAAAAGTACAACAAATATCTCACAGTAGTGTTCTCCCAACTAAACAATCAATATCTCATTGCACCCTTCCAACTTAGCAGAATGGATAAAAAAAGAAAGAAGTATTCTGAGATTCTTTTCTAACATAGGCCATTAGGCCCATAATGAAGCTAAATGTTGATCTCGATCCAACTAACTGTCGACATACTCCTTTATCTTCCCTTCGAAAATTTTCTTATTCCCTGTTGATTTTGATTTAATATATATTTTTTGTTTGGTTGTGTTGCAATTTTAATTTTGTAATTTATCTTTTCGTCATTTGTCACTTTCTCTTGAAGACAACATTTGAGGATGTTTTCCCTGCTGAGGCAACAAGCGTTGAGGAGTACTTACAGCAGGTATTTTCTTTGTTTTTCAATTTTTTACGAGGACTATAAGTTTAAGATTATTTATAAGTGTTACACCTATTCTAACGTATTTAAAGTATGTATCATCTTGATCAGTGCAAAGATATTCTGGATTTTTATTTGCTTCAAAACATGTGGTATGCTATACCTGTTAAGTTGGCTACCATTACATAAAATTACTTAACATATCAGATTGTGGAATTGTTGGAATTTCATCATATGCAAGTTTCTCATTTGAAAAGAACAGCTCATTATTCGATTTCACTGTTTGGTATATACACACACACACACAGACACACACACACACTTCCTAACACTCCAGATTTTAATTGTTGTAATTCTAGTGTTACTGTATCAGTTTGTTATTGAGCAAAAACTGCAGTGATAAGCATACTGCTTTTCTTCTTTAACTTTTTATTATTAGCGCTATGTTCATTTCCACTAAGTTTCTAGTTTGTTATGTTACTTATGTTTGATTGTGCCTACAACAACTCCTGTATACAAAACAAGTTTTCCTGATTTGGTTGCTGACTTCTGGCTAAATTCATCTCCCTTCTGTTTTTTATTTAAGTATCAATAACATATAGCCACTTTGTAGACACATCTCACATGATTTTTCCTTCAGATTAAGAGTGATCGATAGATCATATAATATTATCAGTGTTATGTTCATGTCCACTAAGTTAGTTTTTTATGGTTGATTGTGCCTACAACTGCTTCTGTATATAAAGCAAGTTTTCCTGATTTGGTTTCTGACTTCTGGCTAAATTCACCACCCTTTTGTTTTTAATTTTAAGTATCAACATATAGCCACTTTGTAGACACATCAGACATGATTTTTCCTTCAGCTCAAGAGTGATTGATAGATCATGTAATATTTCATCTCAGGTTCATGAAATTGCAATGGTGTCAGCCATCCAGGAATCTCAGAAGGATAACCTCAGAAGTTTTAATGATTACATGATGAAAGTCTTGGAGGTTAGTGACCTGATTTGTGGGCTGTTGATAATACTCTCTCTCTCTCTCTCTCTCTCTCTCTCTCTCTCTCTTTGTGTGTGTGAATCGGGTGCGGGACCCCACATTTTTTTCATACGGGATCATCGTTTATCACATGTAATAATCATTTTGTAATTATAAAATTGATTATCACATGTGATAAACAGTGACCCCGAACGAAAAAAACACGTGGGATCTTGCACTCGAAACGTATGTCCTCTATATTTATGTATGTATATGTACACATATATGTAAAGTTATAGAAGCCTGATCCCATACAAAAAAAATTGCTGGATTCCCCACCTAAAGTAGTGTGTATATTTCAATTTTTTTCTTGTGGGGATTTTTATAACGTTACACACACACACATATATATATATATATATATGTGTGTGTGTGTGTGTGTGTGTGTGTATAGATTATAGAGTCACTTTCTGATACTGGATCCCACACGATACACACTCACATACATATATACACATAATTCTCGTGTCAGGACTGACCTGATTTTTTATTTGTGGGTTCATTAATTATCTCATGTGATAATCAATGAAAAGTGATACACATAATTCTCTTGTCGGGACCGACCTGATTTTTTTTTGTGTCAGGACTGACTTTTTTTTTTTTTTTTTTTTTTTTTTTTTTTTATGGGTTCACATGAGATAATCACATAACCAGTGAAAAGTGATACACATAGTTCTCTTGTCATGACCGACCTGTTTTTTTTTTTTTTTTTTTTTTTGTGGGCTCATTGATTATCTCATGTTATAATCAATGAAAAGTGCTACAAAACTGATTATCAAATCTAAATTCATTAAGCCTTCAAAAAAATAAATCTAACTTCATTAATTGATAAATTTCATAAAGATCCTTATTTTGAGTTGAAATAAGTGACCCCTTATTCATTAAGCCTTCAAAAAAAATAAAATCAAAATTCATAAAATTGATGAATTTCATAAAGGTCCTTATTTTGAGTTAAAATAAGTGACCCCTTATGAGGAAACCGCTAATATATATATACATAAATGCTATGTTTTAAAAAGCGGTTTGAGGCGGCCGCCCCGAGGCGGCCTCGCCCGCCTCTAAACGAAACCACACTGGTGCAGCCGCACTTATTGCTATCTTTCAAACTCCCGCCTCTGCTGCACGAGGGGGCCGCTTATCCGCCGACCAGCCCTCACTCGCCCGCCTCTCCTCTCACTCGGCCGCATTTTGTTTTTGCTCTGTTAACAGATGGAAGGCCGTTCAGAAGGATCGGCGGCCGACGCTTCGTCTGGTACCGGCGGTGACGCTCCACGTGCTCTCGTTCGGCGGCGGTGGTGACGCGGGATCTACTTTCCAAACGTAGATCTGTGTTGATAGAGGTAGATTTAGAGATCGGTGATGAAGGGAAAGTTGCTGGTCGGCGGCATCTAATTCTGATGGTGCAGTCGGTGTCGGCCACACACAGTTCCGGCGGCGGACGGCAACGAGTTTCCAAATTCATAAAATTTTAATTTTTTTTCTTTAACGTCTCTTCTTCATCCCCTTTGTTTCTGCTCATCCCCTTTATTTATGTTTCTCTCGTTTGTTTTATTTTGTTCTTCATCTCTCTCTCTTTCATATATATATATATATATATATCTTTTTTAGTTTAGTCTTTTTTTTTTTAATTATAGCAACTGTCAACTGCTTTCAGCTTCCAGATGGTTTGGATGCTGGCAATTGGCAGCTGATTTTCAATTTTTTTTATTAATATTTCAAATGTTATTATTATTATGATTATGATTATTTTATTATTATTATTATTATTATTATTATTATATATTCTTAATTCTTGTGAGCTAAGTTTATCAAACTAAGTATTGAGTTATTAGTTTGGGTTTAGACTATGAGTTTGGGTAAATCTTTATTAATGGTTGTTTAGGGGTAATGTTAGATATGACTTATTTCTTTAATTGTATGGAATATTCTGAATGTTATTAATTTTTTACAATTTTTTTTTTAAAAAAAATCCACTTTCCGGCTGAGGCACCCGCCTCGTTCGCCTCGTGGCACCCGCCTCGCCTCGCGAAGGCCTTACCGCCTCGCACCGCCTTCCGAGTTCCGAGTTTTAAAACCTTGCATAAATGTAAACAAGGGAGACAAACCAACAAACATGTTATCTTATTGGGCAGGGGGAATAAGAGTTTATTTATATTTCTTTATGTGGTAATTTAAATTACTTTTGCTATTTATATGCACCTAATTCTTGGAACAACTATTAAATTAAGTTATGGCTTAATAATTAATTGCTCCACGATTAATTGTCTTGTTGTAGCTTCTTGCCCCTTCCGTTTTCAGGGCAAAATCCAGTTGTTTCCTTAAATAGATTATTTATTTAGGGTTGTGTATTTTGTTTAGAGTTTTTGTAAATATTATTTGTAAACATGAAGAAAAAGGGCTACCCTTTAACCGGTACATAGTATAATTTTTGTTCTCCCCGGTACAGTTGACAGTCGTGTAAGGAATTTCCCCTGTTCTGGAGTAGCTTGGGAGTTTCTATTTTGTTATGCTCTTATTGATTATGGAATCTGATGTCTGGCAGGAAGATTGGCAAAAAGAAAAACGTGATTTTCTTCAGAGCTTGAGTCGAATTTCAACATTACCCAAGACTAACACGATTGATACAAGCACTGGAGGTACCCTTCCAGGTCAAATAGTTTCTATGTTTTCTAGTGCTAAGGTGTCCTCAGGTCTATCCAGCATGGAGCTTGTACCTTTAGCTAACAAGCCCATCCTTGAGAAAAAAGCAACAGTTTATGCTGAAGTTGTGAAGCATCTGAACAATGCAAGAGAGCGAGGATTACCGTTTAAAGTAAGACTAGTTTTATGTTACTAAATGTACTTAATCTTTTCAAAAAGTAAGTCTGGTTTTATGTTACTAAAAGTATTCAATGCTTCGTTTTGAAAGACATCTAAATTTGAGTGGCATGATAATCTATTTTAAAAGTTTGTGTATGCTTTTATCTTGATGAGTATCACAATTCAAGCTGGCAATATCTGTGCTTCATTCAAGACATATGTCAATCTTAAGTTGATATGTTCTCTATCCATTTTCTCTTGTATGATTCCATGCAAAAATTACCTGGCCTTGACGCAGATATAGCTTTTACTCAATGCTCCTGTTTTTCTCTGTATTACAATCTGCTAAATATTTTATGTAGCCTGCTACGGCTTTCAAGGGTGCTTATGAAGGTTTGGGCCTTGAAACATCTGGCGGGAAATCAGTTAACATGCAGAAGATATGGCACCTACTTCAGGTTCACCCTATTGATATTATGTTCTTATATTGTGTAATGTATGCTATTGTGTTAATTTGTAACTGCATTTGTGTTACTTCCTGCTATAATACAATATAACTATTGTTGATAAGTCAATAACTTGGCAGACATTGATGGGTGAGGACAAAACTTTGCAACTCAATGTTTCGAGAAAGATGTCGTTAATAATTGGAGCAAGGCGCCACCTAGAATTTGGACATGGGAAGTACATCATGGATACGATACAAAGTCATCCTGCACAAGTAATGGTTCATGTCTATCATTATATTGTTTGACAGCTGGTATTCATATTTTGTGGAACTGAATTCGGTTGACATTATTTAACTCTTAACATGGCTATCTTTGCTCATATGGAAACTGTTTTTTCCGTCATTTGGGAATCTGCCCTAATGATCTCTGCTATATTTATTGAATGCACCTACTTAGTTAAGCATTTACATATTATGTTTGTTATATCCCATTATAGGCTGCACTTGGTGGATCTGTTGGAAATTTGCAAAGAACCCGTGCCTTTCTTCGGGTTTGTCTACATATTGCCATACAACTGCTTTGGCATGGTAATTTTACTTCATTAAGCTCTTTTCTTTTAACTTATTTCTGCTGGTGTTTTTTCCTCTGCAGATTCGTTTAAGGGATTATGGAGTTTTAGATTTTGATGCTGGTGATGCTCGTAGGCAGCCTCCAGTTGATACCACTTGGCAGCAGGTCCTGATCAATTTTCACTGGCACATAATTTGTAGTTCTTTATCTTTATTAAAAAAGTATGGTAGGTAGAAATTTATTGTTGACCTATTTTTATGTGACATTTTATTTTTAGCTACTGTTTATTGCCAAGTGCCGCTCATAAATTTCATTTTATGTAAGTTTTTGAATTGTCTATCCATTTATCGTGACTTCAAAACAGTAGTTGTGGCTGTTAAGCGTGTCTTCTTTTTTTAAATACAAATTCAGTAAGGAAGGTTTACTGATACTATTTTGGACAGATAATGTTTATAAATCCTCTGGGTTTGAATTATATTTTTGAAGTATGTTTATCCACAAGCTCTTTAATTCTATCTAAATTGTATTGAGTGAAGCATATTTATTTCCTAAATTGTAGTTATAAAATCTAGTTGAAACTTTTGACCTATAGTCCTTAATGGCTATCATGCTCCACCAAAAGGGATTAATTGAGTCATATGGAGAATGCTGCTATGTGATTAAAATTTTCTGGTAACCTTACTTGGTTTTTGGTGTTGTTCTACTCTCTTTTTGGGATCCTCTTATTCACTAATATATTGAGGCAGGTATTATAGATTAATAAATTTAATATATTTTTGAGGTCTTGCCTAGTGTGTCAAGTTGTAGGAGAAGAACTTCTTGAAAGATTAAGTGGATATAGAATGGAAACTACCACCTCCTTGATATCCTTTCCTTTATTGTTTCTCACTTTCTCTTTAAATCATTAATAGGTTTGGTTGACTGGTAAATATTTAAATCACTTTTGTAGATTTTATTATAAGAAGAATATTTTTTCTTTTATAGCTGTGTTTCCATACTGAGGCTGACTTTATTTGTAACAGATTTATTTTTGCTTGAGAACTGGCTATTATGATGAAGCAAGGAATGTTGCCTTATCATCTCGAGCTTCACACCAGTTTGCTCCTCTGGTATTGATTGTTCACTGCTCTATACTTAATACAAAATATTCAGGCCTTAGTCATTACTTTCTTTTTGACAGCTTACAGAGTGGATCAACAATGGAGGTATGGTGTCTCCAGAGGTTGCAGCTACTGCTTCTGAAGAATGTGAAAAGATGTTAAGATTGGGTGATCGGGTGGGTCGAGCTGCATATGACAAGAAAAAGTTGTTACTCTATGCTATCATATCTGGTTCTCGCAGGCAAATTGACCGCTTGCTTAGAGATCTACCAACACTTTTCAATACTATAGAGGATTTCTTGTGGTTCAAATTGTCAGCCATACGAGATGTACCCAGTGGAGCTTCATCTGTTGTCCTGAGCGAGGGTTCAGCACTGTACAGTTTGGATGATTTGCAGGTTTACCTGAATAAATTTGATCCATCATATTATACAAAGAATGGAAAGGACCCGCTGGTATACCCGTATATTTTGCTTTTAAGCATTCAGTTGCTACCTGCTGTCCTTTACTTGTCTAAGGAAGCGGGAGATGAGGGATATAACATTGATGCTGCCCACATATCAATTGTCCTAGCAGATCACGGGGTACTTTCTGAAGTTGTTGGTTCTGGACAGAAGCTGGGGCTAATGGATGCTTATGCTGAGGCATCCAGCATAATTAGGCAATATGGGTCTGCATATTTACGTCTTGGTAATCTCCAAATGGCATTAGAATATTATGCTCAGGCTGCTGCTGCAGTAGGTGGTGGACAGTTGTCGTGGACCGGTAGAGGTAACATGGATCAGCAAAGGCAGAAAAGCTTAATGCTGACGCAACTTCTTACTGAACTATTGTTACGAGATGGTGGAATTTACCTTTTACTTGGTTCGGGAGGAGCTGGAGAGGAAGGTGAACTGAGACGATTTTTGTCTGATCTTAAAGCAAGACAACAGTTTCTACTTGAAGCTGCTCACCAGTGTCAGGGTACTGGGCTGTACGACAAAGTAATATTTCTGTCCCTTTCTTAAGTGTCTCTACTTTTGAATTCCATGTGGAAAAAGTATGCCTGGAATATTAATGAATCACTAAAACTTCATATAGATTAATTGTTGAAGACATTGTCCTCGATATTTGTAGCTTGTAATTCTTGCTCTCACATTTTTTACTTTTTCTTTCAGTGTTTATTTGTTCTTTAAGCTTTTAATAATTGTTTCAAGTATCTTGTTTAACTTTGGCATATGTTATTTTTTCCTTCATATATATATTTGAATGAATTTTTTCCTTCATATATTGCTTGTGCTTCTTTAATTAGTTTTTTGTCTGACATGTTTTTGCCTTTGTCTATATTTCATTACCAAAATTCAAGTCTATAGAGATTCAGAAAAGAGTTGGGGCATTTTCGACGGCGTTGGATACAATTAATAAGTGTCTATCTGAAGCAATTTGTGCCCTGTCACGTGGTAGATTAGATGGTGAGAGTCGGACTGCCAGCCTCATTCATACTGGGAATGAGATTTTGGAGATGGATAAATATTCTCCTGAAGTCAGGTTATATACTTTGCACACAGCTTATTAGTTTTTGCTAATATTGTGCTTCTGTTGTTGTTGCTTGTATTGGAAACTTGTCAATTACTGTAACTGATGTACGACAGGACATAAAATTGAGAAGAAGAGAGAAATAAAAGTAGAAAAGGGTAATTCAGAATAAATGGAGGTAACTTAGAATAGTAATTCTTAAACCAAAAATAAATTAATTAATAAAAATCTTGAAATCTTAAAATGAAATGAATTTTTCAAATAAATCCTAAACCTAATAAAATAATATGAAATCCCATAAATATATTATATTATTATATTTCTTGGTCTGCATTATGCCTTATAAAGCTTTAAAGCATCAGCCTATATCTTATTGGTGGACTTTGATATGTTATTTTCGTAAGTTGAGAATAAATGTAACTAATCTAAAAGAATGGCCATTATGATTTGAATTTTGAAAGCCTCAAACTATATGTGTTTAAAGTGTAAGCATTCATGTGACTTGCTCATTTTTATTTGGGATACTTTTGTAGTTAGTTATTTATATCGGTATCTGTAAATTGCAAGATAAAATAGTTATTCTTGTATGGAATTCTAATTTCTTACCAGTTACAAGTACATCGTTTTTTACCAACCTTTTTCTTAGATGCTTTGCTTTGAAATCTTACATTACTTTAGTAAAAAAAATTGAATTTTTATTGGTTAATTATTGTTAACTACTCACTCCTTGACTCTATTACATTAGTTTTGCAAATTATCTGTGATTTTCCTTGGAATCTCTAATACTGAATTATTAGAATGTTATAATTAGTAGAAAGGTCTACAAATTTGTGAATTAGGAATGAATTTGTTTAATAAGATTTGAGATTCTTATTTTGTGAATCTTAAAACTGTATGATTGTGAAAATTATTGAATGTCGTTTTCAATTGTTTTAACAATTTTCCGACTTAAACGGTACAGTCACCAAGAAAGTGTACTGGAGCAACAGACTGTACTGAGACAGCTTGAGGCAATATTGTCTATCCATAAATTGACGAGGTTAGGGCATTATTTAGACGCATTGAGGGAGGTCACCAAACTTCCATTTCTTCCATTAGATCCGCGAGTACCAGATGTTACGGCTCCTGTGTTTCAGAATTTATCTCCTCACGTCCAAGCTTGTGTGCCAGACCTTCTGAAGGTTGCACTAACCTGTCTGGACAATGTTGCAGATACTGATGGGTCTGTTCGTGCCATGAGAGCAAAGGTACACATTCAATATTAAATATGGATTTACTTGACATTTTAATAGTCAGATATGGTGCTTCTAAAAAAATGCAGTTATTCTACGATATTGAAGGATGCATTTTCATTTTTTACAACATTCTTGAACTGATATCTGGAAATGGTTATAATGGTGGAAAGTTGAGTTGAGTTTTCCGTGTAAGCTGTACTTGTTTCATAATATCAATTATGTCGTTTGCAGATTGCAAATTTTATGGCAAACAATATGAATCAAAATTGGCCTCGTGATTTGTATGAAAAGGTTGCCCGGAGCTTGTGAACCATATTTATCTGGTTGAGATTTTCATAGATGGCGAAGCTACTAGAACAAGATGTGTACGGCAGGAATCATCCACATGTAGTCTTTTTTGTAAGATATCAGTGAGAAAAATTAGTCTCATCGCGATTGACCAGTTTGCCGTAGAGATATTACTAGCCAAATCTTATGGATTGACCAATTTGCTGTAGAGATATTACTGGCAGAGTGAAAAATTATTGTTGGAATTAATTTTTTTCCCAAGTTTGTTTAGCAAATTGATAAGCTTATGTTAATATATACAATTGTTTCCATTTTTGGGTAGTGATTATTGCGTACTTATGTGACTTTGTGACAGAGTCCATGAAGGTTAATAAATTGTTTGATAGAAATACATGATTATTGAAAATATACGAGTAGCTTTTAGGGTTTCATCTCAAATGTACGTGTTATAGTGTTTGAACTTGAACGTTGCAAGGTTCAAGGTTCAAGGTTGAAGGTTGAATGAGTGCTAGTTGCACTGAATCATATTGGCTGGGACAAATTTGCCACGGCTTATATTGTACAAAAAATACATTCATCCAGATTATTCTACTAAGGGTGTCTATATTGCCAACCAAAATAAATTGTTCATGCACTCACTTTTTATAAAAATCTTATAACAGTGGAGTACCATCAATTAAAGCACGTTTTTCTTGGGTAATTACACTAACCTTATCCGAAGTTTGAATTAATTGCAGTGGGAGAGCAAGTTTGTGTTAATATACATAAATGTCCCTTGCTTTTCACTTGGATCTCTTAATAACTAACGGTGAAAGGATATTTTTGACCTTTCCAACTAAATATAAATTGAAAAAGATTTTTTTTTATATGTATATATATTATATAAAAAAAAGTCAATAGAGTAGTTTTTTTTTTAATTTCCATAAATTTAAAAAACGTTTGAATCAAATATTTTTATTTTTAATTGTTTTCCATTAAAATATTATTTTAATTGATGTCAAATATAAAATTTTGGACACCTCCATCCTTTTATAAGTTAATCAAAGTCAATATAGTTTTTTTATTAACAGTATGAGAGGTTTATTTATATTTACACAAACTTACACTCTCACTGCACTTATCTCAAACTTTAGGAGTGTAAATGTATTTAACCTTCATTTGAATATACCCCATTAATTATTGGTATTTTAGCAAAAGCATCCTATTTTGATATGAGGGGCGAAGTGCAAATATGCCATTAGAAAAATAAAAAAATATTGCTTAAAGACTAAAATGCCCTCAATTTTACAATTGTCTCTCAATTTGTGAAATCCCCAAATCTCATGCCCTAGCAAACCCGGAACCTCATCGCCGCCGCCACACCGCTTTGCCTCCGTTGCGCGCTGCACGGCAAACATTGTCGACGCAACCCATCTGCTTTGCACGTCATCCCCATCTTCAGGTCGTGTGCTTCCGGCTGCAGTTCCACCGCAGCCCCGAAACCGGTTGCCGCGCCGCACTCCTACTCCGACGAATCGTCCGCACTTCCTAAGAACATTTCAAATTTGTTGAAAAAGGTTAGCTTATTGAAATTTTACAATTTAAAATAGACATGTGAAACTAGAGTTTCTTAAATCCATGAAGAATTGATGCAGAAAATTTTAAACTTTTATATGGTGCCAAATTTAGAAATTTATTTTAAGGGTCAAATCTAGTCAAAATATTACTTGTTACTAAAAT
Organism: Dipteronia dyeriana; assembly: GCA_032871835.1. Lineage (NCBI taxonomy): Eukaryota > Viridiplantae > Streptophyta > Magnoliopsida > Sapindales > Sapindaceae > Dipteronia > Dipteronia dyeriana. The sequence goes on along the minus strand of CM065298.1, from coordinate 27,106,302 downwards.
TCTGGAAATTGTTGAAATTGAAATTGCCCTTGTTAGCTTATTGAAATTGCATAGGCTACTTTTGCGCCTTAGTTTAAGGCTGAGACATGAAAATGTGGTTTTTGCTCCATGGTTTCTGGGAATACATGTTCACTGTTGCTGCTTATATTCCAAAGTATTCTCATTGATTTTTCATCTGCGTATTTTGTTTTATCCTCTGAGCTTTTTTATGAAAGCTAGGTATTTATTTTTGTTCCTCATTCATTTTGGCTCCCTACCAACTGTTTGTGAAAATGCCTGTCTTTTTTTATTAATAAAAATTTTAGTGTTTTTTTTTTGCCTGCAGGTGAAATATAATGGACTGCCAAAGTTGTTCGGGAGAGTTCAGCGATGATGAGGTCTATTTGGTGGACCAAAACGACGATGAGGATTCCTACACTTCGGGTTGTATTTCCAAGTTACAGTTTAGGTACAATAATAAACTTCTTTTTAGCAAAGATAAAGTTACCGAATGCTGTCTGATTTCTTGTATGGTATTGCCTTTAGGAAAGACGTTTCAAAGGCTTGTTGGATAGATGAAATGGGAATGGCTGAAGTTGTAGAAAAGAAGGGTAAAATGTGGACAACCACAGGAATTATTAGGAACGGGAAGACCTATTGCTATGTTGAAGAGATCTTGTAGGTCAAACTCCCTCTAATTTTTCGGTTTAGAATCTGTTTTGTTGCATGTTATTTACATTTAACTGTTTAGGATTCAAAGTGTGACGTTGCTAATTAAACAACAGTTTAATTAAGATTATTTGTGCAATTTAAAAATTGTAGTGATGATGCCTTACGGATTTCATTTACTTTGTTGTGACTTGCGATGTTTAGATTGGGCTGTAAATTTTTATCATTTTTCTTGCAGGTTTTTGGCTGAAATAGGGGCATTGCTTCTTTTGGCCAATGATGATACAAGTCTTTCGTTAAAAGATATATATGAGAAGGTTGGAAAAGAAAGGAATGGGTGTTGTTGGCAGTCCTTTGAGGTTTACAGGCACTTGAAATCTCTTGGTTACATAATCAGGCGACATGGTGTCCCTTGGACTATGAAAGTCTCCAAAGGTAAAGGTGTTAACGACACTGGTGATTTTGTCTCTCTTCAGGGCTCTCCAGAAAGAAATGGAGTCGTCGACATCGAATTGAGAGAAGAAATTTCAGTTATTGATTTGTTCAATAATTTGCAGATTCATGAAGTGAGGCTAGTTTTTGATGTTTATCTTCCAAATAGTAAGTTCAAAAAGTCTTCTCCTGGTGATCCAAGCTTTGTGCTCTGCTCAACAGGGTAAGCATATTCCATAATTCCTAAGAGCTTGACTGACTTTTTCATAAGAAGTGAATGAATAAAAACCATAGATTTCAAATTACAAAAAAATTGTATTCTTGATTTTTTAAAAAGTTTGTTATAGAACTAAGTGCATCTTTTCCAAATTAAATTATACGTGACAACTCTTTGTGCTAACCTACTAGGTTATCAACATCTAAGGAACTTTAATTAAGTATATGCATTCTTGTATCATTAACATTGTTGAGCGGAATATGTTTTCATTTTTCATTTTAGTTTTGTTCCCAAATAGTAGCATTTATTACACTGCATATTATAGGTTGACTTCATCTCCAGATTATTCGAGGCGGCACATAAAGCTAAGGCTTTATTGGTTTTAATGGAAACTATTCCATAGTTCATTAGATTTTTGGGTTCTTGGATTCACTCAAATCATGACTGTGCCCTTTAAAGGTTGTTTACTTACCTTATTTGTTATTATTATTTCTTAAAAAATGGTGATAATGTAGTTTTAAATTTAAAAGATTAAGCTCATTCAATTTATTATTTTAGGATCTTTATTCAGGAAGTCTTGAAAATCTTGTGCAGCACACAAAACAATGAGAGAATAATTTTGGTATCATTGTTTATAACTGCAAGTCTGTTATAGAGCCTCGGTGTATATATATAGCTTATAACTGCTTATTAATTGCTTTCAGACAGATTTCTCCATTTCGTCGATGATCTGATTTCCTTATCAAATTATTTTCAGTTTATTTTATGGCTTCTATTCTCTTGTAGGGTTTATCCACCTTCCAAAGCCGAAATTGAAGCCCTTGAGAGACAATGTGGCAGCATTCCAATGAAGTTCTGTCATGTTGAGCATGGCCGTGTCAGTTTCTTTTTCTTTGATAAGGTGGAGCTTCCTGGTCTGCCCTGACTTTTCTGCTAATGGAGTGTTGAGACTGTTGCACTATACAAGAGCTGAATCGCAGGAGACATGTAACAGATCAGAAGCATCTGAGGGTGGTACTTATCACCCCCTTTAAATTTATACACATTGATGACACTGCTTTGGCCGCGACTGATATCTGCCAATAGCTTGTACTGCATCTCTATTTTGATTAGAGTAAAATTTCTTCACTTCATTTCCTTTGACCTAGGAGACAGGAAGACTGCAATAAAAACAGAAAAATTGTAATTTCAAGATCCTATGTTTTCTACCGATTCAAGACAAAATTTTAAATTCTCCTGAAGTCCACAACTACCTATCACTAGGACTTATAAAGGACCACCAAGGAGTTTTTTCTTAGAAAATTATAAAAATCTTGTTTTCAATAAAAATAGGAGCTCTACTAGGTACTTCCATAGAACCAATAATAAAAATATCTGTGAAAATATGCGACAAAACCTTTCAGAAAGTTTCAGGATCTCTTTACTCAAAAAAGTCAACATTCTTATATTTTTGTTAACCTAACAAGAATTCTGTGTTTCTTACTATATAAATTGAAACTGAGAAAGGGAAGGAAACTTGAAAATATTTACAGCTTTATTGATTGTAAAGTAATACAAGAGGAAGATTACAAGGGAAGAATGAGTGTAAGATTAGGATCCCGATACCGTTCTCCTTTTTCTTTCATTTACGCTGAAACATAGAATTCATTAGATATGGACTCCTATATTGAGAGCATAACTCAATTTATACAAGAACCGAGGGAAAAAGGCCAAAAACAGGTGACCAATAAAGGATTTACATAAAGTTAAAAAGTTTTTTTTTTATTATTATTTTTGTTGGTCGTTTCTACTGACACTTGCTACTTTATCTTTTCCATTGATCTGTAATTATTCTTGCCTTCTTATGCCGACATTAATGTATTTCCCTGTTGTGATAAGCTATTTCTTCGAGATTAGCATCTATTTCTTCTTCAGTTAGATATTCTGCTATTCTCTCTTCTTCTTCCTCCTGGATTTCTCGTAGTTAGTCGTTTGTTTCTGGGATAAGAAAGATCCATGGAATAGGATATTTGCACATTCCATCAAGGTTTCTGACAAAGATGGTCATGTGAGGTGTCTGATCGATCAGCTTTGGTTTGGAAGAATTTACACATTCGAAATACTTTTGTGCTATATATCTTTTTAAATATTCAATACATATATATATTTGCCATCATTGGGTGGATAAGAATCACGTAGAAATTGAATATGAAAAATGTAAGGGACTATTACTATATAGTGGTAGGCTGGTAAATAATTAGACAAACTATATCGTTGATTGACTATCCATTCTGCAGGTTCAGAGTTGATGTCAAGGGCAGAAACCATACTTTCCATACGCTGATAGATGGTTGAGGTTTTTGAGGAAGAAAGGAGATTTTTAAAATATTGGTGGCATGAATACCATCAATTATTCCATAACTAAATAATTCTTCAATTCCAACTTTATCTGCAAAATCAAGAATATTAATTTCCATAGGGAAAACGTCCAGATTAATTTGTACAATGACAAACTTATATATGATTCTGTTATTTATTCTTTTTTCTTGTATCCATATAAGTCATACCATCAGTTAATCTTTCAGGTCAAGAAAATTTTGAATTTTTGTAACTTTTATAAAACATTTCAAATATATATTTTCTGCTATTCCAAAAAATGGTTTGTTTTTTATCTATAGGAAGCTTTTCTACCTTTAGGAATATATTTTGCTTGATCTCTCGTAAGAGTAATATTTATAATATCAATGGGCTATTCTTTAGAGATTGTCTCTGTAGGGTCCGTCCTGTAAGCGTTTTTCAGCTTTTGTTTTTTAAAAATAAAAATGAAAATGAAAACAATATTTTTGGTTTTAGTTTTGAATTCTGAAAAAAACGTTCAGTAGCATATATTGAAAGCTGTATTTTGAAAATGAAAATGGGAAAAACGCGTCTGGTAGGTTAACCGAAAACTATTAAAAATTGAAATATCAATTTTGGTATTTTGTTTAATATTATTATACTATAAACAAATTGATTAAATAATTAATAAATATAATTTTTGTATTGTAATTTTTAAATTAAATAAAAGTAACACATCAAAAATTAATTCAAAAAAACATATCAAAAAATGAATTAGTCAAAACTAAACTCCTAAATTATAAATAAATAAATATAATATATATATTATATATATATATATTAATATTATATATATTATTACATAAATATTATTACATATATATTATAATAATATATATATTTTAGAATACGAATATACTAATTATGTAAATATTATAACCAATGTGACAGTCCAATTCATTTAATAAATTGTCATGTTTTTACTCTCATTACCTCTTTTATTGGATTTTATATATTTTTGAGACAATTTAATGGGAAATATAACATTAACCGAGATAAAAACATAAACAAGCTATCTTTGCAATAAAAAGTGAGGTTTTTTTTATTAAATTAAAGAGTGCATATGGGAAAGGCAGATAGCGTTATTTATTTATTTATTTGAAAAGGAAAATTCATTAACCAAGAAAATTAGGAACTACAATCTTCCATGATGATAGACTCCAGGGTCCAGGCAAGGAGGGTAAGTCTCCTGCCAAAAGCAATCATTAACAGAAATTAAAGCCAGCTTAGCCAAGGTATGGGCAGCTTACTATTTATTAATTATATAGTTAGAACATCCATAGATTCATGTCATTATTCTGGTTGTTGAAATCGCGAATCTATCTTGTAATATGAGCAACAAAAGATTCCAACTCCGTGCAAGAAACCCCATCATTACCAAGAGACTGCTTGAAAGATTCTCTGAATGCATGGGCCCTTTTCCTCATCTGATCCCCTTCCTCGGACGCCATCAACCTCCTCACAGCTTCTTTAATATGTGATGATTCAACAATTTCCTGTGCGTGTGTCCATTTCTTGACTATAAGACCAACCCTAAGCACCTCTGATATCAGCACAGCATTCTTTGGTTGGTCTGAGTGCATAGGCCAAGCTGCAATCGGTACTCCCATGCTCAGGCTCTCCAAGCACGAATTCCATCCACAATGACTCATGAACCCTCCAGTTGATGGGTGACCCAATATTTCCAGTTGGGGTGCCCAATCTCTTACAATCTTCCCCAGACATTCCGTTCTCTTCTCGAATCCTTCTGGAAGTTCAGCTGATCTGCATTCTTCTGCGAAAATGTCCCCTTTATCTGCATTTCTCAATACCCAGATGAACTTTGTATTGCATTGTTCCAGACTAATTGCAATTTCATTAATCTGTTCATCTGTCACGGAAGTTATGGTTCCAAAAGAGATATAAATTACAGATTTTGGTGCTTGTTTATCTAGCCAGCTCAAGCACTTGTCTCGGTTGTTTGAGTTCCCATGCTTGCTGCAGATTGTTACTGGGTTCATTGGCCCAACTGCCCAGTATCTCTTGTTTCCAGGAACCTTTTCTAGAAGATCAATGTATGTAGCTTCCACTGATCTGCTTGTGTTGATCAGATCACCAGTTCGGAACTTCAAGAATTCTATTTGATTAAGAATGAAATTCAGGAATTCAAAAGTTAAGCAATCTTCAACAGAAGGAAGTTCACTTGGTACCACCTCAGCTGCTATTTGAAAAGGTTTCCCCATAGCTTCCCATAAGTCGAACAATGAAGAGAAGGCAGAGGATGCAGTGAAAGCATAGGTTTCTGCATTAGGTATGGAAACAGAATCCTGGACAACAGATGCCATCAAAGCGTCATGGATGACGACAACTCTTTTGGCTGTCGGTGAGAGGAGGCCGTGTAATAGCACAGTGAAGTGCCGGCGAAAAAGGGGAAAAGCTTCAATCAGTGGCTGAAGATGTGTAGGGAATTTGGTGGATGAGTGAGGATTTGGTGAAGGGAAGACGATAGGACGAAGTGGCATGTCATGGAAATGGATTCTTTCCAAGTCCAGAGGATCGATGTCATCAGCACGGAGTTTAACCTGGCGATTATGGACGGTAGAGGCGGCGTAATGAACTGGAATATTGTGGGATGAAATCAGGCAGGACAATCTCAGAAGCTGGTTCATATGGCTTTGTACTGGTAAGGGCACCATTATCACTATAACCGGACTCTGTTTGTGGTGGCTATCCATTGATTAAATTTTGAAAGGACTCTCTGCTTCTCTGCTAATATGGTTTGGTTGCCATGACTTGAAAACAAGTAGTGTTCTTTAATACACCATTTTCAACCCAGTAGAGTTTTACGGTCTGGTCACGTTGCTAGATTCATAGGGTGAACAGGTTTGGCTTGCCAGAAAAACCTACTTGTATTAAATTTGAAACCATACTTGTCCTCCAAGTCTTGACTTGAATCCATATTCACTAGGCTTGATATTGGAAATTTGGCAGACTGTCTGGGCATGGTCCAGATATGGGCCTTGGCCGAAGCCCACCCTAGCTTTTTAAAAAAAGTTGATAAGTTAAACATAAGAACTAATATTATAATGTATATATAATTATAAAAGTTAATTTAATAATTGATTTATATGTCTTTTTATTATTTATATAGGTCATGATACAAAGAAAAAACATATTCCTTTATTTCAATAAGAAAAAATGACGGTGAGTCATCAAGTAAACTATATACCCCGTTTGAGTCATCAAGCAAGCAAAACGTCCCATTATTTTGATTTTTTTATTTTATTAACATACTTATTTAGAATATATATTTATAAGACAATTCTTTCTATATCTTTTTGATTATGTGCAGAGCCGGATCTTGGGCTAGACTGGGGTGGACTCATCTTGGGCTAGACTGGGGTGGACTTGAGCCCACCCTAACTTTTTTTTTTAATTTTTTTTTTTAAAGAATGATAAGTTAAGAACATAAATTAATAATTAATATCAATAGAAAATGTGTACGGTGCAGGACTAGGATTTTAGGCAACAAGTATTTATACTTTGTTAGAAGATTTTTAGTTTTATCAAACTTCGACACACGAGGCAATATGTAATTAATAGAGATAATTATTCCGTCGATTATCAATTTGGATAACCCATTATCAAAATGACCATTAGATAAGGAATTTGTTTTAAAACAGTCATTTTTTACAAACATTGTTACTCTAATGACTATTATATCTGATTCCATCAAACAAGTGGGTTTTTTGGTATATATGGGGATGAAATTGATTTATTTATTTTGAATGTATTTTGGAAATCAATTTTTTATTTTGTTTTTATTTTGAAAAGAATAATTATATTATATATTTCTTTTCAACTTATCTCAAATATATATTTTAGAATTTTTTTGATTTTGTAGCCTTAATCTTCTTATAAAAGAAATATATCTATCCAATGAGTGACATTTTGGTAAATAAGGGGATGCTATTAATTTATTTTAGATGTTTTTGAATCATCTTTTTCTTTTATTTTTTAGTGTGTATATATTTGTATTGTATCTCTCTCTCTCTCTCTCTCTCACACACAAACACACACACACACACACACACACACACATATATATATATATACACACACACACACACATATATATATATACACACACACACACACACACACGTATGTATATACACACACTACTATAAAAATGTTAATAGACATCGGTGCTTTACATCGGTTTTTAGGTAAACGATTTTAAAAAAACTTTAGATATCAGTTAAAAAAAACTTGTTGACGTCGATTTCTGGATTATGCCAGAAAAGCCAACAAGGAATGGATTTTGGCTATTGATTCAAAGAGAAAGAGATGCAGAGAGAGTAACAAAGACAAGTTTTACGTGGTAAAACTCCGATGGTCGGAGAAACTTCCACGGGTGGTTGAAAGATCAACCAAGCCAAAATCCACTAAGAGAATAAGATGTTTTTACAAGCTCTCGATCTCACTTTTTCTCTCTGTAATACTTGTGATTACTGTATGCTATATTGCCTATCTCTTTTCGAACCAGATTATGGGTCTATTTATATGCTTATAGAACCCTAATCCGCTTTGTACAAGTAATACAAGATATTTGTATTTAATTGTGATTTGGTTACTTGCTTGATGTTGATTTGTCTTCTTTCCTGTTTCGGAGTCTCTTATGGAAATCGAGTGGGATTCTAGTAGTGTAGTTCAATTTGATTTGATTCCTTATAAGAATGTAGTCTTCGAAAAGAAATCAAGTTGTTTCCTGATTGGGGGACTCTTCTAAAAGGTCTGTTATTTAGGATTCCTTCATGACGGATATCTTCGCGTATTTAATGACTTAACCCGTATGATAAGTTCTTATTCGGGTTGTATTTACTCCCGAGTAAGAATAATACCTGATGGTCCCGAGTAGTTCCGTTTGAGCCCGAGTGGAAGCGTTGTTTTAACCAGTCCCGAGTGTTGTTAACTGATCCCGAGTAGGACTTTATTCAGTATATGCTTACTCGGGCTTTCTCCTCTTTAATGATGCCTTGTAGGATATTTCCCGGATGCCCATTTAAGCATCCAACTGGCTATTTTTTCCTTCCTGTCAATGACGTGTATGCTTGGTAAAATTTACATACAACAATACCCCCTTAAAATATTTTTGCCGAGAAGATTTTATTTCGGGCAAGAATATTTTAATCATTTTGATTTTCTTTCGTCAAAAAAACCGTCTTGCCATAATGACGTATTTTAATGGTGACTCTGTAATTTCGATTCGCTTTGTCACGCAAGATCTTAAATGATAGCAACGTTTCAAAGTTTTGATGGTTGAGGGCTACTTCTTGTCTTGACACGTGTCCCTTGTCTCTTCGTTTTTCAATATTATTTATGAGAAATGATTTTTGCATTTCCCCAAACGCCGCCTACTCCATCTGGTTTCGTCATAAAACTTTTTCCTGCTTTGAAATCCTAGGGTTTCGTGCCGTCTTGCCTTTAAATTCTTTGTTGAGAGACTGTTGGTTTATTCTAAAAAATCCAGCAGAAATCTCTTTAAACTCAGATTTCTTCATCCAGAAATTCGCGATTCTCCGCTTTGAAGATCTTGCATCAGTCTCAATTCAAGGTTAGTTTTAATGAGGCCATCTTCCCGTCATCGTCTCTTTAAAATTTCTTTTGATGCATTAGAGCGTGGGGATTTCCAGTTAGTGCATTAAACGATTACTGGGGGATATCCCAATAGATGAACCTCCATTTTCAGAGGTTGATGTTTCTGGGCTTCACCCTGACGTCACTTTCAGCCCCGTATCGAGTTCTCCATCTAGTTCTGATTCTGATATTTCTTATATTTCTGATCACAGGGTATCTTCTCGAAGGATGGGTAAACATCAAAGCACAAGAAAGGTATACAAGCACGGCTCGAGCAGCGTTCAGACTAGGGAACAAACTGTTAATGAGGGTGACGCTGATGTACACAGGGCGTCTCGCATTTCGTTTTCTGACACTCGCCCGAGTGGCTTTGATATTGAACCGAACGTGGTCGGGCCAGCTGAGATAGAAAAATACCGCTCCCGATTCGATTTGCCCAACTCAGTCATTTTGGTTCCTGCGGGGAATAGAGCCGTATGGAATCCTCTTGAGGGGATGATTGCAATTTACGGATCGATGCTTTGCTGCGGCGTCACACTTCCCCTTCAGCCTTTTATTGCCCGGTTTTTAGCTGAAGCAGAGATAACCCTAACTCAGTTGGCCCCGAATAGTTACAAAGTCTTGATGTGCATGTGGCATATGTTCAGCCGAATGAACCTTTCGCCTCCTTCCCCGAATGAAATCAGGCATTTCTTTACGCTGAGGCAGGTTAGTAAAACGGGGACCTATTTTCTTGCGTCTACTCCTTCGGACGGTTGGGTCCCTAAAGAAGTGAAGGTGAATCGGGGGGTCGAGGCTTCTGATGACCCGAAAAAGAAGGGCTTTATATGGGGATTCCCCACATCCAATAAGTTCTGGAAGAACAGTTGGTTTTTTACTGGCGAGGCTCTCGGGCTCGACGTCACTGTTCGATCTGGGGATTCCCGAATGGTGTTGAAAGTTCCCCGCTTCTTCTGTTCCCCCGAAGCGTGGAACAAGAAGACAATTGATTATAACGATTCAGAGCTGAAGAGGCTGACCCGAGCAACTATCCGTACTCTGGAAAAGAGAAGCAAGAGCTATCTTTTCAAAGAGGACGACTTGATCAAGCTCGGCTTCTTTAGACAGGTTTCGGGCCATCGCAGGCGTTGTAAGTAACCCAGCGCCCTTTCTGTTGTGTTTCTCCATTTTTCCATTTCCTTTTCTAACCTTTTTTTTTAAGTGTTCGATACTGACGTTGTCTGCGATTTTCAGGCTCGTCAGGTGAAGACGATTCTTCAAGCTAGTAAGAAGGAGGCTTCCCGTCAGGGCGATAAGGGTATTGCTCCACCCGAGCCAGATGAGGAAATTGATACTGCTGAGCAAATTCCCGAGTGCGTTGATCGGGGTGCTCAGCCTTCTGCTCAGGATCTCGCTGGTTCAAGTGGCCAAGGTGAGCCGACTGTGACACAACTGCCTAAAAATAGGGAGAGGCAATGTGACAGTCCAAGTGGAGAGCCTGTTGGACTGTCTGAAGCTGGCGATGGTGGTAACGTCTTGACGGATCAAATGCCAGTCATTGCCGAGCTTTTTGAGTCTTTTCGGGATGATATGCTGGAAGATCCTGCTGCTGATCTATTCCACCGTTCTCGGGGTGAGAAGCGAAAGGCAGTTAGTTAGCCTCCTCGTCCTCTCAAAGTTCCTCGGGTAGTCACATTCATTGAATCCAGCGACGAAGATGTTACAGATGAGATTGCCCCGAGTGTAGGTGCTGGAGTATCGGCAGATGCAGTTACTTCAGATCCGAGTAGGGCCTCTTTTACCCCCGAGGTTAGAGATATGGGGGCTGAACCTTCGGGGGTTCCTTCTCCATCCCTAGAGCCAAATAGGGCTTCTCCTGTCCCCGAGTCTGGAAATCTGGGAACTCAACCCTCGGGGGTTCCCTTATCCCTTTCTCCAAAAGATATGCTCTAGGAGATGTCCTCTGGTCGGGCTTATATCGGGGAAGACCGCTGGAGCGGTTTTAGAGATGGTTCACTTCCCGAACGTCTCCAAAACGTTTTCAACGGTGCATCTTATGTAAGTTCAGCTAATTCTGAATCCTTTACTGTTTTGCCTTTGTTGGATTTCTAAGTATATTCTTTTACAGATGGTGGCCGAATTTACTGAGCTTGTTCAGACGCAGCAATGTCATGCTGATCGGATAAAGCGTCTGGAGGCTCAGCTGAAGGCGAGTGAGGAGGGTCGTGCTCGAGCTGAACAGGCTTACCAACAAGAGGTCGGTTCTGTGCAGATATTTGCCGACAATTGCCTGGCAAAGCAGGTTGAAGCTGAAGACAAGGCATATTTGGCAGATGAGAAGGTTGCATCGCTTCAAAACCTTCTTTCTTCTACTGAAGAGTCTATGCTCAAGGCTGAGCAGGAGGCGGAGCAGGCGAAGTCGGCGTATGTCTGAAAAATTGAAGATTTGGAGCGCCAAGTGCTGACAGTTGAATCCCTTTCCCGAGAGGCCAGGTTGGAGCTGGAAGTCCTAGGGGTGGATCATTTTAAAAGATCCCCTGCTTACGATGCCCTACTTCTTCGGGAATTTCAACGTGGGCTAGTTTTGGCCATCGAATTCTTCAAAGTAAAGAGTAGGGCAACCGAGAAGGCCCGTGCTAACTGGGAGCTGTCAATCAAACACCATGTGGACCTGTCCTTGGAATCTCTTTGGATTCTGATGAAGGAATGGAGAGCCTACTACCGTAGTCAAGGCAAGGAGCCCCATCCTATGCATTTAGAGATTCCGTCCGAGCACTCTCTCTCGACCTTTACGCAAGTCGAGAGTCTGTCGAGGGTGTAGTCCTGGATGTCAGGCCAACCCCGGGGTAAAGATTACAGCCATTCGAGGGATGATATTGTTGATGATTTCACTTGGCCGTCTAATGAGGGCCTGCTTCGTGAATACGAGATGGTGCCAGACCCGAGTATTGGCAAAGGATCGAAATCCTCGCAACCTTAATTTTGTAGATTTGTAGAAGATTCTGATTCTGATTCTTTATTTTTTACTTGTGTAAAGAATCATTTCTTTGAACTGTAACCATCCTTTTTAAGAGCAATAAAATTCGATTTTCTGAGTTAAATGGTTTCAGACTTTATTTTCGTTGCTGGAGGTTGTATTAAACTGGCTGATGGTCGGATAACTTAACCGAGTATCTTATTAAACCGGTTGTTATCCGAATAACTTCAATTGCCAAGTATCTTATTAAACTGGCTAGTGGTCAGATAACTTAACCGAGTATCTTATTAAACCGGTTGTTATCCGAATAACTTCAATTGCCAAGTATCTTATTAAACTGGCTGGTGGTCGGGTAACTTAACCGAGTATCTTATTAAACCGGTTGTTACCTGAATAACTTCTTTTGCCAAGTATCTTATTAAACTGGCTTCTTTATTATTAACCGAGTTATCTTAAAGCAGGAAAGTTTGCACTTATGTTTCATACCCCGGTTGCTACCCGAACGTTATATCAAGGCTCACCATGATTATACGTTCGAGTCCTTACGCAATACCAAAGACGTCTCCCTAGTTTTTATACGCAAGGGTTTGCCGAATCGTTGAGCTCTTTTCTTAAAAAGTTGCTTCAACACAGCTACGCATTTCACCGGAATTTCTCCCGATAGCGTCCCGATCATTTTTCCAGTCTGGTGCATCGGGTTTGCCTTTTTGCGATGGTCCTTTTGACCCTGCTCGGCTGGCATGCTCCTACGAGCTTCTCCACCCTTTCGGGATTTGATGGTCCCGAGAATTCTATTTGCATGTTCTTATTATCATGCTCTTCTTCCATTTGTTCTTATTATCATATGCTTTTTGGAAATCTCGAGCTAGGTGCTTTCCTTTTGGAAATTCCTAGTTTTATTTATTATTGCGAAAAATCAACAAAGATTAATATTACAGTTTTAATATTTATTCCGACTAATACTGTCCTGACTAGAAAAAGAATAAAATATTTAATATGAATATATATTTTAAGGATAGAAAATCTTCAGATATCGGGCATTGCACGGTCGGGGTAACACCCCTCCATTAGATCGAGCAATCCAATAAGCTCCATGGCTAGCTATCCCCTCGATCTTGTATGGACCTTCCCATTTGTCAGCCAGGGATCCCGCAGATCTATTCTTTGTGTTCAGTGACACCTTCCTGAGCACTAGGTCTCCTAACTGAAATTTCCTGATCCGAACACGAGAGTTGTAGTGGCGAGCCACTCTTTGTTGATAAGCTGTGTTTCTTATTCGGGACTTTTCCCTTTTTTCTTCTAGCTCATCCAAACTTTGTAGCAGTGTATCAATATTTTGTTCTTCATCGTATAGCCTGACCCGGGGGGACGCATACGATGTTTCTATGGGGATGACAGCTTTTGTTCCGAATGCTAGGCTGAACGGAGTTTCTCCTGTCGAAGTCCTTGCTGTCGTCCGATATGCCCACAATACTTCAGGAAGCTTTTCAACCCATCTTCCTTTTTTGTCATCTAATTTTGCTTTGATAGTGTGCTTGATAATTTTATTTACAACTTCTACTTGCCCGTTTGTTTGTGGATGAGCTGGTGTTGCATAGTAGTTAGCAATATGATACTTCTCGCACAATTGTCTGAACCTTTGGTTATCAAACTGAGTGCCATTGTCGGTGATTATAGTGTACGAAATTCCAAACCTGTAAAGTATTTTTTTCTTTACAAAATTTATGGTGTTGGCTTCCGTGATAACCAACGCTTCAGCTTCGGCCCATTTTATGAAATAATCTACAGCTACTATGGCGTGCTTCGCTCCACCCCCTGTTCCAGCTGGCATTGGCCCGATCAGGTCTAGGCCCCATATGGCAAATGGCGTTGGGGCAGTGAGATTTTTGAGCTTTTCTGGGGGTTGTCGGATATCGTTGGCAATTCTTTGACAGGTATTGCAACTTTCCGACCATTGCTGTGCATCTGAGAAAAGTGTAGGCCAATAATAGCCTTGCCTGAGTACCTTATGCGCCAGACTCCTACCCCCAGTGTGGTTCCCGCAAACTCCTCCGTGGATCTCTTGAAGTACTTGATGTGCATCTTCTTCCGGTATACATCTCTGGAGAGCTCGAGAAAACCCCCTTCTGTATAATTCTCCTCAGATCATGGTATACCTAGTCGATCGATACCTGATGCGTTTTGCTAATACCGAATCTTCTGGGAGTATGCCTTCTTCCAGGAACCTTCTCAGCTTGACCATCCAACTGTCTTGCGGTGTTTGGATTTCTAAAATTTCCAAATGATTAAGTTCAGCCGTACTCGGTTTAAGGAGGTGTGCAATTGGAATGGTTTTTGGTCTGATCGAGGTTGTTGCTGATGCTAATTTAGATAAAGCGTCTGCCTTTTCATTTTCTTCTCTAGGGATCTGAATGATCTTGTATTCTTTAAATTTTTGGAGGAGCTGCTTTGCGATGTCACGGTAGGCAACCATTCCTTCATCTTTAGCATGGTATTCATCCATAACCTGGTTGACAACTACCTGTGAATCGCTGAATATCTCCACTTCATCTGCCCTAAGAGCTATGCAGACTTTGAGTCCAGCTAACAATGCCTCGTATTCGGTCTGATTATTGGTTGCTTTGAAATCAAATCCCATGGCACATTCAACATCATCATCTTCTTCTGGGGTGAGAACTACGATCCCTGCCCCGCTGCCATGAGTGTTTGAAGAACCATCAATATATAATTTCCATGGGAAACTTTTATCCAACAGTCATTTTACTTCCAGGTTCGGTTCTGTGAACTCGGCTATGAAGTCTACCACCGCTTGTCCTTTGAGGGAAGTTCTGGGGACATAATGAATATCGAATTCACTCAACTCGATTGCCCTTTTAGTACGTCTTCCTGATATCTCTGGTTTTTGTAAGATTTGTCTTAATGGGAAATTGGTGAGAACCTAGATCGTATGAGCCTGAAAGTATGGTCTCAGCTTTTTTGCTGCTGAAACCAATGCTAAGGCTATCTTCTCTGCTTGTGAGTATCTGGTCTCGGCCGGTAAGAGTGCCTTGTTTGTATAATACACTGGTTTCTGCACTCCATCTTCTATCCTGACTAGAACTGAACTTGCTGCAAGCTCGGTTATTGACAGATACAGCTGAAGTATTTCCCCTTTTTATGGTTTTGAGAGGATGGGAGCTTGCCCCAAGTATTCTTTTATTTTTAAGAATGCCTGCTCACACTCTTTATTCCACTTCAGGCCTTTCCCTTTTTTGATTACTTTGAAGAAAGGTGCGCACCTGTCTGTAGCCTTTGAGATGAATCTTCCCAAGGAGGCTAAACACCCTGTTAAGCGCTGTACCTCTTTCAATGTTTTAGGTGAAGTCATTTGTTGCAAAGCCTAGATCTTCTCCGGATTAACTTCGACTCCTCTTTGATGGACTTGAAAACCCAAGAATCTTCCCGAGTGGACTCCGAATAAACATTTGTTTGGGTTTAATTTCATCTGATACCTTCTTAATACATCAAACGTCTCTCGGAGGTCGCGGGCATGGTCATTTGCTGAGACGCTTTTAGTCAACATGTCATCAATGTACACTTCCATGTTCCTTCCTATTTGCCGAGTGAAGATCTTGTTGACCAACCTTTGGTACGTGGCTCCTGCATTTTTTAAACCGAAGGGCATTACTGTGTAGCAATATAAACCCTGATCCGTTGTGAAAGCTGTTTTTTCTTCATCAGCTTTGTTCATCCGGATCTGATTGTATCCCGAGTAAGCATCCATGAAGCTGAGCAGTTCATGACCTGCTGTGGTATCCACCAGCTGATCTATTCTTGGGAGTGGGAAGCTGTCCTTTGGACATGCCTTGTTTAGATCCGTGAAATCTACGCACATCCTTCATTTTCCATTTTTCTTCTGGACGAGGACTATGTTGGTGACCCACTGGGGTAGCTGATTTCTCTGATTGATCCCGTCGCTAGTAGCTTTTCCACCTCTTGTTTAATTGCTTGACTTCTTTCAGGATTGAACGATCTTCTCTTTTGTACTACCGGTTTGGCATTCGGGCTAACTGTGAGGTGGTGGGATATTATCCGGGCATCTATTCCAATCATATCTTCGTGACTCCAGGCGAATACATCTTTGTATTCTCTGAGCAAATTGGTCAATTCTCGCTTGATTTTTTCTTCCAAGTTGGCCCCGATCTTGACTTTCCTGTCCGGTTTATCTTCTTCGAATAGTATTTCGACCACTTCTGTCTTGTATTCATTAGAGCCCTCCCTTGGATCTTGTTCGAATGACAAGGATTCTTCACACTCATTTGGATGCATTATGGTGGACACTTGTTCGGCATCATGCTTGTCTCTGTATACCGACTGATTTGCTCTTTGGGCCATCTCTTGGGATCCCTTGACTATCTCAACCCCTTGTTCTGTTGGGAACTTGATCATTAATGCGTAAGTGACCGTCACGGCTCTTGTTTTATTCAGGAATGGCCGACCCAATAACGTATTATACGGCCAATTATCCAAATCAACTACCACGAAGTCGAGCAGGACAGTCCTCTGGCATGGTGCCGTTCCGATCTTCACAGGTAATTTGACCGTCCCGAGTGACCTGACCTCTATTCTCCCAAATCCTCTTAATGGAGTATGGAAAGGCTGTAAATCTTTTCGGTCCAATCTTAGCTGGTCGTATACGGCCACGCTTAAGATGTATGCTGAACTTCCATTATCTATTAAAATTCTCCGGACTTCCCTATGGCCAATCCGGGCATTTATAACCAAAGCGTCATTAGGTCGAACATCGACGCCATGGGAATCTGCCTCTGTGAAGACTATCGGGTCCCATCCTTCCTTTACCCTCTTCGGGTCTGGTTTAACCGAATTCACGTCAAAGTTATTCCTGGCTTCTACTGCTTCTCGGACTTCCTGAGTCCGTTCTCGGTTGCTCCTCCCAGTAGAAGGTCCTCCAAAGATTGTATGTATTACTTCATTGGCTTCGGGACTGGCTCTTCGGTTTTGACCAGGGTTGTGATCAGCCTTGGCTTTCTTGACTTCTGATCTCTCGTCTTTTTTTAAGATTACATCCCGCAGGTGCCCTTCCTGAATAAGGGTTTCTATGTAATCTCTGAGCTGAAAACACTTCGAAGTTTCATGCCCGGTCTCTTTATGAAACCTGCAATACTTGGTTGTATCTCTCCGTGCGAACTGTGATTGTCACCGCGGTTCTTACACCATATTATTTTCTTCCAGGATGGCTAAAATTTCTTCTTGTTTCTTCCGAAGAGGGGTGTAATTGGTATATCTGCCGCGATATTTCTCTGTGGACCGTTCGGCGTTGAGCCCATTACCCCCATCCTTATTTTTCTCCTTGCTGTTCCCTTTCAGTTTTTCTTTTTGATTCTGCCCCTTGGGTTCGGTATTCCTCTGTTCGGGCTTTCCTCCATGCATATAGCTTTCTCCTGTAGCTAACTCTTCTCCCTCGGCCAGAGCGTATCCTCCCGCCATATCCATCATGTCGGCATACCTTGTCAGCTGTGCTCATCTCAAATCGAAGGATAATCGTCCATTCTGCAAGTTATTGGTGAAGGCAGCAATAGTGGCTTCATCATTAGCGCTGCCAATCTCTGATACTGCTTGGCCAAACCGGCCCAAGTATTTTTTTAATGACTCGTCCTTCCCCTGTTTTATTTGAGAGAGGTAGGCCACCGACTTCTTTCTGTGAACGTTGCTCAGGAATTGCCTTAAGAAGCTTCTGCTCAACTCGCTGAAATTTCCGATGCTTGCCGGTGGTAGTCTTCCGAACCATCTTGAGCCTGTGTCCCCCAGTGTTTGTGGAAAATTGAGACACAATAGGGGGTCACTGCGGGCATATTGAGCCATGGCACTTTTATAGCGTCTAACGTGCTCCTTTGGATCTGTATCTTTTTTGAATTGCTCCACATGCGGCATCCTGAATCTTTCTGGGAAAGGGGTCCGCAAAATTTCCCTGGTAAATGGACTGTCGGAGTCATCGTCGGATAGATCGTTGAAACCATAACGTCTGACAAGTGCCTCCATCTGTCGCCTATTATTCTCTACTTCTCGAGTTAGGCTCTGGATTACAATATCTCTGTCCCCTACCGGGCTTCCTTGACGGTTGAACAGTTGGGTGACTGTCATTCTTTCCTCAGATTTTTCACTCTGATGTCGGAACCCTCGTGTGACTCCATGATGACGTTTACGATGGTGTTGATCACTGTCTTCTGATGATGATCGTCCTCTGCGCCGATTGTATTTACGATGTCTGGCACGTACTGTTTGATTGCGATCCAACTTTTGGTGATTCTCCTCTTCTAGTGTTTTCTGTCCAACTGGATTGATTGGGGACGAGTTCCTTCTGGTTTTTGGCATAGTTATTCCTGGTCCTACCACCGTTGAACGGAGCCTCACGGGTGGAGGATTGGGAGTATGCGCTCCTGCGGCCAGTAGGTCAATCCCTTTCTTTGCTGCGTCCGTCACCAATTACTGCAGGGCCTCTTGGAAACGCAGCGTAAGATCTCTACTGGTTAGAGGAACTTTCTGGATCCCTGCCAGGTGCGTATGTTGGTTTTCTGTGTTTGCTGCAGGATTTTGTGACGTATTGCCAGTATGGAAATCGCCTGGTGATCTTTGGCCATTCCCTGAACTACTTCTGCTTCCAGCCATTGCTTTCTAACAAGTTCGAAGGTTCACCCCCCTCCTTCTAGCGCCAATTGTTGACGTCGAGCAAGCTTTATCTAAATCTGCTAACTCCTAGCTTTTGTTCCTAGCCATTATTGCCTCCAGGGAAAAGACCTATAGTCACATAAGCGAAAGATTCTTTCCTCTCATCTAGTGGAACGGGGCCTTAACCTGTTATTATTCTTGAATGGACTGATTTCGGAGGGAATGCTTCAGAGCTAAGAAGAATTTGTAAGGGATCGGGCAGATGAAACACTACTTCTTTGGGAGTTATCCCTTGTTACCCCCTTCGATCGGTCGGGAAGGAGACTTGGACCGCTACTTACTTAGAATGAAGGGAAAGGAGGGAGACTGAAAAAGACGGGAGGTCAGTATCTCGTTCTGGATTATGCCAGAAAAGATAACAAGGACTGGATTTTGGCTATTGATTCAAAGAGAAAGAGATGAGAGAGAGTAACAAAGACAAGTTTTACGTGGTAAAACTCCGATGGTCGGAGAAACATCCACGGGTGGTTGAAAGATCAACCAAGCTAAAATCCACTAAGAGAATAAGATGTTTTTACAAGCTCTTGATCTCACTTTTTCTCTCTGTAATACTTGTGATTACTGTATGCTATATTGCCTATCTCTTTTTGAACCAGATTATGGGTCTATTTATATGCTTATAGAACCCTAATCCGCTTTGTACAAGTAATACAAGATATTTGTATTTAATTGTGATTTGGTTACTTGCTTGAGGTTGATTTGTCTTCTTTCCTATTTCAGAGTCTCTTATGGAAATCGAGTGGGATTCTAGTAGTGTAGTTCAATTTGATTTGTTTCCTTATAAGAATGTAGTATTTGAAAAGAAATCAAGTTGTTTCCTGATTGGGTGACTCTTCTAAAAGGTCCGTTATTTGGGATTCCTTCATGACGGATATCTTCGCGTATTTAATGACTTAACCCGTATGATAAGTTCTTATTCGGGTTGTATTTACTCCCGAGTAAGAATAATACCTGATGGTCCCGAGTAGTGCCGTTTGAGCCCGAGTGGAAGCGTTGTTTTAACCAGTCCCGAGTGTTGTTAACTGATCCTGGGTAGGACTTTATTCAGTATATGCTTACTCGGGCTTTCTCCTCTTTAATGATGCCTTGTAGGATATTTCCCAGATGCCCATTTAAGCATCCACCTGGCTATTTTTTCCTTCCTGTCAATGACGTGTATGCTTGGTAAAATTTACATACAACAAAACTAATGTCTTAAATATTACAGTTTGTAAAGATATCGGTTTCTAGAAAAACCAATATGGATTTATTTTATAAAAGAAATCAGGTTCATAAAAAAACTGGTGTCTTAAATATTGCAATTTGAAAAGACATCGGTTTCTGGGAAAACCGATATAGATTTATTTTACAAAAGGTATTGGTTTCCTTTAAAACTGATCTCTTAAATAAATTAAAATTATTATTTTTTTGGATAAGTAAAATTTTAATTTCGTCAGTACGTTGGATATGAACCATTAGATTTACATACTTTGACTCAAAGTGTATGTACTTATCAAAACTTTTCCATAATCAATGGTTCACATGCAACGCACCGATATAAGTTATATCAGTACGCACTGATATAAGTTATATATATATATATATATATCTAAAAATTTTAAAAAATATATTTGAGATAAACTGAAAAGATATATATGAGATATGCTATACGTATAAACACACTAAATATTAATTATTCTTTTCAAAAAAGAAAATAAAAAATTGATTTTTAAAAATCATCTAAAATAAATAAATTAATGTCATCCCCTTATTTACTAAAATTCCAATCACTAGATTGAATTGGATGAAATTAGATGAAATTGGATGGAATGACCATTATTGTAATAGTGTTCGGAAAAAATGATCATTTTAAAACTAATTCCCCATCTAATGGTCATTTTGATAGTGATTACCTAAATTGATGGTCACCGAGGTAATTATCACTAATTAATATCAATTTTTTGTTTGTTTTTGTTTTTTGCTTTAATAATTATTGTCTCTCTCATCCTTCCCTAAATTTTGATCCAATCTCTTTATCAACATTAAGAATTGATCTTACAATTAGGTATATTCTACTCTCATTTAATTAGGTGATACTTTCTTTCAATATCTTTCCATCTTTTATGGCTTCTTGGTTCTCTCGAATTAGACACTGCTCCACTATTGTCACAATAGATAGTGATCTGCTTATTCGCATCAGGAACCACTTCCAAGTCAATCAAGAATTGGCGGAGCCAAACAACCTCTTTAGTATCTTTGCATGCGGTAACATACTCAGCTTCCATGGTGGAATCACCAATACAAGATTGCTTGATACTTCTCCATATGACTGGCCATTTTCCAAGTGTAAACACAGATCCTGATGTTGATCTTCTGGAGTCAGAATCCGATTAGAAATCAAAATCTGTATACCTAGCGGGAATTCATTCCCTTCTAGAGTATACAAGCATATAATCTATCATTCTCATGAGATACTTGAAAATATGTTTGATTGCTGTCCAGTGATCAGGACTAGGTTTCGAATGAAACCTGCTAACTATGCCAACAACAAAACAAATATCTGGTATAGTGTAGAGCATTGCATACATGAGACTCCCAACTGCCAAGGCATATGGAACCCTAATCATGAATTGCTCTTCATGCTCATCCTTAGAAACTTGTTCCTTAGAAAGTTTGATTCCATGTATGAAAGATAACATACCTTTCTTGGAATCTTACATGGAGAACCTAGATAAGATTTTATCTATGTATAAAGCTTAAGATAATACAATCGTTCTATTTTTTCCATCAATTATGACTTGAATACCAAGAATATAACTTGTTTCTCCTAAGTCCTTCATATCAAATTGTTTTGCTAAACATTCTTTTACTGATGTCAATACTCCTACATCGTTTCCGATGAGTAGTATATCATCAACATAAAGAATTAGGAAAACCAACTTTTCACCTTTAATCCTTTTGTATACATAGTGTTCGTCAAGGTTTTGAATAAATCCAAAACTTTTCACAGTTTGATCAAACTTTATATTCTAGGATCTAGATGCTTGCTTCAATCCATATATGGATCTTTACAAATTGCATTCATCTTCCTCTTTGCCCTTTTCAATGAATTCTTCTGGTTGCATCATATAGATGCTTTCGTCCAGACTTCCATTAAGGAAAGCTATCTTGATGTCCACTTACCAAATCTCTAGGTCTAGAGATGCCCTAATGGATAAGAGTATCATAATGGATTTAAGCATGGCCACAAGAGAAAAAGTTCCTCATAATCGATACCTTTTTTCGGTGTGTAACCTTTAGCTACTAATCTAGCTTTAAAGGTTTTCACCTTTCAATCCATTCTACTATTCCTCTTGTATACCCACTTGCACCCAATAGGTTTCATCCCTTTATGCAAGTCCATAAGAGACCAGACTTTGTTTTTGAACATAGATTCAATTTCAGATTGCATTGTCTTTTGCCAATAGCGACAATCAACATCTTCTATGGCTTCCTTGTACGTGTACGGATCATCGTTGTCTGAGAGATTCTCTACTGATTCTCTACTGATTCTCCTAGACCGATGTATCTCTCGGGTTGTGAAAGGTCTAAACCATTCAGGCCCAATAAAATCCCAAATTGAGAGGCTTAAAAAAAATGAAAAGTGATTAGCTGAGTAAGCAGTTGTAGCTTGTCTGGTTGACAGACAGTTGTGAGCTTAGATAACTAGCTCACAACTTAGCTGTGTCTATCCACATCTATATGTAAAGGAGGAAAAAGTGATATCAGAATTAGAAAGAAGTAGAATCGAGTAGAAGAAAGGAAAGAGAAGGAAGAGAAGAGAAAGGATGTCAGCGGAGTTCTCATATGATTTTTAGAGTTTTTGGTTGATTTCTTCTTTGAATTCCACATATTATAATTGGATTTTTGTGCGATTGATAGGGAAAGAAGATGAAGTAGAGGAACCTAGCGTACTTAGTCCGAATTAAGCTTGAAGTATAAGTTGTGAGTGATAAAGTTTTCAGTTTTGTTCTTAACTCAAAAGTTTACAGTTTTACGTTTAAAATTTATTGCCTGCAAATCATTTAAACGTTTTATTTCCTTTGATGATTTATGGTGATTATATAGAGAACTGAAAGTATGTTTTATGCTTATATTAGTACTCAAAATATTAGTTATATTACTTTTATAAATATTGAGAAGAGATTATGATTGATTTCATAAAAGCACCATGTCTGTACCCTTCCCCAGTTATGGTTATTGTTGGCTTTTGAGGCCGTTCTACGCATGTGTATATCAGATGAGTCACTCTGCACGTGTATGACATATGTTAAGAGTCTTGAGTCACTTTGCACGTGTATGACATTAGTTATTCCCAACTCTTCGTATGCACGAAGTGATTCGATGTACGTATTGAAGATTATCCCTGGGTACTAATTTGGTGCAGAATAAGATTTTATAAATTATCTTGTTCTTGTTCAGAAAAGAGATGTATATCAGTTTATTAAATACGAAAGTAGATATATTATTTTTAACTACTATGGAATTATTTGACATGATACAGCGATATATAGTATATATTATTCCATGTATATTGAAAAAGTTACTTAAGAAGAAAACTTATGTTTTAAAAGTTTTCATTCACTCACTGGGCGTTAGCCCTCATCCTTTTACTTTAAAAATAATTTTCCAGGTAGCTGCTCGGTTGTGCGGACCTTTCAGTTTTGAGGTGGGCTACTCGATGATATCATGAAGTATAAGAATCATACATTTTGACTTTCATGTTCATATTTTGAGATGCATGGTCAGATCATGGTCGGAACGTGGTCGGAACGTGGTCGAATTTCCTATTCAGATTTCCTACTCGGATTTCCTATTCAGATTTCATACTCGGATTTATGGTCATTTTTTTAAATGTGATCGGATTTTGTCTGATCAGGATTTTGACTAACAGTTTTTGTAAAGAACGAAAATGAAAATACAAGATTTACAGTTATATACATTTTGTATTATACATTATATATATATATATATATTTATGTTTAAGAGCAAGTATTTACAATGGAATTTCAGTTGAAATTCTTTTACCATGTTAGTAAAAAGTTTAGATCACAGGACTTCTCTCGTACTTTAGAGAGGAGTTAGAGTGGGTTCTGTCAACTTGGTATCAAAGGAGGTCTATGATTGCTTAGACCACAGAATAATTGTTTACATTTAGTTTCATGCATTTAAGCATAACTTTGATTTTTGTAATAGTGTCATGCGTCGAGTTGGCCGCCCACGCACGATACCGGTAGCTGACCTAGGAGAGAAGAGTGATAACCAAGGTGAAAATGAGGCAGAATCACACCCTCACCCACCTTTAGCTCAACCTCATGTGCCAGAACATAGGGAGGAACCAATGGATAGAATTGCAGAACTGTTGACTGCCATGGTTCAGTACCAAACACGGGTGCCAGAGAATACTATTGAGCTTGCAAGTTGGGAGCTACGAAATTTGATGGAACTGGAGATCCAGATAGTACTAGTTCTTGGTTGAATAAACTGGAACGTGTATTTGAAGTTATGAGGTGCACAGATGAACAGAAGGTCTCTTTTGCTACGTTTGTGCTAAAAGAAAAAGCATATGATTGGTGGGCGTCAGTACAAAGAAGAACTCCTGAAGGAATTACTTGGGATGATTTTAAAAAGCAGTTTAGTGATCGTTACTACCCTCGTTTCTATCAAGATTTGAAAAGAGCTGAATTTTTCAGACTAGTGCAAAGATCTATGACAGTAGAAGAATATGAGAAGAAATTTACAGAACTTTCGAGGGTTGCTCTGTATGTAGTCACTGATGAAGTAAATAAGTGCAGAAAATTTGAAGAAGAACTTCGATCAGTAATTAAGACAATAGTGACTACTTCTGGGCATGTTGAGTTTGGTAAGTTATCTGAAGCAGCATTGAGAATGAAGAGAGGCCTTAATGATTCTAGTAGATTTGAACAACAGATACAAAAGCGCAACAATTGGTCAGTAGGGGGCTCTTATAGTAAAATGCCTAAGGCAACGTGCGGTTTTTCAGGTCAGACTAGTAACTATCAATAAATTCATAGACCTGGTTCTAGTTAAGCATCAGTCAAACAACCAATGAGTGGTCGTCAGAGTGCTATTATGGGTAGAGGTAGGCGTCCTCTTTGTCAGACATGTGGAAAGTACCATGATGGTGACTGTTATTTGGGGTTATCAGGTTGTTATCAATATGGGCAGGCTGGACATCTAAAAAGAGATTGCCCCGAGTTAGTTTAGGGAGGCAACGGAGAGAGAAAGATAGTTTTTCAACCAATACAAAATGACGCTAGTCAGATTCAAGAACAGAAGGGATCCCGAGCAGGAGGATCTACAACTACAGGGAAAACCCAAGCTAGTGCAGTAGGGGTTAGAGGCAACCAACAGAGAGGCCAATCAGGTAGAACTCGTACTCAAGCAAAAGGTTTTGCTATGGCTCAACAAGATACAGAGACCACTCCAGATGTCGTTACAGGTATGTTAACCATTTTTGGCCACGATGTTCATGTTCTCATTGATCCTGGATCTACTCATTATTTTGTATCTCGATCTTTTACGGTGTATGCGGATATAGAATTAAGACCACTAGATTCTAGTATGGTAGTGGCTACACCTACTGGTGAATCTTTATTGGATGAGAATGCATATAGAAACAACAAGGTCATAGTCGGTAAGCATGAGCTACATGTTGATTTGATTCCGCTTGATATATGTGATTTTGATGTTATTTTGGGAATGGATTGGCTTGCTACACACCATGCTACAGTAGATTGCTTCTGAAAAGAAGTAAATTTTACATTACAAGGAGAGTCAGATGTCATTTTCTGCGGTGAACGTCATATTCTTCCATCATGTGTTATATCTGCTGTTACTGTCAGACGGTTGCTCAAGAAACAATGATCAGCTTATTTGGCTTATGTAATTGATACTAGGCATACTGCGGTGAAGTTAGAAGATAGATATGTGGTAAGACAATTTCTTGACGTGTTTCTTGAAGGTCTTCATAGGTTACCACTAGATAGAGACATTGAGTTTGTGATAGATTTGGCTCCAGGCACATCTCTAATTTCTATTCCACCTTATAGAACGGCTCCAACCGAATTGAAAGAGTTGAAGATTTGATTAGAAGAATTGATGAATAAGAATTGATGAATAAGAATTTTATTAAACCTAGTGTGTCACCATGAGGAGTGCCGGTTTTGTTTGTTAAGAAGAAAGATGGAACATTACATTTATGCATCAATTATCAGTAATTGAATAAGGCAACAGTGCGTAATAAATACCCATTTTCCACGTATTGATGACTTGTTTGATCAACTTTAGGGAGCAAAGGTGTTCTCGAAGTTAGATTTGCGAACAGGTTATCACCAATTGAAGATTAGAAACTGTGACGTACCAAAAACTGCTTTCAGAACTCGTTACGGGCATTATGAGTTTCTAGTTATGCCTTTTGGACTAACTAATGCTCCAGCAGCTTTCATGGATTTGATGAATAGGGTATTTCATCCTTTCTAGACAAATTTGTTATTGTGTTCATTGATGATATTTTAACTTATTCTAGAAATAAGGTGGAGCATGCATAGCATTTAGAAACTATTCTACAAGTCCTGAGAGATAATCAACTTTATGCCAAATTTAACGAATGTCAATTTTGGCTCGATAGAGTTACATTTTTGGGCCATGTGATTTCTGGTGATGGTATTTATGTTGATTCTCAAAAAGTTGAAGCTATAGTGAATTGGGAATGACCAATTAGTGTGACAGAAATTAGAAGTTTCTTGGGTTTAGCAAGCTATTATCGAAGATTTGTAAAGGGATTTTCCAAAATAGCTGCACCATTGACAAGATTAACTCAGAAGGATGTGAAGTTTGAGTGTTCAGAAGCTTGTGAATAGAGTTTTCAAGAGCTCAAGGAGAGATTAACTTCTGCTCCAATACTTACCCTTCCAGCCGGAAGTGATTGATTCGTTGTTTATAGTGATGTATCTAAACATGGTTTGGGTTGTGTTTTAATGCATTATGGAAAAGTGATAGCTTATGCGTCAAGACAATTAAAGAAGCATTAACAGAATTACCCAACACATGATCTAGAGCTTGCTGCAGTTGTGTTTGAATTAAAAATTTGGAGGCATTACTTATATGGGGTCACTTGTCAGATTTATATAGATCATAAAAGCTTGCAGTATCTTTTCACTCAGAAAGAACTGAATTTGAGACAAAGAAGATGGATCGAGTTGATTAAAGATTATGACTGTACGATTGAATATCATCCGGGTAAGGCAAACATGGTGGCAGATGCACTCAGCAGAAAATCTTCAAGTTCTATGGCTCATTTGAAGAATATTTACCTTTCATTATTAATAGAATTAAGAATGTTAATAGTTAAGCTAGAGGCATGTGATTTCGGAGCATTATTGGCTACTTTTAAGGTTAGACCTATTTTGATTGATCGTATACGAGAATTGCAAACTCAAGATTCATATTTAGTTAAATTGAAGGAAGAAGTGTAGAAAAACTTACGAGCTGATTTTGTATTAAGAAGTGATGGTACATTAGTTTTAGGTAATAGACTTTGTGTACCAAACATTAAGGAACTCAAAGGTGAAATTTTTGATGAAGCTCACTCTTCAGCTTATGCGATGCATCCAGGAAGTACTAAACTGTATCATACTTTGAAAGAGCATTACTGGTGGCAAGGTATGAAAAGAGAGATAGCAGAATTCGTCTCTAAATGTTTGATTTGTCAGCAAGTTAAGACAGAGCATCAGAAACCAGCAGAACTTTTGCAACCACTTCCTATTCCTGAATGGAATCGGGAACATGTTACCATGGATTTTGTGGTAGGACTCCCTCGTAGTTAGAGTAGTCACGACAATGTATGGGTGATCATTGATCGACTTACGAAGTCTGCTGACACGTCCTAAAGAAGTGTTCCTACTCCCAAGTATAAGAGTGTCATAGTAATAAATTAACCGGTAATACCGGGTCGAACCATATGGAGGTTGTTCACTAGTCCTCGTAGAATTAATTATCTAGATTAATTACTAAGCTTGTTATAAATTGTAAATCAATTAAAATTAAAACTGGGGCTAAGGGATCCACTGTTGGTAATTCAAATATGATCCAATAGTTTATATTTAGTCCAGATTAATGGGAGGGTATTCCACTCCACTGACTACTCTCTGAAATATGTTGGCAAAAGTACTCACTGTGCTAGACAACATCTGTCTGTTTATAGTGAGTCAAAACTCCACAAAGATCAGAGGGGATAAACCACTATATGATAGATATGGGTAAAAGTACCCACTGTGCTAGGCAAAATCTGTCTGTCTACAGTGAGTCAAAAACTCCACAAAGATCCGAGGGGAGAAACCACTCTCTGATAGATATGGGTAAAAGTACCCACTGTGATAGGCAATATCTGTCTGTCTACAGTGAGTCAAAAACTCCACAAAGATCAGAGAAGAGAAAACATAAAAATAATAAACTTACCAAAATTGGATCATATTTTCCATACCAACAGTATCACCTTTGGCCCCAACTATATAAAATTAGCCAGACATAATTTAACTAGAAAATAACTATTTTATTTAAATTGAGAATTTGAGAACAAAAGAGAGAGAATTTTACAATTCTAATATCAGATTTGGATTCAGAATATGAAAATTAGGGGGGAGAGACCCCCTATTTATACAAAATACGGATGAAAATTGACCATCGGATGAATTTAGAATGGAGCGTCCAGATTTCACCACGTCATCAGTGAATAGTGAACAGTGAACAGTGAACAGTGAACAGTGAACAGTGACAGTGAACAGTGACAGTGAACAGTAAACGCATCCGTGAAAGTGAACAGTGACAGTGAATAGTGTACCAGCTTTTAGAATATTATTCTCTGCAGCATGTGTACGGTGCACTCACAATTTAGGCCAATAGAAATGTGCCACATCATTGTTCAATAATCTTCTAGAAAGTCAACTATTTAGAAAGTCAACTATGAACAGTGCACCGACTTCTAGAAATGTGATTCTCTTTAGCCGCGTGTACGGTGCACTCGCAGTTTGGGCTAATAGGAATGTGCCACGTCATCAGGAACAGTGAAAGTCAACTGTGAATAGTCAAAATTACAAAAATACCCTTCATGGCCTTCATAAGGTTTTTGACATTCTAAACTTGAAAACGATGTTTGTTTTGCCATCTGACTTCTCCATAATTCTGAATTGATCGAATTACCTCTGAAATACAAAGAAAAATACACTGATTACTACACAACATATTTATTTAAGCGAGCGAACGAAATTATGTCTAAATTTTGGAATTAATCATATTGGAAGTGTAAAATGATGATATTATCCCTAAGTAAACATACACTTTTCAGTGTTAATCATCTGCACACTTTCTGCCAATCGATATTACTTACTCTAACAGATTAGCCAGAAATTATGTTGATGAAATAGTTCATCTTCATGACGCACCGGTTTCTGTAGTGTCAGACAGAGATCCTCAGTTTACATCTAAATTTTAGCCTAAATTACAGGAGGCTTTATGAGCTAGACTGAATTTTAGTACTGCTTTTCATCCGCAGAATGACGGTTAATCAGAGCGTACTATTCAGACATTAGAAGATATGCTTCGAGCTTGTGTGATGGATTTCCAAGGAAGTTGAGATGTGCATGTACCATTGATAGAATTTGCCTACAATAACAGTTATCAGGCTAGCATGGAAATGGCTCCTTATGAAACTTTATATTGGATAAAATGCAGAAAACCGGTATGTTGGCATGAAGTAGGTGAGAGAACGTTGTTAGGTCCAGAACTTGTTCAAATCACAATATAAAAGATCAAAATTATCGAAGACAGATTAAAGGTTGCTCAAGATAGGCAGAAAAGCTACACAGATAAGCGGAGAAGGGAACTTGAATTTAAAGTGGGTGACTATGTGTTTTTACGAATTTCACCTTGGAAAGGTATACTTCGATTTGGAAGACGTGGGAAGTTAAGTCCGCGATACATTGGTCTGTATGAGATTATTGGTAGAGTGGGAGCAGTGGCATACCGTTTAGCTTTACCCTCATAACTTTCAAGAATTCATGATGTATTCCACGTTTCTATGCTTCGTAAATATATAGTTGACCCTACACATGTTTTAACCAAACAACCAGTGATGTTAAGAGAAGATTTGACTTATGAAGAGGAACCTATTGAGATTCTAGACAGAAGGGAACAAATGTTACGTACAAAGGTTATTCCTTTAGTGAAGGTGTTATGGAGAAATCATGCAATAGAAGAGGTGACTTGGGAACATGAAGATCAAATGCGAAATCAGTATCCATATCTGTTTCGGCTAGGTAAGTGAATTTTGAGGATGAAATTCTTTTACGGTGGGGTGAATTGTAAGGCCCAAACCATTGAGGCTCAATAAAGCCCAAATTGAGAGGCTGAAAAAAATAATTGAAAAGTGATCAACTTAGTAAGCAATTATAGCTTGTCTGGTTGACAGACAATTGTGAGCTTAGAAAACTAGCTCACAAATTAGCTGTGTCCATCCACATCTATATGTAAAAGAGGAAAAAGGGATATCAGAGTTAGAAAGAAGTATAATCGAGTAAAAGAAAGGAAAGAGAAAGGAAGTTAACGGAGTTCTCATGTGATTTTCAGAGTTTTTGGTTGATTTCTTCTTTGAATTCCACAGATTATAATTGGATTTTTGTGCGATTGATAGGGAAAGAAGATGAAGTAGAGGAACCTTGCGAACTTGGTCTGAATTAAGCTTGAAGTATAAGTTGTGAGTGAAAAAGTTTTCAGTTTTGTTCATAACTCAAAAGTTTACAATTTTATGTTTAAAATTTATTGCCTGCAAATCATTTAAGCGTTTTATTTCTTTTGATGATTTACGGTGATTATATAGAGAACTGAAAGTACGTTTTATGCTTATATTAGTACTCAAATATTAGTTATATTACTTTTATAAAAATTGAGAAGAGATTATGATTGATTTCATAAAAGCACCATGTCTATACCCTTTTCCCAGTTATGGTTATTGTTGGCTTTTGGTGCCGTTCTACACATGTGTATGTCAGATGAGTCACTCTGTACGTGTATGATAGATGTTAAGAGTCTTGAGTCGCTCTGCACGTGTATGACAAGTGATTCCCAACTCTGCGTATGCGCGAAGTGATTCAGCGTACATATTGAAGATTTTCCCTGGGTGCTAATTTGGTGCAGATTAAGATTTTATAAATTATATTGTTCTTGTTTAGAAAAGAGACGTATATCAGTTTATTAAATACGAAAGTAGATATAATATCTTTAACCACTACGGAATTATTTGACATGATACTGCAATATCTAGTATATATTATTCCATATATATTGAAAAAGTTACTTAAGAAGAAAACTTATGTTTTAAAAGTTTTCATTCACTCATTTGGCGTTAGCGCTCATCCTTTTACTTTTAAAATATTTTTCCAGGTAGCTGCTCGGTTGTGCGGACCTTTCAGTTTTGAGGTGGGCAACTCGATGATATCATGAAGCATAAGAATCATACATTTTGACTTTCATGTTCATATTTTGAGATGCATGGTCAAACATGGTCAGAACATGGTCGGAACGTGGTCGGAACGTGCTCAGATTTCCTACTCGGATTTCTAGTCATTTTTTTTAAAGTGGTCTGATTTTGTCTGGTCGGGATTTTGACTAACAGTTTTTGTAATGAACGAAAATAACAATAAAAGACTTGTAATTATGTACATTTTGTATTCTACATTATATATATATATATATACACACATTGTGTATATATATATATACACAATATATGTATATATATATACATATGTTTTAGAGCAAGTATTTACAATGGAGTTTTAGTAGAAATTCTTTTACCATGTTAGTAAAAAGTTCAGATCACAGGACCTCCCTCGTACTCTAGAGAGGAGTCAGAGTGGGTCCTGTCAGGTTGTTTACTAACCCTCCCACTACGACGAGGAATTGTAGATTGTTGATCTTGTGTTGGTACAGAACTTGCAATTGTGCTAGGTTGTGAAACCTCTTGTGGAATTGTATCTCCTGAAAGCTCATTCAGAATAATTCTACTTTTAGGCACAAAATTATTCATATAGTCCTCTTCCAGAAATTTAGCATTTGTTGAAACAAATACTTTAAGATCTAAAGGACTATAGAAATAATATACTTTGGTTCCTTTAGAATACCTTACAAATATGCATGTTTCTGAATGGGACTCCACCTTTTATGTCTTTCCTTTTAACACGTGCGCAGGACATCCAAATATCATTAAGTGTTGTAAACTAGGCTTTTACCCAGCCCACAACTCATGCGGTGTTTTAGGAACCGACTTAGATGGTACATCGTTTAGATGCACATATCAGTTTGTAAATCATATCCTCAAAAGGAATTAGGAAGTGTTGAATTACTTAACATAAACCTAACAATGTCCAAAAGAGTTATATTTCTCCTTTCTGCCAACCCATTTTTTTGAGGTGTACCTAGTGCAGAAAACTAAAAAATTATCCCATTATTAACAAGATATTGCTGAAACTCAATAGATAGATATTCTCCACCACGATCAGACCTCAAGATTTTTATGTGTTTCTCAAGCTGATTTTAAACTTCAGCTTTAAATGCTTTGAACATGTCAAAAGCATCCGACTTATGTCTCATGAGATACACATAGCCAAATTTTGAGTAATCATATGTGAAAATGATGAAGTACTCATATCCACCTCTACCTTGAATGCTCATAGGACCACACACATCAGTGTGTATCAATCCTAAACATTCAGTGGCTCTTATGTCTTTCATCGTCAATGACCTTTTGGTTATCTTACCTTCCAAACAAGATTCACAAGTTGGTAAATCATCAACCTTTAAATCACTTAAAGGTCCATCACTAACCAATAATTTGATCCTATCAAGGTTAATATGATCTAGACGCAAATGCCATATGTAGGTTTCATCTTTTGATAACTATACTCTTTTATGATTATGTTGCATTGATTCCGTGTCTAACAAGTGAGAGATATTTCTATGCAAGTAGAATAAACCGTTTTCCATTGTACCTGTGCATACAAATTTGTTATTATAATTAATGATAAAATCTTTATTAAAAGTAACTGAATATTCAAATTTATTTAAACAAGAAACTGAAATTAAATTCCTCTTGAATTGTGCTACATAATAAACGTTTATTAAATCTAAATGCCAACTAGAATCTAGATTGACTATAATATCTCCCACTACACTAGCAGACACCAATGCTCTGTTGCTTAAAAGCAAGTTGAATTCATTCTTATTAATTCTATTCCTTTCTTAGAACCTCTTCTTGGTAGGCCCAAGTTGCTTTTTCTTCTGTTGTTTCTTGACCTTCTTACAGGTCTTAATAGCAGCAACGTTACCTACCGAATGAATCTTTTGACCCATGCCTTTTACAAGGACTTTTTCGGCGCTTTGAACATCTTACATCAGGCCTTGCAAGGTGTATTCCTTATTGTACAAGGTGTATTCCAACTTGAATTGATCAAAGAAATCTGACAGTGAGTTGACAATCATGTCAATTTACGTCTCACCATTTATCTCAGCACCGTTAAGTTCAGCAAAGTTAAGATGAGCTATGACTTTCATCATGTGATCTTTCACATCATGTCCAGGTTTCATCTAAAGATTCATGAAAACAGTTACTACCTCTCTCTTAGTCGTCTTGGACTTCAAAGAAAACATCTATTCCAGAGACATCATTATATCGACAGCAGTCTCCATTCCTTCATGTTGTTGTTGTAACATGTCGGAGATGGTGGCCGTAATGTAACATTTGGCCATCTCATCTGAAGTCTTCCACTGCTGATACTCGTCTCTTTGCTCCTCAATAAATTCATTAGTAGAAGTTGGTGGTTTAGGAGTAGACAAAACGAACTTATACTTTTTGGATTGTAATAAAAGCCCAATTTTCCTTTTCCATGTAACATAATTATCATCAGTTAAAGTATTATTTTTTAGGATGATGATTAGGGATGGGGTTATGATTTCTTTATAATAACAAAAAATATATAAGTAAACAATCATGATATAACACTTTCGAATATTTATCTTGAATTAAATAAAATAATTCAATCGAAAAATTCAACGGTGATCCAGCCATAGTTGAACTAGGTTCTACCTAATTGTTAACATAACAACCAACATTTTTGAAAGTTCCCTAATAACCCTTTAAAACGTGTGTCTAATTGACAATTTTTCTTGATTATTCAATATTCAAAATTCACCCAATAAAAGAAACATAAAACATCAAATGTAAAGTGCGAAAATATAAATAACACAAGATGTATACGTGGAAACCCTCGAAATGGGAAAAACCACCGGCTGTTAAGTGAGCCACACTCGATCGCAGAAATCCACTATATGAGTAAAAAGTTACACCCTCAAGTGATACTCGGAATCTCACTCTCGACAACCTCAGGCTATGGCCACTACCACTAACCACTCTTGGTTCAGTTCTTAGTGATATCCACTGATCCACTACTCTTGGCGTGAGTACCTCGTACTCTACCCCTTAGGCCTTTTACAGTGGATACCAAACCAATTGCTTGCCAACCCACCCTTGGTTGCAAGGTTTCTCTTGCTTGTGCAACTTCACACCGAAGCCACAAGACTTTGACTCAATGAAGAGTATATGGTCTAAGTGTATATATGACACTATGCTCAATTGCAATTATGTGTAAGACCAAACACAAAATGCTTAACTAGATGTATATAATGCAATATAACATCCTAGTTATCAACAATGCCTATTTGCCACAAATAAGGACTCAATAAGATGTAGATAAAATCTAATAACCTAATTGTCAATAAAAGTCCAACCAACACAAGTTGTCATAACAAATAATCAAGGACAATTTTGTAATCAATAAATGCAATCAATAAGGCATAAACAATAATGTCTAAATGCAATGCATAAAGACTTAATTAGATATGGATATGCAATATTACAATCTAGTTATCAAGCAAAGCCACTTCAACATAAGTGTTATTAAGCATGTCTTTCTCATTAAATGCAATCATCAAAATACAATCAATATGACCTAATTAGCTAGAGGCAAATATGTCATAAATGCTAGCTATCAACAAACAAACCCAATCATGTTATCAAGACTCATAAATTTATGCAATAAAGTAGAGTCTAGGTATTTAATCAAACAATAAATACCTTATTGTAAGTTTCTCAGTTTTTGATTGGCTTATTTCGTTGACAACCACATTTGGGGATTAATGTGTAATGGTAGTTTAGGCCATCATTGCTCAAGACCCAGCTCAAGCTTCGGAAGGTAAATCACTGGCTTAACCTTGTCTGAAGAGTTTTTAGTGCACACACACACTCTCATGCTTGTCTTTGATCATCTTGCATGAATGCTTAATTGAATTAATTGTGTGCCACTTTGCCATAAATCTTGCTTAGGAGTTTGTTGCATTTAGTTTGGCCTTAGAAGAGTTTTTCCCCTTTGACCACGGCCGAGACCGTTCCCTGTGCATTGCCTCCGCCACGGTATGCACAACGGTGTTTTTCAGACGTTGGTTGCTGCTGCTACTGCGGCCTGTGCACATTGCATGCACAACGGTCTCCCAAGCGGAGTTTCCCAGTGTTGCACTGCTGGCTCTACCGCGGTCTGGACAACTGCCTGTAACGTGGTCCAGACAACAGAGATTTCCAGGCGATGCACCTCTAGCGCTACCGCGGTCTGGAAACTTGCCTAGGCCGCGACACGCACATCGGTCATGATGGGAATCAGTTGCCTTTGTCCAAAACGATGCCATTTTGTGTATGTCACATTATATATATGTTTTCTTCTCTTCTCTTTAGATGTGTGAGTCCAAGAAGACTTTTTTTCTCACCAAGCTTTTCTTTGAGAGAGAATTTGACTCAAAGAGAGAGAGAGCTCCCAAGAATTCATTTTGACTCAACCAAATTCCAATCCATGAGCATCTATCATCTTCCAAGCATCGTTTTTTCTTGTTTGTCATTGACTAGGTAATCTCTACATGCCCTAGAATTTCTTGTTCAGTTCATATGACATGTTTGCCTAGGTTTAGCAATTATTGTTCATTAAATGTATGTTATTGAGTTTAATTGCATTTATAACATACTTGGGTTGTTGATTGTTAGTTGAGATTGATATTTTGTGATAGCTAGGGTTTGTGACCATTTTGCCCTTATAGCTAAATCTCTATGCTTTGTATTTAGATATTGTTTAGGACTCATTGATTGCATTTTGTGATTGCATTATAGTCCTTGCCATGATTAATGACAACTTGTGTTGATTGGCTATTTGTTTGATAACTAGGATATATTGTTGCATAACTTAATCTAGTTAAGTCTTTATGAACATTCATTTAGACATTGATATATAGGAATTGTACTTAGTGACATTCTTAAATCCCTAGATAAGCCTTTAGTGTTTCCTAGCATTACTTGCATGTTTGAATATTTTATCATATTCACTTAGGTGGTGTTTGACACTTCATTGAGGTTAAGTCTTGTGACTAAGTGGTTAGGGCACAAGCAAATAGATCAAGAATCACTATTAAGGCCCATTGGGTAGAGTGAAAAGGTTAGTAACTGGAGGGTGTGACGGGAGGTCAACCTAGGTTGTAAACTTTTATTCAATAGTGGATTTGATGATCTAGTGTGATGCACATATTAGCCCGTGGTTTTTTCCATTTGGAGGGTTTCCACGTAAACATCAAGTGTTATTTATATTTCTGCACTTTATACTTGATGTTGTATGTTTGTTTTATTAGGGTAATTTGTGTTAATATTGGTTAATCGAAAAATTGGTAATTGATTCGATTAAAACCTATTCACCCCCTCTAGGTTATAGACACACACTTTCTAGGAAATTTCAATTTGTATCAATGCTGGTGCCTAGATACACTTAGGTGATCCGAGCTCTGTGTGTGTCTTGCTTGTGCATTTGTGCTGTTGCATTGCATGTGCATTCATATAACCCAAAACACCATGATTGATTTTGAGAGACTAGAGGGTGCTTTGATCTCTGACCCATCAATGCTCACCAAGGATAACTACTCCTCTTGGAAAGTGAGGATGGAAGTTTTTTTGTGTGACCTTGATGAGCATGTGTGGAAGAAAGGTATTCACCTCCCACGGAGACACAAGAGAATGGGGCTTCTATGACTAAGCCCAAGTCCAAGTGGACAGTTGACGAACTCGAGGCCGCAGAATGGAACTCAAAGGGCCTCCGTGCCTTATATTGTGCAGTGGGTGAGAGTCATGCAAAACTCATCCAAACAACTCAAGATGTTTGAGAAGCTTATGAGATTCTAAGAGTCATCCATGAAGGTACCGTGAATGAAGAACACAAAAAATTAGGTACCTCAAAGATCAAGCTTAAATGTTTTGACTGTGGTAGCTATGGGCACATCTCCACGGATTGTAGAAACTCAAAGAGCAAAAGTCGAAGAGGCAAACCAAAGGTCTACTTTTGTAGTGAAAGTGAAGAATGCTCTTCGGGTTCGGAGGGATGTGAAAGGAATCACATAGTCTTGTACGCTTTACATAATGACAACTCTAAAGCGGGCACAAGACACCCATCACTCAAGGTTAATATTGAAGAAGCTAGATTAGATGATGATTACCATGAGAGCACAAGTGGTAGAAGCTTCGATGAAGAAAGTTCAAGCTCCAAGAACTTGAGTGATGAAGACTTTGGTTATGAAGACTTCATTAAAAGTCTTCAAAGGTCTTTGAAGAAGAAAAATGAAGAAATCAAGAAGTTGAAGGAAGA
The DNA here is from genome assembly GCA_032871835.1 of Dipteronia dyeriana. Lineage (NCBI taxonomy): Eukaryota > Viridiplantae > Streptophyta > Magnoliopsida > Sapindales > Sapindaceae > Dipteronia > Dipteronia dyeriana. Next base: position 27,068,510 of record CM065298.1, on the reverse strand, counting down.
AAATCTTTAACTAAGGACCAAGTTAGATGACTCCTTGAAGATGGACATAGTTGATGTGTCCAAGTATGAGAAAGAGATTGATGATTGCCATCAAAGGATGAAGGCAATGAAGGATGAACTTGCCAACAAAGACAATTCCTTGAAGATCATCAAGGAGAATGAGATGAGGTGCCTTGGAGAATTAAAAAAAGCCAAGGTCATGCAACCTCAAGCTCAAGGCAAGAAAAGAGCTTTACCTCCACAACATTCTAGGAGGAAGATTGATCTTGGAGAGACGTCCAAGTGGCCAAGTGAAGGGGCCAATAAAGAATGGAGCTAAACCTCAACAATCAAGAGCTCTACCTCCATGCTTTCCTCAACCAAGGAGGCAAGCCAAGCAAGCTTGACCAAGGAAGCAATCTTCTCCAACTCAACAAAAAAGGAGAAGAGAATCAATACCACACCAAAGGAAAGCTCAAAGACATGGGAAATCACCTTTGTCCTCACAAAGGAATGGTATGACCCCTCATTTTATCCCTTCATGTCATTTTTATGGTGTTGATGATCATATTAGACCAAATTGCTTCAAGTACATTAACATGTGTAGAACTAAGAGCATGATTGAAAGAAAAAGGGGTAGAGCCAATATGCATGTGCCTAGGAAAGCTAGTGTTAATGATCCTAGGAGTAATGTGATGATCTTGACCACTAGGAATGACAATGTGTCACCTAAGTGGATTAGAAAAGATGAACCCACATGCCATTGTGCTAAGGTTTCACCCATAGGCTCAACTAGGTCAAATGGACTTGGTAAGTATATAGGGACTCATATCCCCTATTGACTTATTTTGATTGACCCCATATGGGGAACTCAACCAAAGAGAGCAAATTGGCAATGCATTGTGCTCATTGATAATATTTATGCTTCTTTATTAATTGCTTGAGATGATTGGTTGAACATATTTTTTTTAATAAGTGTGCAACCTTGCTTTACATGCAATCCATGTCTTATTTATGACCGAACATGCATTTTTGGAATATGAGAATTGATTGGGAAGTACATTTTGAATGACCTAGAATTGATCTCCATGACATGTTGATTCTTTATATGACATGCTTTAAATTGATATGCATGATGAGATTTTTTGAATGCTTTAAAATGAATGCAAAAAATTTGTGTGTGAAAGCAATTATGAGACTTCAATCAATAGGGATCTTGTATCCATTTCAGGGATCTTACAATCCAAAAGTCTCTCTCTCTTTACTTGTCGAACAAGGCTACTATCATACGGGCATTCCACCCGAAAAAATCAAATAGGGCGCAATAGTCGCTCATGTCTTGTTTTGCTTGTAAAGGTTGATATAGTTGTTCTTAAAATGAATTTATTTTACAATCTATATCTTGCTTATTCCATGACAACGGGTGAAATTGGTTTGAATTCTCTTGGAAACCCTTGTCATTTTGTTTTGCCAAATACAATGTCTTGATCTTGAATACAACCTGTCTTGTATGCAAAGCATTCGTTCACACATTTTTTTTATAAAACTCCTTGTTTCCCTCCTTTTAATTAAGTTGCATAAATTTGGTTATATGATTATGCATATGTTCTGTGCCATAAGCTCTCCTTGCTAATGCCTTCTTAAGAGGATACTCCTTGTCTATCTCATGACAAAAAAGTGGAGTAATGTGGATTTAGGGGGAGTTGAGTTTGACTCATTGAGGGGGAGTTAACCTATCTAGGGGGAGTTGCATATGAGGGGCGTTTGATTGACTTATTGAGGGGGAGTTAACCTATTTAGGGGGAGAATTTGCATTTGCATTGTTAATGCATGTTGCTTGTTTCTATTGTATGCAAATTGCTCTTGTTTTTATGTCTTTGATCACCTCACATACACTTGTCTTGGAAATTGTAGTTATTTTATTTTGTAGGGATATTGATTCTACAAGAGATGGATGACTTGAAGATCTAGTTTATTAGACATCTCTTTGTAATGTAGAAAAACTTTGTTGATCCCTATTTTTGTTTAGTTTATTTGTAAGGATGAATTGTGAGTGGTGGTTTTGACACGAAATAGCCAAAAAGGGAGATTGTAAGTTCCTTTGTTTTTGATTGGCTTATTTCGTTGACAACCACATTTGAGGATTAATGTGTAAGGGTAGTTTAGGACATCATTGCTCAAGACCCAGCTCAAGCTTCAGAAGGTAAATCACTGGCTTAACCTTGTCTGAAGAGGTTTTAGTTCACACACACACACTCTCATGCATGTCTTTGATCATCTTGCATGAATGCTTAATTACCTTAATTGTGTGCCTCTTTTCCATAAATCTTGCTTGAGTGTTTGTTGCATTTAGTTTGGCCTTAGAAGAGTTTTTTCCCCTTGACCGCGGCCGGGACCGTTCCCTGTGCATTGCCTCCGCCGCGGTATGCACAACGGTGTTCTCTAGAAGTTGCTCGTTGCTGCTACCGCGGCCTGTGCACATTGCATGCACAGCGGTCTCCCACGCGGAGTTTCCCAGTGTTGCACCACTGGCTCTACCGCAGTCTGGACAACTGCCTGTATCGCGGTCCAGATAGCGGAGATTCCCAGACGATACACCGCTCACGCTACAGCAGTCTGGAAACTTGCCTAGGCCGTGGCAAGCACATCGGTCATGACGGGAATCAGTTGCCTTTGTCCAAAACGATGCCATTTCGTGTAGGGCACATTATATATATGGTATATTCTCTTCTTTTTAGGTGTGTGAGTCCAAGAAGCCATTTTTACTCACCAAGCTTTTCTTTGAGAGAGAAATTGACTCCAAGAGAGAGAGAGAGCTCCCAGGAATTCATTTTGACTCAACCAAATTTCAATCCATGAGCATCTAGCATTTCCATGCATTGTTTTTTCTTGTTTGTCATTGACTAGGTAATATCTACATGCCCTAGAATTTCTTGTTCAATTCATATGGCATGTTTGCCTAGGTTTAGCAATTATTGTTCATTAAATGCATGTTATTGAGTTTAATTGCATTTATAACATGCTTGGGTTGTTGATTGTTGGTTGAGATTGATGTTTTGTGATAGCTAGGGTTTGTGACCATTTTGCCCTTATAGCTAAATCTCTATGCTTTACTTTTAGATATTGTTTAGGACTCATTGATTGAATTTTGTGATTGCATTATAGTCCTTGCCATGATTAATGACAACTTGTGTTGATTGGCTCTTTGTTTGATAATTAGGATATATTGTTGCATCACTATATCTAGTTAAGTCTTTATAAACATTCATTTAGACATTGATATCTAGGAATTGTACTTAGTGATATTCTTAAATCCCTAGATAAACATTTAGTGTTGCCTAGCATTACTTGCATGTTTGAATATTTTATCATATTCACTTAGGTGGTGTTTGACTCTTCATTGAGGTTAAGTCTTGTGACTAAGTGGTTAGGGCACAAGCAAATAGATCAAGAATCACTATTAAGGCCCGTTGGATAGAGTGAAAGGGTTAGGAACTGGAGGGTGTGACGGGAGGTCAACATAGTTTGTAAACTTTCATTCAATAGTGGATTTGAGGATCTAGTGTGGCGCACATATCAACCCGTGGTTTTTCCCATTTGGAGGGTTTCCACGTAAACATCAAGTGTTATTTATATTTCCGCACTTAATACTTGATGTTGTATGTTTGTTTTATTGGGGTAATTTGTGTTAATATTGATTAATCAAAAAATTGGTAATTGATTCGATTAAAACCTATTCACCCCCTTTAGGTTATAGACACACACTTTCTAGGGAATTTCACTTATCTAGTGTAAGAAGAACAATAAATTATGTTCAATGAAGTTCTTACTTACCTAGTCATGAAACAAAGAACACCCATGCTTATATGATGAAGAATGATGCAAGATGGAGATGGGTTTTAGGTTTGGAAAGTCAAAAACAAAGCTTGAAGCTTTCTCTCTCTAATGTAGGTTCTCTCACTCTAAAAATGTATTCTTTGAGCTCTAAAGAGGCAAGGAAGAAGAAGAGAACATATATGTAAAAGCCCTAGACAAAATGACATCGTTTTGGACTTGGGAAACAAAATCTCGTCATGACCACTGAGCATACCACTGGCCAGACAAGTGTCTAGGCAGCTGTCCAGGCAACATGGCACGGTTGGACATTATCGCTTCCTAGGTCACTGGCTAGGCATGTGCCCCAAAAGCGGTCTAGACCGCGGTACACGCCTAACAACACAATAACTCGAGCTTCGAGCGACCCAAAACATGACCAAACGACATCCAAACCTTTAGTATAATATACCATTGGAAAGGTATGAAAGTCTTATTTCTATTCCAATTTACAAAAAATAATTTGGATGTCTGTATAAAAAGTTATAGTCATTTGAGCGACAAAAGGTCAGAAACTGATAAAAACAGAGTTACCCTGTTTTTGTGGTTACTTTGGAGATTTCAAAACCAATCCAAACGGTCATGAAATATTACGAATAATATACCGTTGGAAAGGTATGGGTGTCTATTTTGTATAGAAATTTTCAAAACTCATTTTCAATCATTTTATAAAAGGATATGGTCACCAGACCATACAAATGTCAGTTTTGAAAAATATTTAAATCATTGAAATACACTCTCTTGAAACTAGACACTTTACTCCATATAACCAAACCAAGAGAAGAATGAGACCTTCTCATATGGACACTCAACGCACTAAAACAAGCACACCATAATGCATGCGCGAAAACAATACAGTACCACACTTAAATCTATAAATGAAGTGCAAGTGTGATTGTGAAGAGATGCACACATATAAACAATATCAACACAAATGCAAGATCAACAAAGCATGCATGAGGTGTTTGCACACCTAAACTCTTCAAGAGGCAAAGTTACGTGAATATACCTTTTGCTCTTGAAGTCATGGAGATGCTTGGAAGCTTGCCAATGAGGACCTAAGCTACCCATTACACAATCATCCCCAATGTGGTGTGGTTTGTCATGAAATAAGTCAATCATAAAATCAAAGTCCTTACAGTTTTCAACTTTAGCCTTACAATTTTATTAACAAGAAATCTTGGGAGGATATTAATAAAATCACATTGAGTGTGTTATCAAATTATCGACCTTTAATAAATTCCCTCACAAATATCCCTCATTTGAGAGTAGATATCGTTTGGGTCAATTGTCTAGTCTATCATTGTAAGGTAGTATCTTGCTAAATTTCATTCATGAATACCCATTGGGGGGTTATTACTAGAGATGCACATTTTTTCCTGGGCCCTAATTCCCCGCTTACCCATCCCCATTTGGGGATTTTTTTAGGGAATAATGGGGAAATGAAGGGGGGGGGGGGGATGGGGATGGGGATGGGGATGGGGATGAAATCATCCCCAAGTTGAAATGGGGATGAGGATGGGGGGACCCCTTCCTATCCCTATTTCTCCATTTCCTCCAAACATATATAAATATAATTATAATATATAATTTTAATTATAATATATAATTTTAATTATAATATATATTTGTATTTTTAATGCATTGATGAATTTTATTTTGTATTTGTATTGAAATGTTAAATTTTTTTAGTTAAATTGGGAAATGGGGAACTGTAAAAACGGAAAAATGAAGAAAAATGGAAAAAATGGGGAATTGGGGATAGGGATGGATATTCCTCTCTCCGAAATTCCCCATCCCCATTTTCCCCAGATGGGCAATGAGGGTGGAGGGGGGGGGGGGGGGGGGGGGGGGGGGGGGGGGGACGGGGGAAGGGTATGGGAAGTGAGGATGGGGATGTGGGGACCTATATCCATCCCCATTTTCCAAATGTGCATCTCTAGTTATTACACGAAACATAAAGCTCAACTAAACTTGGAGGCCGTAGGTGTTCCGAAACACCTTCTCCCACTCAATTATTTAAGACGTGTGATCGAATTTTATAGAATGATTTACCAAGTTATCTAGATATCAATTAGATACCTAAACCGTTCAATGCATGTTCATTCCAAAAGAGATATATGAGTTGCACTTTTATTCTATATAACATGTTATCGTACAACAACAAATATTGTAATATTTACCGAAATATAGATAGCTACAATTTGGGTCCATCCAGAAAAACAAGTAAATTACAATTTTTGGAATACAAAAACTCCTTTCTTGGCAAACAAGTCTTCACGCGACCATCGTCCGTTTGCACACCCTTTGGCAGCCTCCCATGGGCGTGCACACCCTTTGGCTCCATAAAGGGCTTTCGTGCGCAGCCCATGGTATCCAAAGGGCTGCCGTGCACAACCCATACCACAACAATCGTGGCTGCACCTTCATTCACACACACGATTGTTGCTATGGCGCGCACGGTACCAAACTCGTTCCGGTTGCTTCCAATTCTTCAATTCTTCAATTCTTCGAATCTTCGATACTGGAATATATTACAACAGTATTTTAAGCAATAAATTACTGCTGTTTTTTTTATGACAACAATAAAATTAAAAAAAAACTTAGCAACTGCCAATAAGGAAATTATAACGATGATAGGCCACCCTTCTTATTACAATTCCAAAACAAAAATACATTGAAATTCTCGGACCAAAATTAAGCAATAACAAATCACATTATAATATATATATATATATATATATATATATATATATATATATATATATGAATACCTAGAGTGCCATCTCTTTCTAAAACATGCATATTTACAATAAAAGAAATAGATTCACGTATATATACATCAATCAATCAAGGGTACAACCATGCTTTGATACCAATTTGAAGGAAAAATCGAATCAAAACGTAGCGAAAGCGAAAAATTAGGGTTTGGTATATTTTAAAAATTTTCCCTTTAAAATAAAGAATCTTAACCCTAGATAAATCAACACATATTAAAAGTATCGTACATTTTTCTCGTGACAATTGAACTAGCATCGAATTGGATCCGTAAGATTTTCCAATCCAATCACGAATGTGAATCACCTAGGAGTGTGAGCTCCCTTTCTTTAAATTGTATACCTGAGAATGGAAATAAACAAAATCTCTTTCTTTCGTTAGTCACGATAATCCTTCAAGAAGAAAAACAAAGAACGTTAGGTCACTTGTGAATTATCAATTAATTTGATGGAAACTCGCGTGAACCTTGAGTCGAAATTGCACACAAACCTTTTGATGTAAAGGCTACTAGTGCACTAATGAAAACAAAAAGTTCTTTCTTTCTTTTCCTCTTTGCCAATTTTTCACACACCGAATCTACGAGTTGGCCAAATTTTATCTAGAGCAAAAACTAAAATTTTTCTCTCTCAAAATTCTCTCTCTATGCTGAAATATTTCTCTAAGAAATACAAGGTTCGACCGAAATCTCACTTAGAGAAAACATCAAGCTTGCCCGAATTCTTTAGGTTATATATATAGGAGACCAAATTCTCTCCTAAAGAAGGATTTACTTGGTGGGCAAAAATCCTTTCCTTAGGAGGATTTACTTGGTGACCAAGAATCCTTTTCAAAGAAGAATTCTTTTCTACATCAAGAATCCTAATAGAAATCAAATACTTCCTAGTTTGACTAGATAAATAAATTCATTTTATTTATCTACTTATCAAATATAGTATTTGATACTTATCTTATTACCAACAATATTCTCCAACCAGTAAAAAGATTTTGACTTTTAATTTAACAATTAATTAATTTATATTTAATTAAATAATAAAATAAAAAACAATATATTAAGCTATTTTACAAGCCCTAGCTGCCCAAGCCTATACATGGATCAATATATTGTTTTTTCTATTTTATTAAATCTATTGGACTTTAATAAAATGTCCACGTGTGAACTAGACTCATTCTTACTAAAAAGGAAACAAGTCCACATGCCTTAATATAATTCTAGATGGACCAATAAATTGGCCTGGTAGAATATATCAAGTGATCCAAGCAAGTTCGTGTGGATTGAGGATCTTAGCGAGCTATCTAAATTTAAGCTCCAATAGACATAACCTAATCACAATCAACAAATGATTCACTTAGGCCCGATCTATTAATTTTAGTTCATTCCACTAAATAACTAAAATTGAACACTTAAATAAAGATATAATAAGTTAATATTCATCATTCATACCCTAGATAATCTTAATGGAGATAGTGTATCCTTATGAAGAATATCAGTAATCACCAAGAGCTCATAGACCGCCTATAGCTCTCTGAGTTACCATATTTACTCATATGACAACATTTTGAACTTGGATATTTTGACTTGTCCAGAAGCCATATTTCAATAGACGCTATTGAAAACTTAATGTTAAGATTTAATATCCAATACCTCAAAACATCCATATGGTGATATTCTACTCTCATTTAATAAATTAAGCAACGATGTCCATATCTATAAATGAAGTCCTTTTTCAATTAACAAATGAATACCACCAAACTATCGAGGATAGACTATGTTATATAATTGTACTCATTGATAGCTCAAATTATACCACTTGCAACCATAAGTCTATCATTTATCTCAGGATTGAGATAGACTTTCTGATTGTCTTCAAGTGAAAACTTTTATCCATTGCTGGTTCTGGATAAAGTATTTCACTGTAATCCTATTCAATACACCCAATGCACTAGATTATTTTGCCTAGAGACACCACACTTTGATGATTTTAGACTCATCATAACACATTTGATCCCACTCAAATGCTAGCAAAAGAATCTACAACTTTGACAAGATAAAGGCGCTCAACCTTTATCTTAAGTTGTGAATATTATTTAAGACTAACTAAAGAATTGGGTCTACCCCATACATATCCAGATGTACGAACAATTCTTCTTTTCTCATAGTCTTTTGACCTTATGATTATTTACTTTTTACGATTATAATAATTAAACTATAAATGCTATAAGAATTGTTAAACTAGAAATCATTTTATTAATATGAAAAGATTGTCAAATACATTATTACACTCTTGATATCGAGCATAATCCCACCAAAAATATTGTTTAATGAATTTGTTTTTTTTGGGTGGAAATTTAGATGCATGCTTGTTAAGTGTTTTTTTTTTTTTTTAGATTTTTTTTTGTAAATAGTAATATAAGTGTATATTTATTTCCCTATGTGACATGAATGTTCCATCATAACTAAACTAATATAATAATTAATTTTTTTAAAAGTAATAAATTAGAATTTAATTATTTTGAATAAATCAACTAATATTATATTATAAGAATATTGTTTATATAAATAATTTCTTATTTCTTGACATATACAGAAGTAATAAAATAATTATTAATTTAATGATTTATTTTTGTATCTTTTAGTTATTTATATAGGTCATAATACAAAGATGAAACTTATTCTATTATTTCAAATAAAAATGATAGTGAGTCATCAAGTCAAATGCCTCGTTTGAGTCATCAAGCAAGCCGAACGCCCTATTGTTCTGACTTTATGTTTTTTATTAATTTTTTTGACATACTTATTTAGAAATATATTTACAAGGTAATCCTTGCCATATCTTCTTGATTAGGTGCAGAGATGGACTTTGGGCTAAGCTCGGGCTCAAGCCCACCCTAACTTTTTGAAAAAAAGTTGATAAGTTAAAAAATAAATAAATTAATAATTAATATCAATAGAAAACGTGTATCGTGTAGTACTAGGATTATAGGCAATAGGTATTTATACTTGATTCGGTCAACTGGTTAGGGGACTAAACAATATATATGTGATTCAGATATCTATTCTCATAATATCGGGAAAAAAACTCTTCTCCACACATATTTGTAAAATGCATATGGTAGGATTTGAATACTTCGTCATTAACGTGAAAGGGGAGGAGCATTAACATATGTGTATAGTGGGCACGTGCTTCAATAACGTACATATTAGTTAGGTTGGTTGTGATGTATCCAAAGAAGTTACTAAGATAGGGGAACTCTGTTTGATTCCAAAACTGAGATTTCATCACTTAGATGATCAATTTTTTTTTTTACAAACATTGTATTCATGTTTTGTAAATTAGGTTTGAAAGTAAAGATCCATAGCTTTCCAACGATATTGTTGGAATAAAAAATTAGCACTTCAAAGTGCATTTGTCTCTCTAGTTTTAGATCTCCCCTTATCCTTCCTTTAATGGTGTGTGTGTGTGTGTGTGTGTGTGTGTGTGTGTGTGGGTGGGTGGGTGGGGGGGGGGGGGGGGGGTATGGTGTTTGGGCGTTTTTTTTGTGTATGTAAGTTGTGCACATTATTATATGTTATGTCATCCAATGGTGCACATTTGGTACCAACAATTGTCCCTCAAGTTGTCAACTCTAGGAGTTTTTATGTGATGGAGTTGGAGACTTGACCAGTTGTATAATATAATGAGTAAGTTTGACTCAGATTTTAACTTGACTCGTTGTTTAATACAATTGCTTCGATTATCAAAGCCTTATTATAGCCTCAACGTGCTTATTCGAAAGGTGTCTCTTCGAAGATTCCTTTCAGTGGTAATTTGGTTCCATAAAAATTTTATGGACTTTTTCCCTTCAGACACTCCTTTTGGAAGTAAGTTAGTTCCTGTCATATGTAAATTTTATCCGATGTACACGTCATTGACAAGGGGGTTAAAATTGCCAGATAGATATCCGAATAGACGTTCAGAAAATATCATGCAAGATGTCACCAAAGAGTAAGAACCCGAGTAGGTATAAATGCAAGCATTTAGCAAGACCAACTCGAGATTAGCTGACGTCATGTTCTACTCAGGATCAGCTGACATCATGTTCTACTCGGGATTAGTTGACATCATGTTCTACTCGGGATCAGTTGATGTCATGTTCTACTTGAGATTAATTGACATCATGTTCTACTCGGGACAAATATGAAGAAATCCGAATAAAGAAGTCCTGTACTTAACTCGCGTACGAACCAAGAGTCATATTAAAATACGCTAAGATATCCACATCAAAGAAGAGTTCCAAGAAGGATGGAATATCAAACAGGAAAAAGATTCCAAGTCAGGCAACAACTTTATTTCTTCAAAAAGACTACGCATTTGTAAGGAAATAAGTCCTAAACAAACTATATCACCAGAGTCCTATTTGATCTCTATACAAATCTCCGAAATAGGAAAGAAGAACAACTTTAACAAGTAACCAATCATAATTAAATACAAAAATCTTTCATTGCTTGTACAAAAAGGATCAGGGTTCTATGCACATATAAATATACCCATAATCTCGTCATAAAAAGATATAGAAGAATACAGAGAGAAAAAAGAGAGATCGAGAGTTGTAAATCTTTATTTCAATAGTGGATTTTTGTTCAGTTGTTTGTTCAACCACCCGTGGACGTTTCTCCGATCACCGGAGTTTTATCATGTAAAACTTGTGTCTGATTAGTTCCCAATTACATTATTCTTCTCTTTCTCTTTGAGATCACAGCTAAAATCCAATCTCATTGACTTTCTCACACATCAAGAAATCGACGTCAACAATTGGCACTAGAAGGAAGGGTCGAACCTCAGATTTGATTAAGGGTAATGGTGGGAATTGGAAGCAGAAACAGTTATGGGGATATCCAAAAAGCTCCAGATAATGTTCGTATTGGCAGTAGTTCACTAGATCTCGCCACAACTGAGAACAAACCAATATCTCTAGCGGGGCTCTACCAAATCCCTCAGACCATCGAGGACCTGACACGACGTTTCCGTGAGGCACTACAACAACTGGTAGCAGACGCGGTAAAGGAATGAGTTGATCTACTAGCTGCAGAAAAGACACAATCTCTTAATCCTCCACTTACAAGGCTTCGTTCGATTATAGTTGGGCCATAACCAGATGCACCAGAAGCTGGAAGGTACTCTGTTCCAATTAATCAGGCTAGACGTAAAACACTCGAAGAGGAGCAACCACGTCAAAGGCAGAGCCATGATCCGATAGCTCATAATAGACACCGCAAGCATGACCGACACAGGGATTGATCACCATTATCAGAAGATAGTGATCGGCAGCATCGCAAGCGTCGTCATAGAACCGTACTCCTGTAAGAATCAACCCATGAGACTCGGCAACGAATCGAAGAGGAGCTGGAAAAAGGCATGACAGTCACTCGGCGGTTTAACCATCATGGAGATCCAGTGGGAGATAGAGACGTTGTATTCAGAGCCTGACCCGAGAAGTTGAAAAAAATAGGCGTCAAATGGACGCACTGGTTAGACGTTATGGGTACAATGACTTGTCTGACGGCGATTTTGATAGTCCATTCACTAGGGACATCCTGTGAACCCCATTCCCAGAAAGATTCAAGTTGCCACACGTGGAACAGTTCAAGAAGGATACAGATCCTAAAGAACACGTCAGACGGTATAAAAGTGCTATGGCTTAATATGTCCATATCGACCCCTTATTATGTCTCAACTTTCCACAGACGATAGGAGACACAGGCTCAAGATGGTTCAGAAGATTGCCCTTAATCAGCATCGAAAGTTTTGGTGAATTAAGCAGAAGTTTCTCAAGACGATTTTTAGGCAACGTTCACAGGAAAAAATCAGTGGCTTACCTTTCTCAACTGAAATAAGGGAAAGACGAGTTGTTAAAAAAACACATGGGGAGATTCGGCCAGGCGGTGTCAGAAATCGGCAGTGCAAATGACGAAGCAATAGTTGCGGCATTAATAAACAACTTACAGAATGGACGTCTATCTTTTGACTTAAGAGGGACCCGTCTAACCAGATATGCAAATATGATGGACATGTCAGGAGGATATGCACTAGCCGAAGAAGAGGAGTTAGCCACGAGAGGATGCTACATGCACAGAGGAAAACCCGAGCAAAAAGATACCGAGTCAAAGGTACAGAACCAAAAGGGAAAACAAAAAGGAAAGAACCAATGACAGAGGGAACCGGCGTAATACCGACCAGACCACGGAGAAATTTTGAGGAAAATACACAAACTATGCCCCTCTCCGAAAAAAGCAGGAAGAAATCCTGGCCATATTGGAAGAAAAGAATCTGGTAAAAGAGCCATGCCGATAATCTCAGTTTGCCCGGCGCGATACAACAAAATACTACAGATTCTAAAAGGAAACCGGTCATAAGACTTCCAAGTGTTACCAGCTCAGAGATTACATAGAGACCCTCATTCGGGAAGGACACTTACAGGATATAATCTTGAAAAGAGATGAGAGGGCAGAAACAAAGAAAGAGATCAGGGCCGATCATAGCTCCGGTCGAAACCATAGGGCCAGCCTTGAAGCCAATGAAGTAATACAAACAATAATTGGAGGACTATCAATTGGAAGAAGTAACCGAGAGCGAACATAGGGAATCAGAGAAACGGTGGAGGTAAGACAGAACTTTGACGTCAACTCTGTCGAACCATACCAGAAAAGGGTAAAGAAAGGATGAGACCCAGTAATATTCATAGAAGCTGACTCACATAGGGTCGATGTTCGACCAAATGACGCCCTGGTCATAAGTGCCCGGATTGGACACAGGGAAGTTAGGAGAATTTTAATAGACAATGGTAGTTTGGCAGATATTCTCAATAAAGTTATCTACGATCAACTCAGGTTGGACCAAAAGGATTTGCAGCCTTTTCATACCCCACTCAGAGGATTCGAGGGAGTCGAGGTCAGGTCTCTCGAGACGGTAAAGTTGCCCGTAAAAATTGGAGTAGCACCTTGTCAGAGAACAGTAGTACTCGATTTTGTAGTGGTAGACTTAGATAATTGGCCATATAACGCATTGTTAGGTCGACCATTCTTGAATAAAACTAAGGCCGTAACAGCTACTTACGCTCTAATGATCAAATTCCAGATTGAACAGTGGGTCAAAGTAGTCAAAAGGTCCCAGGTGATGTCCCGAAGAGCTAATCTGTCAGATTACAAAGACAGAGACAATGGTGGACAAGTATGCACTATAACACAGCCGAATCAGAACAAAGAGTCACTATCATTCGAATTTGATCCAAGGGAAGAACCAAAGGAGTCCAAAAATGAACCTGTCGAAGAATTAATCTTGAAAGAAGATGACCCAGATAAGAAGATCAAGATCAGGGCCAATTTGGAAGGAAAAGTCAAACAAAGCCTCACTGATCTGCTCAAAGAATACAAAGATGTGTTCTCTTGGAGTCATGAAGACATGGTCGGGATAGATGCCCAAATAATATCTCACCATCTCGCGGTAGACCCGAATGTAAAACCAGTATTACAAGAGAAAAGGTCATTCAGTCTTGCAAGAAGTCAGGCAATCAAGCAGGAAGTGGATAAATTACTCGTTGTAGGGTCAATTAGAGAGATCAGCTACCCTCAATGGGTAGCTAATGTGGTCCTTGTCCAAAAGAAAAATGGTAAATGGAGAATGTGCGTAGATTTCACAGATTTGAATAAGGCATGCCCAAAAGACAGTTTTCCACTGCCAAGGATAGACCAACTGGTTGATGCTACATCGGGCCATGAGTTACTCAGTTTCATGGACGCCTACTCAGGATATAACCAAATCTGGATGAATAAGGCTGACAAAGAAAAAACGGTGTTCACAACCGACCAGGGCTTATACTGTTACACAGTAATGCCCTTCGGGCTAAAAAATGCAGATGCAACATACCAAAGGCTGATCAACAGAATCTTTCCACGTTAAATAGGAATAAACATGGAAGTTTACATAGATGACATGTTGACCAAGAGCATCTCGGTAGACAGGCATACCTCAGACCTACGAGAGACATTCGACGTCTTGAAGAGATATCAAATGAAGCTGAACTCGAATAAATGCCTATTTGGAATTTCTTCAGGAAGGTTCCTGGGTTTCCAAGTTCACCAGAGGGGAATCGAAGTAAACCCTGAAAAGATCCAAGCCCTACAAAAAATGACCTCACCAAGGACGCTAAAAGAAGTGCAGCGCTTAACAGGATGCTTAGCTTCCTTGGGTAGATTTATTTCAAAGGCCACAGACAAATGTACTCTCCTTTTTAAAGTAATTAAAAAAGGAAAAGGACTCGAATGGAACAAAGAATGCGAGCAAGCGTTCTTAAAAATCAAATAGTACCTAGGACAAGCTCCCATCTTTTCAAAACCAAAAATAGGAGATATACTCCACTTGTACTTATCAATTATAGAATTAGCAGCAAGTTCAGTTCTAGTCAGAACAGAGGATGAAGTACAGAGGCCAGTGTACTATACCAGCAAGACACTTTTTTCAGCTGAAACCAGGTATTCACAGGTAGAAAAAATGGCCCTAGCATTGGTTTTGGCAGCAAGGAAGCTAAGGCCATACTTTCAAGCTCATACAATCTAGGCCCTCACCGATTTCCCACTTAAGCAAATTTTTTAGAAGCCAAAAATTTCAGGAAGACTAACCAAATGGGCAATCGACCTAAGTGAATTCGATATCCAGTACGTCCCTAGGATATCTCTCAAAGGCCAGACAGTGACAGATTTTATAGCAAAGTTCACAGAACCAAACCTGGAAGAAAAAAAGATGTTGGGTAAAAGTTTCTCATGGAAATTATATGTCGATGGTTCTTCTAACACTCAAGGCAGCGGGACAGTGATCGTAGTATGCACCCCGGAAGAAGATGATGTCGAGTGTGCCATGAGATTAGACTTCAAAGTAACGAATAATCAAGTCGAGTATGAGATGCTACTAGCTGGACTCAGAATCTGCATAGCCTTCAGAGCAGATGAGGTCGAGATATTCAGCGACTTGCAAGTAGTCGTCAACCAAGTCCTGGACGAATACCAAGACAGAGATGGAGGTATGATAGCTTATCGTGACATAACAAAACAGCTCCTTCAGAAATTCAAAGAATATAAGATTGCCCAGATCCCAGGGAGGATAATGAAAAGGCAGATGCTTTGTCCAAGATAGCATCAGCAACAACCATAATCAGACCAAAAACTACTTCGGTCGCACATCTCCTCAAACCAAGCACAGTTGAGCCAAAAAAATTTGAAATCTAAAAAATCTGAACACCGTCATACGGTTGGATGACTCAGCTAAAAAGATTTCTGGAAGAAGGCGTACTCCCGGAGGATCCCCTACAAGCCAAACGTATCAGGTATCGGTTGGTAAGATACACATTAATCGGAGGAGAACTGTACAGAAGGGGGTTTTCCTGAACACTCCAAAGATGTATATCAGTGGAAGATACATATCAGATACTACAGGAAATCCATGGTGGAGTATGCGGAAACCATACTGGAGGAAAACGTTTAGCACACAAGGTACTTAGGCAAGGTTATTATTGGCCCACTTTATTCTCGGACACACAACTATGTTCGGAAAGCTACAATACATGCCAAAGGATTGCTAACGATATCCGAAAACCCCCCGAACAACTTAGAAACCTTAGGTCCCCAAGGCCATTTGCCATGTGAGGATTGGATTTACCTGGTCCAATGCCAGTAGGGACAGGGGGTGGAGCGAAGCATGCAATAGTAGCCGTTGACTATTTCACGAAGTGGGCAGAAGCTGAAGCCTTAATGCATATCATATAAGCAAATATCGTTAATTTCATGAAGAAAAATATACTCTACAGGTTTGGAGTCCCAAACACTATCATCAATGATAACGACACCCAGTTCGATAATCTGAAATTTAGACAGCTGTGCAAAGAGTACCAATTTTCCAATTACTATGCCACACCTGCCCACCCTCAAACAAATGGACAAGCTGAAGCAGTAAACAAAATCATCAAGCATACACTCAAAGCAAATCTAGATGCCAAGAAAGGAAGTTGGGTTGAAAAACTCCTCGAGGTGTTATGGGCATATCGGACGACAACAAGAACTTCAACAGGAGAGACCCCATTCACTTTAGCGTTTGGAATAGAAACTGTTATCCTCATAGAAACATCATACGCATCACCCAAGGTCAGGCTATATAATGAAGACCAGAATATTGATATGCTTTTACAAAGTCTAGATGAACTAGAAGAGAAAAGGGAGAAGTCCCAAATACGAAATATGGCATATCAACAAAAAATAGCTTGCCACTATAATTCTCATGTTCGAGTCAAGAAATTCCAACTGGGAGACCTGGTACTCAGAAAGGTGTCGCTGAATACAAAAAAAAAAAGTTACAGGTTCCTTGGTTGACAAGTGGGAAGGCCCGTACAAGATTGAAGGAGTAGCTGGCCATGGAGCATATTGGATTGCACGTCCAGATGAAGGGGTCTTACCCCGACCATGCAACGCCCAATATTTGAAGATTTTCTATCCTTAAAATTTTGTTTCCTTTTTGTTAGGACAATTTTAGTCAGGTCAATTATTAGCTTTGAAATTTAAATCATTGTTGGTTTTGTAGTTATAAATAAAAATCAAACTCGGGATTTCCGAAATATAAAGCATATGATAATAAGAACATATGAAAGACGAGCATGATAATAAGAATATGCAAATAAAATACTCGGGACCATTAACTCCCGAATGGGCAGAAAAGCGCGAAGGAGCACGCCAGCCGAGCAAGGTTAGTCAACCTTAGCAAAAAGGAAAACCCAATGCACCACATTCTGGAAAACAGCTCGGAGCGCTGTAAAAAAAAATCCTGGTGAAATACGTAGCTGTGTTAAGCGGTTCGAAAAGCTTAACGATTCGGCAAACCCTTGCATAGAAAAAACTGGGGAGACGTCCTTGGTAACTTGTGCGAGCACTCGAACATATGATCATGGTGAGCATTGATGTAATGTTTGGGTAATAACAGAGAATGAAATACGAGTAAATCTACTTTCTTGTTTCAAGATGGCTCGGTTAATATAAAGCCAGTTTAATAAGATACTTGGCATTAAAAGTAGCTCAGGTTAACAAACCAGGTTTAATAAGATACTCGGTGAAGTTACTCGGACAGAATTAGCCAGTTTATGCATTAGCCAGTTTAATAAGATACTTGGCACAGAGTGCATTTGCCAGTTTGATAAGATACTTGGTACAAAAAGATTACATCATCCAGTTTAACAAGATTTGGCAGAAATTGTGCTAGCTAGTTCAATAAGATACTCGGTGCCAGAAACAGCTCCAAATAGTAAAACCAAGTTAGATAAGATATTCGGTACTCGGTACTCGGTGAAATTTCTTGAGTAATGAGTCGGATTAAAGCAATTGGTTTTCTGAATTAACAATTTTTAACACATGAAATTTCGTTGATAAAAATCGTTACAAAGGTGAAAATCTTTACAAAGGTGAAAAATCTTTACAAAGGTGCCAATGCTCGGGTCAGGCGCAATTTCATACTCATGGAGGATACTTCCGTTCGAAGGCCAAGCAATTGTGTTTATCGAATCATCCATCCACTCGCTGTAGTCTACTCTAGAGACCAGGCCAACATCAGGTGTCGAACCTTTTACATCAGATTCCTGACTGGCATAGAAGGTCGAGAAAGAGTGCTCTGATGAAACCTCCAGATGCATAGGATGAGGCTTTTTACCTTGGCTACGGCAATAAGCTCTCCACTCTTTCATATGAGTCGGAAGAGATTCCAGGGACCGGTCCACATGGTTCTTGATCGATAGCTCCCAGTTGGTTCGGGCTTTATCAGTTGTCCGATTCTTGACCTTAAAAAATTCACCAGTTGAAACTAACCCTCACTGAAATTCCCGAAGAAGAAGGGCGTTACATTTGGGGATATTTTGAATCAGTCAACCCTTGGACCTCCAGTTCCAGCCTGGCCCCCTTTGATAGGGACTCAACAGTCAGAGCTTAGCGTTCCAAGTCTTCGATTTTCTACTCATAGGACAACTTGGACTGCTCCGCTTCCTGTTCAGCTTTGAGCATCGATTCTTAGGCAGCAGACAGTAAGTTTTGAAATGATGTAGCCTTCTCCTCTACCAAAGAATCTCTTTCCTCAGCTTCCACTTGCTTAGCCAAACAATGATCGGTAAACAACTAGGCAGAGCTCACCTTCTTTTGATATGCCAATTCAACCTGATCACGGCTATCCTCACTCTCTTTCAGCTGAGCTTTAAGATGCCTTATTCGGTTAGCTTGATGTTGTTGCGTCTGAACCAAATCAATAAAATCGACCACCATCTATAAGGAAATTAAATTAAAAATCTAGAAAGCAAAAGCTTTAAAAAAAATTGGGAGTGGAACTTACATAAGATGCGCCGTTGAAAATGTTCTGAAGACGGCTCGTTAAAGAAGCATCCCAGAAATGGCTCCAGTGGTCATCCCTAATGAAAGCCCGACCAAATGACATCGCCCTGAACATATCCTGGGGAAAATGATAGGAAGGGCCTCCCGAGGATTCAGCCCTTACATCTTCAGCCTTAGGAGTGAAGAAGCCTCTGTTCGGATCAGAAGTTTCTGCTCCTACTGAGGCTTCAAAGTGAATGCTTGGGGGAATCTCAACCTCGGCATCTTTATCACTCGATTCAATAAATGAAACTACCCGAGCGACTTTATGAGGACGAACAAGAGAGTCGACCTCTTTCCGTTTCTCAGCCCGAGTACGATGGAAGCTGAGATCAGCCGAAGGGCCTTTCTGATCATCATCCTGAAAAGATCCAAAAAAGTAAGGATCGAGGTTTGCTTGTCCATCAGATTCTTTATCTCCATCCCTAGCATTCAACTGCTCGATAGGAACCTCAACCGAGGAGCTCGTCTCACCGGGCCCTTCACCAAGACCATCACTTTGCCGTCCTCTATCTTTAGGCAAATTCTAAGTGTGGTCAGCAGGGCCACTCAGACCACTAGATTCCCCTACGGTTGACCGAATGACCTCTTCAGGGACGTACTCAAGGATATGCTCGTCAGCTTCATCAGATTCCTCATCTGATTCAGGTGGGGTAATACCTTCCTTGCTTTGACTAGAGGCTTCTTTTTGGCTTGCCTGAAGGATCGATTTCACCTGGCGAGCCTGAACATCGCAGACGATGTCCGAGTCATACACCTAGTGATAAAAATAACCCAAGTCAGAATATACAAGGTAAAAAATAATTTAAAAAAGAAAAAAAGAGTAAGAAGACCACTTACATCGCCTTCGATGGCCTGAAATATGGCTAAAGAAACCAAGTTATATCATCTTCTTCTCGTTGAAAAGATGAGACCTGCTCCTTTTTTCCAAAGTACGCACTGTAGCCCAAGCAAGTCTGGTCAACTCAGTATCGAAGAATTCAAGTTTTTTCTTGTTCCATATGTCAGGGGAACAGAAAAAATGGGGAACCTTTAGCACCGTCCGGTTCTCCTTGGCCAAAAGAGTAACTTGAAGTCCTAAGTTCCCTCCGGTAAAGAACCAACTGTTCTTCCGATACTAGTTCGACGAAGAGAATCCCCACACAAACCCTCTCTTTTTGGCATCATTAGAGGTGTCAACTCCCCGGTTCACTTTGTCCCCTCGGGGACCCAGCAATCTGACGGATTAGACATGAGAAAATAAGTCCCTGTCTGACCAGATTGCCTTAGTGTATGGAACTGCCTGATTTCACTCGGAGAAGGCGGCGACAGGTTCATCCGGCTCCACATATTCCACATGCACATCAAAATCTTGTAGCTATTCGGGGCCAGTTGGGCTAGAGCGATCCCTACTTCAGCCAGAAATCAGGCAACAAACTGCTGAAGAGGAAGAGTGACGCCGCAACAAAGCATGGACCCATAAATCACCACCATGCCCGGGGGAGGGTTCCATACGGCTCTATAACCGGCAGGAGACAGTGTAACTGAGTCATCCAAGTCGAATCGAGCACAATACTTCCCGATCTTATCTTTCCTTACCACATTCGGCTCGACGTCATACCCACTCGGGCCATCAATAGAAAAAGAGAGACGAGACTTTCTAAACTCCTCCTCAACGTCCTTCTCATTAATAATTTGTTCCCTGATTTGAACACTACCCGAGCTATGCTTATGGACCTCGCTTTTACTTTGATGTTTCCCCATCCTCGATCGAAGAGGTATCCTGTGATCAGAAACTATAGATTCATAACTAGATGATTCAGAACTAGATCCAGAACTAAAAAGGACATTAGGGTAAAACCCTAAAACGTCAACATCTAAAAAAGGAGGTTCATCAGGAGGTATTTCCCCCAATAATTTACGAGTGCAAGAAACCAGTTGAAAATATCCACGATCAAGCGCTTCAAAAGCTATAGTAAAAAGACGACGATGGGAAGATGGATCCACTAAAACTAACCTTTTGAATAAAGAAACCTGTCGTAGAAACTTCAACAGAGACTAAAGGATTTATGCGCAAAGCAATCTGGGTTGGAAATTTCTGGTTTGAATTTGTGAGAATAAACTAGAACAACCCCGTTCAATAGAGCATTTAAAGAGACAATTACACGAAACCCTAGGGTCTCAAGAAGTGGGAAAAATCAAAGACATATTTGATGACGTAGGCAGCGTACGAGCAAACGTTTAGGTCATTTCTCGTAAATGGTTTCGAGAAATGAAGCGGTAGAAGACAGGTGTTAAGAGAAAAACTGACCAAGACCGTTAGGACTCCAAAACGTCGCAATCATTGAGATTTCACGTGGGGGGCAAAGTGAATTTACATGGTCACTATTAAGACACATCATTATGACAAGACATTTAATCTGGCGTTAATGAGACTTAAAAGATTAAAGGGTTGATTAAAATACTCTTGCCTGGAACCAATTCCTATTCGGTGAAAAATATTTTAAGGGGGTATTGTCATATGTAAATTTTATCAGATGTACACATCATTGACACGGAGGATAACATTGCCAGATAGATATCCGAATAGACGTTCAGAAAATATCCCACAAGATGTCACCAAAGAGTAAGAACCCGAGTAGGTATAAATGCAAGCATTTAGCACGATCCACTCGGGATCAGCTGACGTCATGTTCTACTCTGGATCAACTGACGTCATGTTCTACTCGGGATCAGTTGACGTCATGTTCTACTTAAGATCAGTTGATGTCATGTTCTACTCGGGACAAATATGAAGAAATCCGAATAAAGAAGTCCAGTACTTAACTAACGTACGAACCAAGAGTCATATTAAAATACGCAAAGATATCCACATCGAAGAAGAGTTCCAAGAAGGATGGAATACCAAACAGATTCTAAATCAGACAACAACTTTATTTCTTCAAAAAGATTACGCATTTGTAAGGAAATAAGTCCTAAATGGACTATATCACCAGAGTCTCATTCGATCTTTATACAAATCTCAAAAATAGGAAAGAATACAAACTTCAACAAGTAACCAATCATAATTAAATACAAAAATCTTTCATTACCTATACAAAAAGGATTAGGGTTCTATGCACATATAAATAGACCCATAATCTCGTCATAAAAAGATATAGAAGAATACAGAGAGAAAAAAGAGAGATCGAGAGTTGTAAATCTTTATTTCAATAGTGGATTTTGGCTCGGTTGTTTGTTCAACCACCCGTGGACGTTTCTCCGATCACTGGAGTTTTACCATATAAAACTTGTGTCTAATTAGTTCCCAATTACATTCTCCTTCTCTTTCTCTTTGAGATCACAACTAAAATCCAATCTCATTTACTTTCTCATACATAAAGAAATCGACATCAACAGTTCCGTAGAACCTTTAGAGACTTTGTCCCTTCGTAGATTCCTTTTGGAAGTAATTTGGTTATGTAGAAATTTTGGGACGTGGATACTGCTATAATGTCAATCAACATCAATCTTCAAACTTTACTTTATCATATACGTATTTTATGTTGAACCGACATGGTGCATGCTCCATACTTTCCGAAAAAAAGTATTGGCAATTGCTTATTATGTGTCAAACAATTGGAAGAAGACTTCTTGGTTTCTAAATCTTTTAATAACGCGAATTCTTAAAAGAGTTATAGGAAAATTGCTTATTATGTCAATCAACTAGAAGAATATTGTTGTTTTTCTTTTAGTGTTAATTTGGATATCTTGCTTTATTCCCCGTATTTTTAGAAAAATAAAAGCAAGTACCAACAACTTGTTTTTCTTATGTCAAATACTGTCAAACACTGGGAAGAAGTTTGTTGGCAAAACGAATATAACAAAATGAATATAACAAAACATAGCCCTACAAACACTACAAGAAATACCTTTAATGACAATGGACAATGGGCACCACACCCGTATTAACTGGGGTAGTGGTGAAAAAACGTGTTTTTCAACCATAAGCATTGTCCGTTGTAAGTAACATATCTACTACGGGTAATGTCTGTGGTCGATGCGTTACTTTCAATGGGTATTACCTGTGATCGATGAGTACTTTTTTTTTTAAAAAAATAACAAAATTAATTTAGTGACTTTATACGTAGCCTAATTAATGTAAATAATTGGAAGATTAAACTCCAAAACATTCAATATAAAAATTCACAAGCATTATATATATATGCATTAAAATTTAAACATCCATATATAAACATGCAATTAAAAATCTTCAAGTATTAACGTTACATTCACTTAATTAAAAAGTCTAACTGTGAATAAATGTTCAGTACATCTTGATCGATCACTACATGGTTAATTTATCAAAATTATTAGAAAATATCAACAAAAACAAAAAAAATAAAAACAAAAATAAAGCAAAACAAATAGACTCCGGATATCCTTCTAAGTAGAAAGAAATAAGTACCACAGAAGGCTTTAACTAGACGAGACTCATGCATGGATCTTAGTCTCTTTAGAGTCCAAATCATACTTGTCTGATATTGCTAACAATTTTACAGTCAATGTGTCTGACACTAAGGACATATAAGACAAATTGGATGTCGATGAATCCACATCCTCTGTAAGAGTATCTCTATGTATGAGGTGTAGTATGGCCTGTAAGAAATAAAAAAGGTAAAATAGTGATGGTGTAATACTGTCATAGGAGCACAAACAATTGATTGAGTATCACATCTTAAACCAAACTACTGTAGATAATAATAAAATTTACCTTAAACACCATTCCAAATGATCTGGAAAAAAAAAGCATCGAAACAACTACAAAGACTCAACAAAACAAATACCCATATCAATTATACATAAAAATTGACAAAATGTAACACTATACTTCTAAATGCATATTAAAAAAAATACACAATTAAAATCTTTCAAATTTGAATAGAAGTATAAGGAACTCACATTTGCATCAGCAGAGCCACTACCAAGCATAACATCATGATCAGGCACTCTTTCTTCACCATTCATCTATCCAAACAAGCAAAACTGGTTCAAGGACAACCAATCTAAAAAAATGGTAGGGGTGGGTGGAGTGTGAGGTTCAATGCCCTTCTCACCAATACACAAGAGCCTGAGATTCTCAGCAGTTTTGTGGACAAAACCCAAGATCAATTCAACAATCTACCAAATCGGACCATATCCCCTTCTACTCTCTTATCAACTTGATTGTGCTAGCATAACAACCAAAATCAAACATGTTATCTACCTAATATACACTTTACGAAATTTCACTTCCAACCTAAGTTGGATATCATTACAAGCTTAAAAATGGTTTCTTGTCTCATTTTACAAATTTTATGAATTTTTTTTTACATAACTACTCTTAAAAAAAAAAACTGTTTTCAACATTTTTCAGGATAGTAGTTTTGTAGTTGTGGCCGTAGTTGTGTAGATATGTTGGAAATTTTGTAAAAAATTCTATAATCGGACTCCGAAACTATTTGTCAAGTGCAACTTGATAGCAAACAATCACAACCATGTAGTTTTCAATCTTCCTATATACATTGACATACTTAACTCGAAGAGCCAATTAAGAAACAGTTCTTGCAAGATTAAGGACACCGAGACTCACATCTGAATGTATTGTCAACACGTTTGTTTTTTTAAAGTAAAATTTGTTTGAAAATAAGTAATTTTACATTTATACCCATGTTAGACAATTATACATATAATATGAAATAAAAACAATAAAATAATAATAATTATACATGAACACATATGATCATGATCTTCTTCTTTGATTATAAGCAAACTTCATTTTTACTAAGAAAAGAAAAGGTTTTTTTTTTCAAAAATTAAAAGGACAGCAGGAAAAATCACACAAAGCACTCTAATAAAGTAATAAATAAATACATCACTCTAATATCATAATAAAGTAATAATATTAAACATCAATATAATAAGTGATTGGGGTCTTTTTTTATTTTTAAAACTATTTAAAATAAACAATATATTAAAACAAACATTTCTACTTCATATATAATTATGATGAAATTTAAAATATGTTATATATAGGGGATAATATCGGAAGAAAATATTTTGGATTGCATTCAATACAATTCAGTGATTTGCAATTAAATGAAAAATCAATTTTTTTTGTTATATATATATTTAGTTGTTTTTTGGTATTTTAAAGTTGTTTGAGCACTTAAAAAATAAATAAAACAGTTTAATAATTATTATTCAGACCCATTAAGTTTTAATTGGAAAAAACCATTACTTCTAAATAGACAACAAGTATTATAAGAAAAATAAAATAAATAACCGAAAAAGAAATGTAACCGATTAAAAAATAATTTTAGTACTTGGGGGAAGTGTGTTCATACACGAAACACAATTTCGTCAGCTTTTCCAATTAAGTCTAGAATAGGACTGTCAAAACAGTTCAAGTAAAGATCCATGCTCACGAAGGTTTCAATACCTGAAAATGAAGTCCTAGTTGTTTCTAGGGTTTCCAATAACATCAATTAATATTATAAAAAATAAAATAAAAATAAAATTGACAAAGGAAATTTACGAGAAAACATACCAATTGAAGAACAGAGAACATTGTTAAACCAAACAAAAAAAATCATTCTCTCATTCACTTGAAATCAAGTCAAAAACTAAAAACAATTGAAGCTTCAATCGAACCAATGAGACATTTGAGAGAGAGAAAGATAGAGAGGAAACGTTCCTAGAGGATTGTTTGACTTCAACAGAATCGATAACAATCTCCCACATCGTGGAAGCGATCTCCAGAGCCGAGAAGAGACCATGTCTAGTTTGTTCGACTATAGCGATTTTGAGCGTGTGTGATTTGTGGTCCGTAGGGAATTTGAAAATTTGGGATTTTTTTATTCTTTAAACATGTGAAATATTTACTAGGTAAAATAGTTTAAAATAAACAATTGAAACTTAATTTTTTTTTTGAAAAAATAAACATTGTTGGCTTAAACAAAAATAGCCTCTTAATTACAGTTCAATTACACATAATGATACAGTTGTATCTTCGTTTCTTGCATGCAAATCATACATGTAAATATCCATGAAAAGAAAACGGGTATTTTTGTTTTTATAATTAGTTGTCTACAGACGAACAATGCCATATTATAAGTAAAAAATTAGTTTAAAACAAATTATTAAGAAAAAAAATTGTCAAGTGTAGCGGTGTCCACACATTGTTAACAGAATATATAATTCCTATTACGGTGCTTATCCAGACAATTCATTGTTAACATAATATATTCCTATTATTCTGTTCATCTAGACAATTCTAATATTTCAAATAGATTTCATTTAAAGAAGGGTTAAAATAATTTTTGTCCCTCTAGTTACAACTATTAGCCATTCTGATCTCTCTAGTTTCAGTATTCCTCCGCTAAGTCCTTCGGTTAAGTTCTGTTAATTTTTTTTTGTCAAAATATTATTTTATCCTTATAATAAATATTTAGTTTTCTTTAAAAATAACAAAATTTTAAATTTAAATTTTAAAATGGATTGGGTGGATCCACCGTCCATCTCATGATATGGACGATGGGGATCCAATCTGGATCTCTACCCAATCCATTTTAATGGACTTTTGATTTCCTCAGAATCAAAAAATAAATAAATTAAAACTTGGTTAAAAAAATTACATTAAAATTCAATTCCAAAAACGATCAACCTCATTATCCTCATCTCTTCACCACCATCAACAACCTCATCTCTCTCCATCGTCATCATCTTTCAATCTCAAAACATTTCCAGATTTTTTTTCTCTCATAGAGAATCTAAAAAAAAAACAATCCACATAAAATGCCCCTCCACAACCACCAAACCCTAGCCACCTCAACAAGCTGTCCATTACCACCAAACCAATCGAATCCACGCCCAAAGTCACACCCAAATCGAACCCATAAACTACACACCTAATAGAACCCAGAAATAACCCCCAAACCAATCGAATGCACACCCACATCCACACCCAATTGAACCAAGAAACGAAGAAAAAGAAGACGAAGAAAGGAGAGAAAGAAATCGGTTTGGTTCATGCTGGTGAGTTTGTTCCTTCTTCGTTGTTGAGCAAGTTCGTTTCTTCTTCATCTCGTTTTGAGGGAGACAAAGAGAGGGATTCACGACATAGAGAGAGAGGGCGTGTGGATTCGCGTGAGAGAGGTGGAAGATGAGGATGACATAGAGAGAGAGAGAGTGTGTGTGTGTATGTGTGTGTGGTGGCGGCTAGGGATTTAATGTTTGAGTGGTGGTAGGGTTTGGGTGTTTGAGTTGTGGTTATGTTAGATTTTGTGTTAGGTTTAGTGAAGAAGATGATGAAGATGATAAGAGAATGGCTAGGGTTTTGTTTTGTCAGGTGTCTATTGTGAACGATTTTTTTAGTTTTAATTTTTTATTATTTTAATATTACTTTTTAATTATTTTTAATAATATTTTGTTATTAAAACATTTTTATTTTGTATTGTTACCACTATACCCTCGTATGTTTGACAGAAACCTAACAGAATATGATTGTAGGGACCAAAAAACGATTACTAATTAACGTTTGGACCTAACAAAGGAATACTGAAACTAGAGGGACCAGAATGGATACTAGGTTAAATTAGAGGGACAAAAATGATTTTAACCCTCTAAAGAATCTGGTACCTATATATGTATCACTTGTAATTAAGAAAGCCATTTCAAATTCAGAGTTCCAATTATTCGGACCTTAATTGTAATATTTTCACCAACATGATGAGTGCTTACAAACTTGTCCTTGTATTGGTTTCTTTTGTTATGCTTCAAACAATATGTGAAGCAGGTCTTCTCCCTGCAAAACGTACAATCAACATCACCAATTACGTTTATGCAAGCAGTTCGGAGGTAGATATCACCGTGCATTGTAAATCAGGTGATGATGATCTCGGTCAACATGTACTTCCTTATAAAGGTTCGTACTCATTTAGATTTCGACCTAGGGGAAACTCCTTATTCTACTGCAGTTTTGCGTGGCAAAATCAGTTCAAAAGATTTGATATTTACGTAGATAAGAGGGATCATAAATTATGTCGTGTTTGTAAGTGGTTTATAAAAGAAGGGGGTCCGTGTTTTTGGAACTATGGTAATAAGGATGTAGAGTGCAAGCAATGGCAGTAAATCAGTGCTGCAGGGAATTACTATATACTGGTATGCATTTTATTATTGATGTAATAAACTTCTCAGAATGTAGCTGAGATATGTCAACTATTATGATTTTTTTTTTTTTTTGTAAAAAAACCTTCGATGAATATAAGTGCTGAGTTGTTTTTTTTTCTTGGTTAGAAACATATATAAATAATTACTTTTATATTTGTACCCATTCAACTATTAATTTTATATGTTTACAAATTTATTTGATTGAAAGATTATATGTTTATATTTTAATATATAAAAAAACTACAAACAAACAATTTAATAAATTGTAAA
This sequence comes from Dipteronia dyeriana, assembly GCA_032871835.1. Lineage (NCBI taxonomy): Eukaryota > Viridiplantae > Streptophyta > Magnoliopsida > Sapindales > Sapindaceae > Dipteronia > Dipteronia dyeriana. The sequence goes on along the minus strand of CM065298.1, from coordinate 27,040,018 downwards.
ACAAAATTAGTTAGTTACTGATAAGATTTAAAATTTTGAATTTGTGATTGATAATTTAAATTAAAATACTGTATAATTTATAAATATTTCAAAATAATATCCGTTCATAATAAATCATCATGAACTTTTTATAAGGGTTTTGTTTAGAGCATCTTCAATGTAAGAATGACTTATGAAAAAAAAAGATGCCATATAGAATTAACAGACATTCTGTTAATAAATCTTTATCCAATACTGCCGTGCATATTCAACCTTAAGTTGATGTGGCAAAAAAAAATAATTAGATATTGTTGACATAACCGTCTACTTTCAGACAGTCTGTTACACAACTATTTTTTCGATTGACTTAGCAATTATTTAACACTGATATTAATATTTTATTTATTTTTGATAAGGAATTAAAATAAAAGATAAAACAGGAAAAAAAATTGAAAACGTCATTAAAAAAATGTGTTTTAAACAGAAGCATTGGATACCTAATTTTGAGGTGATTGAATATCAAGTCTATTTTTATTCCACATACGAAGCAAGCCTATTGATATTGTTTTCATGCCATTGATTATTGGTATGTAAACCACTTTTACACTAAAGATGCTCTTAGGATGTCAATAGGTCAAATGAGAATATGGGGGAAGGTCCCTTTGTTGTAGGTAGGGGTGGGCATCAACCCGCCAACCTAACCTAACCCCACCAGATTGGGTTGGGATAAGTTAATAAAATATAATTCAACCCAACCCGACAACCCGACACTAATAATTAAAAATAAATTAAATAATTTTATTTATTATTAGATCTATTATGAAATCTCATTTTTTTTAATTATGTAAAAAATTTACTCATGCATCATTGATAATATTATAAATGATAAATATTAATACATATTTTAAAATATTTTATACCATAAATAAATAATACATTTATTAAAACATGCAATTATATTGTCTTCATCTTTTGTGTGAATTGACACATCCTTAATTATACTTTAAAATGTTTTTTTTTCCTCTTAAGATTTGATTAAGAATTTGGTAGAAAAATGTCTAATAATTGTATAAAAACTCAAACTATTATGTTGGTTTAAGTAAATAATAGATTATCCAACTACGAGATATTCGATAAAGCAATTATACTTATAAAATTGATAGGAGGTTTAGATAGAGATTTTCCAAGTTGGATAAATGACTATATTTTTATTTCTTAATTGTGCAACAGATATTTAAACAATTTGTATTATATATGTTGTGATTTGATTTTAATGCTTTTAAGAAATATAAACTCTATGTGATATGATATTATGATGAAAAATTATTTTAAATTTGAATTTTGATATATCAAAATTTGAATTCAAATTTTTTTCTATTGGACTTAAAAAGCTCAACCCGATCAACCCAACCCAACCCGACAAATATTGAGTTAGGTTGGGTTGGGTTGAATTTTTTTTAACCCAACCCGAAAACGCCTACTCCAAGTCGTAGCCTTCATTTGGGGAAAACGAGGGTGGGGAAATTCGGAAGGAAGTATCTGCCCCTAATCGGACCATTTATACACCTATTTGAGGTCCTCACTTCCTATCATTTGTACTCGTTTTTTAACATATTTGTGTATTTTATGTGTTTTGTGAGCTTTGTGTAGGTAATTGCATAAATAAGGTGCTAGAGCTTAATTGAAGAGTTGTGGAAGTTAAATGGGATGAATTTGTAAATGCTCTTATAGACCACTCAATTTCAGAAAGTCATATATCTCTCCTCAGATCAAACCATGTAGAGATCCATATATATTCGGAAATCCCCAGATGTCTGCTTTCCAGCTGTTTTCACGGATTACAATTCTGGTTTTCCTAGTGGGTGTTTTGCTCATTTCTGTAATGGTGTGTGATGTTGGAAACCGAGGAAATAAGGGGTTTGGCACTTTTTTGATTTGGCTTTTCAAAACTGTTTCTATTTTAATAACTTATGGTTAAAAGACACTAAAGTAAGTGACTACCAAAAATGCCCTTACTGTACGCATTTTTAAAATTATTTTTTGACTTTAACTTTTGGAAGATACTTTGAAGTTGTTTGAGATCTACTTTGCTCTCTAACTGTCTAAAGTGAAAAACTCTGTAAATTGAAATCCAAGTTCATCTTCTTCTCCAACGAGTTTGACGTTCATATAGTTACATAAGAACACTCATCTTATCGGTTTGTGAATATCAAACTGTTAAGAAGAGTGATCTTATGCAACTTTGAAAAATGCTAATACTGAGCAATTGCAATTTAAAAGCAGAATCAACGAAAATCTAGACCATCAACGAAACTCTAGATCAAATATAATAATGGCTCTCGCATCTCAAGTGGATGTGATCTGCTTATGAAGCTTATTGAAGGTTATAGAAGTTTATAGAAAATTATACTAAATCTTATAAAAAAGTCTTGGAAAAAAATCTCGGAGAGTGTTACAAAAAAAAGTCTTGGAGAAAGTCTCCGAGACTTCTGTAACACTCTCCAAGACTTCTATAACACTCTTCAAGATTTTTGTAACACTCTCTGAGACTTCTGTAACACTTTTTGAGACTTCTATAACAGTCTCCGAGACTTCTTTAACACTCTCTGAGACTTCTATCGAGCTCTATAACACTCTTTGAGACTTCTGTAACACTCTCCGAGACTTTTGTAACACTCTCTAAGACTTCTATCGAGACTTTAGAATATGCTCTGAGACTTTCACTAACCTATTTTCTGTTCATCATCTTTCCCACTCGAAACCCTCAACAACTTTATTAATGGAAGATTCAAAACCGAAACCCAATTTGGGTTTTAAAATGATCAAAAAGATTGACTCCCGAGTGCGTCAGCGTAGCGCCACTCCGTCGCCGTTCTAGTGATCGCTTGAGTTTCAATGAGACTATATCTCTTTACTTCAAAACTCTTTCACAGTAAACCAAATGAAAGAAAACTAACGTGAAACAATTGTTGGGGGTGTTTTTGTTCGTTCACCATAATAGGTGTATTTTAAACATAAGTTATTAACACAGAGACAATGTTGAAAAGCCACCTCCAAAAAATGTCATTTAATTTTTGGACTCGTTGGAAACCACTGAAAAAGAGGAAGTGTTGTACAAAGGTTGTACTTACGGTGACCATACAACACTCTATCACTGCCCAAGCCCTAAAATAATTCCAGAGACTTAGCAATGTGCAGGCGTTGTTTGTACAATGATTGTATAGTGCCTCCGGCAACAATTTAGCGATTTTTAACTGAATTTGAGGGGTAGTATTGTCTTTTCTCCCCATTTCGTGCCCTAACTCCTCCGCCCTATAAATACACATTATCTCACACATCCTTCACAGACCACACACCAAACCACAAACCATTCTCTTCATCCTCTTCCATCTTCATCTTCTTCATCAAATAAGAGAGATTCAAGCTCCCATGGAGGATTTTTTCCTCCATGGGAGCTCACCATTCATCTCCACCGCTACCTTCCACACTTCTTCCACCAATCTTAAAGTAGATTGCAAGGAGAAAGGAATGCTTTATACTTCAATTTTGAGCCAAGCAACATCAATGGAAATGGAGAATCTTTGGAAGAGATTTCTTCAAGGGTTTTCTCTACAACGTATCTCTTCCACAGATCTTCAACAATGAATTACAATTTATTTGTATGATTTTTATAATTGATGTAATAAACTTCTCAGAATGTCTTGTCGCAGAAATATTTCAAATATTATGAATTTCATTTGTTTTTTTTTTTGTAAAAAAATCTTCAATGAAAATAAGTGTTGAGTTGTTTTTTTTTCTAGTTAAAAACATATAAAAATAAATACGTTTATATTTGTACCCTTTCAACTAATAATTTTATATGTTTACATTTTTTTATCGAAAGATTATATGTTTATATTTTAATATAAAAAAACAATTTAATAAAATGTAAATCAAAATTAGTTAGTTATTGATAAGATTTCAAAATTCGTGATGGATAATTTAAATTAAAATACTCTATAATTTATAAATATTTCAAAATAATATCCTTTCAAAATAAATCACCATGAACTTTTTATAAGGGTTTTGTTTAGAGAGTGACTTGTGAAAAAAAAGATGTCACATAGGATTAATCGACATTCTGTTTATAAATCTTTCTCCAATGTAGTTGTGCATATTCAACCTTAAGTTGACGTGGTACAAAAATATTAGACATTGACAACATGACCGTCTACTTTTAGACGGTCTGTTGCACAACTATTTTTTCGGTTGACTCAGTAATTATTTAACATTGATATTAACTTTTTATCTGTTTTTGGTAAGGAATTAAAATTAAAAAAAACTGGAAAAAAATGGACACATCATTAGAGAAAATGTTTTTTAGATAGAAGCATTAGAGACCTAATTTTGAGTTGATTGTCTATCAAGTCTATTTTTATGCCACATAGAAAGCAAGCCTCTTGACATTATTGTTATCTCGTTGATTATTGGTATGCAAACCACTTTTACACTGAAGATGCTCTTAGGATGTCAATAGGTCAAATGAGAATATGGGGGAAGGTCCCCCTGCCGTAGCCTTCGTTTGGGGGAAACGAGGGTGGGATAATTCAGAAGAAAGTATCACTGCCCCTAATCGGATGATTTTTTATAACTATTTGAGGTCCCAACTTCCTATCATTTGTACTCATATTTGAGCGTATTTGTGTATTTGATGTGTTTTGTGAGCTTTGCGTAGGTAACAATTCATAAATAAGGTGTTAGAGCTTAATTGAAGAGTTTTGAATGTTAAAAGGGATAAATTTGTAAATGCTCCTGCAGACCACTCGATTTCGAAAGTTGATATCTCTCTTCCCAGATTGAACCATGTTGATATCCTTATATATTTGGAAATCCCCGGATGTCTAATTTCCAATGGTTTTCACAGATTGCAATTCTAGGTTTTCTAGTGGGAGTTATGCTCTAGTGGGAGTTATGCTTATTTCTGTAACGGTGCACAATATTAGAAACCGAGGAAATAGAGGTTTTGACACTTTATTGAGTTGACATTTCAATAGTCTCTGTTTTAATAATTTATATTTAAAAGGCACTAAAGTAAGTCACTTCCAAAAATGCCCGTACTGTACACATTTTATAATTATTTTTTTGACTTTAATTTTTGGAAGATACTTTGAAGTTTTCTGAGATATACTTCTCTCTCTAACTGTTTTAAAGTGAAAAGCTCTATAAATTGAAATCCAAGTTCATCTTCTTCTCCAACGAGTTCGATGTTCATATAGTTACATAATATCACTCATCTTATCGGTTTAAATCAATTTATGAATATTAAACTTATAAGATGAGTGATCTTATGCAACTTTGAAAAATACAAATCTTGAGTAATTGCAATTAAAAGCAGAATCAACGAAACTAGGTCAAATATAATGATGGTTCTCATCTCTCGAGTGGATGTGATCAACTTATAAAGATTATTGAAGCTTATAGAAGCTTATAGAAAATTATACTAAAGTCTTGGAGAGTGTTATATAAGTCTCGGAGAGTGTTACAAACAAAAGTCTTGGAGAAAGTCTCCGAGACTTTTGTAACACTCTCCAAGACTTCTACAACACTTTCCAGGACTTCTTTAACACTTTCCAAGACTTTTATCGAGCTCTGTAACATTCTTTGAGACTTCTGTAACACTCTCCGAGACTTCTATCGAGACTTTAAAATATGCTTCGAGACTTTCACTAACCTATTAACTATTCATCATGTTTCCCACTCGAAAATCCTAACCCTCAACAACTTTAACAATGGACGATTCTAAACTGAAACCCAATTTGGTTTTAAAATGAACAAAAAGATTGACTCTTGAGTGCGTTAGCGTAGCACCACTCCAACGCCGTTCGAGTGAGCGCTTGAGTTTCAATAGGACTTTCTCTCTCTACTTTACAACTTTATCACTGTAAACCGAATTAAAGAAAGCTGACGTGAAATAATTGTTAGGGTTGTTTTTATCCATTCACCCTAATATATACATTTTAAAGATAAATCATTAAAATAGAGACAATGTTGAAAAGCCACCTCCAAAAAGTATCATTTAATTTTTAGACTTGCTAGAAACCATCGAAGAAGAAGAAGAAGTGATGTACAGGGGTTGTACGTACGGTGACCATACAACACCCAACCACTGCCCAAGCCCTATAGACGATTCCAGTGACTTGGTGATGTGCAGACACTGTTCGTACAACGATTATACAGATTCCTAGGCAACAATTTAGCGATTTTTGGTTGAATTTAAGGGGTAATCTTGTATTTTCTCCTCATTTCATGCCTCAGTTCCTCCACTATATAAATACACATTCTCTCACACATCTTTAACAGACCACACACCATACCACAAACCCTTCTCTTTATCAAATAAGAGAGAGATTCAAGCTCCCATGAAGGTTTATCCTTCATGGGAGCGCACCATACATCTCCACCACTACCTTCCACACTTCTTCAACCCATCTTAAAGTAGATTTCAAGGAGAAAGGAGGGCTCTAAGCACCAATTTTGAGCCAAGCAACATCAACGAAAATAGAGAAGCTTTGAGGGAAATTTCTGTTAGGAATTTCGATTAACACAGTAAAACAAAAAAAACAACATGCTTAGGCACAACATTAAACCGAATGTTTAACCTAATATGTTTCTATAAATACTTAATCAAACCCTAAACAATATAACATAACCCATATCAATTCAAGAGAAAATAAGTAAATCTAGAAAGCGGAAGCGTAACTGAATCCATTGCTGGAGATTTGTGAACGGGTTGTGAGCTTCCAAATTATCACGACCTTTATGAACCCTACTGTGTTCTATTTTTTGCTCTGTTGATGGGATACAAAGAAAACAAAAGTATCGTGTAATTTGGGGACCATAACCCTAAATATATAATAATCAAATTATTATATATGTTGGCTATTTCTAATTCGGCCCCTCAACAAATTAGAAATAGTACTCTGGTATCTACACATTAATTCCATGACAATTATACCCTTAAGCCTTAATGCTTTATATCTTAATTAGATCACTTTAATTTAGGCTTAACCAAAAAATAGCACAACACATTTAATGTTCACATGTGTGGCCCCATATGATGGATTTTTTCCCAACAATCTCCCACTGGGCCACATATGTAACTTTACAAATGTGTATGACTTTATGAGCTCCAAAATTTTGCTATCAGGCTTTCGTCACATTTAGCGTAACTAAACCCATCAATGGTCACGTATACTAACATAACCAAATGACAAAGATCAATCATGGATGCGTAGCATGGAAATTACATGCAATGTGATCTATACATGTCTATTCCAACTGGTCATACTTTATTCCTTAGTGAGATTAAAACTTAACTCAATGTAACATAGTGTAATTAACTGAATACTTTATTTCTGATCAGATAAATATCCAAATACATAAATGCATAAATATATCCAAAATAAAAATATAGAGCAATACAATACATAATTATACAAACTCCCACTATAATGTGATATCCTCACACAAAATAACACCCATATGAGCAGTGTGCTCATGAAAGACATTGGGTGGTAATTATTTTGTAAGCGGATCCGCTATCATGGAGTTTGTCCCAATGTGCTCTATGGATATATGTCCACTCTGTACTCTTTCCTTCACAATTAGGAACTTAATGTCAATATGCTTTGACTTAGATGAGCTCCTGTTGTTATTAGAATATAGCACTGCTGACTTATCGTCACAATATAGTTTGAGTGGTCTTTCAGCACCCTCCAGAATGCGCAGTCCAGTGACAAAATTCCGCAGCCATATTCCATGGTTGGATGCCTTATAGCATGTTACAAACTCTGCTGCCATGGTGGAAGAAGCTATGAGTGTCTGTTTGGCACTCTTCCAAGATATAGCTCCACCAGCCAACATGTATATGTAGCCTGATGTGGATCTCCTACTGTCTTGACATCCAGTAAAATCGGAGTCAGAATACCCTATGATCTCAAATTGATCCAATCTCCTATATATGAGCATGTAATCTTTTGTTCTCTTCAAATACCTCATAACCCGCTTGGCTGCTATCCAATGATCCATTCCAGGGTTACTTAAATATCTGCCTAACATACCAACAATGTACGCAATATCCGGACGCGTACACACCTGAGCATACATTAGACTCCCTACAGCTGATGCATAGGGAATCTTCTGCATTTCCTTACCTTCAAGGTTACTTTTAGGGCACTGGTTGAGACTGAACTTGTCTCCCTTAGCGACAGGGGTGTCACCTGGTTTGCTGTCCTGCATGCCAAACCTTTTGAGCACTGTATCGATATAGCTCCTTCGTGATAATCCAAGAATACCCCAAGAACCATCTCATTGTATCTGGATCCCTAATACAAAAGAGACGTCGCCAAGATCTTTCATCTCAAAATTCTTTTTTAGAAATCTCTTGGTTTCATGCAACATGCCTATATCATTTATGGCAAGCAATATGTCATCGACATATAAAACCAGGAATATATGCTTACTCCCACTGAATTTGTGATACACACAATTATCAACAACGTTTATCTCAAAACCAAACGAGATTATCATTTGATGAAACTTATTGTACCACTGACGGGAAGCTTGCTTGAGTCCATAAATGGATTCTGTCAATTTGAAAACCATATTCTTTAGGTCTCCTGACTCAAAGTTTTCTGGTTGCACCATATAAATTGTTTCGTCAATGTTACCATTGAGAAACACCGTCTTGACATCCATCTGATGAAGCTCAAGGTCAAAATATGCAATAAATGCCATGATTGTCCTAAAAGAGTCTTTCGTTGAAAACCGGAGAGAAAGTCTCTTTATAGTCAATCCATTTCTTTTGGGTAAAGCCTTGAGTTACAAGACGAGCTTTATACCTTTCCACATTATCTTTCGAATCCCTTTGGTTTTAAATATCCATTTACAACCAATGGGCTTCAGACCTTTTAGTAATGGGAAAATTACCCAAACCTTATTGTCTTGCATAGACTTATACTCCTCATTCATGACATCAATCCACTTTTGAGAGTTGGAACCCTGCATGGCTTGATGGAAATTGATTGGATCATTTTTCATCATTCCAATGTTTTCCTCATGTTCCTGGAGAAATACGTAAAATCGTTTGGAATAGCATTTCTCCTTCCTATAGTTGATCACCTTAATGACACTGGTTGTTGAGGTTGTTGAGGTTGTTGAGTTTGTCCATCAGGAACAATTACCTCATCTTGAATGGGGGTTTGTTCAACATTGTCTGGTTGAGGATCCAAATTCACTTCTTGATCAATGACAGGTATAAAAACCTGCACATTATCAAAAGCGATAGTAGGAATCGAAACCGATTCTTCCTCAAAGACAATGTCTCTGACCTTATTTCTCCCCCAAAACTCAACATCCTCAAAAAATATTGCAGTTCCCGTTTCAAAAATTGACCGAAGTGTGGGATCATAAAACTTATAGCCCCTTGATCGCTTAGAGTAGCCAATGAAGTAGCTGCTCACAGTTTTGGAGTCCAATTACTTTTCATGTGGCCTGTAAGGCCTTGCCTCAGTTGGACATTCCCAAATGTGAAAATGCATTAGACTCGGCTTTCTACCTGTCCAAAGCTCATAAGATATTTAGCAGTTTCATTATTCTTCCTCTATTTGCCCTTATCCTTAGAGGTGCTAGCCAAATGAGCACTTTTGGTCCTGTCTCGCTTCAGTCTCTCTTCCTCTTGCACACAGTAAGAAATGAGCTCATTAAGAGTCCATTTCTCCTTTTGACAGTTGTAACTGACCTTAAACTGGCTGTATTGTGCAGGAAGAGATATTAATACCAAATGCATGAGCAGGTCGTCAGACAGCTCGAGATTCAGTGCCTTAAGCTTAGAAGCAATTTGAGACATTTCCATAATGTACTCCCTAATGTTCTCTTTGCCTTTGTACTTCATGAAATCAAGCTTTGCAAATGCGTGCTTGTTTCTACCTTATCGTTTTTAACAAAACGCTTTCCAATTTCGGTTAGGAACTCCTTGGCTTTGGTTATCTTTTCAGATACCCCACCCCTAAATGCCTCCAGAATGCCGCGCTTGATGATCATAAGACTCATGCGATTTGAGCGATCCCACTTCTCAAAGTTCTTCCTGTCATCAAGAGAACTTGCATCCGTAAGAGAAACGGGTTACTCAACCCGAAGTGCAAGGTCTAGATCCATACAACCAAGAACGATTTCTATGTTCTCTTTCCAATCCTTAAAGTTAATCCCATTAAGCATGAGTATGGGTATATAGTTGGTATTAGCAGATATAGTAAAACATTAGCTTGAAAGAGAACAAAACAAACACAAAAACATGCTCACATTAATAACCAAATACAATGATCAACAAATTCAAATAATGGTAAGTCTCATCTCAAGATACCTAGCACAACATTAATATCAAGTCTTTGGACAGTAATATTAATTGTAAGTGGTACTTTTGTTGTAGTGATCAAATATTGACAATAATAAATGTCAAATAATAAATCTATCTTTGGATCCACTTATTATTCACATATAAAACCTTATAATTGTCACATATTTATCACCACTGGTGTGTGTGCAATTCGACCAAGTATTAACCTTCCTTTGGGCCGACTAATACTCGCATGAATTTACATACTCACAAAAATCCAACATCCATCATGAATAATTTACACAAGAGAGGTCACTTTGGCGACATATTGTTTCAATTAGCCCATTTAAAATGATAGACCACTTTATTTAACCATAAAAGATATACCAAATAATGGTCGGTCCCATCTTAAGATACCAAGTACAACATTAATATCAATTCTTTAGACAATAATATTAATCGTAAGTGGTATTCTTGTTTTAGTGATCAAACATTGACAATAATTTATGTTAAATAATAAATCTATCTTTGGATCGACTTATTATTCACATGTAAAACCTTATAATTGTCACATATTTATCACCACAGGTGTGGGTGCAATTCGGCCAAGTATTAACCTTCCTTTGGACCGACTAATACTCGCATGAATTTACATACTCACAAACATCCAACATCCATCATGAATAATCTACACAAGAGAGGTCACTTTGGCGACATCTTGTTTCAATTAGCCCATTTAGAATGATAGACCACTTTATTTAACCATAAAAGAAATACCAAATAATGGTCGGTCCCATCTTAAGATACCAAGTACAACATTAATATCAAGTCTTTAGACAATAATATTAATTGTAAGTGGTATTCTTGTTTTAGTGATCCAACATTGACAATAATTTATGTTAAATAATAAATCTATCTTTGGATCGACTTATTATTCACTTGTAAAACCTTATAATCATCACATGTTTACCACCATAGATATGTGTACAATTCGGCCAAGTATTAACCTTCCTTTGGGCCGGCCAATACCCGCATGAATTTAAATACACACACGTGGTACTCTTTTAGTAGTGATCAAACATTGACAATAGTTTATGTTAAATAATAAATATATCTTTGGATCGACTTATTATTCACACATAAAACCTTATAATCGTCACATGTTTACCACCACAGATGTGTGTACAACTCGGCCAAGTATTAACCTTCCTTTGGGCCGGCTAATACCCGCATGAATTTACACACACAAGAACATCCAACATCCCTCATGAACAATCTGTACAAGAGAGGTCACTTTTGTGACATCTTGTTTCAATTAATCCATTTAGAATGATGGACTACTTTATTTAACCATAAAAGGTATACCACCAAATATTTGAATTTAAGTTGATCCTAAAAATAAAATAAAAATAAATAAAATTTATTTTATTTTATCAAAATTACAAAAGTACCCTTTATTTTGTAAAATTACAGAAAGACCCTCAACTTTCCATAATTAAAATTTGGCCCAAAACTTTTTTTCAAATTATAAAATGACCCCGTAACTTTTCAATAATTATTAGTCTGCCCCAAAACTTTTTCTTAATTGCAAACAGTCCCTGAATTTTTGTAAATTATAAATTAACCATGAAAGTTTATCAAAATCACACAATGGCCCAAACAAATTGCAAAACAGTCCCTAAAGAATATCAAATTCTCAAAAAGTGGCGCAACACAAAACCATGGTCTGAGACTTGATTCTTTACCGTTCACCGCCCCAAAGACCACCATATTGTCGCCTGAAGGCAACGAAGCACGGCGGAGCAACGGTCGACGGCCCGCAAACCGAGATCGACGATCGATGAAGACCAAAACCGATCCAAACCCAATCGAGCGACGGCGGCAGTAAGAGGAGTGGATCACCCGATCTTGACATCGACCGAACGTAGATCCTTCTCCTCACCGTGAAATCGCACGAGTCGATCGCAAAGCTCACCTGAAAATTCAGACCTGGGATGGCCTTGACTGAGAGAGAGAGAAAAACTGATTTTGGGCGAGGGAAACTGGGCCATTAGGACTGTATGGGTGTGGGTTGAAGGAGATGGAATCGGATATGGGTGTGACCCATCAAAGCAAAGAACCACAGATTTGGGTTGATCTGATTCAATACCTGTTTCAACCCAGATTCGTTTTTTTTTCTTCGAAAATCTGAGAACACTTTTTTTTTTTTTAACTTAAAAAACAAAACTCAATCAGAAGATCAAAACCCAAATAAAGATCAAACAAATAATAGAAAACATTGTTTTTCTCTACCGATACATCAGATAACATATATTATATATCAGTTGTTAAAAACACAACAATTCTCAAAAAAATTCCTTAAATTCTCAATTCTCAAGAATCGATCCTGGGTAGCTCTGATACCACTTGTTAGGAATTTTGATTAACACAGTAAAACAAAAAAAACAACATGCTTTGGCACAACATTAAACCGAATGTTTAACCTAATATGTTTCTATAAATACTTAGTCAAACCCTAAACAATATAACATAACCCATATCAATTCAAGAGAAAATAAGTAAATCTAGAAAGCGGAAGCGTAACTGAATCCATTGCTGGAGATTTGTGAACGGGTTGTGATCTTCCAAATTATCACGACCTTTATGAACCCTACTGTGTTCTATTTTTTGCTCTGTTGATGGGATACAGAGAAAACAAAAGTATCGTGTAATTTGGGGACCATAACCCTAAATATATAATAATCAAATTATTATATATGTTGGCTATTTCTAATTCGGCCCCTCAACAAATTAGAAATAGTACTCTGGTATCTACACATTAATTCCATGAAAATTATACCCTTAAGCCTTAATGCTTTATATCTTAATTAGATCACTTTAATTTAGGCTTAACCAAAAAATAACACAACACATTTAATGTTCACATGTGTGGCCCCATATGATGGAATTTTTTCCAACAATTTCTTCAAGGGTTTTCTCTACAACTTATCTCTTTATGTATTTCTTATTTTCTTTGATTTATAATCACCAATTGGGAATATTGTAAACCTACACTTGTGCTATATATATATATATATATATATATATATATATATGTGTGTGTGTGTGTGTGTGTGTGTGTGTGTGTGTGTGTGTGTGTGTGTGTGTGTGTGTGTGTTCTTAAATTCTTTGGGTTTTGTTTTACTCTTTGTTTATGCATGATTTTAATCTCCTATTGTGATATTCATTTGTATGGAGAGTTGGAAATTAATATGTATGCATGAATGAGATTAAGAGTAGAGTAGTTTAATTTAGGAATAGTGTAATTTAGCTTTCCACGATTATTTGTATGTTGATGGATGACTCAATATGCCATGTTTAGAATGATTTGAGTGAATGATTATTAGCTCTAAAGAGTGGAGAAAGTTTGATTGATGCATTTACATGCTAGGTTAGGCTTTGGTTCCATATTCTTGTACTTAATGGGTCTTTGTTTTAAATCACAATTACTCATCACATGTCTTGGTTTGGGTGATGAATTTATTTTGGTGAATTCTTTAACCTAGAGAGTGAACCCTTAACTTGAATTGAATGTTCTTAATATTTAGCAATCAACTATTTGTGAATTGTTGTATTGTGAACTTATTTCCTTTTTAGACATCTATCTTAGGGAGATTAGTGAGATAAGAAGAGAACTTTCTCATTATTGAGAAAGTTGGGAGTTCATGAAGATCAGAGACTCCTCACTATAGTCTAGTGGTAAAGACATATGGTTATCCCTAAAAACCTGGCATTCGAATCTCGGTAACAGATAAGTTCTCTTTTCTATCTCTTTTGTATTTCTTTTCTTTCTGTTTCTTATCTCTCATTTGATGTGTACATTCATTCATTAGGGACTGACTTAAACTTAACAATGTTACCTCTTTTATTAAATATGTTTGTCGATGATTGAGTGGCTATTTAAGTTCTTAATGCTTTTGAGTGATTAGATACCACTTGAATGAGCTTAGGTTGCTGTGTGATGAATCGAAAAGGAGAATCACACAATGTGCAAAATTATATGTTCACTATATGTAGGGTAAGGTAGAGATACGCGAGGCTTTGCATGTATAGTAACTAATTGTATATCATAGTTCTTAATGAACTTGATTTCAATTAACTATATGTTGACAAGTTGCTGGTGAATAAGGGTATAACCTTTGTTGCTTGAGAGAGAATATTGGCGAGGATTAAATGAGCACGACTTTCAATTGATGGGCATGTTTTATGAAATTTTGTGATTGTCATGGTGGAGTCATTTACTTAGTATAACCATATACATCCTGTATCTCTCACATCCAATCTATTCTATCTTTGTAAATACAATTGTACATAATTTATGTTTTCTTGCAATATTTACTTTTTCTGCACAATAACACAAAGACACACACACATCTATTCGTGTTGGCTGAATCAGAGACGGTTGGCAGATCGCACCTCCCTGTGGGAATGAACTTTATTTATGATTGTACTACTCTAACAACCTCATACAGTTGCGAGCTCACATTTCGGAGCACACATTTTCGTTAATTATTTTTCGTTAAAAATCCATTTAAAGATTTTTTTTTATTGGAGAACCACTTTATATTTGAGAGAGTTATATAAATGCAAGATTTATGTCATGTCCCAATTGATATGGAAGTAGATAGATGTTAAATGATATTTATTTTATATAAAAAAAATAAAAATAAAAATTATAGATAATATAGTTAATTTAAAAGTCTGGTTATATATATATATATATATAAAGATTTTGTTCTTTTATTAAAAAATAAATTAAAACTTACTTTTTCACAACCATATTTATCTCACGATTTTAATTGATTTTTCAAACTTAACAATCAATTTGTATTTCCTTAAAAGAGTTTAAAAATATATTTAAAACAGAATATAAGATTTATTAAAATGGAAAGAGTTTTATGATATATGTTACTATCAAAACATTAATAGGAAAACATATTTACAAAGATTAAATTAGAAAACTAATTATTAATAATTATTGGTGGATGTACCAACAAACAATTGGTCCTCTTAGTAATTTTACTCAATGATATTATTGGATTTCTAAAACCATATTAATTTAATGTGTACATACAATTTTTAAAATGTGCAAATATCGTTACTCAATTGCATTTGAAGATTTCAGAGACAAAATTAAACCACACCCGTGAGCACAAGATGTAGACTCCTTGAACCCTTTGGTATGCCTTCATATAATTTGTGTTAGTAATCAATAGGCATAAAAGTATAAGCTGATAGGAAATGGTCCAACAATAGTATTTAAACCCTCTAACAACCGGTAGTCACATAATATCAAACAGAAAAACTCTACATGAGTTTAAAAAAAAAAAGAGTTCATAAATTTAACATTTTCAGACCAAGTAGAGTTCATATATATGTTTATGCTTCAACAACCATTTTTATTCATAAAAACAAGAGTTCATAACTTTTCTTTTTTTTTATGAAATTAAATTGACCTAAGGGAAAAAAACATCACAAGCGATCATATGCTGAAAAACCCTAGGCAGTGTCCGAAAATTTATATATAAAAAAAAAAGTAACAAAAGTAATAGCAATACATCACAAACCAGAGGACGCAGCCCCAAAAAAAAAAAACCAAAGGCACGCAAGCAACACAAGAAAACAAAGCTAGGAAAATCTAAACGACTCTCTGCCCATACAATCATAACGAACTAATGAAAAACAAAACGAAAGAGTGGAAGACCACCGGGAATCAGAAGAGTTCATAGCTTAATTATCCAGTAAGGTTTTTTTATTATTATTGTGCAAGAGATTTTGGATTTAAATTTGATTCTTGTTAGGATGAAGAGTGATTTTGATTTATTTATTTGGTTTATTAGCCAGAGGAATATTAGTTTCTCCTGGACTTGATGATGTTGGTCCATGATATAGCCTGACTAGAGAGATTAAAGTATTAAAAAATAAATTAAAATTCCTCTTTATTCTAATGAGAATCAAATTTAAACTAAAAATCTCTTTGCATAAGAACAAGAAACCTTAATGGCTAATTAAGCTAATTAAAGCAAGAGCTATATATATATATATATATATATATATATATATATTTATTTATTTATATATATATATACACATATATATAAAAGTGAACAACCATCACTATGCGGAAGCGTTGTCGAATAGAACACAAACAAACAATAGCAAAATAGAATACGAAAGAAAAGAAAATAAATCCAAAGCCACAACATAAAGATTTTATATAGAAACCCAAATCAGGGAAAAACCATGGCCGTCGGGGCGATAAAAGACAGTTTCACTGTGTAAAAAATTGTTACATCTACACTCTTATGATTCTCTCTTTTCTAATATCTCAAACCCAATTACACTCAATGCACTCCTGAGCTCTCTCTAATACTTTGCCATTTTGCTCCACACCCAATAGCCTAGCTATTATGGTCTATTTATGTGAATTACAGGGAGTTTAAGATAAAAGGAAATCTTACTCCTATAAATACAAGAATTACTTATTTCATATAAATATTATTTCCTATTTATGACAAGTCTTCATGTTAAGGAGAAATCTTTTCCTTCAAGTACATGACTAATGTAGAACAAGTGGCTGAATCCTACATGGCTTTGTGGGACCATCCTAAATACAATAATAAATGACTTTAATTGAAGAGAATCGATGAGATCTTCAGCACTCAACTCATTCGGTGTCGTGGCATAACCTTTTTCGGCCACATTCCATCATTTAGAGCCCGAAATCACAGTTCTTTCCTTTTTAAGAAATTTCCTTTTTAGTCATAAGTTGACTTTGACAAGCCAGAATCGCCTACCGTTAATTCTGGCTTGTTTAGGGTCGTTAGTTTATTTTATTTCCGTAACTTTTGTGATTTCGTTATTTTAGGCAGTTTTTTGCTATTTTAGGCAGCTTTTGATATGTAATCTCGTTTATTGTACAACAAGGATTCAGGTTATGTTTTTTTTTTCATTTTAAATAGCCTTGTAAGCCGAAAGACTCATTCAGTTTTTATTCAATAAAATTTCAGAACTTGTTTCTAAATTTTCTGGTGGATTTCAGTTTCAATAGAATTTATACGTCGGTCTAATTCTTTTTACGTTTCCACTGCGTCAATGACTTTCCTATTCTTCATGAAGACAAACTCTTTTTCTTTTTCCGATAAGCACAAGAACTTCCTGAATAAAACCATTTCCTGTTTTTACGCAACATTCCTGATTTTGGCAAAATCCACTGTTACCACGGTCTAGTCGCGGTTGCTCACTTGCGCCCCACACTGCGCAACGTCACTGAAGTCCACCGCTCAGAATACCGTGGTTGGTGTCTTTGCCTCCGCCACGATCTACACCGTGTTGATCCCACTGGAGTTGACCGCTCTTTATGCCGCGGTCTATACGTCTTGTCTGCACCGCGGTTCCTTTTGGAATTCATTTCTTCAATTCTTCTTTGGTCTTCAATCCTCCCACAAACACGATCTCCTACTTTCAAATGTATCCCACGTCTCCAGGAACTCTCCGCATTGGCTGAATCCCATTTGGTATCCATTGGGAATACGAGCCATATCTAACAATATATTGTCCACACAAGTGTTTACGTCCATGTAGTTAATATCACATCTATAATTTAAGAAAAAGTTAAATGGAAAAAAAGTTTTGACCAAGTGGTATAACTCTTGCCCTTTATGAGCTAGATTCGTATACCGTTCTTTCAAATCCCAAATTAATTAAATTGTAATAGCTAAAATGTGGAGATAAACTTTATAAAATTGTCACTTCTAAAAATAAATAAATCAAAATATCACTAAGCATCCTAGTGAGATTCAAATTTAAACCAAAAATCTCTTACACAATAATAAGAAACCTTACTGGTTAATAAAAACAAGACATTGTAACTTGATTAATTAGCCAATAAGGTTTTTTGTAGGTATCATAATTGATTGACATTGTGGTGGCCAGCTAATTTCAGTTTTTTCTAAGCCCACCAACACATACATCAAGAAATTAAAACTTCAATATCAAATTTCCAGGTGGGGAGGAGAATGGAAATTGATCATATAATTAGATGAAATTTAGTAAATGATTTTAAATAAAGATAGAGACCCAGTTGATCACATTAGAGGAAGTGTGGAACCCACCTCATGTGCATACCTTTAATCTCTCTAGGTAGGCTTCAAGTTTAGACGTGAAGTTTTTTTTTAACTGCAATTTCAATAAAGGCAAAAAGCTAGAGAAATCACAAAAAAGAGGAGAACAACTCAACAAAGATATAGTGGAAGCTCTCTCGAGAAAAACCTACAATAAACAATTAGAAACAACCTACTAAAATTCTGTTGATTCGCTCACAAATACCGGAATATTAGGCTTCAAATTCGTTGATTCACAAAGAATACCGAAATTGGAGATAATTAGAGAAACTCTAAATTTTTATTAATCAAAAACTGATTAGCCTTTCGGCTTACATCCTTATTTAAAGCAAATAAAACCTAAACCTAATCGTATTCCTTGAAAAACAAGAAAACGAGCCAAAAAATAAAAAATTATCAAAAAAATGAAAAAAACGAGATTAAAGCAAAAACTAATTCTACTAAGAATCCTAAGCATCCCGGAATTGACAGAAGTCGATTCGGACTTGGGAAACTTGATTTATTAAAAAAAAACGAAACTTTCCTAAAATGGCAAAAACAGTCTTTTCATGACCTAAACGATGGAATTCGGCTAAAAAAAGGGTATGCCACATGAGCATAGCTCATGATTTTGAAAGGCCTTTCCGAAACACATCAGCTGTCAAAATTTCAAGTCATTCCGATTCTGTCGCCCGGACTAGTTGAATTGAAATAGCCCTTTTCCTTAGTTTTTCTCATATCCCACCTCTCCATATAATCTAATGCCAATTGATCTACTGCTGCTGCATCAAGCAGGCACGGGAAGAAACCTCAACCAAACCTAACACAGGCAAAACATAAAAGCAAGAAACAAGAGCCACTACAAAAGAAGCAGAAGCAATAGTATCAAAACAAGACTCAACAACAGAAAAGGCCAAATGACCAACCATATCAGCAAACCTGAACCAAGATCAGTGAACCTCCCATATTTCACTATCCCCCACCTTAGCATAACCATTTTTTACAAGAGAATCTGTAAAGTTGTTGCTTGCCTTATGGTTGTAAATGACTCAAGTATTACCAAGGTTGATCAGACAGTTTCGAATAATGTAAATGATGTTCACATTCTTCAAACTGCCTATGCCATCTGAATTTACCCACGAAACCGCCAATTTAGACTCACTTACTATTTCAATTTCATTTCCAACAAGAGAATTGGATTGAGCACACAATGAAGCAGCCCTATGTATCGCTAGGATCTCAGCAGAATTTGAATAAATGATTCCCACAAATATAGAAAAGAGCCTCAACACCTTACCAGAATTATTTCACAGCACCCCACCAATAACTGCATTACCTGGAGAACCCCTAGCTGATCCATTTACATTGAACTTCAGAGCACCACAATTATGAGGGATCCACACTGTCGGATGATGGTTTTTCATAAAATTCTGAGCAGAGCAGCTGTCCTTTATGTTTAAAAGCATAGTTGAAATGGGAACCTTTGAGCCTTCCTCTGATGCTTGAACCACCAAGCAACTCAAAACTTAACCGTATCCTAAGCCTGATAGATATCAGTCGTGATACCTCTGAAAATCATCTTATTTCTTGCCTACCATATAGTCCAGGAAACTGTAAAGAACAAAGAGTTCCAAGCCCTTCTTTGCTTGGCTTGCGAACACAAACCAGACCAACAAAGAAACCAGCCATTTAAAGATTCGCTAGCGCATGTTCTACATCCCACTAGTCCATACAGCTGGTCCAAAGCTTCCACCACCAACGACAGTGAATGAATAAGTGGTCTATCGTTTCCTCATCTTCATTGCACCAGGAACAAAGCAAAGTAGGAGTAGGATATAAGCCAAAATGTTGCATAACGTTTTTTACCATAACCCTTCCTCTTAAGAGTTGCCACCCAAAAATTTCAATATTTGGCAGACAAACTCCTTGCCAAACGAGATTAAGGACCAAAGAGCCTACCGTGGGAGATTCTTCCATTTTTTTTTGAAAAGATCCCACCGTAAACTTGCATTCAACTAATACTTCGAAGCCAACACCTTAGGGATAGAATTTCGGATATAGAGGCAATCCAGCAAGCTAAAAAAGACTCTCCATTACTTCTTTTCCAATCAAATAAAGGTCTCCACAAAGGCACCTCCCAAATCCAACTAGAACCTTACCATCTCACAAAATCGTGAACCACACCGTGTTTTTTGGCAGCCAAAGCAAAAATTCTTTGGCAAGCCTCTCTCAGCTGGCTATTGTCTTCAACTGTAGTATCCCAGAAATTGCTTCTCTTGCCATTTCCAATAACGATGTTCAAACCCCTTTCACTACCATATTAGTGGCATTCCCTTCAGTAAAGAGACTAGCCCACGCCTTGACAAACGGGGATGTGAAACTGGCGCCCTTCCAATCCTAAACTAAGGCAGTGTTAGGAATCCCATATCTAAAGCCAAGTCTCCACACCCACTTTGCCAACAAGCTTCTATTTTTGTCACCCATTCTTCAGATACCTTGTTGGGGTTTCTGTCCTAAAGTTTGTAATATGTAAATAATGATAAATTATAAATAAAATAAGTAGTCTTTTCATTCTATTAATATGTATCATACTTTTATATCATATATGTTAAATATCCAAAATTATCGGATGTATTCTCAAACTGAGTATACGAGTGTCATATATAGAGGAATTAAGTTTGAGACGTGTAATTTAAAGAGTCCGTAGAGAGCAAATAAAGTTGAGTACTTTATTTGTAGTAAATCTATAGTTGTGGTCCATTATGTAATGTACAATGGTCTTATCCTAGACTTCTTATATAGTGATATGAGAATGGAGACACCTTATATGATGTGATCATATAGGACTAGACCATGATCTATATGAATCTCACATCAATATCTGTTACATAGGGAGATTCATATATATCAACAAATGATGGTTGCATATGGGTGATCTTAATCCTGAGTGTTTTATTGACTCTTTCAGGTTAGATCGTGGTTTTTAATTTACCATGGTTAAGGTCGGAGTAGCATTCCCGATTATATATCAGTATCTTTATTGCGGTTTGGTTATGGTTTGGAAGGTCCGTACACAATATTGGAATCTACTCATTCTTGTGAGAAGTAGAGATGTAGTTCCCTTAAGGGTTGATTTGGGACATGAACAATTAAGAGCGCTCCCCTTTTTTCGTAAAGGAATGACAAATATAATTGTTCATTAGATAATCAATGGCACTTAATGAAAAAGATATTATTAGAGGGGTATAATTTATGACCCATCTAATTATTAACTACTTGTAGAGGATCATACCATATGTAATAGCTATATCGATAGATACTGAGTTTTGGTTTGTGTAAAAACATTTACGGTTACGAGGGTACATCCTCAGGTTTTTAGTGGAGTAACTCAAAGGTTAATAATCATGAAATATTAATTAAAGAGTTTAATTAAATTTTCTAAGGATTATTGGAGCTCAAGACTATAGGTCCATTAGGTCCCTTTACTAGCCCAAATGATTAAAGGTAACAAGGGTCACGGTTAATTAATTTGACTGTCCAATTAATTGTATTACGAAAGTGACACATATTTATTCAGAGAATTAATTAAATGATGAGATTATTTATTTAATATATTAATAATTAAATTAGATTATTTAATTAATAATTAATAATTAATAATTAAGAATTAATTATTAATTGGAGGTTACATGTTCGAACCATGACTGAGAGAAAGGATAAAAAAATAAGATTATTTTATTTCCTAACTAGGTCAAGTGTTCAAGTCTTCATGATCTAGGGTTATGTGGGATTTGGAATCCTATACTAACTTGGTCACTAAAATACTAATTATCTTAATTTGAATATATAGAGATATATTTGAAGAGGATTATTATCTTATTTTAAATATAAAGAGATATATTTGGAAATGGATTATATCTTATTTTTAAAATATATAAAGATATTTTATTAAAACAAAGAGACTAGATGATTGTGAATTACGTAACCAAAACAGAGTAATCAGATCTATATGAAGAGTGAAGAATTCGACCACAAGAAAAAAAAACATTTTTTTTGTGTGATTCTTTTAGCTTGGCCGAAATTCTCAAGAGGGCAAAGGGGTTTGTCTTCTAATCCCGGCATCCTCCTTCTCATTCCTTGAAGTCCGTGACATACCCACACACAGTTGCCGGATCGCGGGACATAGTGAGGAAGATTTAGTGGTGACAAATAAGAAGTAAATGAAAGCAAAGAGAAAAGAAGGGGTTAACATCAAGGTATGATCTAAATCCTTCTCAAGTCTATTCATATATAGCGTACGTGGTTTGTAAGTTGCAAAATAAATTTTTTAAATACCGTATTCCATTGCGCAACTGAAATCTAGGGCCATTATACCCAAGTCCCCAAAGCACTTACTTTTGCATATAGTCACCCAATTCACCGCATGATTTTTTTTTACAGCTCCATCACCTAAGAAAAATAATATTTGAAGTTTCTCAATGGCATTAGCCACCTTTACCGGAAGTTTGAAAATCGACAAGAAATATGTTGGAATACTTGACAGAACTGATTTGATAAGGACCAACCTCCCACCCTTATTTAAAAATTTACTTTTCTAAGCAGTTAGTCTATTCTCGATGCGTTTTAGGATAGGAATCCAGAAAGCCTTAGCAGTCGATCTCCCTCCTAAAGGTAATCCGAGATATGTCATCGACAGGACTTCCTTCCTACAGTGAAATATTTTCGCCTAACCTTCCTCATAGGAAACACTCTTTTCGACTCGAACCAAGCACCACTTGTGAAAAAGTAATCCTTAAACCAGCCACTGATTCAAAACACCTATGTATCCTACTAACGTTATGAAGGTAATTCGGATTAGGTTGCAGTAAAAGGACAGTATCGTCTGCAAATTGGAGGTGAGAAATGTATGATGTGTTGTCTCCAAAAATTGCACCTCTTACCAAACCCAATTCAGTGGCCTTTCTCAATAAACCACTCAATCCTTCTATGACAATGTTAAAGAGGAAATGGGAGAGCAGGTAACCTTGATGAAGACCACTCTCCTAACCGAATTTAGAAGTAGCACTCTCGTTAACCAATACCGAAAGCATCAATATAGAAATACAGTTCCTCACCCACATTCTCCATTTCTCCCGAAAGCCCGTATCCCTCAACACCACATTCAAGAAATCATGTTCCACACTATCGTAAGCCATCTCAAAATCTAGCTTGACTAGCAAGCCTCCTGCCTTTGTCCCTTCTCCACATCTGGATAACCACTTCAGCTATGACTAAGCTATCAAAACTCTGCCTATTCTTAACAAAGGCCTTTTGTGTTTCTCCGATGATTGAATTCATGATAAGGGTCGACCCTGATTGAATTTATTTTCTTGCAGATATCGGTCAATTGCTTAATTTACAATATCTTAATCTTAATGTATGGTTTACAAGTATAAAAATGTTGCTGACTTAGGTTAAAAAATTGAGACAATTGAGGTTTTACATTCTAAAGAAACTTTGGATGTTAAAAACATTCCAGCAAAAGTTAGACTAAAGTAATAACATGTTATCTTGGTTCTCCAAAAATTAAAAAAGCTATCGACATTTTTCCTAACTTTAAGCATATATGGCTTATAGATCTACCAAACCTGAAGAGCATATGTCGTCAAGCCATGCCCTTTCCTTCTCTCAAAAGGATGGCTATAGTAATTGCCCATATCTAATAAACATCCCCTTTAATTGCGAAACTGTAAAAACAAGCTGTTTAAATGAAATATTTTCAAGTGTAGAATGGTGGCACCAGTTGGAGTGCGAGGATGACTCTACTAAGAACTAAGCATAATTTTACTTCTAAAGTTAATCACATTTTGGAATAAACTCTAGTTATCTATTACCCCCTCGACCATCGCCTCCAATAGCAACAACTCATCGTCTTTCAAAGACCAAAAATGCTCTGTTGTCAAACAAAACAACCTCAGCTTGCCTGATGAGTTATGTCAGCAGATTCAGTACCTGGTTATCTCTCAAGTAGGCCCAAGCACTCTCTACCCTTAGAGCATGAATTAGGAGACGCTGTGGATCGATGACACTAATGCATAAATACCAACCATTCGCAAGAGGTTAGTTCGAAGTTGGCTGAATTTGCGGCAACCTTTCAATTCAAGTTCGAGTACAGATGGTTAATTAGAAGCCAACAACTTGGCTGATCTTGATTCCAACTAAGACTGACCGTGTGAGTTTATGGTGACTCACAACTATAATATGGTACTCGAAGATACTAGGATGTTACTCCGTAGGTCGACAACAACAACAACACAGAGTTAAATTCGATGAGTACTTACTGTAAAATAAAACAAGATAAGTAAATAAAGAAATCATTTGTATATATATTGCCATTGCCTTGTGATTTGGTCTCCAACTCTTTCACTTGTTATAAATTTTCTGTGATTCAATTGAAGCTTTGTTATTATTGACGCGGTATTTTATTCTTACTCAATTTAAAGAAAGTTTGTTTACTAGGATTGGTGATTCTATTGGTTGAATGCTAGTTAACCTAAGTAAAATATACTCTAAGTGCATAAAAATTAATTGCATAATGCTTTGGTTGATGGAAACAATTGATTAAACTAAATAATTTGAAAATAAACTAAGCTAAACACAACAACACATAAGGTTGAATATATGAGAGAAAACACTAGGGAATCGATGCAACCTTAATCGAACCACTCAGTACAATCTCTTAGTCTCGTTAAGCACTTCAATCCAATTTTTGGGCTTGTTTATGATAAATCCATTAAGTTCTGAATCTTTTCCACTACTCACACTGTTGGGGTTTATGCCTTAAAGATGTAATTTGTAAATGGATTTATGAAATAAATAAAAGGAAAAGTTCAATTCATTCATGTTGTGTTGTTTATTTTATAACTTGTGCATATATTTAACATCCAAGATTGCCGGATGTAATCTCGAACTATGTATATGAGTGTCATATACGGATGGATACAGTAAGAGACGTGCAATCTAAAGAGTCCATAGATAGCAAAAAAAGCTGGGTACTTTATATGTGGTTAATCTATAGCTGCGGTCCATTCCGTAATGTACGATGATTCTATCCTGAATCATTCATATGAGATATGAGAATGGAGACACCTTGTATGATTTGATCATATAGGACTGGGCCATGATCTATATGAATCTCTAACCAAGATTCGTTTACCGATGAGATTCATATATATCAACTAATGATGGCTATATGTGGGTGATCTTAATCCTGAGTGTCTTATCGACTCCTTCAGGTTAGATCGTGGTCTTTGATATACCATGGGTGAGGTCAGATGTATTTCCTGATCAATATACTCCGTATGTTGGGATTGTGGTTTGGCTTGTGGCTGGGAAGGTTTGTACACAATAGTGGAATCCACTTCTTCTTGTGAGAAGTATATGGTAGTTCTTTTAAGGGTTGATTCGGGGCTTGGACAATATAAACGATCTCCTAATTCTGTAAGGAAATAGGATTTATTGTTCATTATAGAATCAGCGGTACTTAAAGGATATATGTAATTAGGGGGGTATAACGGATATTATGACCCATCTCTAATTATGCAGTGGGAGTAGTCAGCAGATATCAGTCCAACCCAGGATTGGATCATTGGGTTGCTGTCAAGACAATTCTCAAATATCTTCGGGGAACGAGAGACTATATGCTAGTGTATTTCGGGCAGGATTTGATCCCATTAGGATACACGGATTCTGATTTTCAGTCAGACAGAGATTCTATGAAATCTACGTCTGGATCAATATTCACCCTGGGTGATGGAGCCATTGTGTGGAGAAATATCAAGCGATCTTGCATTGCTGACTCCACCATGGAAGACGAATATGCAGCCACTTGTGAAACTGCTAAAGAGGCTGTTTGGCTCTGCTTGACTCTGTAAGTTCTTGAGTGATCTGGAAGTTGTTCCAGATTTGGATATGCCATCACACTTTATTGTGATAATAGTGGTGATGTGGCTAAATCCAAAGAACCAAAAAGCCACAAGACAATCATGTTGACCCATTTACAAAGACCTTACTGGCTAAAGTGTTTTCAGGTCACCTAGATGGTCTAGGGTTACGAGACATGGCTCACATGCTTTAGTGCAAGTGGGAGATTGTTGGGGTTTATGCCTTAAATATGTAATTTATAAATGAATTTTTGAAAAAAAAAGAGGAAAAGCTCAATTCATTCATGTTGTGTTGTCTATTTTATAAATTGTGCATATATTTAACATCCAAGATTGCCGGATGTAATCTCGAACTGTGTATATGAGTGTCATATACTGATGGATACAGTAAGAGACGTGCAATCTAAAGAGTCCATCGATAGCAAATAAAGTTGGGTACTTTATTTGTGGTTAATCTATAGTTGTGGTCCATTCCGTAATGTACGATGATTCTATCCTGAATCATTCATATAAGAAATGAGAATGGAGGCACCTTGTATGATGTGATCATATAAGACTGGGCCATGATCTATATGAATCTCTCACCAAGATCTGTTTACCGATGAGATTCATATATATCAACTAATGATGGCTAAATATGGGTGATCTTAATCCTGAGTGTCTTATCGACTCCTTCAGTTTAGATCGTGGTTTTGATATACCATGGATGAGGTCAGATGCATTTCCTGATCAATATACTCCGTATGTTGGGATTGCGGTTTGGCTTGTGCCTGGGAAGGTTTGTACACAATAGTGGAATCCACTCCTTCTTGTGAGAAGTAGATGGTAGTTCCCTTAAAGGTTGATTCGGGGTTTGGACAATATGAGCGATCTCCTAATTCTGTAAGGAAATAGGATTTATTGTTCATTATAGAATCAACGGTACTTAAAGGATATATGTAATTAAGGGGGTATAACGGACATTATGACCCAGCTCTAATTATGAACTACTGTGGAGGATCACACCATGTGTAATAGCTATATCGATGGATACTGAGTTGTATCGGTCTGTGTAAAAGCGTCTACAATTGAGAGTGTGCAGCTTCGGTTTTTTAGTGGAATAACACTGGAGTTAATAATCAATAAATATTAATTAAAGAGTTTAATTAATGATTCCGAGGATTATTGGAGCTCAAAATATTGTGGGTCCATTAAGTCCCTTGCTAACCCGATCGATTTAGGTAACAAGGGTCACGGTTAATTAATTGGATTGTCAAATTAATTGTGTTACAAAAGTGACACGTATATATTCAGGAATTAATTGAATAATGAGATTATTTAATTAATGAATGTTAATAGTTAAGTTAATTAAATAATTAGATTATTTAATTATATTGATAATTATGAATTATTAATTAACTATTAATTGGAGGGTGTTAGTTGATATATGGATTTAGGTGAAGATAAAATAATAGGATTATTTTATTTTACTAAATCATTTATTTAAGTATTTGAATTTAAGTTTAAATTAAAAATACTTATTATCACTTTTAATATATTAGATATATTTGAAAATGATAATTAAAAGATATATATCAATTATAACAAGAGATTGCATTGGATGCAAATTGGTGTGTGCACATATATAAGTGTTTGTATAGGATACAAACAATATATATATATATATATATATATATATATATATATATATAAAGAGAGGTTGAATTTTTATAATATATAAATTACGCAATAACAGGCATTATTGATAAAATATATATATTTGTGATAAAGCATGCAATGGTGTGAAAAAATAATAATTTTTGTGATAAAAGCTGCATAGGCGTGGAAGATATATATTTTGAGCAGGCGTTGTATATATAGATTTTTTAGATATATATTGTTTTTGAAGAATCGAACCACATCAGTCAATATATTTTTTCATAAGATGCAATTCATGTGTGCATGAAATCAATAAAAAAATTGAGAAGAAAAAGTTTCTTCAAGTATTTCTCTACATCCTCCATTCAAGTTCCTGAGACTGTGATGTGCCCACACGTAGTTACCAATCCCGGGAGATAGCGAGGAAGATCAAGTGGTTCAGACAGGAGCACACCGTAAAGTGAAGGAGCCTCCAAACGTTGGTATGTTTTTCTTCTTTTGATTATATCGATTTCAATTTCCTGTGTTTACATATTGTATGTATTAGTTTCGAAAAATAATTACGATCCTAAGTTAACTGGTCCTAGATACAGATTATGATTTGTATAAAAATTTTAAAACCTAGTTCCGCTGCGTGACCGGTGAACGGGGTTCCAACAAACACAAGGTCATGTAACAAGCAATGATCAAAACCTCTATTTAACATAAACTCTAAGCCAAGTTAATATAGCATGGTCATGCGTACACCAAATTTCTCAATTATTAAGCTCATGGTCTAGGCTTAAATGGAATAGTCATCCACATATAAACCCTAACCTCTTAGATAAACTAACTCACACACTGATATCCCTTGAGGTCACAGCAAAACATGAGTGATAGTGTTAAGCAATTAAAGCAATAATTGAGACTAATATTGAATTGAATTAAGAAAAGTAGACTAATTAATTACAAAGA
The DNA here is from genome assembly GCA_032871835.1 of Dipteronia dyeriana. Classification (NCBI taxonomy): domain Eukaryota; kingdom Viridiplantae; phylum Streptophyta; class Magnoliopsida; order Sapindales; family Sapindaceae; genus Dipteronia; species Dipteronia dyeriana. The sequence continues at coordinate 27,011,012 of CM065298.1, read as the reverse complement.
GTAGTCCAATATGTTTACATCAATCCCCTAGCTAATGGTTTAGTTACACATCAATGGAGAAAATAAAGGCAAGGAAAAGTTATAGAGAAAACCCATATCGGTCAAGTGAGCTCCCTAGTCATGATGTTCTCATTCGTCTTGCCTCCTAAGTCATTCAAGGATGGATAGTTGAGTTTTGAAGAAGGAATATGTGAAAGGGATGCTGTAAAAATGTAAGAAAGGTTATTGGGTCTAGAATCCTCGTGTGGTTGGTGCTTAGGTTATAAAACAAAAGGAGGTATTTATATGGATTCCAAAAAGGGAAAAAATCTTCCTAGAAATTCCAGCTAATGGATTATCGTGGTCTGCCAAGACGACACTTCGATCGCGACAACGCTTGATATGCATTTCCACACAAAAAATTAGCGACACTTTAGACGTGAGAGTTCCTTTCGCTTGGTATGTCGCGATCGTCCAAGACTACACTTCGATTGTGAAATTTCTTCCTTCACTTTGTCGTGCCTTTTCCCTCTTGTATAATCAGCGGTACCTTGACCGCGAGAGTTGCTATCGCCAGGTTTTCATGGTGGGCTAAGCACTTTGACTTCGACAACGTTTCTTCAAGAGCTCAGTTTCCCAATTTTTCAATTTAAGCCCCAATTCTTCTCTCTTTCACCAAAAATGCCCCTGCTAACTAATAAACCTGTAAGATCTCATTCGAGCCATTGAAAACTCAATTTTTCCTGAGAATTAAGCAAGAAACTTACGAAAAGGGAACCAAAATCTATTATTGACATGGCTCGATCAACACCCCCAAACCTAGCCTTTTGCTCGTCCTTGAGCAAAACCGAGACAAAAAAAACTCAAACCAAAACAAAAACGACTCTATAAAAATTAAAGTTTTCTGACTCAAACAAAGAAATCAAAAGTCACACTTTCAACTGGTGGTAAGATGCAATGGAATGTGAATGAGAAGAGTACACACATGCAAAGTGTTCTAAAGCAACTCGAAGGCAGTCACGTGAACTGGCACAATCACGAATCCCACACCTAAGAGTGCTCTCATATTGGGAACTACTCACTCTCACACCTCGAGCGTAATTTGCTTTGACTCTAAGCCTCTCGTGGATACTCTCTTTTCCTTCCGTTCAGAGTCCTAAGTTCACATTATGAAAAGTATACAAAGATAGAAGTTAGGCGTAGGAATTGAATGCTTTGCGTACAATATAAAAATGAAAATGCTATTGTCTTGGTGAACTTGCCTAAGAAATGATTCAAATGTCATGGACGTAGAAGATCATGCTTTAACAAACATCCCCAATCTAGATTTCATCATAGATCAATTAGGTATTCCCCTTTGGTTGTAATAGGGTTATTGGGTGAGATAAGGTGAACAAAGAATAAGAAATGGAATTCAAAAGTCACCAATCATCCTAAGACACTTACATGAAACATCTATGAATTTAGCTCTACTTGCAATCACACTTGAACACTAGTGCTTAGGCTTAACTTTCATTACATGTATGCTACACATGTACTATATTTTTGTCAGTACTTAACATTTAACACCCAAGACTCCTTGTGCATTTCTTTCCTCTTTTTTTTTTCTTTTGCACATTTTACATTTTTACCATTTAAGCTCATGAGAGCACGTGTTTCACACTTTACATTGTGAGCCATTTTCCTTGAACATTTATAATAATAGCCTAAATACACACTATCTTTACACATTAGAACTTTTCACCCTTCAACCGCTCCACAACACATCCTAACAAGATTGGCAACACGATACGCATGTGTTTTGGCTATATGGTTATAATGTGGTTCCAAAGAAAGGTAAGTGTTTGGCCTCAAATTTGGCTTGGGAGAACGCAATAAGGTATGGAATGTGATTAGACTAATTTGAGTAGTTAAAAGCACACACATTATCTAAAATCATTTCAAATATTCCATCTATCAAGGGAATGTAAGCATCCATCAACCAATCCACAAGTATAATGCAATTTAATGTCATATGGCAATTGATGCGCATGAAGAGATAAGTGTTTTAAGATAGAAAAATGATAACACTCAAAATTTGTTTTTTAAGGCTTGTGTTTGTGAACTCACTAGGCAGTCTCCACTATTATAACTAGGTGATTGACCACCGAGTCCCCTCAACTTGAACACAAAAAGGATGGGACTAGCCCATGAAGTGCAAGTGAGACCCTAGAGTGACAACTAGTTACTTAATTAAGCACACCACACATAAATAAACTCACCACGAGCACACTCTCAAGGCATCACACCTAAGCTAATTAAAGCTTGAATTTTTTTGCCATGCGACTATTCGAAAAGTTTGGACTCAAAAATGAAAAATTTGGACTCGAAATTGTAACAAGACTCAAAAACGACTGACATAGGCGTTGACACCTAAACCTGAACTTAACATTGTCCCTAATGTTGACAATGAGAGCCCGACGAAAAGGCACCTATATAACAAAAATACAATAGACTCAGAATTTATAAAACCAACATTAAGACTCAACAATGGCTCATAGAGATATCATTCAATAATTTCAAGCATTTAAGCAATTCAAGCATCAACCTACACTATCACAACACATCACACACCCTTAATCTAAGCAATAGAAACAAATATACAAATATGGTAACACTAAGATAGAATAACAAAAGCAAATCTGCAAAGTAAAAAGTTTGAACAAAAGTAAAAGTGTATAACTCTTTATAAAGTAATAAAAAATATAGCTAAGAACTATAATGTAGAGGGTGTGGCTATAAGGTCCCGAGCATCTTGTCATTGCCATTCCATCCATTGGCTGTAGCCTACGTGCCTATCTTTCTCTTTCTTCAGCAACCTCTCCATCGTGAAGTGTATAGTAGCATCGTCATTTGAAATCTGAGGCCATTCTCTCGGGAGGACTGAAGCTGGAGTTGGCTTCATCTATGTAGAATATTTTAAAAGGTGAAACTTCTGTCTCAAGCCTGTAATGTCCTGTCGGAACCCACAGTCCACCAGATCTATCTTGGCCATTAGTCGCTGCTCCATCTTATCCATTTCTACAAGCATCACCTTCTGGACCTCTCTAAACAACACTGTAAATCTCTGAATCTGTACATGCATGGATCTCTTTGGAAAGCTTTAGAGCTGATAGATTATGAACCAATATAGGAATACTCTCATTGTCCTCTTCTAGGATCTGATATGCATCCTTATCACCATCCACCTCCTTAGCCTATACTTTGATGTCTTGATCCTCTGTACCCTCAGCCTCTTTAACTCTGGTCATCTTCCTCTAGGGTTGCCTTGAACCTTCCCCTACATTGGGTCTCCTCAAGCCATGCCCTGGGTAGAAAGAATACCAAGTACGGATCCTGAAATCTGGTTGAATGTCTTGTAACTCATCCTCTGTCATATCAACACATACTGCCTCACAGAAATGGGCAATCAAGCTCTGGAACACCATCTCCTCTTTCTCCGACACATCCCTCGCGGCCTTATGGATCTTCACTAAGATCTTCATTATCACTCCGATATCGATGGGATTGTTATTGTGCAGGCAGTGGAGCAGGGTAGCCACCTCAATGAGGGAATGGTTGCTTGTTAAGTTTGAAATTCGTGGTGTGGTGACCTACCACGAACATGGCATATTTATAGTCTCGGTTCCTTGAAGCTTGATAATCCTCAAATCCTAAACAACTAATCAATACAAAGCAAATGTCGTTTTGAGATAGAATTATGCCAACACAAAACTCAAAAGCCTAACACAAAATTTAATATAATAGCATTAATTTCCATGCTCATGCCATCCATTACCAGGCTTATAACACATTTTCAAAAGCATGCATGCATAAGCACATTTTCATATACCATATCATATAACTAGGGAGATACTTACGAAGAAATAGGTGTTAATGATTCCAATATTCTGCAAGTAATTAAGCTCACTGCTCCATCACCTCCTCCTCATGATATCAAAGTAATTGTGTATGTGTTATGTAAATGCAATAACGTACGTTGGAAACTAAGTAACATAAAACCTTAATAACTGGAGAGAAATAGATAGTTAATTATGTTACCAAATCTAATATCAGCTCTTCGATGTCCACCAACACTGCAAAATATTGACGTATCATAGGGATCATTTGATCGGTATATAAACTATTCAAGGCCAGTGTTACATTACATTAGAAAAACAAATTCACAATTGAATACACTATAATATTGGCAATATAACAAATAATAGGAATGGAATACTACTTTACTTGGTCTTGGCTCTTCAGAAACAACTTGAACTCAACTATGTTTATTTCTTCTTCGTTTGACTATTCATTCGAGTCATAAGGTTTCCTTTTCATCCTGGGTATGGGATCTGTCCACGGGCTTTCGAGACACCTAGACCATTTTTGGCCCTTCTTTTTATCGGTATCTTTGTATTCAACATCAGGGTTGGCCCCTTCAACCGTTACCACACTATTGGACATGTTTGGGACTATAAAGTACATAGTTGGGGATGGATAATCATCCGCGACTAATATCGGCTGAACCATTTTATCCTCTCAAAATAGCTCGACAGTTGATTGCAATCATCTATTGTTCGTCATGGATAGATTTTTTCTTCGAGTCCTACATATGATTAAAAATTTAGTCAATCGAAAACCATTGATATACATTGTAAAAACACAATTATCAAATGTACCTTGACCATATCATACTGAAATGCAACAACCCCAATAACCCCACCGTCACTCTCACTCTCAACCTTCTTCACAGCTCCATCATCAAAGCCAACAATTAATGAAATCTCTTTATCATCATTGCCAACACCTTCTAATATTGGATCATCATGAACATCTTTCTTATCTCCCTCATCCATATTAGAATTCAAATCAACATCATTAACAACATTTTTTTGCTGAGCAGCCTTACCAACTTCACCAACTTAATCTTTAGCATATGCCTTAGCCATTTCTAAATTTAATTCAGCAATAACCTTATGAACTTGAACTTCATTGTCTTTGTTAACCATTTATGAATTAACATCAACATTATTTCCAGCATTAGGACTAACACCATAATTAGTATTTAACAACAATAATAAATTACTGAAAATTATTAAGATCTAAACTATTATATATAATAATATATCAAATACGTTATATCCAACATTGAATTCAGTTCGAAACTCGCCAGAAACTTGCTTGCTGGTGAGTTTCCAATACCTTTATATACAACCTTTATCTCTTGTCTAATCTTAAAAAATTCCTATGTACAAAAGGAAAGTATTCGTTCCTCACTTTCCAGCATAGCAGCATATAGTTTTGGGAGAGTGGAAGGCACCTGAATTTTGTAATAATTATTACAACGCTTACAAGAATAACATACTAAAACCAATTTCCAAAACCAAACGACACTTGTAGTATCAATCTTAGGCCTATCACATTTATGTGTTCATATATGCAAAGCCCTATACAAAATATTTATAGTGGAAATTCTATAGTACATAATAATACATTAACAGCCACAGAAACCAACTCACATTTTCATACAAAGTATCAATAAATTGTTCAAGTTTAGTGTATATGCAATCATATCTTAGGATTTTTATCAATGAATAACTTCTTCTTAGAAGGGGGAATATTCATTAGAATATGTGCTTTTAGATCTCCCGATAGAAGCTCTTGTAAGGTTGTTGTGAACAGTTCTATTAATCTCATCACTGTCATTGCCTGTCTTATTATCATCACCTTCATCATCAGAACCAACATCCTTTTCCTCTTCCCTTGGCCGTACAATCGGCTTCACCAACTTCTTCCTCTCCTTATTTCTTAATGGGCCACAACATCTTTTTGGTTCGATGACTGAAATTAATTTGTACCCTTTTCTAAAATTTCAATATCCTAAGGAAATAAAGTCATCTACATATCGAGAACAAACAATTGTTAGGGTATTGTCACAAATAATTATTGCTATATAATTAAAAGAAAGACTAATTAAGTACACACTATTGTATTGAATATAGATTCAATACCTGTAACCTTTGAATTGAATTTCCATCTAGTGAACCTTAGAAACCCGGTACCAACTCTTAACCCGACTAGACCTTCAAAATGAATAAATCTCTTTATGGCCTATACCTATACAATTTAAGCTAATATCAAACAATGTTTTTCTACGATGGAGATAGTTTAATGTTCAAAATATCATACATTTTGATAAAACATGCTTGAAGTACTAGAGGGAACCCGGTTAAATTTTATGTATAATAGTTGGATTTCATTTTCTTTTGATCTTCCTCACTCTGCAACATTTCTTTCTCTTTCCCTTTGACTTTCACTTCTTCTTCTACTACTGTCTTCTTGTTCTTCTACTTTTTATTGTTCTTTTTCTACTTATCTTCTTCTTCTTCTTACTCTACTGTCTTCTTCTTCTTCTTATTCTTCTTATTCTTCTTCATCTTTTCATTATTCTTATCTTTCTTCTTATCTTCTTTATCTTACTCTCTGAGTATATGGAGGTGTTTCTCAAGTACATCTGTAAGATAATACAATGTATAACTAAAGATGTAAGAACCCAATGTAATTTTTTTGAATTCATCTTCATTTCAACTAATGAAAACAACCACCCGAGATGGTTGTCCCTTCGTCATCCGTGCTAAAGAATTGGCTGACCATATAGATATTCAACATCCTTAATGCATCTTCACTCTTTTTCTGGATGACATTTTTTTTATTTTTTTTTTCCAAAGTTGCATACAATATCTCGGCAGTAGGCCTTTTTCCTTTGAAAATTCTTGTCAACATTGAATCTTCTTGCACTTCATTATTGTTGGAAAAACCTTTAGGTAGTTGTCCCATATTCAACCTGCTGCACAAACAAAACTCTTCTTGACCAACACGAGCTTTCAACTTCCCTAACGCAAAGCACATCTCATCTGGAATTTGTCCATTAGCATGAATAATCTCTCTTTTTAAAATATTATGAATTAGATGCCCTTAAATTGTCACTGGTTGCTTCAAATTCAAATATTGACCGAAAGGTCACTGCTTGAATTTTTCCAACAACCCAATTTTTTTTATGAGCACTGTCAAGTCTCTAATCAATCACTTTTTTTTAGAGTTTACTCTCACTCGAATCCACTTATCATGACTTAGGAACCGACACATTTTTTTATTGGAATTCGGCATCTGGTTAATGAAAATAACAAAACAAAATGAAAAGTTAGGTAAAATGAAATACATGAAACATCAATCATAGGCACAAAATTATACATGTATCAGCAGTCTCATGCTTAAAATAACAAACGAATCATCGGTTATGGGCACAATTTAATAAGTGAATCTTCAGTTTTATGCTCAAAACAATACATGCATTATCCTTCTTGGGCTCATAATAATACATGCATCATCCATCAGTACTAGGCTTATGAAAATCATTCATAGTCTCACAGGCTAAAAAAACACATTCAACATCAGTCTTAGGCTCAACATAATACATGCTGTTAGTTGCGAAATAGACAAGCAAAAATAATAAAAACCTTGGAAGTTCACAAATCGTAAATGATAGCACAACGGAAGGCAAGGGTCGTTCCCACAAAGAATTAATTACCTACTAAAATAAGGATTTATCTATAGCACTCTAGGACTTTAATCTAACTAAAAATAAGAAAAAAAAATCAGTTAACGCATACATACGAATAAGTGTTTTTGAAATGATTATTAAAACTGAAGAAAATTAAATAACAATAAATAAAACGCAACATAAAATCTAATGAGGAAAAATATATAGAAAAGCACTAGTTAGGACCTTCTATCCACCACTAAACAATCATCCAATCCATAGACAATAATGAAGTTAGAAGATAATCAAACATGATGAAGATATTCACGATAAGGTGTTGGCATCCCACTGGAATCGTATAGATTCTCTCGTAGTTAGTATGTAAGTTGCATGGCATCTATATAAATACGTGTACTCTAGATTATAACCTAGCATGAGCATCTACTAGATTTAATAATCGGAACCCAATAAGAACGAAGATAATATGAATATCACACAAACCCTAGAATATGACATTTATTCTAAGTAATTCATGAATCAATTTCCCTTAATTAGGTATTATTCCAACTAATTGTTGCATGCAATAATATGTCCATATGGAATTTAAACTCTATCTTACAACATAGATCCTAAGATGGCGAATCAAAGAAACAAAGATAGTGGAAAAACAATTCTTATGGATAAATTGAAACCATCATATAAGAAAAATAATACTTCATTAAAACATAAAACTTGTCTATGAAATTAGAATCATGTCTAGAGCTTCAAGTTAGCCCTAACTAATAAGAAAATTAGCAAAAAATAAAAACTAGAAAAATAAATAAAAACATCTAATCTAAAGAATGGTAGAAGAAAAGAATGTTGATGAAGTCTCAATCTTCAATCTTCAACTCTCCACCCATCTCTTGAAGAAACTCTTGGTATTTATAGGTGCTTCTCCTTGTAGACACCTAATTTTCTTTGTTGAAGGAAATACATCAAGTAGAAAAATAGAATTGAACAAGGACTGAGAATCCTTTCTTAAATTGGATTTTTTTTTGGATGATTGACTTTTAATTTGAGTTTAGGAAGTTTTTCAAACATGTTTTGATTTTCTAAAGTCATTAGAATTTGATTTGGGAAGTTTTTGGATAATTATGGACCAATTCGGAGTGGAAATCTACCAAAGTATGTAAGCACCACGGTTTTGTTCACTCTGTAGGTCACCCATGGTCCAAACCGCGTAACATCTCTGCTGGTTACCGCTGCCTAAGTTGTTACGTAGGCGAGGTGCACAAATCACGGTCTAGCCCTCAGTAGACTTCTCTTGCTCCGAGGTTCGGTTACTAAAACGACCATAACTTCTTATAGAAAACTCCGATTGACGAACCGTAAAGTTTTCCGAAAACTAGACTTCAGGGGCTTTCTAAAACAAGTAGATCTCAACCTGTTTTGTTCTGAGAAGGGAGATATGGTCTTCATGAGTTTGATATACTGTAAAGGTATTTCTCCAAACTTCACTAAAAATCACCTTTTTATCTTCAAAGTCATTCCAAGAGCTATCTTCTAAACAAACTCAACAAACACATTAAAACGTTCAATTATACTCAAGAACATAACATAAAACATAGGAATTAGGGGTCTCAAATATCAACATTTATCGACCTAACAAATACCCCCAAACCTAGTTTTTGATAGTCCTCGAGCAAAATTGAAATAAAAACAAGGCTAAAAAAATATATAAACTATACCATTTTCGTAGGGAAACATGATAGCATTGAGCATATGCTACAAGCCTTTAAACCTCTAGGTGTCCCTAGTAAGAGAATTTATAGTCTTCTGAGGGTTGACAACAATGGTACCCACAAACATAAATATACGGAGAATCAAATAATCAAGAAGCAACTCAAATGTGCCAGTCAAAGCCAATGCATGTTAAATCCACTAAGTAGAGACTAAAATTATACTACAAATTTGAATGCACTGCTTTGTTTGAATGAAAAGCCCATACTCAAAATACTCTAGTTTCAAAAACACATTGTCAAATGTCATAGATATAAATTGCCTCAACTCTATTTCTCACAAGATAGCGCTTATTAATTTCACACAGAGCCTAGGCAAATACACTCATCAAGCATATGTGAATGGAGTTTACGCACAAGAAATTTAAAGATATTATCTCATATGAATATATAATTGAAAGAATGCTTGATTTAATGCAAATGATCTCAAGAACGAAATCAGACATTAAAAACAAGATAGAGCACATGTTTACCTTTACTCTTGAGCTAGCATTCCCAAAGGATCAATTAGGTCTTTTCTTTGGTTGTAATGGCGCCATTGGGTGAAAGGTTAAAAGAAAAGAAAGGAAAAAAGGAAATTCAAAGAGTTTAAGATCATGCTAAGAGATGTATCGTGATATATCGATGAGTGGACATCTATCCTCTGAATCTTCTTTGTAATTGCATCCAAACTTTTTCATCGATTTCTTCAACTTCTCTTTAAATTAAATACAAAACTTAAGTTCCTTTTTTTTTCCATCATTCTTCTGTCTTCTTCGCTTTGCTCTTCTTCAAATTTTGTTTATTTTTTTTTACACTTTTTTGTAAGGAAATTTTTTTAAGTGCATTTTTTATTCCTTTCTATACCTCATGCATTCCATAGAACTTACCCATGGTTCTCATCTTCTTTTCTTCATCTTCATCTTGAACTTGAACTTGAACTTGAACTTGAACTTGAAATTCTTCCTGAATTTCTTCCACTCGACATGATCCCAAGCTATAGGGTACGACCAATATATATATTGGGTATAAAGGATAGAGCTTAAGTGGGTGATGAAAGAAAAAGACTCATAAGTGTTTGGCTTCAAAAGGGAAAATGGAGCACACACATGGATAGTGAAATTTAAAACCTTTTATATAGGTTAAACACACATTGCATATGTCACTTCTAATGGTTCAACCAAAACAAGAGCAAAGTCCACATGTGATATCTTTTATGATGAATGTTCTTTAATATCTAATGCATAACCTATTGAGATCAATTCCCATACTAAGAACCTAGTAAGTGCTTAGGAGTAGAAACACCAAAACCCTCATATAATGTCATTTATGTACGCTTTTTGGCCTTTTTGGCTTAGTGAACTCACAAGGGTAGTCTCCACTATTAATCATGGCAATCCAACTAAGCATCCTATCCACTATCACATCAAGAACATGTCATAAGTTTTGAAAAATGTAATGTGCTACTCTAGATGGCAAGAAGTTAGTCTAAACTCAGTGAATAAAGCATACATTATGACTTTTAAAGCACATAAAAGAAGCATCTCAACATAGAGGACAAAAATTCCAAAAACCGGTGACTTTTGAAATCGACCTATGTTTGGTAACTAATGCATGTCTCTGAAAATACTTAAAATATTTTTCTCAAATTTTAATACAAGAACTTAGACATGAAAAAAAAAAACACTTTTTGTTCAGAAAATATTTCAAAAATCGATTTGGAAAAGTTTGAAAACAAGCTATGAAAACAGCTCACTCGAGGATTCGCGAAACAGAGCATCGCTTCTGACTTTTGTTCAAAGAATTGATCATAACTTTAAAAATATCACCAAGATTTTTTTGTTCTTTATACCTTTGGATTTGTATCGAAAAATCAAAGAATCTTACTTGGACGAAAAAAAAATTCTTTGCCAAAAGGTACAGTTTCAATGAAAAAGTTTACCCAAAAATATCTCTAGCTAACATGAAAACTCAAAGAATTAAAAAACACACAAAAATAATAATGAAAAATTAAACCACACCCCAAACCTAATCTAAACATTACTCTCAATGTATGATTAATAAATATAATAAAAGAAGTAGGGAAGGAGGGTCAACACAAAAACAAAAATAAAATGAAAAACAAAAAACGAAAGAAAAACCTGGATGGGTTGCTTTTCACCTAGCATTGGTTTTACGTCGCGGCTTGATGCATTTAGCTTATCTCTTCAATCTGGCTCAGGAACCTTGCTCACATCTTTCACCTCAAATGTATCCCCTATCTTTTCATTGCGAATCTCATCAATGAAAGTTTTCTTCTCATTGCTGCTCTTTTCATCTACCTTTGTCTTATCTCGGAATGAAAGAATTTCTTCAACCATGTGCACGGTTCCAATAGTCTTTGAGGGGATCTCATCATGACTTGGAAAATTTTTAGGGTGAGGCTCAATCAATAAAGCTTTGGTGCGGTCTTGGATCATGTTTGGGTCACAAGGAAACATAAGAAATTTATTGGAATTTTCTCATGACCTTCCTCTTCTTCTTTCACCTCACTATTCTCCTCTTCTTCCTTCCACAACTCTTCGCCATTTTGGATAGTAATTTCTTTGCATGACTATAATTTGTTATCTCTTGGGTTTTAAATCTCTTTGGCTTAGCTAGGTTGCTATTTATTCTAATTGGTTCTCAATATTCCTTACAGATTGTCTTGTTTCCTGTAAAAAAAAAAAAGTACTAAGAGCCAAAGAATCAAGTAACTCTTAGAGAGACTTACCATGTCGAGGAGGTTGCTATGGTTGTTGAGGCACGAATTGGTATTGCAATGGAGGTGATTGATATTGACACCATCCTTGATTGTAAGTGTTGAAGAATAGGTCACTCCTTTGTTGCATTTAGTTTACTCAAGCCATCTCCCCCCAATAGCCTCCTAGACTTGGGCATGATTTTGACCGAATGTCCATAATTTGTGGCAAAATCGCTCACTCTTGAGCTCTTGGAATCAAATGTTGAACCAAGCTAGTTAAATGAGCTATTTAGGACCCATAATAATTCATGTTCAATTATAAAATAAAACATAATGAACTAAAACTAAAAGAAAAGAAAAATTAAAGACCTAAAAAAATAAAAATAATAAAAGCCTAAGAAAATAAATAAAACAAAAGAAAATAAACTCAAAATAAAAGTAAGTAATTTAATTCCCTAGCAATGGTGCCACAAACTTGTTGGTTGCGAAATAGGCAAGCAAAAAATATAAAAAACCTTACAAGTGCACAAATTGTAAACGATAGCATAGTGGAAAGCAAAGGTCATTCCCATAGAGAATTAATTGCCTACTTAAATAAGGATTTATCTAAGACACTCTAGGACTCTAATCTAACTAAAAATAAGAAAACAAAATTACTTAATGCACACACACGAATAGTAGTTTTTGAATTGATTATTAAAACTAAAGAAAATTAAATAACAATAAATAAAACGCAACATAAAATCTAATGAGGAAAAATATATAGAAAAACACTAGTTAGGACCTTCTATCCATCACTAAACAATCATCCAATCCATAAACAATAATAAAGTTAGAAGATAATCAAACATGATGAAGATATTCACGACAAGGTGTTGGCATCCCACTGGAACGTATAGAATTCTCTCGTAATTTGAAGAAAATGTGTGAATAAAAAATGCTTTGCATACAAGACATGTTGTATTCAAGTCCAAAAGCAATGGTATTTGGCAAAGCAAATGACAAAGGTTTCCAATATAATTCAAACCAATTTCACCATTTGTCATGAGAGAAGCAAGGATATAGAGATATTATTGATATCAAGTTTTAATGGCACATATGATCATGATTTTCTTCTTCAATTACAAACAAACTTCATTTTTACTAAGAAAAGAAAAGGTTTTTTTTTTATAAAAAAAAAAACCTCACACAAAACACTCTAAAAAAAAGTAATATATAAATGCATCACCCTAATATCACAATAAAGTATTGATATTAAACATCAATATAAGAAGTTATTAGGATTCTTTTTTATTTTTAAAGCTATTTAAAATAAACAATATATTAAATTAAAGATTTTCACTCCATATATAATTATGATGAAACTGAAAATATGTTATATGTGGGGGATAGTATCTCAAGAAAAGATATTTGATTGCATTTCATGCAATTCAGTGATTTTCAATTAAGTGAAAGTCAGAATTTTTTTCAGTGATTTGCAATTAAGTGAAAGTCAGAATTTTTTACTTTTTATTTTAAGTTGTTTTTTGGTATTTTTAAGTTGTTTGACAACTTAAAAAAACTGAAAAATAAATGAACACAATTAAAAATTAATAACAAAACAAACAAAACAACTTAATAATTATTATTCAGACACATTAAGTTTTAAGTGGAAAAAATAAACGACCCCTTACTTCTAAGTAGGCAACATGTATTATGTGAAAAATAAAATAAATAACCGAAAAAGAAATGAACACAATTAAAAATTAATTTTTGTACTTGGGGTACTACTACAAAAATGTTAAAAGACATCAGTGTTTTACATCGGTTTTTTGGTAACTGATTTTAAAAAAAACTTTATACATCAGTTCATAAAAAAAAAAGCTGATGTCTTAAATATTACAGTTTGAAAATATCGACATCGGTTTCTGGAAAAACTGATATTGATTTATTTTGCAAAAGATATCGGTTAAAAAAAAATTGATTCCTTAAAAATGCAGTTTAAAAAGACATCGGTTTCTGAAAAAACCGATATGGATTTATTTTACAAAAGATATCAATTTCCTTTAAAATTGATCTCTTAAATAAATTAAAATTATTATTTTTGGTTAGGTAAAATTTGAAATTTAATAAATTTACTTTTAAATCATTTATTTTTTAAAAATTCAATAAAGTGATTTTAAAGAAATTGTTTATTTATTTTGCACCCTCTTGTTCATACTAAAAGACACGTTAATAATTCAATTAACCAAATAAATTAGGAATCCGAGTATTACATTTGTCTATTAAATTACTAGATGCATGTAGAGAAATATCCCCATGTAGTGAGAGTTGTATACCAAATCATGTTTATTACAATTTGATGTCAATAGTCTCCTATATAGTATAGACCCATAACTCGACTATATATATTTTAAAACCTATAATTTTATTAAAAGTTTCAATAAATATTTTGTATTATTTGTCTGTCGTAGAAATTAGAATTTTAAGTACCTAAATAAATTGAAATTTATCTAACAAGTTCTTTTTATTTCTAAAAAATCATAAAGGTTATATATAATTATCGTACAATTGTTAGCAAATACAATCTTGTAGTCAAGTGGTAAAGGCATACCACACTTGAACTTAAGGTTTAAAGTTCAATTAATCATAATGACAAAACTCAATTTCGTCTGCTTTTCCAGTTGAGCTTGGAATAAGACTGTCAAAACAGTTCACGTAAAGATCCATGCTTACGAATGTTTGAAGACCTGAAAATGAAGTCCTAGTTGGTTCTACGGTTTCCAATAACAACAATTAATATTATAAAAAATAAAATAAAAAAGAAAATTGACAAAAGGGAAGTTTATGAGAAAACATACCAATTGAAGATTAGAGAACATGGTTAAACCAAACAAAAAATTCATTCACTCATTCACTTGAAATCATATCAAAAACTAAAAACTATTGAAGCTTCAATCGAATAATGAGACATGAGAGAGAGAGAGAGAAAACATATCTAGAGGATTGTTTGACTTCAATAGAATCAATAGCAATCTCCCACATCGTGGAAGAGATCTCCAGAACCGAGAAGAGACCATGTCTGGTTGTTCGACTTTGGGGATTTTAAGCGTGTGTGATTTATGGACAGTAGTGAATTTGAAAATTTGGGATTTTTTTATTCCTTAAACATGTGAAATATCTACTACGGACTACTATTTATCCTGTGATAATTAACAATATATCCACCACGGGCAAATAGAGGCTCGTCGTGACAATTTTTTTAATTCATACCAAGGGCTCGTGGTTACTATTGTTTGTCTAACTCAGGCCCTTCATGCCCGTGGTAGATGGCATGTGATGGAAACCCAATTTTCTTGTAGTGCAAAGACATATCATCAACAAAAGCTCAAACATACAACACAGGGTGAGTGGCAATGTTAACCACACAAAACAAAACAGACATAACATAACACACACCCTCTAAAAATACACATAACAAAACACAAACACGCCAAAAACACAAACAAGAGAACACTCTCCCATAAAAACACACAAACAACAGAAGGGTTTTTGAACAAATTAGTACTTCTTTATTGCTTCTTCTTCCTCTCTCTCACTCTCTCTACGTTTCGTTTAGGATTTCAAGTGCTTGGAACGGTGATTGCCGACCTCAGTCTTCCTCTCTTTCTTGCTTCTTCCACTCTCTCTCTCTCTCTCACTCTCATTTTGTTCGTGAGTTGGGGTAAGAATTGGTTTTAGTTTTGTTCATGATTTGGGGCAAGAATGGAATTCAGTTTTGTTCATGATTTAGGACAAGAATGGGTTTTTTTGGATTTTGAATTGTATTGTAAAATGAATTTTGTGGGAAATATATTTGAAGGGTAATTGAGTAAAATTGATCAACTTATATTGAATAAAATACTTAAGGAGGTTATTGTGGGAAATTCCAGATGTGGGGTTTTAGAGGTAATATGGCAAATTGGGTTGTAAAAAAGGCTAAAAGTGCAATTCTGGTGCAGTAAGCTATTTCCTAGAATCGAAATGTTAGGAAAGGCATTTTTCTACAATTTTCACTTAAGGTAAAACAGTTTAAAATAAACGATTGAAACTAAAATTAATTATTTAACAAAAAAAAAACATTGTTGGCTTAAACAAAAATAGCTTCTGAATTATAGTTCAATTACACATCATAATACAATTGTATCTTTGTAAATATCCCTGAAAAGAAACGGGTATTTTTGTTTTTATAATTAGTTGTGTAGAGACGAACAATGCCATATTCTAAGTAAAAAATTAGTTTAAAACAAATTATTAAGAAAAAAAATTTATCAAGTGTAGCGGTGACCACACATTGTTAACAGAATATATAATTCCTATTATGGTGTTCATCCAGACAATTCATTGTTAACATAATATATTCCTATTATTGTGTTCATCCAGACAATTCTAATATTTCAAACAGATTTAATTTAAAGAAGGGTTAAAATAATTTTTGTCCCTCTAATTAAAACTATTAGTCATTTTGGTCCCTCTAGTTTTAGTATTCCTCCGTTACGTCCTTCTGTTAACTTCTGTTAATTTTTTTTTACGAAATACTATTTTACCTTTATAATAAATATTTATTTTTATTTTTTTAAATAACAAAATTTTAAATTTTAAAATGGATTGGGTAGATCCACCATCCATCTCATGATATGGACGGTAGGGATCCAATCTGGATCTCTACCTAATCCATTTTAAGGAACTTTTGATTTCCGCCGAATCAAAAAAAAAAAACTTGGTAAAAAAATTACATTAAAATTCAATTCCAGAAAGGATCAACCTCATTATCCTTATCTCTCCACCACCATCAACAACCTCGTCTCTCTCCATCGTCATCATCCTTCAATCTCAAAACATTTCCAAAAAAAAATTCTCTCATAGAGAATCTTAAAAAAAAAAACAATCCAAATAAAATACCCCTCCACAACCACCAAACCCTAGCCACCCCAAAAAACTGTCCATTGCCACCAAACCAATTGAATCCACACCCACAGTCACACCTAAATCGAACCCATAAACTACACACCTAATAGAACCCAGAAATAACCCCCAAACCAATCGAATGCACACCCACATCCACACCCAATCGAACCAAGAAACGAAGAAAAAAAAGAAGAAGAAAGGAGAGAAAGAAATCGGTTTGGTTCATGCTGGCGAGTTTGTTCCTTCTTCGTTGTTGAGCAAGTTTGTTTCTTCTTCATCTCGTTTTGAGGGAGACAAAGAGAGGGATTCACGACATAGAGAGAGAGGGCGTGTGGATTCGCGTGAGAGAGGTGGAAGATGAGGATGACGTAGAGAGAGAGAGAGA